>OW964834.1:10652835-11952835 GCA_943142095.1 Ophonus ardosiacus
TTATTATCTATGCAATTTGATTGCATTATTTTTTTCATATTCAATGTATGTAGACTTAGAGATAAAAGTTTATAAAGAAATTAATTTTCATAAATCTTGCAAACTTTGCTGCGTCACCATGGATACTATTTCAGTAATTTAATATTACTAATTGACAGATCTAAACTACAATTTATATAGTCCGGGAAATAATGTCACTAAAATACACAGAAATGGCGGAAGATATTGTGCTGGCCATAACACTGTTTGAGAACAAATTGAGCTTAACATCTATACAGATCTACCAAAATTTATATAGTTCTATAAAAAATATCTGATGTGACTAGCACATTACCTTGCCATTACTAGTAAATTCGTATTTTAGGGTCTCTAAAACGTGCTTATTCATTAAAAACTCACCACCGATTTTTTTGACCAAAGACAATACTTTCCTTAGCTAAAGGTGGCGGAAGGTAATAAAAATAGTAGAGGATCCCATTTCACCGTTCTCATTAATGAGCAATAAATATCTATTGATTTTCATTTAATTACTATATCAGTCCCTTACACAAAAAAATATCAATGTCACAAAACTTCATCGCCTATTACCTATTGAACCGAACAAAATCACCCACTTCTGCACTATTATCGTGTAAACGGGTCTTTTGTTCATACAGCTAAAACAGATTTAAGTATTTGTATTTACCATTAGGGCGACCACAGTTGCCTTTCTGTGTTCTTGTTAGGCGACTTTTATCCGTAGTGACACGATCAGTAAAGATGACAATCGCAGAGCAATGTAAGTGTTGTGGCGGTCCTAAGGTCTAACCTAGCGTAACGTAAACCGTTTTAGGACGAGGTTTATGTCTGGATTGTAACAGGGTAGGATTACGCAAAATGTGCTCATACGACGCGCTAACATCCAAAGAAATAAAAGGTGGATGGGTAGCGAATGAAAATTGATGTTTAAATTATTTTATAGATTCTCGAACTTTGTCCTATGATTTGATTTAAAAGGAAACTGACCTTTATGTATTCTGTTACAGAAGATTAGAATAGGGCTGTTGCAATAATTTTAATATAACTTCTAAGTACATACTATATTTTCAAAGATATTGTTCTTTAAACATCCTCAAATTTGAAAATATCACGAAATATCCATTAGATATTTTACAATTAAATATTGAAATTTGTGTAATATTTGAAAAAGTTACGTGATCTGATAATGTGACGTCAGAGTTTGTCTACTTTTTTATTTATATAAAGTAAACTGTTTTCCTAATGACGTGCTGTACGTACTCTGACGTCATAGGAGTGGGGGATTGTTTTTCATGATTATTTCTGAGACCAAACTTTTTATTTAATTATTTATGCAAATAACAATAAATTATTGTTACTATTTTTATTATTATAATAAATATTGCATAAACTATCATTTCAAATGTGAAACAGGCTCATTGTATTCAATACCACTGGAATACTGGGAGGCATTTAAAATGACCCTAGCAACAGGATTCAGGGAGATATTTAAAAATTTTAATACCGCGGATTATAGTTCGACAGTCTCAGGTGTAGGCATACTTCGAGTCGGAACTCGGAACTATTGTTGAATGAAATTAAAAATAATCCAGTTTCATTGTCAAACTAAATAGTTTAAAAGTCAAAATATATTGTTATAATCAAAATAAACGAAAAATGTTTAAAATACTTTAAATGCACCCCTGTTTTATTATTCAGCTATTATGCAGTTGCCGTAGTCATTCATTTATTTTCAGCAAGACATAGTCATTTATGTAACACGGTGGAGGGGACCCAGCTGGTTATCCATACACTAACTCTTAAAGGGATGATTGAGGAACACTGTTATGGAAACGGACACACTATTTTTTATAATAAATATAAAGTCTCTTTACTTTTAAAGTTTGATCTAAAAGTGAGAAAAGCGTTTCATAATTTCACTTTAAGTTAAAGGAACTGTCAGATGACTTTATTTTAAAGGATTTTACATTAACTTTAACTTCAAGTGAAATTATGGAATGCTTTATTCAATTTTAGATCAAACTTTAAAAATAAAGTGACAACTACATTAAACGTAACTAAACATAATAAATCCTAAAGATGCCGATGCATCCCTAGGCTAAAATACTAGCGTTGCGCAGAACGCGAAGCAAAATTAAAACACTACATGTCGCTTGGACATGAGAGATCAGACTCTGTTTTTCCAGTATGGATCTCAAAACTAGAGTAACTAAAAACAAACGGTTATAATCTGTTGGAAAGCATATCTGTAGGGTGCATGGTGAAAGGTTATCATACAGCATCCATAGCTAAATGTCAACCCTCCAAGTAGGCTGGCAATAACTTACAGACTTAATTATCAATTCTCTAAATGTATAAGCGGCTGACATCCTGACTAAACAGAGAGAGATGTGGAAAAAATGATAATTTTTAAAAAGAATTTTGACTTACAATGGTAACAAAGTTGAAATATTGATATTAAAACTATAATTTAGAAGAGTTTATAAATAAAATAAATATATCATCACGGCATATTACCTATTACTGGGTGTGCCAGTATCTGCAACACATGTAGACATCGGTAATGATGACTATATATTTTTGCCGTGTGAGTACTTACGAGGTGTCACCTCACGGGCAGTCATAACTGGCGTGGAGAGTGCACCACAGGGATCACTTTTGATCAATTAAAAGTCTGCACTAGCCGGGATCGAACCCGGATCACCAGATTGGCAACCAGACACTGTACGCACACGGCCACGCGACCGCATAGAAGAGTTTATAAAAAAGTTATTTGCCTGTTATTGTTTTGCCCTCACTTTGTCACATTTAGTAGATAGGATATCATTTATTAAATACCACATTAATGAATTTTTGAGATTTTCTAGTCCAGTATTTAAATGGATACTTTTATTTATAAAATATTTTAAACGTCCATTTTCACTCGCTCGTCGTAATCATCTTATACTATAACATTTTTGATCCACATTTAATCAACCAATCATCAATTGATTACCGGAAATCTATCTGTATTGTTTTGTTGAAATTTACGCGGGAAGCTTGCCACTGCCAGCCGCGTATAAATTTTTGGTATGTTAGGTTAAAAGTGCATTTGAAAGCAAGGGCCAACAACCAACAAGCGACAATCGGCGTCGTGCAATGCAACGAAATAAATGAGTGTAAAGAGAGAAATCAATAAACCTAACTGTAAACCAAGCTGTTGCTGATAAAAGCAATAAAGATAAAAATAGAGTAGGACTTTATCAACTCTACGTTAAGAAATAAACTGTATTTATATTACTGTTTTATCGTATTGCTCATACTTATTGAATGATATACGTTGCAAGAATTTGTTGAGTTCTACAGTAAGTGGAAATACAAATAATTTTATATGAAATTTTACTATTTGTTCAATAAAGAAAATAATATTTCAAAATATAGATCTTGGAATTTGGAATTTTAGAACTTATCAGCCCGATTCACAAAAAAGTTGAAGCTAATCCTCATTTTTGGATTAGCGAATTCTACTCTAATTTTGACAGTTTATATCTTAAAATATAGTCTAATCTATTTCGAGTATCTACCTTTATTGATATCATAAAAATTAAATTATAAATACCGGAATAGAATAGTATTCACTAATCCAAAAATGAGGATTAGCTTAAACTTTTTTGTGAATCGGGCTGTATATGTTTATATTTTTTCAAATATTAAAACGGAAGTTTATTGCCAAAATATTTAGATAAATTTTTTAATAAATTTTTATGACATACATAGATATCAAACAAGAAATAGAAATAACTTTATTTTGCAAAGCAGTATTAAAATATTTCATAATAAATATAAAGTCACTTACTTTTAAAATTTGATCTAAAAGTGGAAAAAGCATTTAATAATTTCACTTTATGTTAAAATTGACAATTTAAATACTTTAAAATAAAAGCATACATAAAATAAATAAGCACGATTTAAGGTCCCTAGAATCCGATTATAACATTTTTTAAATGATGTCTGTGTGTATGTGTGTGGATGTGTGGATGTGTGTGCATGCATGCGTGCGTGTGTGTGTGTGTGTGTGTGCGTGCGTGCGTGTGTTTGTGTGCGTGTGTGTGTGTGTGTGCGTGTGTGTGTGTATGTATGGATGTTGGAGGGACGATACCTCAAAAACTATAAGACTTAAAAAATATTTAACTGAAGTTTCTTCAATCTGACATTCTTGGGAAGAGCTGAAAAGGTTTTGGTAACAATTGAACAACCGGAAGTAGTAGTTTCTTACAAAAATTCTTCTAAATATAGTTTTTTGGGAGTTTTTTTTTATTAAATATTGAAGAACATAAAATTCTCCATCTAATACACTTAAAATTTTTATTATATCTTGTATAGATTTAGAGAAAAAGACACTATAATTTATAAACTAAATCGCAGAGGCCAAGGCACTAAGGAAACCAGTTGACAAATTCCAATGTTTATAACATGACATATGTCATTGTCAAATATCAACAGTTTTAGTGACATTCTGATAGCTTTTTCTGGGAAGTATATTTACCTTTTCTTATTGTTTTATTAATTAAATATTTGAAATTATAGGTAAAATTGTGGTAAAATGCATATATCTATCAGAAATACCGCCAATCTGGTTAATGAATTGGAAGAATCTCTGACATTTAGAAACTTCCTCCTACAATGAAAAATAGATATACATAATTAGAATTATATGTGTGCAGAAGACAGATACAATAAAAAACAATATTTGGGTAAAGTTCTGTAATATTTTGTTATAAAATGACGGTTCGAAAGCGAAGTGCAATACAATACTTATATAGCCTAATATGGAAATGGCGAGAGGTCTTGTGCTGGCCACAACAGATTTTTTCACTTGTAGAAGATCAAACTTTAAAAGTACCTACCTAAAGTAAAGCTTATAATTTTAAGAGATTTTGTAATAAATTAAAGGAGTTGTACTTAAATAGGACTATTGTAAGAATTGTTATATGACTTCTAAATACTAAATTTTAAAAGATATTGTTCCTTAATGAGCCTCAAATTAAAAATATCACGAATCCATAGATATTTTAAAATTAAATATTGAAATTTGCTTAATATTTTGAAGAAGTCACGTGATCCGAAACAGTGTGAGGTCAGAGTACACATAGTGTATGTAACAAACTATCACCTACTTTTATTTATAAATTACGTAAACTGTTTTTCTATTGGTTACGAATGACGTGTTGTATGTAGTCTGACGTCACAGGAGTGGAGCCTTGTTTTCAGGATTTTTTCTGGTACCAATCTTTTTATTTATTTACAAAAATAACAATAAATTATTATTATTTTTGTAATTAATGTGATAAATATTGCATAAACTTTCAATTAAAATACTTTTTTAGAATGTAAAACCGGCTCATTTAATGTAGTAATTTAATATTACATTAATATTAAATTTTTCATACTAATTATTTTAATAAATTTAAATTGTTTGTAAACTTACTTTAAGATTTTTTAAAAAAATATTTGTATAAATTTCACAACATATTTATCCTAAATAAAGAAATGTTATTGAATTAAAATACTTGCTTCTTGCGTTTATAAAAATAAATTCTATTTTAAGAATACAAATTATAACAGTGAAATATATGTCACATATTTCTTGTAACTTACTTATAGTAATTACATCAACATCTTTTCCTATTTCGAAACTGCGCTGTCAAAATGTAATTATTAATATATTTCTGTGTAAAATAATTAAAATATTTGGATCATACTCTAATATACTGTGGAGATTCCAAGTTTGTGAAATGCGATTGATTTTGGACCAGTTACAATCTAAAAATAGCAAAGTTATTCTACGCCAACTATTAATTTCATAAATTACAATCATGCATCGTAATGTCAAACGCTTTGTAGGCCGTGCGTTTATCACTTGTTATAAATAAACAACACTATCGATTGGTAGTCAACGCTCACTTTTTCTACATCAATGTAAATAAACATATCGACTATATTTTTATTTTTATCACACAAGGAAGTCATGTGCACGTAAAGTTATTTTAAGAAATACGCGTTTAAATGTCATATCGATTACTCAGGATATTAAAACAAAGAAAATTAATTTGAAACTAGAATTAAATTTTCATTATATGCTAACAAGTCTGGAAAATTATTTTAAAAGTAGAACAAGGTTGAAGCGAAGAAAAGTTTGCAAGAAAAATTTGTTTAAAATTGTTAGAATTTCAGAACAAATTGTTTGAACATTTATTGCAAGATCATAAACACTTTCTTAATATGAATTATTAATTTTCTATTTTCGCTATTGGTTATTATATCTGCACAATATACTGGAAAAAGGATCTCAAATTTTGATTTTGACGTTTCATAATTTTGTGTGATATGACATAACACCGATTACGTGGAGATTAACTAGCAGTTGTTGTTTACGTTACTATGCGGATTTGTCGTTTCTTACTTAAGTTTTAACTCTCACTAAAGAGGTATTGGAATCATGCTAAAAATCGCATATTAACTGCGGTTTCCTCAATCTGACATTACTGGGAAGAGCTGATTTGATTTAGACAACCGGAAATACTAGTTTCTTAAAAAAAATCCAAATGGTATTTTTTAAAAATTGATGTTATTACAAATATTAAAGCATATACAGGGTGTATCAAGATAATGGAACAGTGCCGTTTATTCGTGTATGTGAAAAGATACAGAAAAAAGTGATTAGAATATTTTGTAATGGATAGAGGGGGACACATTTTAGCATAAACTTTATTATCATAAATCCAGTGGTACTCAAACTATAGGGCAATATTATATTTTTTTAAATGGCATTTAAATTTTTCGCAATGTAAGGGTATGATATTATTATATCGTTGAATTCAGAACAAAATTCTCTATTTAGTGAGTTAATAAAATATATATAATGCCATTTAAAAAAATGTAATATTGTCCTATAGTTTGAGTACCTCTGGATTTAAGATAATTAAGTTTATGCTAAAATGTGTCCCCCTCTATGCCTTACAAAATATCTTAATCGCTTTTTTCTGTATCTTTTCACATACACGAATCAAATGCACTGTTCCATTATCTTGATACACCCTGTATAAGAATCTCTTACCCGATACATTTAAATTTTTTATTATATCTTCTATAGAGTTAGAGATGAAGAAATATAAATATATAAAATAATATGTTGTCATTGCTTTCATTCGTTAATCACGCGGTCCATGAAAAACAAGTGGAAAAATGGGCCTATAAACCATTTTTTTAAAAATATTTTTAAATGAAAGCAATTCGCAATTCAAAAAGTTATAATTGTTTTTTGTATAACTGCATTTGATTTTTAAAGAAACCTATAGCTATCTTTCTCACATCAGTTTCTGTAGTAGGCTGCGCGAGAATGATACCAATAGTGTGACGTCATCTGTGGCCCTGGAAATAAATTCAAATATGTCGCAAAGTAATTATTAAAATTTTTTTTTATCTTAATCGTTATTTATTGAGTAGTACTTTATGGATAAAGTGTCAAAGAACCAAAGACATTACTGAATACTTTTTCTGGGAAGTACATTTAATATTTCTTATTTTATTATTAATTAAATATTTATAATTATAGATGCATATATTACATATACCCTTCAGAAATAGCGCCAATCTTATCAATGAATTGGAAGAATCTCGAACATTAGAAGAATAAGAGGAAACTTGTTCATAGAATGATTTAAAAAATATAAAAATATATAAAGTAGGTATGTGTTTTTGGGTGTACCAGAAATGTTAAATATGTACAATACTTATAGCCTAATATGGAAATGGCGAGAGGTCTTGTGCTGGCCACAACAGATTTTTTTGACTTAATACTTTATATTTCACCACAGTATGTATAAATCTTCAACTCTCTGGTGCATGCATTCAAAACTTCAAATATTGCTATAAGAATCAAAAATAGAATAGATTTAGTATCCTTTCGTAACATAACCATATTTCTGTGCTGATTAGTCTATAACTCCATACTTAATCTTAATTTTAATTCCTTTTTGAAATATTAAAATGATGTACTGTTAAATAAATACCAAGGAACTTTCTACTAGTGGCTTCCTATCCTTGATCGTATTCTTTCCTCATTAATAAGTCCCAAATTGTTCATTTGGGCGATGGAATATTTATTGTATTGTCTTGTTCTCATATTGTCCCTTAGACATTGTTGAGTGATTTTGGAAAAGTGGCATACGATGCTACATCAGGTTAAAATAGGACGTGATCATTTCTATACGCTACCTGTAGATGCATAATTATTCCAATTTTCTTTGTAGGTGTTATATATTATTATATTTGCCGTTAAATAATTATGGACTGGATATTTCTACATACACTGATGCCAATTTTTTTTAAGTGTCCACCTGTACAAATATTTGTAATCTGTCAATGTCATTTTATATTCTGACATTTTTGTTAGTACTTGCGTGCGTTTTTTATTCCCAATCCTATAAATTGCATTATATTTAGAATTTTGAAAAGAAAATGAGTGAAATTCATGAATTAAATAGTTTAGTAAAACAAGATTTAAATGGGCAGGCAAAAACAATTATTGCCAATGTACGCAATTTTTTCAAAAAATTACATCCTGAAAAAATTATTATTTATTAAATAACACGAAAACTTTGGATTTGTTGGCAAATCTACTGTTCACCTATAATAATCAATTATTCTTTCCTATTATTTAGATTTCACCGGTTATCGTATTTTAAAGCAAACGCGACCTTAGCTTCATGTGTGGAAACTATGGTGAAAATATAAATATAAATTTTCCACAGAGACAATTTTTATATTTTATATTACGAATTACTGTCTTACCTTACTTATTTGTTATAATATTTTCTTCATTTACCATGTATTAAAATTTTTAATTAGTTTTAAATGTATTATATGACATTTGCGTTCATTCCTGGTCATGTCAAGTTACAAGCGGCAACACCGCTGGACAAGGGACAGGGTGCGGAAAGGGATAAAAGTTGAACATCAGTCCATAATCATTTAACGGCGAATATAGTAATATTCTTACCTACAGTGGTTTCACGCCTGGTAAATTTTAATCACAAATATTGCGCATATGTCAAGCATATGATGTGAAAGGGATTACATTTTAATAGTTTACAAATGGTGGAAAGGAAATGAATTAGATACTTCTGAATTTAGTCTCTTATAAATAACTATGAATTATTAAGCAGGTATAATAAAAAAATATCTGCAGTTTCGAAATACTTGAGTTTTTTAAGTTATAAATAAACTAAATGTAAAATATACCGTAGTATGCGTTGCAAAAGTACCACGCCCTAACTAGATAAATGAATGATGATAAATTCAAATGAATTTACAATAAATATTGAAAATGAATAATGTTGTAGAATGTAGAACATTGAAATATGCAAAACAATTTATAATATTCTCTACAATAAATAAATGTTTCATGTAAATGTGGAAATATAATTATGCCATTTCCTCGCTTTATATCGCGATGATAAAATCACGAAATGTATTATATTGTTTCGTTCTGAATTAAATTAAAAACTTGTTTAATGTATAAATAAAAGACAATAGAATGCAGTGCAGAGCATTTTGTTTCTCTGGTTGTTTTCTTTTCTGTCTACAGAAGTTTGTGAAACATGTAAAACAAAACAAATAAAATATAAAGAGACTTGGAAGAATCTTAAGAGGAACGGAGTAAATTTTTGTTGGTAGCACTGCAAAGGAGAGAAGGGGACGGAAAATTTAACTACGAGCAGGATATGCAACTAAAATACTTCAACAGTTTTAAAAATACCGGGGGCAGTATCGTTGCAAATTTAATACGCTTGTTCAATAGGTGACAAATCTGGAGAACGCGCCCGTCATAGGAGTTATGCAATATTTGATGGAAAATCTAATCATTTACAGCCCGATTCACAAAAAAGTTTAAGCTAATCCTCATTTTTGGATTAGTGATTTTTATTCTATTCCTGTATTTAAAATTTAATTTTCATGATATTATCAATAAAGGTAGATGCTAGGAATAGATTAGACTATATTTTAAGATATAAACTGTCAAAATTAGAGTAGAATTCGCCAATCAAAAATTCGGATTAGCTTAAACCTTTTTGTGAATCGGGCTGTTAAAGACAACAGTACAACAGTAGTTCCAATGCAACTATAAGGATAATGGGGTCATGTCACATTTTCTGATTTATTTATTTTTTCTTGAAAGAATAGGTCAAATTTAAATATGTAGGTGTATGTTTTACATCTTACAAGTCTTTAGAATCAAAGATATGATTTTTTAAAAGTTGCGTTTAATATCAAATATTTCAACGGCTGACGACACAGTTCACTGATACGGTAGTCGACCTCTACCGATTTAATTTGGAAATATGATTGTTTGGTGTGGTATTTATTTAAATAAATGGTTTACTTACATACCTTATACTGCACTAGTACTTTTAAAGACATAGAAAGTAATAATAATCTTCTCTTTTGTATATTTTGCTGTCAGCTGTCACAATTTTAGGTTAGATTACTATTTCATGTTTTGTAGCGTAAATATGTATGTGTGTGTGAGAGAGAATTGTCTTTGTGTGAGTATGACACTGTGTCGTCACAAATTTAGTCCGTGTTTAAAAGCGCAAATTTATGAATGAAAAGTCGCATATTTCAAATTAATTGCTATTACTATATTTATTAAACGAGATGGATTTTATGATTTTATATAATAAATCGACAATTTTTTTTTTAATGACCTCATTTCAATTCCTTCAAGGTACTGCATTTTTTATGATGAGCAGTGTATTTTTACCTCTCGCTAAGAAAGATATTGGATTCATACTAAATATCGCATATCGAGATTTTAGTTAATAAGCACTTTTTAAGGTCAGTAAAATCCGAATTTAACGTTTTTACAGTGATGTCTGTGTGTGTGGATGTGTGTATGGATGATGGACGGACGATTTCTCAAATTATATAAAATAAAAACCAATTTAACTACGTGTTGATTAATATGACATTAATGAGAAGAGCTGAAAAGGTTTTGGTAATAATAATTGGCCAAACAAAAGTAGAAGTTTCTTAAAAAAATCTTTTAAATATTATTTGTTATTACAAAAATTAAAGAATGTAAAATTTTCTATCCGATACATTGATCATTTTATTATATCTTCTATAGATTTAAAGATAGAGAATTATAAATATATAAAATAATCCGTTGTAATGAATCTCACAGAACAAACAATTCCATGGAAACCAGTTGAAAAATTAAAATGTTTGTGTTTGACAAAAAAATGTCAGTGTCAAAAATTCAGATATATTACTGAAGGCTTTTTCTGGAAAGTACATTTAATATTTCTTATTTTATTATTAATTAAATATTTAAAATTATATATACATATTTTACATATACGCATCGGACATACCGCCAATCTCGTCAATGAATTTGAAGAATCTCTAACATTTAGAGGAAATTTATTTATGGAATGAATTAAAAATATAAGAATATATTAATAATAGATGTAATTAGAATTTTTCTGTGTATGTACCAGAAATGTTAAATACAATATGTATACTTATATAACCTATTATGGAAATGGCGAGAGGATTTGTGCTGGCCACAACAGATTCCTTAATAGAATGTCATGCCAATTCATCATGAGATAAATATTTGAAAGATCATGTCGAAATATTAAAACAATCGCCTGATAGTGTTACATTAAATTAGGTGAAAGGCATCTAAACTTTCATTTGTTATTGATGCGCTGACAATTGCTCCAGATCAAGGCTGCCACGAAACAAAAGAGGAACGAAAAACAAACTTGAATCAAAATATAAAAAATGCAACGCATTAATCATAAAATTTAATTAGTCTGAGTTGAAACAAAAGGTAGAGAAAGGGTGAAACAAAACAATACAAAACCAGGCCAGGCGTCAAGGGGCGGGGGAGGGGGAGTTGTTAAAGGGCTGGAGTCTTGAAAATGGCAAAATAAATTGTCCTAATCCCGATCTGTACTCCAGATCTGTTGGGCTCATTAAAATTTATATAACATTCACTAAATTTATCTAATTTGGAAGTAAATTCGTTCTACAAAGTAGGTCACATGTCCATGGGCGTAGAAGGGGTATTTTCCACAAAAGGCAAGATAATTTCAATAAAAATAATGAGTAACAAAAGCTGTTTCTCTAGACAAAATTGCACTATTGGCAATCGTTATCTGAAAAATCAGAAGAGTGAAATAGAAAAAGAATGTTAAATATTTAAGTACGTAACTGCTCTTACAAATTGGTTATTTGAACTTGACACCTTTTCAAGATAAACATCGTCATTTCAAAGTGAAATTTGAACTTGCAATGACATTATTAGACAGTTAAATTTAAAGCAATTGCTTGTCAATAGTAAATATAAATAAATGCATCAATAGTTTAGCAACGAAATAATTTTGATAATTTAAATCATAAACCCATTTTAATTTTTCTTTTTTAATTTAAAATATGAGCTATTTAATAGATATTTATACACCAAGTGAGCCAACCTAATATAAATAAATGAATGGACTGAGCTTTGTCATTTGTCACATGAACTGTCAGTTCAGTTTGATATCTAACCTTAAATTTTGATTTCTCATATATCTACATTTATTTATTTATTTATTTTTATGGGGTCCCGTGGTCGCGTGCCTGAGTGTCTGGACGCGAACCTGGGGGAACCGGGTTCGATTCCGACTGACGCCAAATATTTCCAATTTTAAATGGCACAAAAGTGACCCCTGTGGTGCGCTCTCCACGCCAGCTATGAGTGCCCGTGAGGTGACGCCTGGTATGCGCCCACACGGTAAAATATATCGTCATCATTTCCGATGTCTACATGTGTTGTAGATACTGGCACACCCAGAAATGGGTAATATGCCGTGATGATATATTTATTTATTTTATTTATTTCTACATTTATTTATATTATTTACAATTTCATTCGTCTCTTTACATATAAAATGCAAAGAACTTGTTTATAAGTCAGTGATCTCTCAGGGTGAGCATGGGAAATAGCCCCGAAGGTTGTGACAGGTTGGAAAGTAGATACTTTCCAACCTGAGCTATACTCACGCTATACTTTACGATCTCTTGGAAAATGAGGTTAACAATAACTAACTTCCAAACTTTTTAAAAGTCTGAAATCGTCATATTACTAACCGATTATGAATAAAATGGTTTTTACTGCTGAAAGGAGGATTGACTGGCGAGTCGAGTAGGCGAGTCTGTCATCTCCTTGAGGCAGTAAACTGTTACCCTGGCGTGTTTTGTACAATATTTTATTTGTTACTTGTAAAACAAATTTGAAATTATAACCACAAACTGTCAGTTGCAATTGACACTTATTTTTAATATTAATTAAATTTTAACAAGTTAGCTGTCAATTTTCAAAAGTAGTAGGCGAATCAATAAATGAAGTTTACTAGTGGGTATCAAATATTAGTTATTTATGTATTAAGAGCGTAAGAATGCTTTTATGGCCTGCGGCGGGATTTTGAGCCCGAGGCGTAAGCCGAGGGATAAAAACACGTCAAAGGCCATAAGAGTAAGTTACGCTCGTGGTATATACAAAACTTTATGCACGGACGAAAATTTTCAAATTATGAGTGTTAGAAAAATTGTAGCGAAATGAATTTGTTCTCGAACATCCAGTATCTAGTGTTGCTATGAAAGCGGAGAACAACAGTTTATTGTTTGTTTATTAGTTCTGTCATTTGAGTTTTATTTTGTGTATCGCCGTGCTTTCCATATAAATATCACAAAATTAATTTCCATTTTCCATTAAAGAATATAAAAATTTTCGATTTGTAATAAAAACTTTTCATGTTGCCTGCTTAAGTTGTTTATATTGTAGGTTTTAATTTGGTTTGACGTTTCATTATAGCCCGGCGGGCTATAATGAGGTCCGCGGGCTATAAAATAACGTTTATGTCAAAGAAATTTGTGTATAATTGTCAAATTATGATACGTCCGTGCATAAAGTTATTTATGTACCAAGGCATTGAAGTTCAACTTTTTATTGCGAATATGGAATTTATTTGCCGACACCCTTGGGGCTGAGGAAAATAAAGCAGATGAGTAATAAAAAGGAACTACAGTGCCGAGGTGCATATTAAATTTTATTTGAAATCGAAAAATTGTGAATAAGAAAGGTAAAGGAATATTTATTTTATAGGTTATGTTGAAATATATTCTGTCTATGTGACATTCAGTGTTGCTAACCTCGGACATTGAAGTTATCGTAAAGAACACTCAAAATTATGCATTTTATTAATCTTAAACTTATTCATCGGAATTATTTAGTTCGTTCTTCTTGTACATATTTTTATCATTTTACTTATAAATTTACTATTGTACATAGTACACCTGCCCAAATTATCTTACATGTACAACAATTATCATAAGGTTGGCAACACTGCAATTGCATGAAATCGTCGTATAATGGATTATTTAAGTGCCGATTTTTGAGCTTTTACGACGATTTTTGTGCACTTTAGTGATGATTTCAAATAAAAAAATCTGTTGTGGCCAGCACAAGACCTCTCGCCATTTCCATATTAGGCTATATAAGTATTGTATTGCACTTCGCTTTCGAACCGTCGTTTTATAACAAAAAATTACAGAACTTTACTCAAATATTGTTTTTTATTGTATTTAACATGTCTTCCGCACACATATAATTCTAATTATATCTATTTTTCATTGTATGAGGAAGTTTCTAAATGTCACAGATTCTTCCAATTCATTAACCAGATTGGCGGTTTTTCTGATGGATATATGCATTTTCCCACAATTTTACCTATAATTTCAAATATTTAATTAATAAAACAATAAGAAAAGTTAAATATACTTCCCAGAAAAAGCTATCAAAATGTCACTAAAACTGCTGATATTTGACAATGACATGTGTCATGTTATAAACATTGGAATTTGTCAACTGGTTTCCTTAGTGCCTTGGCCTCTGCGATTAGTTTACTCTATAAATTATATTATTATCTCTAAATCTATACAAGATATAATAAAATTTTTAAGTGTATTAGATGGAGAATTTTATGTTCTTCAATATTTAATAAAAAAAACTCCCAAAATATTATATTTAGAAGAATTTTTTTAAGAAACTACGACTTCCGGTTGTCCAATTGTTACCAAAACCTTTTCAGCTCTTCCCAGGAATGTCAGATTGAGGAATTCATAGTTAAATATTTTTTAAGTCTTATAGTTTTTGAGGAATCGTCCCTCCAACATCCATACATACACACACACACACACATACACACATCCACACACACACACAGACATCATTTTAAAAATGTTATAATCGGATTCTAGAGACCTTAAATCGTGCTTATTTAATAAAATCTGGATATGCGAATTTTAGCATGAATCCAATACCTCTCTTAGCGAGAGGTAAAAAATTAATCAGTTGTTTTGTTTGAGTTGACAGCTGACATCTGCCATAAAGTTTTACAAATTATAGTGACTGAATATACATAGTGTGGCCAATAGGGGGGTCGATTTTGATTGGTCGGCGCGAATTTGCCTAAATATGGCGGATATTATGCCGACAAAGTGACATTTTCAGATTTGTTACGTGAATTATACGTGAATTGAAGATAGTTATATTATATTTATATTTTAGATAGTGCAAATAATTATATTACACGTGTATTTGTATATTTATAACTCAAAGTAATATATACATATTTTTTAACATCACATCTTTTTTAGGTTAACTGTCAAAATTACTAAAAATGTCTCATATTAAGGTATATATTTTAGATGCCTGGTTGCGTGGCGGTTGGTTGTGAAAACAGTTCTTCGAAAGGATTTAAAATGAAAATATATATTGTTTCCATTTAATATGCTCTTTCATATCACATCATATGAAATCAAATTTCCCGCGCATTTTGCCTAAATATGGCGGCGGTTGGCCACACTATGTATATACAGTCACTATATTACAAATGATCGATTTCATTAAATTACAAATATACAGTGTGTTCGGAAAAAACCTAATTCGGAGTAGGCTATGAACACAGAATCTGAATATAATTCAATTCAAAAGTCAAGTTGTGAAAATTGAGCGTGAAATGTAATTTTTAAGGAGAAAGATAATAAAGAACGATACAGAATATTGCCATTCACCATTTTCTAATTTATTTCTATTTCTAAAATAAGGATTCAAGAAGAAAAGCTTTAATTTCTTTAGATAACATTTTTGACAATACCTTATTACTTGTTACAAATTGACATTTAATTAAATACTTTCAAATAAATATTCGTTTTTTTGTTCATAGCCTACTCCGAGTTAGGATTTTTTTAACATACTATAATTATATAATTATTATTAATATTATTCTCAATAAATTTGGCGTGCCCCTCGTCGTGTAATTTTAAAATTTATTCGCACGTCACTGGTCGTATCGTACTCACACATCCACATAAAATTCAGTGAAATACATAGAGTACACTCGTACAAGCAATTGTCGGTTTTACTATGCCGTAAAGTATTAAGCGCTTGTGTTTCATGCTGAATATTTATTCGACTCACTCTCTCAACTCATTACAGTATTCAAACATTTCACCGTTCTTAATCATTCAAACTATGAATATAAATGATGAGTTATAAGATAAAATAATATTACTCGTTTTTGTAAAAGTATTGTATACATGATACTTTTTTTGGAAATTGATTTTACGCGTACAACAGATTTAATATTGAGGTAGATACAAACAATCTAATTTTAGTTAAGAATTGACATTGGTTGTTCTTGATTTGTCACATATTTTATACCTATATAGTTCAATTCCGTTAATAGGGTACTAGTATTAGTGAAATTTTTTTGTTTAAATATTGATTAGATCGCAAACTACAAGCGATTGAAGTAGATTACTAATTGGGTATGACGCGTTAGGTCCTAAGATTTTGATTGGTCGCCTGATTTTAAAAAGGAGATTATGAACTGTCACGTTGATATACACAGAAAAAACAAACCTTCTAAATTGTAGTTAAATTAACTAAATAAATGTGTGATTTTCAGCCTTCTAATATGTTTTCATTAAATTAACTAAGTTGATTTAGTTAAATTTTCTAAATTTGTAATAACAAATTATAGTAAAATTAAATACAAAATTAGATTAAATAACTACATTTAGTATTGAACTAAAAATAAATAAAGAAATTAACTAAATATATATAAATATATATATATATATATATATATATATATATATATATATATATATTTAAATTTTCTATTTACTTACCTAATTCATTAGATAAATCACCGATAAGTCAAGGACAAAAATAATGAAGTCAAAATATAGTAAAATTAAATAAAATAAATAATTAAAATAACTATTTACATATTTAAATTAACGATTTTTTACAAAATATTTATTGTCTATTTCGGGTTAGTTAAAATGCTAAATTAAGATTTGTAAATTATAGTAAATTATTAGACATATTGCCTAATAAAATAATATCTAATTATAATTAGACAAAATTTCAATTTTTTTTTTTCTGTGTATAACCTAATAAAAATTTTATCAATTTTGTGTGTTATGAGTTTGTTTAATTATAATATCTAGTAGTATCAACAATAATATTGTATTTATAATTGAATCAATTTGTAATATTAATTAAATTAATAATATCAGAAATTTGAAACATTGAAACTTCAAAACAAACGAACACTAACACCATCCGACGTCAAACTTTATGTCATAATATTGTCAAACTGTTCAATGTTGTATAATTTATTATGTTATTTATGCTTAATAATAATTTCTTCGTGAATATAACGTATAAATTTTTATATAAAAATATTTTAGCTATGCAAACATGAAAAAATTTGTCCTCTCTATAACTAACAGTAACAGTTTGTCGATCACTGGTCAGTACCTACTACGTCACGCACCAAATTCTTAAACTTTAAAAATTCATATCTCGCTTATTACTTACATTTTTTAAGTCGCGTTTGCACTAGAATTCTTATTTCATCGTGTTCTTACAGAAAAAAAATGATATAAGACCCTATTATAGTTTCGTATGTGTTTTCATTCAGTGTAGAAGTACGCTACTGTTACTCTAAATATAACATTATTTATAGTTTAGGAAACAAACTATTTATAATTATAAGGTATGTGTGAAGTGTGATATCGTAGGTTGCACACAGGAAGTAGTAAAAATCATTAAAGCATTAAATATACATTCATAAAAGCTGTCATTTTTGAAAATAAGCAGCTTTCTCTTACTGATGAGAACAGATGATTATATAAAAATGTTAAATTCTTTTAACATAAATAGTAGTATAGTATTCAATGAGCATGTAATGTTAGCTATTACTCAAGAGAATGAAGTTTGCAATGTGGGCCGAAGGCGGCTGTTGTAAATCATTCGAATGAGTAATGGACATTACATGAGAGTGGAATACTATACTTTTTTTACGACTATTCAATAGGAATTTGAACTTTTCTGTCTGGACAGGTATATTTAAAAAAAAAAGTGTCTAACATATTGACTCCCGTCGGAACCAATATTTTGAACTTGCTTTCATCGCTCCAAAGGACAGTATGCCATTTTTCACTCGTCCACGATGAGTGTTCCTCAGCAAATGCAATTCTGGCCCTCCTGTTTTTCTTTGATAGTACAGATTTCTTAACGGCTATTTTTCCTAGTAATCCTACATCACATAGCCATCGTATCACAGTCCGATCACTCAAATCTACATCAAATTGTTCCCGAATTTTTGCAGAACGTTCACTTGATGATAAAGTAGGATCACTTACGGATAGACGCCGAATGGTTTTTGTCAATTCTAGCACTAGTTTTCTTGGGCCACCGATTTTTATATTAATTTTAACACTTCTATATTGCGATTTTTTTTCAAAATCTTTGATATGCCACTATTACTGATTTTTTTTTTAATATTGCGCTGTTTCACACCGTCTTTATGAAGCTCTACTACCCTTTCTCTAAAATTATCGGAAAAAATATTTATTTTTACCCATCTTAACATCAACTTGCTAAATAAATGACAAAATACAACTGAAAGTAGGACAATTAAAATCATATTTTCAATATGTTTCTATACTTTTGTCCACCGAAAAAACGAGTATATGTTATTTCACTTAAATCGTACAGTCAATATCAAAAGATTTCTTGTGAATATATTCTTCGATATATTGACTTTAGAAAATACGATTCAAATTTGCGAGAACTATAAACATATTTTAAAAAAAATGAAATATTTAAAAGTTTCCATACTTGTATCCGTCAATGTACATATATTGGTATCATCGACCTTTAAACTAATGGACCAAGTGTCTCCTATTCTTTTATTGTTAGAATAATGCTCCAACATAAAAGGATAGAAATATATATTCTGTCTTTCAACAGTACGGAAGTTCTCAGTTAAAGTATATTGCGCATACGTTCGTACTCATTGTACATCTTTTTCAGCCACATGTAAACCTCTATACATCGCTCTCTATCACTAAATAGTTGTCAAAATCTACATTTGACGTTTCGTGACTGTGTATTATTTACTTTTTTGGAGAACATTTACAATTATTTCTGTCAATATATACGTAAATATAAGTGTTGTGAGGTGTGTGTGCGACAAAATAATGGGGAAACGGTGTATTTCGTGCAGTCAGCAGTACGTACGCGGTTCAGCTGTCATTTCATATGTAAGTTCTTATTAATTATTACTTGTCCCCTATAATATACCCATGTATATAAAGATTATATTAAAAATATATAATAAAACGAATTATGCTAAAAAAAAAAAGCGATTATGCAATAACAGGCAGGGACAAATATTTTTTTTTATTTTGCCGCGTTTTCTTAAATTCCGTACTGTTGAAGGATAGAGATACTGTGTATCATGCGCTTCCATGATATTTTAATTACACGTAGAAAGAATTTTTTTGCTCCATAACCCAGATTTTCGATTTAAAAATGTGCGGCGTAATTTTGAATAATTTTCTATATTTATTCTATAATATCTGGCGGCGAACAAAATTATTCATTCTCACTATCCAAATTCATGTTTTTAATTTAGTTAACTTACGTAACTTACACAAATTAATAATTTTGACATAGGAAAAACAATTATAACATAAATGAAAAATGAACATTGTTCTGAGCCAAAGCATACTCGGTATATTGCAATTTTGAGTAATGGATGATAACTTGCAGCCCGTGGCCGTGAGTAATAAGTAAAAATTCACGGCCCATGCTAATATGTTGTATTGTTTAATAAAAAAGATATATAATGAAGGTATTACTTAATGGTCGCGGAAAAATAATGATATATGGTACTTTACCTTTTAAATTTTAAATAAAATGTTAAAGGACTTGAGTACTTTTATTGTTTCTTAAGTACCACTTTAAGCATTTTGTATGCAGTATTTGATAATTAAGAACTTCAGGTAGTTTTTAGAAGTTCTTATGTACAAATAAGGTACCTAGTACCTATCTGCTGAAAGCAATATTTTTGAAATTCATGAAGGCAAATGAAAATTCTAATGATTGTGGTTATTACTTCTTGTTACTTAATCTTCATCCAATAATAATAGAAGAGGCAAAAAATAAGTGGGTCATTCTCAGAGCACGATTCTCAGAGGAAAATCGATAAAAAAGCAACAAAATGTTTATTAAAACAATCCATTCCACGGAGTACTTGATTTATGATGGGATAGTGAATAGTTAACTTGGCAGTAAACAACGTAAACAATGTTTGTTATTGGTTAGCTCAACCAGCGTGTACTAGTATTTAGTAATCATTATTATCTACTTATACTATGTTTCTATCCTGATTACTGTGTCTATTTGTTGATTTGTCATTATTTTTATGCTTTCATTTCTTTCCTTATAACTTTTTTTGTTTTTCCTGTAATCTTTCTCATGAAGTTCATTTTTTGTTTCGTTTACTTTTTCCTCATGTTTTTTTTTTGCATTTGTAAGATTTGTGTTTTTTTAAAGCCAGAAATTGTACATAACAGGTGCCAAATTTAGAAATGATAATGTCGAAGAATTGATAAGGTAGCTTGAACGCAGAGAATATAAATATAACAAAAAAAATATGATATTTTATATCAGGGTTTCGAAATATGCTTGTGCATGTGTGTGCGCGCACGCGTGTGTGTGTGTGTGTGTGTGTGTGTGTGTGTGTGTGCGTGTATGTGTGTGTGTGTGTGTGTGTGTGTGTGTGTGTGACAAAAATTTCTCCGATGATAACTCCAATTCTACAATTCTAAAAATTATAATTCTTTCGTATCCCTATTCTATATATTCATATGAAAAGCTGATTAAATTTTGGTTGTAATTGGTGAACCGGAAGTTTCCTTATTTGAAGTTCCTAACAGTTTTTCCTGAAAAAACGCAGTTAAATATAATTTTTTGACATTTTATGAGATTATCAATAAGAAAGAATATCTTATTGTCTATATGGTTTGATTGTACATTTTCTTCACATTCAATAGATATAGAGTTAAATAATTATAAACAGATTAACTTTCATAAATCAGCCAGCTTTGCTACAATCATGGAAACAGCTGATATGTTCAAATAATTCTAATTGACAGATGTCAGTGCTAAGTACAGTTTATAATTTTATTTGATTTATAGAATTTTTTCCAAGGACTTTTCGGTATGGAATTTGTAGAAAATAGTATATGTTCGTGTTACAATTTTACTGGATATATAGAATGTTTTCCAAGAAACATTTGGTATGGGCGTTGTACAAAATACATAGAATTGACGGAAGGTATTGTGCTGGCCACATTAGATTTTTAAATCAATTTTAACTTGAATATATCTAAATATACAGTTATTTAGAATAGTATCTGCAAAGTTCGCTTAGTCACCACAAGAGGCGCTAATATGTTATCACCGACGCCGTAATTCATTTTTGTGTGACTATTTTTGTTTTGGTATCTATTTCTTTTTTCTCCAAAGTATCTGTTTTGGATGTTTTTTGATATTAATAATAATACGATATTGTGGACTGTATAATTTGTTGATATTTTTACAATGTCATGCAAAAAAAAATAATTGTACCTTTTTTCTGTTTAAATCGAAAAAGGATAGTCTAATTCATCGATCAGTATGATTAAATTATTTTTTATTTATATTTTTTGTTGTATAAAATCATTTTAAAGTATGGTATTTTTAAAAAGTTGCAAAAACCAGCCATGTTTTGTCGTCACAACGTTACGAACGAAGTTCAGACTCATTTCAAACAGACATTTTATATGGACACATAATTTCTAAAAGAAAAATATATATAAACTATAAATTGAGGATTACATATCTAAATATGCTATTTTATATTAATATAATATCGTTCTATTTATTTTTATAAATATAATTTTTATTAGGCGTGAAATTATCTACGTTACATCAGATGTTTCTTTCACTTTTGAATCTTTGAATTAGACGGTAGGAGGTTATAAACGCATATTAGACATTGAATATATTCCAGAATATTATTTTATTCTTTATTTTGGCACGAAACAACGTTCCATCGACATGTTTACGTTCATAAATTTTAGATTATCTTTAAATGTCACTTTGACGTTTAAGACAATGTGAAAATCAAAATGGTCCTGCTTCTCACTCTGTGACGTCATTGGACAAGGGACGAAGCGGGGGTCTTCAGCCGCATTTTAAAGAATGTCATTTTCAATTACAATTTTTTCATGATTAAAGATCGATTTGAGTAAAAATAAAAAATACGGGTCTATTATTTTTCACTACTCTATCGATTAAAATTATAAAAAAAAGTCATGCATCACTGGTTTACTTGACTAAGATGCACATGTTACACGTTTTTCTCTACAACTTCTCATTTTTGCTCTTGTTCTACTAACGACATCTGTTGATAAGTCTATGAACTTGCCAGTACAATTAAAATAGCGCGAAATTTGAAATTTAAATACAATACAGTATCCAATAGAAATAAAATCAAAAATTAGAGAAATACCCTATTATCTAAAACGTTTACTGTATCTACTATACTAAGCTTAATTTCTTGTGTTGCTTTGCTTATATCGCGAAGCTTATGAAGTTTCCGTGGGTGCAGCCAGAGCAGAATGTAAGCTTGCTATATTTGTATTGATTTGAATTTGTGCAGTAGCGAGTTCTCGCCGCAGAACACACCAAATGGAATTTGAATTTCAGTTTAACGGAGCTAAATTCATTGGTGGCAAAGCAGCTACGTTCAGCATTATATCTGCACAGACACACTTACGAGTACATGCCATTTAGAGTGATTAAACATTCAATATACCAATCATTAAATTTCATACTCAATGAAGTACCATTCCACTAAATTAATAAAATTAGGATTGAACTTCAAGTATGGAAAATTTAATTATAATTTCTGAATTTCTGGAAAGCGAATTAGAACATATAAATATAAATATATCATCACGGCATATTACCCATTCCTGGGTGTGCCAGAATCTACAACACGTGTAGATATCGGTAATGATGATGATATATTTTATCGTGTGGGCGCTTACCAGGCGTCACCTTACGGGCACTCATAGTTGGTGTGGAGAGTGCACCACAGGGGTCACTTTTGTGCCATTTAAAATTGGAAATATTTGGCGTCTGTCGGGATCGAACCCGGTTCCCCCAGTAGTGGTAGCATGCACTTTAGAATTCTATCATAGAAAGCAGGCGAATGCGATTTTACTTTTACGAATCATGGTAGCATGCACTTTAGAATTCTATATTCATTTTTTGTTTCGGGAATTATCGGATTTTGTGCTATTAAAATAGAAAATATTATTACATTTGTATATAAAATAGTAATTTACGTAACAAGACGTGAAAGTGATGCTTTACTGGGTGAGCAAGCATATTCCAGAGCGAGTCGTAGGCGAGCTTTGGAAGCTTGTGAGCCCAGTATAGACACTTTCAGGTCATGTTGGGTACAATATTTTTTTGCGATCCTGAAAAAAGAATAAAAAAAGTATTATTTTATTTTTTACTGCGAGCAAATAAGATATAAATAAACTACTGATCTCCATGGAAACATTTAGCTTTACCGGTCCCGGGATCGGTAAAGTACTTTCCGATCCCTTATAGACAACTTTCCGAGCTAGCTCAGCAAAGAAGGACTTTCCGGTCTAAATAGTGATCAGAAAGAGCTCATTTTCTGGGCGATCGCGAAAAAAATGTATAAATTATATATAAATTGACTTTGAATGGAATTTTGACACTTTCGCGTCGAGTGGTACGCTTGCAGGCGAATATTTTGAGACACGCATGCTACCAAATTTTCGTTTCGTGGCGAAAAGCGAAAACAATTGCCTCATTTGATAGAATTCTAAAGTGCGTGCTGTCACTACAGGTTCGCGACTAGACACTCAGGCACGCGGCCACAGAACCATGGGGCACTTTTTTAAAATTTATACGTTAAAACTGTATGATAAGTAGGTACTACAAAGTTTAAAATAAATATTAGTTTTTAAAGTATTTAAATTTTTAATGCCAGTAACATCAATTCCAAATTTTTAGTGTTGCCACCTTTTTGAAATCCGGAATTCATTTTCCAGTAAATGAATGCAAAAAATTTCGAAACAGCGAAAGTAATTTAAATACACTAATGCCCGTATTCATAAGGTTTGTTCGAACCTACAGTTCTAAGCAGTTCACGAACTAGTGAGCATGCGCATTTCACTTAAAAGCGTTCGAACTCTGTAGTTCTGAAATTCGAAATTCTGAGAACTATCAGTTCGGCGTTCGAACAGGCTAGAACTATGAATTCAAATTCTCTGGGAACGGTTCTACCAGTTCGAGCAACGGAGCAAGTATTTCAAATTCTAACCATACGCAGTGAAGTTTTAAGATTCTATTTGACGTTTAGAAGGCTATATAGAAATAATAGATTAATATACGTATTAATTTTATTATTTTTTTTTTTATTAATAATTATTTTGGTTAAGGAAAATTTAATAAGTATGTATTGTCTGATATTGTTAATGTTAAATATTTCTAATATACACGAAAAGCTACAGGATTGTAAGACATTCATCCATATCATTAAAATATTAAAAATTCTTTTCACAATTAGCGACACTATAATCATATTTAATGCGTTTTATTTCGTTCAAAATATACATTTTCATTCTTCGTATTGTATTTGTTTCTACTTTTAACTTTTGTTTAATTTATACATTTTGTTGTCCATGTTTTATACTCCTTTTGAGGAATATGTCCAATTACTATTAGGTACAATTGAAAATTTAAAATATGATATTTACAATTATTTATACCTAATTTATTTAATTATATGTATATTTTCTCCTTGATCGCACATCTTAAAACAATTTTTGTTTATTAAAACAAATGCATGTGACACATTATAACCAATATGAGCGTTCGTACCTGTCCATGACAGAACAGTTCTGAATTCACTTTCTTATATGTCATGCGCAGAACTCCTAATTCTGGAACAGTTCCGAATTGACGGTTCGAACAAACCTATAAACACTCGTAAAAATTTTAAACGGTTCATTATAATTTTTATCCAATAAAAACAGTCGACATTGAAAGAAAAATCAAAATTTTATTTGTCAATTGTCAAGTTTGATTCTATTTGTCAAATATTATAACGAGCCGTTTTAAAACTTTACGAGTGTTTATGAATATGGGCATAAGTGTTAACAATTACTCAAAATTATTTGATCTTACAAAGTAGACGTATTGAAAACGAAGGGAAATAATTGAGCATCAGTCCATATTTATTTGACGGCGAGTGTGCTACCTATAAAATTTATTTTCTTAAATTATTTTACTCTGCCAATTAATAAACTAAATATAAATATCGTTTGTATGGCAATATAATTTGAATTTCATATTGTTAAAAATAAAAATGTATTCATAGAAACTTTATAAAATTGTATGAAGTTGGCAACGTTTTGTTTGAACTTGAACAGTTGAATAGCAGTTGTCAGTTGCCAATTTTTAAAGTGAGAATGTGTTAGTGTTAGTGTGTTATTTCAAAACAAATATAAACAAACTATTGTTTGAAATGCAATTGCAACAATTTGTTATTCAAAGTACGTAATAATAGATTAATGTTGTTTGTTTATATGTTATCTGTTTATTTACAAACATTTAACATCTTAACCACAAAATATATACATACGTAGTAACAAATCGGAACATGGGTCATTTATATATACAGAGTAATCTAGAATAACTGAAGGTTCCGCCTTCTTCTGATTTTTTCTTTGTCACATCATTCTGATAGCGGAATACGATTGACAGTCTACATGGCGTATAGTGAATTTTTAAAAGGGGATGAAAATGAATATATTACTGGTGGATATTTAAAATAGAATCAATTTATTTACGAAAATATGCTTTCAAAACAAACTTGTCATGCTCTTCCGTAAACACCATTCTAAAGTAACGACTTGAATAAAACACAATTTAATATTAAAATATAAAAACAAACTGTATGTGTGTCAAAAATTTCAAAATACGTAACACCGCTGACTTGTCAAAATGTCGGTAATGGGTAACATAATTTAACCTGGGGAACCGGGTTCGATCCCGACCGACGGCAAATATTTCGTATTTTAAATGGCACAAAAGTGACCCCTGTGTACACTCTCCACGCCAGCAATGAGTGCCCGTGAGGTGACGCGTGGTACGCGCCCGTACGGTACAAATATGTCATCATCATTACCGATATCTGCGATAAAGCAGATTGTGGCACACTCAGAAATGGGTAATTTGCCTTGATGATATATTTATTTATTTATTTATAATTTGACATTGCTGATAAATTGATACTAATTTTTTCCCATGGAAGATAATTTTGATTATAATTAAAACTTTTTAACTCATGTGACTATCAATCATCTTAGATTACCCTAGACAAAAACTGTATTGTAGGGACTATCAAAAAAAGATTTTAGTTTTAAAAATATTTGAGTTTGAGAACAAAATGATTTTAACATCTACATCATAGAATATTAAAAATATATATTTCGGCTTAACGAATAACAACTAAAACTTTCTAAAACTACAGATCGCTTTCAATTTAGAAAAAATATATAATAAAAAAATTATAAAATAGTAGATAACACCATTGTGTGTATGTATAAGAATTAAAATATGAATAATATATAAAGTTTCACATTGCTAATGGTATTATTAGCAACTATTTATTGGTAAATAATAAATAATGTCATTTAGAAGCGGAAATTTGTATTTGTTACCGCCATGTGAATAAAAGCAGATAAAATCAATATTGTATAAATGCGTGTTTCCATACAACTTCAATGACATACATTATTTTTATGAGTAGTAAAAAGTTTGTACTATATCTAGGAATACTTTAATGCATTTTTAAATTAATAATCGTGCTTTCTTACAGGTAAGCTGTCTTCTATTGTTAGAAGTAGCCAGTGGCGTAGTCTAGACTTTTTTCTAAGGGGGAGCGAATCTGTGCGTCAAAGGTAGGACTATTTTTTCAATTTACGAAAATAAATTATTGTTATAGTATCAACACTTACCTATTTATTTTATTAAATATAATTAGATTTTTTATCAAAAAAAAAATAAAGAATTTGGAAATTTTTGATTTGTACTTTAAATCGGGTGTCTATTTTTTTCCGTACAAAGAAAATTCAATGTTAAATTTTTTATTTGGCAATATCTCTTTATCTATTAATTTTATATCAGAATGAAAAACTGCATCAATTGAGTACCTAGTTTGTTGTTCAATTGTTTTTATGTATGAGTTGGAACTGGAAGCAAAAGAAAATACATGATTTCATGATTTAAGGCAATGAGCCTGTTTCACATTTTTCAAAAACTATTTTAAATGAAAGTTTATGCAATGATTTTCTTAGTAATAATTTTTATTTTAATAATTTGCTGTTATTTGTGGAAATAATTAAATAAAAAGATTGGCGTCCTGAAAAACTACCCCCCACTCCTGTGACGTAGAAGCACATACATTACATCATTAATAACCAATAGGAAACTAGTTTTTCCATCACCTAGGTTTATTCATATTATTTACATAAATAAACGTAGGCTTACAGTTTGTCACATATTATTTACATTGAATCTGCTATAGGATATGCAGATCTATGTCGAGAAATAATATCTGTATAGTAAATGTATAGTTTGCATTGAACATAAAGTGAAGCAACAAAAATATACTGTTATCTTGAAGGTGGATGAAAATTAAAATGATCTTCACAAACATGAAAACACGATTTTTCTGTATCAGCTCTTCAACCTATTGCTTCTAGCCGCAATTTTCTTTCCATCGCATCTTTTGGCAAATTTATAAACTCTATAGTAGGTTTGTTCCTAACAGTATTTTTGTAAGAAGGCACAATACAATATCGTAAATTACTCATTTTATTTTGAACTTTTTATTACCTACATATTATACAACTTAACCCAATCTTAAAAATTTGACATTTGTTTGACAACTTTGACAATACACTTGACACCAAACACATTTTTTACATTATAAACGGACCAATTAGAACCGCTGAAGATGTATGTGTTCTGACGTCACATTCTGTTTCAGATCACGTGACTTATTCAAAATTTTATCCAAATTTCAAATATTAATTGTAAAATATGTAAAGGATATTTCGTGATATTTTTAAATTTGAGGCTCTTTAAAGAACAATATCTTTTAAAATTTAATACTTAGAAGTCATATAAAAATTATTGCAACAGCCCTATTATCAGAGCGTCGTGAAAAAAAAAAACAATAATTTATGTTTCTTGTTTCTGGTATATCTGGCATTTCTTTTTATTTTATTATTATTATTATTATTATTATTAGAATAATAAAAAACATTAATCTAGAAGAAAAAATAATAATCACAAATTCTAATAAGAATAAAATAAAAAGAAATGTCAAATCTATCAGATATCCCAGAAACAAGAAATATAAATTATTGTTTTTCCATGGCACTCTGATAATTGCCTTACATCATGTATTTTTTTTTGCTTCTAACTCGTACATAAGTAACAATTGAACAACAAAGTTCGTGGATGCAGTTTTTCATTCTGAACATTTTTCTTCATTACAACTTTTGTTCCAAAATTAATAGGTAAAGTGATATCTCCTAATCAGAATTTTAACATTGAATGTTCGGAAAAAAATAGACACTCGGTATTTTCGAGAATTGTGAAATCTGTGTAATACATTTATTTATATAAAAAATAAAATATCATGAGGTCATATATTGTCAATATTAAATTTACATTCCCAACTCAATATACATTGAAAACAATACCCATTATTCACAATTTAAATAAAGCCCCAAACAATAAATTTATTTAAATAATTATTTATTGAACTGTGCATCTCCTGTTTCATAATTAAATTTCCAAATGTCAAATGGATTCACCTGATTGGTTGCGTTCGGTGGAAACCGTTTTATAATTTGATGCTAGTCTTCTGGCCGCAGTAGTAATATTCAACAACAAACAAGCAAGAACATGAAACGAGAACTGAATAGTGAGAAACTAGTTACAGGAGGAAACTTGGCGAACTTCTCATAAGTTAGGAAGGAAATCTGTCTTGCCGACATGATATAAACTGAATACACCAGAGATACAAATTGCTAAATAATTTGATTACGGAAATATTACAGAGTGATAAAAAATAACTGATTCAGTTGGCAATACTTTTTCCTGTTGTTAACAGTGATTGATGTGTGACGTCATGTACTGCTACGTTTACAGAGGTTTTAGAATCTTTATGAAAGGAGTTATACAGATTGCAATCTGTATTATCGACATGGTCATGAACTGTCACATCTACAAAATAAATACTATATTTTCGTCACTGTCCATTTCTATTTAAATTATTTTATAATACTAACCTTATTTATAGTTATGTATGCCATATAAAGACAATAAATAAAAGTGAGCCGAATTTCAAAGAAATATACCGAATTCTTCTGATTGATTAGAAGTGTTACCTTTGGCAGATTCACAGATTTTGTGTTTGAATTAAGGGTCACGTTGCGTAGTTTCGTTGCGTTTAAGATTACTTTATTATAAATAGACCTTTACAACGCACAAAAATGTTTCAAACACGATACAAATATTTTTCAAATAATAACTTTGACAGTATGAACATACAAATTATCAATGTTGCCAACTACAGTGAAAATTAAACGAGTAATATGACGTTGACGTACATTATTTATATATTATTCATGTCATATACGATAAGTAATGATCTCTACTATTCATCTTAATAATAATTACATAAGGCTATACACTTTTTGACTGTTAAAAATAATTGAAATTTTATTTCATTTTTCACTATTAGTGGTTTTAATGCATTAAGGTTTTTACACTAAGTGATGACGTGCATTGGCTGCTTGAATGATTTGGGTATAGTTTGTTAATAGACGCAATTCCGACATGTCATCAGTTTCAGCTTCACGTGCGCATGCTATAACTAACTGTTAATGATCATTAATTTTTGTAGTGTATCTCGGGTATTACATTCTGATTAGTTGTTTTACTGATAAAAAAATATGTAGTACTAAAATTATTTACATAGTTTAAAAACAGAACATATAAAAATCAGAAACGTATGATGGTAATAAATTTCTATATTAATACCCGTAATAAAAATTCTTGCTCGTAAACTTTTAATCTTCTAACCTTTCCATTTCAATGGCATGTTAAGTCACCAACCTTAAATATGAAATTTACTTCATTGACATCGGATTCCTGACAGCATTCAAGGCAATCTTTCTCTGCCAACACAAACTCAAATAAATCGTTTCCTATTCTCGCATTTTAGCAATTTTAATTAAATGTGTGAATCACGATCAAAGTAGGTCGCGATGTGACCGCAATTATTATTTGTTCTTCAAATGTTTGTGCGCTTGTTTTCTGAATATGAATTGTTGAATGTAATTAGTTATTTATAGAATGAAACGAAATGAAATCTTGTTTGTAAAAGGTTATTAGTAATTTGTAACAATGTTGTGTAATGAAGTAAGATTAATTTTACAATTAATGCTGGGTTTATGCAGCCAAATAAATTAAAAAAATAAATTGTAAAATTAAACTAATGAAACTAAATTTAAAGAAGTTAGCTATTTTCAACTTTTAGTTTAATTTTATAATTTCTTTAGTTTTGCGCCTGCGCCATTCGCGCACTTATGACAGATTTTCGCACCTAACCTATAAAAATGTACGATGATAACAAAGTTTCTGCAGAAAAGAGCGACGAAATACTAATTGGATTTATTACTTTTCAACAAATTGTTATATTTGTATTATGTTAGTTAGTTATTTGCATATCGGCCGTGTGGCGTTCAAGATTTTTCGTAATAACATAAAATTTAAACATTTAGGAATAATAAAATTCTTCCCTTTTTCTCATACTGAACAACTTTTTTGTTAATTTATACATTCTTCGTGACAACGATCCATCAAGATGCAATTATTTTTCTAGGAACACTTGATCCTTAATTGTAGGCGACTGTTATAAAAAATAACAGCCGTCGTTCGTTATTTTTATCTTTTCACTGTTGTTTTAGTCCTGTTATATCATATACCCAAATCATTCAAGCAGCCAATGCACGTCATCACTTAGTGTAAAAATCTTAATGCATTAAAATCACTAATAGTGAAAAATGAAATAAAATTTCAATCATTTTTAACCGTCAAAAAGTGTATAGCCTTATATAAATATTATTTAGATAAATAGTAGAGCTCATTACTTATCGTATATGACATGAATAATATATAAATAATGTACATCAACGTCATATTATTCGTTTAATTGTTGCTATAGTTGGCAATATTGATAATTTGTATGTTCATACTGTCAAAGTTATTATTTGAAAAATATTTGTATCGTGTTTGAAACATTTTTGTGCGTTATAAATGCCTATTTATAATAAAGTAATGGTAAACGCAACGCAACAACGTAACCTGACCGTTAACGCAAACACAAAATCTGTGGATCTGCCAAAGGTAGCACTTCTAATCAGTGGCGGATTTACGCATAGGCACAGTAGGCACGTGCCTACGGCGGCAAATTTTCGGGGGCGGCAATTTTCAACAAATGTCCAAGTAATTGAACTCATATTTCAGATTTTATTTTGTGAACCTCGTTATTATTATGCTACCGATAATTATAAAGTAATTATTATTTGTCAAGATTCTTGAATACCAACCCCTCTAGAAATTCCATTTTTTGTTTTAATATCTTCTAGCTAAAATAAATAAAGAAACATAAAATTAAAGTGCGGAGGAGATTTAACAGTATCTTGCAAAAATAAAGTCAGATTTTACCTATTCTAAAGGCTGTACTTGTGAAAATTTTACACATTTTCAAAAAATACTTTAATGCAACGGTAATCTAACGCACAGAACTTAATTTGACATAACTCGGATAGTTACATTCATTTTATGGGAACTTAACTTTTTTCAGAAAAAATACCAAAATCACTACAAATATTGCTTTCCGCGCCCTAATTTATGTGAAATGTAGTGTTTAAATGATTTTGCAAGTATATATAACCATCAAAATAAAATTATTGAGGGTTGAGTATTCTATACTTTAGCCTCAAAATTATTTAAGCCCCTGTTATATTTCAACAAAAATAAAACATGCGAAAAGTGGAAACATTAAAAATATATATTTTAACATTTCTGATATTCAAATATCTATATAATCTTTGGTTAATATTTGAAAATTACGTTACTGTTCTGTTAAAAATGTATTTTAATATTATGAAAAGGCGGCAAATTTCTGAAAAAGGCGGCAATTTTCTGGGTGCCTATGGGCGGCTAAACTATTAATCCGCCCCTGCTTCTAATCAATCAGAAGAATTCGGTATATTTCTTGGAAATTTGGCTCACTTTTATTTATTGTCTTTATATGGCATACATAAGTATAAATAAGGTTAGTATTATAAAATGGACAGTGACGAAAATATAGTATTTATTTTGTAGATGTGACAGTTCATTAACATGTCGATAATACAGATTGCAATCTGTATAACTCCTTTCATAAAGATTCTAAAACCTCTGCAAACGTATCAGTACATGACGTCACAATTCTAGTTACTTTTATTCAATTTATATTAATGACGTGCACTGGCTGCTTGAATGATTTGGGTATAGTAACATTATGGTATTAGGAAAAATTTATTAACGTATCTTCTATAACACTTTTTGAGGTCGGATTTGCATGTAGAAATCTAAACTTACGCTTTATTTTTTTGTCAGTGCAGAATTTTTTTAAATTACCTTCTACAAAAGATTAACCAGTTGGTTTTTTGTATAATAATTTTATGCAAATGTGTTACATTTGAAAATTTCACGACACGCCTGCAGAAGTAATACCAATGACAGTTAAAGAGTACCTACTAAATGAAACGCATGTGTATTTGCCGACGGTGATGCCACCAACGATCGTGTCAATTGTCAATTGGAAATCCGTTTGCGGCGCTGTCAGGACACCTAATAAATGGGGGATTACACCATTTTTTTTTATAATTTCATCTGAAAATATTAGGAAAACTAAGACTATTGATGAAAATCCGGTGAAAAAATTCCTATTAATAAGCGAGTTATGGTCTCCCGAATTTTGAAAAGATTGACGTGACGTCACATATATATGTTTTTATATCAAACTGTTTTCATCATGGACCTAAATGTTCTTGAAATTATATGCTATTTTAAGTTATATTTACATAAAAATAAATGAATATTATAACACTGTACAAGTCTACATACTTTATAATTACAGGTGTATTTAAATTATTAAATTTAATGCAAGAAATTTGTGTTAAAATAAAAACTGTTTGAAAACTGTAGTACAGGAATGTTAGCCCCTCCTTTCGAACTTGAATTTCTTAACTTCCATTGGTAGTAATCCCACCTCCTAACACGCTGTTTGTAATGCATGTATAGGCGGTTTCTCGGCCGCCAATTTTTCCGAAATATTTCAATTATACCATTTCATTTTTTTATTAATATTCGTTATTCAGCATATACATTCGTAATTTTTTACTATTTTCCTTTAATTCGATTGAGCCGTAATCCCCCATACTAATCTTAAAATTATGTGTACATAAAAACTATATAGTACATTGTTATCCATACTAGAGGTCCTAACAGCTCTTTTCTCAGAGAGTGATTAATATTGCTGAACAATGTAAACCATGCCAGAGGTCAGTTTAAATTAAACAATAAATTATTTTTGTAAAATCAACTTAGGAAAATTAAAATGCATGACAACCATCTTTTATTACAAAGGCCTGAACTTGCACCTCGCTTAAAACTTTCTTTAAAAAATAAATCAGGGTATAAAAAAGAAAGAAAATGAAATTATTAAGTATATGAAAGCTCGTAGCAAGCACAACTTCGATAAAAGTTTGCCAGTAAATCTACTTGGAGTTCTAAAGAAATTTTTATCACAATAGCAGCCGTAGTTTGTAAATAAAGTGAATTCTGCTGAACCTAATGCGCTCGAAAAAATCGACAAGCGATCGACTGCGGAAGTCTAAGCCACCTTGTAAGCTTCAAGACGTGTCGAAAATTGAGATAGTCTACTGTTAAACAATGGAGGATTATAATTTTGACGTCGCACGCAAGGAAGAGAGAGTTGATGTAGAAATTGAGATGGAAGATCATAATATAAACAAACCATCGCCATTTTTAAAGTTCTGTCTTCTGTCATTTGTGTTCTGGACATTTGAGTTCTATATAATTCATTGTCTTCGGATGGCTGTGAAAACTTAAGAGAATTTCACGTTTTTGTCATGTATTGTTTGTAATTATAGCGGGAATCACTGTTGTAAAAGCCTTACACTCATTTCATTTTTTATATATGACACCATCTTGTTGCAACTGTCATCAGGACAGCGTTTTGTTTTTATTATAGCAGCTGAGTCACGTGTAGTTCAAGGAAAATATTAATAGATGGCAGCACGAAAATATGTCTGTATAATGTATCTGGAAAACAAATCACTCCTCCACAATGGAGGATTATACAGAGTCATATTTTCGTGCAGCCATCTATTGATATTTTCCTTGAACTACACCTGTTGTAATACAAACAAATCCCTGGTATGATGACAGTTGAAACAAGATGGTGCCAAATATGAAAAATGACGTAAGAGTAAAGTCTTTGCAACAGTGACACCCGCTATAACGGGGTCATTAAAATAAATATCGTTTTCTTTTATAAAATCATGAAATCCATCTCATTTAATAAATACGGTAATATGAAATAATTTGAAAGATACGATTTTCATTTATAAATGTGCTAATAAATTTTCGCGGTTGTAAACACGGATTAAATTTGTGACGTCGCGGTTTCATACTCACAAAAAGACATTTCTCTCGTACACGCACATACACTGTTACGCTCCACAACATGAAACAGTAATCTACAGTGGCGAGCAGTCCATATGTGCAAGGTGTGCACTGTACACCCTGCGAATAATTTCAAAATTTATTGCATTAAAATGAAAATTATTAATTGATTTGGTCTTAATATATTATATACAAAATATAAAAATATTGATACAATTATGGGACAATAAGATACAGAAGCGTGTTTGGTTGCCTATCAGCGAATTTCCGGGCAAGTGCAGGTCTCCACACTGCACTCGGGGCACTCGGGGCGCATGTTTTTACAAAGGAAGGGTATAAGAACAGTGTATTTGCGCAGACAAGGATAAAATATTAGAAACACGTATCGCACCATCGCACTCTCCATCGTGCAGCATATTTTGTGCACGTATCGCCGTAAAATTACTTCTGATAGTATTCACAAGCATAAACAAGTTCAGACAATTGCAAGTGAATTAGATACTAATTGCGGATTTACTGAATAATCCATTTTCTAGAAGGGATATAGTATAAAAAATAAGAGAATTCTGAATTGTTAACCCAAAATTCCATCTACACAGAAATGCACCGCACACCACTGGTAATCAAACCTAAAATTGTGACAGCTGACAGCAAAATACACAAGAGAGAAGATTATTATTACTTTTTATTTCTTTGAAAGTACTAGTGCAGTATAAGGTTTGTAAATAAAATATTTATTTATATAAATACCAAACAAAACAATCATAGTTCAAAATTAAATCGGTAGAGCTATGTGAAACTGTGTCGTCAGCCGTTGAAATATTTGAAATTAAAGGCAACTTTTAAAAAATCAAATCTCTGATTCTAAAGACTTGTAAGGTGTAAGACATACACCTACATATTTAATTTGACATATTCTTCCCAGAAAAAATTAAATCAGAAAATGTGAAATGACCCCATTATAAAGAATACAGAGTGTTCAAAAAAAAAAAACCCAATTCGGAGTAGGCTATGAACAAAAAAACGTATGTCTTAAATTTAATTAAAAGTCAATTTGACACAATATTTGTATGACATATTGTCAAATATTTTATCCAAAGAAAAAAAGAAATTAAAGCTTTTCTTGTAGAATTGTACTTTAGAAAGGGAAATAAATTACATTTAAGGAGACCCCATGGGGTCCCGTGGCCGCGTGCCTAAGTGTCTGGTCGCGTACCTGGGGGAACCAAGTTCTATCCCGACGGACGCCAAATATTTCCAATTTTCAATGGCACAAAAGTGACCCATGTGGTGCACTCTCCACACCAGCTATGAGTGCCCGTGAGGTGACGCCTGGTAAGCGCCCACACGGTAAAATATATCGTCATCATTACCGTTGTCTACATGTGTTGTAGATACTGGCACACCCAGAAATGGATAATATGCCGTGACGATATATTTATTTATTTTTTTAAAATTACATTTCACGATCAATTTTGACAACTTAACTTTTGAATTGAATCAGACATACGTTTCTCTGTTCATAGCCTACTCCGAATTGTTTTTTTTTTAACACGCTGTACTGCTGTACATGACAAATGAGAAATTCTTAAGTTCCCACAGCCATCCGAAGACAATGAATTATGTAAAACTCAAATATCAAAACACTAAACAGAACTTTAAAAATGGCGATGGTTTGTTTGTATTATGATCTTCCATCTCAACTTGATCAACTTTCTCTTTCTTGCATGTGACGTCAAAAGTATAACCCTCCATTCGGGAGAACGAAATTTTTTTCAAAGATAATAATAATGCGTTTTTAATTTCTCAAGAGTATAAGAAAATTGTCATTGTTAAATTCTTAAGGTCAAAACAATAACAAATCCATTTTAACCTTTAACATTATTTATACACCGATTTTTCATACTTGACCGTTGCGTCATTAATTGCTGAACAGCAAAATAACAAGTAATTGTATGTTTATCTCTGTCTTACTTATGGTTTCCTACATACGTATATCTAATATACGAACATCAAACTATGACGTAACGGTCAAGTGTGAAAAATCTGTGTGTATATACAAATTGTAATTATTTCAACGTATCACACTTTTCAAACAATTTTTCATGTTTGTCGCTCATAAATAACGAGTAATTCGATTATGAAAGTTTGAGAAGGTCTGCTTTTAATATCCATTTAGAATAAGTTGATTTCTTGCGGTGCTCCAGTTTGTTATTCAAATATTCAGGATCTCATTTAAATTTCCGCCATGTTTAAAAGTAAAACACATCACATAACTTTGTGTCAAGAAGTTGAAGTTGGAAGAGCGAACGAGTAACCTTCGTTTTTAGCGCAGTTTTACAATGCAAATTCCAGTTTTTAACAAATATATACTTTGTTGTTAATGGTGGTATAATTGCGACAAATTATACTAAATAATAAATAGACATCTTAATTTATGCACTACCACGTGTTTTGTATAATTAAATTAATTGATTGCATCTTTTATTTTATACAGTATATAGGAATATGCATATTTATAATTTAATCGAGCAAGGCCAGTAATTACGCAACTCACGAGCAATATATTTTTTTAATATTCTATGAAAAACATGTTAAGCCCATTTTGTGCTAAAACAGTGAAGTTTGGTAATAATTGGAGTCACATAAATAGGGCTGTTGCAAGAATTTTTATATGACTTCTAAGTATTAAATTTGAAAAGATATTGTTCTTTAAAGAGCCTCAAAATTTAAAATATCACGAAATATACTTTAGTTATTTTACAATTAATTTTTGAAATTTGGATAAAATTTTGAATAAGTCACGTGATCTGAAACAGAATATGACGTCAGAGTACATACATCTTCAGCAGTTCTAAGGTGTCAAGTGTATTGTCAAAGTTGTCAAACAAGTGTCAAATAAGAATCACGACCAGAACTTTAAAGTAAAATATATTATCAATTTACATAATAAATTCAGTTTTTATATTTTATTTTACCTCAACTCTTTAACACCTCTTATTTCGGTAGCAGTAAAACAATCGTTCTGATATAAATTCAGCCATCATCCAGCTATCGACCTTCGGTAAATTGTCCGATTTAGCTTGAGTGTAATTTGAATTAGCCATTATTACTTTATTATTCATTTACAATGAGCAATGTCAGCGTCAAATGTCAAATTAAAAGATTTTGTTATTCACATGTGACAAACTTCAGTCTACGTTTATGTATATAAATAATATGAATAAACGTAGGTGATGGAAAAACTATTTTCCTATTGGCTATTAATGATGTAATGTATGTGCTTCTACGTCACAGGAGTGGGGGGTAGTTTTCCAGGACGCCAATCTTTTTATTTAATTATTTCCACAAATAACAATAAATTATTAAAATAAAAATTATTACTAAAAAAATCATTCCATAAACTTTCATTTAAAATAGTTTTTGAAAAATGTGAAACAGGCTCATTGATCTATTTCAACACTTATAATAGATATTTATACACCAAGTGAGCTAAGATAATGTTTATTCATGAGAAAAGGGACTAGGAATGACGAATTCCGATAATTTTGATACCCGAGTACCCGAAACAACTACCCGGATAGTACCCTTTACCCGTTAATTACCCGACACCCTTTAATTACCCGTTATCCTTTAAATACATGTACATAATTCTTTAATTTGTTAATTACCAGTTACCCTTATATTAGCAGTTTTCTTTTTAATATAATAAAAAGTTATACAAATAAATAATATACCTACTGTATCTCTATAAAAAAACTTAACATAAATTATATTAATTATGGTATGGTAATAAAAAAACTCATCTTTTAGATTCAATTTTTCCGGCAGCTGAAAATTGTTCGGGTAATTAAAGGGTATCGGATAATTAAGGGGCAGCGGGTATATTTCGGGTAATCGGGTAAGAAATTTTATACCCGGGTACATTGTTATCGGGTAGGTACCGAGTACCCGGGTACCCATCGTCATTCCTAAAAGGGACCCATGGCTGCGTGCTTGAGTGTCTGGTCGCGAACCCGGGGGAACCGGGTTCGATCCCGACAGACGCCAAATATTTCGAATTTTAAATGGCACAAAAGTGACCCCTGTAGTGCACTCTCCACACCAGCTATGAGTGCCCGTGAGGTGACGCCTGGTAAGCGCCGACACGGTAAAATATATCATCATTACCGATGTCTACTTGTGTTGTAGATACTGGCACACCCAGAAATGGGTAATATGCCGTGATGATGTATTTATTTTATTTTATTTATTTATGAGAAAGGGGCGAGTGAGTTAAATTCTTCGAGTGTCCTATCGAGTCTTCGAGTCCCTATTTCTGTTATATAGTTTTAAAGTTTAGTTTAAATAGTAATGACTCATGTTCTTTTTTGTTTATTACTACACTGTAAAAATCTCTTATTTCCCACGCTGTATTATTCATAACAATGTATAAAACAATTTAATTATTAATTGTTACACAATCATTAATTATATCAATAGACATACCGGCATCAATCTATTTTCTTTCTCATTCTAATAGGCTATTGCTATCTCTGTCTGCCGTTGAGGTTAGAACAGGGCCGTTGCTAAGGTTACGAGATCTGTCAGTTATTTATTGGGCTGTATCTAAAATGAGTGAAATAGGTATCTGTAACATTGTTTACTACTTGTTCAGATGTTATTACGAAATTCTTGTGAAAGTTAAAGAAATTGTTAGGTATGTTGTTAATTATAGTAAATATGTGATTTATGCTTTGATATAAATGGAATTTCGCCTCGAACTGTTGCTGCGTATTATAGTTACTGTTTCTGTAAAAATGAACATACAGAGTGATCGAAAAATTAGGGACAAATGATTATTTTCTTTATTATTAACTATTATTGGGGTTCCGTGGCCGCGTGCCTGAGAACCTGATCGCGAATCTGGGGAACCGGGTTCGATCACGACCGACGCCAAATATTTCGAATTTTAAATGGCAAAGCGCCCGCGCAGTACAAATATGTCATCATTACCGAAATCTGTGTTCAACGCAGATTGGCACACTCAGAAATGGGTAATATACCGTGATGATATATTTATATTTATTTATTATGGGGTTTCGTGGCCGCGTGCCTGAGTATGTGGACGCGAATCGGGGAACCGGGTTCGATCTCGACCGACGCCAAATATTTCGAATTTTAAATGGCACAAAAGTAAACCCAGTGGTGTACTCTCCACGCCAGCAATGAGTGCCCGTGATGTGACGCCAGACGCTAGAAGTGTCTCTTTTTTAACAACTTATATTAACTAATGTCGAAAGTTATAAGGATGTAGAGTTTTTTTATAAATTTGGCACGAAAAAAGTTAAACATTTCGCCTCACATAAAAATCAAAATTAGGAATGTCGGATGCACCCAATTTCGAGCTTTGGCCCGACCCGGCCCGTTTTCGAGTCAATTTTCGAGTCGGGCCAGCTAATTTTTTTTCGAGTCGATCTTCGAATCGGGCCGGCAATTTTTATTTTCGGGCCGAGTCGATCCAAACCTCAAAGCCCGGTCCGGCCCGGCCCGAATGCATCTCTAAACATAATATAGGTTTCAGCATCAATAAATAAGTAGGTATGTTTTAAAATTTAAATTAAGTTAAAAATAAATAACACTCCGTTTAGTTTCACAAAAGAAGTATATTTTTACTTTATTGTACAATTTCGCCACATGCGGTCTCGTCAGTACTGGCGGGAGGTATATTTATAATTTCCATATTTACAAAATTTATCTCAATTATATATTTTCGTATTATTTTTATTATGAATCACATAATTATTTTGGTTAGCTTTAACGAGCAAAAAACATTTCAGTCCTTGAATTTATTATTCATTTCCGTTGTTTTTAAATATCATTTTGCAAGTTATTGTACAAATATTCAAAAAAAAAATGATTATACATTACTGTAATATAGAATTGTGAAATAAAATTATAAAAACTGAACTAAAAAATATTATAAATTAAATGAAATGCATTTAATTAATTAGCATATTTAATAAGTACAGTTTAATTAAAAAAAAAAATATATTATACTATGGATTGCTCATTTTGTGAAAGCATCAAATATGTAAATTAAAATTATGTATAAAAACTTTCGAGTTTTTTATATAAACTTTTTTATTGTAAAACAATTAGCAAAAACTTTAAAGTAAATGAATAGGCGTATCAAATGCTTGACAGATAAAGTCATGCTTAAAATTATCAACAGTTGAATGTGGTCGTTAGTGTTTTATTTCCATGGCTGTTTTGATACAATCAACACTAAGTTCATTGTCCTTAATATGTATGCCAAAAGACAGTATTTTTACACTCGAATGAATGTATAAAAATATCATGAAAACTTCGTATGTTATTTGAATATAAATTGCTCAGAAATTTATTTTAATATTTTATATTTGCATAAATATGTTACAAGTTTATTTATTTATTTATTTTGAAGAAGTAAAATTAGAAATACTCTTTAACACATATTTTAGATGCGGCAGTTTTGTTTATATTGATACAATAAAGTCTTACATTCAATTTTTTCTTTATATAAGTAAGGGCCGGAATTATAAACGTCCATTTAAATTTAGTTCTATAGTAAATATAATAAAATGAACAAATACGAATCAATTCCCATGTTCTTATGATTTTTAAATTATTATTGCTGTCAAAAATTCGCGTTGCATTTGTTTGCTGAATTAAATTTACTAGAGAACTAAATTTAACTGGGCGTTTATAATGAATGATGACAAATTTGTACTGTCTGCGAGGTTACCAGGTGTCACCTCACGGGAGCTCATTGTTGGCGTAGAGTGCACCATAGGGGTCACTTTTGGGCCATTTAAAATTCAACATAACTTTTGGATATTAAAAAAAATTATGATGGTATGCTTAGTCACCGAAAAAATATTTAAAAACTGGCAGTACGTACCTCAATTTTTTTATATCTTTCTTGGGATCAAAGTTCTAATTGCGCAAATTTATAAAGAAGAACTCAATACAACATGGAAAGTTATTATTTATATTTATTAATAAAACATGAAAATAATAAATATATGCCCTGCAAATAATAATAATAATAATAATAATAATAATAATAATAATAATAATAATAATAATAATAATAATAAATAAGACGAATTAAAAACAATCAATTTCTCAGTAGTAATATAACAAGAGAGTGAGAATAAATTGAAAACAATTGACAGAGTTTTCGAAAACTTGTTGCCAATAGTCACAAAGCCTGTAGAGCTTGGGTGGCTATCGCCAAATGGCAACAAGTTTGAGAAAGAAACTGGAGAGTTATTTTCTAATTTATCGAACTCTTGAATTATATTTAATTAGATTATTTTTTACAAATTTCTTTCATACAACGAAAAGTCACTGTCGTGCTATTGTGTCGCCATTTACTGTCATAATTAACTAGCTTCATTCATTTACATGGTGCAGTTGGCGTCTGTTTTGACAACTGGAACATAACTTTGACAGGGCAAAATAAATATAAATAATCGCCTTCATACCGAGTGATTATTAATTACGGTGTTTCCAGAAGTAGTTTCTATAATTTTTTGATTTATTTCATGATCAGAAATATCACTAAATCGGAGTTTTTCGTTCATTTTATTTATGTGTTGATAACTGTCTGTCAAAATAAAAGTTACAGAGATTATTTCTGGGAATAATCTCTAGAGCTTTATTGTCACTATATAATAATGGCAGGATTGGTTAAAACGTTGACACGTGACAGGTAATAAAACATTTCATTGGTTTTAAGAAATGTCAAAAAATAATCAATGCAAAAAATCTAATTTAATATTAATATTATTTTATACTTATGTCAGTTTGAAAGTATTTAATTAAATGCCAGTTTGACTCGAAATATTGTTAAAAATGTTATCTAAAAAAATCTTCTTATTTTAGAAATAGAAATAAATTAGAAAACGGTGAATGGAAATAATCTGTATCTTTATTATCTTTTTTCCCTAAAATTGCATTTCCCTATCAATTTTGACAACTTGACTTTTGAATTGAATAATAATCAAACACGTTCCTGTGTTCAGAGCCTACTCCGAATTAAGTTTTTTTTTTTTGTTTTGCTCAGTTATTACAGCCATCATTGTTTTCAAAGTATTCTGTTTCCCAGCACTAATTTCTTCACCCCTTTTTTGCTTCTTTGGCTCAGGAGTACTTCTTTTAAAATACTTCTATCTGTATGTACTATGTTGGAGATAGAACTTCGTCACTACAAGTTTGCTTCAATTTTTGGCAGATATAATTTAGTTTCTATACTGTATCTCGAAAATGGACAACAAAATTTAAAATCTAATATCAGAAAAAGACAGATTATGCTCGTGGTATATTCCCATAATATATGCAAAATACTTTACAACTGTGATATTTGGGTTGCCAATTTTTAATTTTCTAATTGATATTTGTTTTTCTAATTAATTTGCTTTTGGATGTTATTAATAAATTAAAATCACAGCATATAAATGGGAGTAATTATTTCAAATAAATGGATTTAATTATAAAATGACATATGAGATATTTATTTGTTGTTGCTCAGAATTCATTTGTTATTTCAGTTTATATGTAATTATTAATTAGTCAATATTTTAATTACAATTTTGATAAACATTTGTGTTATTTGAATAAATTGATGTATGTTATATATAAACAAACATGAATTGGTGAAAATTTATTTAATTTCGTTTTTAATTTATTTTCAATATTCAAATTAATTGATATTGTAACATAAATTATTTTTTTATCGTTATTTTAGGTCATATAGACACATATATTTAATTATTTTTATTAATTAACTTCATCTAATAAAATCTCTAAATAAATCGCGTTTTTCGAATCGTAGTTACCTGCGTTTTCCTGTCATAACGGTCGCATTAATTCAACTGTTTAGTCGTCGACTACACATAAGAAACTGCGTACCGTCGCGTAATTATTTAAAGTTTTTCTTAGTAAAACAGTTGATACTGATAATAAATTATATAACAATCGATTCGTTAATCTTTCGCGGTCATTATGGCATATAATTCGTCTAGTGTATCAAAAAATTTCGTGTGTTTTCAAGTGAGTGAAAAATTGTCCAATTGCTGTAATATAGCCGACAAGGTATCAAGGTAAGTAAATTTTATTGATTTCGTCATTATAAATAAATTTATAATGAAGAGTGATATACTGTGAATAAAATATTAAACAGTATTCTCTAATGTGGACAGTTTAAAATAGATAATATAAATTTAAACGATTTAAGTGGGTAGTTGTAAAAACTCTTAATTGATATTTGTTAAGCTGTAATATAATTTTTGCCCGATCATTAAGAAATACCTTCTTATATATCTTTTTTTTAATAAACAAAGCAACATATTACTCACGGACCGTGAGTGTTCAGTTTTTCCAATTTCAAAATGTCAAAATTATGAATAATACTATTATCTACCCTTGCTGTTAAAATGTTACTTTATCTACCCTTGCGGTTAAAGTGCTACTTTATCTACTATTTTGACTAGATAAATGCACAGTTTAACATCTGCTATAGAAAAAAGTAATTTTTTATCTACATATTGAGTTTTTATCTACGTTTTTGACTTTTTATCTACACTATAAAAATAATAGGTATTAATGTAAAGGTAAAAATAAACTAATATATTATATATGACGATAAAGATAAAGAGTCTTTATCGACTCGTGAAATAACACCTTCCATTTGTCGATAAAGTATCTTTTTATCGTTTTGTATAATAAATAACTATTTTTAATATTTTATGATAGACCCTATCATACAGTTTTAATATAAATGACCCATGTTCTAATTTGTTATAATAGTTGAAGCAAAATTGTATTATTCATATTATGTCGAACAGGTAAAATTCAAAACATAATAAATAATATTTGTAATTCTAAATTTGAAGTCATATTTTGTGTCGACTCGCCAACAGCTGACATTTGAAACAAAATGAAAACAAAAACGACGAAAATAAAAGAAAAGAATCTTCAGCATTGCTTAGGAACAAAAGAAACACATTTTAACAGAAAGACAAATTCTATCTCAATTTATTAATTAAAAAGATATTTTTCAATCTTGTTAAATTTAATAGCAAATATTTATCATATTTCAAATTTCGACTTCGAAATTAATTTCAGTGTATAAAAGTTGAAATGAATCGTGAACAAAGAATATGAATTCCGTTTTAAAAAAGAAATATGCTAGGTAATTTATTTCTGAAAAGCAGGAAGCGATACAAGAAATACCAATTACATTATTCACTAGCACATATATCACCAGACATCGCAACAGGGGCGTATTCAAAAAATTGCCAAATAAAATAAACAAAAATATTTTTTTTGCGATTTATGTTATAAAAATTAAATATTATTAACAAAAAAATTATTAAATTTGTTTTAGCCATTTCATATTGTTTCATGGCTAATGATATTTTTTCTTAAATGTACAAATTTTTAAATTTAATTTCTGGCTTTATATGAAACAGAAATGTGATATGTTTAGTATTAAAAAAATCGTAATTTTTTTCTTTAAATTAATATAGAAACTTTTGGCGTCTAAAAAACTGTTTTTCTATGTTATAGCCCTATGACCCGTTTTAAAATTTACACCCTATATATATATATATATATATATATATATATATATATATATATATATATATATATATATATACCGTGAGTATTTTTTAACGTGAAACATTGGGTTTGTGAAATCCATGGTTACGACTTGACATTTGATTGACAGCAATGTATTTGTGTGTCCCATTTAAAATGAAACATAGGGAACGAATTTGACATTTGACAAGACGTCAATAGAGGTTAATTTTGTTTAAATAATTGTACCTGCTTTCTAAATTAAATTTAGTTATAAAAAAAATATTGTGTGCACCTTGTGCCCTAGTGATTTTCTGACATGGCTCAATTTCTTACAATATTTAAATATAATACTTCTGTCAAATTCATTCCCTATGTTTTATTTTAAATGAGACAGACACACACATTGACATTGACAAGATGTCATCAGAGGTTAATTGTGTTTAAATAATTATACATGTTTTCTAAAAATTAAATGTAGTTTTAGAAAAAATATTGTGTGCACCTTGTGCCCGAAATATGTTTAGTGCTCTGGAGTGGTTTTCTGACTCAATTAAATTTCTTACAATATTTAAATATAATACTTCTGTCAAATTCGTTCCCTATGTTTCATTTTAAATTGGACACGCAAATACATTGCTGTCAATCAAATGTCGTAACCATGGATATGACACACCCAATATTTCACGTTTAAAAATACTCATGGTATATATATATATATATATATATAATGTATTTGTCCATCATCCAAACTTGTTTATCTTTTATACTAAATAATACTATCTTGAGGTAATTAAAATTTAAAAACTTTTTATCAAAATTATAATCCCTGCTTGATTTAGTTAAGAATATCGTGGTCAGAATAAATAAAGCCCTCCTTACTCTCACAGCCTTCTAATTCTAGGTGACTGCAGGTGTCTGAATAAATTAATTCGCTACTCAGTCCAGATGCTAATTTTTATTTTCGCACTGAATTTATTTTTATAATTTTTAGATTATGCAAATGAAATGATAATATCAGACATGCGTTCTTACTGCACTTTAAACATAAATTTTCACTTTATTACTTGATTGTAAGACTGATATTAATTTTTTGTTGACTTGGAAGCAAGTAATCGAGATTTTACGTTAATTAAAATTATGAAAATAAAGTAATTTTATATGGGTCGTAATTTTTTACTACTTTGAAATCTACAAGCTGAAGTTCCTGTCGCCCAGTTAAAATCAAACTACGATTTTCTAATTCTTGTTTAACACCTTTATCTGTCGCTCGTAAATAATAAATATTTCCCCTATTTGAGTGTGTTGATCGTAGTGTATACTACATTACCTCCTGAATTCTTCAGGCCCTGTTTAACACGAGCGGCACTCTGCTTTCAACGTGACTCATGAATTTTTAACCCTCACCGCTCATCTGGTATTGTGTACGGTGTTTTTATGGTTCAATTTACACTGTTGTCAGTTTACGAGAGCTGTGTGAGAGAATTTATTCGAAGTTACGGAGTTGTTGGCAACTATGGATGTACTGGAATTCATTGTAAGTTACAAGATGAAGTAAATTCAATGAATTTGATAGTTTATTTCAAGCACATTGTTTTATAATCTGGTTTGTACAAGGTAGATACAATATTGAAAAGTTTGAAAGTTGTACATTCAGAGTAATGGAACCAGTGTTAGGGGAGACTGGGGCTGGTTGTCACCCGGGTAGGTTGTCTCAAGTCTTATTTCTCAGTCACTACTGCCACGTAGGGGTTGTGATTTGAACTACTAAGTGCTTACATCATTGCGAGTGTGTGCACGAAGTTTCATGTGCCCTGCCTTCGCACGGTTTTTTACAGCTGCAAATATTCGTTGAACGATATATTATTCACTTTCTGTTCAATGAAGTCAATGTCTCATCTATATTTCTGTGAATCTATAGGTCTGTTCTGTTCGTTTGTCATACTCTAAACATGCTAGAGTACTCTGATATTTTTCACTTATTCGCTTAGATCAGGTTTGAGCATTTGCTCGGACCGTTACAAACGAACGTAATTTTTATGTAGTGCAAGTAACTTTTCAAAACTTTAGAGCTATCATAAACAAATGTGGAACACACTGTTCACAAAAAAATCTGTTGTGGCCAGCACAAGACCTCTCGCCATTTCCATATTAGGTTATATAAGTACTGTATTGCACTTTGCTATCGAACCGTCGTTTTATAACAAAATATTACAGAACTTTACCCAAATATTGTTTTTTATTGTATTTAATATGTTTTCTGCACACATATAATTCTAATTATATCTATTTTTCATTGTATGAGGAAGTTCCTAATTGTCAGAGATTCTTCCAATTCGTTAACCAGATTGGCGGTATTTCTGATGGATATATGCATTTTACCTATAATTTCAAATATATTATAATTAATAAAAAAAATAAGAAAGATTAATTGTACTTCCCAGAAAAAGCTATCAGAATGTCACTAAAACTTGATTTTTGACACTGACATGTCATTTACAAATTATGTTATAAACATTTGAATTTGTCAACTGGTTTCCTTAGTGAAGTTTCGCCTACTCGACTTATTTTATCCCGATATTCTTATAGCGTCTTTATCTCTAAATTTATAGAAGATATAATAAAAAATTTCAATGTATCAGATGTAGAATTTTGTTCTTCAAAATTAGTAATATCAAAAATTAAAAAAAAAATATTTAGAAGATTTTTTTTAAAAAACTATTACTTCCGGTTGTTCAATTGTTACCAAAATCTTTTCAGCTCTTCCCAGGAATGTCAGATTGAGGAATTCATAGTTAAACAGGTCTTATGTCTTAGTTTTTGAGGTTTGTGTTTGTTTTATTTCTTTATTATGCAAATCAACAATAGTAAAAAATCTGATGTGGCCAACACAAAACCTCCCGCTATTTAATTTTTACATACATACATACGTACATAAAATCACGCGATTCCCACTTAGGGGGCTAGCAAATACCCGGAAACAATAGTAACAATAAGAAAAGGAATAAGAGTAAGAGCTCAGCTGACTCACTTCACTCTTTAACAACATTCTTCTTTCGCCTTGTCCACAATCATCATAGCATTCATACATAAGAACATATTAAAGTGACCGATTTTCGGTAGCGAATAACCCCATCCGGACCACAATAATAGTTACGCAACAATCTTCCTTCGCCACACTTTCCTATACATTTTTATTAATTTAAATACATACTTACGTATTTACTAACACTGCAAACTGTACCATTACATAAAACTATTGTTTTATTTACTATTTTCTTTTTAAAATGTCACTATTATTAATTTGAAGTGATTAGTTTTTTGACAGTGACATTTAATGTCAGTTACATTCATTTGAAATATGAACTGTTTAACAAAGGAATTGTGTTTATCTTAGGCTTCGGGACTAATAAAAGCAATTATTTTTAAATTTATCTGTAAAATATATAGAAAAAGTATTAATGTATTCCTGTAGAAAATTCAATAATCTTTAAGTTTCATAAGACATAAAATGCGAAAAAATGGCATTTAATGATATTTTTTTGAAGAAAAACCATTATGAGTTTCAGGTAAAGTGCCATTTCCGGTTATCCGATTTACACCAAAATCTAATGGCTTCTTTTTATATTAGAATAGGATAGAAATACAAGGTTTCAGAATTTTCTGAATGATAGTATTTGAGTTAGAGCGAAGACAAAATCCCCACACATACACACACACATACATACATACACACACACATACATACATACACACACACATACACACATACAGACATCATCGTGAAAATGTTAAAATTGGATTCTAGGGACCTTAAAACGTAGTCATTTACTAAAATCTCGATACGTGATTTTTAGCACGATCCCTATACCTCCCTTACCAAGGGTAGCGGGAGGTAAAAAACATTCCCGATATTATTAAAAAATCATCTCGTTGATCAGCGTCTAACAAGTCCATGGCTATGAAAAATAAAATATTGTAAACTAAAATCTGAATTGATGACTGGTAAAACGTCAAATGACAAGCAGTGACAAGTCGGACATGCGTTTCAGAACCCATATAGCCATTAGCCAACCAGGTTGTAAAGACTTATTGAACAGCCGGTATATGTTTAACGCGTCCATAGATCACTAGACAAACACAATATTGATGTCTGATATGTTTATTTTGTACCAGACCTAATGTGATGGTGCAACATCAGTTATTTTGCAATAGATACAGTGCTAATTACCTTCGTATATCCATAACCATAAGCAACGTTAATTAATTAATTATAGTACCTACTATGATTTTAATGCTATGAATTATATAGGTACATGTAATCTAATAATTGCTCCTAGGATATTGGTAAAAACATAATTAATTTAGCAAAAGTATTTATATATTTACGTGAATATATTTCATTAGTCACATATTTTCCACCAATCAGCATTCAGAATCTCCCTAGTTACATGTCTTATCACAGCGATGATAAAAAACAAATATTACCTTATTTATATTCATTATTAAGGGATTTTTACAACATTGACAGTTAATTAAAAAAAATTCATTGTATTCTCTCATTAAATATAAGCTCGTGATAATCGAAGATATTGCTCATGAAACCGAAGCAGCAACTCGATTTCACTCGAAAATATCGATGATAATCATATCATTCTTTTTATATTACGTATGAGTATATCTGATTTCTGCAGTTTTACCGAAATAGTTAGTGACTTTAATTACATTTACCCTTAAAGCCAAAATTAAACTCATTTTGCATACATACAATAATTATTACATTCAATTACCTATCTCTTATCAGCCCTTATGGCCTCCCCTTATATCTGAGGGTGTCATGGAAACAACCCCAAAATCTAGGATCATGTATACCGTACCTTACACTTAGGATTGGGAAGTTGACGTACTAACCCCTGAACATAGGAGAGTGTATCTGTTACTTTCACCCTTAGGGAAGCACCCTTAGATCTGCAATTTAGGGGAAAGACAATTGTAAATGATGAAAATAGGAAACTGAAGAATAGATGTTAGAAAAGTGACACGATAGGAGGAATGAAGAAATTCAAGTAAAGATTTTAATTATTTATTGTTCATATAAAACGAAAGAAACAAAAAAAAATCTGATGTACACACCACATGACTTCCTTGTACGCCTGTTAAACTATACATATATTTTTTTTAATAACTAAAATATAAAATAATAATTTTAACTTCAAAATGGTAGGATATACATATAGTGATCGTAAAGGAAGGTGCACATAATTTTTTTTATGCACGGACGTATCATAATTTGATAATTATACACGAATTTCTTTGACATAAACGTTATTTTATAGCCCGCGGGCCTGATTATAGCCCGCCGGGTTATAATGAAACGTCAAACCATATTATAACCTACAATATAAACAATTTAAACAGGCAACGTGAAAAGTTTTTATTACAAATCGAAAAATTTTATATTCTTTAATACAAAATGAAAATTAATTTTATGATATTTATATGCAAAGCACGGAGATATACAAAATAAAACTCAAATGACAGAACTAAGAAACATAAACAATAAACTGTTGTTCTCCGCTTTCATAGCAAAACTAGATACTGGATGTACGAGGACAAATTCTTTTCGATACAATTTTTCTAACACTCATAATTTGAAAATTTTCGTCCGTGCATAAAGTTTTGTATGTACCACGAGCGTAACTTGCTTTTATGGCCTTTGACGTGTTTTTATCCCTCGGCTTATGCCTCGGGCTCAAAATCCCGCCGCAGGCCATAAAAGCCCCCTTACGCTCTTAATACATAAATAACTATTATTCTTTTTGTCTTTTTTGTCCTAAATCATAGCAAACTGAATTACAAAAACCAAAAAGTATAAATTATCTCGCTTATACAAAGGGCTAATTTAATAATACTTGATGTGTTAGACGCAGAATTTAATTCCCTAATGGTCAGTTGCACCAACGTTACTTAAATGTTAAATTTGGCTTAAATTGACAATATTGCATCGAAATAAAATGTCAAATGAAATGTAATATATTACTGTTAAAATATCGATTTGTATTTCTTTGTTTAAGCGTAGCTTAAAATTTAAGCCTTATTGGCGCGACTGGACATAAAACTTTTATTTGATGCATTTATTTCTAAAATTAAAATAAAATAATTTTTTTCAAACAGTTAACAGTTCCAGGTAATGTATCACTTCCGGTTCATCCATCTTATCCAAAATCTATTATGTTATTCCCATTGATATAAAAGTCATATACCAAATCTAAAAAGTTTTGGATTATATTTTAATATAGTTTTTCATTAAAAACTATTATTGACATCAAGTAAAGTATCTCTTTCGTAAGTTATGTAATGACCAAAAAGGGAGGTGCACAACACGACAAAAGTCCTAAATACAAAATTTCAACTTTCTACGGCTTACCGTTTTTGAGTCATGCGAGATAGATACATACAGACGTCAGATGTCACGACGAAATTGGTCAAAATGGGTTCAGAAATGGTGAAAATAGATATTTCCGCTGAAATCTGAAAACCAAAATTTTTCACGATTACAATACTTCCTTTACTCGTACGTACAAGGAGGTAAAAATAAAAAATATATCATCACGGTTATATTACTCACTCCGAAAAGTAAATAAATATATCATCACGGCATATTACCCATTTCTAGGTGCGCCAATCTGCTTTGTCACAGATATCGGTAATGATGACATATTTGTACCTTACGGGCACTTATTGCTGGCGTGGAGAGTGCACCACAGGGGTTACTTTTGTGCCATTTAAAATTCGATATATTTGGCGTCGGTCGGGATCGAACCCGGTTTCCCACATTCGCGACCAGACCCTCAGGCACGCGGCCACAAGATCCCTTATTACTCATTGCTGTGTATGCCAATCTCCCTTGTACACAGATTTCGGTAATGATAATGCCATATTCGTATCGTGCGGGCGTTTACCAAGCATCACCTCATGGGCACTCATTGCTAGCGTGGAGAGTGTACCATAGGAGTCAGGTCGAGTTTGAACTCGCGTCATGAGATGAGCGACCAGACGACACTCAGGCATACGGCCACGAAACCCCATAAGTAAATACCTAGTTGAATACCCTGTTTTGATATTGATTTTATAACAGTTAATAAAAGCAAAACATGAAATAAAATTTCTCGAAATTCTATTTTTATGGATAAAAAATTCCGTCCACTCACTTATTCATGGAATACAGATCGCAATCAGGGCCGGATTGAAGGCTTTTAGCCCAGCAAAAATTCATTTTTTTATTTTATTATATTTTATATCTATAATACCAGTGCAAACCTACTCAGGGTATATCCCAAAAATAAAATATAATAACCAAAACCATGATTTCATTTACAGACTGGTTCTACTCACGTGACTATTATTATTGAAACAGTTTGGTTTTATTCTCGGTAACCCTAAAATTTTCTTTCAAAACATTACGTCTATCCTTTTTCATAATCCTAAATTATGGAATGGAAAATTAAAATACGAGACTGCAAACCATAGTAAATAGATGCAAACATCAACGAGTCAATAGATAGTATCTAACCACAATAACCTATAAAATCTGACATCTTATGAAAGAGGACAGAAGATGTTACCGACAAAACCGAGGAAAAATCACGGTTACGTTGGTGCGCTTCGGTTGCAACCATTTTAACTGCTACCATGTTTCATAATACCCTAAGGGTATATTCCAAAAATAACAAATTTTAACCGTGGTTTACTAAAAGTGTTCCAATAATGTCAAATGATAAAAATTGTACATTTATGAAACATGGTACCGGTTAAAATGATTGCAACCGAAGCACACCAACGCAACCGTGATTTTTCCTCGGTTTTGTCGATAACATCTTCTGTCCTTTTTCATAAGATGTCAGATTTTATAGGTTATTGTGGTTAGATACTATCTATCAGGGCATCGAACCCGCCAAAAACTGGGTTCGGTTTAGGTTCAAGTTAATTTGTTTTTTGAAAGATGGGTTCGGGTGCGGTTCTGGTTCAAGCATTAATAAAATTTGCGGTTTTGTTCGCGGTTCAGGTTCGAAATAATGTAAAATGAGAGCCGGAATTTACTCAAAAACGCAACAAGAAATGAACACAATTTTCACGAAAAGTCAACCCAGACAGCAACACAGAAGCCTAAGACGTCGATTATCGGCTGTATTTACTTTTCAAACTAAAAATTAACCTGGACCGGAGTTGAATCCCGAACCTGAATTTTAATACTCGGTTCGGTTTTGACTCAGGTTCAATTAAAAATTTATTTGAGGTTCGGTTCTCGGTTTGGGTTCCCTAAAATGTTACGGTTTGGTTCCGGTTTTGGTTCGGTTCAGGTTCGGGTTCGATGCCCTGCTATCTATTGACTCTTTGATGTTTTCATCTATTTTCTACGATTTGCATTGTACGTATTTTAATTTTACACTCCATAATTTAGGATTATGAAAAAGGATAGACATAATGTTTTGAAGAAGAAACCGGACTGTTCCAAAAATATTAGTCACGTAACTACAACCAGTCGGTAACCGAACCCTGGTTTTGGTTATTATATTTTATTTTTGGAATATACCCTTAGTTTATTTGATAATTAAATTCCGGAATTTGACTTAGTTTATCTAGAACTGCTTTGGCAAAGGGGAAAAATTTCCTCTGTCCACAATGGCTAAGTCCGACCCTGCGTGCAAACCCGTACACATAATTTTCATTTAGCCCGAAACAGAAAATAAATCTAATCTGCATTGATGGTTTGGAGTGAATTCATTGGTGCAATATAGTAAATAATAGTGACAGAATCGTATTAGTTAAACCAGTTTACATGGAAATTATTTTAATGCAGTGACGAAGACTATTTATTGATAATAATATAATGTATGCATTTATAATGTAATAAATAATATATGAGAATAATTACAATAAATGCAAATATGAAATATTTGAATTATGTTTTGTATTATTTCATTAAACTAATTTGTTGGAAAATATTACTTTAATTTAATATATTAGGTTTGTTCGCGAAACAGATTGCTTTGCTTATTTTTCAGCACGCGTGCGTGGTTTGAAATTGATTTCAAACTGATTGGAAATTTTTGTGTTCTGGGAACAGATTGAAAGGTTACTACCGCCATATAGAGAGAGTGAACTGAATAATGTCCTTTATCAAAGATAAGATAATGAAATCAACCTTATTTAATCTCCACTTGTCCAAGTACGAATTTTAGGTTTTCCGCATTCAAGAACAGTGTCAATTTAACGTGCGGCAGCTATATCTGTAATTTTAAATATTTAATTAATGATAAAATAAGAAATATTAAATATTAAATGTGCTTCCCAGAAAAGCCTTCAGTAATATCTCTGGATTTCTGACACTGACATTTATGTTATTTACAAACATTTTAATTTATCAACTGGTCTCCATGGGCTATTTGATGGATACAATGAATTTTTTTTTTATATATTTATAATTCTCTATCTCTAAATCTATAGAAGATATAATAAAAATGTATAATATACTAGAAAGAGAATTTTATATTCTTTAATATTTGTAATAAAAAAAAATTCCAAAAATAATAATTAGAAGATTTTTTTAAGAAACTACTAATTCCGGTTGTCCAATTGTTACTAAAACCTTTTCAGCTCTTCCCATGAATGTCAGATTGAAGAATTCATAGTAAAACTGGTCTTACGTCTTATAGTTTTTGAGTAATCGTCCCTCCAACATCCACACATACACACAGACATCATCGTAAAAATGTTAAAATCGGTCTATAGGTCTATATAAATCGTGCTTATTCACTAAAATTTGGATATGTGATTTTTAATATGAATGCAATACCTCTCGTAACGAGAGGTAAAAAACCAACTAAATTGTAGTTAAATTAACTAAACCAATCTTTAATTTTCAGCCTACTAATATGTTTCATTAAATTATCTAAGTTGAAGTTGATTTAGTTAAATTTTCTAAATTTCTAATAACAAATTATAGCAAAATTAAATACAAAATTAGATTAAATGACTACATTTAGTACTGAACTAAACAGAAATAAAGAAATTAACTAAATAATATATATTTAAATTTTCTATTTACTTACCTAATTCATTAGATAAATTACCGAAAATTGTAGGACAAAAATAATGAAGCCAAAATATAGTAAAATTAAATAAAATTAGTAATTAAAATAACCATTTGCATATTTAAATTAACGATTTTTTACAAAATATTTATTATCTATTTCGGATTAGTTACAATGCTAAATTAAGATTTGCAAATTAAATCATTAGACATATTGCCTAATAGAAATAATATGTAATTATAATTAGACAAAATTTCAATTCTTTTTTTTTCTGTGCAGGTTTAAAATTTCTGTTGTGTGAACACTTTTAAGCAGATGCGTATAGTTTGTGACTGTTTCTGACTGTTGTGCGAACAAACCTAATGTCTCTAACAAAAACCCCAAATATCCCTACCTCCAATCCAATTAATGACTACCAACCACATCATAGTAGTACCAACTCTTTATCCAAAAATTCCCAACATCAAAATCAGTTTAGTAAAATTGACATGTATTCTGGGGAGTTCTATAGATGATTTGACTTGACTGTAAAGTTCTATCGATCTGATAAACTGGACCACTTGAATATTGTACGTCTCTATATGCTAAAAGCACAGGATAACAGATTACGGTGAATAGTGACGTGGACCAATAGGGAAACTGCACCCCCAAATGGAATGTGACACTGGAATGGTAATATGTATATAGTGGAATTAATGCTGGATTAATTTTAGGTTGGGATTGAGATCTGATGTTAGAATGGGATTAGGAATTGTTGATATACCTAATAAATTATTACTCTGCACACTATTTCAATGTTGATTTAATTATCCTTTTGTATAAATATGAATTAATAATCTTATATATCGTAATAATAAATGTACAAAGTACAATTGCAACACTTGGTGAAACTGTTCTAATATAATGTTTAAAAAATGTGGCGTGGCCAGCACAAAACCTTTCGCCAATTCCATATTAGTCTATATAAGTACATATTGGCTCGTACCACGATCACGGTTCTAACATTGGTGTTAGCTAGAACCGTGCTAACTATTTGACACATACTTCAGGGTTATAAAGAAAATCAGTGATGCCACTATGCTAATTAAACCGAAAATGTACCGATAGGCATATTTAATACATTTGGCTTCATTATTTTAAATTGTTTAATATGATTTGTCTCTGACTTGTTTTTAAGATAAATTATTTAGAATATTGAAGCCAAATTTATTGAATATGCCTGTCAGTACATTTTCGGTTTAATCAGTGTAGTGGCATCACTGATTTTTGTTGATAACCCTGAAGTATGTGTCAAGTCGTCGGCAAGGTTTTAACTAATACCGGTCTTAGAACCGTGCTAACTATTTGACACATACTTCAGGGTTATAAAGAAAATCAGTGATGCCACTATACTAATTAAACCGAAAATGTACCGATAGGCATATTTAATACATTTGGCTTCATTATTTTAAATTGTTTAATATGATTTGTCTCTGGACTTGTTTTTAAGATAAATTATTTAGAATATTGAAGCCAAATGTATTGAATATGCCTGTCAGTACATTTTCGGTTTAATCAGTATAGTGGCATCACTGATTTTTGTTGACAACCCTGAAGTATGTGTCAAGTCGTCGTCAAGGTTCTAACATTGGTGTTAGCTAGAACCGTGCTAACTATTTGACACATACTTCAGGGTTATAAAGAAAATCAGTGTTGCCACTATACTAATTAAACCGAAAATGTACCGATAGGCATATTTAATACATTTAGCTTCAATATTTTGAATTGTTTAATATGATTTGTCTCTGGACATGTTTGTAAGATAAATTATTTAGAATATTGAAGCCAAATGTATTGAATATGCCTGTCAGAACATTTTCGGTTTAATCAGTATAATGGCATCACTGATTTTTGTTTATATCCCTGAAGTATGTGTCAAGTCGTCGTCAAGGTTTTAACTAATACCGGTGTTAGAACCGTGATCGTGGTACGTGCCAATGGCTGGTAGCACAAGCCCTATTTTAACTAAAACACTGTTTTAAGAAATGTCAAATTCAAATTTCAATATTTAATTTCACCTTTATGTTTAAAGAACGATTTTTTTAAAAATATTTATTTGAATACAAACTATGTTCTGCTTTAAAATCATATTTTGATAAATTTGATACTATTTATTTTTGTTATTAAATAATGAAATCTGACATTTCTTAAAACAGCGTTTTAGTTAAAACAGGGCTTGTGCTACCAGCCAATGTGTTTAATATTTCTCGTACACACACAAAAATTCTAATTACATCTATTATTAATATATTTTTTAATTCATTCTATAAATAAGTTTCCTCCTACTCTTCTAAATGTTCTATATTCTTCAAATTCATATTGACGAGACGGCGGTATTTCTGATGCGTATATGTAATATATGTATATATAATTTTATTCAATTTTGACGTTATAAACTGCCATTATTAACTCCATAGCAACAATTATAAGTAACACTTTTTTCACAAGTGAATTAAATTTTTTTAAATCACTCTCACATTTTTTTTAATTTACTCTGCAACAAATAATGCATTTAAAATAACATCAGGCACGAAATTAACACTTACCATAGTATTTATCAGACATTATCAGCCATTTTCATTATTTTTCACGGCACAAATGTCAGACAATAAAGTTTTTAAATATATGATTTGACGTCTATCATCAACGATTGTCATGCACAGTCTACTATCTGATTAGTTTTTTGATTTGTCAAAATTAAATATTACAATGGTTTTTATTTGTATTTCGTCAAAATTGAATAAAATATTGTACAAACCACGTGAGCTAAGAATGTTTATTCACTCGAAGAAATTAACTCACTTGCCCTTACGGGCTCGTGAGCTAAGCTTTCTTCTCATGAATAAACATTACCTTAACTCACTTGGTGTGTAAATATCTATTAAATATTTAATTAATTATAAATTAAGAAATATTAAATGTATTTCGCAGAAAAAGCCGTCTGTGATGTACCTATGTGGATTTTTGACACTGACATTTTTCTGTCAATAAACATAACAAAAAATAATAAAATGTGCACTTTATCCTTAAAGTACTACTCAATAAATAGCGATTAAGATAAAAAAACATTTTTTTAATAATTACTTTGCGAGATATTTGAATTTATTTCCAGGGATACAGATGACGTCTATTGGTATCTTTCTCGCGCAGCCTACTACAGAGACTGGTGTGGGAAAGATAGCTATAGGTTTCTTTAAAAATCAAATGCAGTTATACAAAAAAACAACTATGACTTTTTGATACCACAAATTGCTTTAGAATAAAACGAACTTTTATTTAAAATTTAAAAAAAAATTACATCTACTTTTCTATATGTTCGGGATTCTTCAAATTCTTATTGACGGGATTGGCAGTATTTCTGATGAGTAATATGTGTATGTATAATTGTAAATATTTAATTAATTATAAAATAAGAAATATTAAATGTATTTCGCAGAAAAAGCCATTTGTGATGTACCTATGTGGATTTTTGACACTGACATTTTTCTGTCAATTACAAATATTTTAAATTTTCAACTGGTTCCATGAAGTTATTTGGGTTGTGAGATTCATTACAACGGATTATTTTATTTACTAAAATTCTCTATCTCTCATTCTATAGAAGATATAATAAAAATATTCATAATATATCGGATAGAGAATTTTGTATTCTTTAATATTTGTAATAATATAATTAAAAAAAAAAAAACTGCTACTTCCGATTGTACAATTCTTACCAAATCTTTTCAGCTCGTACCATTAATATCAGATTAAGGAATAAGTAGTTAAATTCGTCTTTAGTCTTATACACTCATTATTGTAAAAATGTTAAAATCGGAATCTAGTGATCCTAAAGCGTGTTTATTTACTAAAATCTGGATATGCGATTTTTAGCATGAGTTCAAAACCTTAGCGAGATGCAAAAATTGTTCACAATATTTCAAATTTTGAATCAACATCTCAGTTATTTTTAAAAGTATTTTAAATGAATATTTATCACTGTAATAACAAAAATAATAATAATTTGTTGTTATTTTCGTAAATAATTATATAAAAAGATTGACGCTGGAAATAGTCATGAAAAACAACCTTCCACTCCTGTGACGTCGGAGTTACATACAACGGTTAAACTGTATTTACTCTGACGTCATATTCTGTTTCAGATCACTTGATATTTTTAAAATTTTACACAGATTTTAATATTAGATTGTAAACTATCTAATGGATATTTCGTAATCGTAATATTTTCAAATCTGGACTAGAAGATAACCCTAAAATTGCTGGTCGAACTATTATAACCAGTCATTTGGCCCACAGTTTTAAAAAAAATTTAAGTCTAAAATTTAAAGTAGCTAAAATAATTTTGTAGACATTTGTGTACATTTTATAATTTGTTGAAAATGTAAACAGGCCGAATTATTATAGATTTGGGCTCGTATATGTAGAAAATACAGTGAAATATTTCCATTTTTGTGTAAATCAGATTTGTTAAATAAACATTTCTCATTTTATTTATCCAACAATAATATCATAATTTATATTGTAATAAAACAAACTCGCACTGCAAAATATTCACATAAACATCATGCATGTAAACTTAATTAATTTAATTAAAATCTTCATATCATCATATCTTATAAAGAATAAAACTATTTCTACATTAATTATTTTGCAACGAACAGAAAAAAAAATCGTAAAACCGGCCGTGTTTCATAATTATACCTCCATAAACGCTGCAACATTTTATGTGCGAATTTAATACACTTTATCATGAAAAGTAAATACTTATTAAATTGAAATGGAACAAAATTTAGGTCACATTTAGTTGTAAAATCAATACGACGGAAGGAAATTTTGTCCGACTACGCTCAGTTATAAATTCTACCAATTTTGTTTTGTTTATTTTATCTATAAAATTAAATTCTCTTTACGGGAATAATTTGCAATTTTCTCTGGCATTTCATTGTTATTATTTTGTTTATTTGTTTACAACTGATAAGAAATTGTTTTACGTTATTTTAAATGTTTAAAATTTATTTTTAAAACCAATTGTTTTGGTTTATTGATTTTACAGGACTAAATTGAAATTCATTGCCAATTGTTCAATCCCGACAGACGCCAAATATTTCCAATTTTAAATGGCACAAAAGTGGCCCCTGTGGTGCACTCTCCACACCAGCTATGAGTGCCCGTGAGGTGACGCCTGGTAAGCGCCCACACGGTAAAATATATGCCGTGATGATATATTTATTTATTTATTAAAAAGTAAATTAGTTTCATAAAATTAATTACAAGAATTTTAATCTGTTGAAAAAGTAATAATTTGTTCATAATAATATTTTCCCCTGCAAACTATGAGTCCACTCAATGGAGACCAAAAAATACATTTATAGGTACCTTACAAAAGGATGAAAAATTCGACATCTACAAATCGGGTTAGTTCCCATTTTTGCAACTAAAATTTCAACACGATTAAAGATAAACAATATTACGCATTTATTTCGTGCCGGATTTTAATATGAAAAAATTAAATATAAACCGATTTGCAGATGTTTAAAATTTTGGAAGTATATCATGAAAATTTAAGTTGTTAGTAATTCGCGAACTGCTCATCGGCAAAAATCGTATAATCCATAACGTGAAGGAGAATTTCATGCTGAATTCAAATTTTCAGATCGCTTTATCACATTTTTAATCGGGTCAGAGTGATGAATGAATTTGGAGGAAAACGTTGACAAAAATTATTTTAAAATAACCATCGATACTTCTTTCAATTCCAGGACCAATATAAAGGTAAACTGTTATAAATAATAAAACCTATTAGACTAAAGTATTAAATAACCATTTTTTAACATAACTCTGTGAGATTTCATTAGTAGGTAATAAATGTAAGAATCTTTTTTTGTACAAAAATTACGAGCTTTAATTTTGTATTCTTGTAAAATTTAAATACGGGCCACTGCTTTCGAGAAAATTGCCTAAAACACAGAAAAACATTTTTTGTTGATTGACATTAAAAGTGCGATTTTTTTGACAGCTAACAGTCTGTAAAATATCACTTATACTTCCTAAGCAGTAAAAATATTTTTTTTCACAATCGTTAGTAAAATTCATTATTTTCAAATTAAGCAAAATAGCAAAATATACAAGCCTATAATAATCTATGTCAGGAGTCATAAATTTTGATGGAGTTACAAATTGTACAATAAATATCTACCATTCTACATGAAGGAACAATAATTTTTTGTAGGTAACTAACTTAATTTTCTTTTTGATAGGTTGGTTGCATTTATTGTGTGTTAAGGAAATATTTTTCGCCTTTCAAGGTGTAGTATAAAAGTTTTAATTTAAAATTCTTTTATTACATACAAATTGAACGTTTCAAGAGACCCACGGCTCTAATCATCAGCGGATTAAAATTTCATATTTTCTAATTCTATTGTTTAGAGTTATTACATTGAATTATTTTGTTTGCTTGATATGAAAAGCTTTTGTGATGTAAATTACATATGATTTTACAATTTTAACAAGTAATTTTCACAAAAGCTTTTCACACCAAGCAAACATGCTTCACAATAATTCAATGTAACAAACTCTAAACAATGGAATTAGAAAATAAAAAAAAATAATCCGCTGATGATGAGAGCCGTAGGTCTCTTGAAACGTTGGATTTGTATGTAATAAAACGATTTTGAATTAAAACTTTACACTTTAAGACGAAAAATATTTCCTTAACACACAATATAGTTATTTTCGTAACAAGTTATGAAATATGCCAAATATCATGCGAGTGTAAATTGACGCACGACGCGTAGCGGAGTGCAAGTCAATACACACGAGCTAAGATATTTGTATTTCATACAAGTTATGAACATTATTTTTTAGAAGAGCATAAATAAATTTTACTTTTTTTTTCAAAACTTAAATTTAGGTTCAAACGTACGGACAGTTGACAAATGAATAATGTATACATATAGCCAGAAAATAATGACATAGTACCCTAGCATCCGTGTCAACTATTACGATATGAAATATATCGTAACACTAATGTGATAGGATACTACGTTGATATGTCATACTTATCACAATGGTCGTCTAAAAACTAAATTTTTGCAACTTCAATTCAAATGACAGACAAATAAATGTTTAAAACGATAGAATTTTTGTGATTTTCTTATTCTCAATATTTCTAGCGTGACCCTCGTATCATAAAAATATACTCATAATGTATTTTCGTATATTTTAATTAGGAAACTCTAGAAAAGTAAAGAGAAAAAGTTGTTTTCATCATGTAAATTAATATGATTCTGAAAAAGAAAAAAAAAAACAAATGAATTTCGCGCAGAGATAAAAGGTAAAACTGTTAAGCTATTCGTTAATATAAATCCTGTTTAAGTTGTTTGCTTCGTTGTGTATTCTGTTTGATACGGGAAATTAATCTAGAGTTAATTAACTAGTTTAAAATAAACACCAAAACCAGAGCCTTCCTTCACAATCCGTAACAGGTGACTCTCAAGTGCGTGACGTGCTCAGATTTATTACGTCTTATCACATACATTAAACATTACACTGTGAAAGTGATAAGTGATGGATATACTAAATCACTAATATTTGCAATTTTATTCCTTACTGCAGAATTTTTTATGCCGCGTCTTTTTACCTATCGGCAATGCTAAAAATCGCATATCCAGATTTTAGTGAATAAGTACGTTTTAAGGTCACTAGAATCAGATTTTAACATTTTTACAATGATGTCTGCGAGTGTGGCTATGTGTATGTATGTGTCTGAATGTTGAAGGGGCGTCTTCTCAAATTCTATACTACTAAAGACCAATTTAACTACGTATTCCTTAATCTGACATTAATGGGAAGAGCTGAAAAGGTTTTGGTAACAATTGAACAACCAGAAATAGTAGTTTCTTAAATAAATCTCCTAAATATTATTTTTTTGGAAATTTATGTTATTACAAATATTAAAGAATATAAAACTCTCTGTCCGAAACATTGAACATTTTCATTATATCTTCTATAGATTTAGATATAGAGATTTATAAATATATAAAATAATACATTGTGATGAATCTTACAGGCCAAATACCTCCATCGAAACCATTTGAAAAATTAAAATGTTTGTAATTAACAGAAAATGTCACTGTCAAAAATCCAGATACATTACTCAAGGATTTTTCTCGAAAGTACATTTAATATTTCTTATTTTATTATTAATTAAATATTTAAAATTATAGATACATATATTAGATATGCCCATCAGAAATACCGCTAATCTCGTCATGAATTTGAAGAATCTTGAACACTTAGAAGAGTAGTAGCAAATTTATTTATAGAATGAACTAAAAAAATATATTAATAATAGATGTAATTAGAATTTTTGTGTGTGTATCTACCAGAAATGTTAAATGCAATATTCTGTAACAAAGTGATTAATTTTTAGCAACTGATTAAATTTATTATCCAATAGTTGTTAATTTGACAACAAAAAATCTAATTTTTTGTTATCTACGTACTTGCTTCGTTAAAATTTTTAACCAGTTGTTAAAAATTAACTACTGAGGGCCGGTTTTTCAATGTACTGGCAAGTGTCTGTTAAGTCTCTTAAGTTAAGTAAAATTTATCCTCATGGTAAATACCTATTTCAGTTTTTCAATGTCATGTTAGCGTTACCAACAGGATAAGTCCTAGGTAAACAAGAGGATAACATAACAGATACTTTGACCTACCGATAAATTTTACCAGTAGGATAAATTCAGCTGTTCTGACATATTGACATTGACAGTTAAATAATATCAATAGAAAATTGTAGAAATATGTATATAATAGACAGTAAATGTGTTTTTCGGTAATAAACACAAGGACAAGGAGAAAGATTTCGTTTGTTAATATAATGGTAGTGAATCGAAGACCACATAATGAAAGACGTCGACCAGATCTCGTTGACTTCTAGTGACGATAAATAATTTAAAAAAATTCAAATTTAGCAAAGAATACTGAGAATACTGATATTTCCAATGGTATAAACATTTTTTCTAAAAATGTCTTGTATACCAATGACTGTGGCAGAGTACTTTTCACGGCTTATTTAAAAATGTGTAAGTTTCATTAAATTATAATACATAATACAATGAAAATTATTTCCACTTTATAATAATTTATTTTGGTTACAAGAATGTGAAGAATTAATAACAAGCAAAACTTTGATGACAACAATGTTGCGTCAATATACAGTAAAGTATTGTTTAATGTTAATAAAAAATGTTTAATAATTATAAATATATTGTGTAGTGTTAAAAATAGAATGTATAACGATATGTTATACTGATCACTTCGAAATTTAGAATTTCTAAGACATGAACCAAACCTGCTCTTAAAAAATACTTAAATTCGCTACCTTTTCTAATTAATGATCAATGAGACAGTATATTTTTAAGAAACATAACATATATGTACATTTGTAGGTAGGCCAAATCCCAGTACAAATTTACAGCTGCTTGATGCTTGAAGCCCGAAAGATGCATAAATATGTAATAAAATAAAACCCATAATGTTATGACAGTAATAAAATAGTTTTTTCCATTCTTCAGTTCACGTATTCTTACCACATACATGGAAATAACTTCAAAATGACATGTGATTCCTTACGAACATAGCAAATATCAGATAATAATTATTGCCAACCTTAAAGTTGACAACCAAATGCGACTGTTACTTACCGACTAGATAAATTCGTATTGAAAAACGCATTTTCATTACCATGGAGTTTATCTGATGGATAAATTTAATCTGCTAGGTAGTTAACAAACACTTTAACAAGCGATTGAAAAACCGGCCCTGAGTTACAGAATAGGTCCGTATGAAAATAGCGAGTAGTATTGTGTTGGCCACAACAGATTTTTTCATCTAAAATTTCGACATGATTAAAGGTAAACAATATTAAGTATTTAATTTGTGTCAGAATTTCAGATGAAGAAATTAGGTTTAAGTTGTCAGTAACTCGCTGAATTCAAATTTTCAAACCGCATTATCTTAACTTTAACAAGGTCAGAGTAGTGGATAAATTTGTAGGAAAGTGTTGGTAAAAATTATTTAAAAATCATCAATAATTTACTTTTTTCGATGCTACGACGAATGTAAACTGGAATAAATAGTAAAACGTATATTATATTAAGTATTATAAAACGTATATTATATTAAGTATTAAATACTTCATATTGTTTATTTTCTGACTAATTTAAATTTCTTTCATAAATTGTTTATTTATTTACTAGATACTGAATTTGACAGAATGGCCTGAGCCGTATAATATAAGTAATCGTCATAAAAAATTATACTCCTAATACCTTACGATAATTAGAATTATAAATATCTCTTTTAATATTTCCCTAAATGTAATTTCATTAACATTTTTAATCCATTTTCCTAAAATATTACATCAAATTTTAATCCAATCAACTCTCCCGTTTTTGTGGTAATAATCGGAATTTTACCTTCTTTATGTCCTTAGTAGCCATATCATAAAATAACCGTTCTCCGCGATCCAATAAAATCTCTCATGTGCCGTTGCTAGGATCTTTCTCCCCACTCCAAAGTGGTGGGGGTAGCGGTAGTGGGGGTAGGACATGCTGGTGGTGGGGTCAGGAAAAGTGGAGGGGATGCAGAAGCAGTGTTTTGTTAATAGATGTTTGGATAGAGCAAACTTGGAGTTTTAATGTTACAGAAGGAATTTATTACTGTTTTATTTTAGGGTAATTAATTTTCTTTTTCAGTGAATATTATGTAGGGTAAGCAGATTAACAAGTCTGCAGGATTTACTGTATGTTAAATGAAATTATAATTATTTTATGTTTGTGACGTACGTTTGTATACCTACACAATAAAGAAAATAAGATTTGTGCTTTATTAATTTATTAAATTTTGTAAAGAAAAATAATAATAGCATAAATAAATGTTATTTTATTTATGTATCAATGTTTACATATTTGTCAGTCTGACGCCCAAAATTATGAGTTTTATCTCAAACTTGTTCATCGGAATTATTTAGTTCGTTCTTCTTGCATACATTTTTTGTCATTTTGTATTACACACTACATCGTACACCTGCACATTTTATAATAATTTAAACTTCATAAATGGGTCCCGTGGCCGCATGCCAAATTGTCTGATCACGAATCTGGGGAATCGGGTTCGATCCCGACCGACGCCAAATATTTCGAATTTTAAATGGCGCAAAAGTGACCCCTGTGGTGCACTCTCCACGGCAGCAATGAGTACCCGTGAGGTGACACCTCATAAGCGCCCGCGCGGTACAAATATGTCATCATCATTACCGATACCTGCGATAAAGCAGATTGGCACACCCAGAAATGGGTAATATGCCGTGATGATATATATGTATATGGAGGAAAATTTTGTGGGTGTGTCAGTGGATTTTGGGCTTTAATTAAAGTTGATTCTTTTAAAATCTGTCAAGCTTTCGTATATTTGGTTTTTACACATCATCAGGATAATAATAAGCACTGTCAATTGTTGAAAATTCTACATCGTGTAGGCTTATGTAAAATTTAAAACAAAATTTCCAGCGCACACTTTTTTAACTTTTATCCACAGAAAAAAATGATTTCCTGCAATAATAACAACCATTAGTTCGGAAAATTAAAATTCTGGCAATTTCAAATGCAAAACTAAAACAATAGTGCTTATCAAGCAACATATCGAGCGGCAAAAAACAGCTATTATGGAAATAACAATACAAAATAATTTCACATGCAAACATTAATTTTCCTGGAATGTACTCGTATTACTGACAATGAATAAATTTGATAAATTATCAAAGCTGCATTTTTTTGAGTGTTTTAAATAAAAACTAAATCAAATACATTAACACTAAATTACAATTAAATTAGATTTAAAATCCTAACGACGTCTATTCGTTGGTTCTAAAGAAAACGAAACCAAATCGATTCCTTTTACGAGCGAGAAAGAGAAATAAAAAAATATTCTCAATTTTTACTCTGGCAAAGTTTAACTTTAGTGCAACGTTAGTTAGAAAATGGCCAAGTAATTTCACTTGCTGACCGATAATTAAATGTGAACTTTGACCTACTAAGTGCAGAGTATACGTAGGGATTGGTTTTAACAATGATTGCGAAGATGGAGTAAACGTTAACTATTAAAAACTTCTTTTACAGAACAAAATCAATATTTTCAAATTACAATAATTGTTAATGATAATTGGTTGTAGCATAATGATGATTAGGATATGACTATGTAGGAATGACTAGCTGTGTTTTAACTCTGTCAATCGTTTATGGTTTATTTTAGAGAGAGAAAGAAAAACTTTAAATAATAGTTACAGAGAAATTAATTGTACGTAAAGTAACATTTCGCAATCGAGTATCAAACAACGTTTTTTCGAAAACTATGTCTCAAATAAAAATTTAAAGAAAAAATTTTGACGGTTAGGTTTCATTAATGTGCCATCCAAAGATGATCGTGACATCTAATTTCACCGTGACAGTAATGTATCTAATGTCGTGTACAGTAAAATTTTTGAAAGAAGTCCGATCAAGGCCATCTACGAATTGTATCTATGAATTAAGATTTTGTGCTGTCAAATTTAGTAGTGTCTTTTACTTAGTTTTTATGAGGGTACATAATATCTTGTGTACCTCATAAAAACTATGTAAACGACACTACTAAATTTGACAGCATAAAATCTTAATTCATAGATGCAATTCGTAGATGGCCTTGATCGGATTTCTTTCAAAAATTTTACTGTATATGAGCAGGATTATTTCGCCTGGTAAGCGCCCACACGGTTAAATATATCGTCATCCTTACCGATGTCTATATGTGCTGTAGATAGTGGCACACCCAGAAATGGGTATAGAGTGCCGTGAAATTGAATTTCTCAACCCGTCCATGGTTACCGGTATATAATTTTTCATTATTAACCGATAATAAGTTAATAATGAATAAATTTACATTTTTTGATAATTCTGTGACAGTTTTAAATCGGAAATGTTTATAGCAAGTTTAAGTATAACCAAGAGACTTTATTTATTAATATTTTATACATTTAAATGGTTGTTTAAACAGCTTAATTCAATATTAAAAATTCGGATTAATTTTATAAAAGTGTCACAATGAATTGATAAAATTTCAGTTTTTGTTTTAATAAACAATTTTACTAGGCCAACTATGCATCAATTGTGCCATCACATTTAAAAGTAAAATGACGTTATGGTGGGATTAATTTCATAAATAATTATTAAAATTACGTGCTAGTAGTGAAAAAAATAGTATATATACCACGGTTATGAAGAGCATTATTGCCCTCGCGAATTATAATCCCTCGGGATTATAATCTGTTCGCTCGGTCAATAATCATACTCTTCACAACCTTGGTGTATAATATACTATTATTCACAATCATTATAGTACTATACCAATTCCTAACCTTTTGGAGGTTGGGAAATACGTCATTTCTAATTTTAATGACAATCTCTTGGGTTGGAAATAACAGATTTCACTTCCATCTCTTCGGTTGGAAATGTTTATGTATAGAGGTTGCCTAGCGACATTAACATATATCCTTATAATAAAGTAGGTTAAAACAAATTTTAAGAGAACTGTCAAAAATATTAATAAAATTGAAGGTTATAACTCATTGATTTATTTTGAAAATTATTGATTTAAAATTAGGATGATTGTGAATAAAATAGTATACATAACCTCGGTGGGAGTTTCATCACAGCCTCGCGCTTTATCTCATCTCGAGGCCTCGCCTCGCACTATTACGTTCTGTAGACAAAAAACTATTATTTTGCGTGTTTAAAGTTGTCGTATAAATGTCTACTTTTCATGACAGTTTTCGAAAAATGTTAACATTGGACTTGGTGGCACTTCGGATCGGAGCCAGCCCGTTTCACACACATAAAACTTATGAATTAGTTTTATATTCTTGTGTAAATCATACTTGATAGCTCGAAACATCAAAATTTGATAATGTTTAATACTTTAATAAATAAATAGTTACTTGATAATAATTAATAACAGTAGATATAATATAACGTATAATAATATAGAACTTTTGCACTTACTACATACTACAACTCTCCCTTGCTCTTAGGTCATTCAAAAGCTGAGTGTAACGTTTAGTTACATATTTTTCGCTATTGTAAACTTGGTTCACGTTTAAACTAATCCTGTAGCAAATGAAAAAATAACATTGAAACAAGATATTTTGAATTATCAAAGTTATTTTTATTTTGTTCGTACGTTGAACTTTATAATCTATTAAGTTTTTATTAACTTTGTCGATAATTTATTAATGTTTTTTCTTCTTTCCAGGTAAGTCATTTTTCATTCAGTCATCTGATTGGCGTATCAATTACTTTTTGATGGATACTACAGCCAGTAATATATGTAAAGGTATGTCACTTTTAGAATTAGTAAAATAACTTCTAATTCCTAAAACTTATCATAAAATATAAATATATTGGCCTCGGCATTCTTAAATGTCTTAGCTATATTGTAAAACTTGTTGTTACATCCTAAATTTAATGCATTTTGATAGTTTTTATTTTCGTTCAATTCAATTAAAAGCAATGTCTAGTAAATCACCAACTGTAACGTCTTTCCTCTTTGATTTCTCGGGTGCAAGAATGTATTTATTTCCGCAGAGTTTGGCTGACGGTGGCTGAGTGTGACGGGAACATATTGCCGCCCCCTTTAGCCCCCCACTACCGCCTCCACTGGCGCTCTTTATCGGCGAATAAATCCATTTTAGGCGCACGTCAACTCGCCTTTCATATGTGATAAAATATCATCTCTCGTCTTATTCCATTCATATGAAGTAATAATATTTTTGATTAAACATTCACACACAAAAAATGTGGACCTGACGGTGCATTAGTTTTTTTATGACGAGATGCTAAACTCATTTTGTTCTGAAACAATGGTGTTCGCTAATAATTGGAGACACATAAATTTATCTACTTCAACACTTATAAGAGTAGGGGTCAGTTGCATAAAGATTAAGGAATATGTAGTTAAATGTTAAATTGGTCTTTAGTCGTATAGAGTTCTTATAGAATTTGAGAAACCGTCCCTCCAACACACACACATATGTATTTATTCACTAAAATTTGGATATGCGATTTTTAGCATGAATCCAATACCTCTCTTAAGCGAGAAGTAAAAATTATAAAATCTTCACAAATTTACTAATAAACTTTCGCGATTGTAAACACGGACTAAATTTGTGACGACACGGTTTCATACTCACACAAAGATATTTCTCTCCCACACACACACACACACACAGACACATTTACGCTCCACAACATTTTAAAAGTACTAGTTCAGTATAAGGTATGTAAATAAACCATTTATATAAATACCAAACCAAACAATCATAGTTCCAAATGAAACCGGTAGAGCTCGACTGTCGTATCCGTGAAACTATGTCGTCAGCCGTTGAAATATTTGAAATTAAAGGCAACTTTTAAAAAATCATATCTCTGATTCTAAAGACTTGTAAGGTGTAAAACATACACCTACATATTTAATTTAACCTATTCTTTCAAGAATAAAAAAATTGTTGTGGCCAGCACAAGACCTCTCGCCATTTCCATATTAGGCTATATAAGTATTGTATTGCACTACGCTTTCGAACCGTCGTTTTATAACAGAAAATTACAGAACTTTACTCAAATAATGTCTTTTATTCTATTTAAAATGTCTTCTGCACACATATAATTCTAATTATATCTATTTTTTATTGTATGAGGAAGTTCCTAAATATGAGAGATTCTTCCAATTCATTAACCAGATTGGCGGTATTTCTGAGGGATATATGCATTTTACCTATAATTTTAAATATTTAATTAATAAAACAATAAGAAAGATTAAATATACTTCCCAGAAAGCTATCAGAATGTCACTAAAACTGTTAATTTTTGACCCTGCCATGTGTCATTTACAAACTATGTTATAAACATTGGAATTTGTCAATTGGTTTCCTTAGGGCCTTAGCCTCTGCGATTAGGTTACATAATAAATTATAGTGTCTTTATCTCTAAATCTATACAAGATATAGTAAAATTTTTAAGTGTATTAGATGGAGAATTTTATGTTCTTCAATATATAATAACAAAAATTTCCAAAAAATTATATGTAGAAGAATTTTTCTAAGAAACTACTACTTCCGGTTGTTCAATTGTTACCAAAACCTTTTCAGCTCTTCCCAGGAATGTCAGATTGAGGAATCCATACTTAAACAGTTCTTAAGTCTTATAGTTTTTGAGGAATCGTCCCTACAACATCCAGACATACACACATACATACACACATACACCCACACACGCACACACACACATACATCATTTTAAAAATGTTATAATCGGATTATACGGACCTTAAATCGTGCTTATTCACTAAAATCTGGATGTGCGAATTTTAGCATGAATCCAATACCTCTCTTAGCGAGAGGTAAAAATAAATGAGAAAATGTGAAATGACTAGGGCTGCGCGATATTCAAATTTCAATATCGATATTCGATAACAAAATGATATCGATATTTTCCGATATATCGATTTTGCGATAATTATCGATATTTATCGAAGAATATCGATAATTGTAAGTAAAATCGATAATTATCGACATTAATCGATAATTATCGACATTAATCGATAAATATCGATATTAATCGATAAATATCGATATTAATCGATAAATATCGATATTAATCGATAATTATCGACATTAATCGATAAATATCGATATTAATCGATATTAATCGATAAATATCGATATTAATCGATAAATATCGATAGTAATCGATAAATGTCGATATTAATTGATAAATATCGATATTAATCGATAAATATCGATATTAATCGATAAATATCGAAATTAATCAGTTAATATCGATATTTATTAACTAATATTGATATAGGCAAATACTAGTTACTAATATTTATTAACATCATACTAATTATCGATAAATGTGTATATTTATGAATATGTTGAATTATCGGTAACTTCGACAATAGATATATGCTGATACATAATATAGGTATTGTAGTAATGAAAAAACAATATTAAGGAAAAAAAAATTATTTTTTTACAATGTCTTTATTTTGCGATAAAAAAATTAATTGCTCAGCGTGTTCTGCGGTAAGTGATGCTCTATGATCCGTTATAATATTGCCACCCTTACTAAATACTCTTTCGGAAGCAACACTTGTAGCCTGCAATGACAAATATTTTTTTGCCAAAACTGTCAGTTTTGGGTATGATGACGTATGCATTCGCCACCATTCTACGGGATTATCCTCCACATCAATTTCGCATATTTTAAAATAATTTTTGAATTCTTCATTTATTATGTCTCTTGGTGATATATTTACGTTATCATAATTTTTTTTTGTCTTTAAAATTGCTGCAATGCCAGATGTTGGACGCTTTTCAGTCACTAATGTTGTTTCCTGTATATTATTAGAAACGGATAACATTTCCTCTATAATTACATTTTCCAATTCGTTTTTTCTTTCAATTACAAAGGAATTGGCTTTAAAACGCGGGTCTAAAAATGTTGCTTTAATTAAAAGCAACATAACATTATAATTTTCAATGTATCGGTTATCCAAAGTTTTTAAAATATGTGTTATCAAATATTTCTTAATACTTATTACTTGATTGTCTTCTATCTGAGTTTCTTCAGCTATGTCTGTCAGCTGGGTTTTTATTTGATTATAAATAGGTAATATGACAGATGCCGTGACATATTTTTCTCCCGACATATGCTCTGATATTGTTTCAATTGGCTGTAACACTTCAATTACAGTACCTAATATTTCATTTTCTTCTGGCAAGAGGATTAAATTAGTATATTTTCCATTACTGTATTCTAATAAAAGCGTATAAAGAGGAAGGTTTTGCTCAACCACTACTTTTATTAGTTTCAGAAGAGACCACCATCTGGTTTTTGAGTATGTAGGAATTATTTTTGGAGGCGTATTCAGTCTATTTTGTATTAATTTCAGCTCCCTAGACATTTTCCAACTGTGTGCTATTGTATTTTGTATTTTTGATATTTTCATTATTATGGGTTTCAAATCTTCATATTCAAGAGCTTTTGATACAGCCGTATTCATCGCATGGCCAAAACAACTTAAATGATTGGCCTTAAATAATTTTATTGCTTTTACAATGTTTGCTCCGGAATCTGTTGTGAAAGCAACAATATTTTTATCTTGTATATTCCAATCGTCAATTAAATCTTTCAAGACTGTATTTAAATTATCGGCAGTGTGGTCCTCAGTCATTTTTGTACAATTTAAGCAAAAAGATTGCAGTGCCCAATTATTGTCAATACAATGACATGTCAAGGATATATATGGTTCATTTATTGTTGATGTCCAACAATCAGTTGTCAGCGACACATAAGGTGACTGGTTTGATAAAATTTCTTTTATAAAGTTTTTGGTTTCTATGTAAAGACTAGGTACCATCTTTTCAGTTATTGTTTTCCTATCTGGCATCTTGAAACTGGGAACAGCAACTTTCATAAAATGACGAAAACCAGATTTTTCTACAATGCTATATGGGAGCATATCAATAGCAATGCAGTAACTTAATGCTCGAGAGATGCTATCCTGTGTTTTTGAACTAATTGTTTTAAAATCGTGTAATTTCGTCTGCGATGTGTTCTTCTTAATGTATTTTCTAATTGATTTGTGGTCCCCACAAATAATTGGAGAGCTCAACGAAGAAGTTGTAGATTGCGAAAATCCTGGTTCAGCATTAAAAATTGTTGGTGGATCTAATCCTGATTCAGTGAAACTTTCTTCACAAATTAAATCAGGTGTGCAAGAGATTCTGTAAAAGAAGATCTTCATTCATGCAAAATACACAATTTAAATTCAACCTTTACCTTTCTATATCTTCGAATTCAGAAATATTTTCGTCACTGGTTTTCTGCCTTTTTTGTGTTTGAATATTAGTATAAATTAAAGGATGGTGAATTTTAATATGACTGAACATATTAGATGTATTGCCCTTATTAGGAATTTCCTTGCCACATGTTTTACACTGAAGCACATTACCCTCAATTTTGGAAAAATATTCCCACGCCACACTCCTTCTTTGAGAATCCATTTTACATACCTGTAAATTTTAATACTTCTCATTTAGTAAATTATAAAAAACATAACAAATAGCAATATAGCAATTTTAAGTTAGGAACATAATATAATACATAATGTAACTAAGCTACTTGTACAATGCATTAAAATTTATATAAACGTTATTTATTTAAATATTGTCATTTATAATACTATAACAGCTTCATAATTTTAAAACCGTCTTTAAGAAAAATGATGAAAATTCTATTAAAACATTCTTTCCGCACTTGAATTTCATATTTAAAATATGATTTGTTAAAACAACTGTAATAAATATATAAATATTAAAATAAATAGGACTTCAGTCTTCTTGACGAAAATAAAATAATTACAAAACAAGACAGAAGTCCTATTTATTTCAATATTTATATTTAAACTATGTATTCATAAGATAGTTTAACCTAAAAATGCTATATAAGTACTAAGTGAACATCACAATTTTGTCAACCCCCTCTGTTTCAAAATAGCTTTCCGCGGTTGTTTTCAATCATTATATAATATTAAATCATTATATAATATAAAACAGCGAAAAACAATTCAATAGGGAATACTGCTATTTTAATACTAGAGGCTTTATTGCGTAAAAATTTGAACTGATAGCAATTTGTAAAAATATGCAAGGTGTTTTCGTAAATTCTATCTAATTTGTTCGAAATCTTGTACATCAGAATATTTCAGTATTGAAGCTTGTAGTATTAAATATTTAACTAGGTGTCGCTAGTTTTTTTTAAATAGCATTCAAATACACAAATGATTTCTTATATAAATGTTCATTCTCCTAAATATTCCAAAACTATTTTAATTTATTTTAAATATAACATATCAACGTTTCTAAATTTGCTCTTTAAAAAAATCAACTATTTTAAACGAAAATTTAAAAATTTGACCTCACTCTATTGAACGGAGTATAGATCATTTTGAGGTTATGCTTAAAGTTTTTACGTTTGCTTGATGTTTATACAAATTTTAATGTAATGAAGTGACTATGTTAATCAATCTTATTTACCCATACTTACAGTACAGTACTCTTATATTATGTGGTTAGTGCTTAGAGGGTAACTTACTATTTATATTTATGGCTGCAAATTGCTACTTGAAATGTCACAACACAATGCACGCGCTCAACGATATCTGATCAGTGTTACTGTTGCCAACCGTATAAAGAAATATAACGATATTAGTGGCTGTTATTCAACTTTCGTTTTCATACTTAACCATTTTCGACACCACATGTATCTTTTTCAGGGGATGATTTTTTTGTTTTATCGAAACTAGTTCGGTATGAAAATAAAAGTTGCCTGAAATCCAATAATATCGTTATGTTTTATCGTCCATCCCAGTTAAGAAATTACCTAGATCCCAAAATAAATAATGTGAAATATATAAAACTAAAACAATTTTAATTACCACATCATTTTTATGTTCGCCTGCACCAGTACGTAGTAGTAACAATATGAGTATGAAAAATTATATAACGGAGTGATTTTTAAAAAAAACCCGTCATTTTGACACAAAATCCCTTTGTCCCTCTTAGATAAAAAAATCCTTTAAAAAGGGATATCCCTTAAATTGGCAACAATGAATGTGATCATATGTACTACAACTTTGTACTAGGCCTATTGAATACTTACATACAGCTATAAATAACCATTTTATCTGTGAAAACAATTTCTTGTCCACGGCTTTATTAAAATAGGTAGTGTTAAAAAAGCATATGTCAAAATGAAATGACTAAACGGTCATGGCTCATGGCAGCACAAAAATACATACTCAAGCCAATGTTATTCAACGGGCCTTCAGTTCAGAGTACGCTGCTACTGCTACATAGAATATGCGAGTTCCAGCCAATAGTATATTTCAGTGATTTACAACACAACACTACAACTTGTATGTTGTTTTTGTGTCGGTTTGCGTGGAGAAAAATTATTTATGGATATTTCGATATTTTTCGATATTTCTATATTTATCGATAATAATCGATATTTCGATATTTATCGATAATAATCGATATTTATCGATAATAATCGATATTTATCGATAACAATCGATATTTATCGCTAATTATCGATATATATCGGCATTTATCGATAAAAATCGATAAATATCGATTATTATCGATATTTGCGATATTTATCGATAATTATCGATAAATGTCGATAAATATCGATATTTGCGATATTTATCGATAATTATCGATAAATGTCGATAAATATCGAAAATATCGATAATTAGCGATAAATATCGATTATTATCGATAAATATCGATTATTATCGATAAATATCGATAAATATCGAAATATCGATTTATCGATAAATAATTTTTATAATATCGAAGGCCGATATTTTTAAAAATATCGATAATTATCGATATATCGATATTTTTCCCAGCCCTAGCAAATGACCCTATTAATGGTGTTATTACTTATAGAGGGGATATAATTCAATATTAAATGGCGGAATACATGAATTACATATTTAGTTTTTATAAGTTGAAAATCTATATTTTAAACTAGTCGACAGAAATTTATAGATTTTTTTTAAATATAAATGATCAATTTTCTAATTTGATACTATGGTCGAGGATACTTCCAGCCTCATATTGACGTATTTAAGGTTATAAATATTTAACGTATTTATTCAATTTAAATGTTTCAATTTCAATCCAGCAATAATTTATATACTAGACAAATAAATGAGGTTTTGAATATTTGAATATCGTGCTCAATTATTTCTCGCATTCCCGTTTTTAAAATTAAACGATACTGTCCATTTATTAGGAGTTATTTTAATATTCATTCAACGTGGTATTAAACTCACAAATTTGGCCATAAAAGGAAATTTAACGTCATTTAAAAGTAACGGTTTCAAACGGTTACTACTGCATATAAAATTGATGAGAAAAAAACATTTAATGAACTCACCCAAAGGATAACTTAAAAGTATATTTTATACTAATGAACAGAATTATATTAAAATATCTGACGTGGCCAACACAATACTTTTTTTAAATATTATTAATTTAAATACATTCCTATGGGGTCCCGTGGCCGCGTGCCTCAGTGTCTGGTCGCGAGCCTGGGGGAACCGGGTTCGATCCCGACAGACGCCAAATATTTTAAATGGCATAAAAGTGACCCGTATGGTTCACTCTCCACACCAGCTATGAGTGACGCCTGGTAAGCGCCCACACGGTAAAATATATCGTCATCATTACCGACGCCTACATGTCTTGTAGATACTGGTACACCCAGAAATGGGTAATATGCCGTGATGATATATTTATTTATTTAAATACATTCCTACATATTTTCTAATGCTGCAAACTATAGTTCATTTGCATATAACTATTGCTTTATTTACTATTTCTTTTTAAAATGTCACTAATTTGAAATGATTAGTTATTGCAGTGACATTTATCTGTCTTCTGTCAGGTACATACATTTGAAATGGAACAAAGGAATTGTATTTATCTCTTAAACATAGGCTCCGGGTTTATGAAAAAGATTATTTTTAAATTTATCTGTAAAATATATAGAAAAAGTATCAATGTATATCTGTAGAAGATTCAATAATCTGTAATTTTCATGATGACATAAAATGAAAAAAAAAATACATTTAATGGTATTTTTTGATGAAAAACCATTATGAGCTTCAAGTAAAATGTCATTTCTGGTTATCTTCCATATTAGAATAGGGTCGAAATACAAGGTTTCAGAATTTTCTGAATGATAGTATTTGAGTTAGAGCGTTGACAAAATCCATATTCACACACACACACACACACACACACACACACACACACACACACACACACACACACACACACACACACACATCGCAGTGAAAATGTTGAAATCGGATTCTAGGGACCTTAAAACGTGGTCATTTACCAAAATCTCGACATGCGATTTTTAGCACGATCCCTATACCTCCCTTGCCAAGGGTAGCGGAAGGTGAAAATGTAGAAGATCAAGTTAAAAATGATAAAAAAAACAGTATTCATAAAATGCTTATTAAATTTAAAATATAAATTTAGACAAATCGATAACCTATTTACAATGTAGCACGAAAATAATAAAACAAGATTTAGAAAAACATATTTCCTCAAAAAATGTATGAAAACAGCTTTACAAGTTCATAAATCCTCAATAAATTTAAAGTGTTTACTCTATATTTTATATCTGATCCAGCCAACATAAACTGAAATGTTTATTATCCCGTAATATTAAATTTCTGAATTCATCTCCCGTAATCAGTACCAGGACGCCATCTACCCACTCCGGTTGTAACTACTCATCGCTGTTAATAACCCGACTGCTGGAATATTAATCATTCTCTGTTAATGATTAAATTTCTAATTTATTGCAACTGTTCGTCTGAGCAAATTCAATTACTTGATGTTTTCGAGAAAATGCACTACGAAGATGTTTATGATTATATAGCGTGTTATACCGTGAGTATTTTTTAACGTGAAACATTGGGTTTGTCATATCCATGGTTACGACTTGATATTTGATTGACAGCAATGTATTTGCCCGTTCCATTTAAAATAAAACATAGGGAACGAATCTGACAGAAGTATTATATTTAAATATTGTAAGAAATTCAGCGGAGTCAGAAAACCACTCGAGAGAACTAAACATATTTCGGGCACAAGGTGCACACAGTATTTTTTCTACATCTAAATTTAATTTTTAGAAAACAGGTATATTTAAACAAAATTAACCTCTAATGACATCTTGTCAATATGACAGATAACCGTTGAATTTTCCTATAAGTTATGATTTGACATTTGATTGGCATCAATGTATTTGTCTGTCTCATTTAAAATGACACATGGAGAATGAATTTGACAGAAGTATTATATTTAAATATTGTAAGAAATTTAGCCGAGTCAGAAAACCACTCGGGCACAAGGTGCACACCATATTTTTTCTACAACTAATTTTAATTTAGAATGCGGGTATAATTATTTAAACAAAATTAACCTCTATTGACGTCTTATCTAATGTCAAATTCGTTCCCTATGTTTCATTTTAAATGGAACTGGTAAATATATTGCTGTCAATCAAATGTCAAGTCGTAACCATGGATATGACAAACCCAATGTTTCACGTTAAAAATACTCACGGTATTTAAAATTTAATGTATGGTTGGAATAATTTTTTATTGATTGATGATTGTTGAATAAGTCATTGTTTTGTTTTGTTAATTCATTTGTTTTTGAGTGTTTTGGAATGTGGACAGTGTAAATATTTTTGTTTTGATGTTATATTGTGCATTTTTGTTTTTTGGATCGGTGATTTTGTGATTAATATCGTATCGTTTAATGAATTTTGTATTATTGGAATTTTTTGTCTTATGGCTCATTTATGTTTCATTTTAAAATTTGTGTACTATATTAATATAACTTTTCATTTGGACAAAAGAACGCAAAGAATCCCGAACTTTTTTTTTTGTTTTTGTATGAGAAGACACTTTTCCAGCGCCTAGATGAAAAAATTACCAGTTTAGATTGTTTTGTGATGATTCATTTTACCTTGTAGAATCAATATCTCAGTTTTTTCTTACTTCTTAGGCAAGTGTCTTTCACATTTGCTTAACTAACAAGCAAATTTGAGATTGAAACTAATCGATCTTCTATAATAAGTGTCCGTAGAGCACGATTATCTCTTTTCATAATCATCGAAAAGCGTCCAGTTTTAACGTTTCTCTCATTATTTCCGGTATTCGTAAAGTTATGTTTGTTCCTCGTCGTTCCTTGAGGAATGCTTAAGTTTTTTGCATTTTTAATTTGCACAGAAAGTCTAGTTTTATGCACAAAAATAATAAAATTTCGCATATTAAAGGATAAAGACTTTCCGCGTACTTTTTAAACAATCGTACTAAATTGACATGTCAACAATAAGTTTCAATTGGTTTCTTAATGCAAACTCGATAATATATTTGAACAAAAAATTATGCATCACTCTTTTGATCAAGATATAAACATTTAAATCTGCGTTCAAGGCGGGTTACACTGATAAATTCCAACGACTAGTTTTTAACCAATCATGATGCAAAACACTTGAAAATTCAACCAATGGGAACAGTATTATACTGACAAAACCCCGTTACCCCGATAATTTTCCGCTACCAAGTAAATAAACAGTTGTTATTGTTTATAACTGTCAATGTAACAATTAATGTGTCAAGTTTCATTTTGCGTTGTCTTTGGAATTTATCTCACCAAATACCATACGACCTATCAGATTTTCTGATAAACTTTTATTTTTAAGCACTCATTTTTTTTGCTTTTAAGCAAAATCACTCAAGCAAACTGACATTAGGTAAAACCCCTCCTCCTTCGGAGTCGGGATTTGCCATACAGTTTGCTTTCGTGTTTGTTGCTAAGCAAAAAAAATTCGTGCAAAATAAAAATTTATCGATAAAATCAGGAGGTCTTGTGATATTACTTCTGATAAAGAGACATATTTTTGTGCTGCCACCTATTGATATTTTCCTTGAACTACACGTGATTCAGCTGTTATAATACAAACAAATCGCTGTCATGATGATAGTTGAAACAAGATGGTGAAATAAAGTGAGTGTTATTTCTTTGCAACCGCTATAATGGGGTCATTTAAAAAAAAATTTGATTTTTTTTTTTATAAAAGAAATTCATCTCATTTAATAAATATAGTAATATAAAATAATAAACTTTCGCGGGTGTAACCACAGACTAAATTTGTCGTCATTGTTTCATACTCTCACAGACATTTCTCTCTCTCTCTCACAACATGGAACAGTAATATAACCTAAAATTGTGACAGCTTACAGCAAAATATACAAGAGAGAAGATTATTATTACTTTCTATTTCTTTAAAAGGACTAGTGCAGTATAAGGTATGTTAATTAAACATTTATTTATGTAAATACCAAACCAAACATAGTTCCAAATTAAACCGGTCGTATCCATGAAACTGTGTCGTCAACCGTTGAAATATTTGAAATTAAACACAACTTTTAAAAAATCATATCTTTGATTCTAGAGACTTGTAAGCTGTAAAACATACACCCTCATATTTAATTTGACCTATTCTTTCAAGAAAAAAATAAATCAGAAAATGTGAAATGACCCCTTTATAAAGAATACATGAAATTCAAAATTCTTTAAGTTTCCACAACCATCCGAAGACATTGAATTATGTAGGTAGTGTAGGTAGAACTCAAATATCAAAACACAAGGACAGAAGACAGTGCTTTAAAAATGGCGATGGTTTTTTTGTACGAGGGTCATTCAATAAGTAAAGAGACAAATGGCTATAGCTCAAAAACGGTTTATTTCAATCTTTCAAAATTAAGGCTATTTTTCAACATAATCACCCCCCACAATTATGCACTTGTCCCATCTTTCTTGCAGCTTCCTAATTCCCTTGGCGAAGAATTCTTTCGATTTACCCCGAAGCCACTTTTGCACCGCTTCCTTAACTTCCTCATTGTTAGCAAATCTTTTTCCACGTAGGGCGTCTTTGAGTGGTCCAAACAGGTAAAAATCAGATGGGGCGAGGTCGGGACTGTAGGCAGGATGAGGTAAGACCTCCCAACCCAATTCTTGAAGCTTATCTTGGGTCAGCTGGGCTGTATGAGGGCGGGCGTTATCGTGCTGAAGAATGACTCCTTTTGACAAGAGTCCACGGCGTTTGCTCCTGATAGCTGGTCTAACTTTGTGTTCTAGCATCTTAGAGTAGTATTGGCTATTGATAGTTCGCTGATCTTCAACAGTAATTCTTCTGTTAATAAGTCCGTCAATCCTCGATTCCAACGAGGGACCAGAAACTTCCACTGGACGTCCACATCGGGGTTCATCACCTACACTTGTTCGGCCACTTTTAAACCGATCAACCCACTTGTAAAAATTCGCACGGTTCATACAACTTTTACCGTACTGTATCAACATTCTAGAAAAAATTTCACTTGGTTTTACACCTTCTGCGACTAAAAATCTAATGACTGAGCGCTGCTCTTCTAAGGTGCAATCTTCTAGTGGACTTGCCATGGTGAATTGGAAATTTTGAGGTTATGTTGACATAAAATGACGAAACAGCTGATCAGAGCATATCCCAAGGTTGCCAACTAACACCCCTGAAAAGATTGTACACATCCATTGAATAGTTTTAAAATTATAGAATTTGTCTCTTTACTTATTGAATGACCCTCGTATTATGACGTCAGAAGTATAACCCGCCATTAATAATGCTGTCCTTATTTTGTTATTTATAATTATTGTAATTGGAATTCATATTAAATATTGTTAATTATTTGCGAATACTATAGTGTATTTAATATTATTTGTTTTTCTGTAAATAATTTGTAAGTATTTAAGTAATATATTTTAATTCTTAAAAATTAATATTCTGCATAAAATTCTTTGGTCTAATAGAATACATTATGCGACAGGGTTCGTGTCGAATATCTGATTTCTCTATACGAATAGTTACACGCACAAGATATAATCTTATATGTCAATATAGCTTATGCCTGTATGACATAACATCAGGGTTGGCAAAAACCCAGCGATGTTTAGAAAAACCCGACCCACTGGGTTTTTGATGGGTTTTTGGGTGGGTCAGTGGGTTTTATGAAAATTAAAACGATGTTATACGAACAGGAACGGACGAAACCGAACAAAGTTTTTACGCATACTAAGTAAAATTTCGACTTTAGTAGTAGAGTACGCGTTAATAAAAATGAGTTCTCCCAAATGCAAGGGTAGTCGTGGATGCTCGGCAGGGGAAAACAAGAGGTGGCAGAAAGCAAGAAGCTGAATGGAATGAAGTTTATGTTGAAGGAGTTCTAAAATTGAAAGAATTCACAATCATTCAGCAACTCTTTATTATATAAAAAATATAACAAGAACCTAGTTAAAATGCCAAATAGTGTTGTATCTGATACCGATACTAACACAGACACAGAAGAATCTAATTTTCCTGATACGAATGCATCGGTATTATATACTTATAAAATTTATGTTGATTTCATTTAATTTTTTATATTCTCAAATCTCTAAGTTTGATATCTATAGGGGATATATTAGGATGGGTTTTTGCCTGGGTTTTTGTAAATTTTTGGAAATGGGTTTTTTCTGGGTTTTACCCATGGGTATAACTGGGTCGCGGGTTTTTGTGCCAACCCTGCATAACATAGTAGGAAAGATTGATTAAAATGACAAGAATTCTTTTTATTGATAAATTGAAGTCTGGTTATCATTATTCATAATTCTGCTTTGGCTTGTGACAGAAATGGAAGTTTGTTACATGTTTTAAAAATATAACATTAAAATATCGGATTATATCATCATTCATATAAATTGTACAGTATAAATTAGTAGTTACATTTAGTTTGCATTCATTTTGAGTCATTTAAATTATGCAAACATATTTCTAAGTGAATATTACTTACTATTCATAACCTAACCATACAATATTCTATCCTTAATACACTAATTCCGAACTATAATACAATAATAACTCCAATTCCGCTTGGTGTAAGTTTACATGGCGCCAATGACGTCACGGCCTGGCTAACTACAATATATGAAGTCAGGGAGAGCTGCCATGCTCCAGACAGAAATGGAAGATGCGGACATTGCTTGAGAACAAGAGAGAGGGACGTATAGACGTCAAACGGAGAACAGAAGTCGCAGTGTGCCATGCTGCAGTGTTTTGTTTTATTAAAGGATCACTTCGATTGTTTATGTGGACGATAAAATAAAGGTACTCTACTGGATCGAGATTTAGAAAGAAGGATTTATGTATGAGAAATATGAGATTAAACTGTAACTTATGGAAACGAGTTGAGATTTAATACAAAGAGTATATGTAACTTTTTGGAATACGAGTATACGATGATCTTTTCAAAAATTCGCGGACTAATAATGAAAACATACAGTTTTCGAGTTGAGCTTACTAATATTTTTTAAGCTGAAAATACCAAATATTTAGTCACCGACGGCGCTATATTCTACCATTTTACCTTCCGTCACCTTTAGGTAAGAAAGGCATTGTCTGTGGTCAAAAAATTCGGTTGTGAGTTTTAATGAATAAGCACGTTTTAGGGTCCCTAGAACACGATTTACTAGTTTTACGATGATGTCTGTATGTGGGTGTGTGTATGACGAAAATTTCTCCGACGAAAACTCCAATATACTACAATTCTAAAAATTATAATTCTTTCGTATTCCACTTTTTACCTCTCGCTAAGAGAGGTATTGGATTCATGCTAAAATGCGCATATCCAGATTTTAGTGAATAAGCACGATTTAAGATCCCTAGAATCCGATTATAACATTTTTAAAATATCTGAGTGTATGTGTGTGTGTATGTGTGTATCTGGATATTGTAGACACGATTCCTCAAAAACTATAAGACTTAAGAACTGTTTAACTATGGATTCCTCAATTTGACATTCTTGGGAAGAGCTGAAAAGGTTTTGGTAACAAATGAACAACCGGAAGTAGTAGTTTCTTAGAAAATTTCTTATAATTTTAATTTTTTTGGGAGTTATTTTTTGTTAAATATTGAAGAACATAAAATTCTCGATCTAATACACTTAAAATTTTTATTATATCTCGTTTAAATTTAGAGATAAAGACATTAATATATATATAGTAATCTAATCGCAGTTATAACATAGTTTGTAAATGACATATGTCAGTGTCAAAAATCAACAGTTTTAGTGACACTCTAATAGCTTTTTCTGGGAAGTATATTTAATACCGGTTAATGAATTGGAAGAATCTCTGACATTTAAAAACTTCCTCATACAATGAAAAATAGATATAATTAGAATTATATGTGTGCAGAAGACATGTTAAATACAATAAAAAACAATATTTGGGTAAAGTTTTGTAATTTGTTGTTATAAAACGACGGTTCGAAAGCGAAGTGCAATACAATACTTATATAGCTTAGTATGGAATGGCGAGAGGTCTTGTGCTGGCCACAACAGATTTTTTACATCCATATGAAGAGCTGATTAGATTTTGGTTATAACTGGTCAAACGGAGGTTTCCTTATTTGACGTTCTTAGCAGTTTTTATTGAAAAAACGCAGTTAAATATCATTTTTTGACATTTTATGTAATTACCAATATGAAAAAATATCGTATTGTCTGATTGTGTGATTATACATTTTCCTTCATATTCAATAGATATAAAGTTACAGAGCAGCTGATATATTCAAATAATTCTAACTGACAGATGTCAGTGTCAAGTACAATTTACATGTATAGTGTATAGTGTATGTTTGTGTAATTTTTTCCAAGAAATTTTTGGTATGGAATTTGTAGAAAATAGTATATGTTCGTGTTACAATTTTACTGGATGTATAGAATCTTTTACAAGGAATTTTGGTATGGGATTTGTACGAAATACATAGAATTGACAGAAGTAATGTGCTAGTTCCATCAGATTTTTTTAAAATTTATTTTTAATTCTTTGGTTTTAATGACACATTTTTGTTTCTTATAAGAATTTTACGCACTTCTTCAATCGATTGGGTTTAAGTCTGGTGACTGGGGGGATGGTTGACCTTATTTTTTATATTACAAAGCCAATCTCTTGCAAATTATTTATAAGTCGTATTTTTTGATATTTTGCTCTAAATATGCTTATAAAATACCGAGGTAACCGTTGTAATTCTTATTGTTACAATAAAAGCTAATTTTAAAAGTCGTCGTCCTATTATCTTTTACTTTTAAATGTCTTCTTATTTATTAAATTTTCTATCAACGTTTAATATATCAATATTACATAATAGGCAAAAAGTTTGAAGAGAACCTTATAAATAATTAAAAGAAAAGGAAATATATACTGCATTGTTTTTGTTAAGTACGTAGCGTTGGTTTATATAGGGAAATATTTTTTACCGTCTGATTGGTCAGAATGCACCTCGAGTTTACACTAGCTAAAAATTGTCTGCTGTCAGTTGTCAAATGTAAGTAATAGTAATAACTAGGAATGACGATGGGTACCCGGGTATTTGGAGCTACCCGATAACAATGTACCCGGGTATGAAATTTCTTACCCGATTACACGAAATATACCCGCTGCCCGTTAATTATCCGATACCCTTTAATTACCCGAACAGTTTTCAGCTGCCGGAAAAATTGTATCTAAAAGATTAGTTTTTTTTATTACCATACCATAATTAATATAATTTATGTTAAGTTTTTTATAGAGATACAGTAGGTATATTATTTATTTGTATAACTTTTTATTTTATTAAAAAGAAAACTGCTAATATAAGGGTAACTGGTAATTAACAGATTAAAGAATTATGTACATGTATTTAAAGGATAACGGGTAATTAAAGGGTGTCGGATAATTAATGTGTAAAGGGTACTATCCGGGTAGTTGTTTCGTGTACTCGGGTATCAAAATTATCGGAATTCGTCATTCCTGGTAATAACTGATATTTAATCTTGTTTTGATGGTAAACATGAATCTACCTGGTTTGAATACTTAACCATTTCAAAGCAGAAAAAAAAGTTTGAATTTTGAGAGTTGTGTATTATTAAAAAAATTTAGGCCCCCAAATTATTTGTCTCCCCCTCTCCCCCTCCTCGCTTGCCTAGTTTGCCTTCCATTGAGTAATAATTATTCCCTTTGTTTACATCTTCTTGTTTACTTCTTCTTCATCGATCGCTCCCTACCTGAGTACGTCCCTGTGCAGTGCTCGCGCCACATATTTTCCGGAAACTTTTCCCATTACTCGGTAATATTTTGTGTGATTTAAGAATCGGTCGGAACCGAGAGAACTTTGAGCAACTATCGTGCATCACTGGAACCGAATAGAGCACTGCAGTCTCGTACAAACTTAATTAATTTTAATAACTACTTTGATATCGATCTACGAGTACCTGATTAGATTGGAATGAGGTGCGAGGGATTGAGAAATGGATTAAAGTTTGTTATTATTTACAGCAAATATTTTACAGAACATGTGCAATGAATATGAAGATGATACGTCAAATATTGTGGTAATATCGGGGGAAGTAGATAATATATATATATATATATATATATATATATATATATATATATATATATATATATATATATTAAAATAAATAGGAAATTCAGTCATATATTAGAATTGTTTTATTTTCTTTATCTACGTTTCGGAAACATATTTTCTTTCACCAGGACAAAAAAATTATAACAGGTAGTAAGTATTGAGAAGTTAATTTGATTGATTGAATCCGTCGTTGGCACTAGGTGAAACATTTTAAAAAGGTAAAATAATTAACACTTGACTAAGTTTCACAAAATAAAGTTTATTATCTTTACCGCGATTTCGGCTTTTATGGCATTTTCAGAAGACTGAGAAATGTACAAGAGAACTACATGAATGTACAGGGTGTCTCTTAAATAGAGGGACATGGCTTAACCACAGATTCCTGAGGCTAAAATAAGACGATTTAACTAAACTTGCTTCTACCGGAAAGTGTACCAGTTAGCCAGAAATCTGCTTCAAAGTTCTTCGAAAAAAAATTAATTTTGCTTATAATAATCGGACGCTTTATTTGATTTGGATGAAATTTGGTACGACAGTTTATATGGTTATAAGTCATCTTTTAAGGTGATACTTGTTCTTATAAGTAAACCACTAGTGTATGATACTTAGGTCTCCCAACATTAATTAGACCGTAACTTTTTAATGGCAATGCCGAAAATGTGAAATTATTTTTCTTCAGAAAGATACATTTAATAGTAAACTTTTGTCTCTCTGTGTTTAAAAATTACTTGTTTGACATTTGGATAGACTGCTAGATTAAATTTATTTTAAAAATTTAGCAGTGCAGACACTCAGATTTTATTTTTTTCTGTGTGAACCGTAACAGATATCACAAATTACACAGAGACACAAAAGTTTACAATTGAATGTATCTTTCTGAAGAAAAAATAATTTCACGTTTTCGGCATTGCCATTAAAAAGTTACGGTCTAATTAATGGTGGGAGACCTAAGTTTCATACACTAGTGGTTCACTAATAATAACAAGTATCACCTTAAAAGATGACCTATAACCATATAAACAGTCATACAAAATTTCATCCAAATCGAATAAAGCGTCCGATTATTATAAGCAAAATTAATTTTTTTTCGGAGAACTTTGAAGCAGATTTCTGGCTAAATGGTTCACATTCCGGTAGAAGCAAGTTTGGTTAAATCGTCTTATTTTAGCCTCAGGAATCTGTGGTTAAGCCATGTCCCCGTATTGAAGAGACACCTTGGATATACAGAGACACAGGTATAAGATTATAAACTAATTTGTTGGAGTCTTGGGAATACCATCTTAAGGGATCAACAAAAATTCCCTTTCGATAATATTTCCAAAATATCCGAGTGGAGAACATCTGTTTGGTCATTCATCAGTTTCTCATTGCGTTTAATGGCTTTGTCTATTTCAAATGTTTCCAAGAAATTTAATTTCGAACCTTTCTTTTCTAAATGATGGTTTTCAAATAGACGTGTGGCTAGATTAGAATCTGATTTTTTATTTTTCCAAGATCTCATATGTTCATTAAACCTAATGAGGAAACTTCTACCCGTTTGACCAATATATTTATATTCACACATGTCACACTGGATTTCATATACACCTGATCTGTCTAGAACATTTTTTGTATAAATTTTGTTGTTGATTAGCTTACTTAGAGTATTGTTAATGTAATAGGCCGGTTTAATATTGGTGTCTCTAATTTTATTTTTAATATCTCTATTGATTTTGCCTACAAAGTTGAACCGAGTAAAATATTTATTGTTAGGACTAGGTTGTACGGCATAAAAGTTTATTAGAACCGAGGTTTTCATTTTGTTTTCTAATAATTGGTCCACAATATTTACGTTATATCCGTTATTTATAGCTATTTGTTTAATTATGTTTAATTCATCTGTAAAATTTTCTTTCGATAAAGGCATCGTAACTAGTCTGTGGATAAGGCTGTTAAATGCAGACATTTTAATGTTCTCCGGGTGATTGGAACAATTTGGTATTATATTATCGGTATATGTGTCCTTTCTATATATTTTATATTGAAATGAATCGTCCTTATGTGTAATTGTAATATCTAAAAAATTTAGTTGGCGATTAATCTCTTTTTCTAAGGTAAACTGGATTGATTTATGGAAGAATTTAGAAAATCTTTTAATTGTGTTAATTGTCTGTCCGTGCCGTCAAATAGACATATGATGTCGTCGACGTAGCGAAGTTATTTTAAAAATTAAATCTGGCAATTGGCATGATGATAAAAACTCATTTCACTTATATGATTTTCCTCCACAAATAATTAAGAGTGAAATCCTAGCCATGGAGTAAATTTCAGTTTTAATTAAAGACTTAAAATTTTATTAAAAATAAGTGTTTGGGTGGACAGAGCAGATACTGAACAAATTAGCATTTGTGTTCAATAAATTACTTTTATTTGAGTTCACAATCCGCTTACGAGGCTGTGTAGTATAATAACGAAATTCCGAATCGGAGCTGGCGTTGGTTAAGAGGAAGGGAAAGAAGAAGGGCGAACACGACATGAATAAAACATTATTTGTACGGCTGTTCATACATCACTTGCCGGCTCAAAATTAAATAAAATTGATGTTTCAACTTATTCATTTCACATGATTTTTATTGAAGATTTAAACAGTTGCAAATAACACAACTTACATACTCTTTTATTTTTGCAAGTTTCTCTGATTTTCGTAATTTATAACTAGATTTCATACATTTTTATCAAATTTAATAATAATATATTACTAACATAGAACAGAAAAAATGTGTTACTGTCTAATTACGCTGTAATAGTTTTCATATCATAAATAATAGATATATAAAAATTGGAATTTCGGAATTTTTGAAGAATTTGGAGAAAATTGGCGTGCATATTTGGCTTTTGATTCACATGATCCATGACTCAAAGGATAATAAAAAAATCTGTTGTAGCCAGTACAAGATCTCTCGCCATTTCCATTTTATGTTATAAAAGTATTGTATTGCACTTCGCTATCGAACCGTCGTTTTACAACAAAATAATTACAGAACTTTATGGACCTTAAATCGTGCTTATTCACTTAAATCTCGATATGTGATTTTTAACATGAATCCAATACCTCTCTTAGCGAGAGGTACAAATCTAAAAATCTGTTGTGGCAAGCACAAGACTTCTCACCATATTGGGCTAAGTATTTACTGTATTTAATATTTCCGGTACACACACAAAAATTCTAATTGCATCTATTATTAATTTTTTTTAATATTTTTAATACATTCTAAATGTTCGAGATTCTTCAAATTCATTGACGAGATTGGCGGTATTTCTGATGGGTGTATGTAATATATGTATCCAAATAGGAAATATTAAGTGTAGGTACTTCTCAGAAAAAGCCTTCAGCAATGTATTTGGATTTTTAACATTGACTCTTTTCTGTCATTTACAAATATTTTAATTTTTCAACTGGTTTCCAGGGAGTTATTTGGGCTGTGAGATGCATTACAACGGATTATTTTACATGTTTATAGTTCTCTATCTCTAAATCTATAGAAGATATAATAAAAATGTTCAATGTATCGGATAGAGTATTTTATATTCTTTAATATTTTTCATAATATAAATTTCCAAAAAATAATATTTAGAAGATTTTTTAAAGAATCTACTACTTCCGGTTGTCCAATTGTTACCAAAAGCTTTTCAGCTCTTGCCATTAATGTCAGATTAAGGAATACGTAGTTAAATTGGTCTTTAGTCTTATAGAATTGAGAAACCGTCCCTCCAACATCCAGACACATACACATGCAGACATCATTGTTAAAATCAAATTCTAGTGATTTTAAAACATGCTTATTCACTAAAATCTGGATATGCGATTTTTAGCATGAATCCTGTACCTCTTTTAGCGAGAGGTAAATAATAGTTATTTATGTATTAAGAGCGTAAGGAGGCTTTTATGACTTGCGGCGGGATTTTGAGCCCTAGGCGTAAGCCGAGGGAAAAAAACACGTCAAAGGCCATAAAGCAAGTTACGCTCGTGGTACATACAAAACTTTATGCACGGACGAAAATTTTCAAATTATGAGTGTTAGAAAAATTGTATCGAAAAAAATTTGTCCTCGTACATCCAGTATCTAGTGTTGCTATGAAAGCGGAGAACAACAGTTTATTGTTTGTTTATTAGTTATGTCATTTGAGTTTTATTTTGTGTATATCCGTGCTTTCCATATAAATATCACAAAATTTTCATTTTTCATTAAATAATATAAAATTTTTCGATTTGTAATAAAAACTTTTCATGTTGCCTGTTTAAATTGTTTATATTGTAGGTTATAATTTGGTTTGACGTTTCATTATAGCCCGGCGAGCTATAATGAGGCTCACGGGCTTTAAAATAACGTTTATGTCAAAGAAATTCGTGTGTAATTGTCAAATTATGATACGTCCGTGCATAAAAATGATAAACAAACCCAAATATTTCTTTATTTGTCAAATATAGTAGGTAGAAATCTAGAAATAAAATTTGAAAGGTGAAAATTTCTTAATTCGTGACAATGGTTTAATGATAGAACGTACAAAGCGTTGTCCTGCTGGAAGCGCTTCTTAGAGTACAATTATACAAAGCATGAGTCCTGCTGGAAGTACATCACACCGCTCATAAGCCTGTCTTTCTAGCAGTACCACAGGTTACCTACACTATCGTAAACAGATGCGACACTCTCTGTGGGTACATTTGAAGTTAGTATCTCCAAAAAATTTTATTGGCGGCCATGTTTTTAATGAAATAATTTACTACCTCAAAATCCTACAAATATGAGTACAGTACAGCTTGGCTAGTAGCCGAGTTGGTTAGAGCGAGAGTTAGAGCAAACACCGAATCTATGTGAGGTCGTGAGTTCAAATCCGTATAAAGAAGTTTCTATTTTTCAATGTTTTTTTTTTTTTACTAAATAGTCATGTATATCATTTTATTTAAATATATTACTAATATAAAAACAAAGAATTAAATAATACAATACCTATTATTTATAATAATATGTAAAAATCAACTGCTACAGTATGCATTAAATGACAACATAACATAAAAAAACTAAGAATCAATTAAGCCATTTCTTATTATTTGTTATAATAATAATAGTTTTTTTTTCCTTTTATTGTATTAAAGTTCTTGTTTATAAACTTTCCTGTCAGAGATGGGTAAATTCAATTTCTTTAATTTACTTTACAATATTTTTAATGATATTAAATTGTATGGCTACAATTTCAAAATTTTGAAAAAAAAGTGTTCCATTTTATTTTCACGGCACTGACTTTTATATTTCATATTTATTTTGCAACCTGCGCAGTTGAAAATTTGCCCCAACGAAATCGCCGAGTGTCGCATCTGTATACGGTAGTATAGATAATCTGTGGCAGATTTCTGGTCGGTGGGCAGTACTATGGTTAACTTCCAGCAGTTCGTAATAATTATTTTAACACAGCGCTTTAAAAATCAAAATTAAGTATAACATTTCCAAAAACCAGGGCGTAGAATATAATTTTGGAGTAAGGTACAAAAACGTTCATTACATTTGAAAAAAATATATGTTCTTTCAAAAATATACACAAATAAAACAAACGATATTATAAAGAATTAAGAAAAATAGTTTAACAAGTTAGGCCGGTATTCCTTAATTGAATATGAACTTTACCTTCTTGATTTTCAAGTTTTAAAGCAAAGGTAGATATTTTTGTGCAATTTCCATCAATTTCCCATTGGACTGTGGCTATATTTTTTGTTTTTATTATGTTTTTAATAATACCGTAGCAGCGCCACTGGTCACCAAATACGGAAAAACTCCAAGAATTATCATTTTTAGAGTCAAAATTCGACTCCCGACGCGTAACATTTTCGATACTGATTACAATAAACTTTAACTTGTCGTAACTTGCTTAATAAAGGTACAGGCTCGGTCAAAAAATGCGCATAAAGCTTAAAATCTGAGTAATATTTTGGTATGCTTAAAAGTCCTACCAGAAGGCTAGAAAGTACTGAAATATTCAAATAAACAAAGTACTCTCCCGAAGCTGTTTGGTCCTGCTGGCAGGATAATGTACATTCTATCTTCTATCATTAAATCCTTGTGCCCTCTCGGGGAATGCGCACGTACGCCACTGTGTTCCGTGCACCCTCAAGACTGGAGCTGAAGTTCAGACAGCTAATCAAATTGTAATGGACCCGTCCGTCATTTGCTAACCAAGAAACCCTGCAATGCTTTTCTATTTTCAGTTTCAGTTTTCAGACTTATATACCTTTCTACTTTTGCAAGTTACTCTGATTTGCAAGATAAGTGATATGTTTGCAAACATAAGTAAAATGTCCAGGCACAGGTAACTAGATTTCATACATTTTTATCCAATTTAATAATAATAATTACTATCATAAAACAGAAAAAGTGTATGTTTGTAACCGTTTAGCTGGAATAATTTCCTTCTTTCCGCTAGAGCGGCCATTATGTGGACCTTTTTATTTCCTGTTGGTTATCTCTGTGGCTCGTATGAAGTGTCAGTGATTTTAATTGAAGCATTTTTCATGATTTCCATCGTTTTTTCCGTACCTTTACCTACATAATGTTCGTGTTAGTGGGTTTTATTTTTTGTTGGGTTGTCAGTGGAGCTTGTAGTTGGCAATCGTGATGTCGACAATCACAATAGGAAGAGAGGTTTCTTTTTACCTCCCGCTACTCTAGTAAGGGAGATATAGGGATCGTGCTAAAAATCGCATATACAGAAAATTTTGGAATTTTGTATTCCCATTCTATACTTAAGTGGGAAGAGCTCATTAATTTTTAGGGTATATCGGATAACCGGAAGTATTGCTTTTACAAGCTTTTAACAGTTTTTCTTGAAAAAAATACATTGAATACTTACAATTTTTCAACAACTTTTACTAATAAAAATTGATTATGATGGTACAATCTTCAATTCTACGACAATAGCATTTAGTAAATATAGATTTATAAAATAATTTATTTTTATACGTCGTCTTCCCTATGCGTCAAACAAAAACCTAATATCTTAAGTACAATTTTGACGTATTTAAACAAATGTCACTGTCAGGAAGCAATTACATTAAAATTAATCATGAAACCGTGTTAAGGAGAATGTAATGATAATATATTTGATTACTAATGAAAGTAGGGTTTGTGAAAATAACATATTTCCAATTATTCATAAATATTGGATGTACAGGACGATCCGATTTAAGTTTGCTTTATTTGCAGCCCTATAAATCAAACAGCTGTCAAGCACATGTTTTCAAAGTGTAAAATATTAGTTCATAACTACACATTTATGAAATGGATCATGTACAGTGAAGAATCTACACAGATTGCATTTTAGAGCACTAAGAAGTTGATGCCGATTTTTACAATAATGTGTGTGTGACGATGTTACCTTAAAATCTATTAATATATGATCCAAAACTTCTCAAATTTGGTATTTAAAACTCGTATATAATTTGAAACAACATATTAGATTTGGCTATTCCGTGAGTATTTTTTCCATGGTTACGACTTGACATTTGATTGACAGCAATGTATTTGCCCGTTCCATTTAAAATGAAACATAGGGAACGAATTTGACATTTGATAAGACGTCAATAGAGGTTCATTTTGTTTAAATAATTATACCTGCATTCTAAATTAAAATTAGTTGTAGAATAGTTATATACCAAATATCATGCGAGTGCAAGTCAATACACACGAGCTAAGATATTTGTATTTCATACAAGTTATGAACATTATTTTTCAGAAGAGCATAAATAAATTTTACTTTTTTTTCAAAACTGAAATTTAGGTTCAAACGTACAGACAGTTGACAAATGAATAATGTATACATATAGCCAGAAAATAATGACATAGTAACCTAGCAACCGTGTCAACTATTACGATATGAAATATATCGTAACACTAATGTGATAATTTCAACTTTCAGTGTTAGGATACTACGTTGATATGTCATACTTATCACAATGGTCGTCTAAAAAAAATATAGTGTGCACCTAGTGCCCGAGTAGTTTTCTGACTCGGCAAAATTTCTTACAATATTTAAATATAATACTTCTGTCAAATTCAGTCCCCATGTGTCATGTTAAATGAGACAGACTAATACTTGCTATGTCAAATCATAACTTATAGGAAAATTCAACGGTTATCTGTCATATTGACAAGATGTCAGTAGAGGTTAATTTTGTTTAAATAATTTACCTGTTTTCTAAAAATTAAATTTAGATGTAGAAAAAATACTGTGTGCACCTTGTGCCCGAAATATGTTTAGTTCTCTCGAGTGGTTTTCTGACTCCTCTAAATTTCTTACAATATTTAAATATAATGCTTCTGTCAGAATCGTTCCCTATGTTTCATTTTAAATGGAACAGGCAAATACATTGCTGTCAATCAAATATCAAGTCATAACCATGGATATGACAAACCCAATGTTTCACGTTAAAAAATACTCACGGTATATGATAAACTGGATGTAGTACTTAATTTGGAGCTCTAACAGATTTTTGAGGAAAAGCATAATAAAATATATCCAAAATTTCGTATTACAGACTTTTCTATTTATTGAAACAACAAATTAGATCATTCGGAAGTGATGCTTTACTTAAAGCTCATTGCTATTTTAAATATGGAATTGGCGGGAGGTCATGTGCTGACCACATCAATTTTTTTTATTTCACTTAAAATAAGAACCAGAAAAATAGGTAATGATACGTTATTATATATGTAATATGAACTATTTTCTCAAATAATTATCTTTGCTTTAAAAATGTTTTCTCCTTCATTAATTCTGTCGTATGCAAGTAGTTAGATGTGGACAGGAAACTATCAGCTGTTTAAGAAAAGTGAATAACAACCTGCATTCAACTAACGCCACTATATAGTTGGCGTTGGTTTGTTTGTATGTCAGGCACGTTCGAGGCAGGTATTTTAATTTTTCCCTGCTTTTCTATTACATATTTCATTCTTTAACAACGGATATGGGTGAACAATAAGAGGAAGCATAAATGGAAGGAAGATTGAAAGATAATGAGCAGCTTGTTTATTTTATTTTAAAGTTAGGGCATTAGTTAGTATTCATTTGAAGCATTTATATTTAAAAGAATCTAAAACCCATAGAAATTTGGAAAACCAGGGTTCAAAGTTCAAGAGAAGTAATGGTTAATAATGTAAAATATTCAATTTTTTTATGTTTTATACTTTTCATTATTTTCCTAACATAATTATGCTAGGAAAATAATTTGAGTATATTGATTGTTGTACCCATTGTTTTAGGTTTGATAAAAAAATCACGAAAATTTACGAATAAAAATGTAAAAAAAAATCTAATGTGGCCAGCACATTACTTTTCATCAATTCTATGTATTTTGTACAAATTCCATACCAAAAGTTCCTTGGAAAAGATTATTACATATTCAGTAAAATTGTAACATATACTATCTTCTACAAATTCTATTCCGAAAGTTCCTTGGAGAAGATTCTATAAATCTAATAAAATTGTGATACGAACATACACTATGTAAATTGCACTTGCCACTGGCATCTGTCAATTAGAATTATTTGAATATATCAGCTGTTTCCATGATTATAGCAACGTTAGCGATTTATGAAAGTTAATCACTCTTTAATTCTTTAACTCTATATCTATTGAATATGAAGGAATATATATATATAATCAAACTGTATAGACAATAAAACATTCTTTCATATTGATAATCACATAAAATGTCAAAAAATGTTATTTAACTGCGATTTTATTATAACCAAAATTTAATCAGCTCTTCATAGGGAGTAAAGAAGAGGAATACAAAAGAATTATAATTTTTATAATTGTAGTACTGGAGATATCGTCGGAGAAATTTTTGTCACACATACACATACACACACATACAAAAATAATCGTAGAACTAGTAAAATCGTATTCTAGGGACTCTAAAACGAACTTATTTATTAAAAACTTATCACCGATTTTTTTACCAAAGACAATACCTTTCCTTAGCTAACAGTGACAGAGGTAAAAAATATTATAATTACCTATATAATACCCTATGACGAATGTTAAATGTAAAGTTAAATTTATCTTGTTTATGTTTCTGGCAAGTGGTAAATTCGTCCGTGTTTAAAATTGATGCACCTTCGTGATGGTTGAAGCAAACGGTAACTAATTTAATTTCAAATTAAGTTTAAACCACTTACACACACATCCGCTGAGTTACACATATCGCGATTAATTTACTATTAATTGGCATACGAAGATGAAGCAACTGTTCAACAAATTACATATGTCCATCCTATTTACCCAACAAATGACAATCAATCTAGATAAAAAATCTGATTTGGCCAACACAATACCTCCCGCCATTTAATTTTTATTAATTTAAATACTTACCTACATATTTCCTAATGCTGCAAACTATATTAAGTTCCTTTGCATATAACTATTGCTTTATTTACTATTTTCTTTTTAAAATGTCACCAATATTAATGTGAAATGATTAGCTCTTTGACAGTGACATTTATCTGTCAGTTACATTTGAAATATGAAATGTGTAACTAAGAAATTGTGTTTATCTTTGAAACATAGAGTCCGAGATTTATAAAAAAGATTATTTTTTTAAATTTTTCTGTAGAATGTGTAGAAAAAGTGTTAATGCATATCTGTAGAAAATTCAATAATCTCTAATTTTTATAATAACAAAGATGTTGTTTAATGGTGTTTTTCAAAGAAAAACCATTTAGAGCTTCAAGTAAAGTGCCATTTTCGGTTATCCAATTTACACCAAAATCTAATCCACCAAAATCTACTCCGTATTAGAATAGAGCTAAAATACGGCTCCGGTGGCGCAATGGTTATAGTAACGCCTCTTACTCATGAGTGTGCTCGGGGTTCTGGGTTCGAATCCCACTAATCATGGATGTTTATGTATGTGAACCAACTCAGTAATTGGGATATAATCCTGTTGAAAGGTTTAAAAAAAAATACAAGGGTTCAAAATTTTCTGAAAGATAGTTTTTGAGTTGAACCGTCCACAAGATTCACACACACACACACACACACACACACACACACACACACACACACACACTCACACACACACACACACGCACACACGCACACGCACACACGCACGCATGCACACACACACACACATCATTGTGAAAATGTTAAAATCGGATTCTAAGGACTTTGAAACATGGTCATATACCAAAATATCGGTTTGCGATTTTTAGCACGATGCCCTATACCTCCCTTACCAAGGGTAGCGGGAAGTAAAAAGATTGCTAAATAGAAACCGATAGAACCGACTATTGTACTATTATTAATATACAGTTTACAGTTCTAAATTACAACTAATTTACCTCCCTTGTATAAATTTCCTCTAGCACGCCACTGAATGTTTGAGGTTAATTTCAACTGTCTTCAACAAAATTATATCACTATTACCATCATTCATTTGTCACGCAAATATACAATTATGTTCACGTTGATGCCCTTTTAAAATTAGTAATTGTTACGCTACTGGGCATTAACCATAAAAAAGTGACATGTGTTTCGAATTAATTTGCAGCTTTGGCCTATAAAATCATTATTTTGTAAATATTTACAGCTGATAAGATAAACGTAGACGAGATTTTAATTTATTCTAAATAAACGTAAGTGTATCGGATTTTGCAAAAGCCAGACCAGTACGTTTTTTGAGCATATAGATCGAAAATCGCTCAGTGAGCGACAAAAACAGCCACAATACGTTGCGGGTGATGCCGAACGACCAAATACCGAAATTCGGGTTGTGGTAATGTTTTTTAGGAATTGTCAATTAGATTACGTTGCAGTTTATACTTTTTTTAAATACAAACTACAACGTAACCTATCTGGCAACTTATAAATGGTAGACAACGGTTTTTAGGTTGATCAGATTTTAGTATATGATCATTCAGTACCATACGCAACGTGTGGTGGTTTTTTTTATTATTTTTTTTTGCTCACTGAGCGATTTTGACGTTTGGGCGTAACATAGATGTTTATAGATATTTACATCATACATGCGATATGTGTTATTTTACAACGCGAGGTTTTATATTGAAGCACAACCTGCATTAAAACCGAGCGTAAGGCCGCGTACACATTGGCGAGCGATAAGTTGTAAGCGTTGAGCGATGAGCGGCGAGCGATGAGCGGAGTTGTGTTTATCTTGGTAAAGCGTTGATTAGTTTCGTCCAACTACAACGATGTTGACGTCGAGAAAAATGATTTTACTATTGGAAAATCCTAGGTTAACAAGATTATTGTTCAAAAAGAAGAAAAAGAAAATAGAAGGAATCCCTAAATTGAACCAACTTCGTTCCTTATATGGTGAATTTCATCATTTATAATCTGGGCTTCGCATAAATCCTACAAGATTCTATGAATTTCTATGGATGACAGTCCCACTTTCCCACTTCTAGCCACAGTTTGGATGTAACATCTGTCTTTTTACTTCCCTGTACGAAGTAAAGGAAGTATTGTAATCGCGAAAAAATTCGGTTTCCAGATTTCAACGGAAATATACATTTTGACCATCCCTGAATCCATTTTGACTAATTTCGTCGTGACGTCTGTACGTACGTATCTCGCATAACTGAAAAACGGGAAGCCGTACAAAGTTAAAATTTTGTATTTATGACTGTTATAACATCTAGTTGTGCACCTCCCTTTTTGGTCATTACCTAACTTTTTGAAGTGGTACTTTACTTGAAGCCTATAGTAGATTTTAATGCAAAACTATATTAAAATATAATCCAAAACTTTTCAAATTTGGTATATAAGACTTTTATATCAATAGGAATAACATAATAGATTTTAGTTAAAATGGTCTACACGGAAGTGGTGCTTTTCTTGAAGCCTATAAAAGATTTTAATGAAAAACTATATTAAAATATAATACAAAACTTTTCAAATTTGGTATATAATACTCTTATGTCAATGGGAATAACATAATAGATTTTAGTTAAAATGGTCTGCCCGGAAGTGGTACTTTAATTGAAGCCTATAATAGATTTTAATGAAAAACTATATTAAAATATAATCCAAAACTTTTCAATTTTGGTATATAATACTTTTATATCAATGGGAATAACATAATACATTTTGGTTAAAATAGTCTAACCGGAAGTGATACTTTACTTGAAGCTGTTATCAGTTTTTCTTGAAAAAAATAGTGTTATTTTGATTTAAATAATAAATGCTTCAAATAAAAGTTTTAGAGAATTGAATTCTGCGTCGAAAACATCAAGTATGATTAAATTAGCTCTTTGTATAAGCGAGATATGTATATTTAAAAATGATGTACTTTTTGGTTTCTGTAATTAAGTTTGCTATGAATTAGGACAAAAAATACGTGCAATCATATGATTGGGTCTGTTATAATACATATTTTAATTATTAACAAAATATGTATAGTGTAACAGGCGTACAAGGAAGTCATGTGGTGTCCACATACATACATACATACTTACATACATACATACATACATAAAATCACGCGTATCCCACTTAGTGGGTTAGCAAAAACCCGAAAAAAAAATATTAACAATAGGGAAAGGGATAAAAAAATCATCTTTCGCCACACATTCCTGTACAAACATACTTCGTTCACAACGTCCACATAAAACTTCAGCTGTCTCTACATTCTCATAAAACATTCTTACTCAGATATTTATATTTAGGATCTTGATCATTCCATAATGCAGGTCTTGTCTGCACCTCTGATATTAATACTTCTCTAATATCTTTTTCGTCAGAACACATTTTCGACATCTTAATTCTTTTATTTACCATTTAAGACTGAGCGGTACCGCTTGCATTTCAAGTCAACATAAAGATGAGTGATGCCGCGCGCCACTACCGCTCACCGCTCACGTTAATGTGCACACTATCGTGTAAAAGCTATTGTTAAAAATATTTATAATGTTGAGAGATTCGGTGGTAGGCACTTGGTAAAACATATTTAAATAACGAAAAATTAGTTGAAGAAAACACTTGGTGTAAGTTTCACAAAATATTTATTTTAATACACTTTATCGATTTCGGTTTCTTAGACCATCATCAGAAGTACACTGTGTACTTCTGATAATGGTCTAAGAAACCGAAATCGATAAAGTGTATTAAAATAAATATTTTGTGAAACTTACACCAAGTGTTTTCTTCAACTAATTTTTCGTTATTTAAATATTTATCTCACCGCTCACCGCACACTGCCCACCGTTCACCGCTTACCGCTCATGAATGTGTACGCGACCTGACGCACACATTATGTATTTATTTTTTTGGCCTAGATATCTATTAAAATATGTATTTTTTATAAATTTTGCTTGATAACCTTGAATTATTGTTTTCATCAAGCTAGCTGCATAGATTCACACTATTAAATACATTGTTCAATTAATTAACGACTTTAAATCATGTACAGAATTAAATATTCATGGTTTTTTGAGACGTTGGGACATAGACCAAGAATTTGCACTTTGATTATTTTATAGATACTCAATGATGTAGCCATGGAAAAATTTATGGTTTCATTTAATGAATGAATTGTATCAAAATCAAAATTTCTCGATATATATCATAAGATATATAATTAAATAATTTTTTTAAATATTCAAAAGTGAGGTTAAAATCACTCCTGTAAGGGGCAGGTGACATCATTCTGGAATGGTCTATTTATTTAGGAATGTCTATGCTGGAAGAAAATTAAGGTTAGGTACATTCTTTTCTACAAATATCTAGTTCTAGTTCCTAAACAGACTATATGAATGATTCTAATGTTACTTACCCTCTTCGCCATTCTTTATTAAAATGAATTTCATACATTTGAAATAAAATAAATAAACAAATCTCATCAATCATTCAACAAAAACTATCATTTGAAAATTTTGAAACATTGAGATTGCCGACTGAGAATGAGGTCATGCAAAAAAAATAATTGTACCTTTTTTCTGTTTAAATCGAAAAAGGATAGTCTAATTCATCGATCAGTATGATTAAATTATTTTTTATTTATATTTTTTTGTTGTATAAAATCGTTTTAAAGTATGGTATTTTTAAAAAGTTGCAAAAACCAGCCATGTTTTGTCGTCACAACGTTACGAACGAAGTTCAGACTCATTTCAAACAGACATTTTATATGGACACATAATTTCTAAAAGAAAAATATATAAACTATAAATTGAGGATTACATATCTAAATATGCTATTTTATATTAATATAATATCGTTCTATTTATTTTTATAAATATAATTTTCATTTGGCGTGAAATTATCTACGTTACATCAGATGTTTCTTTCACTTTTGAATCTTTGAATTAGACGGTAGGAGGTTATAAACGCATATGAGACATTGAATATATTCCAGAATATTATTTTATTCTTTATTTTGGCACGAAACAACGTTCCATCGACATGTTTACTTTCATAAACTTTAGGTTATTTTTAAATGTCACTTTGACGTTTAAAACAATGTGAAAATCAAAATGGTCGTGCTTCTCACTCTGTGACGTCATTGGACAAGGGACGAAGCGGGGGTCTTCAGCCGCATTTTAAAGAATGTCATTTTCAATTACAATTTTTTCATGATTAAAGATCGATTTGAGGAAAAATAAAAAATACGGGTCTATTATTTTTCACTACTCTATCGATTAAAATTATAAAAAAAGTCGTGCATGACCTCATTATTATTTGTAATGATAACAGATGGCATTAGCAGATTTAATTAAAAGAAATTCAGTTTTATTTATTTATTTATTTATTATTATTGAATAATGAATTGCGGTAACTAGTATTTTTGTAGGTACTCTTTATTATTACAAAGTAGTTTTGTTTATTAATGGTCTCTTAAAACTTAAAATGTGAGTGTTTATTACTTTATTCGGTGCGGTAAAGTCAGCGCATGTGTAAAATCGCAACTACCATAGACGTCAACGATATGTGATTGTTATGTTTACAGTTCAGGTGGACAAAAAATAATTTACAATATATCTTTTGGGGAGTTAATATAGACAGAATAAGATCTTCGTTAAAGAAAAACAACCTTTTATATTTCGTTAAAAGACATGACAAAAACTTTGTAAAAGTATGTCATATTTCTTCTTCCACCCTTTCTAGTTCTTCAGATTTTTGAAAGACAAAAACCCGGCGTCGCTTTTGCATGGATTTCAATATGCGAATAACATGCAGTAGATGGATGGCACATGTCAGGAGAAATACAAAATCAATAAAACGTTTATCAGGCTCAGATGAAGGCAGCAGACACGGCTTCGACTAGGGGCTGAAGGGGGTCCAGGGAAAGTTCTAAACTCTAGCGTGGAGAAACATACAGGGGGAGATATTTACGGAATGGGGTGCTCATAAGTTGGGGAGAAACTTTAAATCTAATGCAATTTCGGAGTGGATACAAATTTAGTAATTATAATTGGAAAATAATTTTTGAATCAATAAATAGTTACGAGCCCTAATCTACAGGGTGTTAAAAAATAAGTGTCACAAATTATGAGGGCATTTATTACTGACCAAAATGAGTTAAAAAAGCTTAATCAACATGGTCCGATCTTCAATAGTTTCCGAGATATAAGGCAATGAAAAATGAGTTTTTTCGGTGTTTACCTCTGCTATCTCGAAAACTGTAAGAGACGACTTTGATTAAATGAGTCATTTTGTTTACCTTTCAGAGGTCATCTTAGATGTGTTTTTGTTTTTTACAAAAAATTGAATAATTATACTAAGACAAAAGTTGTGGCGACCTTGGCCAATATTTAGTTTTCAAATAACTTCGTAACCATTAGAAAGTGAAAAAAATGTTTCATATAAAATATTATTGTTTTTTTATAATCTATCTATTTACTGGCTTAGACAAAATTTTGTTCGACCACTATCTTGTCAGTTTTTCTTCAATTGTATTACAAAATGGACCTTTCTCAAAAACAATTGAAGATCGGACCCATGTTGATTAAACTTTTTTTACTCATTTTGGTCAGTAATATATGCCCTCATAATTTGTGACACTTAATTTTTAACACCCTTTATATTAGTTGGCCTATTTGTTAAATTCATTTTTTTATCGTGACTTAAATGGTATTATTTCTAATAGCAATGGAGGAAGTTTTTTTTATTTAAAGTAAATATATTTCCACATTATAACGTAACTTTAAATTATATTTCTACAGCTAAACATAAATATTTAACAGTATAATAATAACACAAATTTATTTAATAAATTTCTATTATTTATCAAGATTGAATAATTCGCCGATTGTTCGTAAAAATTGCCGTAATTTTTTATGGTGACTTATTTTTAAACTCTGACAAACAAATGAAATCAATTCTTTCAAACTTTATTTGTCTTTCTTGTATTGTTAGTTATGAATTAATTCGTTTAACATTAAAGCAAAATATTTAAGAAAAATATCTTGCTATGTAGCATAAGAAACACAAAATATCTACAATATTAAAAAAAAAATTTGTTGTGGCCAGCACAAAACCTTCCGTCAATTCGATGTACTTTTTACATATCCCATACAAAAGTTCCTTGAAAAAGATGCTGTATATCCTGTAAAATTTTAACACCAACACACTATTTTTTACAAATTCCATACGGAAAGTTTCTTTCCCTATTTTATTAGGGGTCGCTGTTTCTTACACTTCTCTTTTACTCATTCCTGCCCAACGCAACTTCTTCACATAATTCTTCCTCTCTTATATCTACACAGTCCTACCATTTCTCTTTGGCCTTTCTTGTACTTCTGGCATTGAAAATTCCAATCTTGAGGCGAGTCTGCAACTGCAAGTCACTTGCGAGGGACACTCTATCACATTCACATATAACTTTCTGACCCTATACTTTCAACTTTGGTTTTGCATTTGACACTGACATCTGTCAATTAAAAATTTTTGAATTATCTGCTGTTTCCATAATTTTAGCAAAGCTGACTAATTTTTGAAAGTTAATCTCTCTATAACTCTATACGTATTGAATCTGAAGGAAAATGTATAATCAAACCGTATAGAGAATAAGATATTCTTTCATATTGATAATCACAAAATGTCGAAAAATTATATTTAACTGCGTGTTTTCAAGAAAAACTGTTAAAAACTTCAAATAAGGGTACTTCCGGTAGATCAATTATAACCAAAATTTAATCAGCTCTTCACATGGATGCAAAGAACAGGAATACGAAAGAATTGTAATTTTTAGAATTGTAGTATTGGAGTTATCGTCGGAGAAAAATTTATCACACACGGACACACACACACGGACACACACACACACACACCTACAGACATAATGTTAAAAATAGCAAATTCGTATTCTAGGGACCCTAAAACTAGCTTATTCACTAAAAACTCACCAACGAATTTTTTGACCAAAGACAATACCTTCCTTACCTAAAGGTGACGGAAGGTAAAAAGTGAAAGTTACGTTAGTTATTATTTGTATTATATATACGCTAAAGAAAAGAAAATTTTAGTGACTAGGCCAGCTAATATGGATTAGGGCTCGTATTTTTTAAAAAGATACTACAAAAATATTTTGCAAAACATTATTATTTCCCCAAAATAACGTTTCCTCCGCTAAGTCGAACCTGATTATGGAAAAAACTGAATTATATTTAATTATACCATCTTTTCTTTAAATTTCTTTCATAAATAAATCATTATCTTTTACATTTAAATCAAATTCATCTTCTGAAATCTTTCTTATTATTATTGTAGGTGAGTAGGTGTAAAGTTCCCTCTCTTGAGGAAGTTGGAACTCACTAAGGGAGTGAGGGTTAAGACCAAAGGTTACAGCACTTTTCGTTTCGTTTGAGTTACCGCCCGTTACTAATTAATTTTGTTTGAAACAATTTGCCAAGCGTATATATACTGATGCTGATGCTGCGTAGGCTATGGAACCCGGCCAGCGCTTGCCTTGATTCAGACATACTCGTAGGTCAGATGATTGTGGTTTCTTATAGCCAAGATGAGATGATATAAATTAGTGTGAAATTTTACTAATGAAATTATCAAATGTTCAAATTAATAAGAATTGGTACAAGACTAATTAAAATTTGATCTTTTTAATGCATAGACGTTTTAATAAGCGATCTATGGACAACTGACATCTGGCGGTATAATTTGTAACTGTTTGGTTTAGTACTCTGACTGAAAAATTAATATAAATAAAGGTAAAAGCAAAACTTATTGTTTGTTCTACAGTCGTATGTTATGAAGAGGACTATCGGCTTACACAATTATCTTAACTGTGGTGGCAATATTGTAGTTATCACTAGTAAAATCAGTACAAAATTAAATCTTGACGGGCGCAATAACGGGTTTGTATTTCGAATTAAAATATCAATAAAATATATAAAACAAAGTTTTTTTATTGTATTATTTTTGTGGACGACAATTTTAATTTAATCATAAGCCGATTTTAGTGCACTTGTTTCTAAACAGGGTAAATATATGAAAGAAAAATCTGGCTTCTCCCATAAATCACACAGTTAATATGTTGTATACAGATTTAGTAATGTTCAATTTATTAAAGTACCTTCTGTAATAGTAATTTACGTAACAAGACCTGAAAGTGATACTTTACTGGGTGAGCAAGCACATTCCAGAGCGAGCCGTAGGCGAGCTTTGGAAGCTTGTGAGCCCAGTATAGACACTCACCCTTATTCTTGTGAGCCTTGTTAAGCGAATAACAATTGTTATATGTAACAATATTGTTAATATTACAATACAATGATGAATTTGTATTCACGTAATCATTGATGTTTATTAGCAATTGTCTGCTGAGCAATATTGTTACACTTGATATTAATATTGTTATTTTGGCAATCTCCTAATTCTTGTGACCTCTATTACCTTGTTATTACAACAAGAATTGTTATTTCTGATTACTAGACAGGCGAGAACTAAAACTTGTCGCCTGAGTGCAACATTGTTATATTTTAAGTATATTTTGAATAAATATGGCAAATATAGATTTTGTTTTACTTTTGGAAGCAATTGAGAACGAAGAACAGAAGTAATAATCAATATTTTTCTTGTAATTTAAATATTGGAACTTAAAAATTTCAGATACAATTTAAGGTTAGAACGACAACAACTTCATGATTCAAATAATCCGTTAATGAAGTAACGCTATTTCGATTTTTTTTTTTATTTTATTTTATGAATAGACAAGAATAGGTTTCATATTTTTGAAAATGAAACCGAGTGCATACTCAACGCCCGAATATTCAAAACTAGAATATTCAAAAGCAGAATATGCACACCCAAATCCTTCAAATCCCGAATATTCAAACACATGATCGCGCATTGCCCGAAAGCGTATCAGCAGAACCATCCCTAACCAACGTAAACATAATCTAACGTATACTCCTCCTGGCCCTGCCCACATACTCGGTTTATGAATCATTCGGGCAAAGCGCTTTCTGGCGATGCACGATTCGGTTCTTGAATATTAATTTAAATGATTCTGTGCGTGCATATTCTGGTGTTAAATATTCTGATTTTGAATATTCGGATGTTAAAGGTTTTCCCAATGAAACCTATAATATTTGAAATAAGTGGCATTTATAATTTAATTTATTTTTATTTCTTTTATTTTTAATATTAAAGTTCACATTTGACAGTTGAAATAGCGATTTTTCGTAAGTAGCGCTATTTCAAGATGTTAGAATACGGGCCATAACCACTAGATTAAACGTCAAATGATTAATATAATAATGTCCCTAGATTTCATCAAAAATTTCCCTAAATTCATTGCCAAGTTATAACAATTGTTATGATACTGAAATTGTTGAACGTCAATAACAAGGGTGCCACCTGAATACAAAATCAAAACAATATTGCTAACAGCCTTGTTAGGAAAGTTGTTATTTTAGCCATCTTGCTATAATTACACGAGTCACAAGAATAAGCTTGACTTTCAGGTCATGTTGGGTACAATATTATTTTTGCGATCCTGAAAAAAGAATAAAAAAGTATTATTTTATTTTTTACTGCGAGCAAATAAGAAATAAATAAACAACTGATCTCCATGGAAACATTTAGCTTTACCGGTCCCGGGATCGGTAAAGTACTTTCCGATCCCTTATAGACAACTTTCCGAGCTAGCTCAGCAAAGAAGGACTTTCCGGTCTAAATAGTGATCAGAAAGAGCTCATTTTCTGGGCGATCGCAAAAAACATCTTATGGTCGGATTTGCATGTAAAAATCTAAACTTGGCAGTAGTTATCCTCATTTTCGCTTAAATATAACGCTTTTTTTTTGTCAGTGCTGAATTTATTAAAATACCTTCTACATAAGATTCATCAGTTGGTTTTTTGCATAATAATTTTATGCAAATGTGTTATATTTACAAAATTTTACAACATGCCTGCAGAAGTAATACCAATGAGTACTTCATGAAATGCTTGTGTATTTGGCGTCGGTGCTGCCACCAACGGTCGTGTTAGCTGTTAATTCGCGATGCTCGCCAGGCGTTCGCTATCTAGCGGTAAAATTTAGAACCACACACGTTGGTATTATTGTTTCCATACTTAATGAAAAATATATTTATTTTTAATCAGCAAAGTGTAATACCTTCATTTTATCTAATAACAAATATAAATAAAAATTTATATGTAAATAATGTAAATATACATGTTCAAGAAAGTCTTCATTGTTATTCATTAATGGGGGATTACGGCTCAATCGAATTAAAGGAAAATAGTAAAAAAATATGAATGTATATGCTGAGTAACGAATATTAATAAAAAAATGAAATGGTATAATTGAGATATTTCGGAAATAAAGGGTTTTTTGTTATAGCGCTTCCACACTAATATGAAAATATTTTGATTGGCGACCGAGAGACCACCTATACATGCATTACAAATAGCATGTTAGGAAGTGGGGATTACTACCAATGGAAGTTAAGAAATTCAAATTCGAAAGGAGGGGCTAACATTCCTGTACAGCAGTTTTCAAACAGTTTTTATTTTAACATAAATTTCTTGCATTAAACTTAATAATTTAAATACACGTGTAATTATAAAGTATGTAGACTTATACATTGTTATAATATTCATTTATTTTTATGTAAATATAACTTAAAATAGCATATATTTCAAGAACATTTAGGTCCATGATGAAAACAGTTTGATATAAAAACACATAAATGTGACGTCACGTCAATCTTTTCAAAATTCGGGATACCATAACTCGCTTATTAACAGGAATTTTTTCATCGGATTTTCATCAATAGTCTTAGTTTTCCTAATATTTTCAGATGAAATTATATAAAAAAAAAAAAATGGTGTAATCCCCCATTCAGCGATTCGTAAACTATTATTTTGGGTCGCGACAAACGCTGAAATATTTGTAAATTATTTTGTATGTGTAAGTTAGAATAACATTTTCGTTTTTGTTACATTTGAGTTAAATTATACAAATTTTACAATCTTTGCATCCGTAAGTGTGTATTTATTTTACAATTATTAAATTAATACAGGTTATTGATTGTAAATACACAGATTTTGAAGTAACAAACAATTTATTGGTTTGCGAATTGGGTCGCTAAGGAAAAAGTTTAAATAACATTGCATTAAACTATAATAGTTCTTTAAATATGACGTAGTTGTTAAGTTCATTTTGTTCTCAAAAAGTGGAGTATATAGTACAGATGTACTTTATAACTTTGATAGTTTACCATGCAGTTTTAAGGTTTTGTTTTAATATAAATGACCATGTTTCAATGAGAGAATTCAGGCAAAGCTTAGAGCAGATGGCAGCATCTGTGCTTTAACCATCTTTGGAGGTAGATTCAAATAAGTTTGTAAGTCGTTCTAACCTAAATTTAACATGTATAGTTGCTGGAAAATAGAAAAAATTAAAAAGAATTAAAATTGAGAATTGCCAGGACAAGAGAAACAAAAAGGATTTAATTCAGATTTTGAGACAAATATAAATGAAATATTAAATTATTTGTAGGTTGGAGTATAATAATTAAAATTTATCAGTTTGAACACTTTTTATAAAATCAGATGTTTCAAAACATTTTGCGCATACAAATTTATTGGTAGTAAGATCATTTTGTAAGTGCAAACATTGAATCCACAGCCTCCGTCGTGTTTCATCTAAATGAAATTTATGTAATATTTTTCAACTCTTGCAGCTTTTTACACAACATTGCGGCATTTTTCACACAAAGAAATTGAGGTTAGTTTCACAAATGTCAAATGAAGACTTTATTTGAATTCTGGTCCAAGCACAGGTGGCGCTATAGTTTAGTAAAATATCCTCTAAATTCTCCCATTAGTTACTATAGTGGACTATCAATTGAATCCGCCACTGTAACCATACATTTCCGTTACCGTTTGAAACTCAAACAATCCGATCGGGCAACCGGTAACACAGTAGCTATATGCTAAACTGTAATCGCATTTTATCAGCCGATAGCACTTTATAAATTCGCCACAAATTATCTGTGAAATACCTTGTTTCTTTCTGTGCCATTTCATTTCACGGTTGACTGCCCTGCCAAGAAGTCTGGTCACCCCTGTCGGGAGAGGCAGTGCTGGATGGTGTGGGACACCCCTGGGAAGGCGGACGATGCTCTTTTATCTCGCACGATGCTATTTACTCTGAGTTGCTTTGAATCTTTACAGGATGGGTTTTATTTAAATTTGAACTTGAGGGATAGTTTGTTCTGATAATAAAGATGTAGCTAATGATAAGAAATATTGTGAAGTTTATTTTCTACCAGATGTAAGATGTTCATTATAATCATATAATTATACTTAAGGTGGAATTATCTTAACAGTCTCATATAAAAGTCTCGCACTAGCGAGATTCGGAGTAGAAGTTATTTATTATTAGTAGTGTAAAGGGTTAAAATGTCACAACTCTAAACAAAAAGAACTAAGGAAAATTAATATGAACTATGTCCTCCGCTCGCATTAAGAAGATCCTGTAGCAGCCCTCAAAATGATGCAAAACATGAGATTCGCGCGAAACGCTACAGCCGGATTACCCATTAGCCAGAGTAGGCAATTGCCTATGGGCCCCGCGCCTTTTTGGGGCCCCGCTATATTGAATTAAAATAATATTGATTTGATTTTGATTTTTTTTATTACAAACAAAGAAATCCTTAAATAAAGAAATATTGATTACAACAAAGAAATGCTTATTTACAATAATGGAAACTTGATTACAATAATAAAAAAATATCAATCAATATTACAGGATTCCATTTGAATGCTAGCTGGTGCGATGGGATGGCTATGGTAACAAAAGTACTGTCAAATGTCTTAAGTTCTGTCAAATGCTTTAACAGCACAAACATAACTTATTTCTTTACACATTTCAATTTATCATTTAAAAATGATTAGTTAGACGTACTTAGTCTTTAGAATATCCAGTGAAAGAAAGTTTGCATTTTTTTATAGAAGTTAGAAATTAAGGTTAATTCAAATTGGACAGATGAGTTAAATTTTGACATACGAGTCTGTAAAGTTTTACTTTAGCTATAGCTACTATATTGGCTAAATTCGCGGATTGTTATCGTGTTCTTTAATGTTGATTTCGGGAAAGATAATATTGTTAATATTCATTCTGATAATAAAATTGATTTATTTAAAAAAATATCAAAGATTTCACTATATAGGTACCTACTTTAAAATTGAGAAAAATGAATGTTAATTTTTTAAATGTTTATATATATATATATATACCGTGAGTATTTTTTAACGTGAAACATTGGGTTTGTCATATCCATAGTTACGACTTGACATTAGATTGACAGCAATGTATTTGCCCGTTCCATTTAAAAATGAAACATAGGGGACGAATTTAACATTTGATAAGACGTCAATAGAGGTTAATTTTGTTTAAATAATTATACCTGCATTCTAAATTAAAATTAGTTGTAGAAAAAATATAGTGTGCACCTTGTACCCGAGTAGTTTTCTGACTCGGCTAAATTTCTTACAATATTTAAATATAATACTTCTGTCAAATTCATTTCTCATGTGTCATTTTAAATGAGACAGACAAATACATTGCTGTCAATCAAATGTCAAATTATAACTTATAGGAAAAACGGTTATCTGTCATATTGACAAGATGTCATTAGAGGTTAATTTTGTTTAAATAATTATACCTGTTTTCTAAAAATTAAATTTAGATGTAGAAAAAATACTGTGTGCACCTTGTGGCCGAAATATGTTTAGTGTTCTCGGGTGGTTTTCTGATTCCGCTAAATTTCTTACAATATTTAAATATAATTCTTCTGTCAGATTCGTTCCCTATGTTTCATTTTAAATGGAACGGGCAAATACATTGCTGTCAATCAAATATCAAGTCGTAACCATGGATATACAAACCCAATGTTTCATGTTAAAAAATACTCACGGTATATATATATATTTGTTTATTTATATTTTATATCAATTTGTTTAAATATGTTAAATGTTTTTTTTTTATAATAAAATTATTTTATTAAATTATTGGGTGGTAAATTCGTAAATTTAGGGGGGGGGGGGCGAGATTTCGATTGCCTCAGGGCCTCCACATGGTTTAATCCGGTACTGAGCCGCACTATTAAACTATTACAAACTATACAAGAAGAAAGTATGATCTACAAATAAACCGTACACTTTTTGAAAAAATTTTTGGGGAGTAAGTTATAACTACTTGAAAAGCTGCTATTTTTGATAGTCGATATCATCAGTCCTTTGTAAAATTTCAAAATTTCGTTTGAAACATATTGGCTCGTAGTATGATCACAGTTTTAACCAAAACACTGTTTTTAAATATATCAAATTCAAATTTAAATATTTAATTTCACCCATATGTTTAAAGAACGATTTTTTTAAAATATTTGTTTGAATACAATCTATATTCTGCTTTAAAATCATATTTTGATAAATTTAATATTATTTATTATTATTATTAAATAATGAAATTTGACATTTATTAAAACAGCGTTTTAGTTAAATCCGAGATCATACTACAAGCCATTGTTATTGGTTTCATAATAATAACATACTAAAAATTTATATTCAAATTACTAGAAATAAACTCTATTTTCTAGAATTCTTATTGCGCTCATAGTTCAGTACTAGTTTGCCTGGTACGCGCTACCTTTACCTCGTTCCGCTTCTTTACCTCAGATATACAGTAGGGAACGTATCAATACTGTGCCTTCTGAACCTTTATCATTCCAACCTCTTTCACCTGCAGTCTATATTTCTTCCAGCGTTTGTACCGGTTACTGAATACACCTCACTGCTCTTAAGATATCCCATAGATTTTCATTTGGTGACAAACCTGGAGAATGAGGAGGCCATGGAAGCACTGATATTCTGTGCTGATTAAAGAATGTCAGTACTCTTTGTTGTAATACTGCTATCTGATTGATTTGCATATGGGGAGCAATTTGAATTTTACTAATACAGGCTGTCTCAATAAGCTTGCTCACTATTGGTAACTTTTTTATTTGAAGAGATACGAGGTTGGTTAAATGAGCAAAATTGTGCCATTTTATATTAGAAAATTGATCGGGTAGACAAAATAAAAATTGTGTCAGCGGTTCTCAAAATTTAGGACAAAATATATATTTTTTGAATGGAACCAAATATTTTTTATTCTCTTATTGGAAAGAGTATTTTTTTCTCTTTCCAATAAGGTAATGTTGTTTATGTACAATTTTCTCAAATAAACGAGTTATTTACAGTTAAAAATTAAAATTTTGTAAACTGTTTTATTAGTTTATTTAGCCAAGTAAGCCATGGAAACAATTGATTCTTGACGTTTAATAATTTCTCCCGTAAAGTTCTATGTGTTCAATAATGTTTAATAACTTTACAAATGAAGAAAAATTAGATATGATCTTGCTATATGGAAAGTTATATCTAGATACCAGTTACGTGGAACAGTCGACTCTCCAAAAAAGCTGAAATGTGCGAAATGGCTTTCAATTTGAATATTTTCTGTAATAGTTTTGTTATTACTGTAAAATAAGTTAATAAAATAAAAAAATTATAAAATACAATTGTTTCCATGGTTTACTTGACTAAATAAACTAATAAAAGATAATTGTTTTTTTTAAACGTAAATAACTCGTTTATTTGAAAAAATTGTACATAAACAACATTACCTTATTAGAAAGAGAAAAAAATACTCTTTCCAATAAGATAATAAAAAATATATAGTTCCATTTAAAAAATATATATTTTGTCCCAAATTTTGGGAACCGCTGACACAATTTTTATTTTGTGTGCATGCCCATTTTTCTAATATAAAATGGCACAATTTTGCTCATTTAACTAACCTCGTATCTCTTCAAATAAAAAAGTTACCAATAGTGAGCAAGCTTATTGAGGCACCCTGTATACCGGGAATGGCTATTAAACGAAATATCCCGTTATAAGACATTGCACCTCAAACCCTAATGCCTTTTGTAGGCGCCGTATGATGTGTAACAAGGTGAGAATAGTGAAATAACAAGTAATAACTTTAATATAAACTCTTCTAAATTATAGTTTCAATATCAACATTTTAATTCTATCATCTTTGTAAGTCAAAATTCTGTTTAGAAATAATAATCATTTTTCCTATATCTTTGTTTAGTCTAGATGTCAACCGCGTAGACATTTATTGTGTTGACACTTAACTGTATAAGTTATTGGCTAGACTACGTGAAGTCTTGTTATTTTGCTATGGATGCTACACCCTCGCACCCTTCTTTAGATATACATCTGAAGAGATAAACCTTTGTTTTAAGGCAGTCGAGATTAAGGACTCAGAGAGTTGAGACATGTAGTCCGTGTTTAGTTTTTGGGCGTTTTCCGCCAGTACTATTACAATGTAACTGTAAGAGTATAGTTTTGTATTAGTAGTTTAGTGTAATTAATAATAATGATTTAGTATTAATGTAATATGTGTAAATAAAGTTAGTTAAAGTTAAAGTAGTTTAAATATAACTAAAGAAAAACCCCTTAACCTTAACAATAAATTTAAAAACTATAGTTTTTAAATTTATTGTTAAGGTTAAGGGGTTTTTCTTTAGTTATAACTTTACCTTAAGACTCCATTTTAGTTTTATAGTTTAAATATATTGTGCGTGCCATCTTCCAAAATATGTTCATAACTCTATCATCATGTGTAAGTGCTTAGTGATAGTGTGAGTGTAAGAGCGTGTTCCGTCTCAGTAAAGTGGTGGACAAACCAGCAAGCGTCCACCAGTTAGAGGAAAAAGTGTCATCGTTTGGGTAAAAGAAAGAAAGTAAGAACTAAGAATCATCTTGCCCCCCCCCCCCCCCCCCCCCCCCTGTTACAGATGCACACGAATTCAAGTCATAATCCGTCTTTCACCCGACGTATCTAAGAATCTTTTTGGTGTAAACAAAACCGCGATTTATCAGAAAAGATAATGTTTTGCCATTCTTGATCTTGTTTTCATAATCGGTTTTTCTCTACATTCTATTGTGTAAAACTTTCCTGGTACGGTCCTGTTAAACAAGGACTAAATTTATGTGGCGGATATTTAGTAATAAAACCTGATGTTTATCTATAGAGTGTTTTGGAGAGTACACAGCAGTTCTGTATTGATTTTCTGACGTTTTAATATCTTTAATCTGCTATTTAAAATTTAAAGACGTTTTCTCGTTTTAGTTATTTTTCATTTTTTCCGTACGAAAGTTCTGAAAACATCTTCGTAATTTGCATTTTCACCACGAGTTTGTAAAGAATATACATACATACATACATACATAAAATCACGCATTTCCCACTTAGTGGGTTAGCAAAAACCCGAAAATAATAAGAAAAGGGATGAAAGCAAGAGCTCCACAGAATCACTTAACTCTTTAAAAACATTCTTCTTCCGCCTTGCCCAAAATCATCATAACATTCATTCAAGAACATATTATTGTGACCGATTTTCGGTAGCGAATAACCGCATCCGGACCACAATAATAGTTACGCAACAATCATCTTTCGCTACACACTCCTGTACAAACATACTTCATTCTTCTCGTCCACATAAAAGTTCAGCTGTCTCTTCATTCTCACAAAACATTCTTACTAACCATTTATCTTTACACCACAATAATTACGAAACAATCATCCTTCGCAACACATTCCTATCCATGCATACTTCTTTCACCACAGCCACATTCATAAACGTATTCATACATAATAACATATTAAAGTGACCGATTTTCGGTAGCGAATAACCGCATCCGGACCACAATAATAGTTACACAAAAATCATCGTTCGCTACACACTCCTGTACAAACATACTTCATTCTTCTCGTCCACATAAAAGTTCAGCTGTCTCTCCATTCTCACAAAACATTCTTACTAACCATTCATCTTTACACCACAATAATTACGAAACAATCATCCTACGCCACACATTCCTATCCTGGCAAACTTCTTTCGCCTCAGCCACATTCATAATCGTATTCATACATGCTCTTCTTCTCTTTCCACTCGGAAACTTACGCTCCTTCAAAACACTACCAATCACATCCATCCACTTACACACTGGACGGCCACGCAATCGAACACCCTCAACTTTACCAACATATATGCGTTTTACAAGTCGTTCACTTATCATTCTCTCCACATGACCAAACCATCTCAACTGACTCACTCCAACTCTCTTAACTACATTCTTCCTAACCATACATTCTTCATACACCAAATTATTCCTCACGCGATCCCGTCTTGTATACCCACAAACACCACGTAAATACCGCATTTCCACAGCAGTCACTTTCCTTTTATGCTTTCTCGTCCATGCCCAACATTCACTTCCATACATCAAAGCAGGCACCAGCACTCCATTATAAACACTTAACCGAGCTTCTCTAGATACGTTTACGTTACGAGCAAACGTGCCCAGAGCACCCATTACCTTACATCCCGCACTCACCCTCCTATCAATTTCACGGTCAATTCGTCCATCCCTCGACATCATGCTACCCAAATATACAAACTCATTCACCTGCTCCAGTTTTACTCCATTCACCAACACATTGCACTCAGTCACCAATTCACTCCTTTCAAATACTAACACCTTAGATTTATCAACATTCAACATTAAATTCATACTTCTTCCAACTTCGTTTATTCTCTCTATCATTCTTCTCAGTTGCTCTTCATTTTCACTTAAGACAACTACATCATCCGCATACGCTAACGCAGGCACAATACTTTCACCAATATGTACACCATCCAATCCACTCAACGCCTTCCGCAACAACACATCCATATACAAATTAAACAACCACGGAGACATACCACAACCCTGTTTAACACCTACATTTATACGAAACCAACTACTCAACCTACCATCTATTCTCACAGCAGCTTCACTACCCTCATACAACGCTCGAATCGCTCCCAACCAGTTTCCATTCACGCCGTACTTTCTTAGTACACCCCACAAAGTATCTCGAAGAACACTATCATACGCCTTCTTTAAATCTAGAAAGCCACAGAACACCTTCTTGTTCTTGTCAAGTGACTTCTCTACAATCATACGAAGAGCAAACAATTGATCGACACATCCCCTCTCAGGCAAAAAACCACCCTGAACGTCACTAATTTTTGAAATTGTTAAGGTTCGCACCTTATGAATTAAAACCTTACCAAAGAGTTTCCCTACCACACTCAACAGACTTATTGCACGAAAATTTGTACATTCACTCGAACTGCCTTTGCCTTTGAATAAAGGACAAATAACAGCTTTTTTCCAATCATCAGGAACTACACAACGTTTTAGACAAAATCTAAATAAATACACTAACCAATCAAATACTTTCTCTCCCCCATACTTCAACATCTCATTTGTAATCCCATCCAAACCCGCAGCCTTACCATTCCTTACACGCGCTAATGCATCACATACTTCACTTTCATCTATATCATAATCATCTTCACTATCATTTTCACTTGCAGCTTCGCTACTATCATCCCTCTCAATCTCACCTCCGTACAAACCCTTAAAATACTCACACCATCTATTCCTTACATCTGATTCATTCCACAATAACTCTCCATTCGCACTCTTCACAGCTTTCACAACTCGACCACTTCCACCCCGCAGTCTCTTCACACTCAACCAAAACAACCGTTTATTTGTACTAAAATCATTTGTCAACCTTTCACTCAACAAATCATCAAATTGTTTTTTACTTTCTCTCACCACTTGCTTCACCCATTTATTCTTCCTTCTATACTCTATCAAACATTCTTCGCGCAACCTCCCAGGCGAATCCTTAACATTTAATAACTTTAAATACGCCCTCTTTTTCTCAGCAATCGCTTCTTTCACCTGTTCATTCCACCACGCATTTTTCGGACAACAGCCTAATCTGCTTTCACCACAAACTTCTTTTGCACATTTAAGGAGGGAATCCTTAAATTTCTTCCAAACTTCATTTATATTACATTCATAATTAGGCTCACATTCAGGCATGGATTCATTCAACCTATCAACAAATTTTATCCTAACATCTTCATTTAAAAGGGCACAGGATTTCACACGAAACATTTGCCCAGAACCTTTCTCCTTCATTCGCCAAAATTTATTTAACCGCATTCGCGACACGACCAAATAATGATCATTCGTACCCAATTCAGCGCCTCTTTTCACACGCGTATCTACAATCATACTCCTCAAACGCTCATCATAGATTACAAAGCGTAGAAGAACAAATTTATAGAGGGGTTAAAAATATTTATGAAGTTAGAACGGGAGAAATGTAAAATATCTCGTCTCGTCTCATATCACGCTACGAACCGAGACGAGATGCGAGAGTACTTTCGTCTCGTTGTGCATCACTATTATTTTTGTGTGAAATAATTTTTGAAATTACAGTTTTCATTCTCATAAGAAATTATCTTAAGCAAAATTAGCATTTATGTTAAAAGAACAGTAAGATCATTTTACTGTATAGAGCATGTCTTTATTTCAACATCGGCACAAATAATGGCCCGTTGACATCAAATTTTATAATGCAAGCACTGAGCGATATGCCGCTTTATCATAATGGGGGATTACAACTCAATCGAATTAAAGGAAAATAGTAAAAAAATACGAATGTATATGCTGAATAACGAATATTAATAAAAAAATGAAATGGTATAATTGAGATATTTCGGAAATAAAGGGTTTTTTGTTATAACGCTTCGACACTAATATGAAAATATTTTGATTGGCGACCGAGAAACCGCCTATACATGCATTACAAATAGCGTGTTAGGAGGTGGGGATTACTACCAATGGAAGTTAAGAAATTCAAATTCGAAAGGATGGGCTAACATTCCTGTACTGCAGTTTCTTTTCAAAATTCGGGAGACCATAACTCGCTTATTAATAGGAATTTTTTTCACCGGATTTTCATCAATAGTCTTAGTTTCCTAATATTTTCAGATGAAATTATATATTAAAAAAAATGGTGTAATCCCCCATTACGATATTTATTGCTATATTGCTGTACTCGACAGAGTCAATTTTTCTGACTATAGGGTAACAGTGGATCTTACAGGTCGCAGTTACAGAAATAACTAGCCGTCTACTAATTAATATTAAAGTAAGAATAATATAGGGGGTTTGATGTCACAAAATAATATTTCTACAATCGATAATCAAGTAGCCTTTTTTGAACCTTATTCGGTTATAGAAACGGAATAATTGCATTTAATTTTCTCAATTTATTTTAATGAGGTTTATCTTCCAACACAAATCAATTCAAATTGTTTTAAAATAAAAAGTCAAACACCATGTATAACCTTTTATCTCAAACGTTTTATTTAAATGTGAAATAAAAACAAAACACACAAGAAAAGTAAAAAAGCACAGGCCGATAGACAAGTATCCGAAAGCGCATCAATATTTAAAAGGTGGGCGACCTAACGGCAGAAAAAGGGTTAGGTCGACGGTCGACTACCTGTCGCGCTCAACAACGAAAAAAGGCGCAGGAGAAACTGGATCGCAAGGATATGGGACATAAAGCTTAAAATCGCAAGAAAAGTAAAACCTTTGTAAACGAATCAAATAACGATTTGAACTGTCGTTATTGTTGTCATCAACGTTAGATTTTGTATAATTTATGTTTTGAAGAAATGATTAATACTTATTGTGTTTTGGATTATTTTGAACAATTGAAACTGTTTTAAGAATAAATAAGGGCGAAATAATCAAAAACTAACGATATATCTGGATTAAGTAAACATCAATAGTATATTACTAACCGAGGTGGAAAGTGTTTCATTGTTGTTGAGGGCGAAGATAGCTAACCAAGGCGCGAAGACATAATGAAACTTTTCACCGAGGTTTGTATACTATTTTATTCACAATCGGAAATTAATAATGAAATGAGTAATTGATATTTAAATAACAATAATAACCTAACATAAATAAACGAATGATCTGAGATTGTTCATTTGTCACATAAACTGTCAGTTCAGTTTGATATCTAACCACAGAATAAACATGTATACAGAAGCGACAGTCAGAGAGAAAAACGAAAATTAGAGAGAGAAAGAGTATGCCAACAAATTTAAAGGGCTAATCGGATAAAATCAGATTATTTCGGCATATCTTCGTATCTTATGATTCTTTATTCTTTTCATTATCTCGTCAAGAATATTTTCTGTTAGGGGTCAATAATAAAAGTATATTGAGAAACACAAATTGATTTCTAATAAGAACAAACATGTTATTTTTTCAACAAACGATAGGAAAAATCGTTATCATAAAAAAATCATTATATTTCACATATTCTGGAGGAGCGGTTGTCTCAGCTTGTCACGCCCATGTATTTTAGGGTTATGGCTAATTCAAGAAAACCAAACATGTCTTCTCACTTTTGACATATGTCATTTTGTGAACTGTTTGTGAATTTTAGAAGTGGTGTTAATTTCTAATTAAATGGATAAAATGAAGAAAGTAGAATCGGGAGGACTTGTATGTTCATATAAAGACTGTATAAATAGATTTTTAAAATGAAAAAAAGAAAGGGAAATGTAAGTTTTTTTCGTTTCCGACAGATCCAGAAATGTAAGTTATGTAAGACGACTACACATATCATGTAAAATGTATATTTATTTAATAAATATAGGTGTAAAATGTGGCTCAAGGCCTGCGGAAGAGAAGATTTGATGGAAAAGGATATATGGGATATATTCATCGAGTCTGACGTTTGTGTTTCCCACATCAAAGATAGAGAAAATGAATTTGTAAAATTCAGGTATTTGATTAATAAAAATATAATTATGTGATTATTTTATCTGATTTCTGTTTAATTCGTTAATAAAATTAAAATTTTAGTACTTTTATGTTCTAATTTTTCTTTTACCATTTAAAATAATTTAAATTTCGCGCGTTAACTTGCCAACAAATTTAAAGTTCAAGGTCATAAACGTAAAATCGCAACAACAATGGTGCCAACAAGGAGTGTCGCTTCTGTATAAATGTATTCTGTGATCTAACCTTAAATTTTGATTTCTCATATATCTACACTTATTTGTATTATGTACAATTTCATTCATCCCTTTACATATAAAATGTAAAGAAGCTTCCTTTATAAGTCACTGATCTCTCACGGTGGAAATGGGAAATAGCCCCGAAGTTGTGATGTGACAAGTTGGAAAGTATAGCGTGAGTATAGCCGAGGTTGCAAAGTGTCAACTTTCCAACCTCAGCTATTCACGCTCTTTAAAAATGAGGTTAACAATAACTGACCCCATTTTTTTTAAAAGTCCAAAATGGTCGTATTACTAACCGATTGTGAATAAAATATATCATCGTAGCTGAGCAAGTGATACTGTGCATGTTTAACAATGTATATTAAATTTAGTTATGAAATATTTCTCGTACACTGCAAAATTGTCGCCTTTCTTATTCTAATTGCCTTCCATTCTCATAGTAAAGTGCAATAAATTTCTAAAGTCTTGTAGTTATTTTTTTTTCTTCTATTCTTTAGTATTTCAAGTTCTCATCGTCACCCAGCTCAGAATTCAACAAAAATACACTCGTGGATGAAAGTTTTGAGTCGCCAAATATTCCACTATAGCACAAATAGAGTATATTGGATATCAAAATTTGTTTCCGAAACATACAGACATTTAATGAATGCAGTTACAGACTGCGTTTATAGTATTGGAGTTGTGTGAATAGAGCGGCAAAGGGTGAATTAAATTTAGGGATGGACAAAATAGGATTTCTATACAATTTAATAATTAATGATTTAATACTAATTTGTAAGAAACTACCCTATTTTAATATGCAGTGTATTTATGCAATGTATAATTTATTCATTGTTCAATCTACAGTGTGTTCAGAAAAAAACCTAATTCGGAGTAGGCTATGAACACAGATACGTATGTCTGATCATTATTCAATTCAAAAGCTAAGTTGTCAAAATTGTTCGTGAAATGTAATTTTAAAGGAGAAAAGATAAAAAAGAAGGATACAGAATATTGTCATTCACCGTTTTCTAATTTATTTCTATTTCGAAAATAATGTGACAAGAAAAAAAGCTTTGATTTCTTCAAATAACATTTTTGACACTTTCTTGGGTCAAATTGACATCTAATAGGGTCCTCCACTATATTTTTTTTATAAAACTTCATTTAAACTGAAAGTGATATGTAATTTTAGAAAGCCTTTATTGTTATTCATTAAGCCGTAATAATTTTTTCAATATTATGTGACGTAGATATAGAGATGATTTTGTTCTCAAACAGTGGATTTCGCTAATAATTGAAGTCACATAAATTTATTTTTTTCAGCACTTATAAAATGTATAAATATGTTAGAATAACCCCTGTGGTCAAGAATCGGAAATATGGGTGGATAATAAGTAATTTAATGTCATAATTAATAAAAATACTACGTATATATTATAGTTCAAGATTTAATTACCACTGGTAGCCTATGTCATTCAACATATCTTTTACTTTCATACCAACGCTTGTAATCTGTCATGGCATCATAAATTTAAACTAGTATTATTTGGTTTATTTCTGTTGTTTTATTGTTGTTATTTTCTGCATTTATATACTTGTAAATGGATTCCATATTTCAAAAAGGCGATAGTAGAAGGTTTGAAAATAGTAAGAATTTGGAATAGAATAAATGTGTGACGAGGAAATGGTAATAAAAACTCGATTATTTTAGAAACTAATAACTATTTTTAAACTTAGATAGTCATTGATATACAGTTTTAAGGTCTAGTTTTAATATAACTGACCCTTGTTCTAATTTGTTACCACGGTGGAGGACCCTATTAAATACTTTCAAATTGATATACATTTTTTTGTTTATAGCCTATTCCTAGTTTTTGAACACACTCTATTATTCCAGCTTACATTTCTTTTTCAAATGTTCATAATATTTTCTTATGTGAAATCGTCACTAAAGTGCACAAAAATCGTCATTCAAAATTCAGAAATCGGCATTAAAGTAATCCATTATACGACGATTTCCTGCACATACAGTGTTGCCAACCTTATGATAATTATCGTACTTATAACATAATCTGGGCACCTGTACGAAGGTACAGTAGCAAATTTGTACGTAAAATGACAAAAAATATGTGCAAGAAGAATGAACTACATAATACCGCTGAACAAGTTTGAGATAACACACATTGTTTTGAGTGTTCTGTTCTTTACGATAACTTCAGTGTCTGAGTTAGTAACATGTACAGTCCGATTCACAAAAAGTTTAAGCTAATTCTCATTTTTTTAACAGTTTAATTCATTAGATATAGTCTAATCTATACCTAGTATCTAATCTACCTTTTTTGATATTATGAAGATTAAATTTTAAATACCGGAATAGAATAGAATTCACTAATCCAAAAATGAGGATTAGCTTAAACTTTTTTGTGAATTGGGCTGTTAGTGTCAGAATGACAGATATGTAAACATAACCTATAAAAATAAATATTCCTTTCGTTTTCACAAATTTCCGTTTTCAAATAAAATTTAATATGCGCCTTGGAATTTAATTTCTTTTTCACTCACATGGTTTAGTTTCATCGGTCCTACGGGCCTCGGCAATTAAATTCCACATTTTCCACTATTTATTGTGGACCAATTTAAAAATGGCACATTGCCGACTTTATAAGAATTTTCTAGTTTGTAATTATACTAAGTCAAATTGTTTATTAATGACCTAACTCTAATCTGAACACCTGAGGAATGAGGTGGCTCGTCCTTGGCTAAACAATCGACAATCAAATAATGAACTTTTCATAGCACACTATAACGTTCAATTACCATAAGGTATTATAAATTTAAATGGCATTGATTCTTTAATTATATAGTTGCAAAGAATCTTTATGCTATGGTAATGAAAATAAGACAGTTGTATAATTAATATAATATAAAGAGATTAATTTGATAGCTAATCTATTTGTCGGGTCAAGGTAGAATATTATTTTATTTTTTAAGTGGTAATGAAAAATTCCAGCGGCGTATCTCATATATGTACAGATTTAGATATGAACATGAAAAAATATCTTGACTGTGGCAGGGATAAGGTGTGAACAATTACTCGAAATCTCAGTCAAACAGCATTTATTCTTACAATACCGACGTTACGATGCACACTTGCACATTCTTCAGGGTCTATAACATTCAGTGAAAATAAAAAATAATACACACAAAATAATATGGAAATTATCACACTACAAATTTAAGGGGTTGTTATAGTTGAAACTGATGACAGATGTCAAAATTGCGTCTATTATCAAACCAGAAAATATTGACTGTAGTACTTATTGTTTTGAATTGTACGAGTGCAATACCAGAGGCGTAACTAGCAATTAAGGCGCCTATGGCCAGCCACCAAAAATGAGCCTTTTATATATAAGTACACACGTGTAAAATAATAAAATCTAGATATAATAGTATTCAAACATGGTAAAAAAAAAACTTACATTTATGAAACATAAACATATTCGCATGATACAATATGTAACTCGTATATTAAAGAGTTAATTAATACGCCATCAATGAGTGCCCATGAGGTACAAATATGTCATCATCTTTACCGATATCTGGGATAAAGCAGATTGGCACACCCAGAAATGGGTAAAATGCCGTGATGATATATTATTATTAATTAATTAATTAACTCAGACTACTAAGGGCCGGTTTTTCAATCTCTGGTTAAAATTTTTATTTTTAGTTTAACTTAACCGGCAGTTTAACCAGAGATGAAAATATCGGGCCTTAGTTAGGTAAACAATATTGCATCGTTTTGTTGAAAGCAATGATAAATCTGTCATTTGACAGTTCATTTTGTTTATTTAACTCTTAGTTGAAATCATATGTTTTGTCCCTTACTTACTTCAGACTCAATCTTAAGCTCTGTCCCATGCTAACTTCACACTGTATTGTATAACGCAGTACGCATGCGTCAGTTTGAATAGTTGTCACATTTTTTCTAGCGGTAAATACAAAAATACAAAATGCGCTTGTTTGAATAGATGTCACATTTCGTGTTTACCGCCAGAAATGTGACAGCTATTCAAACTGACGCATTCGTATTGCGTTATAAAATACAGTCTGAAGTTAGCATGGGACTTAGCTCATTCGGAGAACTATATTGAGTAGAGTCGATATAAAAAGTATGACATGTAATTCAAAATTCTATCACAATATCAATCGTAATTTAATCATTTTCGCGCCTTTCCAATAAGGCGCCTATGGCCGCGGCCATATCGGCCATAGGCTATTTACGCCTCTGTGCAATACAATAAGTAGCACGTGCTTACTACAGGCAATATTTTCTGGTTTGTTAATAGACGCAATTTTGGCATCTGGTATCAGTCGCAACTTCACGTGCGCATACAACTAACTGTTAATGATTATCAATTTTTATAGTATGTCTCGGGGTATTATAGTAAGATATTGCAAAATATTACATATCTTCGAGCATATACTGACTAAAGGCCTCCTTACGGTGTTTGTTCTAATCGGAAGATATGCGAAAGGGGAGATTTGTGGGGTTGGAGCCATATTGTATTGCTGGCTGCATATTATCGTAAAAATAGGGTTAAGTTATAGTAAAATGTGTGTGTGTTGGCATAGGGAATTACTCACTTACTTCTCTACTCTACTCAGTATATGCTCGAAGTTACATATCATGTATACAAAATACATTCGTTCTAAACATTTAGTTTTACATACCTATCGTACAAAAAAACATCATAAAGAGCACATATTGGGCTTCCAAATTATCAAGAGATGGCGCTGACGTCAAACGTCAAAATTCAAACGAATGGTACATTTTTCGCTGGCTTCTATAAGAGTACAATTGGTGTGAGACTAATATTCGTAGTTTTTAATTTAATTTCGGAGTTAGTATAGTGATTTTTTTGTTAATTTCGGTAGAATTGAGTTTGATCTTTCTTGTAGTAACAATTTACTGATAGTTTTAATAATATTTTAGTCAATAGGGTTCATTTTAGTAAGTATTTGTAGGTTAAGAGTATTTTAGTCATATTTTAATTAACAGTATATTGGTTTTTTTAATAAAAAAACATTTGATATCCTTTATTTAGATTGTATTTCATTGCCATAGTTGTACATATATTAATTTCTATCTACATAGCTTTACTTTTATTTAATTGTTTTTCTTTCATAATGAACAATTTTCTTTGCTTAGATTTAGATACTATTTGTAGATTTGGGAATTGTAGTGTATCATCTAGAAATGTGGTGGAAGGCCAGCAAGTAATAAATAGTGGCCACATAATATTATGTGGTAAATATTTTCGGAGAAAACTCCATCGTAACTTTAACCTATAAATTGCATATCTCCTAATTTGTTCATTAATTTTTAAAAAATCAAAAACTTACCTGTTATATTAGCAATAATTCAGATCCTACTAAGAATAAAACAATAATAGCCGAAGATAAAAGCGTATTAAAATTCGTATACAAGTAAATACAATCCCTGAATAAAACAACCACCTTTGTACATGTACACTTCACTCAGTTCTGAAATCTGCCACCAGTGGCGCATTTTAATATTGGAAGCCCAATACATCAATTTTCTCTCAAAATCGACAAGAGAATAAATTTTTAAAATAGCCGGAAATATCTTGCGGAAGAATTCTTTGGTGACATCCTCAGTGCGGCTTCCTATTGGTCGTCTGTATACCACAGATTGTGTAGCATGGTGTAAAAATTTAATTAAAATGTAAAGAATTTAAATGACTCTTAATTTGGCCTGCAATTAGCTTTTTCCTTTTCGAACTTTTCCAATACACTAAATAAATATACACTATTTAGACTCGGTGTATCAGTTCTTGCATTGTTATTGTTGCAGTGCAGTCGTCCCTAATATCAAAAATATGTAGTAATTCTCTTCTTCTTCCAAAATCTTGAAATTTTCCAAAACGAAAGTGTGTTTCTGTGTATTATATTATTCATCCAGATTATAAATAATGGAATCTAATTAATGTTAATAAAGTTTATTTTAAATTGTATAAAATAATAGAATTATATACTATCAAATCGTTTGAACTTTATAGCAGCATTAAAAACAAATTGCGTTCGTTTTAATCACACGAGTGGTACAATTCTCAACAATAAATCCATCATAAAATGTCTTTGCTCTAGATCGAGGCTTGCCGCGGAAACAAGAAACAAAGCACTTGCACATGTTTCGAAACAAATGCAAGTGAAGCACAGTCTCAGTAGAGATGTATGTAAAAGTGGTGAAATTCCCTGTTCATTGTTTATCAAAGTTGGCAGTGGAATGTATTACAACCGGACTAACCTGTTTGAACTAGCGTGTGTGGTGGTGGATCACATATGGTTCAAAACCATTTTAATTGGGATATAAAATATTGAAGGGGAAACCATTACAATGGAATTGTTTCGCAAAGAAAAAAACTCTAATTTGACTTTCAAATTGTTAATTGTTAAAGACTATAAATATAATATATACAGAGTGTTCAAAAAAAGCAGACTATATTTAGGAAATGTATCGAAACCCAAAGGATCGCCATAAACCTTTGGAATGCCTCTCACTTAAGTTGACAACCTCAAATTTCCACCCCTCATAAATAAGACTGTAAATGCTGTCACTGCAATACACAGAGTTGGACTCTTATAATAAAAATATTATGAAATTACGCACTTATTATAAACATTTAACACAACCTGCTGCGCTTGTTCGTGTAAATAAAATGTACTCAAATTAATTTCATCGACTTCATTGTGACATCTCACTTCAGTCGTATCTTCTTTTAGATTGAATTTTTTCACAAAAACGTCCAGTTCATTAACTTTATCAGTAGCACCAGCTACGTCACTATCATTTGATACCCACGGTTGCTACATGTTTTTTTTTTTTTTAATAATAATGTGAACTTTATTAGTAGAGAAGTTTTATCAATACCTACCAAGTTTTTCTTATAATGTATTTTAATTTAATTGGAATAATACTACCTTTTTTACTTCCTCGTACGAAGTAAAGGAAGTATTGTAATCGCGAAAAAATTCGGTTTCCAGATTTCAACGGAAATATCCATTTTGACCATCCCTGAATCCATTTTGACTAATTTCGTCGTGACGTCTGTACGTACGTACGTATCTCGCATAACTGAAAAACGGGAAGCCGTAGAAAGTTAAAATTTTGTATTTAGGACTGTTATAACATCTAGTTGTGCACCTCCCTTTTTGGTCATTGCATAACTTTCAGAAGTGGTACTTTACTTGAAGCCCATAATAGATTTTAATGGAAAACTATATTAAAATATAATCCAAAACTTTTCAAATTTGGTATATAAGACTTTTATATCAATGGGAATAACATAATAGATTTTAGTAAAAATGGTCTACCCGGAGTGGTACTTTACTTGAAGCCTATAGTAGATTTCAATGAAAAACTACATTAAAATATAATCCAAAACTTTTCAAATTTGGTATATAATACTTTTATATCAATGGAAATAACATAATAGATTTTAGTTAAAATGGTATACCAGGAAGTGGTACTTTACTTGAAACCTATAATAGATTTTAATGGAAAACTATATTAAAATATAATCCAAAACTTTTCAAATGTAGTATATAATACTTTTATATCAATGGAAATAACATAATAGACTTTGGTTAAAATAGTCTAACCGGAAGTGATACTTTACTTGAAGAAACTATCAGTTTTTCTTGAAAAAAATGGTGTTATTTTGAATTTATCAATAAATGCTTCAAATAAAAGTTTTAGAGAATTGAATTTTGCGTTGAAAACTTCAAGTATGATTAAATTAGTTCTTTGTATAAGCGAGATATGTAAATTTAAACATTATGTACTTTTTAATTTCTGTAATTAAGTTTGCTATGAATTAGGACAAGAAATCATAAAAAAAAAGAATTTAATATCAATGTCAAATTATGTCAAATACGTGCAATTTTATGATTGGGTCTGTTATTATACATATTTTAATTATTAACAAAATATGTATAGTGTAACAGGCGTACAAGAAAGTCATGTGGTGTCCACATCAGATATTTTAGTTTAAGTTCTGTATTTATTATTTAAACCCAATGTTTCGGCACCATAAACTGGTGCCTTCTTCAGGGGATACATTGACATAAATATGTTAAATAACAAAAACAACAAGTAACGAAGGTAACAAGAAATGTTCATAAATGTTACCTTTTTTATGTATACAAAAGAAAGAAAAATAGCATTTAAGTTAAAGGAACAGTAAGATTAATGTACTTTGCTCTCAGAGCAGATATAGAAGATATGCAATGAATATGCCTTCATTCCAAAAGAGCGGCGCAAATAATGGCCTGTTTCGTATTCAAAATTTTGAAGCAAACAGTAAGCCATATACCACTTTGTCATAATTATGATAAATATATTGTTTTTCTTTTTTTTTTATCAATGCGCAGTTTAATATATTTTTCATTGTTACAGGTAAGAAAATCATTTGCTACTTCTTTTTGTCGCAAAAATGAGTAGGTAAGTAATAATTAAAAATGTGTTTAACATTTTATTTAAAAATACCTAAAACTAATATCTCTACTTTAGGAAATATGTTTCACGTATGCGTATACATATAAAATTAAATATCTACCATATTACAGTAATAACTTTCGCATTCAAATACGCTGAAAATTAAATTTCAGTCTTCAAACAAATCTCCTGTAAACCGTTTTATATATGGTATGCTCATAGCGCTATATTTCAGCGAAGCGGCGTGGACTGTAAACAGCGGGACATACGGGGTGTTCTATAAAAACAACCCCTTATACGCCCCCGGGTATAAGGGCCGTGTATAGCTGTTCTGACACCCTGTACAGAATATTTTACCAGGGTCGACAACCTTGTTTATTTTCTCAGGAATATGTCAAATATGAGAAATGAATTTATAATTTTATTTATTTATTTAATGGGGTACATGACTAATTTTTGTTTTTACCTTCCGTCATTTTAAGGTAAGTTGTCTTTGGTCAAAAAATTTGGTGGTGAGTTTTTAATGAATAAGCACATTTTAGGGTCCTTAGAATACGATTTTATTAGTTTTATGATGATGCCTGTATGTGTGTCCGAGTATCCGTGTGAAGGTGACAAAAATTTCTCCGACGATAACTCCAATACAACAATTCTTAAAATTATAATTATTTCGTGCTGCTCTTCTTTACCTCCATATAAAGAGCTGTTTTTATAATCTACCGTGAGTATTTTTTAACGTGAAACATTGGGTTTGTCATATCTATGGTTACGACTTGATATTTGATTGACAGCAGTATATTTGCCCGTTCCATTAAAAATAAAACATTGGGAACGAATCTGACAGAAGTATTATATTTAAATATTGTAAGAAATTTATCAGAGTCAGAAAACCACTCGAGAGCACTAAACATATTTCGGGCACAAGGTGCACACAGTATTTTTTCTACATCTAAATTTAATTTTTAGAAAATAGGTATAATTATTTAAATAAAATTAACCTCTAATGACATCTTGCTAATGTGACAGATAACCGTTGAATTTTCCTATAAGTTATGATTTGACATTTGATTGACAGCAATGTATTTGTCTGTCTCATTTAAAATGACACATGGGGAATGAATTTGACAGAAGTATTATATTTAAATATTGTAAGAAATTTAGCCGAGTCAGAAAACCACTCGGGCACAAGGTGCACACTATATTTTTTCTACAACTAATTTTAATTTAAAATGCAGGTATAATTATTTAAACAAAATTAACCTCTATTGACGTCTTATCAAATGTCAAAGTCGTTCCCTATGTTTCATTTTAAATGGAACGGGCAAATACATTGCTGTCAATCAAATGTCAAGTCGTAACCATGGATATAACAAACCCAATGTTTCACGTTAAAAAATACTCACGGTATATTAAATCAGCACAGATTTTATTTATTTTTATTTTGTAACATGCAAAATCGAAAAATATTTTTTTTGCCAATTGACATTAAAAGTGCCAGTTTTTGACATCTTAATCTTTAAAATATCACTTTTTCTGCCTGTTGTTGCTATTTGCATAGTAACCGTTCAACAAACATATAGCAACCGTTCAACATATGCATAGCAGTGGCGATAACTTTTAAAATAGGTATTAAAAATAATCACTAAATTTATATTAATTAAAAAATCGGCAAAAAAATAATGTGTTCAACACGGCACTAAACACGGATTTACAGCTTCGACAGCATTCATTGCCTCGGCTCTGGTATTTTAGTGCCTATACTTCCCGTCAAATAAATATGGACTGGAGATTTCTATACTGTTATCAGTTCCTTTGGTCATGTTGAAAATGCTAAGTTATGAAGAAGCGGCGACACCGCAGGGCAAGTTACAGGGTGGAGAGAAGGGAAAAAATTGAGTTTGATAGTCCCTATCAGATAATTTTAATATTATAAAAGACTCTTCTTTTAATTTTTTACTAAGGTGGAGGACCCCATTATTATTTTCTGCAGCTTTTGAATATATAAAATTAAATTTTCAGGTTAATGTAAAACTGGCCTAATAATGAAAATTTACATCAACAAAATTCGTAACATTGTTAATGTGTATCCTAATTTAACATAATTCCCGCTCGCAACCACATCGTCGTATGAAACATGTACAATTTACACTATCTCTATTTCTTTCTATCTTGCAGTATCCGTATTGCCCTCTCTCTCTTGTTTATGGCAATCTCTTTCCTCTACTGTCTCACTTTAACACGTGGAGATTAACGTGGAAAAGAGAGAGAGATGGATACATATTTGCGAGTGTGTGTACTGTTTATATCGATTACTGGATTATTCGAAGTAGAGACGAGCACAGGATGGTATTGCAGGAATTTTATGAGAGTTAATAATGTTCGAATAGAGTTAGGAAAGTTGAATAGTTTCTTTTGAGAATATTTAATATACTAGTTTATACATAGTTTGAAAATGGAAATACTTTATGTTACAAATAATGTTTAATATGTATGTAAATGAACATATTATCAGTTATTCTATTTATATTTAGATGGGGCTGTTCCAATTACATAAAATTATATATTTTATGTTTAATTATGCTAAAAGGGATCCAAATTACTGTTTTACGAGCCTGAACCTTCTGTGGACTATTGAAAAGCCATTTTCGACAAATGCTAAAAAGATATTGGTCCGTATTCCTAGCGCACTTTTATAATAAAAGCGTATTTATTAAAATACAATTCAGTTTGTAATATTTAAAATAAGTGTTCAAAAAATCAAACTTCACACATAAAAATTGATACGTGAAGTACCTTACTCACTTCACGTATGGGAGTAGAAAAAAATATTTTTAAAATGTACGAGTCCTAAATATTAAAAATTACATCAAAACATGGTTAAATATCACTTAATTCTGTAGATTTTGAAAATTGCCAGCTGACAAGTGATATTTTTTTCGCTTTTGTAAACTAACTTATTCTGACCAATCAAAGGGCAGAATTTATCTCTATCTAAACCAATGCTATTTTCTTACGTGAAATGAAGTACCTATAGGTTCTAAACGTCAAAGTGACATTTTAAATACAACCTGAAATTTGCAAAAATAAACATGTCGGCGAAACGTTGTCACTGTATAGTCAACGTCTCACGGGCATTTTTGTAGCTAAACAAACTTCTAGCGCCTAATCTCAAATCTTTACAAGATGAAAGAAACACAGCTGATGCGACTTTCGGCTAAATGAAAACTATATTTATAAATATGAATAGAATGTATAACATGTCTTTCAAATATCTAGATATGTCTGTGCAAATAAACTTCAGTTACACCACACTGATGAGCTCCAATAAGAGTGAGACGCGTCTGTAGTTACTAACTGGGTTCAGGCATCACCTGAATAATGACCGAGAGGTTGATTCAGATGCACTGATCACAATCTTGTGAAATATGACGAGTGTTTTTTCTAATTCTTCCTTTATACTCGTAATTCTCAATATTTTTTACCTTCAGTCACCTTTAGGTAAGGAAGGTATTGTCTTTTGTCAATAAACTCGGTGTTGAGTTTTTAATGACTAAGCACGTTTTAGTGTCCCGAGAATACGATTTTACTAATTTTATGATGATATCTGTATGTGTGTGTCTGACAAAAATTTCTCCGACGATAACTATTGATGAATATCTGGTGAAAAAATTCTTATTAATAAGCGAGTTATGGTCTCCCGAATTTTGAAAAGATTGACGTGACGTCACATTTATGTGTTTTTATATCAAACTGTTTTCATCATGGACCTAAATGTTCTTGAAATATATGCTATTTTAAGTTATATTTACATAAAAATAAATGAATATTATAACGCTGTATAAGTCTACATACTTTATAATTACAGGTGTATTTAAATTATTAAGTTTAATGCAAGAAATTTATGTTAAAATAAAAACTGTTTGGAAACTGCAGTACAGTAATGTTAGCCCCTCCTTACGAATTTGAATTTCTTAACTTTCATTGGTAGTAATCCCCACCTCCTAACACGCTATTTGTAATCCATGTATAGGCGGTCTTTCGGTCGCCAATCAAAATATTATATATATAGATTTCATATTAATGTCGAAGCACTATAACAAAAAAACCCCTTATTTCCGAAATATCTCAATTATACTATTTCATTTTTTTTATTAATATTCGTTATTCAGCATATACATACGTATTTTTTTACTATTTTTCTTTAATTCGATTGAGCTGGAATCCCCCTCTCTAAAAATTATAATTCTTTCACATTTCTCTTCGGTATATTTGAAGAGCTGATTGGATTTTGATTATAATTGAACAACCGGAAGTACCTTTATTTGAAATTCTTAACAGTTTTTATTGATAAAACACAGTTAAATATCTTTTTTTATTATTTAATAGCTATAGAGTTAAAGAATTTTCATAAACCAGCAAGCTATGCTATAACCACGGAAACTGGTGGTATCTTCAAATATTTTAATTGACTGATGTCAGTGCCAAGTGTAATTTATATAGTATATGTCCTGTAATCATTTTGTTGGATATATTAAATCTTTTGGTCTGAAATTTGAAGAAAATAGTATGTGTTCCTATAACAATTTTACTGGATATAATTTTTCCAAGGAACTTTCGGTAGTGGATTTGTGCAAAATACATAGAATTGACGGAAGGTAATGTGCTGGCCACATCAGATTTTTTCTTTTAGAAATGAGTCTGAACTTGCAGTTCTGAACCGCTGACGTCACAACATGGCTGGTTTTTGCAACTTTAAAAAATATCGTATTTTGAAACGATTTTGTGCAACAAAGAATGTAAATAAAAATAATTTAATCGAACAGAACGATAAATTAGACTATGATTGTTCCTCCTTATGACAGGTATAACTGAAAACAGTATCTGTCAACTTTGCGAAAAGGAGGAAAAAAGTTGGTAACACATTATTTGAATCTTCCTGATTACAGACCTGTAGGCAAATAAAATTCCTACAAAATATTTATTAATTCATGTTCATGATGTAGCAACAAACATTTCATAAAATCCAATAATGTGCTCGGAGAAATTTTTCATAAATTCAGACACAGAATGAAATGAAAAACGGTTCACAAATAATCGCCGATCACATGAGTGATCGTGGTTGCCATGAATCCACGGCATACTACGACCACGATCCGCTATTTGTGATTTGATAACAAAATTGAAAATCAAACAGTGTTCTGTCCGACGGGCGGACGAATGCCAAAACGTTTGAATTATTCCATTCATTTGCCCCGATGGCAAATCATGAGAAATTTGATACCCAATGTATAGCACATAAATGGGGCACTTAATTTATTTATCAACATTCTCATTATAATTTCATAAACACTACTCAAGTTGTAGTTCTAATATTATTAGAGGAAAATGAAATATTTTAAACTGGTAGTCTTAGAGCCGTGATATCCACCTCTTATTAAAGTTCCTAATAAATTTATTCTACTATTAAATATTTTTTGTGTATTTCCACCCACAAATAAAATTTATATTGCTAGGTACTAAATTTTGTTATTAGCAGAATAAACTAATAGGAACTTTGAGGTGCTGGTAACTATTTTGAAAAGAAAAGTGTGTAAAAATGGATTTACAAGAATTAGATAATCTTATAGAAGCACAGGTGGCAAAAGAGAAGATTATAAAATTGCGACGTATATAGTACGAGTTAGAATGGGCTTTTTTGAAAAGTAGGATGACGCAGAATTTATTAACAGATTTCTTTCGATTGTCTCGTGAAACTGTTATAAATTTCATACGCGCCGAAATAGAACAAAAAAGTGTCAGGTGGTAGGTATGTTTTTATTTTATTCAGGGCCGCGTTTATTTATGAGCTAAAAATTTCAAATTCTAAATTCCAGCAATGATAAATCTTGATTAAACAATGAATAAACTTGAGTATAACAGTGATTATAGGTACATGATTACAACAATAACTATACTTGATAACAATTGATTTTAGATACTTGATTACAACAATAACTAAACTTGGTAACAATTGATTACAACAATAACTATACTTGGTAACAATTGATTTTAGATACTTGATTACAACAATAACTAAACTTGGTAACACTTGATTACAACAATAACTGAATTTGATTACAACAAAGATTAAACTTGATTAGGACAATTATTCAGTTTTTTTATTCTCTCTCTTTATTTATTTGCATGTTTTATACAAATATCAACAAATAATCTGGTTTCATTTTGCGAAAAAGAAAAATTAGCTGATGGTACTCTTTTCGAATCCATATTGACACTACAATTATATAATTCGTAATCCGCACTTAAAATAAATCTTGAAATAAACAAACATAACCAAATATGAGTAAACATACGTCAACTTAGGTTGTGAAAATGAAAGTAACTAGCTTTCGTGCTACCAACTTCAAAATATTTTCTTTATTATTCTAGTAACTATCTAATAGCTACCTATCTGGCAAATAAATTGTGCATGATATACATAATAAATTTATTTAGCTACTAACATATTTATTCTTCAGATAGCTATCAAGAACTTTAATAGGAGGTGGATATCACGGCCCTTAGTCTCTATCATTCAGTTTTATTATTCAGGGTGTTAATGAATGCGTGTTACAATTTTTTTTTTTACTAATAAACTCTTATCCGGAAATGCACAGTTTTCGAGCTACAAGCTGTGAAAAGAGTAATTATCTATCTTAATTTTAGTTGGCTGTGACCTGCAACCGTTGCACCTTCCGAGCATATTTTCATACATTCGTTCAAACGCCAGGATTTGTTTGAATTTTTTAGCGACCGTACATTACTATTATGTTAGCGTAATCGCGAACATTATTGACAACAGACACCAAGCTCCCTGACATCTGGCGGCATAATTTGTAACTATTTGTTTTAGTACTCTGGTTGATTTGACATTAGAACTCTTATAGTAAAAACCTGATGTGCCCAACACAATACCTCCGGCTATTTAATTTTTTACCTCTCGCTAAGAGAGGTATTGGATTCATGCTAAAATTCGCATATCCAGATTTTATTGAATAAGCACGATTTAGGGTCCCTAGAATCCGACTATAACATTTTTAAAATGATGTCTGTGTGTTTGTATGTATGGATTCCTCAAAAACTATAAGATTTAAAAAATATTTAACTGCAGTTTCTTCAATCTGACATTCCTGGGAAGAGCTGAAAAGGTTTTGGTAACAATTGAACAACCAAGTAGTAGTTTCTTAGAAAAATTCTTCTAAATATAATTTTTTGGGAGATTTTTCTATTAAATATTGAAGAACATAAAATTCTCCATCTAATACCAACACTTGAAATTTTTATTATATCTTGTATAGATTTAGAGATAAAGACACTATAATTTATAGAGTAAACTAATCGCAGAGGCTAAGGCACTAAGGAAACCAGTTGACAAATTCCAATGTTTATAACATAGTTTGTAAATGACACATGTCATTCTCAAATATCAACAGTGTTAGTGACATTCTGATGGCTTTTTCTGGGAAGTATATTTAATCTTTCTTGTTGTTTTATTAATTAAATATTTGAAATTATAGGTAAAATTGTGGTAAAATGCGTATATCCATCAGAAATACCGCCAATCTGGTTAATGAATTGGAAGAATCTCTGACATTTAGAAACTTCCTCATACAATGAAAAATAGATATAATTAGAATTATATGTGTGCAGAAGATATGTTAAATACAATAAAAAAACAATATTTGAGTAAAGTTCTTTAATTTTTTTTATAAAACGACGGTTCGAAAGCGAAGTGCATTACAATACTTATATAGCCTAATAAGGAAATGACGAGACAACAGATTTTATTAATTTAAATACATAATTACATACCTACGTATTAACTAATGCTGTAAACTATATTAAGTTCCTTTGCGTATAATTATTGTTTAATCTACTATTTTTACTTCCTTGTACGAAGTAAAGGAAGTATTGTAATCGCGAAAAATTTCGGTTTCCAGATTTCAACGGAAATATCCATTTTGAGCATCCCTGAATCCATTTTGACTAATTTCGGCGTGACGTCTGTACGTACGTATGTACGTACGTACGTATCTCGCATAACTGAAAAACGGGAAGCCGTAGAAAGTTAAAATTTTGTATTTAGGACTGTTATAACATCTAGTTGTGCACTTCTCTTTTTGGTCATTACATAGCATTCGGAAGTGGTACTTTACTTGAAGCCTATAATAGATGTTAATGAAAAATTATATTAAAATATAACCCAAAACTTTTCAAATTTGGTATATAAGACTCTTATATCAATAGGAATAATATATTAGATTTTAGTTAAAATGGTCTAACCGGAAGTGGTACTTTACTTGAAGCCTATAATAGATTTTAATGAAAAACTATATTAAAATATAATCCAAAACTTTTCAAATTTGGTATATAAGACTCTTATATCAATGGGAATAATATATTAGATTTTAGTTAAAATGGTCTAACCGGAAGTGGTACTTTACTTGAAGCCTATAATAGATTTTAATGAAAAACTATTTTAAAATATAAACAAAAACTTCTCAAATTTGGTATTTTATACTTTTATATTAATAGAAATAACATAATAGATTTTGGTTTAAATAGTCTAACCGGAAGTGATACTTTACTTGAAGCTGTTATCAGTTTTTCTAAAAAAAAAAATGGTGTTATTTTGAATTTAACAATAAATGCTTTTAGAAAATTGAATTCTCTGTCGAAAATATCAAGTATGATTAAATTAGCTCTTTGTATAAGCGAGATATGTAAATTTTACAAATATGTACTTTTTGGTTTCTGTAATTAAGTTTGCTATGAATTAAGACAAAAAATAACAAAAAAATAAAGAATTTAATGTCAATGTCAAATTATGTCCAATACGTGCAATTTAATGATTGGGTCTGTAATAATACATATTTTAATTATATTAATAAAATATGTATAGTGTAACGCTAGGCGTACAAGGAAGTCATGTGTTGTCCACATCAGATATTTTTTTTTAATGTCACCATTATTAATTTGAAGTGATTAGTTTTTTGACGGTGACATTTATCTTATTTAATATTTTTAAGTTGACCCCCCTTTCCCGCCCCCCTGTGGGTCTGGGGACCATTTTGTCTGAAAATGCGAAAAAATGGCATTTAATGGTAAATTTTGTAGAACACCATTATGAGCTTCAAGTAAAGTGCCATCTCCGGTTGTCCGATTTACACCAAAATCTAATGGTTTTTCTCCATATTAGAATAAGGTCGAAATACAAGGTTTTAGAATTTTCTGAATGATAGTATTTGAGTTAGAGTGTTGACAAAAGTAATACCAATGCAGTTAAGAGTACTAAATCAAACGGACGTATATTTGGCGACGGTGCTGCCACCAACCGTCTTGTCAGTTGACAATTTTATTCATATACGTCTGCAAATCAAATAAAATAATCAAATTAAGAAATGAAGTGATAAGTCGTAGCCAACTAAAATAAAGGTAGATAATTACTCTTTTAAGAGCTTATAGCCCGAAAACAGTGCGTTTCCGGATATGTGTTTATTATTAAAAGTTGGTCTATTTTGCATCCTTTATATACCCTATAAATATTTAAATAAAACCGTAAGTGTTTTTCGAATTTCGACTCAATTAAAATATTTGTCAAATTAAAGTTGAATTTTCAGTAAATCAAAAATATGATTCGACATATTTCATCTTCCGTTCGACAGTTAACAAATTACCCGGGCCAAATTATTCTACGCCACTGGATCCAATCAAATCGGTGCATGATTGACTGGTTCATGACATCAAAACAACTAATTTCCGAGCTTTAGTACGTTACAGGGTGCTCGTAAACTTACATACGTCGCCAACAATAAATTCTGTAAATGACAATCATCTAATACATCATCCAGCGTTCACAATTAAACCACGCGTTTATACCCTTGTTCTATCACAGGCGAAATGGTTTGTGGCCGATGCGATATTGTTATATAACAGTTGCCGGGACGCCGAAGCTTGCTACGATCAACAAAAGTAAACACCGTCACGGATATATTAGGTTAGGGATGATGTATAAAAGTCAGGTTTTGGCAATGTTACATGAAGGAAGTTTCTCAAGGGATGAAAGATGGAATGTAGGAAAGATAAATATAAATAAATGTGTCATCTTGCTTTTTATCAATATTTGTGGATGGTTTGATCAAAAAGTGTCGAGAATTTTAGAATTTCGCGCGGTAGCCACCTTGCCTACTTATTACTATATTATCCTTTTTACCTCCCGCCATACCGTAGTGAGTTTTCAGTGAATAAGCACGAATTAGTGTCCCCACAACATGTTTTTGCTATTTACAATGATGACTTTGAAAAATCTCTATATTCCGTATTTAAACTTTTTGCATTCATATAAAGAGTTGATTAGATTTTGGGTAAAATTGGACAACCGGAAAGAGTACTTTATTTAAGCCCATAACAGTTTTTAAGAAGAGCATGTATGAATACGATTATGAATGTGGCTGAGGCGAAAGAAGTTTGCCTGGATAGGAATGTGTGGAGAAGGATGATTGTTTCGTAATTATTGTGGTGTGAAGATGTATGGTTAGTAAGAATGTTTTATGAGAATAGAGAGACAGCTGAACTTTTATGTGGACGAGAAGAATGAAGTATGTGTGTACAGGAATGTGTAGCGAAAGATGATTTTTGTGTAACTATTATTGTGGTCCGGATGCGGTTATTCGCTACCGAAAATAGGTCACTTTAATATGTTCTTATGTATGAATACGTTTATGAATGTGGCTGAGGTGAAAGAAGTGTGCATGGATAGGAATGTGTGGCGAAGGTTGATTGTTGCGTAACTATTATTGTGGTCCGGATGCGGTTATTCGCTACCGAAAATCGGTCACATTAATATGTTCTTTGTATGAATGTTATGATGATTTTGGGCTAGGCGAAAGAAGAATGTTTTTAAAGAGTTAAGTGATTCAGTGGAGCTCTTACTTTCATCCCTTTTCTTATTATTTTCGGGTTTTTGCTAACCCACTAAGTGGGAAACGCGTGATTTTATGTATGTATGTATGTATGTAACAGTTTTTAATGAAAAACTATATTAAAATATAATTTCAATTTTAGTATTTAAGACTTCTATATCAAGGGGAGTAACATGTTAGATTTTGGTGAAAATTGATAACCCGGAAGTGATACTTTACTTAAAGCTCTGAACAGATGATCGTGCAAAACAAATTATATTTAAGACTTTTATTTTTATATTAATGAGAATGACATATTAGATTTTTGCTAAAATTGATAAACCGGAAGTGGTAGTTTACTTGAAGCTCTAAGCAGATTTTTTTGAAAAATTATATTAAAATATGATCTAAAACTTTTCAATTTTGGTATTTAAAACTCTTCTATAATTTGAAACAACATAGTAGATTTTGACTACACATTAAAAACCGGAAGTGGTACTTAATTTGGAGTTCTTAACAGATTTTCGAGGAAAAGCATAATATAATAAGATCCAAAATTTTGTAGACTTGTCTGTTTATTGGTGCAACAAATTAGATTTTGTTTACAAACGATCAACCGGAAGTGATACTTTATTTAAAGCTCGTTGCTATTTTAAAAATAGAATTGGCGGGAGGTTATGTGCTTGTCACATCAGATTTTTTTCGCATATTTAGGAATAAGAATCCCCGTTTCGTTTTCCATAATTTATTCTTTTCTGCGCCTAAGTTTAGGCTACCAGACATTCGTCGCTGTACTTGAGACATTTATTCTGATCCGGAAGGCGTTGGTTAGGCAACAAATGCACATCGTACGGCGCCTGCTTGCCATTGTTCGTGTTAACAAGTGTGTAATGAAAGACGTCGTCCGACGGATTTCACGCTTCTTATCCACAAGAAGTGTCAGCCAAAATATCTACAATAGGGGAGAAAGAATTACGAAAAGGAGATAGAAATAATATTATTGCATCTAATTTGAATGGTGTCGTCCACTATATTTCTTAATGATTATTCTTATATTTCATATAAATTGAAAACGATGTATAGTTCTACAAAGTCTTAATTGTTATTGTTACCCGTGTGCTATACTTTTTCTACGACCGAGTCATTAAAAGTATTTAAAAACCAAAACTATTCCTGTGCCGTCAAACAGCTGTCTCAATCTATTCAAGTTTTTATCTGTGACATAAATTTTAAAAGTTTTTTTTATACTTTTATATGTAATAGAGCCCTCAGAGCAGGTAGGAGTACCAGGCGATGCATGTCTTCATGCCAAAAGAGCGGCGCAAATAATGGCCCGTTTTGTATCCAGTAATATAAAGCAAACCATAAGCGATATACCGCTCTTTCGTAATTACGATATTTAGTTTACTCTGTTAGATCTGTTATCTGTCAAATGTGAACTCTGTATTTAAATGGGTCCATAACAAAAAATAATAAAATAATAAAATGTACACTTTATCCCTAAAGTCCTACTCAATAAATAACGAATAAGAAAAAAAAACATTTTTTTTTAATAATTACTTTGCGAGATATTTGAATTTATTTCCAGGGTCACAGATGACGTCACACTATTGGTATCTTTCTCGCGCAGCCTACTACAGAAACTGTGAGAAAGATAGCTATAGGTTTCTTTAAAAATCAAATGCAGTTACACAAAAAACAATTATGACTTTTTGATACTACGAATTGCTTCAAAATTCAACGAAGTTTTATTTAAAAATTAAAAAAAGTGGTTTATGGCCCATAAACCACTTTTTTTAATGGGCCCCATTGTCATCTGTTTGTCTGTCAAATTTCTAATTTGTTTCAGGAATGTTACGGTCGAAAAAAAATCTTGTATGCAGCTCAAGTGTAGACTAGCTTTATAATATGCGGTCAATAATTTTAGTGACTCGGCAAGCCTTATCGTCAAATACTTTACCTCATGTCAAAAAGCTTGTTTTTATACTCTTGTTGCATAAATAACTATTATGGGCGTACTGTGTAAAATAAACTCTGAATGGGCTACTTGCGTGGTACTGAAAATCCGATTTTTGTCACTATATACGTATGTTATATAGAAAACATATAAAAATATAAATTTTATTTTAAAATAATTATTTGTTTTTTACTAAATTAAGAAAGAAAATTTTCTATGGCGTCTTTATATTGAACTGGGGGAGGGGAAGCATGTTTAAGAATGTTATCAATAGATGGCATGGCGTGCGAGAAAGTTTTAATTTGAATTTGACATTAGTTCATTTTTCTTTCTCTCTGGTCTCTCAAATACATTAATTACTTAATAAATAAACACATAGGTGGTTACTAGTAATTTAAAATATCGATATCAAAAAGATAAACTGAAATACTAACCTCCAAACTATTATTGAAACGTCAAACAGGTGATCTACATTACCCGCACAAACATACCATTACTATGGGACGGCACCACGCTGTGACTTTACGACTATTCATTGGTGCGGCGTAATTCTACGTCATACATGGCAGGAATTCAAATAATCAAATTTCATTATTTTTTTTCTGGCTAATTAATAAAAAGTTTGTCAAGTTTGGGTAGCAAGTTTTTACCTTCTCTTCAAAAATATTAAATTAAAAAAAGGTACGCAAGTAGCTCATTGCATTGCATTTTACACATTTCTGTTAAAAAGTCAAACTTCACGTACTGCGATACAATGTGTCAAGCTACAACTTTACTTATGGAGTAGAAAATATTTATTTGTTATACAAGACGATAAAAAGAACATCCCTTGTTTTTTTATAATTTACAATTAACTTCTTAACAAAAAAAAATGCTGCTTATTTTATGAAGTGCATTTTTCGTATATAACAGTAAAAGTTAACTTTGTAACTCAAATAATATAAATTTAAATGTATTTAACATATGAAACATACATATGTATCTATGCTAATGCAGAATTACATTTTTCCCTTTTTATTAAAATATTCATAACTGGAATATTTTAGAAGAATATTTTGTGGAGATAAAATGAGAATTATATTACATTTTATTGTTCATAAAAATAGATACAATTTCATATTCAACGCATGTAAAAGTTTTACAAATGAAATTTTCATAAACGTGACAATAGAGTTTATTGTTTTTGTTTTAAATAAAATTCGAAAAGTTTTTGTTCCACAATGAAATATTTTTAGTTACATATTTTATTATTCATATTTTATGAATTTATATACATATTTAGAATTATTCAGAAAAAGGTAGGCGTTAAAATATTTTATTACAAATTGTGATTCATCATAAAACATCAATAAAACATTAAACATGTAATCCAATTAAATGTCAGAACAAAAATAAAATTAAACAACTTAATAATTATATTGTAGGTGCGGTTTATTTTTCATTTCCTCCCCTTATACATATTTCACTGAAGCGGCAAAAGGCCGCCTGTAAATCTGTGAAACTTCTCCGAAGTTTCCCGCGCTTCGCTTGAACTGTGCGCCGAACTATAAATGTATTTTACGTGAAGTGAGAGAGCAAATATGTGAACCCTGTGCGTTAGAGTGAGATGAGCAGAGTCATATAGCGGAATTGCGAAATAACAAATTGTGGCGTGGAAGCGGGTGGAGGCAGTTGATGTTGCCATGGAAACATGGTGGGGGGAACGCACGCGCAAACGAAAATATTGGCAGGGGTTGTCAAAATGTTGTCGTTATTAAAATAGAAATATTAATATTATTAATTCACAAAAATTTGAATCTTATTTATTTTATTGAAGTTCCTCGCTATTTTTTTTGTGAAAGAGATCTGCAATTTAAAAAGTCTTAATTTTTACCTTACGTCACTTTTAGGTAAGGAAGGTATTGTTTTGGTCAAACATTCGGGGGTGAGTTTTTAATGAATAAGTACGTTTTAGGGTCCCTAGAATACGATTTTACTAGTTTTACGATGATGTGGGTATGTGTGTGTGCGTGTGTGTGTGTGTGTGTGTGTGTGTGAGAGAGAGAGAGAGAGAGAGAGAGAGAGAGAGACAAAAATTTTTCTGGCGATAACTCCAATACTACAATACTAAAAATTGTAACTCTTTCGTACTCCTCTTCTATACATCCATATGAAGAGTTGATTAGATTTTAGTTATAATTGCTCAACCGGAAGTTCTCTTAGTTGAAGTTCTTAACAGTTTTCTTGAAAAAACGGAATTAAATGTCATTTTTTGACATTTTATGTGCTTATCAAAATGATAGAATATCTTATGGTCAATACGGCTTGATTGTACATTTTCCTTCATTTTCAATAGATACAGAGTTAAAGAATTATAAAGAGATTAAGTTTCAAAAATCAGCCAGCTTTGCTATAACCATAGAAACAGCTGATATATTCAAATAATACTAATTGACAATGTCAGTGTCAAATGCAATTTATATAGTTTATGTTCGTGTTATAATTTTATAGAATATACAGGCTGGTAAAAATAAGTATAACAAATTATGACGGGATGATATAATACTGAGCAAAATGAGTAAAAGAAGCTTAATCAACATGGGTTCGATCTCAACTGTTTTTGAGAAAGAGGCCATTTTGTATTAGAATCGAAGGAAAACTGTCAAAGATGATGATTGAATATAATTTCGTATATGCCTGTAAATAGATCATAAAAAAGCAATAACATTTTATATGAAAGATTTTTTTCACTTTCTAATACTTATTTGAAAACTAAATATTGGCTAAGGTCGCCACAACATTTGTCCTAGTACAATTATTCGATTTTTTAAACAAAAACACATCTAAGATAACCAAGATAAACAAAAAGTCTAATTTAATCAAAGTCGTAAGCAAAGGTGTTGATTAAGCCTTTTTTACTTATTTTGGTCAGTAGTATATGCCCTCATAATTTGTTACACGTATTTTTAACACCCTGTATAGAATCTTTTCCAAGGAACTTTCGGTATGGAATTTGTAGAAAATAGTATATGTTCGTGTTACAATTTTACTGGATATGTAGAATCTTTTCCGATGAACTTTTTATATGGGATTTGTACAAAATACATAAAATTGATGGAAAGCCACATCAGATTTTTTAACTCATAAATAAATAAATACATATACAAACACGAGCATTAGTTTTACAAGGTTCTCACAGGGTTGTACGGTCTCGTTCGCCGTTAAGCGGTGTGTTTGACAATAGCTTAGCTATAGTACTGCCCTGCTAAATGAAATCGTTTAACTTGTTGAGGGTCACTGTTTTCACCCCTGAATTCAGCTTCGCGCTCCCCGCCACCTCTATAATAATTTACAAAACATCTAAAGCACCTTTTATATAAATTGTGTACTTTGAATATTTTCGTATTTTCACATTATATAGATATTTTTATACATAAATTTATTTTTTGTAGTCTGGTTTTACTGTAAAGTTAATTAAAATTAAATTAATGATTTTGTAAGCGTTAGATTTAATTAAGGAACTAGTGTTCCTTTGAATTCATCGAATACGAAGAATTTAATTTACTAATTTGTAAGAGGAAACTTACAATTACTTTAAAATTCTCTAACGATTTATTTATTACAAAAGAAAAGTTTTCTAATTATTTCTTTAATTTAATCTGATAATTAGGTTACATACCCACCCAATAAAACAAAAAAATCTGATGTGGCCAGCACATTACCTTCCGTCAATTCTATGTTTTTTCTACCAATCCCATACCAAAAGTTCCTTAGAAAAGTTTCTACATATCCAGTGAAATTGTAACAGGAACATATAGTATTTTCTACAAATTCCATAACAAAAGATCCTTGGAAAAGAATTTATAAATCCAATAAAATTATAACATGAACATACACTATGTAAATTGCACTTGACACCAACTCTCAATTAGAATTATTTAAATATATTAGTGATTTTCATGATTATAGCAAAGCTGCCTGTTTTATGAAAGTGAATCTTTTAATAATTCTTTAACTCTACAAGTATACCTATTGAATATGAAGGAAAATATATAATCAAACAGTAGGTATATGGGGTCCCGTGACCGCGTGCCTGAGTGTCCGGTCGCGAACCTGGGGAACCGGGTTCGATCCCGACCGACGCCAAATATTTCAAATTTTTAATGGCACAAAAGTGATTCCTGTGGTGCACTCTTCACGCCAGCAATGAGTGCCCGTGAGGTGACGCCTGGTAAGCGCCCGCACGGTACAAATATGTCATCATCATTACCGATATCTGTGAAAACAGATTGGCACACCCAGAAATGGGTAAAATGCCGTGATGGTATATTTATATATAGGAATAGACAATAAGTTATTCTTTCTTTCATATTGTTTATCACATAAAATGTCAAAAAATGATATTTAACTGTACTTTTTAAGAAAAACTGTTAAAAACTTCAAATAAGCGAACTTCCGGTTGACTAATTATAACCAAAATTTAATCAACTCTTCATAAGGATGTAAAGAAGAGAGAAATTTTTGTCACTCTCTCTCAAACACACACACCCCCACACACACACACACACACACACACACACACACACACAAACACACACAAACACACACACACACACACACACACACACACACACGTGGTAAAATCCCATTCTAGGAACCCTAGAACGTGCTTATTCATTAAAAACTCACCACCGAATTTTAACCAAAGAAAATACCTTCCTTACGGAGAGGAGACGGAAGGTAAAAAGAAGTGACCATCTTTAATATTAGTGATATTTAATAGTTAAGACCAAACTTGTAATCTTCTTTAATCAGGTAGTTTTTTTGAGAACCCCATTATTATTAATGTTTATTACTAAAGCAATTATTTTTCTTTGTTCGGTGAAATGGCATAAAATTCTCAAGTATAATTTTTCGTAATTGCTTTGCGTTACATTTCGACAAGAATGAAGCAATAAAAATTCACAAACCTAATAAAATTTGTGTAAATTCTCTCTCCCTAATCCCATTTTTGAAACAAAACCCTTTGAGGATTATTCTGAGGAATGAAACCAGCGTTAAATTTGATAATACCTCCTTGATGTAGAAAAATTACAAGTTGAGATCTTGAGGACAATTCTAACCCTTTTGAAGGGGTTCGTTCCGAACTAAAGGGTCGTAATCTCTGACTCTAACAGGACAGGGGAATTCGTGCTGTGCGCTTTCGTGACCATGTGTTTGGTCTCGAATCTGGGGAACCGGGTTCGATTCTGACCGACGCTAAAATTATTTAAAATTTTAAAGTGACTCCTGTGGCGCAATGTACAAAGTGCCCGTGAGGTGACACCTGGTAAACGCCCACACGGTACTAATATGACACCATTGCCGATATCTGTGTATAAAGTAGATTGGCACACCCAGCAATGGGTAATATGTCGTGATTATATATTTATTTTATTTTTTTATTTTTCCGTGGCCGCGTGCCAGGTGTCTGGTCGCGAACCTGGGGAACCGGGTTCGATCCCGACCGACGCCAAATATTTCAAATTTTAAATGGCACAAAAGTTACCCCTGTGGTGCACTCTCCACGCCAGCAATGAGTGCCCGTGAGCTGACGCCTGGTAAGCGCCCGCACGGTACAAATATGTCATCATCATGACCGATATCTGCGATAAAGCAGATTGTGGCACACTCAGAAATGGGTAATATACCGTGATGATATATTTATTTATTTTTGTCTTGAATTTGTTTGAGAATTTTTATTATAAAAATGAATCATCGATTTTAAATTTTACATGTTGTGTCCAGCACAATACCTCTCGCCAATTCTAATTTATTACACGTACGTATTGTGATATTTATATTACATTTTTTGCAAAGATATTTGTATAAAATTAAAATTATATCACAAACTTTATAATACGGAGTTTTTATTTTGTCCACTTTTGCTAACTCGAGAACTATAAGAGCTAATATAGATTCAGGTTTTAGAAAAAGTTTTTATGTATGTTGTTCTTTGTTTCAAAGTAATTGTTTTTCACATTCATTTGTATCGTCGTATTGCACACTAATTTTAGTCATATTAAAATAAAACAAATCTAACAAAGCATTTTTTTTTAAATTATCATGTAAGAAACTGCAAATATTATATAACTAAATTCAAAATAAAATAAGCAAATAAAAAATACGGAGTGATAAAAAAACTGATTCAGTTGGCAGTAACAAAAAATTACTTGAAATTGGTAACACTGATACAAAAATTTATTTCCTCTTGTAGACAATGACATTTGAAAATATAAATTTGAGTACATTCACATTTTTACCTCCCGCTACCCTAGGTAAGGGAGGTATAGGGATCGTGCTAAAAATAACATATAGAGATTTTAGTGAATAAGCACGTTTTGATGTCACCAGAACCCGATTTTAATATTTTTACAATGATGTCTGTGGGTATGTATGTGTGTGTGTGTTTGTGTATGTGTGTGTGTGTGGATGTGTGGATCTGGTGGACACGATTACTCAAATACTATCAATCAGAAAATTTTGTAATTTTGTATATCCATTCTACACTAATGTGGGAAGAGCTCATTAGTTTTCAGTGTATGTCGGATAACCGGAAGTATCATTTATACAAGTTTTTAACAGTTTTTCTTGAAAAAAATAGATTGAATATAATTTCTCAGCAACTTTTACTAATAATAATGAAATATAATGGCACAATCGCCAATTCTACGATAATAGCTTTAGTAAATAACTCTAAATAACTTTAAATATAAATTTATAATATAATTTATTTTTATATATCATTTTGCCTATGCCCCAAACAAAAGCAATATTTCAATAACAATTTTGACATATTTAAACAAATGTCACTGTTCACTGTCAGGAAGTAATTACATTAAAATTAATAATGAAACCGTGTTAAGGAGAATGTAGTAATAATATATGTATTTGAATCTAATAAAATTAAGGTTTGTAAAAATAATATATTTTCAGTCATACATAAATATTAGAAGTACTATTGATTAGCTTCATTGTCTTCTAGAATACGAATTTGAAAAGATGTCAAGATGTGAGTACTATTTTGATTTTTGTTAAGTGTTTCTATTAGTTTTGTCAATATTTGTAAAATTTATTTTGTGTATGAAATATTTGTTAAATGTAAAATAAAATTGTTATGAGTGAATGAAAAAATATTTGAACATAATGATTGCTTTATTTATACTGCATGGTTAAATACCCGGCAGGAGGTTATGTGCTGGCCACAACAGATTTTTTTTATTAAAATGGTTGTTTTTATCCATATTCACGTACACGTACTTTTTTACATTACCCATAAAACATTTTAATCACTCAAAATTTTATTAGTTGTCGCCTCTGCTCTGACAGCTTATTTGTATTTATTGTCAATATTACATGTCAAATAATATTTCCGCTTTCACCTGGTCTTGTATAAACTGTAGAATAAAAAGATCCCCAGAATTGTATTGCCAACTGCATCATTTCTTTTTGATCACTCTGTATATAGTTCCATTTAAAATAACAGAGTTGGTCTCCAGTTTGTTGTTAAAAAAAAATATGCCTTTATAGACCACATTTTTTCGGACATTTTCTCTTCGGGCTAAACGGTATGGGCCGAATTGCGGAGAATACAATACTGGCAGTAGACATGACGAAGGCACGAACTGTTCTGTTATTATTTATAGCTGAACGTTGGTACTAATTAATCCGCCATGATAATGTTTTATCTTCCTTGTTCATCCTTAATTAAAATTTTCAACTTTGTAACGCAAAGTTTTCAAGACTCGCGCGATTTTACAACTATTATATTTTTTCTTTCAGGACTTTTACTTCACCAAAGAATTATTTGCTTAGACTTATATTACCAGGTAATACAATTAAAATTATGAAAGAAAAAAGTTTACAAAGAAGAGCATATGAATTATGAAAACTAAATATTTTTATCTTCCGCTACCCTTGGCAAGGGAGGTGTAGGAATCGTGCTAAAAATCGCATGTCGAGATTTTGGTAAATTACCACGTGATATATACATAAAAAATTACGAACTTTTTAATACAAAACATCTTACATTCCTGTTTCATATAAAGCCAGAAAATAAATTTAAAAATTTGTACAATTAAAAAATATATATCATTAACCATGAAACTGACAGTAACAAAACATTGTCATTTTTTATTAATATGACAGGGGACAATTAAAGATTAAAGTTATTAATTTATGAACTAATACAAAATAACACAAAATAAAGTAAACAAGGATTTATTATTTAAGAAACAATTATTATTTATTGCAATAGGTATTTACAAATTAAAGATGATCTACTGTAATAAGAAATAAGTTATAAGAAACGAGAAAAACTGCAAACTACAAGGGAACAATTAAAACTATTTAATAATTTGTTATTGTTCTTCATGAGACAAATTATCCATGATTTCTTCTTAATAAAACGAAAATAATAATAATAATAATTTAATAAATAATGTGTAAGAGCGTCTCAAGTCAACAATTGTTTTGTTTCTTTCAGTTTCACGGCACTCATATTTTTTCTTAATTGTGCAAATTTTTAAATTTATTTTCTGGCTTTATATGAAACAGAAATGTAATGTGTTTGACATCAAAAAATTCGTAATTTTTTTCTTTATAATACGTACTAATTCTTTTTTCAATAAATTAATATCGAAACTTTTGGCGTCTAAAAAACTTTTTTCTATGTTTTAGTCCTATGACCCGTTTTAAAATATACACCCTGTATATCATTTAGAAAATTCTGAAACCTTGTATTTTGCCCCTATTCTAATATAGAAAGAAATCGGATAATGGAAATGGAACTTTTACTTGGAGCTCATAATGGTTTTTCTCCGAAAAATACCATCAAATGTTATTTTTTAGAATTTTACATCATTATGAAAATTAAAGATTATTGAATTTTCTACAGGTATACATAAATACTTTTTCTATATATATTACAGATAAATTTAAAAAATATTCTTTTTTGTTAATCCCGCAGTCTATGATTTAAAGAAAAACACAATTCCTTTGTTACACAGTTCATATTTCAAATGTAACTGACAGATAAATGTCTGCAAAAAACTAATCATTTCAAATTAGTAATAGTGATAGTTTAAAAAGAAAATAGAAAATAAAGCAATAGTTATATGCAAAGAACTTAATATAGTTTGCAGCATTAGAAAATATTTAGGTATGTATTTAAAGTAATAAAAATTAAATAGCGGGAAGTATTGTGTTGGCCACATCAGATTTTTATTTTTAATATATGTGAATGATTATTATTTTTCTCAGTTGTTATTTGTTTTCCTATTGTTTGGTAATAAAATTTGTTTATTATTATAACGACTGTGCAAAACAGTTTTACACCTATCAGCTTTTGTTTTAAATGATTGTAAATAGTAACAAATGATATACGGTCTCACGCGATTTGCTAATATTTAAAATTTACAACTTGTTGTCACGACCATTCTTCGAAGTACTAAAGAATATGCTTGTTTAAGAAATTAATGTTCGTATTTAAATTCTAGATCTCATAGCAAAGTAGCGTAGATAACATTTCATTGCATTTCTTTTAAATTAGTCTGTAGTTAAATATTTTTCTGTAGAAATTACGTTAGTAAAATAAATCACAAACTAAATGGAATTTATTTTTATAACTAGGTACCTACTATTATTTTTATCAGTAATTTATTTTATGGAATGGCGAAAAATGATTTAAAATGCTAGTATATGAGTTTATTTCAAAGTATCCAAATAAAACAGGAAAATTTACAAATTTTAAATTGTAGGAAATGTCTGGTAACTTGTTTTTTTCTTTCTCAATATCTGCTACACTCGGAGAGTATAGTACATTCGCAGCTTCTTTCCCATGTTGCGTGGTAGCTACCAAGTTTTATCTTTATATCTCAAAATTCGAAATAAAAATTACAAATCTGTAATATTATGTCGAATAAAGTTTTTCAAAGAGTGTGTAGAAAATAAATAAAAAAGATGTAAATAATTTTTTGTCCTCCTGATTGTAATGCGAACTTTACAATTGAATTAGCAAGTGTAACCTACTTTTTACGCTTACTGTGTTGTAACTTGTCTAACTATGCGGTAAAATAATCAAAAAGCACTGGACGTTTATGGGCATTTAGAAAAAAAATCATCTTTACTATAATAAAGTTCATATAAAAAAGTACTATCTACATAAGTTATTTTTTTACTTTAATATTTCCTATATTTAAAACTAATTTATATAAACCAAAATCACGGTAGCGACATCTGTCATTATTGTAAAAATCCGCCGTTCACACTGTTCAAATGTCAAATATTACTATCTATTATTTATTACGAAGAAAACATGAGCAAATAAATATATTATCAGTCATAAACAACGTCTATTATTACAAATAAATTTTCGCTAGGAGAAGAACTCTAATGAAGGTATGTAAAATCAAATTTGGAAATTGACTTAACCCCAGTATTTTAAACTGTCACTTTTCAGAAGTACAATCTATCTCATTAAAAAAAGTGATTTTTATTATCGTCGGCCAAAAAGTTTGATACAATTCTCGTGCGTGAAGTATTTTACAGCGCTCCAGCTAATAAGGCACTCGCCTTAAGGGCTCGTGCCTTAAATAAAGTTATCTCGCTGTAAAATACAACTTACACGCACTCGAATGTAAATAACTATTACTAAATAAACCTCTTACTGACAATAGAAGAAAATAAAAACACTCATTATGGAGTAGAGTATTATATTTATGATGTATTTCTTTATAATTACGAAAATCAGTGCAAAAATATAAATGCAACATTGAAATATGATTATAACAAGTATTGATTTATTCATATTTAAAATTATTTACCCTCTCTGTGTGACAAAACATGCGAATGTAGTAACGAATTTCAATTGTGTGCTTAAGGGTTATCGCACATGGAAAGTTCAAACGAAATTCAGCTTTATTGTTGAAAGAGAATGAAGAACATTTTTCTTTACTATCTCATTTTTTGTCTTTATAATGCGACTTTTGACGTGTAATGTACTAACGTGCTCAACGAAAATGTATACTTCATAAAATATGTAAATAATTATTTTTTAAACACCGAGTGCTGCGTCAAATAATTTAATAAATTATAAAAATATGCTTTTATTTATTTTAAATTTTATGTCTAGTAGAAACAGCTTACTAAGCTAATATTTTATCAAAATATAACAACAATAACCTAACCTAACGAACACATATATATTATTTACCAAGATCTGTCAATGTATAGGACTCCTAACAGTGTAATGCATTTAGGGCTATTTTCATAATAAACTTTATCGTTACTTCAACACTCTAAATTAAAATTAAAGTTGTATTCGTTTCCATAATATAACTTTAGCACTTTAGCGAGCACTCTAACATTACTTTAGATAAAAGATTAAAGATACAGCCTTAAAGTAATTTTACTAACACTGACTCATAATATACTTGTTACTATACTATACTAATATGCAACATTACTCACTCCGTGAGAGAATACTAGCAAGTTTACAAAATTATTTTATTATTGAAATAATTTAACATTATAAAACTTATTTATTTAAATCAATATTAACATTTATGTTAAAAGATACTTAGGTTATTTATCTTTACATAATGACAGCTGTCATTTACGGCTAATGAAACGAGTTTTTCGTTACTAGCTTCGAAATTAAATTCAACGATAGGTACTACACTACTTATGCTTCTAAGTGAATATGTTTTAAAGGAAGGTCCTAATTTTTACCTGTTTTAATTTATTTTTCTTTCAAATAATTCCCAATGACAGACAATTATTGCAGAATTTTTTTAGAATAACAATATAACAAAACAACAACCATTCAATGGTTACTTTATAATTGTAAATAGTATATCTATTGACATGTCAGTGTCAAACGATGAACGAAAATATAAAAATGATTTAAGAAGTTTTAAAAAAAGTGTTGGATAAAATTTTGTATTACACTCGAGGAGAATACATATTAGTTACTAAAAAAAAACTTTTTCTTTCGTGACTAATATGTTACATTCCACACTCATAAAATAAATAACTATTAATTTAAATTATTAAAGTGAGCTTGTTTACGAAAACGGCCCTTAGCTTTCTAGTTCAGCGATGTTCCAATGCACTAATCTCACCACGAAAGGTGCTTTCCTCATCACTTGAAAAACTCTATCCTCGCATGGAAGTTAGAGGGGGAAAATCCGGCGAATAAGCTCGGCGTTCTTTGTTTTTAGCCTTGCTGTAACACTAGTGTGCGGTCGCGCATTGGTGAAACATGATTTTCTTACGGTTTAAACCTGCTATTTTTTTTTTCTTTATTTTGGTGCAATTGTTTAGAATAGATTTATAGTAGAAGATAGTTTATTATCGAAATCTCTCTGTCATCCCAGAGAACTGATGCTATCCCCTTGTTTTTTGTTAAACGCTCGAGACACTCTTGGGTTCAACTGTGAGCAGCCGCGGCACCTATCTTTCCGACAGCTTTTTCAATCCCAATTCTTTGGTTAAAATATGGTGCAGCCGCTCTTTTGAGATATTTACACTATTAACTACTTCAATTTAATTTCATCAGCCGTTTGTCTTTTAACACCATATCAAGAATTTGGTAATCTTCTATGGTATTGTAAGACTTTTTGGGCGTCCAGAGCGATGTTCATTTTGGATGCTTGTACGGCCCAGTTTAAACACAGCTGTACCCAATTTTTTACTGTGCCATATGATGGGGCATTTTCAGCCAACGTATTTTTCAGTTCTTCGAAAATTTCCGCTTCTTTTAGACTTTTGATATATAAAAAATATCTGATGTGGACAACACATGACTTCCTTGTACGCCTGTTACACTATACATATTTTGTTAATAATTAAAATATGTAGGTATTATGAGAGACCCAATCTTAAAATTGCACGTATTTGACATAATTTGATATTGACATTAAATTCTTTAGTTTTTTGTTATTTCTTGGCCTAATTCATAGCAAACTTAATTACAGAAACCAAAAAGTACATAATGTTTAAATTTACATATCTCGCTTATACAAAGAACTAATTTAATCATACTTGAAGTTTTCGACGCAAAATTCAATTCTCTAAAACTTTTATTTGAAGCATTTATTGTTAAATTCAAAATAACACCATTTTTTTCAAGAAAAACTGATAATAGCTTCAAGTAAAGTATCACTTCCGGTTAGTCTATTTTAACCAAAGTCTATTATGTTATATCCATTGATATAAATGTATTATATACCAAATTTGAAAAGTTTTGGATTATATTTTAATATAGTTTTCCATTAAAATCTATTATAGGTTTCAAGTAAAGTACCACTTCCGGGTATACCATTTTAACTAAAATCTATTATGTTATTTTCATTGATATAAAAGTATTATATACCAAATTTGAAAAGTTTTGGATTATATTTTAATATAGTTTTTTATTAAAATTTACTATAGGCTTCAAGTAAAGTACCACTTCCGGGTAGACCATTTTTACTAAAATCTATTATGTTATTACCATTGATATAAAAGTCTTATATACTAAATTTGAAAAGTTTTGGATTCTATTTTAATATAGTTTTCCATTAAAATAAAATATGGGCTTCAAGTAAAGTACCACTTCTGAAAGTTATGCAAGGACCAAAAAGGGAGGTGCACAACTAGATGTTATAACAGTCCTAAATACAAAATTTTAACTTTCTACGGCTTCCCGTTTTTCAGTTATGCGAGATACGTACGTACGTACAGACGTCACGACGAAATTAGTCAAAATGGATTCAGGGATGCTCAAAATGGATATTTCCGTTGAAATCTGGAAACCGATTTTTTTCGCGATTACAATACTTCCTTTACTTCGTACAAGGAAGTAAAAAATAATAAAGATGCTATATTCAACAGCTTTAATTGCAAAACAGATAGAAATATGTTTTTTTAAGAATAATTAATACCAAACTATTGGACAGATAGATGTCAGTATTTACTACTAAAAGATAGTAATTTTAAAGAAAAATAATAGCATGTTACTAAACGAGTAGGAAAGTGTTTCATTTTTGTCGAGGTTTGCTATTGCTCTAGACATAATGAAACTTTTCGCCGAGGTTTGTATACTATTTTATTCATAATCGGAAATTAATAATGAGTAATTGATATTTAAATAACAATAATAACGTAACATAAATAAATGAATGGTCAGTTTGATCATTTGTCACTGTCACATGAACTGTCAGTTCAGTATGATATCTAACCTTAAATTTTGATTTCTCATATATCTACACTTATTTATATATTTACTATTTCATTTGTCTCTTTGCATATAAAATATAAAAAAGCTTTGTTTAATGATCTCTCAGGTTGGAAATGGGAAATAGCCCCAAAGTTGGGATGTGACAGGTTGGAAAATGAGGTTAACAATAACTAACTTTCCAACTATTTAAAAGTCGAAAATCGTCATATTACTAACCAATTGTGAGTAAAATATTGTATTTATTTACCTATCAATGTCAATTAGGTACGTAAAGGCTCAGTATTTATCATCCCGCCTTCGTATATTTTAAATTTGAATAACAAGAATGATTTTATATTGAAATAAATGTTTTGTTGAATATTTGACTCATTTCATTTTGCATGTCTTTATAATTTGAATACGGCCCACATAAATCTATATTTATGTTTAAATAAATCTTGTGAAAGGTCGAAGTTCAATTTCTCCTTCCCAATAACATTTTGACGAGAAGGATAAAACTAATTTCATATCTTCATCAGTTATTTTTATTTTCCTAGCTGCTATAACACAATTACAAAAGCAAGTATAAAAAGAATGAACTGTGTTCATCCATGTAAGGTTTATAAAGCTTTTAATTTCTTTTATAATTGCATTATAAATGTCTGCTTTTAAAAGTTTGCACAAATACGTTATTATTTTTTATAGTACAGAAAAAAACATAATGTATTATTATTTTGAAAAATCCGTGTTTATGTTTATCTCCTCGCATCATAATTAATTTTTCTTTTTGTAACGTATTTTTTCTCGCCTATAATATTATTAGTATTTGTTGGGAAATATTAAATTATTCATGCAAGCGTCGAGAAAGACTGATGACTTTGTTGAATCTACAATATAATCGCAAGATTTATGAACCTGTTTATAAAATTTGACAGTTTCTGAAGCTCCATCTATTTTTTTGTACACTCAGGTTTATTCAAAAGAAATACATAGGTCACTAGATACAGATAAATATGTAAATTTTACAGTTTTACCTGTAAGTACTCTCTGTAATATCCGTAATATTTCATTGTAATAGAATGTCTTTCATTGGACAAATTTAAAATATTTCAAAACATTGTTGTTAACATAAATGAAAAATAAGTGGCCCGTTTTTAAGAGAGGTATTGGATTCATGCTAAAAATTGCATATCCAGATTTTAGTGAATAAGCATGTTTTAAGGTAACTAGAATCCCATTTTAACATTTTTTTCAAAGATGTATGTGTGCGTATATATATATATATATATATATATATATATATATATATATGTGTGTGTGTGTGTGTGTGTGTGTGTGTGTGTCTTTCTGTAAGTTGGAAGGACGGTTTCTCAAATTCTTTAAGACTAAAGACCAATTTAACTAAATATTCCTTCATCTGGCATTAATGGGAAGAGCTGAAAAGGTTTTGGTAACAACTGGACAACCGGAAGTAGTAGTTTCTTTAAAAAAATCTTATAAATATTATTTTTTTGGAAATTTATGTTATTATAAAAATGAAAGAATATAAAATTTTCTATCCGATACATTGAACCGTTTTTATTATGTCTTCTACAGATTTTGAGAGAGAGAATTATAAATATATAAAATAATCCATTGTATAATGAATTAAACAGCCCAAATAACTCCATAGGAAACATTTGAAAAATTAAAATGTTCGTAATTGACAGAAAAATGTGTGTCAAAAACTCATATACAATACTAAAGGATTTTTCTGTCAAGTACCTGCCTTTAATATTTATTTTAGTATTAATGAAATGTTTAAAATTATGGGTATATAAATACCGCCAATCTCGTTAATGAATTTTTAAGAATCTCGAACATTTAAAAGAGTAGGAGGCAACTTATTTATAGAATGAATTTTTGTGCGTCTACCAGAAATGTTAAATACAATATGTACGCATATAGCCTAATATGGAAATGGCGAGGGGTCTTGTGCTGTCCACAATAAAAAATTTTGTAGCTGAGTATATTACGAACTTATATTAACATTCTTAGTTTAACTATACTCAATTCCAAGTAAGTATTGGACTTAGGAGTAAGATGAGCCTTCTATTTCAGCTTTTTGATTGGTCTAAACGCGAACTAAGAACTAAGTTACAATAGCGAAAAATATAAAACAAAACGTTTCAGTCAGTGCAGAAGTTTTGGGATTCTATATTATATATCCTATTATACTCCTTTAAAATAATCGTATATTTACTAAAGAATTAAAAATTATCAAATTTTGACGTTTATAATATACTTGCATTTCTGTGCCTCCAATGTATATTTGTTTTTGTCCTCCTGATGTGTAATGCGAACTTGACAATTGTATACACAGCAAGTGTAACCTACTTTTTACGCTTACTGTGTTGTAACTTGTCTAACTATGCGGTAAAATAATCAAAAAACACTGGTCGTTTATGGGCATTTAGAAAAAAAAATCATCTTCACTATAATAAAGTTCATGTACAAAAGTACTACCTACATACTTTATTTTTTTACTTTAACATTTCCTATATTTAAAACTAATTTATATAAATGAAAATCGCGGCAGCGACATCTGTCATTATTGTAAAAATCCGCCATTACCGACATAGTCACCGATCGATATTCCTGTCAAATACGCGAGGCAAACACTGCTCAAATGTCAAATATTGACACCTACCTATTATTTATTACGAAGAAAACATGAGCAAATAAATATGTTATCAGTCATAAACAATGTCTATTATTACAAATAAATTTTTGGCTAGAAGAACTCTAATGAAGGTAAGTACAATCAAATTTGGAAATTGACTTAACCCCAGTATTTTAAACTGTCTATTTTCAGAAGTACAACCTATCTGATTAAAAAAAAGTGATTTTCATTGTCGTCGGCCAAAAAGCTTGATATAATTCTCGTGCGTGAAGTATTTTACAGAGCTCCAGCTAAGGGCTCGTGCCTTAAACAAAAGCTGTCGCGCTGTAAAATACAACTTACACGCACTCGAATGTAAATAACTATTATCATTGCTATCATTTGACATTTAAGGTTATAAATATTAATTACATAAATTATAGTAATTTACGTAACAAGACCTGAAAGTGATACTTTACTGGAGGCGAGCTTTGGAAGCTTGTGAGCCCAGTATAGACACTTTCAGGTCATGTTGGGTACAATATTTTTTTTGCGATCCTGAAAAATAAATAAAAAAGTATAATTTTATTTTTTACTGCGAGCAAATAAGAAATAATTAAACAACTGATCTCCATGGAAACATTTAGCTTTACCGGTCCCGGGATCAGTAAAGTACTTTCCGATCCCTTATAGACAACTTTCCGAGCTAGCTCAGCAAAGAAGGACTTTCCGGTCTAAATAGTGATCAGAAAGAGCTCATTTTCTGGGCGATCGCGAAAAAACATTATTAGTAAATACATCTGTATATTAACACTATCGTATTACATTTCACCATTCTTCACTAACCTTTTCTTTTCTATCTCTTTCCAGGACGAAGTGCTTGCCATCTCAGAAAAAGTAGTCCTCCGACTTGAAGACCTCCTAACATGGCTAACAGTGGATGCAGAATGGACTTGGGGTCGTGCAGCAGTGTGCAACAAAGACGTCACAGAACTCGATCCACCATCAAAAGTCTCTGTGGAATCCCAAGCCAAACAAGCGGCGCCCCTAACAGAATCGAACTTGGACTTTGCGGATGTGGACAAGGAACGAAAAGCTATGGGTGAGTCAAAAGATTTGTTTACTTTTATATTTTGTTCATGAGAGATTACCAATTCGCGATTGAAGAAGAGGAGGAGCTTAGCGCGTGACGTAACAATATGACCGGTTTAAGGTAGATGCTTCGTTTCCCGCAACTGTATTCTTATACACTGCGGAGTTTGAAATACAAAGTAATATTAATATTATAGTTAATATTAAATAAAAATAATGTTTCTAGTATGAATAACATTTTGAATTTTGCGAACTAGTCCGTTTCATATAAAAATTATGTTCAGCATTCTCTCGAATTTTAAATTTACATGATTCGAGTCTTTGTTTTCTTGAATCTACATAGTACTGCATTATTACAGTCTTTGGTAGATTAATGGAGAGATAAGTATTATTATTTTATTGTCATCTTTGTGCAGGCAGGTCTACAAGTTTAGATTTCATTACGAAGTATTTTAATAAAGACACTAAGTAATTATTATCTTGTAGTTATACCCGGCAAAATATAATCTTGCTTTACAAAATGCAAGGGGCATGCATATTTTTACTCGGTTCCTTTCCCATTTTTAAAAGATGAATGCATAACTTTCGTCTACCAACTATTTCAAATTGGCAAATTTCTCTAATAAATTTTTCTATAGAATTTAGGTTCTTGTTTTCGGGAAATTATGGAAATTAATTATTTCTGGATTTCTGCGTGCTAATGACGTACGTAGGGTTAAACGCAACTAAAACGTGTTGAAGTTTTAGATTTTGTTATTACACTTTTTTTCACGTAAGAATAGCGTTGGTTTAGTTAGGGATACATATATAAATTCTACCCTTTGATTGGTCAGAATATAAACCTATTTCACAGAAACGAAACAAATATCGCCTGTCAGTTGTCAAATAAAATCTACAGAATTAAGTGATGTTTAACCATATTTTGTTGCAATTTTAGATTTTGACATTTTTACAGATAAATATATTTATTATTGACAAAGCTTGGTTTTACAAATTTAAATTATTTATTCAATGCATGTAAAAACGGTCGGCTCTTAAGAGTAATCTACTATTTTCTTACGTAAAACGAAGTATAGCCTACAAATTTCACTCCACTCGTGATTTATTTGTTAAATAAGTGACAGAAACGATGCGTTCGCCGCTACCTCGGCTAGGACTTACTACCATGCACTAGTTCATATTTTCGCCGCTAGACGTCATATTTCTCTATTTCACTAGCGAATAGCTACACTTCAAACAAGTATTATCTGATTCATTAGAATCAGGGACCTGAACTGACACGTATTTATGGTTCACGTTCAGGAAATAAATGTCGGTTCAGGTTCAGTTTCGGTTCAAGAACAAGAAAATTATAACGGTTCATCGGTTTTGGGTTCGGGGTCGAAAGCGGTTCAGAGTAAAAGCACAAAAAGATGGTAATATTTATTATTTTTAAAATCTTATTAACAATTTAATTTGAATTTACAATTTTTAATTATATGTTTAGCAGATTTGAACCGAATCTGAATTTAAAACGATTTAATTCGGTTCAGATTTATTGACTTTGCCAAAAAAGGTTTGGTGTGGGTTTAGGTTCTTCAAAAATTCTGATTAATTCGGGTTTTCGGTTCAGGTTCGGGTTTAGTTCCAGGACCCTAATTAGAATTAATAATAATATTAGATTTTTTCCCAATATTTATGTTTAAATACTTATTTTCTATGTCCGTTAATACAGTCGATGACACGAAAGAAAACCGACTTGGTAAGGGAGAGTATTCCACGTAATAGTGATTATCTAAACGTTGCTTCAGTGCATTACTCTTGGTTGAAGTGGTTCACGTATTACTTATGACAAGTCAAAGTAAAATATCTCTAAAACCCTTAACATTCCTCAGACCGGTTTTCTTTTATGTCATCGACTGTAGTTTTTCCAATTTTCACTTATTATTATTAATAATTGGAGATTTTCTTTCCAAAAAATTGTGAAACCAGTAACATGGAACCTTCGTTTCGGAGATAATTTTCTCTCGTTTATCAGGGCAATAAATAACAGGAAATGAAAATAATATATTTTTGGAGTCAGAAGACCGGAAAGGGAAAAATGGAAAAATGTAAAACAATTAAAAATTGACACTAAATAAAAAAAGGAAGAAAAAATAGACTGAAGTCCTGTGTATTTATTATATAGTATTATTTAACATTGTTGACAAACGTGATGTTCTTAATCTGACTTTATATTTGCTCCTTCTAGTTTGAAACATGATATTATAATAAATTTAAAGTATTTGTTATGTATCTATTTATTTAAAAAGAAATTATAAAGTAATTAATATAAAATTTATTAATTAAGGGTTTTGCCAATTTGAAGAGATTCTTAACGACGAATGTTTGTTAAGCTCGTGCATCTTCGTTACGTTACAGCAACCTCTAAAGTAACTCCCACGGCAATGTTGACTGTAAAGAGAAAATGAAAATATTTTGAAATACCAGTATTAGCAGTCCAGTCGTGGGGTATAAAAATAAGGCTTTATTAAAAAAAGTCGATTATTTTTGATTTTTGGATATATATTTTATATTTAGAGGTAGGTACTAATAAAAAAATCTAATTTTCGATCTAGGAAGCTCCGCATCTTGGAAAAATGGTGCAAATATTAATAATTTTTTTAAAAATATCTCCTCACCAGTAGCTATATTAGAGCAAAAATAGATATCAGTTTTGTAGAAAATTCCCTACAATTTTAATTTAAAACATTTTTTTTCACTACTAGCCTAGGAACTAGGAACCCACTATTATTTACCTTTATTTGACATGAGAAATTGTTTTCCATTACCGCTTGCACGTAACCATGGTAACCTAGGTCAATAATAATTTATTATTAACCTAGGTCTATAATGCAAACTGTCACTTTTCAATCAAACTCAAGCCTCCAAATCCAAATATTATTTAACTCATTAAACTCAAGAAAAGTATATAATTTAAATTTGCCGCTTAATTTTAAATCGACCTAAGCTGCCGCCTCGCTTCGCCTGGCCGCTGTGCTGTTTAGGTCAAGATGTAAAACATGTGTAGATGTAGTAATGAATAAATCACTATTTTTTTTTTTTTTGTATTTGTACATACATTTCAATAAATTTATTTTAAAATAATAACAAACTAACTACGCTGCTGACTGTAACAGCACATAGTGTTTTTATTAAATAATTAAATCAAAACAAATCACTGGTCATAAGTGAGGTTAACAAACCAGCGAAATGAGCGAAACGTTAAATATAAAAACAAATGCAACCTACTTTGTTTTTGTGAATATTAACAAGCAAGTAACGTAATTATTCATGTCAAAGTGATTGTTATTATAAATAAAAAAAATTCAAATATGATTTATATGCTAGTATTGAAAAAAATAGTATATAAACCACGGTTGAGAAGATCATTAATGACCAGGTGCCTTGTATCCCTCTGTCTTCGCCCTCGGGTTACAATCTTGACGCTGTGTCAATAATGATTATCTTCTCAACCTTGGCGTATAATATACTATTTTATTGCCTATAAATAGCTAACTCAATTTTTGCAATTAACTTCCACGAATGAAACCATACTGAATTTTAAGTTTGCACATCTCTACTGACATTTTATTTATTTTGTTTCAAGGATATAGGCAACTTTACATTGTTGAGAAGCTGCTCAGTGTTGATATTATATAACTATATCTTCCATATAAAAATTATGACTTTCAAGTTATAATCCAAAATGTAACAATAATAAAAAAAATGAGCATCGCCATTTGAAAGAAAATAGAAAAGTGCCCTAAAGAAGTGTTAACCAAAATTTGATGTTGTTTCATAAATGGAAGATATTTGAAAATATTAAATTTAGCAAAAATTATTTTTACCTCTCACTACCCTAGGTGACGAAGGTATAGGGATCGTGCTAAAAACCGCATATAGAGATTTTAGTGAATAGGCACGTTTTGCTGTTTCCAGATTCCGATTTTAACATTTTTACAATGATGTCTGTGGGTATGTATGTATGTATGTATGTGTGTGTGTGTATGTGTGTGTGTGTGTGTGTGTGTGTGTGTCTTTCTGTATGTTGGAAGGACGGTTTCTCAAATTCTTTAAGACTAAAGACCACTTTAACTAAATATTCCTTCATCTGACATTAATGGAAAGAGCTGAAAAGGTTTTGGTAACAACTGGACAACCGGAAGTAGTAATTTCTTAAAAAAATCTTCTAAACATTAATTTTTGGAAATTTATGTGTGTGTGGATTCTGTGGACACAATTTCTCAAATACTATCAATTAGAAAATTTTGAAATTTTGTATATCCGTTCTATACTAATGTGGGAAGATCGCATTAGTTTTTAGTGTACATTGGATAACCGGAAGTATTACTTATACAAGCTTTTAATAGTTTTTCTTGAAAAAAAATACATTGAATATAATTGAAATAAGATTAAAAACTTGAAGTTTTTATTAGGGTCATATCCATAAATCAAAAATATCCTATTTTTGCAGGGTAAATCTATCCCAATACTTGACTATATTATCATTATTATTTTATTAATAATTAATAAATATTGAAGTAGGTACTTACTAAGGTACAATGGCTTCACTAATGCAAGAATTGTAGTTACGGCATTCGCAACCTTTGCAAGTACAGTCGAGAGCTTCAGTGAAACTGCATAAAGTGGCCACAATAACTACTAGCAACAAGCAGTAGTATGTCAATTTCATCTGGAAAAACATAGAAATATCGTGCAATGAAAGCCTGGTTCTAACATGCAAAAACGTAATTTTTTTATCTAATTTTTACATGGTCATTCCATTAATTAAATATGTATACAATGGGGTCATCCACTACTGTAAGATTTTTAATAATCATGCATAAATTACTTTTTATATTTTGCGTTCATAATGAAGACATTACGATATGCAACTGCGTATCGTAATGGCCTTCATTTCGATACGCAATTTTTTATTTTAGAAGGTTGGTATTGGTACTAGATGACATTTACTTATCCCTTTTTTACTTAATTTATTTTTAGTTAATTGATTTTTTAGGAAGTAGATTATTTACAGTGATCTGAGCTATAATACGTCATCATTACCGATGTCTACATGTGTTGTAGATACTGGCACACCCAGAAATGGGTAATATGCCGTGATGATATATTTATTTATTTATTCAGGCGGAATGCAATTGATTTCATCTTCCATGATTACACTAAATTCATTTAAATTTTTATAAATTTTTCCAGTTTTTCAATATTCAATTCACTTAAATTTGTTCGTAAATATGAAATAACCTTAACGTTTAAATAATAAACGAATGTGGTCAATTCAGTGTTACCAACTTCAAACATTTCATTTACAAATTAACTTGGTTTAATATTAGCAGTTTTTTAAAAATATTTTAGTATGTAGAAGGCGCAGAATGTAAAAAATAGTATAAAGAACTTATTTTATAAGGCTTTTTTCGCACTTGTTAATTAGAAAACTCGCCATGGCTCGTTTTCTAAATTTTGACGCGTTGCGAAAAAAACGTATTTTTCGTACTCACTGCCTAGAAACTAATGTTTCCCGCAGCCAACTCACAATCCGAAAGGCCATATTCCTGCGCTATTGTTTTACTTCCCGCACTAGTGTTTCAATGGAAACTACTTTGATCGAGTAGCTTAAAAGTGCTATTTTATTTTTAATTTGTTTGTACATTACAACAAATTTAATATAAGAACATAATAATTTAGGAAAATTAGTTGAAAGAATAAAAATTATTTAAATAAAATCAGAATCATTGCTAATTTTGACATTTTAATACTACTAACGCCATCTATTAGAAACTAATGTAACGAGAATCGAGAATGATGAACATGGCGGCCATGCTGTATGTTGCATACAATATTAAAGATAATATATTAAGTAGGTATTAATATACAATAAAAACAACATTATTATTATTATTAATAGGTATAAGAATATATTTTATTTAAAGATAATTTAATATGTATTCATACTTTTATTTGTTTTAGGTAGTGATATATTCCTAAATTTATAACCAAACTACTACAAATACGTACTATCAAAATAAAATAAGATCTTAAATTTAAGAAATTGTATTTGAATCGATTATATACAGTTTTAAGAATGCTCCTTGGTATTACTATAATTATTATATAAGTATATTTATATTTTGTATCTGCAATTAGTTAGTGAAATTGATAGCTCTATTTGATGCGACAACATGTTCTGCGTAACATCCATCGAAGGTAGAACAGTTTTATAATTAATTCGTTCGTTATAAAAAATCTTGTACAATACTTATGCGGAAATACCTTCCGTGCATTCGCCTAAATGAAATACTCGCTCGCGTTGCTCGCTCGTACTTCAAACAAAGGCTCATGCACGGAAGTTCTTGTTTCCGCATTTGTATTGTAAATAACTATTGTAAAACTTGTTCTTTAATATACTATTTTATAACACTTAAATAGTTCTGAAAAAATATAAAAAAATGTTACATGCTTTCAAATAAAGTAACAATTAATTTGTAAGTAATCCACTCATTTGTCGGCTTTTGATTACTACGTCACGCTCTCTGCAATAATAGGAAAGTGAGACAAATATAGTATTAAGAAAGAGAGAGAAATATAGTGGAACCAGCTGGAATCATACCACAATTTTAACTACTTTTGACGTTTGGTTCTTGATTAGAGGTTATGTTTAGTGATTGTAATCTGGCAGAGACTTGTATTTATTGTATATTAGACTTTTATTATACGAATATCAGCATTTAATAAGTTAGTATTGTAATAATATATTTTCAAGTTAACAATATATTTTATTCTCCGCCTTACAAAAGTTGAATTCCATTTTCCAACAAATATCGTGACGCTATAACCAATATCTTCCAAGTATGCACGTGTTTTCACAAGATGTAAACAAACAAGCTTCTACTGCTGCTCCCTGCTTCCTTAGAGGCGCTAGTGTCTGTAATAGTTTTCTCTCTTCCCGGTCTCAGGAAGAATGACGTTGAACGAAATTTGAATTTTGTATCACATTTTAATTATTCATTTCTCATATATTACAAATTATTTTTGAGTTAAACTATGATGTATATACACTGCTCAAAATTTGAACTGGAACACTATCATGCAGTAAAAGTAAACAACCCTTCTTAGGTGTTTGGCATGACTTTCTACATGATCAGAGCTGTGTTTCAGAATGCAAACAAATGCATATCGAATAACATTTGCAATTCAATTGTTGTTTATCTGTCATAAGTGCAGTTAATGATCTCGCGGACGCTTAAAACTTGATAAAGTATCAAGTTTTAAGAGAATTTTTGCGAATTTCTCGAGTAAGTTTTAATTCAGAATGGTTGATTGCATTTTAAAGATGCCATTAAGGCGTTTAAGTATTGAAGAGATGAGCTAAGGTAAAATGAAGATTTTGTTATTTTCTATTAAAACATTTGAAATTCGTTATTTAAGTTTTATTCTTTTAATTCTTCACCCTAAAAGTGTTTCCAGAACCATATACTATCAATTAAGCAAGAAGGTGTTGCTCAAAAAGTAGTAAATTGTTATTTATATATGTTCTTGTAAGTGTCTAGTTCAAATATAGAGCAGTGTATTATAATTCTTCCATACTTCCATAATATAAAATAAAAATAAAAAAAATGATGGATAACCCCATTACTTACTTTTAGTTTGTTTTGTTTGTTAGTATGCACTATAGCAGATTGATGAAGAATTACTGAATGATTTTCATCATTCCTGTGTGTTTATATATGATTAAATTCCGTATCTTGACCGAAATTATTATCAGGTGCTTAAAATTATTTATTGTATGTATTGTATTGTTTATTAATGCGTACTCATGTAAGAACAAAAAGAAAATAATATTGTTGACTAATTTTTTTCAATTTTTTTTAATTTTTGAGCGTGACAATTTTTTTTCTAGAATTTAATATTACAAATCGATTACAAATACATTCTAACAATTTATTAAAATAAAATACAATAATAATTAATATTAGGGGAGATGTGCCTAAAATGACATACCACTTTTTCAAATTATGAATACAGTTTTATTTGCAATAAAAAGTAATATGTTATTAAACCGTACGTACAAGAATAACTAAAGCTAATGCAAAAATAACAAATTAATGAAATATTCTTACAAAACCGAATAAAAATTTTAATTTTTAAAATATGCCTTCTTTGTCATTTTAGAAATACTTTGATAAATTTTAAGACTTGCAAATGTCACAAATATATTGTTTTCTAGATTTTGGTACATCCGCACAGCTACAATGAGCTCATTTATAACAAGAAACACATTGAATCCACTGTTCTCCTGATTTTGATCTTGAATATAGTTCGTTACAGAACAGAGAGGGTGCGTCATCATCTTCTTCTTCATACAGTGCCTCAATTACCTACAGTGGCGACATACAATGTAAGCCGCCATGTTTTTGCTAAATTAACCTAGGCGGTATATGAAATTTACACACTACATTTACTTTTTTAATCTTTTAAATGTTTAAATTTATTATATTTAAATATTTAAAATATTAAACAAGTACCTAAATGTAGTGTGTAAATTTTAAATACCGTCTATGTTAATTTAGCAAAAACATGGCGGCTTACATCGTATGTCTCCACTGTAGATAATTGAAGCACTGTACTTCTTCAGCTTGAAATGGTTCTTCATTTTCTGTTTCTGTTGTGTCGAATATATTTTTCTCTTTGCTTTTTTCGCAGCTTTTCTTGTTTCAATTGCTCTCTTCTCTATTTCATTTACATGTAACTCTTCCATATATGTAAAATGGGTAAAATGACATAGTATATCATTTTATTCAAATATCTAGTATGTCATTTTATCCTGCACTATTCAAATTCCAAATGTTGAGCAAACCTTATCCCAAGAATTACATTAAAGTAGATATTCTGTTTTTGTACTACCCAATAAATAATCAATCATGCACAATATAGACATAACTAAAATATAAGTTTATAGTGCTACTAAAAATAAATCTGTACTGACCTTATAAATATTTACACACTAGATTTTTACAATATTTTGACTTTGCACATGAACATGCTGTCTTAATGCGTTTTTGCTATGGTCAATACATCTTCGTGTAAATGGCAGATGATGTCCAATAGAAAATAAAACCGTACGCGGCGCCAAATTTGAAAAATGCCCAGTATGTCATTTTATCCTAGTATGTCATATTAGGCACATCTCCCTTACAATTATTACAAATCAGTACAAGTATAAAAAGTATACATACAGTACATAAAGATATTTGCCATACTTATAAAGTTAGTCTAAAACTATTTTATAATATTCTTCACTTAAGAATTGCATTGCGCAATAATAATTCTTTTGTAGGTAGTTCAATTCATTTTCTAATCTGTGCTGATACCTATTACGAAACTATCTTTTTTCTACGACCACTACAGAAAAATTGCACTTTTCTCATGTTTTATAAAGCCGGAAAGTTATTCATTTCTCACAATCGTGGGTTAAAGTGTGAGAAATTATCTCTCACCCAAGTTGCCAACTGTAATATAATGTTAATATTTAAATATGCATTTTTTTGGTTTATAAAATACAAAATATTTGGTAATTACTTATCCATGTACATATATAAAGTAACTATTGTAATTATTTTAAAGTTCTATTATTTATTAAGATTATTTAACCTTATTGACAAACGTAATATTCTTAATCTGACTTTATATTTGTTTCTTCTAGTTTGAAACATGATATTATAATAAATGTAAAGTATTTGTTATGTATTTATTTATTTATTTAGAAAGAAATTATAAAATAATAAATACATATAAAATTTACAAATTAAGGGTTTGGCAGTTTGAAGAGATTCTTGACGACGAATCTAGGTAAAAGCTCGTGCATTTTCGTTACGTTACAGCAACCTCTAAAGTAGCTCCCACGGCAATGTTGACTGTAAAGAGAAAATGAAAATATTTTGAAATACCAGTATTACCAGTCCAGTCGTGGGGTATGAAAATAAGGTTTCATTCAAAAAAGATCAGTTATTATATTTTTGGATATATTTTATATTTAGAGGTACTAATAAAAAAATAATAGGAAGCACCGCCATCTTGGAATAATGGTGCAAATAATCAACATTTTTAAAATATCTCCTCACCAGTAGATGTTAGAGCAAAAATAGTTATTATCAGTTTTGTAGAAGACACAATTCCGTACAATTTTAATCTAAAACATTTTTTTCTATAGCCAATAGATAGAGCACATCACTTAAAACTATTAGATATTGTCAAAATTTAATTAATTCAATTTTTGCAACTTCCACGAATGAAACCCTACTGAATTTTAGGTTTGTACATCTCTACTGACACTGACTTTTTTATTTTGTTTCAAGAATATAGGCAAATTTACATCGTTGAAAAGCTGTTTAAATAAATATAAAATAAATATATCATCACGGCATATTACCCATTTCTGGGTGTGCCATTATCTACACATATGTAGACATCGATAATGATGACGATATATTTTACCGTGTGGGCGCTTACCAGGCGTCACCTCACGGGCACTCATAGCTGGTGTGGAGAGTGCACCACAGGGGTCACTTTTGTGCCATTTAAAATTGGAAATATTTGGCGCCGGTCGGGATCGAACCCGGTTCCCCCAGGTTCGCGACCAGACACTCAGGCACGCGACCCCATAAAGCTGTTTAGTGTTGATATTATAAACTAATGCCCAGTTGCACCGCTAACACTTAAAATTTAAACTGGTTTTATTCAGTTAGCCAATTCAATTTTGTACTGTAATTAAAAAAATATTCGTCAGGAATTAACATTAATTTATTTATCTAACTGAATAAAACCATGTTTAAATTTTAAGTATCAGTGGTGCAACTAGGCATAAATCGTCCATATTAAAATTCTGACTTTCAAATTATAATCCAAAATGTAACAATAATAAAAAAAATTGAGCATCACCATTTGAAAGCAAATAGAAAAGTGCTCTAAAAAAGTGTTAACCAAAATTTGGTAAGTTTCATGGAAGTTATTTGCAGAATTATATTTAGCAAAATTTATTTATCTAATGATTTTAAGTGCTGTAGCTCGCTATCTATTGGTTATACAAATTGGGTACAAAAAGTGGTTTAAATAAAATTATTTTTATTATTATTATTATTATTATTATTATTATTATAGAAAAAACAAAGTTCTAGATGAAAGGAGTAGGGAATTTTGTCTTCTACAAAACTGATAATTACTATTTTTGCTCTAATACTAATTGATGAGGAGATATTTAAAAAAAATTAATTATTTACATAATTTTTCCAAGATGGTGATGTTTCCGGAAGTGCATCAAGATTAAAAACTTAAATTTTTTATTAGGGTCATGTCCATAAATAAAAAATATCCTATCTTTTGCAGGGTAAATCTACTGCAGTACTTGACTATACTAGCATTATTATTTTATTAATAATTAATAAATATTGAAGTAGATACTTACTAAGGTACAATGGCTTCACTAATGCAAGAATTGTAGTTACGGCATTCGCAACCTTTGCAAGTACAGTCCAGAGCTTCAGTGGAACTGCATAAAGTGGCCACAATAACTACTAACAAGCAGTATGTCACTTTCATCTGGAAAAATATAGAAATATCGTGCAATAAAAGCCAGGTTTTAACATGCAAAAACGTAATTTTTTATCTAATTTGTACATGGTCATTCCATTAATTGAATATCTATAAAATGGGGTCATCCACCACTGTAAGATTTTTAATATTTATGCATAAATTACTTTTTATAACACTAAATATTTCTGAAGAAAATTTAAAAAATGTTATACGAATTCGAATAAGCTAACAATTAATTTAAAAGTAATGCACTCATTTGTCGGCTTTTGGTTACTACGTCATGCGCCCTGCAATAAGAAAGTGAGACAAATATAGTAATAAGAAAGAGAGAGAAATATAGTGGAACCAGGTGGAATCATACCACCATTTTAACTACTTTTGACGTTTGGTTCTTGATTAGAGGTTATGTTTAGTGATTGTAATCTGGCAGAGACTTGTATTTATTGTATATTAGACTTTTATTATATGAATATCAGCATTTAATAAGTTAGTATTGTAATAATATATTTTCAAGTTAACAATATATTTTATTCTCCGTTTTCACGTTTCTAACTTCTGCATTGTTTGCGAAATAATTAATCACCATAGCAATATCAACAATTGGCAAATTATCTGAATCAGCTTTACAAAAGTTGGATTCCAATTTCCAAAAATATCGTGACGTTATAGTTATAACCAATATATGTATACGTGTTTTTACAAGATGTAAACAAACAAGTTTCTACTTCTGCTCCCTGAGAGGCGCTAGTGTCTCTTTTTCCCGTCTCAGGGAGAACTACGTTGAATGAAATTTGAATTTTGTATTTCATTTTTATTATTAATTTCTCATATATTAAAAATTATTTTTGAGTTAAACTATGATTTATACCTACTATAATTCTTCCATACTTCCATAAATAAATAAATAGTATCTCCAACACAAGTAGACATCGGTAATGCAGACGATATATTTTTACCGCGTGGGCGCTTACCAGGCGTCACCTCACGGGCACTCATGGCTGGTGTGGAGCGTGCACTAGAGGGATCACCTTTGTGCGATTGAAAGTCTGCATTGGCCGGGATCGAACCCTGGTCACCAGATTGGCAACTTGACGCACACGGCCACGCGACCCCATAATACAAAATAAAAAATAAAAAATTTGTGGATAACCCCTTTACTTACTTTTAGTTTGTCTTGTTTGCTAGTATGCACTATAGCAGATCGATGATGGATTACTGAATGCTTTTCATCATACCTGTGTGTTTATATATGATTAAGTTCCCTATCTTGACCGAAATTATTATCAGTTGCGGGACCTTGCAACAAGATAAGTATCTTTTACTCTAGTTCCATACAAATATCATGGGGGTGATCGATCGATGAACAAATAAGTATTTGGAATTCCCGTGGTAAAAAAACGTAATCATCAATTGGTAAATTAGATCATGGAATATACGACAATGTGGAAAGTTTGAAGATTGCTTAATATTATTTATTGTTTACATTGTATTGTTAATTAATGCGTCGTCGTGTAGAACAAAAAGAAAATAATATTATTGACTAATTTTTCTCAGATTTTTTTAATCCTTGAGCGTGACATTTTTTTTCTAGAATTTAATATTACAAATCGATTACAAATACATTCTAACAATTTATTAAAATAAAATACAATAATAATTAATATTACAATTATTACAAATCAGTACAAGTATAAAAAGTATACATACATACAGTACATAAAGATATTTGCCATACTTATAAAGTTAGAATATTCTTCTCTTTAGAATAGCATTTCGCAATAATAATTTGCTTATAGGTGCATAGTTCAATTCGCTTTGTAATCTGTGCTGGTGCTGATACCTACTAGGAAACTATCTTTTTCCACAATCGTTAGCAAAATTCATTATTATGCAACTTAAAATAGTGAGCAAACTAGCATGTTGAATCACAAGTGAGCAAAGTAAATAACTTTCTTCACAAGTGTGCAAAATACACAAGCCTATATAATCTACGTCAGAAGTCATAAAATTTGGTGGAGTTGCAAATTTTACAATAAATATTTACCATTCGACATGAAGGAACAATAATTTTTTGAAGTTAACTTTGCATTAAATTCAAAAACATATCGCACCCCGGCGAGAAGAGTGACACAAGTCCAAAAATTTTTTTTGCGTAAAACTTAAATTAAAGAAGACAATTCTCGAATGTAAAGTTACTTACATTAGCTCGAAACGAAACGACATTAGCTCCATCTCTCGAAACATATAATCTTGTTCTATGTCACTATTCCAGATTATTAGAAGCATATTTTTGACAAATTTTATCTGATGAACTTAGAATTCTTAAATTTTGACTTGTGTCACTATTCTCGCCGGGGTGCGATATGTTCTGTTGAGTTTTTCATTAATAAAAAAAAGTACAATGTTTTGTTTTTTTAGAAAAATTATATTTCAAGATTGTGGAAAAAATCATGTTTAGTACACGTGAGCATGTCGTTTTCTCATTTGTCCAGTTGGCGCACGCGCTTCGTCTCGTGCGGCCAATTTCCAAACGCGTGAGAAAAAGACATACTTTGCTCACGTATATTAAAAATATATATTTTATTCATCAAGAAACGCACATGCAAATAAGACCATTATTCTAGCCTTTTTGATATTATTGATGTCACGTAAATCAACACGAGACACGAAAGTGCTAAAATAAACGTCGGTGGATGATGGATATGAACTATTTTGACAGGTCCATTTTACTTTCTGAACAGAGTAACAACATACGCCGCCTTATGAACAGATTCTATTATTTGTGTGAGAAGAAGAAACTAATTCAATGGGAGTAGGCGGTGGTGCAGCGCCCCCATAGCTATGAACTTTCTAGAACTACGGAAAAAAAATTGTGCACTTTAGTATGCGCTCACTAGCCCAAAGTACTCATAATTGGAAAATCCGGTATTAAAAGTGATAGATAGTTACTTAAAACCAAGGCATGGAACCCGAACCTGAATCGAACCAAAACGGAAATCAAACCGTTTTAGCGAACCCAGAACCGAACGGCGGTGGTGATGTAGAGTAACTAACTATAGCGCCACAATAGCTATGAACTTTCTAGAACTACGAAATAAAATTTGTGCACTTTAGTATGCGCTCAATAGCCCAAAGTACTCATAATTGGAGAATCCGGTATTAAAAGTGATAGATAGTTACTTAAAACCAAGGCATGAAACCCGAACCTGAATCGAACCAAAACGGAAACCAAACCGTAACATTTTAGCGAACCCAGAACCGAACCTCAGATATATTTTTCAATTGAACCCGAATCGAAACCGAAGCGGGTATTAAAAATCAGTTCAGGTTCATTTTCAGTTTGAAACGTAAGCCGAATTGTAATATTTACAGCCGATCATCGGCGCCTGCTGCGTCTGCGATACTGCCTGTGTAACTGTTGGTATAAATTGTGTTGCATTTTTGTCTTGCGTTGCATTATAACAAATTCCGGCTCGCTTTGTAATTAATTCAATTTCCATTAAGTCGAACCGAACCTGAACCCAGTATCTGAACCCGGAACAAAACCGTAAATTTTATTAATACATGAAACCAGTTTTTGGCGTGTTCGATGTCCAGCTTAAAATTATCTTGTATTTGAATTCATCTTAGTCCAGTCAAATATGCAAATCGGCTTAGTTTTAATTTTTTTTTCTGAAATTTGGACACGATTAAAGATAAACATTATTGTGCATTTAATACGTGTCGAAATTTCAAAAGAAAAATGAAAACTAAGCCGATTTGCAGATGTTCCAAATTTTAGGGAAATTTCATACAAGTTTAAATTGTTAATAATTCGTTAACCGCTCATCGGAGCAAAAATCGTTTAACATGACATGAAGGAGATTTCCAAGCTGAATTAAAATTTTTAAACCGGGGTACCGTATCTTTAACCAAATCAGAGTGGTTGATAAATTTGTGGAAAAGAGTTGACAAAAATTATTTAAAAATCATCGATAAATGAAAACTATTGCAAATAACAAAATCTATTAGACTAAGTATTAAAAACTTAATATTTTGCTTATTTTGTGTGATTAAATTTGCTTTCATAAATTGTTGTTCTGGTTACCTATTTTGGAACATAACTCTTTGAGAGTTCATCCTAGGTAAAAGATGTAAAAACCCTTTTTGTACAAAATGTTCCGAGCTTTAATTTTGTATTCTTGTAAAATTTCGATACGGGCCACTGTTTTTGAGATAATAGCGAAAAACTCATTTTTTGCACCTTTGATTCAAGATAGCTGCTCACGCCGGGCTTCCCAAAGGTCACAAATTTGAATTTTTCATCCCCGTCTCAACCCAAACATTATATATCAAAAACCGTTTTTCCCCACCTTTTGCAAGGCAAAGGTCTTTTTTGATCTCCATTGACTGGACTATCTTTTATATAATGCTTTCAGTTATGCTCTTATAGTTTCCCATAGGATGAAAGAAAAAATAATATAAAACAAGTATTTGTTTGTACAAATCATTTTGAGAAAAATGAAATTTAGTTATATAGTTGGTAAATTATAATAATTAATATTGTTTCATGTGGATTTGACTGTATAATTGTACTTTTACGTCAGAAACACAACAAAAAATTGCAACAGTCAGTGAAGTCATTTAAAACTATCGGCGACAACAGTTCATAGCTAAGATGCTGCCATCTACGTTGAGCTTTGCCCTCGTGCTCCCATTACGTGTCTTCATCAATCATGCACTTTTTATTGCGTAATACAATTCTAACGTGGAGAATACTATACATCTTATGTTATTATATGAAAATATTCTTATTTGATACATGATGTGGGTGTCTTCTGTGGTTGTTATTTCATGGCGACTGAAATCTGGTATCTCATGTGAGGCACTAGGTTGTCGCCAGTCCCATGCCGATGTCTGCAGCACACGAAGACGTTGTTGGCCGGGCAATGCTTACTGTGATTCGCAATAAACAAAGCCAAAATAGAACTTTATTTCAATTAGTTAGAAAATATTTCTTATTGCTATTTTATGGAAATGATAAGCAACAACGAAAGAAAGCACCAAAAGGGTTGAAAATATGATTTTAGCAGAACGAAGAATGAAGTTTTAGTGATTTCATAAATGAATTGGAATAACAATGGGGTATTACGGCTCAATCGAATTAAAGGAAAATAGTAAAAAAATACGAATGTATATGCTGAATAACGAATATTAATAAAAAAAAATGAAATGGTATAATTGAGATATTTCGGAAGTAAAGGGTTTTTTGTTATAGCGCTTCGACACTAATATGAAAATATTTTGATTGGCGACCGAGAGACCACTTATACATGCATTACAAATAGCGTGTTAGGAGGTGGGGATTACTACCAATGGAAGTTAAGAAATTCAAATTCGAAAGGCGGGGCTAACATTCCTGTACAGCAGTTTTCAAACAGTTTTTATTTTAACATAAATTTCTTGCATTAAACTTAATAATTTAAATACAACTGTAATTATAAAGTATGTAGGCTTATACAGTGTTATAATATTCATTTATTTTTTTCTAAATATAACTTAAAATAGCATATATTTCAAGAACATTTAGGTCCATGATGAAAACAGTTTGATACAAAAACACATAAATGTGACGTCACGTCAATCTTTTCAAAATTCGGGAGACCATAACTCGCTTATTAATAGGAATATTTTCACCGGATTTTCATTAATAGTCTTAGTTTTCCTAATATTTTCAGATGAAATTATAAAAAAAAAATGGTGTAATCCCCCATTTTACGAAAAATAATATTTTTTTTTCAGTTTTCCATTAATAATAATTGCCCTCACATTCAGGCTTATTCTGTAACAGAATTTTCAGAAACTGGTAATTTAGTTATTTATAGACGTATTTGATTGGTGAAAATTTTTAACTACTGAATTACAAAATAGGGCCAACTGTAACTTAGCAATGTAAACTGCAGCTTGATAATATTGCCATTGTAATACCTACAACTGTGATTGGTATAGATTTAGTATTTTTGTATTTGTGTCTGGTGTCGCATTTTGGAATTTAATATTTAGGCTTCACATAAAAATATAACTCCGAATGACACACTAATGCCATCTATTGGTTTGTATGGGAACATTTTAGAACACCAAAAGTGATTTATTTTGATGCTTCAAATTAAATGTTAATATTATATTTTATAAAATAGAAGCTAAGAAGCAATTCTTTGATAGTAAATTTCACGTTTTGTACAATTTATGATAACGAACATAATTTGTTTAATTAGTGCGTGTGAACTACAAGACATACGCCCCAATTCTGTAAGAAAGTTGTTAAGACTTAGCAACATTGCTATAGCAAAAAACCAATACTAATAGCGAACACTGAATAAAACATGAAAATGACAGCCTTTACATTTGTTTCTATTGGTTATAATTTTTAGCAACCTTGCTAAGACTTAACAACTTCCTTACAGAATTGGGGTGATAGTGTGCTCCTGCAAAACCCTAAAATCTAATTTCTAAAATCCTAAATAATAACGATATGTAGGCTGTGTCTGATGTTGCTCTTTTATCACCCTAGTATCTAAATCCTAAATTTATGTGCCCTAAATATCGTCATTATTTAGGATTTCAGGAATTAGATTTGATGGTTTTGCAGGACCACATTGTGCTTTGGACGCGCACTAATTAATCAAATCATATTCGTTGCTATAATTTGTGCAAAATGTCAAATTTACTGTCAAAAAATAGCGTCTTAGTTTCTATTTTATACAATATAATATTAACATTTAATCTGAAACATCAAATTAAATCGAATAGTGTAATTCATTTTTGTTGTACTAAAATGTTGCCATATAAACCAGTGGATGTCATTTGTGTTCCATTCAGAGTTGTATTTATGTGAAGAAGACCTAAATACTAAATGCCAAAATGCGACATCGGACATAGCCTTAGCACATATAAATTTAAGATTTTAGATATTAGGGTGATAAAAGTGCAACATCGGACACAGCCTTAGTCAGTTGTTGCTAATCTAATTTTTTAATTCTTTTACATTAGAAATGCATGCAAATTAGATAGTTCATCAGATAAGAACAAAGATATTGTCAATTACTTACTTACTAGCTAGTACATCTTGTTTTAATTTAGCAATTAATTTCTTTACTACTTTGCACAATCAGATAATAAGTACTCTATCCATTTTATAATTGAGTTTAACAAATTTAATAGGAACTTCACTATTTTTAAAAAATTTGGTTTATGAAATTTCATTTAAATTGAAATATTCTGACATGATCTTAAGCTCAATTTGTTCTCCAACAGTAGAATTTATTGTTTTATTCTTGTAAATTACTTGTATATTTCAAAATAAAAATTGCTTACTGTGGTACGACATCCAAACTGCGACAGCGCGTATAATGAATGCATTTACAATTAGGACAATCACAGGAATTCTGGCTTCGGATGATTCTGCCTGCTTCTGTAGCCCTTGCTAAGACAGCTATCACCATTGCAATTAGCAAGAGGACCACACACCTCATCTACAAACAGATAAAATAGTTACCTACAATATTGAGAACTTGTGTTTATTAACTAAATATAAAATTAATTGGAGGAATCAATTTGTATTTAATTTTATGTGTTAGGTGCACTCAACCGAATTCACCATCCCTGAATCAAATTTGATTCTCTGATCAACAAAATTTGACACTGTTGCTTTGTTAAAACTGTTGATCTCCAAGGTAAACCAGAACTTGATTTACAGATCAGTGTTGATCAGAGAATCAAGACTTGAGTCACGGTTGGTGAATTTGGTGGTTATAAAGTACATCTGTCCTGTAAATAATAATTTTTAAATGGCTTGACAACACAAAATTGCGAAAGAAGTTTTTGATTAGGATCTTTTTAAGATTGATAATTAAAAATTTCCACAATTTGTTACTATGAGTAATCGATACTGATAATTTATCAGTTATTGTAATTTAAAAAAATTGTTGTGGCTAGCACAAAACCTCTCGCATATCCATATTAGGCTACATAAGTATTGTATTTAACATATCTGGTACCCTCAAGAAATTCTAATTACATCTATTTTTTTCTCCTACTGTTCTAAATGTTCGAGTTTCTTCCAGTACGATGACGAAATTGGTGGTATTTCTAAATGGTATATATTCGACATATTATGTATCCATAATTTTAAATATGTAATTAATAATAAAATAAGAAATATTAAATGTACTTCTTAGAAAAAGCCGTCAGAAATATCTCTGCATTTTTGACAATGACATTTATCTGTCTATTACAATAATGGTTTCTATGGAGTTGTTTGAACTGTGAGATTAATTACAACAAATTATTTTATATATTAATATTTCTTTATCTGTAAATTTATAGAAGATATAATAAAAAATTTAAATGTATTGGATAGAGAATTTTATAATCTTTAATATTTGTAACAACATAAATTTAAAAAAAAATAATATTTAGGAGTTTTTTTTTTAAGAAATTACTACTTCCGGTTGTTCAATTGTTACCACAACCTAATCAGCTTCGCTCATTAAAGTCAGATTGAGGAATCCGTAGTTGAACAGATTTTAAGTCTTCTAGAATTTGAGAAATCGCTTATCCAACACCCACACATTTACATACACTCACTCACACATAAACACACACACATAAACACACACACACACACACAACACACACACACACACCATCACCATCGTAGAAGTGTTAAAATCGGATTGTAGGGATCTTGAAATGTGCTTATTCATTAGAATATGGATATACGATTTTTAGCATGAATCCAGTACCTCTCTTAGCGGTAGAGGTAAAAATTGCAACATTCTGGTTATATTCATTTTGAAATGTTCAAATATTGTCACCTATGCTCTTAAGTATATTTCTCAATAATTTTCTGAAATGGGGTCATTTCAAAAAAAATAATTGTCGATTTTTTTTATAAAATCATGAAATCCATCTCATTTAATAAATGTAGTAATAGAAAATAATTTGAAATATGCGACTTTTCATCCATAAATTTGCTAATAAACTTTCGCGCTTTTAAACACGGACTAAATTTGTGACGACACATATTCATACTCATACAAAGACAGTTCTCTCTGACACACACACGCTTCACAACATGAAACAGTAACCTAACCTAAAAGTGTGACAGCTGACAGCAAAATATACAAAAGAGAAGATTATTTTTACTTTCTATTTCTTTAAAAGTACTAGTGCCGTATAGGGTATGTAAATAAACCATTTATTTAAATAAATACCAAACCAAATAATCATAGTTCTAAATTAAACCGGTAGAGCTCGACTGTCGTATCCGTGAATATGTGTCGTCAGCCGTTGAAATATTTGAAATTAAACGCAACTTTTAAAAAATCATATCTCTGATTCTAAAGACTTGTAAGATGTAAAACATACACATACATGTTAAATTTGGCCTATTTTTTCAAGAAAAAAATAAATCAGAAAATGTGAAATGACCCCATTTTGAGAGCCAAATTTTTTGTAACAATAAACGTCAAGTAAACTATCAAAGCAAGTAATATGTCATAAGATAGCTTATTGTTAATTAACGCTCATGTGAGCTTTTAGAGCTTTGTAGGTGACTCCTACTCCTCACTCACGGTACAGATATATCGTCATTTTCACACCAAAATCTGCGAATAGAAACTGAATTGGGCAATAAGATGTGATGGTAAATTTGTGTAGGTATTTATTTTCGTGAGTTGCATTTTTTATTTAATACAGTTTACAATGTAAGCTAATTTTTAGTTTTACGTGCAGATGTACTCTAGTTTTGAGAGTAGTTATTGTAATGAGACAGTTAGCAAGCAAAGCACGTTGGACCTAAGTTTATAAACATTGTCCTGCCAATCTCTGCACTGTGCGCGTAAGTAGTATGATTCTCACAGGTCTTTGATTCGGTGGTTTATGACTTCCTAATAGACGTAGACTAGGACACACTGCGCCGAAATTAAAAAAAAAAATGTTTTAACTACTCACGATAAAGTATTGTAATTTTGATTCATTACTTCACTCCTACTGCTTTTTTAACATGTGTAAACAATACGTAGTTACTTTGCTGAAGTGACCAGCTCTAGCACAATAATTCTCGTCATTTAATTTTTATTTATTTAAATTCATACCTACATATTTACTAATGGTGGCAACTATATTAAATTTCTTTCTTCTTCTCCAGCATCTTACCGTTAAATTTATCAAGAACGCGATATGCGATTTTTAGCACGATCTCTATAGGTAATTCCTTGGCCAAACGTAGCGGAAAGAGAAATAATAACTATTTTTCTGACACTAAAATCAGATATGGATTCCATTTAAAAAAATATGTTTGAGATATATCGAAAATTTAGGGATATATTTTTTTTCGTATGCCACAGGTTAGTTAATAAAAATATTTTTTATTTTTCCAACATTTTTTTCAATTACTAATACAGGGTGATCAAAAAGAAATGATGCGGTTAGCAATACAATGGGCCATAACAAAAAATACTACTCAATAAATAACGATTAAGATAAAAAAAACATTTTTTTAATAATTACTTTGCGAGATATTTGAATTTATTTCTAGGGCCACAGATGAGGTCACATTATTGGTATCTTTCTCGCGCAATTTTTAATTATCAATGCAGTTATACAAAAAACAATTATGACTTTTTGATATCACGAATTGCTTCAAAATTAAACGAACTTTCATTTAAAAATATTTTAAAAAATTGGTTTATGGGCCCATTCTGGGGATCATTTTATTCTACAGTTTACTACACAATAGCAGGTGAAAGCAGAAATACTACTTGACATGTCATTTTGACCATAAATACAAATAGGTTATGCCAGAGCAGAGATCTGACAGCTAATTAGATTTTAAGTGATTGAAATGCTTTAGATTATTGCTTATGGGTTAGTGTAAGAAATACAAGTACGTGGGTATGGAAACAGCAACCATTTTAATAAAAAATTGCAAATATACCCAAATTGGAATTTTTAAATATCACTGTCAACAATCATCCCAATTCTGTAAGAAAGTTGTTAAGGCTTAGCAACATTGCTATAGCAAATAACCAATAATAATTTCGAACACTGAATAAAACATGATAATGACATTGGACAGCCTTTACATTTGTTTCTATTGGTTATCATTTTTAGCAACGTTACTAAGACTTAACAACTTCCTTACAGAATTGGGGTGATTATCAAAAACAGAAAATTTCAAGTATTGCCAACTAAATCAGTTATTTTTGATCACTCTGTAGTTTAAAAATAAAAAAAAAAATGTGAGCCGTGGTGGGACGCCTGGCAGATGTGAAACAGCGAAATTAATTTGCATTGTCTTCAAAATAAACTAAAACTACATTTCATTTTATTTTGCAGACAATAAAAATATTCTTCCAAATATTAAGTAATGTGTTGGTATGGGAACCGCTCTTGAAATTATGTACTCTGCGAGTTGAGATATAGAGAGCCAACGAGTTACGACGCTGGCCGAATGGCACGTAGCGTCTCGTCATAGAAACCGTTCTTGCCCCCGTATATGCACGTCAATAGATGTTTCACATCAAAATCAGCAAAATTTAGTTTTTCTTCTTTATATAGAAAGTCAAAACAAACACATCTGAGATGGCCTCCAAAGGCGCTCAAAAATCCATTTAACCGACATCGTATCTCTTAAGGCCTATTTATAATGAAGTAACGCAAGTGGTAACGCAGTTGCAGTAAGGTAACGCAAAAGATAAATGTACGGTACAGCATATACCGTTTTATAATGAAACGCAACGCAGAGCCGCAGAAGTAACGTAACGCAACGCAACGCCAAAGCTGACCAACTTTCATCTTTCTACCTTACTTTTGTACCTCTAGCCAATAAGAATTCAGTATTTCAGTTTTACTAAAAAACCTGTATTATCGATATGTTCGTGAACTGTCAAAATTACATAATAAATTCTACATTTTATGGTTAGATTTTCAAAGCGATATGAAGAATAATTATGGATGATAGAAAATTAATCGAATTAATCGAGAATAACCGAGTCAGAAACAGTATTGCCGCAGCTATGTATATCGTCGTCACTTTCCATTTCTATTCAAATTATTTTATACACTTATTTATATGCCATGTGTCATAAAGACTATAAATAAAAATGAGTTGAATTTCAACAATATAACAGAATTCTTTTGATTGGTTAGAAATGCTATCTTCGGCGTTATTATAAATCACATATTTTGTGTTTGCGTTACTGATTACGTTGCGTCGTTGCGTTGCGTTTTACGTTACTTCATTATAAATAGGCCTTTATGCCCAGTTCCAAAAACATTAATTAACGCCTTGTTCAACCAACGATTCATCAAAACAAACAAATGCAACGCGATTTTTTGACAACAATGATTTAAATGTCATAAGAACAAGGAAACTGATTCGAATTTGTTCGATTTGATGAATCGTTAATTGAACAAGGCGCTGATTAATGTTTCTGCAACTGGACATTAGAGTTCTCGAGATCCCAATGGTGGCAGTTCTAAATGGGACATACTGTATGTCTACCCATTATTTGGGGGAAAAAAATAGGAGTACCTGTATCTTTACAACGGTGCACTAATGGGAAAACTTTTCCTTAATTTAATTGAATTTGTATTTCTTAAGATAATAGTAATTTACGTAACAAGACCTGAAAGTGATACTTTACTGGGTGAGCAAGCATATTCCAGAGCGAGCCCAGTATAGACACTTTCAAGACATGTTGGGTACAATATGTTTTTGCGATCCTGAAAAAAGAATAAAAAAGTATTATTTTATTTTTTACTGCGAGCAAATAAGAAATAAATAAACAACTGATCTCCATGGAAACATTTAACTTTACCGGTCCCTGGATCGGTAAAGTACTTTCCGATCCCTTATAGACAACTTTCCGAGCTAGCTCAGCAAAGAAGGACTTTCCGGTCTAAATAGTGATCAGAAAGAGCTCATTTTCTGGGCGATCGCGAAAGAAAAAACAAAATTTCCATGGTGAGGCCCGATTAAATATCCTCTTTTTATTTATGAATGTATTTTATAAAATCACTCATTTCTGGGTGTACCAATTTGCTTTTAAACCCAGATATTGGTAACGACGATATATCTGTTCATTTGAACTCTTTCAGTAGGCGTCACTTTACAGGTTTTCAATAGATTAACAATTATGGAATCAAATAAAATACTCATACATACCTTATCCATGCACAGTCCTTGCACTAGTATATCAAATGAACAAACACCAACTGGATTAAAAATCTGGAACAATAAAACTTTCTTTTATCCTCCACTTTAGTTAGTCAGTCACAACCTTGTAGCTGAATGTGTTTGCACAATCTCAATCTGTTGTCTGTATGTCGGTGGCTTATGAACCCTAGTGGCGACTTCCTAGTGCTTGTGTTGCCGCCCAGGCCACTTATCCCATTACGGCTAGAGCGATGTCCCTACTCAAGCAGGAAGCCCCGACTTCACCAGATAGGATAATTTGTAACCACAAGACACAGAACGCGAAGGCACTGCCACGGTTTATAAACTGACAGGGAGGTTGGAAATATTTTCTTACATGATTTTTTACCTTACGACACCTTTAGGTAAAGAAGGTATTGTCTTTGGTCAAAAAAATCGGTAGGGAGTTACTAATGAATAAGCACGTTTTAGGGTCCCTAGAATACGATTTTACTAATTTTACGATGATGTCTGTATTTTAGACGCCAAAACTTTCTATATTAATTTATTGAAAAAATAATTAGTGCATACTATAAAGAAAAAAATTACGAATTTTTTGATACCAAACACGTTACATTCTTTCTTAATTGTACAAATTTTTAAATTTATTTTCTGGCTTTACATGAAACAGAAATGTAATGTGTTTGGCATTAAAAAAAATCGTAATTTTTTTCTTTATAATAGAAACCAATTATTTTTTAAATAAATTAATATAGAAACTTTTGGCGGCTAAAAAACTGTTTTTCTATGTTATAGCCCTATGACCCGTTTTAAAATTTACACCTTGTATATATATGTATGTGTGTGTGTGTGTGTGTGTGTGTGTGTGTGTGTGTGTGTGATAAATTTTTCTCTGACAATAACCCCAATACTACAATTCTAAAAATTATAATTCTTTCGTATTCCCTTCTTTACATCCATATGAAGAGCTGATTAGATTTTAGTTATAATTATTCATCCGGAAGTACCCATATTTCAAAAAGAGATTAACTTTCATAAATTAGTCATCATTGCTATAACTTAGGCTGTGTCCGATGTCGCATTTTGGCATTTAGGATTTAGGTCTTTTTCACATAAATATAACTCCGAATGGCACACTAGTGATATCCATTGGTTTGTATGGCAACACTTTAGAACAACAAAAATGAATTATACAATTCGATTCAATTTGATGCTTGAGAGTAAATGTTAATACAGAGAATTTATTTTAAAATGCAACATTATGGTTCATCACTTCCATGGTTACTCACTATTGTCAAAAAATGACAGCAATGTAATATTTGTCCATTTTAAAATGCAACATTATAAATAGTATTGCAGAACAGGAGATACCTCCAGAAAACATCACAAATGGTGTCAATTCTTATTACGACCGACTAGAATATTGCCTCAGTGTGAATGGGGGTATTTTTTAACATTTATTACATGAAAGATGAATTTTTGTAAGCTAAAGTTTGTTAAGATGTGCAACATTCATATTTTGATTTTTTTGTTATTCGTATGTAGTCCAATTTATTGAAAATTTGTTTTGGTAATACAAAACTACAAATTTTGTATGTTGCATTTTAAAATGGACAAATATTACATTGCTGTCATTTTTTGACAATAGTGAGTAACCATTGAAGTGATTGACCATATGTTGCATGTTAAAATAAATTCCTGTATTATATTTCATAAAATAGAAGCTAAGAAGCTATTCTTTGACAGTAAATTTGACATTTTGCACAAATTATAGCAACGAACATAATTTGTTTAATTAGTGCGCGTCAACTTCAAGGCGTAGTGTGCTCCTGCAAAATCCTAAAATTTAATTCCTAAAATCCTAAATAATTACTACGGCATATAAATTTAGGATTTAGATATTAGGGTGATAAAAGTGCAACATCGGACACAGCCTAAATCATAGAAACAATTGATATATTCAAATAAATACTATTTGACAGATGTCAGTTTCAAGTGCAATTTGTATAGTGTATTATGTTCTTGTTATAATTTTATTGGATTTATAGAATCTTTTCCAATGAATTTTCGGTATGGGATTTGTACAAAATACATCGAATTGACAGAAGGTCTTATGCTGGCCATAACAGATTTTTTTCTCAATTTCTAGGCATGAAGAGAAAAGATTAGAACAGCAACAAAAAATTATTTTTCGATATAGACCCCTTGCTTTTGGATAGAAGTATTACATCGTTTCATTAACATCTTTAATCCATTATAAAAGTATTCCGTTATTTTGTCCGCAACATGCCTTTCAACAGCCGCTAAGTTCATTATCATCCAATTATTTAAGGTTTTTTTTTTTGAGATTTGAAAACAAAAGATAGTCACAGGGGACTAGACCTGGACTATAAGGTGGATGGTCTATTTCTACAAAACCACATTCAGCAACGGCAGCTTTTGAAAAGTCTTAATTTGTGGGCTGGTGAATTGTGGAGCAACAGGACACCTTACGTGACAACACAAACTGACAGATATTAGAACTAATATTGCTGCAATTGTTTTGTAAATTGTCACACACGTCACCAAGGCATATATGATTAAATTTTTCTTCAATTAAAGATGACGATTTTGAAATAATGGCTATTGCAGAAAAAACAAAAAATAAGAATTATGTTAAAATGGCAATACTCCAGTATTCAGATTTTTTAGAACACTCACACAAATTGCAAAGGATATTGCGTAAGATTTACAGTTGTACAGTATTTCCATTATTAAGCTGAAGAAAACTGCACACTATCAGCCCGATTCACAAAAAAGTTTAAAAGTTTTTGGATTAGTGAATTCCATTCTATTCTTGTATTTAAAATTTAATTTTCATGATTGTATCAATAAAGGTAGATATTAGGAATAGATTAGACTATATTTTAAGATATAAACTGTCAAAATTAGAGTAGAATTCGCTAATCCAAAAAAGAGGATTAGCTTAAACTTTTTTGTGAATCGGGCTGTATATGTTTATGAGTTTTCATTATGTGTTCATAGAAAAATTAAAATCTATTGATTTGCAACTAGTTTGAAACGGGGCATGTGCATTCGATCTCAAACTCCAACCGTTTGCAAACCGTATGAACAAAGCATAATATATTAAATCTGCTTATTACTACAATTAACATGGCTAAGCTTTAATATAGAGCTATTGGTCCGTTTTCTTCTATACGACTCAGGACCTGTTTTAGAACCTTCGGTTTAAATTTTAACTGTCAGTTAAATAAACATAATTGAAGCGATATGAACTATCTTCATCATTGCTGTTAATAATTCCATTCAATATTATTCATTTAACTTATACTTAAAATTCTGACCGGAGATTGTAAAACTGGCCCTAAGTTTAGTTCTTACTTGCCCCGTTAATCTTTGGGGAGTTTTAAAATGTTTTGCTTACCTTAATTGTTTTTGTTTTGGGGCAATACTTTAATGATGGAAATGAATGGATATTTCTTTAATCACAAATGAATAGAAGTAAATACGTATCCATAGCACCCAATAAAACGATCTGTACCAAACGCGTCATGTGGCTTGAATTAAAAATTAGGAGAAGAAATTGCATCATAAACGTTTCCGGATTAAAACTATAGTGCTGCAGTCTACACCGCTTTTTATTTATTAATTTATTTATTATTATATTTATTCTTGCGTAATAGGCTACTTGCGTGGTACTGAAAATCCGATTTCTATCACTATATACGTAATGTTATGTTAAAAACATGTATAAAAATATAAATTTTATTTAAAAAAAAATATTTGTCTTTAATTGAACAGGAAAAGGAAATCATATTTAAAAATGTTTCTCTCTTCATTACCACATCTGAATCTGGCAATCATATTAATGTTTTTTTTTTTTTTTATCCAATATGTATACCGTGGTATTGTTGATCTTACATTGTTGTTCTTGCTGTTGTATGTCCCACTCTCTCTGATGTAATTCATAATATATGTTGTCTCCATTTATGCAGCAGTAATAAAAATTGCGGTTTTGTTCCGGGTTCAGGTATTGGGTTCAGATTTGATTCGATCTAATGAAAATTGAATTAATGTTTTTTTTTTTTTAAATAACAGTCTTTATTTAGAGATCATTTAAAATGTGAACCAGAATTTATAATGCAACACAAGACAAGAAGAGCAACGCAGACGCAAAAGGCGTTGATGATAGGTTGTAAATATTACGATAACTTTTAAGTTTCGAACTGAAAATAAACTTGAACAAGAGTTGAACCCTGAACCCGAATTTTAATACTCGGTTTGAAAAGTACATCTGAGGTTTAGTTCTGGGTTTGGGTTCGCCAAAATGTTACGGTTTGGTTCTGGTTTTGGTTCGATTTAGGTTCGCGTTGAATGCCCTGATATAAACACTACGCACATTTTAAACTTCAATATGAAAAACTATTTCAGTATCAGTCTTAAATCGCACTTTCAAAATTGAATTGACATTATTTTGTTCCATATCACTGATAAGTGATAAGATATGTAATATAATATTGTTTGTGTTTTGCGAGTTTTATTTTTTTTATAAATATGATATGAAAACATTAGCTATAAATTATGGAAGTGTATTGTTAATTGCAGTTATTTTATTTACAATAATTAGGTACAGATTAAAAAATATTAAAAGGTACATTACAAAAATGGTTCCTTTTTCTTAAACCTTATTGTATGTGTGCTGGTCTCAGGAATCTAAGAAAATTTCTCCAGGGAGCATCCAAATTGCAACATACATACGAAATGTATCTTGCCGAACAATGTTGACTGAAAAAAAATCACACAAAATCCTCAATCTATACAGGCTGGTTGATTTTTCATTGTCCAGCTTATATCTTCTGAAATATTAAAGATACAAGAAAAAGATATATAGAAAAGTTATTTGATACAACCTGGTTTATAATTTAGAATAAACGATTTTTTAAATAGAACACCCTGTATATTTTTGCGGAATAAAATTCTAAATAAATTTCTCTTTACAATGATGTATAACAAGTACGGGTTTACCTTTAAATTATGTCTAACAAAGCAAACATAAATACGATAAAAGTAGGCTGTGATATTCTATTGTTTATACCAGTAATATCTGTCATAAATAAAAGTATTAATAATTTTGTAAATCATCAATGCTAGTAATTCTATTACTTGCTTTATTAGACATAATTTTATTCAAAGGAAAACCCCTACGTAGCCAATGTTCATGTGTGACAGACATTACAGGTATAAACAATAGAATATCATAGCTTACTTTTATAATATTTCTATTTGCTTTATAGGACATAATTTAAAGGTAAATTCTTACTTGTTACACATCATTGTAAAGAGAAATTTATTAAGAATCTTATTCTGTCAAAATATACAGGGTATTCTATTTAAAAAATTAAAGTTAAACATTTTTTCAAAAAATTGGTAGGCCTTGGAAAAAAATTGTTTATACTAAATTATAGATCAGGTTGTATTAAACAACTTTTGTATTTAACTTTTTTTTGTATCTTTAATATTTCAGAAAATATAAGCTGGACAAAGAAAAATCAACCACCCTGTATATCTATTACAAATTTATAATGGATTTTATGATGATCTTATAATTAATAATACTTACTAAGGTACGATGTTTTCAATGTTACATTGTCCTCGCGGTACACACTGACAGTTTCCACAGTCATCACAGAAACTACTTCTAGGTGGGGGACCTGTAGCTATTGGACGGCTTCTTATTATGTTTCCCCTAGGTTCTGATGTTGCCACTAGAGTGGCCAGCATCACCACGGAAAATAGAGCAAGCACTAGGTATTTCATCTAAAAGTAAGAAAGAAAACATTTAATTCAAAATGATTACATGGTTCTAAAAACAAATATAAGATGTTTGATGGACATAATATTAGAGATCAAAATAATTTGAAAAATCTTAACGAACATATTTATGAGATATGATTTACAGGAGTACAACATCCGAAAACTACAAATTAAAATTTTTTTTTTCTGTAATATGAGAGAGAGATAAAATATATATTTGTAATATACTTACCTTATTGTTTGCTATCAAAGTGAATTAGATATGTATAAAACAACACTTTCTAAGGCTTTTATACTATGTCGAGTAGTTGATAATTATTTAGATATCAAAACAATATTATCTACTCTTTAACTGTTGGCCTATAAAGATAAATTTAGTTTTTGGCGTAATAAACTTTGTATTTTAATTATTAGTGTTATGTATTTGTATTTTTATTTGATTATATGAAAATTACGAGGTCTCATGTTTATATTCCCGCACTAGACAGTTTTAAATTTTTATGTAATTTTCCATTATACTGTTTTTTAAACATATGTCTTGGTAACGTGTGTGACAATGAGCCTGTTTCACATTTTTCAAAAACTATTTTAAATGAAAGTTTATGCAATGATTTTTTTAGTAATAATTTTTATTTTAATAATTTGTTGTTATTTGTGGAAATAATTAAATAAAAAGATTGGCGTCCTGAAAAACTACCCCCCACTCCTGTGACGTAGAAGCACATACATTACATCATTAATAGCCAATAGGAAAATAGTTTTTCCATCACCTACGTTAATTCATATTATTTATATAAATAAACGTAGGCTAAAGTTTGTCACATGTTAATAACAAAATCTTTTAATACTGACGGTGACATTGCTCATTGTAAATGAATAATAAAGTAATAATGGCTAATTCAAATTACACTCAAGCTAAATCGGACAATTAACCGAAGGTCGATAGCTGGATGATGGCTGAATTTATATCAGAACGATTGTTTTACTGCTACCGAAATAAGGAGGTGTTAAAGAGTTGAGGTAAAATAAAATATAAAAACTGAATTTATTATATAAATTGATAATATATTATGGTCGTGATTCTTATTTGACACTTGTTTGACAACTTTGACAATACACTTCACACCTTAGAACCGCTGAAGATGTATGTACTCTGACGTCACATTCTGTTTCAGATCACGTGACTTATTCAAAATTTTATCCAAATTACAAAAATTAATTGTAAAATATCTAAAGGATATTTCGTGATATTTTTAAATTTGAGGCTCTTTAAAGAACAATATCTTTTCAAATTTAATACTTAGAAGCCATATAAAATTCTTGCAACAGCCCTATTTACAAAACAATTGCAGCAATATTAGTTCTATCTGTCAATTTATGTTGTCATGCAAGATGTCCTGTTGCTTCATAACAATGCGCCAGCCCACATGACTTTTCATGCACTTGCTGAATGTGGCTTCGTAGAAATTAACCATCCGCCTTATGGTCCAGATTTAGTCCCCTGTGATTATTTTTCGTTTCCAAATCTCAAAAAAAGAGGAAAAAATTAGGGATGATAACAAACTATATCGGTTGTTGAACGGCATTTTGCGGAGAAAACTAAGGAATATTTTTGTAATGGATTAAAGATGTTATTGAACCGATGTAATTAATACGTGTAACCAAAAGCGGCCTATATTGAAAAATAAATTTCATACCTAGTCCAGGCATAAAAAACGACCCCTCGTATTATGTAAAAATTTGTAAGATCTTACCCAGATGAAAGTACAAATATGTACCGAAGAGTCGCGTTTTTGTAGGAATTTTAATCATTTACAGCCCGTTTCTTAAAAAAGTTTAAGCTAATCCTCATTTTTAGATTAGTGATTTCTATTATTTTCCGGTATTTAAAATTTAATCTTCAAAATATTATCAAAAGAGGTAGATACTAGGAATTGATTAGACTATATTTCAAGATATAAACTGTCAAAATTAGAGTAGAATTCGCTAATCCAAAAATAAGAATTAGCTGAAATTTTTCGAGAATCGAGTTGTTAATATATTGAAATTAATACTTGTTTAATTTAACCCACTTTATTTACACACAATAAGACAGACAAAAGTAAATTGAACAATAAGATTAGATTGAATACAAACATTAACAATATGATTAATTTATTGATTTAAATCTTGAATATTTTCTTCATTGTTGTGAATTTGTTTTACTTGGCAACAAACATAGAGGTAACTTCCTGGACACCAAGATCTATAATATGAACAAGAATATCTTTAAAATTTATGATTCAAAAATTAAATATAAAAAAATTATTAAAATATCTTTCAGAACTCATATTAATAATTGGAATAATACTACCTTTTTAGTTTTTGTGCTGTATTTTTTATTAAAACCCAACGTTTCGGCATCATAAAATGGTGCCTTCTTCAGGGAAATGTGAAAAATAAAATAAAAAAAAACAAGTAACCAAGGAAACATCTGTTGTGGCCAGCACAAGACCTCTCGCCATTTCCATATTAGGCTATATAAGTATTGTATTGCACTTCGCTTTCGAACCGTCGTTTTATAACAAAATATTATAGAACATTACCCAAATATTGTTTTTTATTATATTTTACATGTCTTCTGCACACATATAATTCTAATTATATCTATTTTTCATAGTATGAGGAAGTTTCTAAGTGTCAGAGATTGTTCCAATTCATTAACCAGATTGGCGGTATTTCTGATGGATAGGTATATGCATTTTACCTATAATTTCAAATATTTAATTAATAAAACAATAAGAAAACTTAAATATACATCCCAGTAAAAGCTATCAGAATGTCACTAAAACTGTTGATTTTTCACACTGACATGTGTCATTTACAAATTATTTTATAAACATTGGAATTTGTCAACTGGTTTCCTTAGAGCCGTAGTCTCTGCTATTAGTTCACTCTATAAATTATAGTGTCTTTATCTCTAAATCTATACAAGATATAATTAAAATTTTAAGTGTATTAGATGGAGAATTTTATGTTCTTCAACATTTAATAAAAAAACCTCCCAAAAAATTATATTTAGAAGAATTTTTCTAAGAAACTACTACTTCCGGTTGTTCAATTGTTACCAAAACCTTTTCAGCTCTTCCCAGGAATGTCAGATTGAGGAAACTGCAGTTAAATATTTTTTAAGTCTTATAGTTTTTGAGGAATCGTGACTACAACATCCAGACATACATACATACACAAACACACACACACACACACACACACACATCCACACATCCACACACACACACACATCCACACATCCACACACACACACACACACACACACACACAGAGAGAGAGACATCATTTTAAAAATGTTATAATTGAATTCTAGGGACCTTAAATCGTGCTTATTCAATAAAATCTGGATATGCGAATTTTAGCATGAATCCAATGTAAAAAAACAAGTAACCAAGGAAACATGAAAAGTACGTAAATGTTACCTTGGTTACTTGTTTTTACCTCTCGCTAAGAGAGGTATTGGATTCATGCTAAAATTCGCATATCCAGATTTTATTGAATAAGCACGATTTAAGGTCTCTACAATCCGATTATAACATTTTTAAAATGATGTCTGTGTGTGTGTGTGTGTGTGGATGTGTGTATGTATGTATGTGTGTGTGTGTGTGTGTGTGTGTGTGTGTGTGTGTATGTATGTATGTCTGGATGTTGTAGTCACGATTCCTCAAAAACTATAAGACTTAAAAAATATTTAACTGCAGTTTCCTCAATCTGACATTCCTGGGAAGAGCTGAAAAGGTTTTGGTAACAATTGAACAACCGGAAGTAGTAGTTTCTTAGAAAAATTCTTCTAAATATATTTTTTTGGGAGTTTTTTTTATTAAATATTGAAGAACATACAATTCTCCATCTAATATACTTAAAAATTTTATTATATCTTGTATAGATTTAGAGATAAAGACTCTATAATTTATAGAGTAAACTAATCGCAGAAGCCAAGGCACTAAGGAAACCAGTTGATAAATTCTAATGTTTATAACATGACATGTCATTGTCAAATGTCAACAGTTTTAGTGACATTCAGATAGCTTTTTCTGGGAAGTATATTTAACTTTTCTCATTGTTTTATTAATTAAATATTTGAAATTATAGGTAAAATTGTGGTAAAATGCATATATCCATCAGAAATACCGCCAATCTGGTTAATGAATTGGAACAATATTTGACATTTAGAAACTTCTTCATACAATGAAAAATAGATATAATTTGAATTATATATGTGCAGAAGACATGTTAAATATAGTAAAAAACAATATTTGGGTAATGTTCTGTAAGATTTTGTTATAAAATGACGGTTCGAAAACGAAGTGCAACAGAATACTTATATAGCCTAATATGGAAATGGCGAGAGGTCTTGTGCTGGCCACAACAGATTTTTTTCTTTTTTTTCACATTTTTATGTCAATTTTCCCTGAAAAATGTAGTATTATTCCAAATATAAATAAGTTTTCTAAATTTAATATAAGTTATTTTAGCGTAGAATAAACTTATTTCAAGGGAACATTTTAATACAAGAATTAATTTATAAAATTCGTCTTGTTATATGATAGTAATATTCTAAACTTCATAACCAATATTATGTGTCAGTCATATCATATGTTTTAATAATTTTTGAAACAATGAAATATACTTACGACATCATCCATTCTTGTGGACAAGCAAACCTACTCTTACACACACAATTTTTACATCTACAGTCTCCTTGATTTGGCGGGTGGAGATCGTCTTCATCGTCAATGGGTCCTAACTCAACAGCAGCTGTGTCGCCATCTCGTAGCATTATTATTAAAACTAGAGCGAAACACACAAACACAGCAAAATGTTTCATCTAAAAAAAGAAAAATGTAGAGAAATATTCGGAAGATAAAAATTGCAGATGTTACTTTAAATGTAATGTTTAACAAATGTTTAGAATTTTGTTTAAATGTTTGAGTATTTATAGTAAATAAATGCTAATAAATTATTCATTTTTTATTATCATAAAATAGGAGGATATACAAATATATAAAAAATATATTTGTAATGATAATATTTATATATTCTGTATATTTTTATGATTATTTGCCAAAATATTATAATTCTATTCACACTAACGCAAAAAATAACCTAGTTTAATAGATACTTTTTTTAATGATAAGATTACACATCGGTGGCAACTCGTGAAATTACAATTGATAGGTTTTAGTGAATAATTACATTTTAAACAAACCATATATACGAGTACAGCAGCAACTTGAGAACTATTATTTAATACAAGCAAATTGCCATAATTCAATATCTTCAAAAACAACCTTAAAAACTAACCAATCAACTTGCAGTTTTCATAGAAATTTTATGTTTATTATTTTAATAAAGTAGACATTTTATCCACAAATGTCTGATTTATTACAAAAAAGATATTTTGTTTAAAAAATGATATATGTCTGATTTACAGCTGAGACTCGCAAATGTGAACTATACAAATATCTGGTTTTGCGTCTCTACCTATAGTACCTATACAATTAATACAAACACCAAAAAGTTTAGTTTAGGAAAATTTGGGGTGGTAATTTACAATAGAAAAAGATTCCAAAGAAAATAATATTATTTTTCTAATTATGAATCAGTACAATAAGCAGTACATTATTCGACAAAACAACCATGTTATCATCATTAGACTTTATTAAGCTGATTATATAATAATTTTCATAGTATTAAAGAAAGATTATTTTTGTAAATAATTAAATAATAGGATTGGCATCAGAAATAGTCATGAAAAATAACCCCGCACTGCAGTGACGTCAAAGTACAGTATGTCATCATATCCAATAGGAAACCAGTTTGCCCATTACCTACGTTATTTAAAAAAATAAACTTGTAAGATATCTAAGGGCTGGTTTATGATAAATTTAATTTACGAATTTACAATTAATGATTTAGATTTTAAAATACAAACTCAACTTAAAACGCATACGATGGTTTATGAACGATTTACAAATTTAGAAATTTGAAATTTAGATTTGGCATAAAATTATATTTTATATTTCCAAATGTAAATTTCAAATTCGACCAATCACAAGAGCGAACTATTAAACATGGAGGTAAGGTATTGGATATTGTTTTACTATATGTTTATACATTATGCACTCTCCTTGCCAGCAATGAGTGCCCGTGAGGTGACGCCTGCAAGCGCCCACACGTTACAAATATGTCATCATCATTACCGATATCTGCGATAAAGCAGATTATGGCACACTCAGAAATGGATAATATGCCGTGATGATATATTTTATTTATTTTGCATTTAGAAAAAGCTATTTTTTGTAAAAAAAATTTCAACAAATAAACTCTTACAATTATAATATTAGCAAACATTAATCAATTGCTACTTGCCAATTATTAGTGGCAGACAATTATGTTGTAATAATTTTATCAATTGTTTAAAAGTTTAAATGGTGGTAACATATTGCGACTTATACTTCTTGTCTTGTAACTTCTAATTTTGTAAATGGAACAAAGCAAATCAGATTTAATTGGGTTTATATTAAAACTAGAACTATAAACTCTTTTACTATATTCCAAATTCTTACAACTTTTACTGCTGGTTTATGATGAATTTAATTTACGAATTTACAATTTATAATTTAGATTTTAAAATATAAACTAATTTAAAACGCATACGATGGTTTATGAACGATTTATAAATTTAAAATTCGACCATTCACGAGAGAACTATTACACATAAGGGTAAGGTACAACATTGCTTCATCCGTCAGTTTTCTTTTCTATTTGTGAGTTGTTGATATTTTGAAGATAGATTCACAGGAACAAATTGATGTTTTGTTTTTTTTTGTTAATAAGCAGTAGTCGCGAACATCGTAATTTGTACGACAAAGCAAAGGTATTGTCGTCATCATGACCGATATCTGTGACAAAGCAGATTGGCACACCTAGAAATTGGTAATATACCGTGATGATATATTTATTTATTTATTTATTTGATGTAAAAATACTTACAACAGCTCTATTACAAAATTGTGCGTTAGTTAGGTTTAGAAAAAATATAATATATTGTAACAAATATATTGAGCCAATACAGCCATAAAAAATGTAATTATATTTCAGTTCTAGCTAATAAATAACATTATTACTTTATATTTAGAGGTTATTATCTACAAAATAAGAATGACTTATTTGATTTCTGAAAGGGGAGGGATTACTGCAACATACGTAAAAATACATCCCCGGACATACTCTGTGAAAATAAGAAATAAAAATTAGATTATATTAAATTAGTAAAATTTCTTACAGAACTTATAATGAAATAAATGAACAACCAGACTTAATAGTCGAAATCTCAGACAAACAGCATGTATTCTCCTAGGGCCATTTCGCACCAAGCCAGTCCATTCGCGTCAGACACTTCCAAATTCAAACGAGTAGTTCATTATTAAAATAAAGCAAATGTAAAAATTTGGTTTCACTCATCACACATCACGTCAAGTCTAGTCACGTCGCGTCAAGCCATGACTGTCCGATGGAATATTTTCATGTCTTGCTTCGTCAACTACAGTAAAAACATGAAAGTGAAAAAATTGATATTTTGATTGTAAGATAAAAATGCCAAATATAATCCTAAGATCCCAAACATCGGGACCGAGACTTCTCTGCTGCAATTTGGAGTATAGTCAGTGAATTAAAAACGAATGATCCGAAAACATATCTTCTTGTATTTATTGGATGTACCCAATAGTTATTTACGTATAGAGAAAGAAAAGGTTTACATCTGCGGACGAAATTTGAAGTCCGACGCGTAGCAGAGGGCTTTTATTCGTCCAAGAGTGTAAACAACTGCAATCAAATGAAATGTTTTTAAATTATTTTTGAAATATCTACAAAACTTGTTGACATGTAAAAATATTACGTGGCCAGGTTAACCTATTGTCGTTATATTATAAATATTTAAAAAAATACTTTAAAACTTCATATAATTAAACAAAGGTTAGTATTATTACCAGGCGTTTTGACTTTTTACAACCCGGCGGGCACTAAAACTGGCAAAAAGCCCGGCGGGAGTAATATTCAATTTTCCGCCCTGGTAACTAAGATGCAAAAAACAATTTTAATGCATTTTTTTCTTTTTCGTCTTATTTCCTGAAGAAAAACGTCCATTCCCAATAGATTCTTTAACAGATTGATAGAATTTCTCAACACAAGGCGTGTTTAGTGCGAAACCTAATAACTTAACGTGATTTGACTGGATTGGACTGGTTTGGTGCGAAATGGCCCTTTACGAAACCGACGTTTCGGTGCACACTTGCACATTCTTTTGGGTCTATAAACATTTAAATCACTATAGTACATACAAAATAATATGGACATTATCACACTTACAGGAAAATTTTTATAAATTATTACATCTCATGTACACAAAATACATTCATTCTTAACATCCAGTTTTATAAAATCGTACAAAAATTCATAAAGAGCTCATACACATCAGTTTGCTGTCAAAATCGCCATTAAAATAAATCTGAAACATTCCGTTTTGGTCTAAAATATAAAATATACGAACTATTAGAGTCTTACTTGACAACATTAGCTGCTGAACAGTAAAAACGTGGGACGTATTCAGAGTTTTCACAAATACATTGAGTCCATACTGCATCGCCATATTTGAAATTGGAGAACAGAGTCATAACAGTCAAAATTATAACTAAACTGGATTTCATCTTGAAAATAATGTTATGACGAAATAAAATTATTGTTAATATTAATAGTAGCAGAGAAACTATAGTACACGCCACGCCCTAAAAATACTCTTATTGGATCCAGGGTTTTCTCTATCTAATAAAATGACACCAAACTTATACATAATATATAATAAGTATATTAACCGTAATTGTATGCAATTGCTTACCTTATTCGCTACGTCTCTATGTAAACTAGATATAAAATAATTGCGTATGGTTATTAATATTATATTATCTATGTCAAATAGCCGATATCTATTGCATTGATAAACGTTTGTGTAAAGATATATAGGTGTAAATAAAGATATTTTTAAATTAATAATCGCTAGTACTTTATTATTGTAGTTTACAAATACTTAAATACATACAAGTTCTATAAAAAATAATATAAATACAATATTTCTTTATGTTATACTTGTATTAGATTTACAAAAGGTATAGGAGTCCTCCTGCAGCAGACAAAAATGAAACTTCCTGGACATGGTATACTGTAACAGATAAAAATAAGAGTATATTTCTATCCGAAGTGGACAGTATTTCATTCTATTTATTAGAAAAATAAAGATCAAATTATAATATGAGAATTGTCATAGTTGTAATACTAGAGGTAAAGGGAATTTAGTGCTTCCAAGATTCTAAATGATTCATTTGTAATAAGTATCAAATTAGGTATATAACCATTTACCAGAACATATAAAGAATATTGATTCGTTTAATTTATTTAAAAGGAAACTAAAATATTTATTAATTGATAAATGTTACTACAATATTAATGAATATTTTAGGGATAATTTTAAGTAGTTATTTTATTTATTGAAATATCATGAAAACTTTGTATTTGTGACTATGTATGTATTTTGGACATTCCAGATACTGATGTAAACTATTGTTATTATTATTGTTGTCGAGGGTGAAGCTAGCTACCCAAGGCGCGAAGCGCCGAGATTTGCCATAGCCCGAGACAAAATAAAACTTTTCATTGAGAGTAGTTGATAAGTAAATAACAATAATAACCTAATGTAAATAAACGAATGGTCTGAGCTTTTTCATTTGTCACATGAACTATCAGTTCAGTTTGATATCTAACCTTAAATTTGATTTCTTGTATATCTACACTTATTTTTATTATTTACAATTTCACTCGTTTCTTTACATATAAAATGTAAAGAAGCTTTGTTTATAAGTCACTGATCTCCCAGGATGGGAATGGGAAATAGCCCCAAAATTGGGATGTAACTTACGCTATACTTTCTGACCTCTTGGAAAATGTGGTTAACAATAACTTTCTTAAAAGTCAGAAATGGTCATATACTAACCGATTGTGAATAATAGTATATTGTAATACAAATGTGGAATGTTTTTTTTCTATGAACGTGAAATATTCAATATTAATTAATTTATTTAAATATAAAAATAACAGATTTCGAAAAACAATTACTTCTTTCAATGTTTTCATTCACGTGTAGAAAGTGGGTGTGGTTTTTTTTTCTGAAAGCAGTTTTTCAAAAGTCTACTTTCAGTTGTCATTTTTATGTCAGAAAACTCGTTAAATCGCACTTTCGTAGAAAAAACAAATTTTATCCTTTAAATTCAAATGAAATGTTCTTACTTGACAATATTTTCTTGGGGACAAGCTCCATGAGCTACACAAACACAATTTTCACATTTGCAATCTCCTTGGTCGTTCTTAGGACCAATTATCCTTGCGGCGCCATCTTGGAAAAAGGACATCAGTGCCACTGTGGCCAAAAGGAGGACTAGGATGTGCTTCATCTACAAAACAATGTTTGAATGTGTTTTTTTTTTACATGAGCGGGCTTTTTAAAAGTGTACCGATATGGTTTCCAAGACAGTAGGTTTCATTTACGATCAAGATTTGCTTGCTAGAACAACATAGGCAGTAAATTGTATAAAAAGCCAATGGACGGTAAATAAATAAATAATGCGTACATCACCGTAGAAAAAATGTGAACAAGTTTAACTAGACAACTAGACAAAGGGACTCAAAAGATAATCGTACTAGAAACAGAAAACTACTTGTTTACTAATCTTCTACTCACAAGAGATAAGTTACAAAACTAAAACAAACATCGGTAAAGAAGCATAATGCTGAGAGCCGCGCGATAGCTGAATCCCCGTCCGGCGGTAGGAGATTTCCACGTCTGTAACATATTACATACGTAAATTACCGGGGTAATGCTAAATAACACGCGGATAAAGAAAAAGGAATAAAGCAGATAGAAATTTGATTATTTAAAAAAATCGAGATTTTCGGGATCCCGATTTTTAATCTCGGAATTTTCGGGACGAAAAATCTTCCGGGATCCCGGGTTGGAAACACTAGATCGTAGTAAGAATTTTATATCACTTCCGGTTTAAGAGGAAATTAGCACAACTTCAATCACACACAAGGGAATCGGTATTTTTATATATTTTTTTTATTTTCAAAATATACATAAAATTACCTTCACAAGGATACCTAAATAGCATTTTAAAATGGCGACCATAAATTTTATTATCTTAAAACAAAAAAAAAAGGTATTTACATTGGCTTTTATTATTTCATGTGACAGTAATCATTTTATACCTCCCGCTACCCTTAGTAAAGGAGGTATAGGGATCTTGCTAAAAATCGCATATCAAGATTTTAGTAAATAACCACCAATCAAAGATTATTCAATTTTCTACAGGTAGGTATACATTAATACCTTTTCTATAAATTTAAATAATAATCTTTTTTATAAATCCCAGAGCCTATGTTTTAAAGATAAACAAAATTTCCTTGTTACACAGTTCATATTTCAAATGTCGAAAAACAAATCACTTCAAATTAATAATGGTGACATTTTAAAAAGAAAATAGTAAAAAAGAAATAGTTATATGCAAAGGAACTTAATATATTTTGCAGCATTAGTACATATGTATTTAAATTAATTAAAATTTAATAGCGGGAGGTATTGTGTTTGCCACATCAGATTTTTTGTTATAATAGTTATGACCCAAGTAGGTACGTTATACATTTGAAGAAATGGTTGATATGATTTTAATATTCGGGGAATGTCATTGAATTCAGCTTTATGGAGAGAGGCATTTTATTAATAAAATAAATAGACGCCATTCTGAAATGGCTGAAGCAAAACTGCGACATTTTGGTATTATAGTGAAGGTAATTTTATGTAAATTCTGACAAAAATATAAAAATACCAATTCCTTATATTACCTATATTTAAAGTTGAACGTATTTCCGTTGAAACCGGAAATAATATAAAATTCTTACTGACCGACTTTGTCTAGTTTTATATTTTGCTTATTAAGATTTTTTTGCATCTTTCAAAATACACGAAATATTCTTGGTGTTGGACTTTTTCATAAAATTGTTCATAAAATTGTGTAACATTGATATATTAGTAATGTCAAACACTTATATTTCAATTCAAAATCAAAATTATGTTTAGCTACTCACTTTCTTGTTTATAACTTGTCGACTCTGTCTCTGACTAATTGTCTGATGTATCTGTCACTTCTTTTATACCTTTATCGGTTAGAATGTGCAAAGACAACCTGATAAAAGCTTAAAATACATTCCGAACAGAGCTGTACTTAATGACTCAATACTCAACTGATATCTTTTGTGAGAAGCAGATATGCAGATCAGCCATTGTGGAAAAACACGTCGTCATGACAACACACAAACACGGGATAATTGAAGTTTATTGCATTTCTCACTTGGTCACTTGGCAACAAATTTTAAGACATTGATTAAGATTAACTGTTTCGTAATTGAACAAAGGAAAGAATAGTTAATTTAGATTAAAAATTTATAATTAATTTAGTATTTCGTGGAATATAAAGGTTCATTTACAGCTACGAAAAAAAAATATAAATAAAATATAAATAAGACTTTATGGATGGTGTTCACAGCTTCGAAAATAAAACGTAAATTAACATCAACTGTCATTTAATATATTTATAATTAAGTAAAATAAATAAATAAATATATCATCACGGCATGTTACCCATTTCTGGGTGTGCCAGTATTTACAACACATGTAGACATCGGTAATGATAACGATATATTTTACCGTGTGGGCGCTTACCAGGCGTCACCTCACGGGCACTCATAGCTGGTGTGGAGAGTGCACCACAGGGGTCACTTTTGTGTCATTTAAAATTGGAAATATTTGGCGTCTGGCGGCCACGGGACCCATTTATAATTAAGAAGAAATAATAACAATTTCATATCTTTTAAAGCACTGTACGCATTGCGAACCTTTGTCTTAAGACAGATTTTGAAAATTATATTTAAATTGAAATTCTTTTGTCAGAACGTAAATTGCAAATCCTTGTGTTTATGTGTTATGTTTAATTTTATTTTCGAGAGCTGTGAACACTTTCAGAGGAATCTATTGTTTATATCGTTATTTTTATGTATACTTTTTTATTTTTATTTCCGGAGCTGTGAATAAGGCTTAAATGTCACTATAGTATTTTACAGAAATAATGGCTAATACCACAAGTCTTATTTTGAAAACGACAATTTTCAATATTTAATTACACACTTATTATTTAAATAATAAAAATAAATAAATACATCATCACGGCATATTACCCAATACTGGACGTGCCAGTATCTACAACACATGTAGACAACGGTAAAGATGACGATATACATATTTTACGTGTGGGCGCTTACCAGGCGTCACCTCTAGGGGTGTGGAGAGTGCACCACAGGGGTCACTTTTGTGCCATTTAAAATTGGAAATATTTGACGTCTGTCGGGTTCGAACCCGGTTCTACAGGTTTGTGACCAGACACTAAGGCACGCTGCCACGGGATCCCATTATTATTTAAAGAACGATTTTTTCAAAATATTTATTTAAATACAAACTATGTTCTGTTTTTAAATAATATTTTTAAAAAATTGTTCATTAAACATAAGGGTGAAATTAAATACTGAAATTTGGCATTTTCAAAACAGCGTTTCCAACACAGAAAAGAAGAATTGAAATTTTGTCTAATTATAATTAGATATTATTTTATTAGGCAATATGTCTAATAATTTACTATAATTTACAAACCTTAATTTAGCATTTTAACTAATCCCAAATAGATAATAAATATTTTGTAAAAAATCGTTAATTTAAATATGCAAATAGTTATTTTAATTACTTCTTTTATTTAATTTTACTATATTTTGGCTTCATTATTTTTTTTCTACAATTTTCTTTAATTTATCTAATGAATTAGGTAAGTAAATAGAAAATTTAAATATATGTATTTAGTTAATTTCTTTATTTATGTTGTATATTATGTATAAATGTTGTCATGTAATCGAACTTTGTATTTAATTTTACTATAATTTGTTATTACAGATTTAGAAAATTTAACCAAATCAACTTAGATAATTTAATGAAAACATATTAGTAGGCTGAAAATTAAAGATTTGTTTAGTTAATTTAACTGCAATTTAGATGATTTTTTTTTCTGTAAAAACAAGGCTTGTGGTACTACTAGCCATTATTACCATCCTGTATACCATTACCATTTGCTGCAACTAATATGAAAAATATTGTTCTCGTCACCAAAAATCGAGGGATGGTCATAAACAGCTTAACCGCTCTTCATTTAAATTTATAAAGAAACTTAAAACTTATGCCCATCATAAATAAGAAGACTGAAATACTTTCACTGTTTTGCACACAAAACAATAGCAATTTGCGGTGTACCGTGCTAAACTATCCCATTCTAGTTTTATAGTATAGGGGCGGTTAAGCTGTTTATGATCGTCCCTCGATTTTTGATGACGAGATCTATACTTTGTGAAATTCGCGTTCACATTTCTATTTATTGCGGTTAATATTTTCTGTTTCTTTGTAAACGTAATTGAGAGGAATTCCAACGTTTTATGACTATCCGGTGAGTTAAAAAAAATATATCTTGTGTTGGGGTAAATGTTGTTTTCTACACCGCTCGGATTTGCAATTAGGGCAGGTTAATTTAGTGGGAACAACACTAATATCGTGCAATGTAATTAAGATTAGCAAACGCTGCACGTTGTACCTGTTTCGTGAATCTAGGTTGTTACCACTGCGATAGTAAACAACCCTTTTACTGTTAATTCTGTTATTATTTTTCATTCGCTATACTTCAATATTTCAATGAGTTATAATTACATCGGATTAACCCTTCAGGACAACCATTTCAGCAAGATTAACATAATTTTTCATTTTTGTTATTTATATTTACGTTTAAATTTTTTCTAAAATACGTTTTTTTTTTCGCGGTCGACCAGAAAATGAGACCGGAAATTTCTTCTTTACTATGCAAGCTCGAAAAATTGTCTGTAGGGGATGAGACGTAACTTTCCGATTCCAGAACCGGTAAAGCTGAATGTTTCCATGGCAGTAAAAAATAAAATAACGCATAACCTATACAGGGTGTTAAAAAATAAGTGTCTCAAATTATGAGGGCATATAGTACTGACCAAAATGAGTAAAAAAAGTTTAATCAAATTTTGTCTATGCCAGTAAATATACTAAAAAATCAATAACATTATATGAAACATATTTTTCACTTTATAATAGTTATGAAGTTATTTGAAAACTAAATATTGGCCAAGGGCGCTACAACTTTTGTCTTAGTACAATTATTCGATTTTTTATAGAAAACAAAAACACATCTAAGATGACCTCTGAAAGGTAAACAAAATATCTCATTTAATCAAAGTCGTAACTCTTATACAGTTTTCGAGACAGCAGAGGTAAACACCGAAAGAACTCATTTTTCATTGCCTTTTATCTCGAAACAGTTGAAGATCGGACCTATGTTGATTAAACTTTTTTTACTCATTTTGGTCAGTACTATATGCCCTCATAATTTGGGACACTTATTTTTTAACACCTTGTATATTTGTTATTCTTTTTTCATGACCGCAAAAAAATATTGTACACAACATGACCTGAAAGTATCTTTACTGAACTCACAAGCTTCCAAATCTCTCCTATAGTCGGAAAAATTGACTATGTAAAGCTATAAATATCGTAATTATGACAAAGCGACATATCTTAATATTCCTTGGACATAAATACTTTTTTTGTTTGAGTTTTTATAAGAGTGAAAACTGTAGTTCCAAAAATGATTTCAAGCAAAAATACTGATGTAAGTAAGATTATTTTACTATACAGAACACTCAGGAGGGCAGGTAGAAGTACCATAGGGCGATACATTCCAAAAGAGCGGCACAAATATTGGCCTGTTTTATCCAATATTTTAAAGTAAACAGTGCGATATACCGCTTTGTTCTAATTATGATTTTCATAGTTCTATTGCTGGACCCGACAGATTCAATTTTCTTGACTACAGTTTTGTATGCAAAAGAGTAACTGTATTCAGTATTATTATTTATTATGCGCAGAAGTTTTAGGTGTCTGTGAATTTAAGTGATGGGCTGTTAAACTGTTCATGATCATCCCTCGATTTTTGGTGACGAGAACTATACTAGCCTAGGTTCATAATAGTTCGATCGGCTTACATTTTCAACAAGATATAAAACTTACGCAAATAGTGAGAAATTTCTACAAAATTCTCTCGACTGCTTTAAATATCTGTGCGCCAAATGTCGGGTGACGATAATTCGACTGTCATGTAAAAGATTTTCGGCTAGACTAGATTTGTCTTCTGCCGAGACCCTTTCAGTACAATTTAAAAAACTTTGTAAAAATCCAGTGCGTACGCACAGTAAAATCTACCTTGCAAGACAAATGGGACAATACTCTACAAGAAGAATATGTGCAAGTCTTGTGGATACAACACCTAATAGAATGAAAGTCGAGATTACTAATAAATCCGTTGAAACTCAATATTAAATAGAATAATAGTTAGGGCTTGTTGATATAGAAACTATTTTCACACATATTTTCCCTTTCTCATCCCCTGTGTATTATCCCTATGCGTTGACAGACATGACAGTATGTGGCGTGTAGCACTCACTTCGGATGTGTATCGATTACCATCAATAATTATCCGAACAGAACCGCTCACTCCAGCTCGCTAACCGGATAATGGACACAGACCTACCTACATACATGAGTACCGGCGAATGATTTGTTTATTCCTGTGAGGAAAAGGATTGAACAGTGACAATAGATACCCTTGTTATGAAAGGTCTGGAGAAATATGGACTGAACCCATTATTAGGCTTTGGTGAAAATCACAGTGTAAGCATTGTCACAATGACCAATTTTACGAGGACACTTTTGTATTATAAGAGGTTTTATGGACCACGCTTTTACATTATATTCCTTTGAAGAGTGTGCTCCATAAAAGATTCATGATATAAATAATAGTTATAATAAAAGCGGTAAACTAAAACATTGTACAATTTTTTGTGCATTATTATGCATTTATAAATATACTAATTTCTTGTTTTGTTTTTAGGTAAGTCATCATTTCTTCTCAGCGGCGTATCAATTTCCTTTTAACTGGTGGTGTCACTGTGCAGATTCTTACAGGTATGTTAAATAAAATTGTACCTATATACGTGACATAATTACAACATCTTTTAATATGGAGACTTACATCTCAGCTATCATAATTATACCACTAAATTAAGTATTTGAGTTACGTGAAAATATAAATTAAATTATAAACAATAATACACCTTTCTTCACAAAATATTTTTAATTTCGAAATGTACATTTCTACTGCAAAGCAATCATCATTTTTAATTCAGCCATAGCCCTACACCATCATGAAACAGGTCATAACTTCTCTTCGGATAATATTAAATGTTTAAAAGTTAATTATCACAAAAATCTTAACATGTTGGAAGCTATTGAAATGAAAAAAACATTCTCAAAATTTATTAAATACTGATTTGTCATAATTATGTTTTCCTACAACAGTGCGTAAAGTAGTTACTTTTCAAGTACAAGTGCGTGAAATAGTAGGTATATTGTATAACTAGTGCTGAAAGTTGGATATTTCACACGAACCTGAAGTTTGAGCGACGAGCCGAACGCGAGTGGTTTAATCAAGTGAGTGTGAAATACCCTTTCAGCACGTGTTGTACACGATATTTTTCCGACGACCACAAAAAAATAAAACAATATAAAATTTTCATAAAAATATTAAAACAGATTATGTTTACATCATTGCTATCAGAATTCACCAAAAATTATGTTAAAATCTGATAAATCAGTGTCCAACCGTCTTAATCCGTGAAATTTTGCAAATTATTTGCAACTGATAAATTTTTAGGTTAGTTCGCTCAGTTATCGCAGTGTGTGATAAAATCATATCACACAGTTGCGGGCGCATCTGATTTGCTAACGAGCTTTCATTTCACACAGCTTTGGTAGTGATGTGCAATGACCAACTTTCAGTAATAGTTTAGCGTGTGAATTTATGTACTTTTCGTAGTGGTCGTTGGAAAAAGTACTTTTCAAGCACTAGTGCGTGAAAAGTAAATAGGCGTTGCTAGGCACCATACACATTCGGTTAATTTACCTGTCAAGTTGATGATTAGGTGGTAAATGAAAATAATAAAATTTATTAATAAATTAATATTAATGTACACTGTAAATGAAACAAGTGTAATAATTTTGATTAACAGATTGAGTACTAACCTATTTTTTAAGAACATTAACATTATTTTGACATAATGAGATTTAATCTAACCTAATTTTTAATATTAATATTAAATGTGCGATTTTAGAAGACTAATTCACCTGACTTTTCTTTCTTTCGAATGTTTAAGTAACATTTTGTACAGTATTATGAGAAATAGCACTAACAATATCTGAAAATACATGTACACTTACACTCAGTTTTTGAGATATAGCACTAATATTTCGGTTGTAGGACAAATATTGTATGCAACACGTGTGCAAAACAGTATTTATATATATCTCGTGCTAATTTCCGTATTCGGCTGCGTGTTTTTTTTAAAGAAACTTTTGGCAAAGAAAATTAAAAAATAGGGCTCAAAATTAGATCAAATTTAAAAATAATTTCAGCAATTTTTTGTTAAAAAAAATATCCTTTAGTTTAAGAAAATGAATTTGAAAGGAATAATATCCATAATTAAATAAAAATCTTATAATTAAATTTAAAACATTGTCCTTTTATTTACTATTGGTGGATATATCATATTCATTAGTTTGGTTAGTTATTAAAGTGTTCACTTTTGAAACAGCCTGTATAGTCTTTAATCTATTTTAACGAGGCTTTATTGATTGTAATAGTTTTAGTAGTTTTCAAAGCTTTGTAATTATATGTCAGTTACAAAAGTCCAATTAAAGTGCGAATAGTACAACGAACATGTTTGTATAAATATCACTGATCAGAATTGTTAATTACTAGTCGGAAACTATCCGATACATTTCCATCACAAAGCTGATTTGGCTTCGTCAAATACATTTCAAATGCCGTCCATGTATGCATATACATAATACCATCAAATTGATTTCACTAGGCCACAAAACTGTTTCCACCAAAACTCATATTAAAATGAAACTATTAATAAGTAATTTACTGTTTATAATTGTAAATTTCATTAGTTCCCATTTAAATAATAATAGGCAATAATAGAAATCCATTAAACTGTATGTTAATACTTTTATTTCAATTCGAGGAACTGTTATTTTTGCGCGCTTTAGCAAATCCTTGAAATTTGTGACGTAAAAGGATCTTCCTAGAAAAAGAAAGAAAATACGAAATTCGCGTCATTTTTAACATTCACCATATATGGCCGTAGTTTTCGCGAAATATAATATCCTTCCTACAGTTCGGATTTAGCCACTAGTTACTTCTATTTTTCCTAAATAAAAGTTCAGATTATTCTTTAAATGACATGGAAATTAAAAAAGTTAAACTACTCAACGGTTGCTGCTTCCCTTTAACAAGAATTCATTAATAATTATTTATTTTTCTACTGTTTATATACAAAATAGGCATTTGCGCTCGCCTTTGTCAACGCAAAATATCACTTTGCCGCGCATGCGCGACAAAGTAGAAAAAACGATCGCTGTCCGAATTTCTAACTATAAAATGTTGAGAAATGTTACTTGTCTACGTTCTTAGTGGAAACATTTAGACGGGAACTAATGGCGCTGTAGTTACTTACACATTTACCACCACAAGTCAATTTGACATAAGACTGCTCTGTCGGTATATTACATAACCAAACAAAATGCCGCACTGTTGTGTAAAGAACGAATTTAAAAAATGCTTAGATTAGATTGAAGAAATAGCTCAAGAAGAATGGAAAATAATGATAAATTAAAATTATAGTCGTTATTTATTGAGTAGTACGAAGTGTACATTCTATTATTTTTTGTTATGGTGAAGGACCCGTTTGTGGCGATTGTAGAAAAAATCTTTTATGTGTTTCGAGCGCAAATGAACATTGTCGATTTCGAGAGAACAACCTCTCAATTGACAATCGCCCCAATTCTGTAAGAAAGATGTTAAGTTTTAGCAACATTGCTATAGCAAATAACCAATAATAATTGCGAACACTGAATAAAACATAAAAATGACAGGCTTTACATTTGTTTCTATTGGTTACAATTTTTAGCAACGTTGTTAAGACTTAACAACTTCCTTACAGAATTGGGGTAATTATCCCATTTTGCGCTCTCAATACACAAATAGCTATTTTGTATAGCTACAAGTATATTAAAATGATTGACTTTGTAATTCCAGAAGTAATGCAACACCATTAGCATAAATTGGAGTTTATTGGAAATGACTGGAATGCCAAATAGAATATCTATTTAGGTGCGTGTGTGTATGTGTACGTATATACGTGTATGAGTGTGCGTGTGTGTGTGTGTGTGTGTGTGTGTGTGTGTGTGTGTGTATGTGCGTGCGTGTAACTAATCAATACAATCAGAATATAATGAGATTAACGCAAGTTAATTTATTTTTTTAGTGAAATATAGCTTTCATTAGAAATGTAATTCGGTTATAGGATACGAGTTACTGTTATTTTATCACTAAATTAAAATTAAATTTGGAAAACAGTGTTTTCCAATCCAAACGGTAAATTTTATTTCATAGTCCATTTTGAACAAAGTGGAGTTCAGAGTGATATATTATGTTTCATTTAACAACTTTGAACCCTAATGTCATTTTCTATTAACCGTTTGAAATAATTTTCGATGGTAAAATGTAAATGTCCTCTTCTAGATCGTCTGAACACAAACAAAATATATATTTTTCTATTTGTAAAAGTACTTTTAACTTTCAATTAATAAAGACTACTGAATTTTAATAGATATTTTTCTTACAGAAGTCTAAATGTGTTGTAGATAGTGGCACACCCAGAAATGGGTAATATGCCGTGGTGATATATTTATTTATAATATATAAGAGCCTAAAATTTAAAAATATTGCGAAATATCTGGTACAAATGTGACGTCAGAGAACATATAGTTTAACATGTGACAAACTGTCGCCTAATTTTTTTATATAAATACGTAAACTGTTTTCTTATTGACTATGAATGAAGTGCTATATGTACTCCTACGTCACAGGAGTGGGGGGTTGTTTTTCATGTTTATTTCTGGCGCCAATCTTTTTATTTAATTATACAATAAATTATTATTTTTATTTCTGTTACTATGACAAGTAATGCATAAACTTTCATTTAAAATCCCAAGAAGTTCGTTCGTTAATAGTTCATTCGAGTGATGTAATAGACTAGTACAATTTATTTTTATAAGGTTGGTGGCTAAGAGTTTCAAAAATATCAAATGTCAAATCTTGTTAAACGAACACAAACGATTGTTAAGAATTTTATTTTTAAATAATTTTGAATTTAAAACTAAGAATAAGAAGAAGAGAAAACATAAAGTAATAAATTTAGCATTAAATGTAAAATAGTTTGAATTGTCAAATGAATTATGAAACGTCATATTAATACCGCCAACTGACAGAATTCCCTAAATTTTGACATTACTATTTTTCATTTAAAATGGCATAAGAAATGCAAAATAGAAAAAATTGTATAAAGAATTCATGTCATAATTATCGATTATTTTGTTCGAAGGGTTGGATAACTCCGGTGCGCGTCGTGATCCAAATTTCCATCTCACAAAATAAAATGGTAATTATGAGATTCGTTCTTTAATATTACTATTTTAAAACATGTGGAATAGGTTCATTGTTTTAGTTTCCTGAATTAATTACATTTCAAAATCACGAGTGTCAATTTTAAAACACCCTGCATATAAATTGAGTTTTTCAATTAAAATTAATTCATTTATTTTAAAATTTCAATGACTAACTTACACGCATGTTATTATAGGATTATGAGTACCCTATGTTAATAGTTCTATGCTCAAGGACAATAAATTAAATGCACCCTTTTTAACCCCTTTTCATGCGTGATTAGAACGACAAAATTGTACTCAACCCTTGGTTGATCTGAACCGTCCTTGGTATGATTTAAAGCTCTAAGCTTGGCTTTTACAAACTTACCACCGTGCTTTGCTCCAGAATAAATTACCTTAGAGATAAAAATTTATATACACTGACTGTGAAATTGTTGATCTTATCTTTGATTTAATACTCAAATATTGTTTGAATAATGTGAAGCAGGCTATTCATACATTTATCTATTTGCAAAACAAAGAAATAATTAATAATTGAGCAACAATATTTACTTTACATAAAATCAAATGGATAAGAAAACGAGGACTATGGTAAAATTATTGAGAAACATAATCAGGTGGCCGTGGAAAACAATTTTTTTTTCTGTCATTTGAAATTAAGTTGCGAAAGTTAAGTTAGTTTTTATAAATATTTTACTTTCGAAAATCGATGGAGTGGTTATCAAAAAATCTTATTTTGAAATTTTTGATCGATCGCCATTTTGTCATTTGAAAAAGTAAAATAAATTGTAAATGCGAAATGTTTTAAAGAGCCGAAAGGCAGTTTTGAAAAAAAAATTAATAGTCCTAATAAGGGACATTATGATTTTTAGAAAAAGAAAAGAACTCTAATAACTACGAACTGGGTCACCAAATCAAAAATTGGAACTAAGAAAAGTTGTTTGTGAGTTCTAACTACCATTTTCGGGTGTAATGACAGTATTAACACCCTGTATAGTTCTCGTCACTTAAGTTCACAAAGAAACCTGAAACATCTGCCCATCATAAATAATAAGACTGAATACTGTCACTGTTTTGCACACAAAAAGAAAGCAATTTACGGTGTACCGTACTAAACTATTCTATTCTAGTTATAGTATATGGGAAGTTAAGCTGGTTATGACTATCCCTCGATTTTTGGTGACGAGAATCAATTTGCTCTCAAAGTCGACAACAGAATAAATAGGAAAATAGTCGGAAATACATTGGGGACGGATTCTTTGGTGACATCATCAATGCAGACTCCTATTGGTCGTCTGTACACATGATTGTGTATAGTGTAACTGGGGGACGGTTGCTTGCCTCTATACCGCGCGACTACTGCTTCATTGAAGACGCTCACCCCTACACTCACTAACACTTAACTGATGAGTGAAGGTTGATGATGAACATATCTTTTATGGATGACATATTTACATTTTAAACTAAATTATTATTACTGATAATTAAACTGAACATTACTAACAACTAAATCCTAAAGATGTCCTAAGTACTCACGTTACACAGAACGCGAGCCAAAACTAACACTTTACTCCATGACCTTACCGAATGAATCTTTCTCTTTAAACCAACGGTTATCTCTTCAGTAGGGCCTATCTGATGAGGAGTGCAGAGTTTATTATCCAACCTCCATAGCTAAATAACAACACTGCACGTAGCGTAGGCAATAACTTATAATTAATTGTGAACACAATAAATATATGAGCAGTTGACATCTAGACTAAACAGAGAGATGTAGGAAAACTGCTTATTTCTAAATAGAATTTTGTACCATGCTCACCTTGTTACGATAGTGCGGGACACCATTCTTAACCTGAGGAGCAAGGGAAAGAAATGCTCATATCGTGATATTCCTTAAACGCCGTCAAATAATAATTATTACAGTAACTTAGTACTTCTAACTCATTTGTGTACGCGTATGATCTGATGGGGTCCTATACCATAGTCATATTTTAACTATCTTAAATAAGAAGACGAAAATATACATAAATTAATGAGTATTAGTGAAAAAATTTTCTTTAAATATTAACTAAGTCACAAACTACAAGCGATTGAAGCTGATTACTAATTGGGAATGACGCGTTAGGTACTAAGAATTTGATTGGTCGCCTGATTTTAAAAAGAAGATTCGCGCGTCTGCAGAGGTCACCTTTGAAAGAATATGAAATGTCATGTTGTTCTATAACTTAACAAAACATTTAACAATTTTGTGTTTGATGAATTTGTTTAATTATAACATCTAGTAATATTAACAATAATCATGTATTTATAATTAAATCAATTTGTAATATGAATTAAATTAATAATAATATTAATTAAATTAATATTGAAACTTCAAAACAGGCAAACATTAGCGCCATCCGTCGTCATACTTTGTGTAATAATATTGTCAAACTGTTTCAATGTTCTGAATATTTTTAGGAAGAAATCCTTGTTAAGTGCTTATTATTTATGTTAATTATACTTAATAATAATTTCTTCGTGAATATAACGTATAAGTTTTTATATAAAAACATTTCAGCTATGCAAACATGAAAAAAATTGTTTCCAGTATAACTAACAGTTTGTCCCATTGTTTGTCGATCACTTGTTAGTACCTGCTACGTCACGCACAAATTCTTAAACTTTAAAAATTCATATCTCGCTTATTACGTAAAATTTTTAAGTCGCGTTTGCACTGAAGTTCTTATTTTATCCTGTTCTTATAGGAAAAAAAATAAAAGAAAAATGGTATAGGACCCCATTGTAAACAAGGCTGCAACTGATACGAACATCTATTGCACAGATCAACTACCAATATAAGAAGCACTTCGTAGCTTTAAAACTTATTTGGGCAACTGTTATATTGTATTCCGTGTGTATTGTAATTGTAGTTAAATTAACTGAATAAATTCCTTATTTTTCAGCCTACTAATATGTTTCATTAAAATATCTAAGTTGATTTAGACATTTTTCTAAATTTGTAATAAATTATAGTAAAATTAAATATAAAATTAGATGAAATGATTACATTTATATCTTAATAAGTATTGAACTAAATATAAATAAAGAAATTAACTAAATATGTATTTAAATTTTCTATTTAATTACTTAATTCATTAGATAAATTATTAGAAAATTGTAGGACAAAAGTAGTGAAGCCAAAATATAGTAAAATTAAATAAAATAAGTAATTAAAGTAACCATTTGCATATTTAAATTAACGATTTTTTACAAAATATTTATTATCTATTTCGGATTAATTAAAATGTTAAAGTAAGATTTGTAAATTATATTAAATTATTAGACATTTTGCCTAATAAAATAATATCTAAATATAATTAGAGAAAATATCCTTTCTTTTTTTTCTGTGTATATTAGACAGTGATGCTAACATATTTTCCACAGTTCATCTTTCATGTCCCGGACTATAGTTATACTGGCAATTCCATTAAAAATATTTTCTGTCTGTGTATTTGAAGAATGTTTGCAATGTAAAATATAATAAATATTGTATGTAGCGCTCCTTGTGCTACATTGTGATCCAGATTGAGATCCTTGACATATTTCCCGACAATGAATATTTCCAGCTTTTCATGGAAACGGGATACTGGATATAGAGCTAGGTCACCCCACACCCACACCTGTAAACTTGCGTTATGTGATATTCAAGCGTGGATTAAGCCACCGCCACGTAGAGTATTTTGATATATTGAAGAAGGTGATTGAAAATATCTGTGGAAATGGTTTCTATGTTTACTTCATTTAATATTGGGTTACATCGCATTTATTGGTAATAACAGCTTTCATTCTATTAGGTATTGCATCCACAAGCTCTATACATTCTTCTTTTAGAGTATTATCTCATATGTCTTGCAAGGTATTGGGCTTCCAAAATTACAATGCGTCACTGGTGGCAGATTTCTGAACTGAGTGAAGTGTACATGTACAAAAGAGGTTGTTTTATTCAGGGATTGTATTTACTTTTATATGAATTTTAATATGCTCTTATCTTCGGCTATTATTGTTTTATTCTTAGTAGGATCTGAATTACTGCTAATATAACAGGTAAGTTTTTGATTTTAAAAAAATTAATGAACAAATTAGGGGATATGCAATTTATAGGTTAAAGTTACGATGGAGTTTTCTCCCAAAATATTTACCACATAATATTATGTGGCCACTATTTATTACTTGCTGGCCTTCCACCATATTTCTAGATGATACACTACAATTCCCAAATCTACAAAATAGTATCTAAATCTAAACAAAGAAAATTGTTCATTATGAAAGAAAAACAATTAAATAAAAGTAAAGCTATGTAGATAGAAATTAATATATGTACAACTACGGCAATGAAATATAATCTAAATAAAGGAAATCAAATGTTTTTTTATTAAAAAAACTAATATACTGTTAATTAAAATATGACTAAAATACTCTTAACCTACAAATACTTACTAAATTAACCCTATTAACTAAAATATTATTAAAACTATCACTAAATTGTTACTACAAGAAAGATCAAACTCAATTCTACCGAAATTAACAAAAAAAAAAAAAAAAAAAAAAAAACACTGTACTGAATCCGAAATTAAATTAAAAACTACGAAAATTAGTCTCACACCAATTGTACTTTTATGGAAGCCAGCGAAAAATGTACCATTCGTTTGAATTTTGACGTTTGACGTCAGCGCCATCTCTTGATAATTTGGAAGCCCAATAGGACCTGAAGGGTAAGGGAAAGAAATACTCATATTGTGATATTCCATAGACCCCGACAAATAATAATTAATACAGTAAATTTGTGCTTTTAACTAATATGTGTACAATTATGATCCGAGTGATTAATTTGAAATGATCAATTTTTTGACATTGACATTTACCTGTCAGTTCAGTACATTTGAAAGGAATCTTTATATCATAGGTTCTCAGATTTATAAAAAAGATTATTCTTCAATAACTGTAAAATATATAGAAAAAATATTAATGTATATCTGTAGAAAATTCAATTATCTTTAATTTTTATAATGATATAAAATGCAAAAGATCGACATTTAATGATATTTTTTGAAGAAAACCCATTTTATGAGCTTCAAGTAAAGTGTCATTTCCAGTTATCCGATTTACACCAAAATCTAATGGTAAAAGTACAATAAAAGAGAAAGAGTTAAAAAACTACAATTAATTATATACCTATGGCTTATTTATTTCATAAACAGAGAGCAAAAGAATCACAATATATTATTTTGAATTATATCGTAATCACTAAAATGATTATACATTATGTTTAATTTCACAGTATCTAATGTAAGTCAAGAGTTAATATTATAGTTAGGAAGAGGAAGAAGTCTCATTACGCATGTTCTCGTCTTTTTCTTATCCTAAAAGTGAATTAGCGGAACAGCAGACTTCATTGCTATAAGTTTGGCATCTGAAACAAAATAGATATTATAATAACAAATATAAAAAAATAAATAAATGTAATACAAAATAGTGGATATTATTTTACTATATATAAATTATGTGACTCATTTTGCATTTAGAAAATTTTTTTGTGAAATTTTTTCATCAAATAAACTCTTACATTTATAATATTAGCAAACACTAATCAATTGCTACTTGACAACTATTAGTGGCAGACGATTATGTTGTAATAATTTTATCAATTGTTTAAATGATGATAACATATTGCGACTTATACTTCTTGTCTTGTTGTCAGATTTAATTGGGTTTATATTAAAACTAGAACTATCAACTCTTTTACTATATTCCAAATTCCAATTTACAATTAATAATTTAGATTTTAAAACATAAACTCACTTAAAACGCATACGATGGTTTATGAACGATTTACAAATTTCAAATTCGACCATTCACAAGAGAGAACTATTAAACATGGCGGCAAGGTACAACTTTGCGTCATCCGTCAGCTGTCTTTTCTGTTTGTGAGTTGTTGACATTTTGATAATTAGTTCACAGGAACAAATTGATATTTTGTTAATAAGCAGTATTCTCAAACATCGTAATTTGTACGACAAAGCAAATGAATTGTACAAAAATGAAAACGTCTACGTAATTTCAATGCAATGAGGGATATCAAGGAATTAAATACATACACACTCATATGAGTATATTTGAAGAATTGTTTGTTATTTCACTTTCAGAAACAAACTATGATACTACCCGTTGACAAATTAATATATTCATAGACCTAACCACGGCCTAACAGACCATCTGCCTTTTTTAAGTTTGTGTTCGTTTTATTTCTCTATTATACAAATCAACAATGGGGTATTCCGACATGTTTTAAAAATATTTTTTTACATTAGTACAGACCAGTAGGACTCTGAATATCTACCTTTGAGTAAGAAAATGTATGCATCACATGAGATATGAATTTTAAAAAATTTCATCGCAGTTCAAATTTTCTTATTATGGCGCGCTTATGACGTCAACTCGATGGTGACATCTGCAACGAACTTCAGCGCCTAAATCCACATGTTCATGACAGCCATTTGCTTGTTTACATATGATTTTAGTAGCAGCGTGTATTTCGGTGTTTGTCCTGTGTTTGTTTATGGTAAAAATAGGAGTAATAATTATAAAGTGGACGAAATGTCAAATAAGAAATATACCCGCGCGTGTTAACTACTGGCTCCATCTGTGTTTTTAAATGAAAATATATACTTTGAAATGAGCAATAGATTATCAACTTGACGTCACAAATTTCAATGACGTTTCTAAAGCTGTAAAAATTCCAATTTTGTAACATTAAATTATGAATTAAAACGTTTTCTTAAACATGTTTTATTATATTTTCCTACTATATGAAGATGGAAACTATAGAAAAAAGTTATTATTTTGCATTAATTCCATATCACCGGAATACCCCATTGTTAAAAACCGTTCCCGATATTATTAAATAATCATCTTGTTCATTAGTATCTAACAAATTCATGGCTAAGAAAATAAAATTGTAACCCAAAATCTTAACTGATAACTGGTGAAATGTCAAATGACAAGCACTGACAAGTCACGTGATAGATACTGATTGGTGAGATTCAAAATTTCAAAATCTAACATAAACCAGAGAGAAAATTGTAAATTTTAAATCAAATTTTCTAAATATAAATTTATAAATTAAATCCATCATAAACCAGCCCTAAAGCCATATGAAATCCAGAATTCAGTAAATGAATACAAATAATAACGAAACACCGAAGGTAAATCAAATAATATTTAATTGAATATTTTTATAAAAATAGAATTTAATCTCCTTTTAATATTTCTTTATCCCCGTTTCAATCGTAGGTGTATAACCTTGAAATGGTCATCGAACCTGGATCAATACAGTCTTGCTTGGCATACATTAAAAATAATAACAAAATGTCTAACTCAAGCTCCCACGCTCTACAAAGTTTTTCTCGTTGCAAATTTATTTTAATCTAGTAGCCTCATAAATATGGAAACAACTGCCGCGAAACAATAGCTTGTAAAAATTATCAGGCGAATTAAAATTTGACATTTCACGAATAAAAGTTAGGTTAGAAAAAAGGAAGAAATTAAGAATTCATTATGTATAATACATTTTCAAGTACGGAAATATAATTTGGAATTTATAAACATATACTTAACAATGCAAGGACAAAATAATTGACAGTAATTTAGTTTTGAAAATGAAACAATTTCTTTTGTAAATAAATGGTTATTACATAAGCATACTAAATTATTATAGTGCTTACAATTTGTGAAAATAGATATGAACACGCACTGTTACTGCAAAATAGTTTTAACTTATGAGCAAACAAAAGTAATTAGTAATGGAAAACAAAGTATGTATGTTAGCCAGAAATTGCAAAAGTAATTTAAATTTTCTTCTAATTAATGAAATCATTTACCTAAAATGATACTTAAAGACTATAACAGGGACACGGACAAATTAATTAAAACATTTTGTGGACGATCTCTCAGGAAAAAATGACAGTTTATGTACCAACTCGCTTCGATCGCTCATATTGTAAACTTTATCGCGGCATTATGTACTATGCAATTATTTTTTTTAAATACATATTAGATTCATAAGTATTATATCATAGAAGATTTGAAAAGAGCACAAATACAAGAACATATACACAACACAAGTGTACATGCCCCAAAAACTTTTTAAAATTTACTGATTCATAAGCTTATTACTTAGTAAAACATTATTGGTACTAAGTATGTACATAAAGCAAATTGGCACACTCAGAAATGGGTAACATCAGGGGTGTAGTCGAGGGTATACGCGGGTATACGCCGTATACCCTCTGGATTTTTTAGGTGCCCGAGCGTGTACCCTCTGCTTTTAAATATTTGAGACAAAAATTATAAAAATTAAATCAACTAATGAAAATTTTATCCCACAATTAATATCATTTTTTTTAGAAATTATATTGAAATTACCTTTATGTTTATAAAATATACTTTATTTGATTGGCGTCGCCATCTATTATTGAAATTTTAATTTTGATTTTTGTTATATAGAAACCGTATACCGTTTTTAGTTTTCGCAAAATGTACGATTCGTAGTAGGCAGGTTTGCGACTTTGATACGTAAGGCAGTATTTAATTATTCTAATTTTTTCTTTGTGTTTATAGTTTTTGTATTTGGAATTTTAGTTGAAATTTTAAAAGATGACATTAACTTCGTATTAAGTCACAATGTATAACAGTCGCGCGCATGTTGTGTTGTGTTTCGATTTTAGACAGTTTATCCAGATAAATATATTCTCTTTTGTAAAAAGTTCTGTGATCTGGTAATTTATTTTTACACATGAAAGGGAAAAAATATGCTATTTCACATCCCTTGAAAAAATGTAATTTTCAATTATAAGGCATTTGACCTTGAATGAAAAAAAATTTCGCCTGCGGCGCCATTTTTTTTAGTTATTACTCCCCCCTTGTGTATTTTTTTCTTCTTAATTATTGCCACGTACAACCCCCCCCCCCCCCGCCCCCTGCGTATACCCCATATTTACAAATATATTTTCAGCGTATACCCTCTGCTAATTTTACGACTACAGCACTGGGTAACATTACTTAAAATGACGCATAATAAATTTATTTTTATTACGTCTTTAAATTAAATTTACTCAGAGAATAAAACCAGTAATTTTAAAAACCAGAATTTAATTCTCAATAAAACTTTAAGAGCTGGTTTTACAATATCTGGTTAAAATTTTAACTAAGAGTTAAATAAACAAAATTGAAGCGAAGTGAATTGCCAAATGATAGATTTATCATTGCTGTCAACAAAACGATGCAATATTGTTTACGAAACTAGAAGTTAAAATTTTCACCAAAGTTTGAAAAACCGGCCCTAAGTGTTTTGCTGAAAAATAATAAATAAATGTACAGTATTACTTTTTGTTTCATGACATATTGTATTTTGAAATTTTGTTTTTAAATTGTGAAGAAACACAAAGTGTAACTAAGATCACATATTAAATATCTGTTTTCCTCTAACCGCCACTCCTGTATGAATATGTAATATTGTGAAATCTTAAACAGTACCGTACAAAGTCAATCAAAATTTGACATAGGTATATTGTTCTCAAACCTAGTAGTAAAATTTAAAAAATATTATAACGATGTTTCTGTAAAATAAATAACACGTAGAAAATGTTAGGGCCGTTTTTATAAATTTTATCTTTACTTTAACGAATACTAGAAGCATAATGTACTTTTTAAAATAAATATATAGTCTTAAAGTAATTTTAATTAATGTCTTAAAATGAGCCTGATTATGAAGACGCCCCGAACCTTAATTGGTAATATTAAAGTGAAATATCAAATAAAAAATCTGATATCTGATGTGGCGAACACAATACCTCCCGCTATTTAATTTTTATTAATTTAAATTCATACCTACATATTTACTAATGCTGTAAACTATTTTAAGTTCCTTTGCATGTAACTTTGCTTCATTTACTAATTTCTTCTTAGAATGTCACCATTATTAATTTGAAGTGATTAGTTTTTGGGCAGTAACATTTATCTGTCTGTGTAATAAAGAAATCTTTTAAATCATGGGTTTTGAGATTTATAAAAAATATTATTTTTTAAATTTATCTGTAAAATATATAGAAAAAGTATTAATGTATATCTGTAGAAAATTCAATAATCATTAATTTTTATAATGACATAAAATGCGAAAAAATGATATTTAATGGTATTTTCTTAAGAAAAACTATTATGAGCTTTGAAGTAAAGTGCCATTTCCGGTTATCCGATTTACACAAAAATCTAATCTTTCATTCCATATTAGAATAGGGTCGAAATACAAGGTTTCCGAATTTTCTGAGTGATAGTATTTGAGTTAGAGCGTAGACAAATCCATACTCATACACACATTCAGACATCATCGCGAAACTGTTAAAATTTGATTCTAGGGACCTTAAAACGTAGTCATTTACTAAAATCTTGATATGCGATTTTTAGCATGATGCCTATATCCCCTTACCAAGGGTAGCGAGAGGTATTCAATAGAAAATTTCTAGAAAAATATTTTGTTTCACAAAATTGAAAACAAAGAACAAAAGAAACAATAAAATTATCCTTACTTGTCATTGCTGACGATACCATCCCTTGAGCACCTGCTAGCAGCAACGCACTCACAATGCCTGTTATTATTAGTAGCTAAACCACCGTGAACAGCCCCAAAAACAGCCAAGAACATCAGGAAAACCAAAAACAAATTAAACTTCATCTTGCTAAACAATTGACTGTAGTTCAAGCGACGCACACTCCCATCTAAACAACTGAACGCGTTAGCCTTCTCGATTTATACGCGAGTGACGATAGTCTTTTTTCATTGGAAAACCCAGCCCACTTGGAGAATAAGAAACAAGTTTTGCAGTTCAAATGTTTAAAGAAGCACTTAACATATTTCAAGAGAGAGGTTAAAGTATGTTTTGATGTTGTTTTGTTTAGTTATGACAAGTTTAAAAAGATAAGATGTAATAAATGTGTTTTTCGAATTTAATGACAATACTGATTACAGCATCATCTGTACTTATAACACTTCATTTTTAGCCTAGTTTATATAATAGTTTATTTAAAATGCAAATAACGTTGATGATTGGGGGTGGTCAGTTTTATGATCCTAGTCACGGAGCTTCTTCTGAAAAAATTGGTATAAGAATGTTCAATAAAAGATGAGATTTGAACAGTGAGTAAATATAAAGCAGACATTTAGAAAACAAGATGAGTTCGAATTTGGAATAATATGTAAACACAATTATTGAAAAACAAGATAATTCACAGATAGAATAATATTAATAGTTTACATGTACAAAAACTAATATTTATTTGAAATCGTAATTAAAGTGCACAAAAATCATTATTAAAAATTCAGAAGTCGGTATTAATGTAATCTATTGCGAACATTAGTTACGTATAACGTAACGTGACATACAATCCATAAAATAGGTGAGTTATTGGAACTTCTAAGATGAAAGAAGATAAACGTTAACGTTATGTAGCAAACACGTTATTTTAAAAATAAGGGACTTTCAATTTCAATGTTTACCACATTTAATTAGTGTATTTACGCTAGCGTTAACGCTAAAGGCAATACAAGCGAAGTTACATTCGTATACCGTAACATAACTTCAACACATTCAGAACGTGTGACGCTAAACGCGCGCTATTCCATCGCACATAAGATACCTCCTGTATTCACGCTAACATTAACGCTAAAAGCAATATAAACGAAGTTACATCTGTACTTTTTACCGAAACATAACCTCAACAGATACAGAACGTGTGACGTAAAACGCTCGCTATTTCATCGCACATAACGCGTCTCCTTATTCATTTAACGTGAACCTTATTTTTCAAATTACGCAGTTTTATATCCGTTTATTTAAATTATATGACGTATATTTTACCTCCCTAATGACGTTTCTATGGTACGTAATCTACATTTGAACGGTACGATATTACCAGTTATTTAAGACACTACTTGAAACAAAATAAGCATCGCAAACTATTTCTAACATAACATAACGTGACAAAATTCAACTCTACATCACGTTACGTTATACGTAACTAATGTTCGCAAACTGTCTATTATACGACGATTTCATGTATGTAAATGCAGTGTTGCCAACCTTACCTTATGATATTGATAATTATTGCACAAAAATAATTTGGATAGGTGTACGATGTACAATAGTAAATTTGTACGTCGAATAACAAAAAATATGTGCATGAGGAACGAATTAAATAATGCCGGTGACATAATTTTGCGTGTTCATTACAATAACTTCAATGTCCGGAGGTTCGCAACACTGACAATTATGTCAAAACCCATTCTAATATAATGAATGCGAAAGTAACTCTGTCTGTTTGTCTGTTACGTTTTCACGCCTAAACCGCTGAACCAATTTTGATGAATTTTGGTATAGAGATAAGACCTTGGAGAAGGACATAGGCTACCTTTGTCGCAAAAATAAAACTTGAAGGGGTGAAATAGGGGATGAAAATTTGTATGGAGAACCCATAATTTCTCAAGTTAGCGATATAAAAATTCTTATTTATGCTTTTGGTAAAAAATAAAGAGTGTTTTAGCGTTTTTGAAAAATCATCCCTCAAGGCGATACAATAAGGGATGATTTCAATTATTTTTTATATCTTTGTATCTATAGTTTAGTTTTAACCATTAGCAAATTTTCGATATTTTTCGGAGAGATAGCTTGCATCATACGTACATAAGTAAAAGTATCCGAGACATGTTTAGAAAAGGGCGCTGTTAGGTGCGGTGCTAGGATGGGGAGGGCGCTGGGCGGAGCCTGTTACATGTACGATACGAGGCAGGTTGCCGGCTCCCTACGCAGCGAATGTTTTCGAAGTAAATGTGAAAAATTACTGGTACACGTGTAGTTAATCGTTATTCTAGCTTTACCCGTGCGAAGCCGAAGCGAGTCAGCTAGTAGTACATATATCCTTAAGAAATACGCGTGAATGAATTGGAACCATCTTGAACAGTTTAGAAGAGGACAAGATTCCTTAAAGAATGAAAGAATAGATATAATTAGAATTATTTGTGTGTACAAGAAATGTTAAAATGTAACAAAACGGAAATGGCAAGAGGTATTGTGCTGACCACAACAGATATTTTACCTTACAATGTAAATATTTGTTCCTTGGGAAATTTTTATATTTTTAGAAACATTTTGACCATTAGCATCTTAATTTATATTTAACTAATTATAATTTTTTATTTAACTGGTTTCAAAAAACCCAAATGTGAAAACATGCACTTTCCTTATGTAAATGCGTATGTTGTTGGCTTCTTATTGATTCAAGGTCAAAATAAATATCTTTAAATTTAAGTTCACTTAAATAAGTGACTAGCTATGAAAATCAAATGCCAGCATTTCGTACGTAATGTGTACAAACCCGTATGTTGTTCTCTCCACACCAGCTATGAGTGCCCGTGAAGTTTTACAATATTGTCAAATGCCGATTGTCTAATTTTAAGGTTTTATTTGACATCAGATGATGCAATTTTTGTTTTGTATTGTTTATTTTATATTTTGCTATTCATACTTTTTCTTCTTCCTCATTTCATCTTTGTTTTATTTATATATTCTATTTCTGTAAAACCTGTTTACACAAATTTATTAACAAATTTGGTAGGTAGGTATTATATTTGGCAACAAATTGGTTTCATTGAAAACGAATGTTTTGACAAATATGATTTTCTATTTATATATTCATCACAAGTTTCATTATAAATGTTTGACAAAATTATGATCGTATCACAGAATTATTAGGAAACTCTTTTGGTACAAAAAATAATGAGTTATTTAGTTATATATAAAAATTTATTAAATTAATATCACATTTAATAACATAAGTACGGATACAAAGTCTTAGCAAATAATTTGTTTACAATTTGAAGATTTCTGGAATGAGTTGCGATTTATCTTCTATTTCCTGTATGTGTTTCTTCGGACAGCATGTTTGGGAATCCCCACATCTGCAAGAAAATACCAATTAGTTATGGTTTGTCTAATTACTCATTTACAAGATTGACAACCGTGACAAATTTTAATTAAGGATGTTCTTTATGTTTATAATAGATTACATAAGTGATATAAGAATGGCGTTCTTCTTCCATTTCATAGAATCACAGATATTCGATAATATATTTAAATCCAAAAGTCATTTCTAAATTACATCATAATGTTTATTTAGGTTAAGTTTATACTAATCTTATTTCTAAGTAAGTATTTTTTAAATTTGATTATTTACAGCTGACAAGTGATAGTTTTTATCGCTTTTATTAACTATGGCTGTGTCCCCTATCGCATTTCGGTATTTAATATTTAGAATTTATATCTACTTCTCATAAATACAATTCTTAATGGCACTAATAATATCCATTGGTTTGTATTGGAACACTTTAGAACAAGAGAAGTGAATTATACAATTCGATTTAATTTGATGCTTCAGATTAGATATTAATATTATATTTCATAAAATAGAAGCTATTCTTTGACAGTAGATTTGACATTTTGCACAAATTATAGCAACGAACATGATTTATTTAACGGGCGTTGCGCCATTCGATTTTATGGACATTTCTACATATGTTTACCAATTTTGAATAACCGTGTCTAGCTAGTATAGCAAGAGTAAGCAAAAATGAAAAAAATGGTAACTTTAAACAATTCAGTAGTCCACTAAAAATTCGATCACCCTGTATTTAAATTTAAAGTATCATTTTCTCTTAATTCAAGCATGCTGATTACGGGAAAAATAATGAAAAAAATCTCTAGGCCTTAGTTTTCAAAATAGAAATTTTTATTTTTAATGTAAAATTGACAATATTTTTTGACTTTGACGGACTATAACTTATGAATGGTAAAAGATACTTTAATTAGTGTGCGTGAATTTCAAAACTATAACACCCTAAAATCCTAAATAATGACGTCATTTAGGGCATATAAATTTAGGATAAAGTGCAACATCGGACACACCTTAGTATGCAATCTGACCAATCAGAGGGCAGAACTTATAGCCATATCTAACTCACGCTAATTTTTTTATGCCAAATGAAATGTACACTAATTTTTTCATGACCGAGAGATGGAAAATCTTATTTTTGCAAGAATAAAGAATTTCGAAATTTTATTGTCATATTTATTATTTGTTGACAGTTTGTTGAAAATTGTTGTCAATAATTATAATTTATTTTAGTTTTGAGTATGGAAACACTTACGTATTATTTGTTTCTTTCTGGACTTCCGGTATTTCGACCGCTTTTGTTTCACACTTCGCTGTCTCCACACACACGCATTCAAAAGGCTTATTTTCTTCTTGTAACGGCTTGGACAAAACACTAACGCCAAAACAAACAAGCATTACCAGTGCCAACTTCATTCTTATGGATTCGCTGTTCGTTTGTTGCTAGACAACGTGAGACTGACAAGCGAATTCAGAGGTGTCTTGATTTTTATAAAAACAAGTTCTACGCTGGACTTTTTTCCAGCCAAGGCCAGCCGTGATGGTAAAATCCCATGATTTAAATGTTACACGAAATGAGATTTTTTTATTGATCAATGAACTACCTATTGGGAATACCTATTTGTTAATTAAATATCTATTTGTGTATGCTTCATTAGATATTTTGTGGTAAAACCCTTTTCAAATGTGGCGAAGTAGTAAAATGTATTATATTATAATATATTAATTTATTTATTCATTCTGTGTTTTTTGACCACATACTCAATTTTTACTAAGAAATACAGTAGTTGATGATTTGTAAAATCATTGTACTCAAAATGTTTTTCTCATTCATCTTATTGAGAATTACAAAACAATAAAACTAAGTATAACATTAGATTCCATGTTTATAAGTCAGTATTATAGTGACTGTATATACATAGTGTGGCCAATAGGGGGATCGATTTTGATTGGTCCGCGCAAATTTGGCCAAATATGGCGGATATTATGCTAAGCTCAAATGTTTTTTACATGCATTAAGTTCAGAAAAGTGAAATTTAAGATATTTTTTGTGAATTATATCTGAATTTAAAGTAATTATACTATATTTATAATTCCAATAGTGTAAATAATTAAATTATTGTGTTTGATTAGGTTAAATGCGTTAATACAAAGTTGTTATTAACACGATTTGTATTAATATGTTTCTCTATACTAAACAACGTACAGTTAATATACAAATACAAACGGATGTTTTTTTTTTTAGTCTCATTATATTTAAATAATAATTGTGATTACTATTAAAATTTAGTATAAAAAAGTAAAAGAAATATCCTGTCAAACGGATAATTTTCTGGCATTGTTATCTTGCAAATTAAAACTTAAAATTGCTGATTACAACAAAGGATTTTGATCATAACCTAATAATACTGATTACAAGAATGAATCTAACAAAGTAAATTTCATCAATATTTTAAAACTAGCATTTTTCGAAGAATCAGAAGTATACTTTAAACTTTAAAGCGTGTGTTAATTCGCAAATTGAATATTATGGGGGGCGTATGTACATATTTATTATTTGTATGTAAATATTTGTATAATTAAAGATGAATTATACAAAAAATATTATATAATACCTTTATCTGTAAATTACAGGTGTATTTTGAAATAAATAATATTGCGTTTGCAATTTATATGCTCTTTCAATGATTGTTTATCTACTTTTGTTTAGTTTTCACATATGAATTCAAATTTCGCGCCCCATCATTGGCAAAATATGGCGGCGTTTGGCCACACTATGTATATAAAGTCATTATAGTCAGTATTATTTGAACTTCTCAAATTGTTACATACAGGGTAGGGCATTAAAAAATGCACCATAGCAATTTCAGTGTTAATTTTAAAATGTCCACTAATTATATTTATTTGAAATCCTCACTAAAGTGCACAAAATCCATTATACAATTATTTCATGCAGTTGCAGTGTTGCCAACCTTATGTAATTGCTGTATATGTGAGATAATTTGCATAGGTGTACAATGTATTGATAAAAATATGTTCAAGAATAAACTAAATAATTCCGATGAATAAGTTTTAAATAAAACACATAATTTTGAGAGTTCTTTACTTCAATGTCCGAGGTTAACAACATTGAATGTCAGATTGACAGGTTATAGTTAAACATAACCTTTATTTTCACAATTTTTCGATTTCAAATAAAATTTAATATGCACCTTGGCACTGAAATTCGTTTTTATCACTCTTATGGTTTATTTTCCTCGCCCCTGGTGCCTCGGCAAACGGCAAATAAATTCCACATTCGTGAGAAAAAATTGAACTTAACTTATCACTATTATTTATTCTATAAGAAAATAGTGAAACTTATTTTATACATTAGATTGAATGCAGAAGTCGGTTTTACATTTTATTGTATTTCACAAAAAAGAAAATAATAGTGCAAAAAGCTATGGCTATCATGTGGTGTGACATTTGTTTTTCATTCTTTTGCACTCGTTACCATATTTACTAGTCATGTTTAACTAATAATCTTTAACATCGAGAAACAGTAATGCCAATAGGAGAAATCAAATTTTTGGAGTTTTGTATAAATGTCAAATTTTTCAAAATGTTATTATTTGAGGCAGAAAAAATATTACATATTTCACAAGTAATAGTTATTTATACAAAAAAAATAATTATTTTTTCTACGATCTTTTTGTTTTTATTTTATTATTTTTTGTTATGGTGAAGGAGCTCAAGAAGTCCATTGAATATAAATTAAAATACAAATAGGTTTTCATAGAAAATTGTAAGGAAATGTAAATCCTTCAACTTCAAACTATTTTCTTAGGAGTAATGAAAATCATTATTTGATTGATAGATTGATTGATTTACGATATGAAAAATGAAAACCAATTATACATATTAGAATTCTATTTTATTTAATTTGAAAAATTTGACATACTTTTTAAGTATATTTATTCCTAATTCTAGATATTAAATATTATTCATTGAAACGCATTTCACTAAAATATAAATAATGACACTCTTTTGGTTAAAAAATAATTTATTATTATGAAAAGAAAAAATATACAAATACGAGTACATACATATTACATTTCAATTTCAAAACTTTAAACACAAAATATAAAATGAAAAAATTAAAGTATTTGTGGGAGAAAGAAACCGGCTGCTTGTTTTCAAACTATCCCTGGTCACACTTTCTCAGATGACGACGGGGATTGAGGGCCAGGGAGACGATCTTCTTTTTTACAGCATATTTCAAAATAGTTTGGGCACGTTCTAAAATAAATATTATATTAAAATAATCAACAATTAAAGTAATTTTTTTATTTTACAATGAATGAAATTGTTACTAAAAACGATGAAATTATAGTTGGGAACCTTGTTATTATTTCAATGATAAATAAGTAGGCCTTGAAGTTCCATTTTGTTTATTTGTTTAGTTTACATATTCATACGGACGTTTCGGGCCCAATTCGCCAGTTGTTGTGTTGGCCTTGTCGTTTAAAAATGAGACTTTTTATTATTCTTTGACAACGAAAGGTCGTTTAGACCTTCTACTATGTTTCAACATTTTATATTAATGTAGAATTATACTCAATTATTAGGCTGATGATGGGCGAATTGGGCCCGAAACGTCCGTATGAATATGTAAACTAAACAAATAAACAAAATGGAACTTCAAGGCCTACTTATTTATCATGATTTCATTCATAAAATTATAAATGAAGGGAAAATGCAAGTACGTGAGAGAAGGGCAAGAGGAAGAAGATGAAGAAATTTGGAATGGAAGATATTACGAGGGGTTGAAGAAAGTGATGTAGATGTAGCATTTCCTCTCAGACCAATCTAAAGACATTTATCACAAATGATGATAATTAAAAAATAAAGAAACATAAAGTTTACTTACTTGTCTCCGGGGTTCCGTTTTAAATCTACTGAACCATCTTCAACTACTATTGAATCTTTACATAGATAGTAAGGAATGCATACACAATTATTTTTATCCTCCTTATTATCGGCAGGTAAACAATTGACTAATGCCAAAGCAACAATAAAAACAAAAACTGTTACGGTATTCATGATAACCAAACCAACTTAGCGACTTTAAAAGAGTGTTCTGTTGCCAGTGTCAAGTGAAGAAATGTTTATATAGGAATACGTACATTAATTTTTTTCAAAACTGGTTTTTCTAAGTATCCCATAATATTTTAATAGGTCTTTTTCAAATGCAATAAATGCATTTGATGAACAAGAATTACAGTGTAAAATTATGAGATAAAAAAAAACTAAATATTATTTATTAATATATATTTATCATGATAACTATTAACGAGCATGAAGTTTACGATACGGGCCATGGCGAGTATCGTAATTCATACGAGTTACATAGGTACGCTATTTGTAGTATAGTATAGTAGGTAAATTCAAAACAAACTATATACCAATTAATTGGTTATAAAATTTATCTGTATCATAATAATAAGCTGTATTATAATGAATATCTATATTAAAATAAGAGTCACTCAAGTACAAATGGCACATGCTTAATGGCTGGTAGTGCGAGCTCGGATTTAACTAAAATAATATCAAATTAATCAAAATATGATTTGTAAGTAGAACATAGTTTGTATTCAAACAAATGTTTTTAAAAAAATCGTTCTTAAAGCAGAAGGGTGAAATTAAATATTGAAATTTGAATTTGAAAAACAGCGTTTTAGTTAAAACCGAGCTCGCACTAAGTACCAGTCAATATGTATAGTAAAGCATAGGAGTATAAAAAAGAAATAAATATTTAATAAGAATATGCGGAGCAACCAGACAAAAGCAGATAAATCCGTTTTTATTAGTTTAGATATATTAACAAAAAACGTATATCTATAAATCCGTAATATTTATATAAAAAATCTGTTGTGGCCAGCACAAGACCTCTCGCCATTTCCATATTGTATTGCACTTCGCTTTCGAACCGTCGTTTTATAACAAAATATTATAGAACATTACCCAAATATTGTTTTTTATTATATTTAACATGTCTTCTGCACACATATAATTCTAATTATATCTATTTGTCATTGTATGAGGAAGTTTCTAAATATCAGAGATTGTTCCAATTCATTATGTTATAAACATTGGAATTTGTCAACTGGTTTCCTTAGTGCCGTAGCCTCTGCGATTAGTTCACTCTATAAATTATAGTGTCTTTATCTCTAAATCTATACAAGATATAATAAAATTTTTAAGTGTATTAGATGGAGAATTTTATGTTCTTCAATATTTAAGAAAAAAACCTCCCAAAAAATTATATTTAGAAGAATTTTTCTAAGAAACTACTACTTCCGGTTGTTCAATTGTTACCAAAACCTTTTCAGCTCTTGTCAGGAATGTCAGATTGAGGAAACTGCAGTTAAATATTTTTTAAGTCTTATAGTTTTTGAGGAATCGTGACTACAACATCCAGACATACATACACACATACATACATACATACACACACACACACACATACACACATCCACACACACACATACACACAGACATCATTTTAAAAATGTTATAATCGGATTCTAGGGACCTTAAATCGTGCTTATTCAATAAAATCTGGATATGCGAATTTTAGCATGAATGCAATACCTCTCTTAGCGAGAGGTAAAAATCAAACTTGCATTATAAAGTTCAGTTGTCTGACTGAAAACTATAATATAATTATATTTTTTTATGTTTTTATGTTATTTACAAAAATAAAATGGATTTATCTAGTTTTGTTTGATTGAAATGGATATATCTGATTTTGTTTGAAATAAATAGAGGTTGTTAGTTTACATTACATCGACTTACACCCATACTTAAAAAAAAAATAATTTAAAAATCTGTTGATACGTAAATATGATTTGGTCAACACGAACGAATTTTTATTAACATTTCTTTTAGTGATACTTAAAATATATTCTAAACTTTATTCAATAAAAAAATAACAAGGCATAATCTAAACCATTTTCTAACAAAAAACAGGATCATTTAACTTATCACAAAGATTTCAATATGTAGCAGGTATGCTCATTCAATAATAAATACACATCTAGGCATAAATTATTGAACAACTAAATATGAAATCTAGCAGATTTATCTGCTTTTGCTTGATTGCCTAGGTTTTAAGTTCGATTTTCAATAGGATTTTTCGTATTTAGCTTGATTCTGATTTCTGACAGCTCCATTGGATTTATCTGACCCCTATTACTAATAAGTCATACTAATCTCATGTTTACTGAAAAACGGATTTACCTATCTGCTTTTGTCTGATTGTTCCACATATAATTATGAAAAGGTTAAAAATTAATTATTACATTTCAGTATCAAAATTTAAAACACAAAATTAAAATAACAAAATTAAATAAATAAAATACGCAATGTAATTCTTGCAGTGGCATAGGTATTGGGGTTGTCCTTGACCTGATACCTGAGAAATTTGCCTTCTGCATCTGAAAACCCGGCTGCGTGTTTTCAAACTCTCCCCAGATAACTACAAGTATTCTTAATCTTTAGGAAGTATATCTTCTTTTTTACAGCATACTTCTATGAAGCTTTCACAAACCCTAAAATAAATATTATGTATATTTGAAAAAATCTACAAGTAAAGTAATAAAGTAGATATTTTATTTTACAATGAATAAGTGTGCTATATTAATTATTTATTGTACTAGACAATAAAGAGATACTTTATCGACAAGTAGAAGGTGTCTTTCACGACTCGATTAAGACTCTTTATCGTCGTGTATATTCTATAATTTTATATTATATCTGATTTTTATTCTTTGTATTATGCATTAGTATTATTTTTATAAAGTGTAGATAAAAAGTACAAATAAAAGATTATAACTTATGGATATAATTCGCGATTCGGGAGGACAGTGGTGTACAGGTGTCTTATTTTCGATGTTTTTTTTTTGTAGAAAAGTTTAATAGACACCACAGGAATTTTCGATCTTCTTTTGTTTCTGAGCTACTCAGTTAAAGAGTGTGCCATTGTTAAATCAAGGATTATAAAAGTATATCTTAATTTATTGACAACTACATGAGTTTTTAATGTATTTATTTATTTATTTTTTTAAATTTTGACGACCATTGTATGTATTATATGTTATTTATTTTTGTCTTATGTATTTATCCATGTTTTACAATTTAAAAAAAAATTTCACCTCCTGAAGAAGACACATGAGGTGTCGAAACCGGTAGAGGCGGAAAATATATTTAATATTTGACTGAAATCCAGTAATTTTCTTTCCTTCATTAGTTCTATTATTTGTTTTCCACTATATAAACTGTGCACGACTATTTAAAACATACGAATAAAATAAAATTGTTCCCTTCTCAAAGTTCTAAATTTCCCCACCAGGTTCGCATTCATATTTACGTATCCCAATACAGTACAACAATATAAAATGTCAAAATGGCATTTAGATATCTGTCTAAGTATGCAAAAAGGGGCTGAATAGAAAGGCGCAGGACAGACTGGTGTGGTGTTCAGACATGTCCAAAGACAGAAATCACAAAAAAATTATCAGAATGTTGTTGGGGGGTCGCATGGCCATGTGCGTATAGTGGTTGCCAATCTGGTGACCCGGATTCGATCCCGGCCAGTGCAGACTTTTAATCGCATAAAAGTGATCCCTGTGGTGCACTCTCCACACCAGCTATGAGTGCCCTTGAGGTGACGTCTGGTAAGCGCCCACACGGTAAAATATATCATCATTACCGATGTCTACTTGTATTGTAGATACTGGCACACCCAGTAATGGGTAATATGCCGTAATGATATATTTATATTTATTAATTGTTGATTAAAAAAATATATTTTTTAACTTACTCTTCTCCAGGTTGTGGTCTTATATCAATTGTTACTGGACCATCTATTATTAATGGTTTACATTTATAATAAGGAACGCATGCACAAATTTTTTTATCCTCTTTATTAGCTGCAGGTAAACAATTGACTAACGCCAAAGCAACAATAAAAACAAAAACTGATACGGTTTGCATGGTAACCACTTTGTTGACTTCGAGACAGTGCACTGTTGTGAACAACAAGAGAAGAGGTGTTATATACGAATAGGTACATTAAAGCTGGACTTTTTCCAAAAACCGGTTTTTCTGGGTTATCCAGAATATTTTAATAGGTCTTTTTCAAATGCAAATGCATGTGGATAGGTATTCCAAAGCTCCAAAGACAAAAATAACTAAATATTATTTATTAAAAGCAATCAATATTTAATATATCATCAAGGTTTTTGTAACCTACTTTTGAATATTTCGGTAATGTCAATATCATTTTCTGGCGTCTTCATGGCCACTTGAAAGATTGAGAAGAATGATGTATAAGTGGTTTCAACCTTTTTGCGAATGAAAGTTGACTTTTAAATTATTTTATAGATGTAGTTTCTTTTCATAACTTTGTCTTATGATTTGAATTTGAAAAGATATTGACCATTATATTCCTTTGTAGTTTTTTTAAAATACCTCGTAGTACAATTAAGTTGAAATAATATGAAAAAGTTACCGCCTTCTCGAGGTGGGGAAAATGAAGAAAATTTGTATTTTTATAAACACATATTCAATGTATTGGAACGTTTCGGAAACTGGAAAACTTCCATCATCAGCCAATGTTTAATCTTGACAACAAGTGGGCCAAAAATACGACGTCGGAGAGATTATAATATATATATATATATATATATATATATATATATATATATATATATATATATATATATATATATGAAAACGTTATTAAAAGTTAAATTGGCAGGGCTGGTTCCAGCCCCAAAACCTCCCAACATTGAAATTTTGGAAACATAAAACGGATGCAAATAGTCCTCCCTCCAAAACATATTCCTGACGACACTTGTTGCGTTGTCGTCACAGAAAAATGGCGTTTAGCCATGTGTTTCGTTAATGTTTTGTAATCAAAATTCATTGTGTTTTTAATGTTATTTTTGATTGTCCCTATGTCTCTTTTTGGATGCTGGTGGGATTCCCTCAGGAATATGTTTGGAGGGAGGACTATTTGCATCCGTTTTATGTTTCCAAAATTTCAATGTTGGGAGGTTTTGGGGCTGGAACCAGCCCTGCCAATTTAACTTTTAATAACGTTTTCATATATATTATAATCTCTCCGACGTCGTATTTTTGGCCGACGTTGTGTGGATTGTTTATGAATGCTCTGATGTAAAATTTTTTTTAAAAAGTTGTCAAGATTAAACATTGGCTGATGATGGAAGTTTTCCAGCTTCCGAAACGTTCCAATACATTGAAAATGTGTTCATATACAAATTTTCTTCATTTTCCCCACCTCGAGAAGGCGGTAACTTTTTCATATTATTTCAACTCATTATATATTCCGTCAGAGAAAACTAGAATTGTAATAAGACTAGAATACTTTTAAAATGATCTTAGTAACAGGATTCAGGGATGCATTTAAAAATTACCGCGAATTATTCGTTTGTCTCAGGTGTAAGCAACCCTTCAACCGGGACTAATGTTGAAAGATAAAATTTAAAATAATCCAATTTCAAAGAATTGTCAAACTAAATAGTTTATAATTCTAGATATTTTGTTTTAATCAAAATAAACAAAAAATGTTTAAAATATTTTCAATGCACTCCTGTTTTGTTATTCTGTTATTTTGCGGGTACCTTTGCCATCCATCTATTTTCAGCAAGTTATAGTAATGTATTTCTGGGATTTCCTAGTCCAGTATTTAAATTGGTACTTTAAAAAATTCCCCCAACTTTCATTTGCTAGTCATACTATACTGTTAACAGATAATGCGAATTGATTAATGTATGAAAAGTGTTTTTTTCTATTTATTCCTTAAAAAAGAAAGAGAAAAAGAGAAGATAAATAAAAAATATACAAATTTATTCAGGTATTTATTATAAGAATAAATTATATACACATATATACAAGAAAATGGGGTTAAATTAGAATTGAAAATACCTCTAAATATCATTAACTAAGCGATATGATTCTCCCATTAAATTGTAATATACTATTAGGCAAAATATTATTAACGATATACTAATTATTTCTTACTATATCAGTGAGTGTCATCGTTATTAATGAGAAATAAATTTACAGAAATGTCTCGATGTATATCGCGTTCACATTTAATTTATGTGTATTTGAATAATAAATCATTCTTTCCCAGTATATACAGTTGTCCACGGATCGAGTTCCAAAGAGGAAAAACTTTTATTTTTTATTTTACAAAAAAAATGTATTCTTGATAAAAGTTTTTGCATGTCCCGAAACGGCTAATTCAGTTTTAACATTTTCAAATTTTTTTTTAGTTTCAGATAAAAATCGAACTCAAACTACCAATTTTCGATTTTTATCTGAAACTAAAAGAAAATTTGAAAATGTTAAAAACTGAAATGGCCTTTTCGGGACATGCAAAAACTTTTATCAAGAATACCTTTTTTTGTAAAATAAAAAAGTTTTTGCTCTTTGGAACTCGATCCGTGGACATACTGTATATATATATATATATATATATATATATATATATATATATATATATATATATATATATACAGGGTGTGCAACGAAACGCGGAACATAGGACTTTAACATAGGATTTTAAAAATGTGCGAAAATTGGCCCTCCATACAAGAACGAAAAGTTGTTTAGAAATAATTTTTACTCTTAAAAATTCATCAATTAATACAATAGAATATCTGCAGCACTAGATGTTTAGAAAGTAAAATATGACATGTTCACCAAAAATCAGATAGCTATGGGAATAAAAAACAAATAAAACAAAATATCAATTAAGATCATAATACTTAAATATTTAATGCTGAATTACAACATTGTAAACATATTGATTACAACAATAAGATTAATAATACCGAAATAAACTATCATTTCAGTGTATATAAAAATGATGAATTATCCTAAAATTTAAGTCAAATACTTAATAATAAAATAAAATCACAAATTCTTCGGTACTGAATAAATCCATTTTATAATGCACAAAAGCACAGTAAAGTAATTTATGGACTATAACAATGTAGACACAAAACTAAAATGAACTGTCAGAATGAAATTTTGTTATATTTCTTTTATTTCCATGGCTATCTGATTTTTGACGAAAATGTCATATTTTATTTTCTAAATATCTAGTGCTACAGATATTCTACTGCATTAAATGAAGACTTTTTGAAAGTAAAAATTAATTCTAAACATCTATTTATTCTTGTATTTTTGCTCTAAAATGTACAGGAGAGCCAATATTCGCAATTTTTTAAAATCCTATGTTAAACTCCTATATTCCGCGTTTCGTTGCACACCTGTATATATATGAATTAAAACACAAATTAGAAAATCACTTAATAAATTTACAAATGCTAGACAAACATAGTCATTAAATAATTAAATATATTTTTTGCCGATTAATATAAAAGTGACAGCTAACAGTCTATAAGGTATCACTTTTACTGCCTGTTATTGCTATTTACATAACAACCGTTCAAGAAATGCATAGCAACCGTTTAACAAACACATATCAACATAATTTGATGGTGATAACCTTCGAAATAGGTATCAAAAATAATCACTAAATTAATTTGAACTCTAAAATAATGTGTTCAACACGGCATCAAAAACAGATTTACAGCTTCGACCTCTGCTGCAAATCTGATAGGCTTATTTACATATTGCGAGTAGATACTAAAGAAAATATTAGATGAATTAATTAAAATATTTAATATAAATAAATTAATAAATCCTCTTTGGCTTCTTTACTGTCCAACGAAATCTTCTTTTTGGCAGCATACATCCATGTAGTTTTTACAACTATAAATTTTATAAATAAGAGTATTTTAATAATATGTATATTTGTTTTTGTATTTTATGTTATTACTTACGGTTTATGGTCTGGTTTATAAAAAAATAGAGTTCCATCTTTATCTAATGGTCTTATAGTCTTGCATTTATAGTGAGGAACACAACTACATTGTTCACCATTTCTTGATTTTCTCGGCTGCGAACTTACTAAAGAAACTGCTACAACCAAAACTAATACTGTAACAGTAGCTAACTTCATGTTTACTACCTTAGACCTTAATGTCGTCTACAGCTAATGAAACCCAAACAAAAGATTGCTTGTTATTTATATACTTTTTTGTCAGGAAGAAATGAAAATATATATTCTAAACTGGTTTGTCTGGATATTCCAGTACTCCAGAATAGGTAATGAACTCTGGTTGGAATTTTTGTACAGTTCTGCAAAGATTATGCAAATATAATGTCCTAGAAGTAAATTCCCAATAATTTTCTGCAAACATACTGTTACTGTTACGTCTGTATAAACCCAAACAATCTCGCTGAATTAAAGTAAGTAGAGATGCATTCGGGCCGGGCCGGGCCGGGCTTTGAGGTTTGGATCGACTCGGTCCGAAAATAAAAATTACCGGGCCCGACTCGAAGATCGACTCGACAAAAAAATTAGCTGGCCCGGCTCGAAAATTAACTCGAAATCGGGCCAGGCCGAGCCAAAGCTCGAAATTGGGTGCATCCGGCATTCCTAATGTTGATTTTTATGTTAAGGCGAAATGTTTAACTTTTTTCGTGTCAAACTTATAAAAAAGAGACCCTTCTAGTGTAAGTTTGTTATAAAAATTACAGACCTACGAGTATTTATCACTTTGTTTACCAAAGCTGTTCGAAAATTTAAACAACTTTTTCACAAATCTTATATAAAAAATATAATTTTCATAACTTTGTTTCTGCTCAAAAATAGGAGAAGAAATCATTATGGTAGGAACAAAAATCACTTTTATTTAAGTATACGAGTAATAACAATAATAATAGCAACATCACAATATAATTATTACCTTTTAATGAATAACCTTGAATTCTTGAAGTAAAATAATACATTTTTATTTATTATTATGTGAAGTGTGTTGTTATTAAATCATTTTGATCCTTTTTAACTTCATCCATTTTCATTAAAATATTAAGGAAACTGTGCATTTGATTGAACTATAAGATTTTTCGGGTCGGGCCAAATCAAAAGTCCGACTCGCCTCGATTTTTGAAAATGATTAGCCCGATTTGGCCTGATAAAAAATATCTTCGGCCCGGCTCGATGATCGACTCGAAATCGAGGCGGGCTTCGGGCCGGGCCGGGCCAAAGCTCGAAATCGAGTGCATCTCTAAAAGTAAGGTAAACAGGTTGGTTAACACTTCATCATTATTTCTTTCCATTTCTTAAAAGATCAAAGCCAATCATTTCCTGGGATGCTTTCAAAATAATCATCAGTGAGCCGGTTTCACATTTCTTAAAAAATATTTCGTATGATAGTTTATGCAATATTTACCACAGTAATAATAATTTATTGTTATGTTTGTAAATAATTAAATAAAAATATTGGCGCCAGAAATAATCATAAAAAACAACTCCCCACTTCTGTGACGTCAGAATACATACAACACATAATTCATAACCAATAGGAAAATAGTTTACGTTATTTTTATAAATAAAAAGTGGGCAATAGTTTGTCGTATGTTAAACTGTATGTACTCTAACGTCACATTCTTTTTCAGATCACGTGACCTTTTCAAAATATTACACAAATTTCAATATTTAATTGTAAACTATCTAATGGATATTTCGATTCAATTTTTGGAAGCAAATAAAAAAATTTTCTATACGATTAGTTTTTGGATGAATGCTTCATTTATTTCAACATGGTCAATAATTTACAAATTTCCAACTGGGACGTTTCGGTTCTGTTTAGAACCATTTTCAAGCAATTATTAAAATATGAAAAAATTAAAAAGTTTTATATTTTAATTATAAATGATTTTACATAATTTAAAAATCAATGAGTTTAAAGACAACATGGTTAAAAGTCAACTGTTAAGTTAGGATTAGGTACCTTCATTTGACAATAATTCGGAATAACATTCATTTCTTTGCAGCGTAATAAAAAGATCCTCCTGTTCTTCATATTGATCAACTTCTTCATTGAATTGGAATAAGTTTTTAACAATTGAACTTGTTCTTGATTGTAGTGGACACGTAAAGAGTAGAAATCCATGGTGACGAATAAAATTTGAAGAAAAATAAAGAAAGAGTTGACTTTTAACCATGTAGTCTTTAAACTCATTGATTTTCTAAATTATGTAAAATCATTTATAATTAAAATATAAAACTTTTTAATTTTTTCATATTTTAATAATTGCTTGAAAATGGTTCTAAACAGAACCGAAACGTCGCAGTTGGAAATTTGTAAATTATTGACCATGTTGAAATAAATGAAGCATTCATCCAAAAACTCTTCGTATAGTAATGGATATTATGTGATATTTTCAAATTTAAGGCTCTTTAAGGAACAGTGGGTGGTAGCATGAATAATGATTAGACTAACGAGGAGATGACTAACAGTGTTTTAGCGCTGTCAATCGTATCTGTTATTTGAAGTACTTTTCTCTAAAATTATCAATAAAATATTGACAGCGTAAAACAAGTACTAAGAAGTAACATAAAATTCTTGCAACAGCGCTATTGCGGAATTAATCTCTTTTTCGAACGAAAACCTTCTACCCAGTAAATTTTAAATAACTTCAAAATATATGTTTTTAATTTATCTTTATTTGCTATTACTTATTAATTATTATAATCATAACATATAACTTAATACCTACTTATAATTTAAAATAACATTTTCGTATATTATTTGATAATAAATAATGTTAATATGTATATGAGCAAGTGACAAAATTATTATAATTTTGGTGATTCTACTTATAACTTGAACAATGAAAAATTAATATTCGTAATAAACATAGTGCGTTGGACAGCAGATTTCGCCTTGTTGTTGACATCTGAAAAATGTTAATTTTTATAAGTATGTAAGTTCATTATGATCGATATAGTTATTTAAGTTAAGGGCCGTTTTCATAATAAGCTTTATACTCACTTTATCACTGTAAATTAAAATTAAAGTTGTTTTCGTTTTCATAATATAGTATATTATGTGGCAAGTGTATGAAGCTGGTATTTTTACATGAGGGTGCAAACCACCCGAATGTTAAATAGGCTTCACACACGTGTTACATACTATACTTTTTCTACGACCTTGCAATAAAATATATTTTTTCTTCACATTGTCATTCTTTAAACGTAAAGCCTCTGTATTATCGACTTGTGTAACCATGGTTACCAACGTTATGGGTGTTTAACAGCTTTGTTTTATTAAAATACAATTCAGTTTGTAATATTTAAAATAATGAACGGTGCTGAAATGTTACTTCACGCACCGTGTGTAAAAACTCAAACTTCACACATAAAAATTGATACGTGAAGTACTCACTTCACGCATGGGAGTAGAAAAATAATTTATTACGCTTTAACATAAGCCTATATTTTTGAAAAATGCTTATTTCTATCAAATGCAGAAAACAATATCAAAAACAGCACATATTTACGTGGTTATTATAACGAGTATAGCACAGTTTTGGCAGATTGCAGTTATTGCCTGCATTAATTTGCACATAATTCGTTTTTCAGTGTTGCACCAGTTTTTAAGTGTAAATGTTAATTTGTTTCACGCATTTCATTTTAGAACTTTTCGTTTGAGAACATGAAAGAAATTCTAATTAATTTAGACTCGTGTTAAAGTGTATTAAATGCTCTTTCAACTAGCATAAGTATTATTTTAATCAGATCTCTAGTTTTAAAAAAAATCAAAACTACAAAGCAGTCGATTTCTATGCATGTAAGTGTAGCGAGCAATGTAACTTTGTTTCAAATTAAAAATAAAACAATTTTAATTAAAGTTTTAAAGTGAATCTGATTATGAAAATTGCTCTAAGGGCAGTAAATGCTACTACCTATCGAATGATTTTGAAGATCGGGACGTCGAGATCTCCAATAGATCCGATACCGGTACAAGATACAAGTGCACTTACTGACCGCAATGCCTATTTCATTTTTGCACAATCGACGCGCAAAATTTAAAAAAATAAGATTTGAAAATTATTTTGACATATATTAAAAAAATTTAGTTGTCATTTTCAAAGTAAGCTTTGATCGTTATTTTTATATACTTACCGCCTCGCCTCCTGATCGGTAAGTTACCTCAATCTCTTACCGATCAGTAATTTGTAAATATAACCTATTGCCTTGGGGACCTTATTGGTAAACATTCATTATTTTTCTTAAAACCGGGCGTAAAGTACGTACTTTACGCACTCTTTACAATTTGTAAAGTGTCATTTTTCAAACACTAGTGAGTGAAAAGTGCTTTTCTAGCACTAGTGCGTGAAAAGTATATACGTTGTTAAGCAACATGCGCATTCGGTTAATTTACTTCTTAACTAACAGTTACAATATTTTTTTTTAAGATACCTGTACTCACACTCACATTAGAAATAGCAGTAACATTTCGGTTGTAGGAAAAATATTGTATGCAACTTGTGTGTAATTTTTTTATGAGAAAGGGTTTATTTCTTGGCTGGAAATAGTGATGTAAATAAAGGAATTTCTGGATATCAGCCACTAAAATTTATTCAGTCTCAAAAAGACTGAATAAATTTTAGTGGCTGATATCCAGAAATTCTTTTATTTACATCAGTATTTTTTATCTCGTGCTAATTTCCGCATCGCACTCGACCAAAAAAGTACTACTTTACATACTTGTTTTCACTTTCGGTTTTTTTTATGTTTACCGATAGGGTTTCTAAAGCAGTAATTTTTATTTACTGATCAAGATTTGTTTGCTAAAATATCAAAGGCAATAATTCGTACAAAAAGCCCATGGGCGGTAAGTGAATAAATTATTTACAAATCTCCTTAACAGTAGCATTAGAATAAATACAAATCATAGTTGGCTTTAATAAAACAATTTCTCGTGGTGTCAATTTTGACTATTTTTTAATTTTATTCGATCAATTGTATAAAAATAAAACAAATTGTCGTTCGTGCAAAAAAATATAATAAGCGTCACGAACATTAAGTGAATTTGTACTGTTCTCAAATAATATGCTCTAGCGGTAAATTTCACTTACTGCCCTTGATACATAAATGACTATTATGTACTTACACTTCAGTGTAAATGAACCCCGGTATAACACATTCTTCGTATGGTACACATATACAACCAACATCGTAAGGATCAGGATAAAATCCTGGCCATTGAAAGCCCGTTGCTGTAGCAACTAACGAAACTACCAACAACAAAGCAACTGTTTTCATTTTTGTTTCTTGAACTAACTGTGATCCTTATAATCGTCTGTCGTGTTTATATAACACAATATCACGACGCCGTTAATTCTGACAGTTAATTACCTTTTAATAAAGTCTTAACGAACACCTATGTTTTGATCATTCTGTCTGATTTTTAAATATTTAATGATATTATTTGTATTTAATTAGGTATTCAATTATGTCGAGACATTTATCAATGGTACAATGGAAAAAAAATATTTGTCAGGTTTTACAACAATTACAATGTATTTTAATTGATTTTGAATAATAATATTGGGATTCTAGGCATTTTCTTGGCCCTGCAGTGGTGCCTTGGAGACTGTAAGACTCCAGCGATTTTAATCGTTCGTTTATTTCCATAACCATGATTAATTCGAATATTATCGTGTTTGTTTCTATACCTTCCTAACTTTGTCTGTAGTATAATAAAAGTAGCGGATGATTACTCTTGCACAATTATACAGGGAATTTATTTTAACATGCAACATATGGCGAATCACTTCCATGGTTACTCACTATTGTCAAAAAATGACAGCGATGTAATATTTGTTCATTTTAAAATGCAACATACAAAATTTGTAGTTTTGTATTATCAAAACTAATTTCCTATAAATTAGCCTACATACGATTAACAAATAATCAAAACATGAATGTTGTACATCTTAAAAAACTTTAGCTTACAAAAATTCATAACTTTCATGTAATAATTGTTAAAAAAAAATACCCCCAATCACTCTGAGGCAATATTCTAGTCGGTTGTAATAAGAATTGACATCATTTGTGATGTGTTTTGGAGGTATCTCCTGTCCTGCAATATTATTTATAATGTTGCATTTTAAAAAGGACAAATATTACATTGCTGTCATTTTTTGACAATAGTGAGTAACCATGGAAGTGATGAACTATAATGTTGCATTTTAAAATAAATTCTCTGTAGATAAATAATGTATTTAAAAAAGTATGAACTGTGTCTTTCATTTTTTTTTACCTTCCGTCACCTTTAGGTAAGGAAGGTATTGTCTTTGGTCAAAAAAATCGTTGGTGAGTTTTTAATGAAAAAGCACGTTTTAGGGCCCCTAGAATACGAATTTACTATTTTTAAGATGATGTCTGTATATATATATGTGTGTGTGTGGGTGTGGGTGTGTGTGTGTATCCGTGTGTGTGTCCGTGTGTAACAAATTTTTCTCCGACGATAACTCCAATACTACAATTCTAAAAATTATAATTCTTTCGTATTCCTCTTCTTTACATCCATATGAAGAGCTGATTAGATTTTGGTTATAATTGATTTACCGGAAGTACCTTTATTTGAAGTTTTTAACAGTTTTTCTTGAAAAAACGCAGTTAAATATTATTTTTCGACATTTTGTGATTATCAATATGAAAGAATATCTTATTCTCTATACGGTTTGATTATACAGTTTCGTTCATATTCAATAGATATAGAGTTATAGAGACATTAAGAGAGATTAACTTTCAAAAATTAGTCAGCTTTGTTAAAATTATGGAAACAACAGATATATTCAGAAAAATTTAATTGACAGATGTGATAGAGTGTCCCTCCAAAGAGAAGAAGATGGAAGGACTGTGTAGCAGAATATTTGAGAGAGGAAGAATTGTGTGAAGAAGATGCGTTGGACAGAAATGATTAAAAGAGAAGAGTAAGAAACAGCGACCCCTAATAAAATAGGGAAAGGAACTTTCGGTATAGAATTTGTAAAAAATAGTGTGTTCGTGTTACAATTTTATAGGATATACAGAATCTTTTTCAAGGAACTTTTGGTATGGGATATATACAAAATACATCGAATTGACGGAAGGTTTTGTGCTGGCAACAACAGATTTTTTCAATAGCTGCCAGTGCTTTATGGCGTTTCTTCGATAGATAGGTCTGCATGTGGTTAGTTACCTCTTAAGCCATCTATCTTACATGAGATATATAACAGCGAAACGCGTTTTGGTTGCTGAAATCTATGAATTTTTGTAATTCATTGTGTGAAACATGACGAGTGTTTTCTAATTTTGTCTGTCATATCTGGATATGCGATTTCAATACCTCTCTTAGCGAGAGGTAAAAAAGCAGCAATCGGCTGTTTAGGTATTCCAAAGTAAGCTGCTCCAACGAAAGATAAAATATTTTGTTTGGTGCCAGGCTAATATGACTGATCATTAAACTGTTCTTTATTTACAAAATTATATCTCTACGTGTTTTGTTTTGAACAGATTCAAAGTTTCAATTTAATGGAAAACTAGTAAATTTATTAATTATTAATTTTTGTTCTTCCGTAATTAAAAACTAATCATCTCTTTATATTCAATTTGGTAGTAAGTAACGGCTCAAAATATTGTCTACCTAATTTGATAATTAAGTTTTCTTTTTGGTATTATTTTTGTATTATTCTAATTATTTAATTAAGCATCGATTAGGTTTAAGGAAAATATTATTTTCAGAAATAATATTCGGAAACAAGTGAAATCGAAACAAATTCTCTAGAAATGATATGGTGAATAATAAGAAACAAAAATTAAAAAAAAAACTAAATATGGATATGATTATTTTTTTATTGTTTATACACAAACGGTCATCAGAATAATATATATTGTTTTATAGAATTGTCTTAACATTTTTATATATTTTTCCCTCAATTATTATCACTGCCCACTACCCCATGGACAACAAATATAATCCGCTGGGAAAGGAGAAGAACATCTGTAACATAGAATCAAATAAATTTGTATTTTATGTGTGAAACATTTCAGTAATTATTCTGCATTTATAATGCAAATATAATATCGCTATCCCACTTATGGCCATTTGCGCTTATAGCTAAATTTTAACTTTTGGTTAAATTAAATATCAATTGAGTTGTTAAATAAATATTGTCAAAATTTTAATATGCATTTTTTTTTGTTAACCTGTAACCTGTAATTAAGGCTTAAACTGCATTTTGAATCAACAATGACAAATTTCAATTCGTAATTTGAAGCTGAGATGTAGCATGTTTACTTTTTTAATTGTTATAAACAAAATATAAATAGAATAATAACGTTTAAATTATTTACAAAGCCTATAGTTATAGTATATCAAAATTTATTTTTTCCATTCTTACATATTGATATTAGACAAATTCATGAAGTTAAGCATTTCTTCAAACATGGTAAAATGGAGGTCATTTTTTGTATATACAGTATTGGCCATGAAGATAGCAATTTAAAAAAAATCAATTGCTCTAATGTAAAAACTGGGATTTCTGAAATAAATTACTGCAGTATTAGTGTCTTGAACCAAGTTTAATTTACATTAAAATAATTTGCATTATATTAACAAAAATTGATTCACTTGATAATTGGAGATTTTATCAATCGAAACTTTGTGTAACTCAAAAAAAATAAAGACAATGAAAGTTCGAAATACTTCTTTTATTCTTAAAAATTGATTTATGTGCAAAAAAAATATTTTTTATTTGGACATAAAAATAAAAATAGCAACTTTTATAAAATATAAAATATAAAATCTAAATTTTCTAATATTTAGTGTAATAACCGGAACCACGAGAATTTATTACTTCTTCGACATTTTATTCCGCGAAGCACCATTTTCATATGATTTAATTATTAAATTGCGAAATTCTTTGGTCAAAGTCTTATTACGATCCATAATTTTGAAGTACTAATTTATATTTTTTAAACAATTATACGATATAATCGTTGAAATTGAGAAAATAAAGACATTCATTATGTAGTTGCTATTTTTATGTCCAGACAAAAGTAAGAATTATACAAATTAAATAAATTCTATAAATTTAATATAAATTATTTTAACATAAAATAAACTTATTTTAAGAGGTTATTCTTTATGTAATTTATTTTCAATATTCTTATGTTCACTTCAGAGAAATAGAAATTTTTTAAAAGTTGCTATCTTTATGGCCAATACTGTATTGTTACTATTTTTATATTAATTAATTTAAAAAAAAATGAAAATTTAGTATAAAAATCTAAAAATGTATAGTCCATAATCGAAAGTGTGTTTTATAATTTTTGAAATTTTTAAGCGTTATTTAGTTTCTAACTCAACGGACTATAATTGAAATTATGAATCCGATAGCAGATACTTGTACGATTCGTACAAACGGAAAGTTATTTTACTGAATTCGGTAGCTTAAAAGACTAAAAAGGTGTTTTTTACCTAATTGCACTTTTAATTTTACAATTTTGAGGTGCAGTACAAATACACTGGTTTCCTGCTTGAGCTTCTATTTTGTTTAAAAACACCACGCACAAAATACAAGCAACAAAGAATAAAATCTTCATTGTTGATGTTTTCTTCTTTAAAGTTGTTTGAAGTATATACATATACTTAATTTTCAAAGTCTTTATATACAATACAGTTTACGAAATGTTATATAAGATTAGTAATTATTTACGTTTAAAGCACGGTTAATAAGAAAGTATTAAATTGATAAACAAATGTGTGGGTGATTACAGAAGTAGGTAATCTACGTAGTTTGCGCTCGAAACACACACAAGTCGCTATAATGGGGTCCTCCACCATAACAAAAAATAATAAAATCTACACTTTGTACTTACAGTACTACTCAATAAATAACGATTAGGTACATAACGATGAAAAATGTTCATGATTTCCCCATATGAGACACTTATGGTTGAGATACAGAAACAAAAGAAAATGTAATTATGCATACCGTGACTATTTTTTAACGTGAAACATTGGGTTTGTCATATCCATGGTAGTGACCCGACATGATCGATCACAGTTTACTTCTTTCTAAATTAAGTTATTATAACTTCTCAGAAAGCGCAGTATCGTGGTGTAGGAACTACTTTCAAAATAGATCATTTTACATTAATTTGAGTACAAAACAAGGAACACAACTCTCATTAAATTTTCCTCTTCAATGTGGTGTACCACAGGGATCAATTTTGGGACCTTTGTTCTTTCTAATATTTGTCGCTGATATGCCAAATATATTTAATTTTTGTTCAGTTCACTCTTATGCGGATGACACCCAGGTTCTTGCAACTATGGAACAGTCGCATATAAATGAATATTGCGCTATTGTCAACAAAGAGCTAAGTGATTTTGTATTATGGGTAAAGAGCAATGGTCTCAAAATTAATACCGACAAATCATCACTTCTAATCACTAGTGACTGTGGTAACATACCTGATATTGTGTTAGATGGTTCTATTTTAGTTCGCACAGATAATGTTAAAATTTTGGGACTTCACATTGACAAAGATTTAAATTTTAGAAACCATCTTAATGTAAAATTATGTGCAGTAAGATTGAAATTACGACAATTATTTCAGTTTAAAAATGAACTAAATTCGTCAGTGAAACTTAAACTGGTCAATTCACTTATTCTTCCACTATTTGACTATTGCGCCTGCACTTATATTCCGAACCTCACACAGACAGATAAATAGAGACTAACATTATTGCAAAATTCCTGTCTGCGTTTCGTATACGGTGTGCGTAAATACGATCATATATCTAAATATGAGTGCCCGTGAGGTGACGCCTGGTAAGCGCCCACACGGTAAAATATATCGTCATCATTACCGATGTCTACATGTGTTGTAGATTCTGGCACACCCAGAAATGGGTAATATGCCGTGATGATATATTTATTTTATTTATTTATCTAAATATCGCAAAATTTCTAAGATGCCATCTGTTGAAAACCGTCTTATTAACAGGGCCGTAACTAGGGTGGGGCGAGCGGGGTACTTGCCCCGGGCGCAGATGCTGCTAGGGCGCAGATATAAATTCTTCATTTCTTAATTCTCAAAAAAAAAAAAAAAAATATATATATAAATCAAGCACACACTTAGATTTCTTAATGTACACTTTGCGAATTAATATTGTATTTCTATGCACTGTATTGCATTGATTTTCAAAATTTATTATAAAAACAATTATAATAACGAAAATAAAAATCATTGTTCGCTCGTGGGCTCGTGTGTAGCTTCTCCGGAAAGAGTTAAAAAGGAATCATCTATTACTTTTCATTTGTAAATCAAAATATTTTTACTATACATATATACCTACTTTTTCGAAATTTCTGTTACAGAACTGTACTTTTACATAATCCATTTTAAACTACTAATAATTTTCTCATATTTCGCTAAAAAATTGTTTACCTATTTAATGATTAATTATAAATGTTGTCATTACATTAGATCTGATCAGAACTAATTTAAAAAAATATTTTACTATTAAAAACTATAGCCGTTAGTATGAACATGTGATTAAGAGTGATTAGCGAGAATATGATTAGCATTGTTATACCTCTCTTAATCGTTTATGGATTATTTTTATTTTAGAAAAAAATACTTCGAATAAAAATTAGAGAAAAATTAATTGCACGCGTTTTTCATTTGAAGCATTTTTCTGTAAAATAATCCATAAACGACTGAAAAAGATAAAACAATGCTAATCAAATGCTCGCTAATCACACTTAATCATCGTTCACACTAACGCACTAACGGTCTTTATTTTTTGTTATTATTTATTAAATAGTTTATCAAAAATACAATAAAACTAGTAACAACATAAATTTCATTTTTAAATGAATTGTAATTGAATAATATTTACATGTTTCAAATAAATATTTTGTATTAGGCAACAACATTACTACCTATAGGGGCACAGTCCCGTTTAGATACATGTATAAATAAATGTCATATTTAATATATGGTTAATAAAAAAACATTTTATTTAATTAAGTTTTTAATAATAATTTCCAAAAAAATGGGGGGGGGGGCGCAATTTTATATTCCGCCCCAGGCGCAAGAATAGCTAGTTACGGCCCTGCTTATTAAATATCTCTATTTAGGCTTGCTACATAAAATTATATTGACAGGTACTCCATCATATTTATTTGACAAATTTATTATTAAAGATTATAACTATTCTCTTAGAATGAAGGATTTGTACATTGTCCCAACCTTCAGAAAATCAAAATTTAAAGGTGCGTTTTCATATATGGCCCCACTTTATATAACAGTGTTCCTGACTATCTGAAGATCCTTTCTTTAAACAATTTCAAAAGAAATGTACGAGCATTATTATTTGCATAATATTTATTTCATTGTTTACTATTTTGTACCTATATTTATCTTAAATGTTTCTATTACTTCAATTATCTGTAATTGATTAGTATTTAAAACGTGTCTATTAGTTTTATATACATCTGTGTATTATTTGTTGGTTAGGTGGAAGAGCAGCCTTAGGCTGAACCTCGCCCTTGATTATATGTCAATAAAGTTTATTATTATTATTATTATTACAACGTGCTTATTCACTAAATGTCAGCTCTGGTGGTTCAACACCTCTTAGTCATAGGTGCGCTCGAGGTTCTGGGTTCGAAGTCATCTAGGGCATGGATGTTTGTATATGTGAACTTACTCAGTAATTGGGATTGACAGGTCAAGGATAAATCTGGATATGCGATTTTTACCATGAATCCAATACCTCTCTTCGCGAAAGTTAAAAAACAGCAATCGCCTGTTTAGGTATTCCGTATTCCAAATTGCTCCAACGAAAGATAAAATATTTTGTTTGGTGCCAGGCCAGGCTAATATGACTGATCATTAAACTGTTCTTTATTTACAAAATTATGTCTCCACGTGTTTTGTTTTGAACAGATTCTAAGAAAATTTTCAATTTAATGGAAAAATAGTAAATTTATTAATTATTAATTTTCTTTTTTCCGTAATTAAAAACTAATGATTTCTTTATCTACAATTTGGTAGTAACGGCTCAAAATATTGTCTACCTTTTTGGTATTGTTTTTATATTATTCTAATTATTTAATTAAGCATCGATTAGATTTAAGGAAAATATTATTTTCAGAAATAATATTCGAAAACAAGTGAAATCGAAACAAATTCTTTAAAAATGAGATGGTGAATAATAAGAAACAAAAATTAAAAAAAAAAAGCTAAATATGAATATGATTATTTTTTTATTATTTACACATGAACGGTTATCAGAATATTATATATTGTTTTATCGAATTGTCTTAACATTTTTATACATTTTTCCCGCAATTATCACCAATTAAACTCCATGGACAACAAATAAAGTCTACTGGGAAAGTGGAAGAACATCTGTAACATAGAATCAAATAAATTAGTATTTTATGTGTGATATATTTCAGTAATTATTCTGCATTTAACAAACTATGGCCCGCATTCTCACCTCTTGAAGTGGCGCTAATTTTATTTTATTTTATGAATTGATAAGAATAGGTTTCATATTTTTGTAAATGAAACCTATAATATTTGAAATAATAATAATAATAATAATAATAATAATAATAATAATAATAATAATAATAATAATGTTGAAAAATCAATATTCGACTGTGTTAGGGTGGAGGTAGATACAGGAAAGTAAGAATTCTTCGGACTTGCAGTCAATTAATAAAATTTATTCACGCCGACGTTTCGACTGAAGAAGACTATAGTCACAGACAAACATACACAGATGCACAGCCCAATGCTAAAGTCCGTGCTCAGTATAAGTAACTACTTTTAAATACACGAGATGGTGCACCCTGCGCTGAAGGGCTGGGGACAGTAGTTTTGAGGAAAGCAGTGGGACTAGTGGAATCACTGCACTGTCAATAATTACTTCCTCTTTATGGAGGTGGTGGCAACAAGGTTAAACCCAAGCACAGACAAACACTACAAATGCCTAATGCCTTTGCAGATACTTTCAACTGTTGGAAAGATGCATCATACGAACCGTACACATTTTTTTTTTTTTAAATGGTAACTAAATAAATATATGTATAATTTGTTCATATAAAACACATCTTGTCCTCCTCTGCCAATCCTAAAAATTTGTAAAACGAATTTTTGGACACCCAAATTGTACTATTGTGTTCATATGTGTACGGAATTATTCAATACAATGTAATAATTTTACACACCTCCTTATTTACATTATGTTATTTTATACCTACGCCTCCTACGGCTAAACGACCGAACAAAATATTTTCTGTTAATACATTTTGATAGAGAATTTTATGTTTTATGATGTTTTTTTTTTTCATATCAGTCAGATTTCGCAAAATTTTGAAAAAGTTATCATGTATCTTGACACCTTGTTATTTTATACGCTTCCTACGGCCTGTGCTACAGCTAAACGATCGAACATAAATATTTTCTGTTAGGGCACACACGTCACAAAGGCTAGTTCTCGTTTGATAAATACAACTTTAAGCGGATAACATGTCTAAGTTTTTCTAAAGGATGTTTGATATAATTATTATTTGTGTACGTTAACAAGAAATGATGAGAAAAATATTAAGACTAAAATTCAGTTTCAAGTAATGGATAAGAATTTAATTATTTTAGATTTTAGAATTAGGAATTACACTGAGGACGACAGGTTTAAACTTTGATATCTATCGTAAACCAACTTATACAGATACTATTCCATTTTACGCAATGGATATAAGATATAAGAACCATTTACTTTAAGAATATATTACACAAAAACAATAATTACAATAGAATGCCTAAGTATGTTGGCTACCGTAATGATAGGATTAAAAATTAACATCATGGAAACTTTAGAAATAAATAAAGCCACAAATGACGGTAAACAGCTAATAAAACATGAAATGGATCTCATACCTTCTCGGCTTCTAAGATATATTTTTTAATCCTTTGATGATGGTATTACCCCAAATCTGTAATCTGGCTATAATACCGTTCGGCATTTGTTTTGTATTATGCATAGTACAAAATTTCAAACAAATATAGTTCTATATATTTTGAATAAAACAAAATGCATTTTTTTACCTCCCTCTACCCTTTGTAAAGGAGGTATAGATTGTGATATAAATCAGATAACCGGAAATGGTATTTTATTTGAAGCTCAAAATAGTTTTTCTCCGAAAAATACATTTAAATGTTATTTTTTGGATTTATGTTATTATAAAAATTAAAGATTATTAAATTTTCTATAGGCTTACATTAATACTTTTTCTATTTATTTTATGGATAAATTTATAAAATTATCTATAATTTAAATCACGGAGATTACGTTTAAACTTTAACCAATAACAACTCCTTGGTTACTCAGTTCATATCTCAAATGTATGTAACTGATAGATAAATGTCACTGCCAAAGAACTAGTTTCAAATTATACTTCGTTTCTCGTAAGAAAACAGCGTTGGCTTAGATAGGGATATAAATTCTGCTCTTTTATTGGTCATAATACAAACCTAGTTCACAAAAAGGAAAGAAAAAAATATCCACCTGTCAGTTGTCAATAATCAAATAAAATCTACAAAATTAAGTGATGTTTAACAATGTTTTGTTGTAATTTTTAATATTTAGGTATTTTACATTTTTACAGATAAAAATATTTACTCATATATTTATATTAATAAAAATTAAATGGCGGGAGGTATTGTGTTGGCCACATCAGATTTTTAAATATTATATCTCCCCTCATTCAAATATTATCATTCCGTACATAAGTATGCGCGCAGAGCAACCGATGCAGCTTTCTTTTGTATATAACGGGATGAAATTTACTAACAGATTACCTACTTTTTTCACAAACGAATTTTTAATTTTACCAATAATATTATTTTACTTAATTGCTATTATAGACATTTTGCAATTCGTATAAAACGGAGAGATACTACATACTTAATGTTCTAAGAGCGTAAAATTTGAATATATTGGGTGATAGTATGAACAAGTGATTAAGGGTGATTAGCTAGGAGATGACTGGAAGTGTGTTAGCGCTGTCAATCGTTTATGGATTATTTTAGAGTTATAGAAAAATTAATTGTACACAAGTTTTATTTGAAGTATTTTTCTCTAAAATAATCCATAAACGATTGACAGCGCTAAAACACTGCTACTCATCTCCTAGCTAATCACCCTTAGTCACTTGTTCATAGTACCACTCAATATTTTTAATAGTTCCTGACATATTACAATGTAAACGCTTATAATTAATAAGAAAAAAAAACATGTTATTTCTTGACATATCCGGACAGAAATTTGTTTGCGTGATGGTGATGGTCAGAGTCTCAGAGTTCATGGTTTACGTACGAACAACACCCCATGGTGTCCCGCCCCAGGCAAGTGAAAGTAAAAGTGTACAATTTGAGTGAGCCAGCTAAATACTGTCAATACGCAATAATTGTTTGGTCCAATGTGATCAGCACTCTACACTGCCGACATCTACCATAGTTGCAACAACTATACAAAAAAATTGAACACACGTTTGCCCGTAAGGCTGTGCATCTGTGTATGTTTGTCTGTGCTATAGTATAGTCGAAACGTCGGCGTGAATAAATTTTATTAATTGACTGAAAGTCCGAAGAATTCTTACTTTCCTGTATCTACCTCCAATAATAATAATAATAATAATAATAATAATAATAATAATAATAATAATAATGTAAAATTAAAGTTGACATTTGACAGTTTAAGTTTTTTGGAATTAGCGCTACTTCAAGATGTGTATTTTATAATTTTTGAATTTTTTTTAAGCAAGTTATTGAGTTTCAAATTTAACAGATTATAATGAGCTACTTGCGTGGTACTGAAAATCCGATTTCTGCCACTATATACGTAATGTTATATTGAAAACATATATAAAAATATAAATTTTATTTTAAAATAATTATTTGTGTTTTACTAAATTAAGAAAGAAAATTTTCTGTGACGTCTTTATATTGAACTGGGGGAGGGGAAGCATGTTTAAGAATGTTATCAATAGATGGCATGGCGTGCGAGAAAGTTTTAATTTGAATTTGATATTAGTTCATTTTTTTCTCTCTCTCTGGTCTCTCAAATACATTAATTACTTAATAAATAAACACATAGGTAGTTACTTGTAATTTAAAATATCGATACCAAAAAGATAAACTAAAATACTAACCTCCAAACTATTATTGAAACGTCAAACAGGTGATCTACATTACCCGCACAAACATACCATTACTATGGGACGGCACCACGCTGTGACTTTACGACTATTCATTGGTGCGGCGTAATTCTACGTCATACATGGCGGGAATTCAAATAATCAAATTTCATTATTTTTTTCTGGCTAATTAATAAAAATTTTGTCAAAAGAAAAAATATGGGTAGCAAGTTTTTACCTTCTCTTCAAAAATATTAAATAAAAAAAAGGTACGCAAGTAGCCCATTAAAATTATGAATCCGATAGCAGATACTTGTACGATTCGTGCAAACGGAAAGTTATTTTACTGAATTCGGTAGCTTATGGCCGTTTGCACCAACGTAACTTAAATATTAACTCAGCTTAAATTGACAATTTTGCATCGAAATCAAATGTCAAATGAATTATAATATATTGCTGTCAAAATTCCGATTTGCATTTTTTTATTTAAGCCTAGATTAAAATTTAAGCCTTTTTGGTGCAAATGGACATTAGAAGACTAAAAAGTTATTTTTTTTACCTAGATGCACTTTTAATTTTACAATTTTTAGGTGGAACACAAAGACACTGTTTTCCTCCTTGTGCTTCTATTTTGTTTAAAAACACCACGCACAATATACAAGCAACAAAGAGTAAAATCTTCATTGTTGATATTTTCTTCTTTAAAGTTGCTTGACGTATATACATATACTTAATTTTCAAAGTCTTTATATACAATACATTTACGAAATGTTATATAAGATTAGTATTTATTTACATTTAAAGGCACGTCTAATGACAAAGTGTTAAATTAATAAACAAGTCTGTAGGTGATTATAGAAGTAATCTACGTAGTTACCTATATATTTTCAGTTTCCATGTAGAGATTCAAAGTTTTGTTGTTAAATAGCTATTAGTGTATTAAGAGTGCAAAATTGGATACTGTCGATTGAGAAGAAATCGACAATTTTTTCTACAGTCGCCACAATGGGCTTCTCCACCATAACAAAAAATGTGCACTTTGTACTGACAGTACTGCTCAATAAATAACGATTATATTTTTAAATTTTAATTTATCGTTATTTTCCATTCTTCTTGAGCTATTGCTTCAATCTAATCTAAGCATTTTTTACTTTCGTTTTTGTAAATGAATGCCCTATTTTATTTCTGTATTCCTTTACACAGCGATACGGTATTTTGTTTGGTTATGTAGTATACCGATAGAGCAGTCATATATCAGATTGACTTGTGGAGGTGATAAATGTGTACGTAACTACAAAGCCATTAGTTCCTGACTAAACGTTCCCATTAAGAATGTAGACAAGTGACATTTCTCAACATTTTATAGTTAGCAAATGCGTACTTTAGTACTTTGTATACCGGGTGTTTACTTCAAATCCGTAATATAGGGAATACAATGTTATTTTTTTCATTTTGCTATAGTTACTGATCTATTAAATTTAGAGAAAAGTTGTAAATAAAAAAGTTGTTCAGAATTAAAAACTACACAATGAGACTAAAATTAATCATAATTTCTTTTTATTTTACGAAAAAAAAACGCAAATTAAAATTCGCAATTACCTCAAATTACAGAGTGCCATTGAATTACTAATGTTTAATTTTTTTATTTGACAGATCTCATAATTTAATTCTTGTCAATAAATAATTTTATAAAATAGTATATTGGTTGTAGTTGAAGGATCAGTTTCAAATCATTTATATATGAAAGAAGGCCTTAATGATCACAGAACAATTTTTATAAAAAAAAATCGTTTATTTAGGACGTTTCGAGCCCAAGTGGCCTATCATCAGCTTCAACATGGTAAATAAATTAAGTAAACATTTTTATAAAATAACTATTTTCGTAATTAGTTATTTATTTATTTATTTACTCTGTACAAGCATAAACACTATTTTATAGATCTGATATTTTTCCCTTAATTATATCGAATAAAAGCCACTGGGCAACAAACATAATTAACTGGGTCCGGCAACGAACATCTGAAACACACAAATAAATAAATTATTCACTTTATGAATGTTGTAGAGAGTACGAGAAGTGTGGAGTATAATAGGGTTCTATAGGAATTTTTTACGTATTAAGCGAGATAAAAAATTTTTAAAGTTTAAAATTTGGCGTGTCTTCACTAATGGTCGAGCGCGCGTCTCGTCTTTAAAGTCAGACAAGATAATCTATCTAATTGCTAAGGACATGAAACATCATACAAACTTAGTTAACAATAATGTTCGTTTCAGTGTGGACTCCGCTTAAGATTCTTAAATTTTTATTAATTGTATACCCAAATCATTCAAGCAGCCAGTGCACGTCATCACTTAGTGTAAAAACCTTAATGCATTAAAATCACTAATAGTGAAAAATGAAATAAAATTTTAAACATTTTTAACCGTCAAAAAGTGTATAGCCTTATATAATTATTATTAAGATGAATAGTAGAGTTCATTACTTATCGTATATGACATGAATAATATATAAATAATGTATATCAACGTCATATTATACGTTTAATTGTTGCTATAGTTGGCAACATTGATAATTTGTATGTTCATACTGTCAAAGTTATTATTTGAAAAATATTTGTATCGTGTTTGAAACATTTTTGTGCGTTGTAAAGGCCTATTTATAATAAAGTAATGTTAATCGCAACGCAACGATACAGTGTGACCGTTAACGCAAACAAAATCTGTGAATCTGCCAAAGGCAGCACTTCTAATCAATCAGAAGAATTCGGTATATTTCTTTGAAATTTGGCTCACTTTTATTTATTGCCTTTATATGGCATACATATATGTATAAATAAGGTTAGTATTATAAAATAATTTAAATAGAAATGGACAGTGATGAAAATATAGTATTTATTTTGTAGTGACAGTTCATGACCATGTCGATAATACAGATTGCAATCTGTATAACTCTTTTCATAAAGATTCTAAAACCTCTGCAAACGTACCAGTACATGACATCACACATCTAGTTACTTTTATTCAATTTTTATTAATGACGTGCATTGGCTGCTTGAATGATTTGTGTATACAGTACCATATTATTGAAATAAAAGCAATTTTTGTATGAAAGGTATTTTTGTTTACCTTGGTGGGCGATTGTAGCCACAAGCTTGTGGAGGAACACACCTACAATTTAACCCTCCTTGAGCTTCTGTTACGTGTAAAAATGCCCCGCACAAAATCAAGGCAATAAAAAATAAGATCTTCATTGTTGGTGTTGTATTCTTACAAGTTTCTTGACGTATATACTTATACTTAATTTGCATGCCTTTTTATACAAATAGCTACACAATGCTGTGACAGAAATGAAATATTATATGAGATTATTTATGTAAAATGAAAATATGTTAACGTGGTAGTAAAATATACCGGTGATAATTAGAGTAATTACTCATAGGTATATTTGCGTTTTCATAATTTTTCAGACACAATGAGGTTCTTTAAATCAATTAAACTTATTTTTAAAATTTTATTAGATACTGCATTATGTTTTAACTCCTTTGTTTTTTTGGTTATAAACATACCTATATATTATGAAAAACGAAAACAATTTATTTACAGTCGTATCTATTTTATGAAAAATAGCTGGTTAAAACCCAATATATGTATATTTAATATTATATAATATACCGGGTGTAACACGAAAACTGGGCCATAGGCGTTTAGCATGGGAAAACAGTTTTTCCTTGTCTAAAAGTGGCAAATATATATATACCGTGTGTCCCAAGCAAACCTTGACATAGGCGTTTAACATGGGAAAACAGTTTTTTGCAAATAAAAAGTGTCCGGCAGAAAATTAAACCATTATATTGAACATGATAATAGTAGATTACCTCTTATACGTTATTTAGTATTCATTACTTTATAATCATTGCATTAATTAAAGAAAATTATAAATATTTGTTTCAATATTTTATACTGTGATATCAAATCGATTTTAAATTCTCATCATGGCCGAGTGGATAGCCTCAGATTCCTGAGGCTAAAATAAGACGATTTAACTAAACTTGCTTCTACCGGAATGTATACCATTTAGCCAGAATTCTGCTTCAGTTCTTCAAAAAAAAAATAATAATAATAATTTTATTTATAAAAACAGAACGCTTTATTCGATTTGGATGAAATTTGGTATGGCAGTTCGTATGGTTATAAGTCATCGTTTAAGATGATACTTGTTATTATTAGTGAACCATACTAGTATATGAAACTTAGGTGTCCCAGCATTAATTAGACCGTAACTTTTTAATGGCCACGCCGATAACGTAAAATAATTTTTTCTTCAGAAAGATACATTCAATAGTAATTTTTTTCTCTCTGTTTAATTTGTGATATCTGTTACGGTTTAGACAGAAAAAAATAAAAGCTGAGTGATTGCATCGTGAATTTTTTAAAAATAAATTTAATCTAACAGTCTGTACCTATAATTTTATTCAATTCAACAAAAAATTGGAGACATGTAAGAAAATAGCTATTGTATAATGTTAAAAATTAGCTTACTCATCCCTCACACTCTCCTGGCCTTAACTATGTTGGAAAAGTGTGGAAAATTCTGGAAAGAAATATGATTATGAACCAAAAACGATTATAACAATAAATTACAAGAAGAATGGCAGGATAATGCCATCGGTGACTAAAAATTTGGTAGATTTAATGGCTCGTCGCTCAGTTACTAGTGGAAAACCCATCAAAATATTATATTTTTTATAAAACATAAATAAATGGTTTATTATTTAAATGTTCTGGTTATCGTACGGAGACTTTTTGTCATGAAATTATGAATAATTTCATTATTTACCCCGTAACATAAATAAAATAAATATATTATTTGCTTATTTTTTATATTTAATAACGTAACATAATGCTTTTCATTTTGGATTAAAAAATATTAAATATGTTGGGTTTTTAGATAGCTATTTTTCCTAAAATAGATTGAAATTAGACTTTTTTGTATGATCAAACCAACTGATAGTCACGTGACCCGCAACCTTCCTCTTTCTTTTGTCGGGCAGTGTACATATCCCGTACATATGTATTTATATTTTCATTTATTTATAACGACACAAGTAGGTGTAATTGTAATTTTTAAAATCAGTTAAGCAAATCTTGAAGTGCCGTTAAATAATATGTAATAAAATTACAAATTCTTACTTTACAAATCATATATTAAAATTTTTAAACAATATTCTACAATACAAAAAGAATGTATTTAATATATTTCTTCAAATGTTTTTCCTTGAATTAATTATATCTAATAGAAGACATTGGACAACAAACATTGTTTACATTATCGGAACATCTGAAACAAAGAAACAATTTAAGTATTAGTTATGACTATTGCTACTAATTAACGGTACTTTTAAAAACAATAAAAATTTAAAAACAGTTTTATATGTAATTTTTAATTCTGATAAACTTTGCAGGTTTTACCGTAAAATGAACAGGATAGCAGGAAATTGCATAAAACTAACACCCCTTGTTAAATCATCCCCAAACTATTTTAATATACTCAAAATCGTACAGTAATGGGTTAATTTACAACATAGCAACTGTTACTGCATAGCAACGGTTTTGTCATTAAAATACATTTTGACACAAGGAATGGGGGATTACACCATTTTTTTTTTTTTTGTAATTTCATCTGAAAATATTAGGAAAACTAAGACTATTGATGAAAATCCGATGAAAAAATTCTTATTAATAAGCAAGTCTCCCGAATTTTGAAAAGATTGACGTGACGTCACATTTATATGTTTTTATATCAAACTGTTTTCATCATGGACCTAAATGTTGTTGAAATATATGCTATTTTAAGTTATATTTACATAAAAATAAATGAATATTATAACACTGTATAAGTATACAAACTTTATAATTACAGGTGTATTTAAATTATTTAGTTTAATGCAAGAAATTTATGTTAAAATAAAAACTGTTTGGAAACTGTAGTACGGGAATGTTGGCCCCTCCTTTCGAATTTGAATTTCTTAACTTCCATTGGTAGTAATCCCATCTCCTAACACGCTATTTGTAATGCATGTATAGGCGGTTTCTCGGTCGCCAATCAAAATATTTTCATATTAGTGTCGAAGCGTTATAACAAAAAACCCTTTATTTCCGAAATATCTCAATTATACCATTTCATTTTTTTATTACTATTCTGTACTCAGCATATACATTCGTATTTTTTTACTATTTTCCTTTAATTCGATTGAGCCGTAATCCCCCATTTTTTATTGTTTATCTTCTAAATCGTTTTCCATGTTCTTTTCATCATCTACACCCATCGTTTTGCAAATCGATCTCCAAAAAATAATTTGTTTGGAGGTTGTAAGGTACAAAAAACGATAACTGTCAAGTTACTTTGTTACTGAAAATCAGACTACTATGTTTTTTAGATGTTTTTAATTCAGTATATTATGCCGCATAATAATTCAAATTTTAATACTAATATAAAATATGAAAAAATAGTGTACGCACCGCGTTACAAAAGTGGTTTTACTGTACTCGTATGGCATTTAACTTGCCATACTCGTCTGAAAAACTTTCACTTTTCTTAACTTGGAACGTAATATACTATTATTAAGTATGTACCTAGATATTCAGGCATCAAATATTTAATATGACTTACGCTTTAAGTTGTCCGTCGAAGTCACAAGCTTTGGGTGGCACACATTCACAATGACTTGGTGCAGATGTTGTTGCTTCTATTCCTTGAAAAGACACCACACACAAAATAATAGCAGCAACGAATACGAACTTCATTTTTGTTGTTGTTTATTTTGCAAAGGTTTATAAAAGAATATAATCATTTCTAATTTACACCTTATTTATATACAGAAAAGTGGTTTAATTAACATTTTTTGTACATCTTTTTAAGTAATAAACAAGTTTTTATAATCCACATGATAAAAATTATATAAATATAAAATATTTACTTATTCATGATAAATCATAATTAAATATATCACGGCATATTACTCGTTACTGGCTTTTATCGGTAATGATGATCACATATTCGTACCGTGCGGGCGTCACCTCACGAGCACTCATTCCTGGCGTGGAGAGTGCACCACAGTGGTGATAAAGTATTTTGGATTCTTTTTTATCTTAGTGTAAATGTCACAAATATGAATTATTTTGATTGGCGATTGCAGGGCGCCTACCAAATCTTTATAATCTGTGAAAGTAAACATTTTCAAATAGTAGAACCACCCTTCTCAATCTCAAACACAGGCTCGTATTACGAGCGCACTTTTATAATAAAAGCGCTTTTATGGAGCGCTTTTACATTATATTCTTATGAGGAATGTGCTCCATAAAAGCGCTTTTATTGTTATAGAGCGCTTGTAATACGGACCATAGTTTTTTTGCTATGAATTTCTTGTTATAAACTTAATTGTTTAAATACACTTGCAATTATTAAGTATGTAGTCATATTAATTTATTTATTATAAATATAATTTTGAAATATCGTACCTACACTTCAAGAACATTTAGGTTCACGACGAAAACAGTTTGAGATGAAAACTCATATTCGTAACGTTACATTTATTTTTCAAACTCGCTTATTAAGAGGATCGCAACGTATGTTATAGGTATATACTCGTACATACATAGGTAATCTACAGGGTGTTGTGTTAATACTAAATCGTTATACCCGAAAAAATAAATAAATAAAAATAAATATATCATCACCCATTTCTGGGTGTGCCAGTATCTACAACACATGTAGACATCGGTAATGATGACGATATATTTTACCGTGTGGGCGCTTACCAGGCGTCACCTCACGGGCACTCATAGCTGGCGTGGAGAGTGCACCACAGGGGTCACTTTTGTGCCAATTAAAATTGGAAATATTTGGCGTCAGTCGGGATCAAACCCGGTTCCCCCAGGTTCGCGACCAGACACTCAGGCACGCGGCCACGGGACCCCATACCCGAAAAAGGCAGTTACAACTAAATAAATCAAACAACTTTTCTTAGTTTTGTTTCTTCTTTTGTTTCATTGTTTAGTTGCAGGAAGCTACTTCGTTTTAAATGGTTTTCTTTTTAGTTTGTTAATACTTATCTGTAACTCAAGTAATTGACTAAAGACTTTTTTTGGATAAATTGAAAAAAATGTGTAGGACAAATGTTGTAGTAGATACATAGTTTAAGGATTTTATAAATGTTTTACTTTCGAAAATCGATGGAGTGGTTATCAAAAAATCTTGTTTTACAATTTTTGATCGATCGCCATTTTGTCATTTGAAAAAATAAAAAATAATTGTACATGCAAATGTTTTAGAGAGCTGATATGTAATTTTGGAAAAAAAAATTCAATAATCTTCAAAATAAGGGAGTTATGGCGATTTTTCGGAAAACAAAAGTACTCCAATAACTACGAACCGAGGCACCAAATCAAAAATTGGAACTAAGAAAAGTTGTTTGTTTTAGTATTTATTTAGTATTAACACCCTATATATATTATCATAGGTATAAATAAAATAAGTAATTCTTACTTTATAAAACATATCTTAAATTATTAAACAATATTTTATAATAAATCTTTCATACAAAAAGAATATGTTTAATGTATTACTTCAAATATTTTTCCTTGAATTAATTAGGTATATCTAATATACCGCTGGGGACAGCAAACATTCTTTACAGGATCAGAACATCTGAAACAAAGAAACAAATTAATTAGTCGTCAGTCATCCTACGGTAATGAAAAAAATTGTGCCTAGACCGCACAGCTAAAGTGAAAGTTCGTAATGAGACACTAGCACAAGCACATTTGCTTACTCCCCAACTTGAGGGAGGAAATGCGTGCGCATTTAGAGTCTAGATGAGACGCGCGTGTAACACACTCAGAGCGTTTCAACTTTCGTAACGCGATTTTTTAGTTTACACCCTCCGTGAAGAAGCTCCACTTCAATTACCTCAAAGTGTTTCAACTACCGCAATGCGTGTTTCAACTTTCGTAATGCGTATTTCAACTTCCGTAAGACCACACTGATCAATCAGTATCGATTGAGCACGATCGAGTAAAAAATAAATCTGAGTTTATCAATGCACATAGTCACAGTGCGTGCATTGATGACAATCGTCTAAGATCGTGTACCGTCGACTTGTTTGATATATTAAACTTGTTTGACTTTTCGTACCGCGCTCGAAGCTGCTCGATGGGAACAGGCATGCGTAGTGCTCATTCTCAGTGAATGAATAGATTCTGACAGGTTGTAACATTTAACATTCTAACCTGTTGAGTTGTTTTTCTTACCAAAATGACAGAACAGTGGACTTTCAACGAGATTGACCAGTTATAATTTTAGTTCGTTCCTATGAAGATCTGTATGATCAAAGTAGAGCGGGATACAGTAATGCCAATAATATTGACAAGTAACAAACGACGTATGTAAAAATACCATCAACTTTTATTGAAAAAGCCGCGGTAATTTTAAGAATGACATTTCATTTCTTACCACTCGATGCAGCAGTGTAACCGCTCACAAGAAATTGATGGTAGTCGATGCGCGTGGATCGATGGATGATGATCGATACAGTGTGACTGTTACCTAACGCGATTTTTTAGTTTACTTTACACCCTCCATAAAGAAGTTTCACTTCAAAAATATGAGAACTGTGTAAACTGTTCTCCACTGTTTTGGAAGCGCCTGAATTCGGAATCATTTCATTTTGCTTACAAAATTTGCTCAAAATTGGGTCCTTAACACCCCTCAACTTTGTTGTTTGGGGAACAATTTATTATATGAATAATTTACATTAGGTAATGATAAAATAACGCAATAATTCGAATGTCCTGATAAATTTAAAATTACTATCCTTCACTTACGATTCAAGTTTGCCTTCGTATCCACAAGATTGGGCTGGAATACATTGACATTGACTTGACGGTGGTGTTGGTGGTGGCACTGCTGGTGGTGATCTTGTTTCTATCCCTTGAAAAGACGCCACACACAAAATAATAGCAACAACGAAGACGATCTTCATTTTTGTTGTTTATATCTTAAAAGTTTTTTGAATATAATCATTATTAATTTTCATCTTCTTTATATACACTAAAATGTTGTTTGATTAACATTTTTTGTAAGTCGTTTCCAGGAATAGGCAAGTTTTTATGCAAATTTTAATAATACACATGATGTGATAAATATTACATAAATATCAAATGTTTGTTTTTGTTTTTTCATGATAACAAATAGAAAAATGGTAAGAATTATCTTGAAGACCTAGAGAGACTCCTCAGAGATCCTCAGAATTGTTAAGACCTCTGACATAGTTTACAGGTTGAGTAATCTCAACCACTCTCTAAGAAAGGATTGTTAACTACTATAACTAATCTTAATTTTCTTTGCCCTCAAAATACGGTTTGACGTAAAATTTACTACTAAAGATTTAGTTTTTATTTTTTATTTTGTAGCTCACTCAGCAATCATTTAACAAATGACTTTTAAATTCTTCGTATTAATTCTGAAAATTTTGACGTTTCACGCAAATATAGTTTCTTTTCAGTGTATATGTCTATGAAAGTTGAAAATTGTTTGAAACTATTTAAATAGTTCTTTCCATAGCAACAATGATATATGTGTATTAAAATATGAAATAAAATATTTTAATTTCAACTTGAAATAACTCTTTTGTTTTTAATTTTAGAGGCATAGTGATAATGAACTTTTATATTCAGATAATAAAAATCTTTTAAATGGTACCATTTTAAATATGGCATTCCATTTAAAAAAATGTTATTTTGTTGAATAAGTCGCGTATTTAATGTTCAATTGTTTTGTATTTTTCACCGTTAAATTTGTCGTATAATATCGCCCAACTTTGTCCATTTGATCGTCTTTCTATCTCTTCAAATAAGAAAGTTAGCAATGGTGGCTTGCTTACAGCAGACACACTGTACAGTCCGAGACACGAAAGATAGACTATGGAAAATATTAGCACAAATCACTGTCTAATATATGCGTTCCGTTTAAATCCACATGAAATACAATTAATTTATTTTCTGCATACTTAATGTAATATATAGCAGTTGAGTTGCCCAAATAAGTTTTATAGCTACAAAGCTACACAGCCTTTCTTATCTTGATCTGTGCAATTGTTCGTCCGTATCAGTTCCTGCTTTGTTTACACTCGGATCATAAGCGTTCCCAAGCTAAGTTAGAAGCAAAAAGTAACTGTAATAATTATTATTTGACGGCGTCTATGGGATATTTCGAAATAAGCATTTCTTTTCCTTTCCCCTCAGGTCAAGATTGGTGTCCCGCTCTGAGGTATTATTCCAATAAAGTTCTGTATGGAACGCCGTTTTACTTTTTATTCCATCTTTTTTCCTTGACTTTAAATAATGTGACATATCCTTAATTGAATTAAAAATATCTTAAATATAATTTCAGATATCTATAATTCAATTCGAGATATCTCTAATTTGGTTACATTTAAGATATCTTAAATTCAATTTTAGATATCTGAAATTCAATTCGAGATATCTCAAATTCAATTTACATGCTTTCCTATATGTAATTTTAGATATCTAAAATTAATTACAGATATCTAAAATTAATTACAGATATCTGAAATCGAATTTCAGATATCTTAAATACAATTTAAGATATCTTGAATTCAATTTGTGATATCTTAAAATGAATTATGAATATGTTCAATTTAAGATATCCACTATTCTATTTCAGATATCTTAAATTGAATTACATATATCTAAAATTTAATTACTGATATCTTAAAATGAATTACAGATATTTGAAATTGAATTATGGATATGTTCAAATTTAGATATCTAAAACTGAATTAATGATATCATAAATTATATTTAAGATATCTGAAATTCGATTTCAGATAGCTGTAATTAATTTTAGATATCTAAAATTACATATAGGAAAGCATGTAAAATGAATTTGAGATATCTTTAATTGAATATTAGATATCTAAAATTCATTTTCAGATATCTCGAATTGAATTTCAGATATCTAAAATTGAATTTAAGATATCTTAAATGTAACCAAATTAGAGATATCTCGAATTGAATTATAGATATCTGAAATTATATTTAAGATATCTTTAATTCAATTAAGGATATGTCACATTATTTAAAGTCAAGGAACAAAGATGGAATAAAAAGTAAAACGGCGTTCCATAGTTCTGCTTAACTCAGACATCATTTTATCTACAAAAATATAACTTTTCTGATCTTCATTCTAACCTCTCTTTTCTTTCCAGGCGACGACCTTTCCCGCCCATGCGTCATCGTCCTCAGCTACCCCCGGTACTGTCGCTACCGTTCTCTGATGAAACGCCTGGAAGGCGTAGAGTCCAAATGGCTTCGCCACTCTCTGGTAGTGGCCCTTGGAGGCTTCGCAGCGCCCTCCAGGAACACCAGGGTGCTATTTTGCAGAGACACTTTCGACTACCCTGATTTAGAGGGCCACGAACTACTGTGCAATCATTTGGCGCCAAAGTTAAAAGGAAGACCTCGAGGCAAACGGAAAAAGAGGAGTATATCACCTGGAGGTTCAGAGAGCAATGAGAGTGAGGCGAGTGTATCGGTGGCTCCTGCGACGTCCAAGGTAAGCTATAATAGTTTTTTTTACCTTCCGTCAAAAGGAAGGTATAAGCACGTTTTAAGATCCCTAGAATACGATTTTACTAATTTTACATTGATGTCTGTATGTATGTATGTATGTATGTATGTATGTATGTATGTGTGTGTGTCTGTGTGTGTGTCTGTGTGTGTGTTTGTGTTTGTGTGTGTGTGTGTGTGTGTGTGTGTGTGTGTGTGTGTGTGACAAATTTTGCTCCGACGATAACTTAAACTACAATTCTAAAAATTATGATTCTTATTCCTCTTCTTTACAACCATATGAAGAGCTGATTAGATTTTGGTTATAATTGGTCAACCGAAAGTACTCATATTTGAAGTTCTTAACAGTTTTTCTGGAAAAAACGCAGTTAAATATCATTTTTCGACATTTTATGATCATTAATATGAAAGAAAATCTTATTCTCTATACGATTTGATTATACGTTTTCCTTCATATTCAATAGGTATAGAATTATAGAGAGATTAAGAGAGGTTAACTTTCAAAAATCAGTCAGCTTTGCAAAAAATATGGAAACAGTAGATATATATTCAAAAAATTCTAATTGACAGTTGTTAGTGTCAAGTGCAAAATCAAAGTGGAAAGTATAGGATCAGAAAGTAACATAAGTGACAAAGTGTCCCTCGCAAGTGACTTGCAGTTTCAATGTCGGGAGTACGAGGAAGGCCGAAGAGAAGATGGAAGGACTGTGTAGCAGAATATTTGAGAGAGGAAGAAATGTGTGAAGAAGATGCGTTGGATAGGAATGAGGAAGTGTGAAGTGCAATTTACAGAATGTACATTCGTGTTATAATTATACTGGTTTTATAGAATCTTTTCAAATGAACTTGCTATATGGAATTTGTAAAAAATAGTGTGTTCGTGTTACAATTTACCAGGATAAATAGAATCTTTTCCAAGGAGCTTTTGGTATCGGATTTGTACAAAATACATTGAATTGACGGAAGGTTTTGTGCTGGCCACAACAGATTTTTTTATTCAATTTTGCCTTAAAAAGACATGTTTATTTTCTTGGATACGGACCATTCAAGTTGTTGTTATAGGCGTGTTTCTTCGGACTGTGATTATGATTTTTTAAATAATTATTTGTTCAATAATGATTCCTTCGAATCATGATTAAATTTAATTCCAAAGAAACAACAAAATTAACTCGATCGACGCGAAACCTACACAACGTCGAATGAACTAGCGGCAAACGTCAAATGATAAATCAGCTCTTTTGATTGAATCGAAAATAGTTTAAAGATGGATTGTGCTGAAGCAGAAATAATATTTTTGGTATGGAATGTGAAGTAAAACATGAAAACAAGTTTCTTTAACTTTTTTTTGTACCTGCAGTATCTAATATTAGAAAAATCGAAACCAATAATGAATGTAGAATCTACTGACTCAAGTTCTAGTAGTTCGGATAATTCTGATGTAGACATAAATTTTGCATATTCCAATATTTCATTGCTCGCCTTTTCCGCCATTTTCAAATATTTTGATATTTCAATCACAGTGATCATGTGAAAAGACTGATTCAGAAGGGAAAGGGGAATGGCGTGTTGTGATCACAAAATGAAAGAGTGGTGATAATGAATAACAATTTTCTTTTTGATCATGTTCACTTTGTTCAATTTGATCACGAATCACAGTCCGAAGAAAAAACACGCCTTATATAAACAATTTTTTTCACTACTAGCCTAGGAACCCACTATTATTTACCTTTATTTGACATGAGAAATTGTTTCTCACTACCGCTTGCTTGTAACCATGGTAACCTAGGTCAATAATAATTTATTATTAACCTTGGTCTATAATGCAAATTGTCACTTTTCAATCAAACTCAAGCCTCCAAATCCAAATATTATTTAACTCATTAAACTCAAGAAAGGTGTTAAATATATAATTTAAATTTGCCACTATAATTTTAAATTGACCTATGCTGCCGCCTCGCTTGGTCATTGTGCTGTTTTGGTGAAAATGTGAAATATTTGTAGATGTAGGATTGAACAAATCACTATTTTTTTGTATTTGTAGGTAAATACATTTCAATAGATTTATTTAAAAATAATAATAAAGTAGTAAGGCTGCTGACTGTAACAGCACAAAGTATTTTTATTAAATAATTAAATCAAATACAAATCAAGGCGCATAAGTGGGGTTTTCAAACCAGCGAAATGAGTAAAACGTCAGATAAAAACAAATGCAGCCTACTTTGTTTTTGTGAATATTAACAAATAAGTAACGTTATTATTCATGTCAAAATTATTGTTATTATCAAAAAAAAAAAAAAATTAAGAGAATTTATGTGCTAGTAGTGAAAAAAATAGTATATAAACCACGGTTGAGAAGATCATTATTGACCAGGCGCTGGGTCAATAATGTTAATCTTCTCAACCTTGGCGTATAATATACTATTATATACAACCGGTAAATAATGTTAACATTATTTTTATCACTAAAGTTTTGGCTTTTGGCTCACAAAAGTGTTCCGCGGTATTGAAAAGATTGAAAACCACTGTTGTATACAAACAGACCACCCACATACATGCATATCTTTAAACTCAGTCAAATCTAATGTACATACTTAAACACAAAAATAATAGGCTAAAGTTATTATTAATTTATGCAAATTACTGTTATTTTATAACATACATTTTAGACAAAAAATTCACGTATACACAACTCATGTTAAAAATTTTCAAAGTAACTATTAACTATCTTTTACTATACAAAATACTCTTTAATTATCAAGAAACTTTATTAGTCTATTGTGGTTTGTGGTTTGGTGTGCGCGGTCATATTCTGCTGATATTGCAGTTTATCTTGCAACATTTGATAACTTCGCTCGCTGATACATTAGTTTACATATTAAAAGAGTGTGTTAGTGGTCGTTGAAACTATATCATCAAAAATTAGGCTCATTTATGATTTTAATAAAATTATTCGCGCTATAGTGATATGACGTCAAACTTTCAAAGTGATTGTAAGTCAATTGATCTGAAACAAAATATGATGTCAAATATCTCACAGCTTAACATGTGACAAACTATTGCCTACTTTTATTTATACCGTGAGTATTATTTTTTAACGTGAAACAATGGGTTTGTCATATCCATGGTTACGGCTCGGCATTTGATTGGCAGCAATGTATTTGCCTGTCCCATTTAAAATGAAACATAGGGAACGAATTTGACAGAAGTATTATATTTAAATATTGTAAGAAATTTAGCCGAGTCAGAATACCACCCGGGAGCACTATACATATTTCGAACACAAGGTACACAATATTTTTTCTACAACTAAATTTAGTTTTTAGAAAACATGTATAATTATTTAAACAAAATTAATCTCTAATGACATCTTGTCAATATGGCAGATAACCGTTGAATTTTTCTATAAGTAACGACTTGACATTTGACTGACAGCAGTGTATTTGCCTGTCTCATTGAAAACAAACATAGGGAATGAATTTGACAGAAGTATTATAATTAAATATTGTAAGAAATTTAGTCGAGTCAGAAAATCACTCGGGCACAAGGTGCACAATAGTATATTGTATAACTAGTGCCGAAAGTTGGATATTTCACACGAGCCGAAGGCGAGTGGTTTAATCACACGAATGTGAAATACCCTTTCAGCATGTGTTGTACACGATATTTTTCCGACGACCACAAAAAAAAACAATATAAAATTTACATAAAAATATTAAAACAGATTACTATCAGAATTGCTATCAGAATTCACTAAAAATTATGTTAAAATCTGATAAATCACGGTGTGAAAATATTTTTCCTACAACTAAATTTAATTTAGAAAGCAGGCATAATTATTTAAACAAAATTAACCTCTATTGACATTTTGTCAAATGTCAAATTCGTTCCCTATGTCATTTTAGGGTGTGTCTACTGCACTGTTGTCCAAACCAGACAGAGCCGCAAAAAAAAATTAGTGAACTGTCGCACATGCGCAGAACGGCCATTTCTCGGACAGAACCTAAAAACCGCTGTCTACCAATTATGAATTGTCAGTTAGATATTGTTATAGTTTGTCTTAAAAAAAAAAAAAAACCCCCAACCAAAACAATACCTAATTGACAATTCCTAATTGGTAGATTGGTAGACAGTCGTTTTTAGGTAGATTTGAGAAGTGGCCGCTAGAATTGTCCGCTAGATTCCGTCTGGTCCGTGCGACAATTCAGTATTTTTACCTCCCGCTACCCCTGGTAAGGGAGGTATAGGGATCATGCTAAAAATCTAATATAGAGATTTTAGTAAATGACCACGTTTTAAGGTCCCTAGAATCCATTTTTAACATTTTCACGATTATGTCTGTATGTGTGTATGTATGTATGTGTGTGTGTGTGTGTGTGTGTGTGTGTGTGTGTGTGTGTGTATGTGTATGTGTGTATGTGTACGAATTTTGTTTGCACTTTAATTCAAATACTATCATTCAGAAAATTCTGAAACCCTGTATTTTACATTATTCTAATAGGAATAGAAGGCATTAGATTTTGGTGTAAATCGGATAAACGAAAATGGTACTTTATTTGAATCTCATAATGGTTTTTCTTCAAAAAATACCATTAAATGCCATTTTTTCGAATTTTATGTCGTATGAAAATTAAAGATTATTGAATTTTCTACAGGAATACATTAATACTTTTTCTATATATTTTACAGATAAATTTAAAAATAATTTTTTTTATCAGTCACGAAGCCTAAGATAAAAACTATTCCTTTGTTACACAGTTCATTTTTCAAATGAATGTAACTGACAGTAAATGTCACTGTCAGAAAACTTATCACTTCAAATTAATAATAGTGATATTTTAAAAAGAAAATAGTAAATAAAGCAATAGTATTCTGCAATGGAACAGTTTGCAGCGTTAGTAAATACGTAGGTAGGTGTATTTAAATTAATAAAAATTAAATAGCGGGAGGTTTCGTGTTGGCCACATCAGATTTTTTTTGCGGCTCTGTCTCGTCAGTGCAGTAGACTCTTCCTTCATTGTAAATGGGACAGGCAAATATATTGCTGTCAATCAAATGTTAAGTCGTAACCACGGATATGACAAATCCAAGGTGTTTCATGTTAAAAAATACTCACGGTTGACAACAAACTGTTTTTTGGTGATGAACAAACTGTTTTTCTTTTGGATATGAATGACGTGCTGTTCATGACTATTTTTGGTGCCAATCTTTTTATTTATTTACGAAAATAACAAGAAATTTATAAACTTTCATTTAAAAAAATATGAAAAATATGAAACCAGTTGTATTGTATAAATATGTAAATAGTTTCAGTGTATGTATTGTATAAATATATAAATAGTTTCAATGTATGAGTGTACTGCATGTAAACTGTTAAATATTTATGAAGCTCATAAAACGTGGAAGATTTTTCTGCTACGCAAAATATAATGCATATTATTATGACTCATATACTCATAATTTACTCACCAATAATGCAAGTGCAACTTACCACTTAACTTTTATTCTCTGTGACATCAAGTGCTCTCAATCATTCATTAACATTACAATCTTTTACTTAGCGACTTTGCGAATCTAATTAGTTTCTCCTTCCAGACAAGACTGACGACTGCTGGAGGTCGGAACGGCCTTCGGTGTAACAGCACCACTTCTCCTAGAAGAAGCACCAGGAGCACAGAAAACGTAGAAGAGAGAGACTTTTTGAATAAATTACACGCGTTTATGAAGTCGCATCGGACGCCGATAGGAAGAATTCCAAGTATTGGATACAAAGAGAGTAAGTTTGAGATGAATATGATGTGTTTTTGAAGCCTTATTTGGCATATTGAATGGGAAAACTTAGTAGTAGAGTGCGTGCACTTTTAGATCAAGCCGGCTACGTCATGATTGCAACCTGCGCATCCAACAGATTAGACCACTACCAGGAAAGTCATTCGCGCTAAATTTGAGATGAAATTAGCTCTAAAATTAATTTTTCGCAATTTTTGGCGAATTAAAAAAAATATATAAATAATACACCCTTTTTAGTTTTTTTTCTGTAATAATTTATTTTCAACGTTGCGGCACCATTAACTGGTGCCTTCTTCATTATTGTCATTTTCCCTGAAGAAGGCACCAGTTAATGGTGCCGAAACGTTGGAAATAATAAATTATTACAGAACAAAAACTAAAAAGGTTGTATTATTCCTAGGGTATTATGTGTTCTGAAAGATTTTTTAATAATTTAAAAAATATAAATTTTTGCAGCCCGATTCACAAAAAAGTTTAAGCTAATCCTCATTTTTGGATTAGCGAATTTTATTCTAATTTTAACAGTTTATTTCGTAAAATATAGTCTAATCTATTTCTAGTATCTACCTTTTTTGATAATATTATGAAGATTAAATTTTAAATACCGGAATAGAATAGAATTCACTAATCCAAAAATGAGGATTAGCTTAAACTTTTGTGTGAATCGGGCTGTTAATGTTTATCTTGTATAGAATAAGTCACCAGAAGTCGACGGTTCATAATAAACTTTTTAGACATCCCTCAATTACATTCAGAAAGTAACCTTAAATTCTATCTGCCATAAATAAAAATGTAAACACTATCATTGGTTTCTCATGTTTTGCACAAAGTTCAACTCTGTCCTAACAAAAATAAGAAATAAAATAGGAATTAAATTAAACAACTTTTTAACCTGTTACAACAATATTTATTTATAGTGTTGCTGTCAATTTTTATTATATTTATATACATTCATTTTTTAAACAATAATGTTATAGTCATACATAGATAATTTACATAAAAATACTCTTCTGATTCAGTATTTGAACTATCTTTACCTACATGCATGAAAAATGAAAAAACATGTATTATAAAAACAAGAATAATTTTTTCTTGAATTCGCCCGGGGCATAGCAATTTACGGTATCTACTGTGAAAGGCTGTTTTGTATTTTTATATTTGAGGGGTGTTTAAGCTGTTTATGACGATTCCTCGAATTCTGGGACTTATACTATAGTATTGCTCATGAGATATTTTATTTAAATTTTACATACTTATAACACTAATGCCCAGTTTTATAAACATCGAATAACTTGCTGAGTTATTACTTTGAAAGTAAATTTAATTGATGAATAAATAAAAATGTCTGTTTTATAAAATATGTTGCAGAGTAAATATTTTATTCTAGTGATTTACCGACAGAGACATCGTTTATTATTATTCAAACGTAAAAATAAAGTGTCATAAAGTGTCAGTTCTCATAAAAAAGGAAAAAAGAGAGAATGGGAAAGAATTATACTGAAATAGAGAAAGCGAACATGTTAGAGATAACAAAAAAATATATTAGTATTATTGAAAACAAGCAGACAGACGTAGCAAGCGTCAAAAGCAAAAATAGTGCATGGTATGAGATTTTAAGAGTTTAAGAATTTAATGCAGTTTCACAAATAGGTCCCCGGAATAGTGTTCAAATGAAACTGTTATATGACACATTGCATTTATGTTGGCTTGGAGTAGTTGGGTTTTGTACAGGTGTTAATAAGTAATTTTTACAAGGGTATCCACTATCCCCTAACAAGTAGCAACTACCAAATTCTCCGTTTTCAAGTCTAGCTCTTATTAATGAATTGTTAAATATGTTGCTGTCGTGTGCGGAATCTAGCAACAACATCCGTTATTTTTAGATTTGCTGAACATACCATTTGGCAAATCACAGAAAACCATCCTTTTCGGTTTCTATAAATTTCTGCGTTCTCTATAAAATAATTAATTTTGACAGGTGTCAAATTTATTCCATATATTGATTTAGCTAGTATATTTATTCTTGCTTTATAAAACGAAAATCTCCGGAATAAACTATTTTTCTTCGAGAATAAATTTTACTTTGCTAGTAATTTACTTATCCATCTTTTATGGAGTTTCTTAAAGTTTTATTGAAATTGGCAAAATATTTTTAATAACCGAATAAATAAATAAAATATAATTTTTGGTAAAACTCATGTGGTCAGAAAAGTACTCTGTTACTAAATCGTCTTTTTAGGAATTTGATAGTACATACAGAAGAAAAAATGTGATTAAAGGTTCAAAATTATTTTTAGTGAAGAAATCAATTCAATATATTGTTTATGCCACGAGTTATTAACTATTTATTATACGAAAGAACGCAATATTTCTTTTATATTTAGAATTCTTTTCTTCTTTTGTCCTTTGGTAGACTATATGAACATGACAAGAACGCATTATTTAAAAGAAGAATCCAAATACAAGATAGTTTTAAGTAATTATCTGTTACTTTTAATACTTGATTCTCCAATTATGAGTAGGTACTTTGGGCTAGCGCGCGCATACTAAAGTGCACAAATTTTATTACATAGTTCTCGAAAGTTCATTGCTATAGTGGCGCTATAGCTACTCATTGACGACGCAGCTGGCTCGAAGTTAAAGTGTACGCACTCTAAATGGCGTTCGTTCGTAGAAGTTGTTCTAATATTCTTTAAAATAATCATTTTTGTTAAACCTATGTGTTTGTTGCAGTTGACTTGTACGCATTCTTCTCCAAAGTACAAAAACTGGGCGGTTATGACAGCTGCACAGCCAACAGAATGTGGAAACCAATCTTTGACGAGCTTGGCGGACATCACAACAGCACCAGTGCTGCCACTATCATGCGGCGGCATTACGAGCGGTAATATTTTAACTGAGACCTAACCTATCATGTTTTCCCGCTATTTTTTTGACTGCAGGTTGCTGTTGGCCTACGAGAGACATGTCAAGGGTGAGGAATACAAGCCTTTGCCAGTGTCCGAACGAAGGAGGTTGAAGAGTAAGACATCGAGTTTTAGCGATGCAGAGACGAGTGAGGAAAGGTCTAATAGCGGACATAGCACGCCGGTTCCAACGAGTTCTTTGCCGCAAGTTGTTACTCCCACCACACCGACGAATGAAATTAGAGTGAGTGCTATTTATAACCGACTTAATAAAGTAATTGAATATGCTAACTAGGTGGCCTTATTACACCGAATTTCTATCATTCATACAGACTCAAATCATTTTTAATTTACTAAATTTATTAGAAAATTAGAACTTGTGGTTCACATATTTTTTATTATTAATCAAAAAGTATGTAATTAAATTGTCACGTTTTTATTTATTTACTGTAGGTTTAAAAATTTAACTCAAGAGTTTTTTCTATCCTTATTATGCACGCTACAGAAAATTTATGTAGCTCTTTATAGGCCAACTTTAAAAGGCACCACAGGAATTTTCTATCGTCTTTTGTTTTTGAGCTACAGGCTACAGGCTAAAACTTGTTCTTTGCTTATTTTGAAAAATACCTCATATCTCGCTTATTATGAGACATAAAGTATAAATGTTTAGAAACTATTTATACTGTATTTTATGTAGAATCACGTGGCGTAAATATATTTTTACAGAACTTAATAATTCTCGAGATATCTCACAAAATTATAATTCAAGTTTTATCCTTGTTTAAAAAAAGAATGTAGACTTGTTATACATCATTGAAAAGCTTATAAAACAAAGAAAAGATGAGACTATTTTCAACATATGTTCCCATTTAAAAAAAATATTATGTTCGTCTCATATCTTGATATTTATTAAGATTTGAAAAATTTAATTACACCACGTTATTCTATATAAAAAAAAACAGTATAAAAAGTATCTAAATATGTTTTCTTTATCTCTCATAATAAGTGAGATATAAGGTATTTTCAAATAAGCGAAAAACAAGTTTTAGCCTGTAGTTCAAAAACAAAAGACGATGGAAAATTACTGTAGTGCCTATTAAAGTTGTCTCAAAAAGTTGGCCCATATAGACCTACATTTTTTTTCTGTAGCGTGCATAATAAGAATGTTTTTCACATAAGGAACTCGAATTTGTTTCACCCTGTACTTAATTTATTTGGACACTAATATATCCACTACTATAACTTTTCAATATTTAACAAATGCAGTTTATAATAATAAACACAACAATTATTACAAATATACATATTAGCACTCAATGTTCGCACCATATGACTCTTACAAATTCTAACTGAATACCGTGCTGGCGCCCCCATTTATAAACTGGCCGTCGGATTTGTGGAATCTTCACAATTATTCTCGGTGCACACTTGTTATGTTCTAGACTATTCCTATTATACAGATTATTTCACGGATATGGGGCATCTCGATTACTTTCTATATAATTAAGATTAGAAGAAAATCATTCAAATGAAAGTTGCAGTAGATCGACGGGGACATTTCATTATTAAAGAAAAATGTATTTTCTAGTACGCATATTGAAGCTAGAATGAGCTTCATTCTTACACGGTGTTTGGTGACATTTTGTTATTTGGGATTGATATGACTGCTCCAAATACACAAAATATCTTGGCAACGGACAGAATAAAAACACATCTCACTGTTTCCAACCAAACTATTCTGTCAAAATGTTCCTTAATGAAAATTTTTATAAAGAAATAATGTAAATGATATTCGAAACAACAAAAATAATTACAAAAGGCTATTCAAGCACGTTCGCTGCTACGCGCTCGTGCCAGAATTTCAACTCATGCTTGAATAGCCTTCTGTAAATTATGTTTTAATGTATTGTTAAACCAGTGGCTTGTCAAGTTACAACACAAAGGTAATTTTTTTTAATGGGATAGTATACATTTTATAGGCCTATTTAATGGAGTATTTTTTTTAATTCAACAATGTATCCTATTTATTTTTACATCCAGACAATAGAAAAAATAATCAAAAGTGCCCTCTGACCTTGATGACCTTCAAAGGAGCCTTCAAATAATTTGTGGGAAAAATGTCAATTTAATATACATACCAAATACAATTTTTATATTGTTTTCTTCCAATAATATGCTAATTTTTCACGTTGTGTACATATTATTAAACAAATTGCAAGTATACATCGTATACAACGCATACATCATAACCTAGTTACCTACTTATTTGGATAAAAATAATAAAGTGACATATGTAACAATTATTTTTTTGTGAATATGAAAGTTAACTCGTAAACAGGGTAACTAATTGTTTGAAATATCATTTTGTTTATTATCTAAATTCCGAACAGTTTTTGCAACACTTTTTTTTACTATTTCTAAGACAAACGTAAGTTTATTTTTTCTTAAATGTCAAATATTTATCTTATATTTAATTGTCACTTTAGTCCTAATTCACAATGAGCGTAAGCGCAAGAAATAGGTAAGAAAATACATAAACGTAAAGTTAAACCAATGGTTTTTATTGGCACTATTCACAATGCCATTACCTATTTCTTATGCTTATGTACCTACTTAAGGCACTTACAAAAAACGTAAAGTTCCGGGTAAAGTTTAAATTAAATTTAACTTTATATAAAAAAATACATGTTTAATTTAGTATGACATGTCATTATTTTTATTTGTACCTTTAAATATTTTAATATTTTCTGTAATAATACACATATAATATTGTTTTTCGTATTTTGTTCAGTACCTAATGAATTATTTTAATATACTTAAAATCGTACAGTAATGGGTTACTTTACAACTTAGCAACCATTACTGCATAGCAATATTTAAATCGAATTGACAGCCAGAACTATAAAAAAATCAATCAGTATATTTGAACACCAACCCATGATAAAAGTTACTATATTTTATATTTTTAAGTTGCCGTCATTGTGAACATACATAATTTTCTTCGTATTTCTTTCTTACGCACTCCTTACGCATACACTCATTGTGATTTGGAGCTAATAATTTTTTTTTCTTTACAGGAATTTAGCGTACCTGAAAGGACAAAACCCGAGGGCAAAACGTCCTCTTTGCGAAGCGTTCGCGTTAAACCTGAACGCCTGCGCGACAACTCCCAACAACGAGATAAACCTTCAACACCTACTACACCAACGAAACCTGCCGAGAAACCCAATTTCTCAGCTACAAGTAGTCTCCCCGAAAAGAATTCCTTAAACGTGCCAGTAACTTCAGCAGTAGCCCCTGTCGTAGAAAAAACCGTACCAGAAAAATCCGTATCTCCTCTAGAAGGGAAAGAAAATATTCCCGTTATGAACCAAGAAGCAAGCGTTAGTCAAACTAGAACGGAAGATGATGATGAACCTATAGAAATACCTTACAAGCCCAAAACCCCAGAAATAATCGATTTAGATCCGGAACCAGAACCTAGTAGTTTATCAAATTCAAACAGTATGATATATGATGTTAAAAAACGAAAATTAGATATATTAAAAGAAGGAGGGTTAGAAGTGACAGCTATTACCGGATATCCCGAACCTGTTAGTCGAGATGGACGACCCAGCGTCATACAACACTCAATTCCTCATAAAGAAATAGGAAATTTATCGATAACTGTGACGTCAGACAGCCGACGAATGCCACCACCTGTACAAGTTCAAAGATCTCAATCTCCCAAAAAAGCCTTGATATACGGTTCAAGATCTCTCCCAGGACTTGAAGTCCAGCCGAGAAGATCGCCCGCAATTGATGTGCGAATAATCGGGAGCAAATACCCTCCTCAACAATCTACGCAACAAACCCAACAACCTCAACAGAGTCAAGGGGCTGTTAAGCCGGTTGCAAACGGTTCGCTCCCTCCTAAAGTTGTGCAATCTAGATCAATTTATAGTTATTCAGAACGTACTGTTTACGGAAACCCTAAAGATCCGTTCATGCCTCCTCCTCACACACCTCACGCTCCGAGACACCTTATGCGGAGCCCTATTCGGCCGACTGGTGGAGAAGTTTTAGATTTGACAGTCAAAAGTCCTCAAAAACCTATAGTAGAAATAGTGAGGGTACCTAATATTCCTCATTCGAGAGTACCTCCGGTACACTCTCCACAACAAGTTAAAGATTTAACTGTTAAACAATTTTTAAAAAATCCTTTATTGGATGCGAGAGTAGGCTCAAATTTGGAAATAACTTTAGTGAGTGGTGGAAATAATAAACCACCACCAACAAAACAGCAGATTCCAAAAATATCTCAAATGCCTACGAATAATCGCTCTCAAAAACGATCAAGTTCGGGCCGGTTTGTTAATACGCCCAATCAAAATGGCAGCTGGTTATCCCCTCCACCTAAAAATGGAGCACAATTAGTCATCCCCACCCCTCATTCTGGTAATTCAAATGGGCGAAATCAAGATTTATTACAAAAAATTGAGCATCCCAAACCTCAACAACCGCCGATGGGTAATCATTTCTTACAAGGAGCAACAAATCCGTTATTTCCGGGATACATATCCCAATTAGCAGCGGCAGCTGCGTCGAAAAACGCTGGTTTTCTCCCAATGTTAGATCCAATTTATTATTCCGCACTATGCTCGCAAGGATTATATTCCCCCCAAGCACCCCCTACGATGTTTCCCCCCGTACCGACGGTAGATCAACTTCAACTATACAAGGACCTTATGGCTCATAGCGCACGGGGAAGATTTGCTTATCCCATGCCACCGGAATCAACCAATCCGGTTACGGGTATTACAACGGTAGGCCAATCATCTGATCCGAATCTAATGAAGAAGTAGACGAGTGACGGTTGAGTAAGCGATGTAAATATGTATATTTGTATGCAAGAACTGTGCGTTATTTAAATAATCGTTTTTGCGGGTTTTATAACAAATTTAAACATAAAATGTTGTAGATGGTTTTAAAGTTGTAGAATTTTTGTTTAAAATCAGCGCAAGAGTATAACCTCAAAATTAGACGAAAGGTGAACTTCATTTATTTCAACAGTGACGTAAAATTGAACTATTTTTTAATTTATTGTTTGAAAAAATGTTGTTAAAGTATCTGAACCAATAATATTATTTGAAAATAATATCTCTAAACAGAAAACCAAGATAGAATAACAATATTTTTAAAGCAAGCGTAAGTATACCCAAAATATATTGTAAACTTTTAGAAACGTGTCTGATATATATTTGTTTTAACAATGTCACTTTGAATTTGTAGATATATATTAATTTACTAAGAAAATGGAGTAAAATGAAACAAAAATAACTTAATTTATTCACTTTGTAAAAGGGCGCGCTAATTTTAGACAAATTTATAAATTACTTTCACCCTTCCGGTATTCTATTCTATAACCTCAAAGTTAGTCGTTAAATTTGTTGTAAAGCTCAGAGTAATTGTTGCACAGTCCATTTAATAATAATATAAAATGAGTTATTACAGAAGACTACATAATATTATTATTATTACACTGATAAATACAATAATTGTGTTCAGATCGTTCCTTTTTAAGATAAAGTTTTAATTTTTTATCAGTTTTCAATTGTTGAAGCCAAAGACTACGATTGAAAGTGAGTTTGTTTTGTTTATTTTATTGTTAGAAAAAAAATTGAAAGGTTTATGTTGAAATTTTCAAATTTTTTATTTATATAGATGTAAAAAGTTTCTTTTATTATTCATATAATTATTATGCTTTTGGAAACATTTGCGACGTCAGTCTATGTTAAGAAGGTTATATTATTTTTCTGGAATAATTTTTTGATGAATTATTATGCTGAGCAGAATATAATATATTTAAAAATATTTCAGAAAGCTATTAAAAAAAATTTGCAAATGTTATCCAAAAGTAACAATAATATACGCCTAATTTTACAAATCATTTTTCTGGAAATATCGTTTTTAATTTAAAGACTTTTTTTCAAGAAAACTGGTTCTACACCCTGTCTGTCTGTATATAAACCAGCAAATATCACGTTTATTAGTAATTTTAACGAATTTTTACTGTACCCGGTCCCTACTATGGTAAAATCGAAGGAAATTTTTTTATACGGCTGTAATTTGTCATAATTTTAGTACAAAAGGGTATATACAAAAAAAAAATCAGAATTAACATCCGCATTTAATAAGCCCGAAATTATTGTTTACATGGGTTAACAAGAGAGGCAAAATGAAAGTTTAATTTTTTAGCTATTTACAATAAAACAAAAATGTTAAATAAATGACATCCGTCATTAATAATATTTTCCTTTATTCGTTAAAAATAGTGTTATTGCTATTATTATTATAATTATTATCATTATTATTATTATTAAAAAAAATTACACTTGAATCATTTACATAAATAACTTTTTTTTACATTTAATTAAAACATCAGTCAAATTCAAACAATACGACAGTTTGATTTGCATGTTTTGTTTTCCAAGGCACTCATTCTACAAACAGCTTAAAGACGGAAATTTTATTTTACGCTCATTTCCAGGAATATGCAGTATGTTAAAAAACTGTCTAAGCTATAAACAGAGAAACGTATGTCTGATTTTTATTCAATTCAAAAGTGAAGTCAAAAACCATGAAATGTAATTCATTTTAACAGACAGCAAAAAAATATTGCTATTCGCCGTTTTCTAATTTATTTCCATTTCTAAAATAAGATTCAAGAAGAAAAGCTTTGATTTCTTTAGATAATATTTATGACAATAGCTTTGTTCGATGAGATGTACTAGGCCGCCCTAGTGTTAACTTTCTTGCACTAACATGTTTTATGAGAAACGGGCAGCTTCTGGCAGGCTGTTCGATGACAAAAATTTTAAGAACTAGTGCTCACTTTTCTGACCTGACTCGCGAGGTAGTGTAAGAAAGTGCAGACTAGGAGTGGGGGTAGCTAAATGTTGTTCGGTAGACATTTTAATTCTATCCTATCTACACATCTGTTTATTTAACCTAAAATTTTGTTTTGCTATATAAAGAATTAATTAATATATCTGTCTCTGAATCTGATGAAGAATTAAGTGATGACTGATCTTCGTCAGAATCGTTTATTAGCTCTTTAAAACAGATATTTCTGCAGTCACTTCTTTGCACCTAACCTTTTACACCTTTGGCTACGATTGGCTTGATTACTCACAGCTGAGCAAACTTGCCCAAATATACACTAGTGTGTTTTATGAAACCACAAGAATTAGACTGTACTAGTGTACACTACACTGCACTGCACTATTCTGCTCTGCACTTCAAGCACTTCTCATCGAACAGAGCTAATATCTCGTGTTAAATTGACATTTAATTAAATACTTTTAAATTAAGGCATGCCTTTGCCTGTCCATAGCCTACTCCAAGTTACTTTTTTTTAATACACTGTGGTGTATCAATAAATTTTGGCTCATTTCATGAAGTTTTTAATTCTGAACATTTTTCATTTATACTTTGTTTCAAAATTAATAATCGTATGAAAATTTTCTCTATGGTTTATAAAAAAGTAGAGACCACTAGCAATAAACGAAATATGTGTTGGTTTATTTATAGACGAATACCTGTACAATGCGTGTTTTAATTTTTGAAAACAAACTATGTATGTGAATAGCTATATTTGAGCAATTTAGAACAAAATTTTAAATTGTTGTTTTATTTTAAAAATTGTTTTATTTTATTTGTTGACGAAAAGGAGCATTTCTAAGATAAACTAACTGTGTATATTAAACAATTTTAAGATTAGAAAAAAATTGTACAGATTTACTGTTAAGTTAATGTAAGCCATATTATTTTTTTAGTTCGTTATAGGTATTTTATAATTATGTATAATTTAAATCTAAGTATCTGTGATGATCACTCTACGTTTAGAAACCTACACAACTCACGTTCATTGGATTTTGTTGTCCCCTGAAATTCGTTTAATATTCTGATATAGTTCTGTATATTTTTAATTGTACACCATACTGTAAATATCTTTTACTTTTGTAATGAAATAGATTGATGTTAAGCTAATTAGTAAACTATATAAGGCTAATAAACATTCAACAGAAATTAAATATCACTTTTATAACTACTAATTTCCATTTTAACGAATTAATAATACCTCTTGAAGGTATGAAGGACTCAGGCCTTAATGATCCATGTGTTATTAAAAATAGTTATTTATTATACAATCGGATTAAATAAATGTTTAATGAGCGCCTTAATCCCGCTAGTTAAACATTCATTTTAACAGCGAATGTAATACAAGATTTTTATAAAAGAAATCAGAATCTTGAAATGTCGCTAATCGCTTACGGTTATCTAATCTCTGAGTGTAAGTTTTTTTTTGCGTTGCCATAGTGACTGTGATTGCCATTGTTGAATTGTTTATAATAGACTTTGAAATAAATTATTCTGAAACGGTGTTTTTTAGAGTTTAACATCTCAATATGACACAATATTTTATTCCAACAATCACAGATATAATAATTATGTTATTACAAAATTGTAACATTCTTATTCTTCTTGCTAGTGAAATAAAATTCTTTATATACAACCGGTAAATAATGTTAACATTATTCTTATCAAAATCATAACTAAATTATTTCTCGAGGGAATTAAAGTACTCCCTAAGGAAATAAAGTACTCCCTAGGGAAATAAAGTACTTCCTTGGGAAATAAAGTGATTCAAGTCCATTGTTAATTGATATTAACAGATAAGGAATATTATCAACTATATTTATTTTGGAAAAAATATAATGATTTTTGTAAAATTAAATTTAAAATAAATAGTTTTTCTTCGTTTATAGAAATGTGCTTAATTCTTCTTCTTTTCCGTTTGTATATAAAATATTGTATATAACACGGGAGTAAAGTGTCATTATTTGCCTCAAGCGATTGCATCTTTCGGGCTACGCCCTCGGGATTCAATCTTCGCTCTCGACAAATAATAACGAACTTTACTCCCTTGATATATAAACTACTATTCTACAAATTATTGTTTTAAAAAGTTGAAGATGGACCACTATGATACAAAACGTCCTTAACTATGTATCATTAAGGCCTTATCCTTCATACTTTCAAGACATATTTCAACTTGATCCTTCAAGAATCCAGCATAGAATAAATAATACGAACACAACTTACAACAACTTAAAGAGAGGACGATTTTATTATTATTTCAACATTTATATTTATTTTAATGAAACGGTAGTACGAAATTTTATATTAATATTATTTTTTTATTCCTTTTTCAGATGGTTTACAATAGATCTCCTCGACCTAAAGTTCTACGAATGCATATTGAATTAAGTAAGTAGTTTTCCTTATATTTTTTATAAATACTAAAAATTGTCATTAATCAAATATAGTATTTTATAAAAATAATAGTTTATTTCATTAAAATAACGCGTATATTTTATTTTGTGTATTGTTTTTAGAGTTTCACATTTCTAATGAATTTAATAATTTTTTTATATCCGTTGAAAATGCGCACTTTTTTCATTAACATGACTTCATAAATATACATTTTTTTTACACAAGCCTCCCGCCAAAATGTAATTTCCGTTTAATCATTTGTAAAAAAAAAACCTAATTGTTGTTCCAATAAATAAAGTCTGTAATACAAAATTTTGAATTATATTTTATTAAGTTTTCCTCGAAAATCTGTAAAAAGCTACAAGAAATGTTTCATTTCCGGTTTATCATATTAAGCCAAAATCTAATATATTGTTCTCAATCATATACGAGTTTTAAATACCTACCAATTTTAAAAAGATTTGGATCATATTTTAATATACTTTCTCACGAAAATCTTTTCAGAGCTTTAAGTAAAATATCACTTCCTGCTTATCAATTTAGCCAAATTCTCAATTGTTCCGATTGATATGAAAGTCGTAAATACTAAAATTGAAAAGTTTTGGATTATATTTTAATATAGTTTTACATTAAAAACGGTTATGGGCTTCAAGAAAAGTACTACTTCCGGTTGTCGAATTTTACTCAAAATCTAACAAACTCTTTATATATGAATGCATAAAACTTAAATACGAAAAACAGAAATTTGATATAAAGTTTGATATGAGTTATCGTGAACGAACACACATGCATACAAACAGGCAGACGTCATTGTAAAAATGTGATGTGGGGACCCTAATTCGTGCTTGTTCACTGAAAACTCACTATAGAATTTTTGGACCGAAAACATTACCTCCCTTATGTAAGTTGGCGGTTGGAAAAGTAGACACATTAAATTTTCAAAGTGCTTCAGCCAAAACAAACTATTTTTGTTTTTAATTTCCTACGCTCATCTGTTTCACAGAACAAAATAAAAAAGCAAGTGAAATTACGTAATCCCGCACGTGCAGTCGCATTAGTTCCTTCTTTCGCCACAACCTGTAGAGCGCGTGACTATCACTAGCGTTTATATTTCTCTGTTTCTGTCAGTTCGATTTCAAATGTCGGTGTGTGCGTATCTCATATCTGAGACACCTGTGCATTGTTGACAAACTTTCGATTGTTTTAATCATTGACAATCATTATTAAATACATAAATGAACTAATTATGAATTTGACTAATAATAAGTGTTAAATACAATTGTAGATTAAGATTAAAGTGATATTTTGAAAGCTAGTGCCATGGAATTGGAAATAAGTAATTCTAGGTGAGTTTGAAATTGCTTTAAATTTATTTTTAGCGTATTTAGGCTACGTTAGTAAATGTCACTATGGATTTAAGACAATAATTGCAAAATTTTGTAGGTTATTTAGACTTACTTTATAATTTAGATAAAAAATGTATCTTTGTTTATTTTACGATTACTTTCAAGGTAATACTTTTCATTTAAATTAGAATTTGACATAACTACATTAGCCTAAATTTAAATAGTATAAAGTGGAACTAATAAAAAATTGATAAAGTATGTCATTTGATAATAATTTGAATTTAGTGTATTGCTATTTGTTTAAATAGATATGCCATTATTTTGAACGCTGTTGGGTACGAAATTACAAAGTATTGTTAGAATATAACAATATATTGTGTTATCAGTATCTCGTTAATTTCCTATACAGTATTGTTACTAATATTTTTTTTATCTATAAAAATAGATAACAATTTTTTTATTAATGAGATATCAAACAATAACTATGATAATTATAGTTACTGCTATATCCAAATGGTTGAAAATGAATTAGTGTACAGTTTTTTTTTATAAATTATTAGAAAAACACTCGCCATGTTTCACAAGATTTCAGCGTATGAATCAGCCTTTCAGCCATAATCAGACGCCGGCCGTGCTCAGCTAGTAACCATAGACGCGTTTCCCTCTTTTACGCTAAAAGAGTTTTGTTCAAAAATAGTTAATCAGAATAACAATTTATGAAAGGAAATCAAATCACTCAAAATATAAACAATATTAAGTATTTAATACTTATGCCCATATTCGCAACCACTCGTAAAGTTTAAAAGCGGTTCGTTATAATTTTTGACAAATAGAATCAAACTTGACAAATAAAATTTCGATTTTTCTTTCAACGTCGACAGTTTTTATTGGATAAAAATCATAACGAACCGTTTAAAATTTTTATGTCTTACTAGTATGTTATTGTTTTATAACAACCTCAACATTAGGTCTGTTATTGAGTAAATAATACCCTAGGGCGTATTAAGTTGCTATGGTAATGTTGACAACAAACTGAGGTTAATAATACAGATACTAACATAAAGTGCAGTTAAGGTTAAGAAGCATTGTGAATTGTAGTCGTTTATAATCATATTTGTTTCATCACAAATACAAACCAGCATACTTCTTATTCTTAGCAATAACATTGCTCGTCCATATTGACAGAAAAATACCACAAGAAATATATTTTTTGTTTGAAAATGCTTTGTTGACAGAAACAAAATATTATCTAGATACCGCATGCACAGGCTACTTTGTAAGTTGTATTAAAATTTTGTGATTTATAATTTTTGTTTGATAAATTCTAGTCAGACAAAATGTTTATTAAGACTTTCTAATAAGACATAAAACGTTGAAGGCACCACGGGTGTTAAACGACAATAATGCCTTCGGTCAACGTACTCGCCTCGGGCCAGAGGCCCTCGACAGTACACTGTTGACCTCAGGCATTATTGTCCTTATAACAACCCTTGGTACCTTAATTACTATTACGAGTGTGAATACGGGCATTAGTCCAATATGTTTTGTTATTTATAACAGTTTACATTCGTCGTGACATCGAAAGAAGTAAATTATCGATGATTTTTAAATAATTTTTGTTTACCCTTTCCTACAAATTCATCAACCACTCTGACCCGGTTAAAGATACGATACCGCGGCTTGAAAATTTTAATTCAGCTTGGAGTTCTTAATCATGTCATGTATTACACGATTTTTGCTTCGATGAGCAGTTCGCGAGTTATTAAAAATTTAAACTTAGATAGGTATATGAAATTTCTCTAAAATTTTAACATCTGCAAATCGGCTAAGTTTTCATTTTTTTTCTGTAATTTCGACACGAGTTTAATAAAAATAAAACTTAGAAAATAGTGGAGAACTCAATTTATCTAAAATTGTAACAGAAATCGGTCATATCCGAGTCTAATCTGTTAACGGTACGTATACTATTTATAGAGCAGTTCCAATTAGATTCTAATTAAATGATATTTGACTTTTCAAATATATTGTCTAATTTATATGGTGAAATTTTCATTTCCTTAATTTTCAATTAAAAATATACGTCGCATAAGTTAATAAATAGACGTACCTATGTCATATAAAAATTAATTGATAGAAATCATGTTAAATCTTTTGTAAACATGTTAAGTTTCTTCATTAAAGAGTGAAATTTTTAATTTCATTTATCTTAATTACAGCAATTTTATGAAAATATTATGTTCTCGTAATTAATTGGTTCAGGTTCAGTGGTAGTTTCCTCGGTTTTTCTTTTATATTCACGCAATTAAACCTTGGTTTAAATATTTAATCAGTGGATCAATAATTCTGTTGGGGGTTGCGAAATGTTTACTGGGGGTTGCATAAATATGACCATTTCCCATTGGAAAAAATATACCAAAAATTAATATTAGGTATAATTCTAATCCATTTTTCTATTTTCTGGTTTACAAAAATAAAATCGCCATTAAAAAGTTATTTACATATAGAGGGTCGAAAGAAAAGGTTTACGCCTGCGGACGAAATTTGAAGCCCGACGTGTAGCGGAGGGCTTTTATTCGTCCAAGAGTGTAAACTTCTTTCGGCCCGAGGTATGTACAACGTTTTACGCACAGCTGCAATCAAATGAAATGTTTTTAAATTATTTTTGAAATACATTTAAAGCTTGTTGCTATATAAAAATATTACGTGGCCAGGTGGCCATGTCACAAAACAATAAGGCGATGCGTTGTATTGCTAACTAGTTGGTTATATGAATATTTTTTTAAATGTCAAGCTTGGAGATTTGAGACAATTTCTGAAATAATTCCTTAGGCAATTCTAATAAAATCTAGTGAAAATTTAGCGGAATTAATATCATTTTTTAAAAATAAGAGTCTTGATTACATTTCCAATTGTATTTTTGATGTTTTGTTTACCAGTAAGCGGGCTCTTTCTGTATTTTACCGCCCGCATATACTACTTTACCGCCCGCAGGGAGTAATCTTTCAGTTTCCGCCATGGTAACCACGATGTAAACAAACAATTTTAAAGCAGATGTGCGTAAAATATATTTTTGATACACATTATTTAACAAAAGAATTATTGACAACAAACAAACATTTTAAAAGTTTACCAACCAAATCCTAAAAGTATAAACAAAAAACAAATGAAAAATTTATAACAAAACTGTTGTTTTTATAAACAATTATAACAAAAATTAAACAAAAGTGTATTAATATTTAGTATAAATGAAAATTTCCTCATTGATTTAAATGCGTAATTAAAATAACAAAACAAACAACTCACAAATAACAAATGAATACAAAACAACAAAAGAAGATCACCGTTTCACTGCAACACATCAATGCGAAAAACAAAAGAAAGTCACTATTTAAACAGTTAAAGTCTACTTACTATTGTCAACTATTACCGCATCAGTTATTTATTTCAATGTTAACTATGATTATATACTTTCACTTCACTTATTCATTTGTGCGATTGTTTATCTAATGCAGCTGTTTAATTGTTTATTACCACATGCATTCATTTGTTCCAACAGTGATGCGATGAAATTGCGTTTAATTAATAAATGTGTTATAGTAATTAACATATTATTTATTCCAAGGAAATATGATTTACATTCACATAATTTTTGCACTCCATTTATTTTAAAATTTGGACGTTTCATAAAAATTTTGCAGTTCTGTATTAGAGCGAATGTTTAGATTAAAAAACTATATCTAATATAAAAATTAAAATATGCTGTTAAATATCGTTGTCTCGAGAAAATTGTAGCTAATTTCGACAATTTTGTTAATTTTCCGTATGCCAAGAAAGCTAAAGAATTTTGTAGGCTTTCATTTGTATTTATAGTATTGTTATGTTATTTGCAAATTAAGGAAAATATAATTACATTCGAAATTACAAATTGCATTTTTGTGTTTAACTAAGTAATGATTAACAACATTAAGAAAATATTGGTGAAATCGATAATTAGTATTTAAAATATTTTTCGTTTTGAAATTCGGAAACCATTTTCAGTAAATGAATGCAAAAAATAACGAAACAACGAAAAGTAAACTACATAATATCTACACAGGTATATAAAAATGTAGAATTACATTGTAAAATTTTTAATCTTCAAATGAACAGTATACAGTGTGTCCCATTTAGAGGTGCCACCATTGGGATCTCGAGAACTATAAGAGATACGATGTCGGTTAAATGGAACTTTTTGTGCGCCTTTGGGAGGCCATCTCAGATGTGCTTTTGTTTTTCCAATAATTCTCATAGGGCACTAGATAATGACGAAAAACTGTATATTGTTGATTTTTGCTTTTTCAAATAACTTCTAAACTACTAGTAATTGAGGAAAACGTTTCAAATACAAAAGATAGATATTTTTATTAACTAACCAGTGGCGTACGAAATAAATTTTTATGTCCGTAAATTTTCGAGAAATAACACAAACTTATATTTTTTTAAATAGAACCCATATCTGATTTTAGTGTCAGAAAAATAATTATTTTTTTCTGTTTTCAATATCTACCAATATTTTCAAAATAATTATAAATTTAAAACAAAATAAGGAAAAATTAATAATTTTGAAGGCAAAACAAATATAAAACATAATAACCCTTACATCGTTGAAAAGAGAAACAAATAATGATTTTTTTTGAGACTAAAATCAGATATGGGTTCCATTTAAAAAAATATAAGTTTGTGTTATATCTCGAAAATTTACAGATATAAAAATTTATTTCGTACGCCACTGGTTAGTTAATAAAAATATCTATCTTTTATATTTGAAAAGTTTTTCTCAATTACTAATAGTTTAGAAGTTATTTGAAATAGAAAAAATTAACAATATTCAGTTTTTCGTCATTATCTAGTGCCCTATGAGAATTTTTGGAAAAACAAAAGCACATCTGAGATGGCCTCCCAAAGGCGCACAAAAAGTTCCATTTAACCGACATCGTATCTTTAATAGTTCTCGAGTTCCCAATGGTGGCACCTCTAAATGGGACACACTGTATACACAGGTACAACAAAATGTAGAACTACATTGTAAAATGTTTAACCTTCAAATGAACAATATATAAATATTAATATCAATGTTTATATGAAGTACACAATAATAAAATAAAATTTTAATTTGAAAAAAAAAAACAGTTTCCATTTTATGAATATGTAAGCTCCCTACAATACATAAATATAATAAAAAGTTGAAGAAATTCAAAGTCCGTTTGCTCGCGTAACAAACTTATTCAATATTTGCATAATTGTCTTCATTTGAATATGCTAATACTAATCTTATAAAACTTTTCCAACTTTGAATTTCATTTGTGATAGTATTTGAACATTTATTTCAGACTTGGTTAGGTACAATAATTCAGAGATTTCAGACAAAAAAATTAAATTTATTTGAAATCTTCACTAAAGTGCTTTGCGTACTTTAGTCATTAAAAGCTCAGAAATCGGCAGTAAAGTTATCCATTATACGACGATTTTATGCAATTGCAGTGTTCCAACCTTATGATAGTTACTGTAGGTACATAATATAAGATAAATTTGGGAAGGTGTACAATGTACAATAATAAATGGAAAAATACTACCTTTTTTTAGTTTAAGTTCTGTAATTTATTATTTTAACCCAACGTTTCGGCACCATAAACTGGTGCCTTCTTCAGGGGATACAATGACATATTTTTTGAAATAACAAAAACAACAAGTAACCAAGGTAACAATAAATGTTCATAAATGTTACCTTTTTTTATGTATACAATACATAAAAAAAGTATAAGACGGTTTTTCCTCTGGCAAAAGGAGATTTTTTTCTTGAGAAGTTGCATGTTCGCCGTCCATGTTTTTTTTTTGCCGGACATGCATATATTGTCTAGAAAATTGTATACATAAAAAAGGTAACATTTATGAACATTTCTTGTTACCTTGGTTACTTGTTGTTTTTGTTATTTCAAAAAATATGTCATTGTATCCCCTGAAGAAGGCACCAGTTTATGGTGCCGAAACGTTGTGTTAAAATAATAAATTACAGAACTTAAACTAAAAAAGGTAGTATTTTTCCAATTAATAATATGAGTTCTGAAAGATATTTCAATAATTTACAATAATAAATTTCTACGTACAATGACTAAAATATGTGCAAGAAGAACGAACTAAATAATTCTAATGAATAAGTTTGAGATAAAACACATAATTTTGAGTGTTATCTACGATAACTTTCATGTCCGAGGTTAGCAACATTGAATGTCAGACTGACAAGTTATATTTAAACCTATAAAATAAATATTCTTTTCATTTTAACAATTTTCGATTTCATATGGTTTATTTTCGTCGGCCCTAGGGGCCCCTGCAAATAAATTCCATATTCGTGATAAAAAAATAAAACTTTAGTACCTTGATACATAAATAACTATTATTTATAGGTCGTAAAGTTGATAAATCTAAGATTACAAGACAGAGAGATAGACAGTGTTTCATCGATTGCATGTTTTAGTTTTACGATTAGTTTTTACATGGAAAGAAGAGTCTAAAAAAGATGACAGTTGGAAGCCGAATAAAATATTTCGCACAAGATAAGGCGTTTATTGATTTCGAGTTTTCGTGTTGTAGAAAAACTTCTCACTTTATGAAGTACTTATATTTAAAAATAAATTCCCTAAATAAACTATTCCAGCTTAATCGAATTGAGAGGAAATAGTATAAAAAGCGAAAATATATGCTTCATTAAGCATGAATTAAAGATATAAAATGATATATTTGAAATACTTCGGAAACTATAGTTATTTATGTATCAAGATACTGAAGGTCTGTTTTTTTATCACGAAAGTAGAATTTAGTTGCCAAGGCCATAAGGAAAATAAACCATATGAGTGATAAAAAGGAACCGTAGCCTACGTTATTTAACCTTTAACCGATTAATGGCCGTTTGCACCAGTTTCCCTTAAATATTAAGTACACCTTAAGGATAAAAATTCGTTGCACCAATTGTTAAGGGTACCTTAACTTACAAATAGGTACCCTTAAGTTAAGCGCAAGTTTGTCTTCCCCTTAAGGACCCCTTAATTCAAAGATGCACTTGATCGCAATTATTCTACAAATGTCACTTGACATTTGTGTTTTTGATAGCTAGTTGATATTAATTTATAAAATGGAATTAGAGCTAAATATTATAGAAGATGATGATATTTTGGAGTTAGAGATGTAAGAATTTGTGGAAAATCGAATTCCGCAATAAATTTATGAGAGAGCTAATTATTTTTACCCATTTGACGAACTAAATTTTTTTAAACGTTTTCGTCTTAGAAAAAATACCGTACTAGACTTAATAAGAAGCATTGAACATGAATTGGAATTCCCTTATAATTTGTACATATTTTATGTTCCTCATAAAATTATTTCTAAAATAACTTTCTTCAGGAATAATTGCGTGTCACCAATTAATCAAAAACTGATGACTCTACGATATTACGCAACAGGAAGTCATTTAGCGTTGCCGATTTTAGTGGGATGCATACTTTAAAATTTTATGAATTCACATCTCTCTTTGGCAATATATTTTCTTACTTTTTTGTTTTCGCAAAATTTCTGAAGAGAGCTTTTGGTTCTTTTGATATAACTTAACGAATTAAATTTATTTGTTATCTGAATCCAGGCAGGTTCTTTGTCCTTCCAAGTTATTGTGTCAGTTTTTTTACACTCAATTATGTGTTTATATTCATTAATAATATTTAGGATCAACATTTTTTCTTCCTCAGTATAATTCGGTGCGCGTTCTCTTATGGACATGGTTGGACGGTTACAGATAATGAAAACAGCACTCAAAAAATTCAGAACACTGATACATATGTCATGTCACATTTGACATATAAGTTACTATATTTATACAATATGCAAAGTAAAAAAACACTAGAATTTCTCCTAAGTGACCCTTAGCTAAGCAATGATCAAACTGCAACCGTACAAACGAACTAAGCTTAAGGGTACCTTAGAAATTAAGTATCCCTTTACTAAGCCGAATATTTAAGGGAAACTGGTGCAAACGGCCATCAGTTGGTTAAGGGTTAATAGCGTAGGCTACGGTCAAACAAACGAACTTATGATCAGTGTTGCGAGCCTCCGGACATTGAAGTTTTTGTAATGAATAGTCAAAATTATGTGTTATCTCAAACTTCTTCATCAGAATTATTTTACGTGCAAATTTAATATTTAACATTGTACACCTACCCAAATTATCTTATATGTACAATAATTATCTTAAGGTTGGGAAAACTGCATTGAAATCGTATAATGCATTACTTTAGTGCCGATTTCTGTATTTTTAATGACGATTTTTGTGCACTTTAGTGACGATTTTAATTTTTTTTTTTTGTTCTAGTTCGACATTATTAACACTGCAAGTTTCTTGTTGATTTTAAATAATGTTTACCCAAAATTACAAATTGTTGACATAGGTTATTCTTGTATCAAGCAACAAAAATAAATTAATAATAATTTTAATTAAATTTTGAAGTTTTATGAAGCCGCATACCAACTACATCAAGGCTAAATATATCAGCTGCACAGCCATTATACTAGTATTAACCAGATCTGTCGATTTCAGGCGTCATAACTCTTATATAGTTGCAATTAAATCTAAATATCGCATACGCTACGCATATGTTCATTTTATTAATTCTGTAAAAGATTGTGAAATAAGGTAAATATAATAGTTTTATTCTTTTATGCCCTTTTTAAATAGAAATTGTCACAATGAAAACTGATGGCATTTTACTTTATCAGTTAGTCGGCTTGTCTATAAAAATTCAAGATTACAAATTATCGGACATTACATAGACGATACAAAAGAAAATACAAGACATTTAAGTTGCTAAGTTTATTGCTCTTTAAGAAATCAATTATATAATCAAAATAGCTTTTCCTTTCTATCAAAATTTAAATACTGCTTTTACAATATATTTTGCTGAACATAAAATTAAAAAAAGAAAAGGAAATCTTAATATACCGGACGTAACACGAAAAGCAAGCCATAAGCTGTTTTTTGGCGATACACTGGTTTAAAAACGGTTTAACCTGGTTCAAACCATTATATTTTAGCGTTGAAACGGTGACGTCACTGACGCAAACGTTTAAACCGTGTTCAAACCGTTTTGTCAGCCGGTTCAAAACAATCTGTTTTTAGGTTAATATTATTTAAGTACCAAAATGAATAATAATAAACCGAATAAACTAGTAAATGTTAAAATGAAAAATCATTTGCCGTTAAATACAAATAAAATAAAAATAAAACATACTTACTCTGATATTACTATTACTACATTTCATTTTAATTTTTAAGGTTAGAAACTTAAAATGACAAATGCTCGGGATGTCCGTGGTTCAAAACATTTCATTTTAGCGTAGTACGAACTTATGACGTCATTTATGCAACTGGTTCAAAATTGATGACGTTTCGGTTTAAACCGGTTTTGAACCAGTGTATCGCCAAAAAACAGCTATAGTCTTTTAGACAAAACAGTGCTGGGACTGTGCCGTATCGCCTGGCGATCGCATGACCTAAGAATGACGTCACTCTAACATTTCGGTAGTGCTTGCCTGGCAATCAGGTGACGTCAGTTTTACGTCCCAGCACTTGTTAGTGCAGTTGGCGCGAACTTTGACATTATTTGTCATTTTGAATGGGGTCATTTCAAAAAATATAATTGTCGATTTTTTTTATAATATCATGAAATCCATCTCATTTAATAAATATAGTAATAGAAAATAATTTGAAATATGCGACTTTTCATTCATAAATTTGCTAATAAACTTTCGCGCTTTTAAACACGGACTAAATTTGTGACGACACTTATTCCTACTCACACAAAGACAATTCTCTCTCACACACACACGCTTCACAACATGAAACAGTAACCTAACCTAAAAATGTGACAGCTGACAGCAAAATATACAAGAGAGAAGATTATTATTACTTTCTATTTCTTTAAAAGTACTAGTGCAGTATAAGGTATGTATATATATATATACCATTTATTTAAATAAATACGAAACCAAATAATCATAGTTCTAAATTAAACCGGTAGAGCTCGACTTTCGCATCCGTGAATAAGTGTCGTCAGCCGTTGAAATATTTGAAATTAAACGTAACTTTTAAAAAATCATATCTCTGATTCTAAAGACTTGTAAGATGTAAAACATACACATACATGTTTAATTTGACCTATTTTTTCAAGAAAAAAATAAATCAGAAAATGTAAATGACCCCATTGGAGCGATTCTCAGACCATTCAGACAATGGGGTCATTTCACATTTTCTGTTTTATTTTTTTTCTTGAAAAAATAGGTCAAATTAAACATGTATGTGTATGTTTTACATCTTACAAGTCTTTAGAATCAGAGATATGATCTTTTAAAAGTTGCGTTTAATTTCAAATATTTCAACGGCTGACGACACATATTCACGGATATGACAGTCGAGCTCTACCGGTTTAATTTGTAACTATGATTATTTGGTTTGGTATTTATTTAAATGAATGGTTTATTTACATACCTTATACTGCACTAGTACTTTTAAAGAAATAGAATTTAATAATAATATTCTCTCTTGTATATTTTGCTGTCAGCTGTCACACTTTTAGGTTAGGTTACTGTTTCATGTTGTGAAGCGTGTGTGTGTGTGTGTGTGTGTGTGTGAGACAGAATTGTCTTTGTGTGAGTATGAATTTGTGTCGTCACAAATTTAGTCCGGGTTTAAAAGCGCTTAAAAGCGCGAAAGTTTATTAGCAAATTTATGAATGAAAAGTCGCATATTTCAAATTATTTTCTATTACTATATTCATTGAATGAGATGGATTTCATGATTTTATAAAAAAAATCGACAATTATTTTTTTTTGAAATGACCCCATTATTGAGTATATGTTTTCTGTGTTTATCGTCTTTTGTAGTTCTTGTCTGTGTTAAAAACCCCTCAGATAGTTATTGTGTTTATGTTTTTTGTATTTTTCGTCTTTTGTAGTTATTGTATGTGTTAAAAACGTTGCAAACGTTCACTAGTGGGATATGCCATTTATTTGTCAGTATGGCTGACAGATATTTTAATGAATTTTCAGTTACTTATATTCAAATATCTTCAGAACTGCACGTCAGAATACTTTGTTGTAATTTTTACATAATCTATAATAATTGATTAATACAAATTACAGTTTTTTGTATCTTTATAGCAGTTGTAGTTAAATTATATAAAAAATGTGTGTCTGACACAAGATTCCCTACCAACTGCATGTTAAATATCAAATTTTCAAAAATTAATTACTCAAAAACTACACGTCAGATTTCTCTCAAAAAATTAATTTTTATATAATGGTTAATAACATATTAAAATTTCAGCTTCTTATCTATGGGGCTTCCAAAATTACAATGCGCCACTGGTGGCAGATTTCTGAACTGAGTGAAGTGTACATGTACAATGGAGGTTGTTTTATTCAGGGATTGTATTTACTTGTATACGAATTTTAATACGTTTTTATCTTCGGCTATTATTGTTTTATTCGTAGTAGGATCTGAATTACTGCTAATATAACAGGTAAGTTTTTGATTTAAAAAAAATTAATGTACAAATTAGGAGATATGCAATTTATAGGTTAAAGTTACGATGGAGTTTTCTCCGAAAATATTTACCACATAATATTATGTGTCCACTATTTATTACTTGCTGGCCTTCCACCATATTTCTAGATGATACACTACAATTCCCAAATCTACAAATAGTATCTAAATCTAAGCAAAGAAAATTGTACATTATGAAAGAAAAACAATTAAATAAAAGTAAAGCTATGTAGATAGAAATTAATATATGTACAACTACGGCAATGAAATACAATCTAAATAAAGGAAATCAAATGTTTTTTTTTTATTAAAAAAAGTAATATACTGTTAATTAAAATATGACTAAAGTACTCTTAACCTACAAATACTTACTAAATTAACCCTATTAACTAAAATATTATTAAAACTATCACTAAATTGTTACTACAAGAAAGATCAAACTCAATTCTACCGAAATTAACAAAAAAAAAAAAAAAAAAAAACACTATACTAAATCCGAAATTAAATTAAAAACTACGAAAATTAGTCGCACACCAATTGTACTCTTATGGAAGCCAGCGAAAAATGTACAATTCGTTTGAATTTTGACTTTTGACGTCAGCGCCATCTCTTGATAATTTGGAAGCCCAATACATTGCTTTAATGATCATACTGCCGTAATGATCAGACGTACGTTTCCGCGTTCATAGCCTACTCTGAATAGACACTTACAAAATTTGCACGAGCGCCTCTAACGGCAAAGCATAGAAATCAAGATTGCTATGGTTACCCCGTCCAAACAAAGACCTGCCATCAGCCGTAGACTCTACACTCTAGCCATCGTTTTAGTTGAATAATCGAATCTTCAATATTATCAAACAAAAAAGTCTCTCTTTATTTTGTTATTTTTAGATAAGCTTCATTAGTTAAGGAAGGATGATGAATTCGAACTAATGTATTTCCATAATTACTGGAGATGGTCACAATATTAATGAAGACTGCCGAATTGGGCCTAGTACGTTTTAACTTTGTATTCTAACTATGATTTATGTAAATTCTAACAAATTCTAGTTTGACTTTACTTTATCCTTAAAAGAGACTGCTTGTCGGCTAGTCTTTTTACACATAATATTATGTGAGATGTGAGAAACAGGTTTGAAACACTGGTTCGCTAGTCGAATGTGCTCGAGTATTATTGCTTCATGCTGTTGAAATCTGACACATTGTGCTAGTAGATCGAACACACAAGAATCATTGAACCTGGCTTATTATGTAATTATAATTTAATGATATGCGACCTTGCAAAACGTGGTAGTAGGTTCGTAAAATATGGTTGGATACCGTGGCATAAGGGAGTTCTAGGCAATGAAAAAGCAGATGAGCTCGCTGAAAAGGGTATCTTCTTGTGGACTCTTGAAAAGCCAATAAAGAAGGAAATAAAAAACTCCGGGCATTAGTCATAAATTCATTTCATCCAAACGTTCGTTGTCAATGAACAGAAATTTAATGCGATCAGTTTCTGTGCTTAGTGATATTTAGAACGCATTTAAATAACAAATATATAATAAAACAAGTGATTAAAAGAAACAAAAGTAATATACGCGATAAGTTCATTTTAATAATTTGATTATTTCGTTACGACATGCAAATAAAATGAATATTGGAATAAATTAATCATGTTTTTAAGCTTTAATGAGATATTCCAGAAATAAATTAGTATTAATACACAACAATATTAGTTTTTTATGCAACAAGTGTAAAGAGTATAGTCTTATTTCACGAATAGGAAATTTTAACCGAACGAGCCGTAGGCAAGTTCGCCAAATCCTATGAGTGAAATAAAACATTTTTTACTCAGGTTGCATACATTTAAAAAAAAAAGAAGTTGTTTATAAATTAAGGACAGTAAGTTGAGAATGAGATCTCCAATACATCAGATACCGGTAAAAGGGAAGTTAGTGACCGCAATGCTTATTACGTTTTTTGCACGATGGACGCACAAAATTAAAAAAATCTGATGTGGCCAACACAAAACCTCCCGCTATTTAATTTTTATTAATTTAATTACATACCTACGTATTTACTAACGCTGCAAACTGTTTCATTGTAGAAAACTATTGCTTTATTTACTATTTTCTTTTTAAAATGTCACTGTTATTAATTTGAAGTGATTAGTTTTTTGACAGTGACATTTACTGTCAGTTACATTCATTTGAAATATGAACTGTGTAACAAAGGAATTGTGTTTATCTTAGGCTTCGCAACTAATAAAAAAAATATTTTTAAAATTATCTGTAAAATATATAGAAAAAGTATTAATGTATTCCTGTAGAAAATTCAATAATCTTCAATTTTTATAAGACTTAAAATGCGAAAAAATGGCATTTAATGGTATTTTTTGAAGAAAAACCATTATGAGCTTCAGGTAAAGTGCCATATCCGCTTATCCGATTTACATCAAAATCTAATGGCTTCTTTTCATATTAGAATAGGATAGAAATACATACAAGGTTTCAGAATTTTCTGAATGATAGTATTTGAGTTAGAGCGAAGACAAAATCCGAACACAATAATTCCTTTGTAACACAGTTCATATTTCAAATGAATGTAACTGACAGTAAATGTCACTGTCAAAAAACTCATCACAAATTAATAACAGTGACATTTTAAAAAGAAAATAGTAAATAAAGCAATAGTTTTATGCAATGGAACAGTATGCAGCATTAGTAAATACGGAGGTATGTATTTAAATTAATAAAAATTAAATTGCGGGAGGTTTTGTGTTGGCCACATCAGATTTTTAAAGTAAGCTTTGCAAGTTATTCACATCACTTACCGATCAGTAATTTGTAAATATAGTCTACTGCTTTGGAAACTCTATTGAAAACAAAAAACCCCGACCATATATAAAAAACAATATTTGTCAGTGTTGGTATATGATGCACTGAATACTTAATTACACGTTTATTTATATATTTCTTTTGTCTTCATTATAAAAACTATGTTGGATAGAGATTGCTGACCGTCGAAATACCATTATACATGTTTATTCCCAAACATATGCATTTTACATATGTGTTCGTTCAGACTTGGCTCATATCCCACACGTCCCATACTTACACAACCACAATTAATGAACACGTAAGTAAAACGTGAAGTGTGGTTATGTTTAGTCGCACGTGTCATATCCGTGTTACAAATTCATTCAAAACAAAGTTGCTCTGTGACATCACAAGTCACGACTGTGTACTGTCTCGAAGTCGATCCAAGTATGAAAACATTTCAGAGTATGTCAAATTCAATTTGCCAAATTGGTTCAAAATTAATTGGGCGATGAAGAGACACTTTGTAGATAATTCGATAAAGATGTCAAAGGAGGGGAAATGATGAGCTGATAAAAGTTTAATAAAAAAATTGGGGATTTTGATTTTGTGATACGAGCATTTTCAGGTTTCGTGAAATGTTTTCATTAGGTAACATTTTATTTTAACGGGCACTAATAAATCAGAGCACCATGCCATCAGGGAAAGTGTCCAAATACATAGAGTACAGAATTTAAAATTATTTTCTACCTAAAATGCTCTTAAATTTGATAATTATTTAATGTGAAATATAATAATAAATGTACAAAGTACTTGGAGAAACTGTTTTAATAAAATTTAAAAAGTCATACTTGACACGTTTCACAAGATTTCAGTCTCTAAATTAACCTCTTGGTCATTTATCAGAGAGGAGCAATAAATAATAATAATAATAAATGTACAAGGTTCAATGGGCTACTTGCGTGGTACTGAATATCCATTTTATATCACTTAATACGTAATGTTATGTTGAAAATATGTATAAAAATATGTATAAAAATATAAATTTTATTTTAAATAAATGATTTGTGTTTTAGTAAATTAAGAAAGAAAATTTTCTGTGACGTCATTATATTGAACTAAAGAAGGGAACCATGTTTAGGAATGTAACTTATAGATGGCATTGCGTGCGAGAAAGTTTTAATTTGAATTTGATATTTTTCTCTCTCTGGGCTCTCAGATATATTAATTACTTCACAAATAAACACTTAGGTAGTTACATGTAATTTAAAATATTGATACGAGAAAGATAAATTAAAATACTAACCTCCAAACTATTGTTGATACGTCAAACAGGAGATCTACATTACCCGTACAAACAAACGCTATGGCTTTACGACCACTCATTGGTGCGGCGTAATTCTACGTCATACATGGCGGTAATTCAAATAATCAAATTTCATTATTTTTTTTCTGGCTAATTAATATAAAAATTGTCAAAAAAAATATGGGTAGCAAGTTCTTACCTGCTCTTCAAAAATATGATATAAAAAAGGTACGCAAGTAGCCTATTGCAATACTTGGGTGAAACTGTTTTAATAAAATTTAAAAAATACTGACATGTTTCACAAGATTTCAGTCTGCTATTTATCATCCATCCACTCAACCTTACTCAGTGCCTCTTAGAGGCGTCAGTACACCACACTGAAGAGCTCCAATAAGAGCGCAACGCGTCTGTGGTTCTGGTTGAGTGGGCCAGTCTCTGATAAATGATCGAGAAGTTGAGTTAGAGACTGAAATCTTGTGAAACGTGTCAAGTATGATTTTTTAAATTTGATGTGAAATATATTCAAGAAAATTTTAAAAATTAATTGTTATTACTGTGTGGATTTGAAATTGTGTTCCGTGAATATTATTCAATGAATCTGATTAAATTAAGTTACAATGTGTTCAATGCCTAAAAGAAAAGAACGTCGAGCCAAATTACAATTTCTCGGTACTATTTTAGTACAATAAGTTATCATTCTACAAATATGTAAATCTTTACACGAGGCAGGTAATATATGTAAATATAAATATTTTTAAATCGTATAAAAATTATCCTTGTTGACCTCTGGTAAACTTGACTAACCGAAATCTGATAATAGAAGATTGGCACTCTCAGAAATAGGTTATAAGCCGTTACGATATATTTATTTATGTAAAAAGAAATTCTGCCTCGTGTACAATAATAAAAAAAAAAAAAACAGAAAAACAATAATAAGGAAAAAACATATTTTTTAATATTAATTCATAGAATTTTTCTTCACCACAACTATTCCTGCAAAACTATTAATAACAAACTTAGTAAACAATAATTAAAACACATGTTCATAATGTAATGTGCATTGCTTTTATCTTATTTTCGAATCTAATATAAGTGACAACGAAACCTTATATTGCAAGGCCTTGAATACGTCAGCAAGTTCAAAGTTGGGAACATTAATTTTCTTAAGTCACGACTGTTCAAATAAGGCTTCAGAAAAATGATTACAGACGCTTTTAAGTTTGCACGCCTAATATTTAATTAATGTTATCAAACAGCAAATATTAACACTGAAAATTTACGAAAGTTTTTAGTATTTATATAGCGTTAATTGCCACCGTATTCATTAGATTTTTATTTACTGTTCAATTTGTTTATCGCACGCATTAACGTACTAAACAAACTTAAGAACAAGGTGTTTATTTACATTAAGTATTTATTCAAATAACGTTTTTCTTATTTTGTACAGTAATGTACTATTTTAATAAACTCAAACTAGTGCAGTAATGGGTTACTTTACAACATAGCAAGCGTTACTACATAGCAACGGTTTTGTTATTAAAATACATTTTGACACAAGGTATTGTTTATTTTTATTTTTTATTGTTTATTGTTTATCTTCTAAATCATTTCCAATGTTCTTTTCATCATCTAGATCCATCGTTTTGCAAATCGATCTCCAAAAATTAATTTGTTTGGAGGTTGTAAGGTACAAAAAACAATAATTGTCAAGTTACTTTGTTACTGAGAATCAGACTACTGTTTTTTTAGATGTTTTTAATTTAGTATTTTATGCCGCAAAAAAATAAAGTTTTAATACTAATATAAAATACGAAAACTAGTGTACGCGCCGCGTCAGGAAAGTGATTTTACTATACTCGTCTGGCATTTAAGTACTTGCTATCGCTTGTACTTAAACTTCACTTTTCTTAACTTGGAACGTAATATACTATTACAATGATATCCATAGTTTTCTGTCTGTTCTATTACTTACATTAGCAGTAGGTAGTTCCAGTGTTCAAATAGTTATTTACGATACGGGTACGTAAAGCCGGTCTTTAGTCACGAATAAAACAATTACAACACGAGCGCAGCGAGGGTTTTAAGACATGAGTGACTAAGGCCCGGCATTTTCATCTCCGGTTAAACAGTCTGTTAATTTAACTGTCAGTCAAAAGAAACACACAGTATCGGTATCATAGCTTAAATTGTACGCCCAGAAATGGGAAATATGCCGTAATGATATATTTATTTTATTATTATTTTTTTTTTTGGGTGCTTTTTTGTATATCCGACATTGCAATATTGATGCCAACTTTTACAAATGTTTTTTTTTTTATAACTATTTAAATTCAGCTAAAATTCGAACGTTATAATAATTATTTATATATTAAGGGCGTAAGGAGGCTTTTATGGCCTGTGGCGGGATTTTAAACCCGAGGCGTAAGCCGGGGGATAAAAACACGTCAAAGGCCATAAAAGCAAGTTACGCTCGTGGTACATACAAAACTTTATGCACGGACGAAAATTTTCAAATTATGAATGTTAGAAAAATTGTATCGTAAAGAATTTGTCTTCGTACATCTAGTATCTAGTGTTGCTATGAAAGCGGAGAACAACAGTTTATTGTTTGTTTATTAGTTATGTCATTTGAGTTTTATTTTGTGTATATCCGTGCTTTCCATATAAATATCACAAAATTAATTTTCATTTTTCATTAAAGAATATAAAAATTTTCGATTTATAATAAAAAAAATTCATGTTGCCTGTATAAATTGTTTATATAGTAGGTTATAATTTAGTTTGACGTTTCATTATAGCCCGGCGGGCTATAATGAGGCCCGCGGGCTATAAAATGTCGTTTATGTCAAAGAAATTCGTGTATAATTGTCAAATTATGATACTTCCGTGCATAAATATTATTTATTTGTGATATAATGCAAGAACCACCAATGTGAACATTTTATAATTTAGAGAATTAATAATTCAACTAATCTATATTCTTCGCTGGAGGAAATTGTATAGATTTTTCTCAATAAAATCAAAGCGAAACTTCTGGTACCATCTAGTGTTCATACTTGAACTAATATTTCTATATTACTTTTATTTTATATTTAAAAATTGTTTGAGATTCCCACTGAATCTCGTTTCCTCCCATAGAAATTATTTATAAATATTTTCCATATCAACATGGAGCAATGTTCTAAAAATAGAATTTTGGTTTGTGCAAGTCCGTTACACCCTAATGTTAACGCGCGCTGAAAAGCATAAATTCACGATTCTGAGAATTTAAACAAGTTGGTGCTGCCACCAAGCAATAAAAATTTGTACTTCTAGGCTCATAGAATGTTTAAATATATTATTTGTTATTATTGCTTTTTCCTCTTTCTGTAAATGTGTTAATTAAATTAACTGTACTATAAAGATAAGTAAGACACTTTAATATTATTTTTAAATTGATTTTTTAATGTGTAAAACAATGTTCATTTCATTTTAGGACTCATGTTTTTAAGACTTTTGACTTATTTAAATCTCTACCGTAAGTTCATTAAATTTTAACATTCTGTATTCTGTACATTATCTTCAGAAAAATCTATCATCGAATACAAATATTTATTATAAGTAAAGGTGACTAATACAATCTGTAAAACGTACAAAATAATATTAAATATTGTGCTTTGTATTTGGGCACTACCCATAATGCACTGATTTATTAGAGCCCATTAAAAATAACAGGTTACCTAATGAAAACATTTCACGAAATCTGAAAATACTCGTCTCACAAAATTCCCCATTTTTATCTCCGGCTACCCTTGGTAAGGGAGGTATAGGGATCGTGATAAAAATCACATATTGAGATGTTAGTAAATGACCACGTTTTAAGGACTCTAGAATTCAATTTTAACATTTTTACGATGATGTCTGTATGTGTGTGTGTATGTGTATGGATTTTGTCTTCTCTCTAACTCAAATATCTACTATCAGAAAATTCTAATACCTTGTATTTTGTACTCTATTCTAAATATTGAAAGAAACCATTAGAAATGGCACTTTACTTGAAGCTCATAATGGTTTTTCTTCAAATAATGCCATTAAATGCATTTTTTTCGCATTTTATGTCATTATGAAAATTAAAGATTATTGAATTTTCTACAGGTACACATGAATACTTTTTCTATACCGTGAGTATTTTTATAAAATGAAACAGAAACATTGGGTTTGTCATATCCATGGTTACGACTTGACATTTGATTGACAGCAATGTATTTGCCTGTCCCATTTAGAATGAAATATAGGGAACGAATTTGGCATTTGACAAGACGTCAGTAGAGGTTAATTTGGTTTAAATAATTATACCTGCTTTCTAAATTAAATTTAGTTGTAGAAAAAATATTGTGTGCACCTTGTGTCCGAGTGGTTTGGTTAAATTTATTACAAATTCGTTCCCTATGTTTTATTTTAAATGTGACAGGCAAATACATTGCTGTCAATCAAATGTCGTAAGCATAGATATGACAAACCCAATGTTTCACGTTAAAAAATACTCACGGTATATTTTATAGATAAATTAAAATTTTTTTTTTTATAAATCCCGAAGCCTAATATAAACACAAATTCTTTGTTACGCAGTTCATATTTCAAATGAATATAACTGACAGGTAAATTTCACTGTCAAAACACTAATCACTTCAAATTAATAATAGTGACATTTTAAAAATAATATAAAAAACGCAATAGTTATATGCAACGGAACATAATATAGTTTGCAGCATTAGTATTAGCAGGGTATTTACATATTTAAATTAATAAAAATTAAATAGCGGGAGGTTTTGTGTTGGCCACATCAGATTTTTTTTATTGAACTTTTAACCAGTAAATTACATCAATTCCTTCTACGAGCTATCCTTCCTATAACCATTTACCTCACCATTCACCCTTTTTTTATCCTTCCACAAACCCATTCATCCCTTTTTTTCTTAAATTGAATCGTTTTAGAAGGATATTATCCTGTTGGACAATCCTTGGTTGTGTTCCGGCGTGTATGTGACAGGACATTTATAAACCTCCGTTTGACCGTTTACGTTGTTCTAATCTCTTTTCACCGAGCACTGAGCACTGAACAGTGAACATGAACTAGAAAAACATTACGTATGGATGAGAGAGTCTGAAATGTCGTGGGCGCTTTGCCAAGCTTAGAGAAAGAGTCAATAACGGGCATATAGAGGCAGTTTTTTTTTTTTTTTTGAAAAGGTAGAGAAAATGAGGAATAAAGAATATTAGGAAGATGTATTTTTAAATGGAGATTGTTGCAGAATTTGCTATTTTTTATCGCTTAATATATCTTGATCGTGGAACCTTATACATATTTTAAAACAAAAATCCTATAACTTTTAAGATATTGAAAATAGCGATTTGGATAGGGAGTTTGCATAAAATAAAGTTGTCAAGTTTGGTGATACTGCAGTTACTATGTATGCCTTTTTCTCACGCGTTTGGAAATTGGCTGCACGAACAGGAGCGAGTGCGCGAACTGGACAAGTGAGAAAAAGACATGCTCACGTGTGCTAAACATGAATTTTTCAACAATCTTGAAATATAATTTTTCTAAAAAACGAAACATAAGCATTGTACCTTTTTCATTAGTGAAAAACTCAACAATACATGTATTTATAACTGAATTTAATGTAAAGTTAACTTCAAAAAATTATTGTTTCTTCATGTAAAATGGTAGATATTTATTGTATAATTAGTAACTCCATCAAAATTTATGACTCCTGACGTAGATTATTATAAGGCTTGTGTATTTTGCTCACTTGTGAGGAAAGTTATTTACTTTGCTCACTTGAGATTCAACATGCTACTTTGCTCATCATTTTAAGTTCAATAATAATGAATTTTGCTAAGGATTGTGGAAAAAAATTAAAAGGCACTAAGAAATAAATTAAAATTTTGTTAAGATATAACGTAAATCCCGTTATTAAATATACCGGGTGTAGCACGAAAACCGGGCCATAAGCATTTAACATGAGAAATCAGTTTTTCCTTGCCCAAAAGTAGCCTATTAATTTTAGACAAAAATGCTTCTAATAATTATTGTAGAGAATTAAATTCTGCATTTAAATTAGTAGGTAATCATATTTTCTTTTGCATGTTTGGTAAGTTTAAAATTTTATAAAACTTATTTTTATATAGTGTTATCCATGGTATTGAAATAAAATCTCAAACAAAATTTATGGCATTTCACCTGTTAAAAATTATAAAATATAGTTTTTATCAAAATAATACTATTCTTTTCCTCAGAATAATTCTCTATTTTTAATAATGATAACTTAAATAGAGCGTTTGTGACAGGTAAAATTACAAACAATCAAACAAATATAATGACATTTTACCCGGCAGAAATGTGTCTGTCATTTTTGGACATTTTATGACATTTTCATTTTACCTGTCACAAATTATAAAATATAGTTTTCATCAAACAATATAATACTACTCATTGTTTTGCGAGATTATTTGTATCTTCTCTTCCTGTAAATAATTGTCCATTTTCAATAATGATACCTTAAACGCTTTAAACAGAGCGTTTTTGACAGATAAAATTACAAACAAATAAATGACATTTTGCTGTCAAAAACGTATCTGTCAGATTGTAACATTTTACTTGTCAGAAACGTTTTGTTTAAGTTATCATTATTGAAAATAGAGAATTATTCAGAAGAAGAGAAAATCCAAATAATTGGGTAGTACAGTCGAACTTCGATAACTCAAACCATGACTTCCCACAAAAAAAGTTCGAGTTATCAAGACTTCGGGTTATTAAATAAAATGCATATGTATATTATTTATGTATTTATTCGAGTAAAAATCACTTACCGTATGATATATATATATACAGATTGATATTTTCAGATCAAAGTTATAAACATTATTTTAGTGTAAAAAAAGTCAGTTATTTGTGACTGACGAGAGAATTTTTTATTTTAATTTTCAATTAAAAAAAGCATCAATGTTCATCAGTAGATAAAGTTTTTAAAGTACGTTTCAATGACATATCATCAGGAATAAAAATGTCTTAAACGTGATAAATCAAGTAGGCACAGTATTTTTTTTTCACTTAATAATAATTAACAAAGCATAAGTTTGAACTTCAGTAGTGCAGAACCCAAACTGCCTCCGTTATCATGTTATAAAAACACCTGTTACAAAATCACGCAATTAGGGGATTCCCCAGAATTCGACTTATTGAAGCTGGCGCCAAATATTCTGTTCGAATTATAAAGATATTCGAGTAATCGAAGTTCGAGTTATCAAGTAAAAATTACCCATAATTCTCACTCTTGGCGCTATTGCCAATCAGTTTGATTCGAGTTATCAAAAATACGAGTTATCGAAGTTCGACTTACTGAAGTTCGACTGTATTTATTTGATGAAAACTATATTTTATAATTTCTGACAGATAAAATGTCATAAAATTTGTTTGAGATTTTATTTCAATACCATGGCTCCAACACTATAAAGAAGTAATTTTGATAAAATTTTAAATTCAATTATCTCGGTTACGAAACGTGCAAAAGAAAATATGATTATTGATTTAGATGCACAATTTAATTCTGTACAACATTTTCTTGAAGCATTTTTGTTTAAAATTAATAGACCACTTTTGTCTTTCGGGCAAAGAAAAACTGATTTCAAAAAAAGTAAATTTCTTTTGTTCCAATTAAAATCTTGTTATTTTCTTGTATACAAACATGTTCTTTTCGTGGAACACATTTTTTTTTTTGTAAATTGGTGAATATCGTGATTTACTTAGTGGGGCACTAATTTACAATCACGATATTATTGTAGGTAAAATATGTATAGGCCATCCAGCGAATCAAGCGGTTTACGTCATCGTTTAGGGATTTTTGAAATTTTTTTTATTTTTTTAAACATATTTTATTAACGGTATTTTATTGGTTTTTTTTATTTTTATTATGCATTTGACACCTTTAATAGAAATAATTATATTTGAATATATTATTATTATGTAAAATTTTGTAAATTTTTGCAAAATGACGTTTGATTATATTTTTTTAACATTGGTAATTCTGAACATGTATATTACTAAATATTATATGTCTATATTATACTTTTCAATCTGTATTGTGATTTCATTTTGTTTTTGGTTTCGTTGTTCATTGACAAAACGTCAAATGCTCTGTCATGTCAAATTCAAGAGCTTGTAGTTAATTTATTGACTTATTTTGAAAATGAAAATTAGAATGGTGGGCTCTCACTTACACTGAATTGTATTATTGAGGTAATATTTTGTTAGTAACAACTTAAAAATTAAATCTTTGTGTACAGCGTGTAGCAAACGCTATACGCATTGTACAGACACAGTGAGAAATTATATGGTATGCAGTATTCTGTATTATTTTAAGGATCTCACATAATACTAGATAGTTTGTTGCATATACTACAAGAATGAAGTATTTATAACGGCGTAAGCAGTATCTTTCAGAATATTTTAAATAAAATTGGATTTCGCTGGAAAAAAATTATACCAGACGTGTTACCTTTTTAAGAAAGATTTGGATTTATGAATACAACCCACAGATCATATTTTAATCCGTTTTACATGCTCATGTAAACTTTTTAACAAATGACGTCATTGTTTCTAGTGATATTGTATTTATGACGTAAACCGCTTGATTCGCTGGATGGCCTATAATTAATTTTTCTCTCTGTAAACATACACGAATATATATTACATACATGCGAGGTAATCATTATGTACGTTCCAGATATTCGGGACATGTCGAATAGTCGAATCGATATTAATTGGTACATAAAATTTACATCTACATTAGCAACTGTAATTATATAATCATCATAATTTCATTGTTATAATCAATAGATTTGGTAATGTGTCTGTGTCATGATTTAATAACAGTATAATTTTTGATAAATAATTATTTTGATGAATTTTCTTTTATAACCAAATTAAAAATCTGATATGGCCAACATAATACATCCCGCTATTTAATTTATATTAATTTAAAATATACCTACACTACATACATATGCTGCAAACTATAAAAAGTTTATTTTTGCATATAACTATTGCTATTGCTTTATTTACTATTTTCTTTTTAAAATGTCACTATTACTAATTTGAATTGTATTGTGTTTATCTTTAAAACGTAGGCTCCGGGATTTATAATTTTTTTTTTTTAAATTTATCTGTAAAATATATAGAAAAAGTATTATTATATATCTATAGAAAATTCAATCCTCTTTCATTTTTAGAATGATATAAAATGCGAAAAAATGACATTTAATGGTACTTTTCGATGAAAAACCATTATGAGCTTCAAGTGTCATTTCCGGTTATCCGATTTACACCAAAATCTAATGGTTTCTTTCCATATTAGAATAGGGTCGAAATACAAGGTTTCAGAATTTTCTGAATGATAGTATTTGAGTTAGAGCGAAGACAAAATCCATGCACATTAGGGATGCACTCGATTTCGAGCTTTGGCCCGGCTCGGCCCGAAACCCGCCTCGATTTCGAGTCGATCATCGAGCCGGGCCGAAGATATTTTTTATCGGGCCGAATCGGGCTAATCATTTTCAAAAATCGAGGTAAGTCGGACTTTTGATTTTGGCCCGGCCCGAAAATTCGAGCTTTTCGGGCCGACCCGAAAAATGTTATAGTTCAATCAAATGCACAATTTCCTTAATATTTTAATGAAAATGGATGAAGTTAAAAAGGATCAAAATGATTTAATAACAACAAACCTCACATATTAATAAATAAAAATGTATTATTTTTCTTCAAGAATTCATTAAAGCATAATAATTATATTGTGTTGTTGCTATTATTATTGTTATTACTCGTATACTTAAATAAAAGTGATTTTTGTTCCTACCATAATGATTTCTTGTCCTATTTTTGAGCAGAAACAAAGTTAGATAAAAAATCCTTATGTAAATTAAATTTTTGTATATAAGATTTGTGAAAAAGTTGTTTAAATTTTCGAACGGCTTTGGTAAACAAAGTGTTAAATACACGTAGGTCTGTAATTTTTATAACAAACTTACACTAGAAGGATCTCTTTTTTAACTACTTATGTTAACTAATGTTGAAAGTTATAAAAATGTAGAGGTTTTTTATAAGTTTGACATGAAAAAAGTTAAACATTTCACTTTAACTTAAAAATCAACATTAGGAATGCCGGATGCACCCAATTTCGAGCTTTGGACCAGCCCGGCCTGATTTCGACTCAATTTTCGAGCCGGGCTAGCTAATTTTTTGTCGAGTCGATCTTCGAGCCGGGCCGATAATTTTTATTTTCGGGTCGAGTCGATCCAAACCTCAAAGCCCGGCCTGGCCCGAATGCATCTCTAATGCACATACACACACTGACATCATCGTGAAAATGTTAAAATCGGATTCTAGGGACGTTGTAACAAATAAGTTAAAGTATTATAGGATATTTTTACGAGTATTTGTTTTTTCCTAAATTTGTATAGAAATTTATTGTTAATAGTGTTAGTGTTATCACATCACGATTTACTAGTTTGTGCAATTATAAAATAAGTTCAAATTTTAATATGATTTTTTAAAAATTTCATAAAAAATAAGAACATTATTAAGTCAAGGTTCTTGATAAGTAATTACATAAAAGATATCATCTTTATCATACATATAGGAAATGTAATAAATAATATAAATATGTCGTCATGCTTTTGTAAATATACAATTTAACAAAATTATTATTTTTTCCTTTTGAATATACAAGAGGTCGTTTTTATATTCTCGGACTGGGCATGAAAAGAAAAGATTAGAACAGCAAGAAAAATTTATTTTTCAAAATAGGCCCCTTGCTTTTGGATATAAGTATTATATCGTTTCAATAGCATCTTTAATCCATTATGAAAATATTCCTTTCGTTTGTCCACAAATTGTCTTTCAATAGCCGCTATAAGTTCGTTATCGTCTCTAAATTTTGTTCCCCCTAGTGTTTTCTTGAGATTTGGAAACAAAAAATAGGGAGCTAGATCTGGACTATAAGGCGGATGGTCAATTTCTACAAAGCCGCGTTCAGCAACGGCAGTTTTTGAAAGATTTGTGGGCTGGTACATTATCTTGGAGCAACAGGACACCTTGCGTGACAACACAAACTGACAGATATTGGAGCCAATATTACTGCAATTGTTTTGTAAATTGACATGCAAGTTACCAAGGTGTGTGAAACTAAAAACTGCCTAGTCCGGGAATATAAAAACGACCCCTCGTATTTTCTACTAATATTTAGAAAAATATGGTCGCCTGGAAATAATAATTTTGTCATTTTCTAAATTTTTATTAAGCGTATTATACATACACCCAATATTAGATGATACTTATACGTTAATTATTTTTTTTATATTTTTCTTTTATATTTTTGCAACTCTGCAAAATGGAAATAATAATTAAATTTTGCTCTTAATCCCAAAAGCACCACTCTGCAATAACCTCTGCAGAATTAGCGAAACAAAGATAGCTTATTCTTTCTCTCTATAGAAAGAGACAGTATTATCTCTGGTATGTATGTGGGAGTGAGTTGGTTGTTGATTATTGATTATCTCACTTGGCTATGGTTTCGAGTTAAATGTTGTGTGTATGTGTGCGTGTATGCTAGAGAGATTACCTACTACATCTGTATCTGTATGTGTGTGTATGTGTATCACCCGGGATGATATGACGTCATGCTTGAAATTTCAGGGGCGCGTGACGTCATAATGCAGAGATAAAGAGAGAAATTTGGGGGGAGAAATTGTTACCAAGTGGATTATTCACAATACAAAAGAAACCTCGATTTTTCAAAATATACAAATGTAATATATTTAATGAACATAATGATAAAAAATTAATTGAAATTTATTTATGTGTTTTTATTAGTGTTAAAATAGAATAATTTATATGATTTAATGGTGCCCGAAACTCATTTTTAATTAATTTATTTTTTGAAAGATTGAATAAAATGAATTTTAGCGTTTGTTATGGTTTCAATTTTTTTTATTTTTTAGTTTTACTGAATTTTATATTTGTATGTGACGTCAGATCTTTAATTACATCTGTCAGCTGTCACTCATACATGTGTTATCAGTGTGAGTTGTCATCGTAGGAGAGATTTTGTTTATAGTGTGTTTTTTGAATAGTTCTATAATTTGTAAAACATGGAAGATGCTTTTTGAACAGAGTCAAATAATCTGTCAAAAATTTGATGTCGAGGTAGTTCACTGTGACTGTCAAAAAACTATAGTTGTACCTTGTCAAAGACAAAATTTGTTGGTATAAAGATTTTTAATAAATATGTTTTATTTCAATAAAAATGATTTGTTTCAAACATTTTCATGTAATGAAGAATAGGGTCGTCCACTTTATTTTCTATTATTCTTTTAATTTTGAAGCAATTCGTATTATTAAAGAGTCTGAAATGTCTTTATAGTCTATTTGAGAATGACTGGCAGTAATAAATCATTATTTGCAAGAGTAGTATTGGATTTTTGCCAGCAATGCGGCAAATAAAACTACCAGAAAAATCAGTTGTAACTACACTAGGATGGTCAAAATAAGCCGCACGCTTTGTACCTGGAACGAAACTTACTTGTCGAACAATAGAAATGCCGTCCGATAATCCCCGTCGGACTGTGTCATAGGCGTAGATAGGATTTGTAGAGTGATCTGTTTATACATTTACTAAAAATAAAAGTTTTTAATATTTAAATATAACTTTCTCAGTCATTATTATTATATTGCATACATTTAATATTTACATACATACTACATACTTACTTAGACCTAAAACTATAGTTCTCTATATTTCGCAAAGTAATTATTTAAAAAATGTTTTCTTAATCTTAATCGTTATTTATTGAGTAGAATTTTAAGTACAAATTGTACATTTTATTATTTTTGTTATGGTGGATGACCCCATTATATATAAATATATTGATTTTATTTTCACAAGTTTTGAATAATATAAAATTATATTATTTTCGCTTAGTAGTGAGTACTATAACTACATTGAAGTTGTGACGTTATAGCGCCTATAATTTATATTAAAATTATGAATGAAAAGTTTTATATTTCAAATTTTTTTTGGTACGAAATCATTTAAAACTAGTCATGTTTTCATAATATGACAATATATATGCAACTTTTTTTTTAGTGCCGTACCCCGTTACTAGCGAACTCCACTGTTTGAGAAAAAAAAAATGAGAATAACATCAAAATATAAAAATACTCAATAGAGTTTATTTCGGTCTTAATATAAAATTCGATTACAAATGAAAAATACAATTAATCCTATCATGATAACAAATATCTATTTCTGATCTTTTTTATTTATTTTGATCAAGTTTGTGCACGCACATGAATCATGTTTATCTTTTAATTACGATAATGATATTATCGTGATTATATATTATATCTTAAATTTATAATATTGACGCGTGCCAAAAGAGGTATCAAATTTTTACATCAGTTTGTTCCGTACAGTTAGTAGACAGTAGTCTAAAGTACTTGGAAATTCTTTATCAGATAGTTGTTGTAAAGTGTTTATCGGATGAATTTCTCAAGGTGATGAAATCATCAGTGAATAATGTACAGGGTGTTATTTAAGTAAGCGTACAACGCTTAACCGATGGTAGAACTAACCCCATAGATAGTAAATCTGACAATAATCTTTGTTTAATAACCCCATGTATTTTAATTTCATTTCGTCTAAAAAAAAAAAAACATAATTCTTTTCTGCAAGCTGATTTTTTTTTCTTTGATTAATTACCATATAATTATATGTGGTACTAGGGTGACTACCTAAATAGAATAAAAGTGTAATGAAGAACAATGTTCAAAATGAAAAACTGCATGGATTGATTATCAAGTTTGTTGTTCAATTGTTTCTTATGTACGAGTGTTTGTTGTTCTTGTTATATTTGACAGATTTGATATTTATTTTGATTTTGTTATTATTAGAATTTGTGATTGTTCTTTTTTTTTTCTTCTAAATTAAGTCTTCCTATTATTCTATTAATAAAATGAAAAGAAATGTCAAATCTGTTAAATATGTCAAAAACAACAGACATAAATTATTGATTTATTTTCATGGCACACTGATAATTGCTTTAAATCGTGTTTTCTTTTGCTTCTAATTCGTACATAAGAAACAATTGAACAGCAAACTTGGCAATTGATGTAGTTTTTATTTCTGAGCATTTTTTCTTCATTTTACTTTTGTTCTAAAATTAATAGGTAGATATCGCCAAATCAAAAATTTTAACATTGAATTTCCTATGTTCGGGAAAAAAGTAGACATAAATAAATAAATAAATAAATAAATATATCATCACGGCATATTACCCATTTCTGGGTGTGCCAATCTGCTTTATCGCATATATCGGTAATGATGATGACATATTTGTACCGTGCGGGCGCTTACCAGGCGTCACCTCACGGGCACTCATTGCTGGCGTTGAGAGTGCACCACAGGGGTCACTTTTGTGCCATTTAAAATTCGAAATATTTGGCGTCGGTCGGGATCGAACCCAGTACCCCCAGGTTCGCGACCAGACACTCAGGCACGAAGCCACGGAAAAAAAAAGTAGACATCCGATATTGAATTTCCTATGTTCGGGAAAAAAGTATACATCCGATATACAGATGTCTCAATAAGCTTGCTCACTATTAGTAACTTTTTTAATTGAAGAGATACGACGTTGGTTGAATGAGCAAAATTGTGCCATATTATAATAGAAAATTTGTCACGTCGACAATAAAAAAATTGTATCAGCGGCTCCCAAAATTTGGGACAAAATATTTATTTTTTAAATGGAACCATATATTTTTTTATTCTCTTATAGGAAAGGGTATTTTTTCTCTTTTTAATAAGGTAATGTTTACGTATATTTTTTTCAAATAAACGATTTATTTAAGATTAAAAATAAAATTTTTGTAAACTGTTTTATTAGTTTATTTAGCCAAGTAAGCCATGGACAATTGATTCTTTGTTTGTTTGACTTATAATTTCTCCCGTAAGGTTCTCCGTGTTTAATAATGTTTAATAACTTTACAAATGAAGAAAAGTTAAATATGATCTTGCTATACGGAAAGTGCAATATGAATTCTTTGCAAACGTATTGAATATGAAAGAAAGTTTCTAGAGCGGAATCAACCGCATAGAACAATGTTCAAGCGATTAGCATTGTCCTTAAATGGCTTTCATTTTGAATATTTTCTTTAATTATTTGTTATTACTGTAAAATACGTTAATAAAATAATAATTTTATAAAAGACAATTGTTTCCATGGTTTACTTGACTAAATAAACTAATAAAAAAAATTATCTTTAAACGTAAATAACTCGTTAATTTGAAAAAATGTGCATAAACAACATTACCATATTGAAAAGAGAAAAAAAAACTCTTTCCGATAAAAGAATCAAAAATGTGTGGTTCCATTTAAAAAATATATATTTTGTCTCAAATTTTGGGAACCGCTGACACAATTTTTTTTTGTCTACGTGACCAATTTTCTAATATAAAATGGCACAATTTTTGCTCATTTAACCAACCTTGTATCTCTTCAAATAAAAAATTTACCAATAGTGAGCAAGTTTATTGAGACGCCCAGTGTAGTACCGTGTAAAAATAAAAATTAACTCATTCAACATATTTTTCCAACGACCACTACGAAAATTACATGAATTCACACGCTAAACTATTACTGAAAGTTGGTCATTGCACATCACTAGCAAAGCTGTGTGATATGAAATTACGTTAGCCAATCAGATGCGTCCGCAACTGTGTGATATGATTTTATCACACGCTGCATTAACTGAGCGAACTAACCTAAAAATTTGTATTTAAAATTTGACAGTTGAAAATAATTTGCTGAATTTACACAAATTAAGAAGGCTAGACCCTGATTCAAGGCCTATTTATAATGAAGTAACGCAAGCGGTAACGCAGTTGCAGTAAAGTAACGCAAAAGATAAATGTACAGTACAGCAAATACCGTTTTATAATGAAACGCAACGCCGAGCCGCAGAAGTAACGTAACGCAACGTCAAAGCTGACCAACTTTCATCTTTCTACCTTACTTTTGTACCTCTAGCCAATCAGAATTCAGTGTTTCAGTTTTACTATAAAAATCTGTATTATCGATATGTTCGTGAACTGTCAAAATTACATAATAAATTCTACATTTTATGGGTAGACCGGTTAGATTTTCAAAGCGATATGAAGAATAATTATGGATGATAGAAAATTAATCGAATTAATCGAGAATGACCGAGTCAGAAACAGTATTGCCGAAGCTATATCGTCGTCACTGTCCATTTCTATTCAAATTATTTTATACACTTATTTATATATCATGTGTCATAAAGACTATAAATAAAAACGAGTTGAATTTCAACAATATATACAGAATTCTTTTGATTGGTTAGAAATGCTATCTTCGGCGTTATTATAAATCACAAATTTTGTGTTTTGCGTTACTGATTACGTTGCGTCGTTGCGTTTCGTTTTACGTTACTTCATTATAAATGGGCCTTTATCAGATTTTAACATAATTTTTGGTGAATTCTGATAGTAATGATGTTAACATAATCTGTTTTAATATTTTTATCTAAATTTTATATTGTTTACTTTTTTGTGGTCGTCGGAAAAATATCGTGTAGAACATGTGTTGAAAGGGTACGTGATTAAACCACTCGCCTTGGGCTCGTGGCTCAAACTTCACGTTCGTGTGAAATATTCAACTTTCAGCACTAGTTATACAATATACTATTTGCTTTTGTTTTAAACTTCAAAAAGTCTAAAATATAGTCTGATGCAACACGTTTCCTCCCTCAGTTAGTGTATAATAATTGAATTAGTGACAGATGGATTAGCCTTTTAAGTCGATTATAGGACACGAACATATGAACAATGTGTGAAGTAATTATACCTAAGTGATATTGACATTTTGTTTCAGTGATTTTTCCTCGTTGTCATGCTCGGAAGAAACCTCTTTGCTGGACGAAGAGATGAGCACGCTAACGACGGAACTGAAAGACGATGATGAAGAGGGCACCACCTGTACTGCTACAGTCACTTCCGTCTCAGTAAGGTAAGAAACTATATTTTCGTTTTTGTTTCTACTATTTCTCAAACTTATAAAATGCGAAATAGTGTGCAAGTTTGAAATGAATAGAATGACGCAATTACATTTTTGATACTTTGCCCAGTTCCTGCATGGCAACATATGTATTTCAATGAATTAATAACATTTTATTGTTTCATACGTAAAATGCAATTGCAAAATAAAAGATCTGATGTGGCCTTTGCATATAACTATGGCTTTATTTACCATTTTCTTTTTGAAATGTCACCATTATTAATTTGAAGTGATTAGTTTTTTGACATTGACATTTATCTGTCAGTTACTTTACATACAATTGAAATATGAACTGTGTAATAAAGGAATTGGGTTTATCTTTAAAACATAGGCACTGGGATTTATAAAAAAAGATTATTTTTTAAATTTATCTGTAAAATATATAGAAAAAGTATTATCTGTAAAAAATTCAATAATCTTTAATTTTTATAATGGCATAAAATGCGAAAAAATGACATTTAATGGTATTTTTTGAAGAAAAACCATTATCAGCTTCAAATAAAGTGCCATTTCCGGTTATCCAATTTACACCAAAATCTAATGGTTTCTTTCTATATTAGAATAGAATAGGATCGAAATACAAGGTTTCAAATTTTTTTGAATCCATACATGCATATACACACATAGGTACACACTTACAGACATCATCGTGACAATGTTAAAATTTGATTGTAGGGATCTTAAAACGTGGTCATTTACTAAAATGTCGATATCCAATTTTTAGCACGATCCCTATACCAGCCTTGGAGCGGTAGGTAAAACTATAGCATTCGAATGAAAATAAAATGGCTCAATTCATTAATCGCGTTCTTTAACATGTGTATTAATTAAATAACTATTATTTGAAACGGACATGTCGAAAAACTCCTAGATTCAAAATTTTGTAAAATATTACTTAATAGTTTTAAAAATAAAGGTTTCATAAGCTCGTCGTGGAACACCTGTATATGTCAATGTAATATAAAGTGAATATGAAAGTCGGTTTCACTGATACTTAAAGAACATTACGAGCATATCAAAGAAATATAAATGTTACTAAAAAAGTGCATTAAAGATATGGAATCACAAATGCCAATAAAAAATACAATATTTTATACCTATTTTATTGTGAAGAAAAAATATGAGGTACAGTAAAATTTTTGAAAGAAGTCCGATCAAGGCCATCTACGAATTGTATCTATGAATTAAGATTTTGTGCTGTCAAATTTAGTAGTGTCTTTTACTCAGTTTTTATGAGGGTACATAATATCTTGTGTACCTCATAAAAACTATGTAAACGACACTACTAAATTTGACAGCATAAAATCTTAATTCATAGATGCTATTCGTAGATGGCCTTGATCGGACTTCTTTCAAAAATTTTACTGTACATATCAAACTACACTTTGTTCAGATATGTAACTGAATAAAGAAAAACATTAAGGAACATGACGATAAGTGGTAAATTTTTCCCGGAAAAAATTTCAATTTGTAACGAGAGCTGGTTGCCTAGCAATTTATTGAGTGACATTGACAATTAAAGACTCACAGCTATAACTACAAAAATAAAAAAATATAAATAATAGATATTTACACACTAAGTGAGCTAAGGTAATGTTTCTTCGAGTGAATAAACATTCTTAGCTCACGTAGTTTGTACAATATTTTATTCAATTTTGACGAAATAATAATACAAACCGTTATAATATTTAATTTTGACAAAATAAAAAACTGATTAGTTAGTAGGCTGAGCATGACAATCGTCGCTGATAGACGTCAGGTCATATATTTAAAATACTTTATTATCTGTCATTTGTGCCGTGAAAAATAATGAAAATGGCTGATAATGTCTGATAAATACTATGGTAAGTGTTAATTTCGTACCTAAAGTTATTTTAAATGCATTATTTGTTGCAGAGTAGGTTAAAATTTTGTGAGAGTGATTTAAAAAATTTTAATTCACTTGTGAATAAAGTGTTACTTATAGTTGTTGCTATGGAGTTAATAATGCCAGTTTAAAACGTCAAAATTGAATAAAATTATAAATAAGACTTTATGGTTGGTGTTCACAGCTTCAAAAATAAAACATCAACTGTAATTTAATATATTCATAATTAACAAGCAATAATAACAACTTCATACCTTTTAAAGCACTGTACGTAATCATATATGGGAACCTTTGTCTTAAGACAGCTTTTTAAAATTATATTTAAATTGAATCCTTTTGTCAGAACAGAACGAAGATTTACAGCTAAATGATAATGAGGTCATGCAAAAAAAAATTATTGTACCTTTTTTCTGTTTAAATCGAAAAAGGATAGTCTAATGCATCGATCAGTATGATTAAATTATTTTTTATTTATTTTTTGTTGTATAAAATCGTTTTAAAGTATGGTATTTTTAAAAAGTTGCAAAAACCAGCCATGTTTTGTCGTCACAACGTTACGAACGAAGTTCAGACTCATTTCAAACAGACATTTTATATGGACACATAATTTCTAAAAGAAAAATATATATAAACTATAAATTGAGGATTACATATCTGAATATGCTATAATATATTAATATAATATCGTTCTATTTATTTTTATAAATATAATTTTCATTTGGCGTGAAATTATCTACGTTACATCAGATGTTTCTTTCACTTTTGAATCTTTGTATTAGACGGCAGGAGGTTATAAACGCATATGAGACATTGAATATATTCCAGAATATTATTTTATTCTTTATTTTGGCACGAAACAACGTTCTATCGACATGTTTACTTTCATAAATTTTAGGTTATCTTTAAATGTCACTTTGACGTTTAAGACAATGTGAAAATCAAAATGGTCGTGCTTCTCACTCTGTGACGTCAATTGACAAGAGACGAAGCGGGGGTCTTCAGCCGCATTTTAAAGAATGTCATTTTCAATTACAATTTTTTCATGATTAAAGATCGATTTGAGGAAAAATAAAAAATACGGGTCTATTATTTTTCACTACTCTATCGATTAAAATTATATAAAAAAAGTCGTGCATGACCTCATTGTTATATATGTGCTTATTTTTGCGTAAAAAATGTTTAATTTTATTTTAGAGAGCTGTGAACTCTTTCATAAGAATCTATTGTTTATATCGTTATTTTTATATATAATTTTATTTTTATTTTCGGAGCTGTGAATGAGGCTTAACAGCTCGTGATTTTTAATCAAGTTTGACAGGTATATAAACAATATGTTCCTAGGCACCTTAAAAACGTGAAAAACATTCGCTTATCAAAACTCACTTGTAAAAACACGCCATCTTATTGACTCAAAGAATGCGATATTTTTTGTAGCGGTGTTTTGTCGAAATAAAACTTGGTAACTAACCTGAATTTGAATTACTCGTAGTTTATAAATTTATGAGTGAAATACTCATTAAAAATTAACCAATTTTAATTATTAAACATTAATGCATTATCAGTTTGCCATGACATTTGTACCTTCTTTGTTTCAGGAAATATTTGACCTTTACCTGACGTGTCATTTGTTTTTGATTATTTCGAATTGTCTAACATTCAATAAAGGATAAAATTAAATTAAATTTAAATACGAATATTTTTCTTTTCTTTAGCAGTTCAAAATAATCAAAATTGAATATAATTTTCTTGCATTAAATTATACAGGTGTCTCTCAAAATAGGGAGACATGGCTTAACCACAGATTCCTGAGGCTAAAATAAGACGATTTAACCAAACTTGCTATAATTTGGTATAATTGTTCATATGGTTATAAGTAATCTTTTAAGACGATACTTGTTACTATTAGTCAACCACTAGTGTATGAAACTTAGGTGTCCCAACATCGATTACACTGTAACTTTTTAATGGCCACGCCGATAACTTAAAATTAATTTTTTTTTCAGAAAGGTACATTCAATAGTAAACTTTTCTCTTAGGTATTCTTTTTTTCTGTCTGAACAGTAACATATCACAAATTAAACAGAGAGAGAACAGTTTATTATTGAATGAATCTTTCGGAAAAAAATAATAATAATTTCACGTTATCGGCGTGGCCATTAAAAAGTTACGGTCTAAACAATGTTGGGACACCTAAGATTCATACACTAGTGGTTCACTAATAATAACAAGTATCATCTTAAAAGATGACATAACCATAAGAACTATCATACCAAATTTCATCCAAATTGAATAAAGCGTTCTGTTATTATAAGCAAAATTAATTTTTTTTTTCAAAGAACTTTGAAGCAGAATTCTGGCTAAATGGTATACTTTCCGGTAGAAGCAAGTTTAGTTAAATCGTCTTATTTTAGCCTCAGGAATCTGTGTCCCCGCATTTGAGAGACACATGTATATGTGTATTTTTAAGTTCATATTTTGTTTCATTTGCGAAATAATTTCTTTATTTCTGTGAACATAAATTATCCTCAAAACACTTTATAATTATTTCATCCTGGAAATATTGTTTTCCACAAAAACTCATAATAACTTCTTAGAAAATGTTAGAATATCAACTTAAGTATGAGTTATTCTGCTTATTCATATATGTACCTACATCCGTGCCAATTTTATGTCGCTTGCCGGACGAATTATTTAAGGCCAGTTGACATAGTAACATAGGTCAATGTATAAGGTTCAATTCTACATTTCCTTTTTCTTTCATTAGAAGCTAAATACATTAAACAACAATATTAGTTCACATGACACATTAATTTATAATTTATCTTCTTTCGTAAGTAATTTATATCTAAATTGAATTGGCAGATTCGTTTGACGCCTATACACATGGTATAATGATCTTTACCCTATTGCCATATGTAAACAGCCCTAAATGGTTAATTAGAAAAATATGATGTGGCCAGAACACAGGGTTGAAAAAACCCGGGTTTTTTTATAAAAACCCAGCCCGCCTGAATTTTTTAATAAAACCCGGGTTTTATTAAATAAAAAAGGGTTTTATTGACAAACATCGAAATATAGTATGTATCATTTTTAACTTTAGTTTTATAAAGTATCTTAATAGGTACACATACACAAGTCGGCGTAATAGATAATAGATATTAATATTATTAATATTTTTTTTAAGACTAATGTAATAAACAATAAATTAACTAGAGAGTGTACATGCGTACACGGATTAATATTAATAGTTGCAAGTCTGTGCAATGCAAATGTGTACAAGAATTAGATCCAAGTGTCACAACTAATAGTATGTTTAATACACAACTCAAAAAAAAATGAAAATGCTGACACCAGGATTGGAGTTGTTCAAATATAAAAGAAATACTGTGTTTAGTTCGCACAGCAATGAAAAATATATTAAAAATGATCAAACACGAAGTACTTACACAAAATGAAATTGATTGTAAAATGTTGCCGGTAACAAAAATTTATGTATATATGTGTTTACCAAGTATGTACCATATTTAATTAATAAAATATGATTTCATAAAAGTGGGTTTTTAGATGGGTTTTTTTGTGATTTTTAGCACGATCCCTATACCTCCCTTACCAAGGGTAGCGGGAGGTAAAAAGTGTTGCGGATATCCTAATTCGTGCTTATTCACTAAATGCTCACTATCGAATTTTCAGACCAAAATCATTACCTCTCTTACCTATGTATGTAAGTATGGCGGTAGGTAAAAAATCTTTCATAAAATATTTCTTCATAAAAATCCTGTGGTTCATCTAGTGTACATTGCCTGTTGCCTCCATTGGTATAATTCCAACCAATATCACTATGAAGGTCATATTAATCTTTGACAGTTGACAAGGATCATACAACAACTGCAACCCACTTTGACTGAAGCGGTTAATAAATCGCATCAACTTTAATTAATGTTAAATGAAAGTCCAACAGACACTAACAACTATATAGTTCCTAAAGCGATGATGTTATTATTATAGAAACAGTACAATACTATACTTGGCTACGGCTGTCTACTTAATATTTGCAAGTGAATATATGACGTAAATTGAACGAGAAACGTGCCGTAGATTAAGAAATAATTTGTGGACGCTTTAAAAAGATGAAATTAGTGGGAATGAACACTGCCTACGGTTTGGGGTTATGTAATGTAGACTATTTGCAAAATGCATACGTGAATATAATGCATTAATAAGTGATTCATTCATTTCAATGTGAAATTTAAAAAAATGTTATGAGTTTAAACCTTTTATAAATATAAATTTCAATATAATGCACACATTAATAATATCCCTATTATTTGATATTTCATTATACAAAATTATGAAACGTCTATTTGACATTGACTGGATGTATCATTTAACTGTTTCTATTATTTCGAAAAATTCGTACTATCTAAAATTCAATGAAAAGTAAATTTAAATTAAATGTAAATATACTGCATTCTTAAACTTCACAAACGAGTAGAAAAGAATGAAATGTAATGTGGCAGGGTATTAAAATTATAAAATATTAAAACTATAAATGCTAAAGAGAATAGGGCTGTTGAAAGAATTGTTATATTACTTCTAAGTACTAAATTGTAAAAGATATTGATTTTAAAGAGCTCAAATTTGAAAATATCAAAACATATCCATTAGATATTTTACAATTAAATATTGAAATTTGTGTAATATTTTGAAAAAGTCACGTAATCTGAAACAGAATGTGATGTCAGAGTGCATATATCTTAACATGGTGCATGTGACAAACTATCACCTACTTTTATTTATATAAATAACTGTTTTCCTATTTCCTATGAATTTCGTGCTGTATGTACTCCGTCGCTATAGGCAATTTTTAGAATGAATCCAATATACTTCTCTTAGCGAGAGTAAAAATCAACGATGATATCTATGTCTTAAAAATTAAAGTTTTTATTTTCCTTTATAATAATTGTGAATCGCGAAAATCTAATTTGTTTCTAACACAAAATGATTCAAGAATAGTTTCAAAATGTAAATAGTAAATCATTTTCCATCTCTCTCATTATACCTACATTCTACATTTTGTATTTCATAATTAATAAGTATAGTTTAGCGACAAGAATATGTTTCCATTGGACTTTAATTTGTAAAAAAGAATAAGCTAAATTTACTACTACCTACCTATTGTTTAATCAGTTATTCTTTACTAGTTCGTACTGGTTTAGTACAGTTTTGTACAGACTATTTATAACAAAGATGTAATAGTCAAATTTTATTGAATGCACAACGGCTTTTCCAAGCTAGATATAAAAATAATATCTAAATATGAAAACAATTTAGTCTACGATTAACGAAAGACTAAAAAAACAAGTATTCTACTCCTACAAATATATCTGATATTTGAATTTTTGCTTTATGCACAACTTTTAAACATAATGGTTGGTAGCATGAACAATTGATTAAGGGTGATAAGTGAGCAGTTGACTATCACTGTTTTATTTCTTTCAAACGTATATCGTATGAAGAAAAATACTGCAAATAACAGCTATTGGGATATTTCGTTACGTAGAGATAGCGTTGTGCATCAACTTCACGTTAAACCTTCGACAAGGGAGCACTTTCGTTTAACTTGATGTCAATAATTTTTCTTTGATTATTATTGTTGTATTTTAACTTTTCTTTCAGTGTTTATTATTATTTTAGGTAGAAGCAGTAGATTAATTATTATTTTTATTTTAAATACTTTAGTTAGTAGTTTTTAGGTTATCTTCAAATTTTAGTAGTTTCATTAATAGTAAATATTAGTTCTATTGTCTGTTTTCCACTATATAAACTGTACGCGCCTATGTAAAAGCATACGAGTAAAATGAAATTACGCCCTTGTTTTAGTTCCAAACTTCACCACCAGGTTTGCATTCTTATTTACATATATCAATAGAAAAATTAATTGTATGCATCTTTTATTTGAAGTATTTTTTTCTAAAATAATAAAAACATTGCTAATCAACTGCTCGGTTATCACCATGAATTAGTTTTCATACTATCAGCTAATATGTGTAGCTATATTCATATTTCTTCTCTATCATTAGTTTTCTTTTTAAAATAGCAGATGATGTTATGTCAGCCATTTCAATGAAAAGAAGAACTGGAAACTGGAATCTATGATAAATGATTGTCAATGTTCATAACTCATTTCGAAAACTAATATTATCTGTCTCATTCACTGTTTCTGCTAGACTTGACTTTAGTTGAGAGCTAGGCCTATGAGTACGATGTCAGGTCTTATTACGCAAGATGATACAGAAATAGGCAACTCATGCACACATGGGGCGAAACAGTGGCGTACAAGATGTTTTTCATAAGGGTATGATTGAGTAGTCAGAAAAATTCACTGTCTGGTCAAGCAATAAAATTACAAATCCCGTAATAATGACAAGGCGGCACATAACTGTCACTGCTTGCTTTTACATTGAATGCCAACGTGCCATTATTTGTGCCGCTCTGTTGAAATGGAGACATGCATTTAATCTTACTGTTCCTTTAACATAAATGATATTTTTATTTGAAATAATTCTGAAAACTGTGATTAATAATGATAGATACATCGATTTTTTTATTTACTTTCAATTTAATACTTTATATATTTTATATAAATATTTGTTATACAGGGTGTTATGTAAGGGTTCGACGCTTAACCCATAGTAGAACTGACCCCATAGATAATAAATCTGGAAATAATTTTTGTTTAACTTAAGCCTCATTTCCACCGATTGTCCTAATGCGTAAGAGCAATAATTAATAACTAAGCGCAATGCGTAAAAATGTTTATCATATGACAACGTTTACTACCATTTCCAGCTTTGCATAAGGCTTAATGCTTAAGAACTAAGAGCAATGCGTAAAAACAAATGATTGAAAAATTCTAACCTGAACTGTCAACTCTCAGTCTATTTTATAATTATAAAGTTTTAATTAATTTTTCGGTATCGATATAAATACAGAAAATTGTGTATAGGTCTAACATATTAAAAAAAGAAGAATTGCTGCTGCAATAGCAGTCTACTAAACAATAAGTAATTCGGAAAAAAGATATGACATTTCTGTTGAATTGTCACTAAACAAAATAGCTGGAAATGGTATCCTAGTAAATTCTTATAATTCATTAAGCCTTATGTATTAAGCATTAAGACATTCGGTGGAAATGAGGCTTTACTTTCTACAAGAACTAGCGGCCTTTAAAACTGACCAATCACGTCATAGTTCAAAACTTGATAAAAAAGTAAAAATCAATGTGTTCTCTGGAAAAAAATGTGATACCTGTCACAAATGACATATAAAATCATTGACTTCTATTTGGAAATAACTCTCTATACCGTCTTACAGCAGCACGACTATTTTGTAATGTCTCGCCATAAACCATATGCATGTCTGCATACTCTTGGTTGGTGAAGTTAAATGGCATTTTGAGAATATCAAAAAAACAGAATATAAATTGTCTGTCTAAGAAAAAAAAAACATTTAACGTCAGATTGATAATCAATATTTTTTCCAGAGAACACATTGATTTTTACTTTTTTAAAAAGTTTTGAACTATGATATGATTGGTCAGTTTTAAAGGCCTCTAGTTCTTGTAGAAAGTATGTTAAACAAAAATTATTGCCAGATTTACTATCTTTGGGGTCAGTTCTATAATGGGTTAAGCGTTGATCACTTACTTACATAACACCCTGTATAATGTAATTGTTATCTATGTTTAAATATTTACTCTCTTGTCTTAAGATAAATATTTACATTTTCCGTACCAATTAATTTCAGATAAATCTAAAAGTCAATATCATTAATTATTAATTACACCAGAATCGATTAATACCAATTATATGTAATAGGCAACTCAAAAATAAATTGTTACAAAAATATACATATGTATATTTCTGTGATCCATAAGCAGATGTGTTAAAAATTTCCCAATATTTCTAAAGAAATAAATAAAATTAGCAAAAATTTTCTTCGCATAGTTTTCTTACAATTCATGTACATTTTCTTTGCATTTTCTTAACTAGAATTAATTTTCTTTTTTCCTGTAATAATTACTCGTATTATATCGCAAAAAACTGTCCTTGCTCCTACATAAGTCATTTGAAATCTTGCAAAATCACTTTAACTTCAAGTGCACCAGTAAAAAATTCAGTTGTTCAGTTGTTTTTCTCCCGTTCATAGTATTGTGCTGTTGTTCTTGTTACTTAATAGATGAATAGATTAAAGTATCAAAACATAACAAGATCTCCTAGATCTTCATTTGTAAACAATGTGACGTCACTTACACGTGTGGCACGTGGCACACCCACTTCGGTTGTTTTCGTGGTGTTTTTGTTTTTCAGTGATTACTAGATTTACAGTGATTAGTGGAATGTGATAATATTAAAAAAAATGGAATTATTTGTTTTCACTGTTTTCAATTCTTAGAATGATAATTTTTTTAAGGTGGGCTCCTAGTTGATAAAAATTCATATAAATTTTTGCACGTCGTCATTAAAACACATTTACCATGCGTTTTTCTGCTTTTTATTATTGTTGTGACCAGTAACAGTAATAGAACATATTTAGTTTGACTTAAAATATTTTTCTTGTTATGTTTGTAACGAAAGAAAATAAAATAATAATAAAAATAGATTATTATTTATAAATTCTAATTAGGCTTTAACTATATGAAATATGTTATTATTATTATTCATAATAATAATAATAATAATAATAATAATAATAATAATAATAATAATAATAATAATAATTTAGACATTTTTGTTTGCTATCCGAAAGAAGCGAGGGCTGGCAGTTGAGATCAAGAATGGTCAAAAATATTTACCTCTCGTACATAATATTTTTGCACTACCGATGATTTATTTTTTACTTCTGACATTCGATTGTTATTGTCGAAATTAAAAATGCTACTTCTATGTTTAATTATTCAAAAAGAAAAATATATATAACAGACTTCATTTACACTTTTTACCTCTCGCTAAGAGAGGTATTGAATTCATGCCAAAATTCGCATATCCAGATTTTATTGAATAAGCACGATTTAAGGTCCCTAGAATCCGATTATAACATTTTTAAAATGGTGTGTGTGTGTGTGTGTGTGTGTGTGTGGATGTGTGTGTGTGTGTATGTATGTCTGGATGATGTAGTCACGATTCCTCAAAAACTATAAGACTTAAAAAATATTTAACTGCAGTTTCCTCAATCTGACATTCCTGGGAAGAGCTGAAAAGGTTTTGGTAACCGGAAGTAGTAGTTTCTTAGAAAAATTCTTCTAAATATAATTTTTTGGGAGGTTTTTTTATTAAATATTGAAGAACATAAAATTCTACATCTAATACACTTAAAAATTTTATTATATCTTGTATAGATTTAGAGATAAAGACACTATAATTGATAGAGTGAACTAATTGCAGAGGCTACGGCACTAAGGAAACCAGTTGACAAATTCCAATGTTTATAACATAATTTGGTAAATGACAAATGTCAGTGTCAAAAATCAACAGTTTTAGTGCCATTCTGATAGCTTTTACTGGGAAGTATATTTAATTTTTCTTATTGTTTTATTAATTAAATATTTGAAATTATAGGTAAAATTGTGGTAAAATGCAAATAACCATCAGAAATACCGCCAATCTGGTTAATGAATTGGAACAATCTCTGACATTTAGAAACTTCCTCATACAATGTAAAATAGATATAATTAGAATTATACGTGTGAATGTTTTGCAGAAGACATGTTAAATATAATAAAAAAAATATTTGGGTAATGTTCTATAATATTTTGTTATAAAACGACGATTCGAAAGCGAAGTGCAATACAATACTTATATAGCCTAATATGGAAATGGCGAGAGGTCTATGTAACAATTTAATTTTTAACAACTGGTTCAATATTATAACCAATCAAGTATGTTGATATATAACAAAATTGGATTTTTAGTTGTCAAATCAATATCTATTGGATAAAATTTTTAATCAGTTGCTAAAAATTAACCACTGAGTTACAGAATAGGCACGAATTTGTTTCTATATCAGCTGTAGGCCTGATGATGTCAAACCTGACGAAATCAATTGCCACATAGTACAAAATATTTTTTTTAAATAGGTACATGAAATATTTACTTAAAATTTAACATCAGAATTTTCTTCAACCTTAACCTACAAATATAAAATAACTTAAATTCAAAGTCACAAATTATATAAATGAGTAAATATTTCACACAAGTTTACAATATCTAATTGTTGGTATTTCACAAAATAGGGATATAAGAAAACTACTTACATCCCGTCGTCAATAGAAACAGATACCTTGGGGCTGCAATAATACTTTTGGTGGCTGAAATAAAACTTAAATTCACTATTTTGCATTTTTGCAACCAAGTAAACAGAACTATAAATCAGTTTTATATTTCCTTGTCGCTTATTTACAAACAATAACTTCATTCCGTATCTAACTCCCTCGTAATATTAGAAGTTTACGACTTTCAATACACGATAAACTAATAAAATATGGTAAAAAATGTCACTGTTTATGTGTAGAACACTTGCTGTATTGAAGGTAGAAGATAATTACTTGAGTAAGTCACTCGACATTGAAATGTCACAACAAAAGAACAAAACACAGATGGTAGACAAAAACAGTTGATTAATGTTAGTAATTCTGTCATTAGAAAGGATAATAATATGTATTTTATTAACTGGTAAAAGTATGATCATTATAAATGTTTTGTTGGATGGTAATTTCATGAAATTATGATCGACAATGTTGGTTCAGTAATAATTTACAGACATTTTTAGTATAGCCTGTCTCAATTTATACGGGGTCATGCTAGTATTATTGAAAATAAGACACATATAGTTGATATTTTTTAGATTTATTTTAATATGTTCAAAGGAGTTCCCTTCAACATTAGTACACTTCGTCATTCTTTACTTCCACGTCTTAAGGCGATCTTATAGCAACGAAGCAATGGGTCCACAAACAATAACAAAAACAAAAAATCTATTGTGGCCAGCACAAGACCTCTCGCCATTTCCATATTAGGCTATATAAGTACTGTATTGCGCTTCGCTTTCGAACCGTCGTTTTATAACAAAATATTACAGAACTTTACCAAAATATTGTTTTTTATTGTATTTAACATGTCTTCTACACACATATAATTCTAATAATATCTATTTTTCATTGTATGAGGAAGTTTCTAAATGTCAGAGATGGATATATGCATTTTACCACAATTTTACCTATAATTTCAAATATTTAATTAATAAAACAATAAGAAAGATTAAATATACTTCACAGAAAAAACTATCAGAATGTCACTAAAACTGTTGATTTTTGACACTGACATGTGTCATTTACAAACTATGTTATAAACATTGGAATTTGTCAACTGGTTTCCTTAGTGCTAGCCTCTGCGATTAGTTTACTCTATAAATTATAGTGTCTTTATCTCTACATCTATACAAGATATAATAAAACTTTTAAGTGTATTAGATGGAGAATTTTATGTCCCAAAAAAATATATTTAGAAGAATTTTTCCAAGAAACTACTACTTCCGGTTGTTCAATTGTCACCAAAACCTTTTCAGCTCTTCCCAGGAATATCAGATTGAGGAAACTGCAGTTAAATATTTTTTAAGTCTTATAGTTAGTTTTTGAGGAATCGTCCCTTCAACATCCATAATACACACACACACACACACATACACAGACACATCCACACACACACACACACACACACACATACACAGACACATACACACACACATACACAGACACATCCACACACACACACACACACACACACACACACACACACACACACACACACAGACACATCCACACACGCACACACACACACACACACACACACACACACACACACACACACACAGAGAGAGAGAGAGAGAGAGAGAGAGAGAGACATCATTTTAAAAATGTTATAATCGGATTCTAGGGACCTTAAATCGTGTTTATTCAATAAAATCTGGATATGCGAATTTTAGCATGAATCCAATACCTCTCTTAGCGAGAGGTAATAATAAAATGTACACTTTATCCTTAAAGTACTACTAAATAAATAACGATTAAGATAAAAAACATTTTTTTAATAATTACTTTGCGAGATATTTGAATTTATTTCCATGTCACAGATGACGTCATACCATTGTTATGCCATTGGTATCTTTCTCGCGCAGCCTGCTACAGAAACTGGTGTGAGAAAGATAGCTATAGATTTCTTTAAAAATCAAATGCAGTTATACAAAAAAACAATTATGACTTTTTGGTACCACGAATTGCTTCAAAATTAAACGAATTTTTATTTAAATAAAAAGACACAGTATTGATACGTCCTCTACTATATATCTGAGGCAGAGAAGCGTAACGAAGTGAATATAGCGCGTAGCTAATACTTTCGTATAGGACTGATGATATCAGCTATCAAAAATACCTAGCTGTTTTTCAAGTAATCATAACTTGGCCCCTAAAAAAATTATTAAAAAGTGTATAGTTAATTTGTAGATCATACTTTTTTCTTTCATAATATGTACAGTTTGTAATAAATAGTTCAATAGTGCGGGCTGTAGCGTTTCGCGCGAATCTCACATTTTTACATCATTTTGAGGACTGCTATAGGATCTTCTTAAAAGCTTCAAATCAATCTTCTTTTGGAGTACTTTCAATATTGCAACATCAATAATCTCTTCTTCAGCTATAATAGGGTAGTTGCGAAAAAATAAATGTTATTTTTTCCTATTAATTATGAAATATAAACTAATTCTAAATATATTAATGTAAAAATTATTAGAAAATATAAAACTTTTCATTCATAATTTCCATAAATAAAGTTCGCGGTGGAATTCTTGTGACGTAGACTATTAATTATATAGTTCGACCAAGTCTGTATGACTCATACAAACTTGTTGTAATACTATGACAAAAGCGAAGAAGTTGAATTATGTTTTAATTATATCATACAAATATTTACAGTATAATTCTAAAAGTAAAATAACATACAAAACTATTATTTAACAGTACACATATTTTATAATTATATACTTAAATACCAGATATTTCGAAGATGTGTAATTCTCATATAGACTTTATAATTTTGCGACGAGTTCATTTTCTTCGCCAATAACAAACTTATACACAGAAAAAAAAAACATCTGAATTGTAGTTGAATTAATTAAACAAATCTTTAATTTTCAGCCTACTAATATGTTTTCATTAAATTGTCTAAATTGATTTAGTTAAATTTTCTAAAGTTGTAGTAACAAATTATAGTAAAATTAAATATAAAATTAGATTAAATGACTACATTTAGTATTGAACTAAACATAAATAAAGAAATTAACTAAATATATGTTTAAATTTTATTAGATAAATCACAGAAAATTGTAGGACAAAAATAATGAACCTAAAATATCATCATCTTTGGCACAACAGCCCTTGTAGGGCCAAGGCCTCAAGTACCGTAGGTACTCGTCTCGTGACCGTAGTACTAGAGCAGTCGGTGTACTTAATCCGTGCGACGTCCACTGATTGCTATGCAACCAGTGCGGCAGCGGAGATACCCCTTCTACAGCTAGCACCACCTATGTTTTAACATGGACAACTGGTCGGGTCATCGCATGCGAGTGCGATTAATGCCTGATATTGTGGCATTTTAACGACTACGCACTTAGCCGGCCGGTAGATTCGAACCGAGGAACCTCAGATTCGATCTGAACATGTAGAGACATAGCGCTTTAATGCACACGGCCACTACACCGGCGAACCTAAAATATAGTAAAATTAAATAATATAAGTAATTAAAATTACTATTTGCTGATTAAAAATAAATATGTTTTTCATTAAAAACTATGAAAACAATATACTATAGATAGCGAATGCCCGGCTAGCGTCGCGAATAGGTAGAGTTTATTTTCATTGTTCTTCTATTGTGTAAAGTTTGTGAAGCATGTCCTGCTGTTTTGTATGCCATGTATTATCAGCAGTGATTCAAAATGAGTTCAAAACTAACGTGCCTAGTGCATAGTGATTACAACTGCATAAATGGTTGTTAGATAAACCTTCACAGTTCAGCGATTTCCGCAGAGTAGCCACTAGCCAGCCATAATCAGACAACAAAAATAAAAGTAGTTCGACGGAAACGTGTACAAAAAATAAATTTCAATTGGAAATTTATGCTAAGCAGCCAGACATTATAATTTGTATGTACATAATACGTACTTTGAATATCGTTTTATTAATTTTTATCTTTGCATTTATTAATTTGTTAAATAAATAAAAAATATGAGTCTAAATTTTAAATACTAAAATTTCTTAATTATTTTATTTTGCACAAATAAGTTGGCTATGAATGAGGTCGTTCACCATAACAAAAAATAATAAAATATACACTTTATAATTAAAATATTACGATAAAATAAAAAATAGCTATTTTTAGTACAAGAGAAAAACGAAAAAGATATGCTCACGTGTGCTAAACATGATTTTTTCCACAATCTTGAAATATAATTTTTCTAAAAAATGAAATACTGTACTTTTTTATTAATGAAAAACTCAACAGTACATATGTTTATAGGTAACTGAATTTAATGTAAAGTTAACTACAAAAACATACTGTGTCTTCATGTAGAATGGTAGATATTTTTGTACATTTTGTAACCCCATCAAAATTTATGACTCCCGATAAAGATTATTATAGGCTTGTGTATTTTGCTCACTTGTGAAGAAAGTTATTCACTTTACTCACTTGTGATTCAACTTGCTACTTTGCTCACTATTTTAAGTTGATTAATAATGATTTTTTTATTATACATGCATCATAATCGCTCTTTAAAAACATGCAAAAGCGTGCGTGAATCGACCATTAAAACACGCTAAATTTTTGAGTTACCTAAGTAACGAAAAATGACAATAAATATGAATAACAACTAAGGCAATGAAAAAAAAAATGACTTGTTGACTTAACGTAAACAATACCAATAATTGCTAACTGTCTCCTTGGAAACGCTCAAACTCACTAGATCAAAAATCAAAATCGTATGATTTGCAATAATTTTCAGTTTTAAATGGTTATGATGCATTTATAATAAAAAAAATAGCGTATGATACAAGTGTATAAGCTAGCCTTTAAAGCACTACGACATTAAAGACACTCCGCTACGCGTCGTGGTTTTAAACTTGTCGTGCTTGCTTTAAAGGCTAGCTTATACACTTGTATCATAATATACTATTGCTAACGATTGTGGAAAAACATTTCTTTTACAAAATACTTTGCGAGATATTTGAATTTGTTTTCATTGTCACAGTGACGTCAAAATATTGTCATCTTTCTCGCGCAGCCTATTGTACAAATTGGTACGAGAAAGATAGCAATGGTTTCCCTAAAAATCAAATGCAGTTAAACTAAAAACAATTATGACATTTTAATACTATGAATTTCTTCAAAATTAAACGAACTTTCATTTAAAATAAAAAATATAAGAGTTGAGGACCCCATTTCCGCTATAGGTAGGTACTTGCCGTCAAAAGTAAGTATGCACTGGAGATTTTTTACATTGTTGCCGTTGCCAGTTCAGTAGCCATGTTGAAATTATAAGTTATGATGAAGAAGCGGCAACACCGCAGGACAAGGGTCAGGAAGCGGAGAACAGAAAAAGTTGAGCATCAGTTCATACTTATTTGACGGCGACTATAGTTATTAGTGAATATGTCATCATCATTACCGATATACAAAGCAGATTGGCACACCCAGCAATGGGTAATATGCCGTGATGATATACAGTGTGTTCAGAAAAAACCTAATTTGGACTAGGCTATGAACATTGAAACGTGTGTCTGATCATTATTCAATTAAAAAGTCAAGTTGTCAAAATTGATCGTAAATGTAATTTTAAGGAGAAAAGAATAACGAATATTGCCATTCACCATTTTCTAATTTATTTCTATTTCTAAAATAAGGATTCAAGAAGAAAATCTTTGATTTCTTTAGATAACATTTTTGACAATATCTCGTGCCAAATTGACATTTATAAATGCTTTCAAATTGACATACGTTTTTTTGTTCATAGCCTACTCTCATTTTTTGAACACATTGGGTGGAATTCAGTGGGTTGTATTAAGGTCTGTATTAAATCTTGTATTAAGTGTATGGCAACATTGTAATATTTTCCCACATGTATCAATGAGATTCAATTGTGATTTAGAAATTTTACCACATGGAAAAGTAATACAGATATCCTTTAGTCAAATGAAGAAGTATTATTGTAAATGGAAGGTGTAAAAGGAAACTCATTATTGCAAAATTAGGTTAGAAATATGTGAAATTTTATGTGTCAAATATTTCATACCTAAATGTTAATGCATTTTAAAATATCTCAACCCCCGTTTTGATCAGTTTTGACGTTTGTATTTTTTTCTTACTTCTGTTAATAATATTTTTTTCTTTATTTGATCCTTTGGTCTCTCACTTTTTTCTGACAGGTATTACAAAGTTGCCAAAATATTTTTGACAAAGGACTGATTTAGCTTAAAACACGCTAATACAACCCACTGAATCTCACCCATTGTATTTATATTTATTATATTTATAAATGAAAATTTCTTCATTCATTAAATCTAAAATGTATCTAAGAGAAAGTATGGGCTCTCCATTTCTTTTAATTTTTTTGTTTCTGTGTGGTATCTAACGAGCTACGTCTATGTTGTTGTAAACCATGTAATTTGTAATGTTTTATCGAAAACAGTGATTATCTTCACGGATATAAATGATCTAGAATCCTACTGAAATATAGAATGTAAGTGAAGAATTAAAGTTAGCCTTGAAACTACTAAACGGACCTATCATCAACCAGTAATTTTGTCAAGTGTGCCATGAAATATTCACGTGTTTTTGTACAAAAAAGTAAACGTGAGAAAAATTTAAATAGATACAGACTTATACAAAATTAATTATGAATGAAAAGTTTCATTTTTATGAATAGGATTGTCGGTCATTTAGGAATAATTTAATTTTATGCTACTTTCAAATTTTTATCTCCTATATATTCATAATATTTCGATCTAATATGCGACGGTCTGGGACTTTCACATTTTTCGGTTTTATTATTTCCTTTTCAGGGTCTGCGAGTATAATATATCTATATTTATTTACAAATATTTCTTTATCATTTTATGATGACAGTTCGTTGAAGTTTTTGCAATACTATTTCTGCACATTCCAAAATGTAATTTCAGAGTGATATGAAATAAATTATCCATTATTGTTATTATATTGAAAAACAAACAATAAATAACTGTAATCGCACAACACATCTCATTATCTTGTCCATTTAAAATAAGATAATAATATTTTTTTATCGTATGCACTTTTACCTATATTTATCAATATATAAAGACCTTCAAAACTCTGACACCGTTCAGTCTATAATCTACCTTCGTTTGCGTCTAATCAACGTCTTCTTATTCTTATGTTTCTGTCATGGCCATCATGTTTGTGACAATAGTATTAAAGTTATCGTTCCTTCCGAAATCTCTAGGGACTTTTCTCTTTGTTGGCAGACGTGTTCGTGTGGTGGTATCCCTGGTGGGTAAACTAGTGCTTCCTGCCGTCGTTGGGGTGTACTACGCGTACTTGAGAAACAAACACACCCTCAGTGAAGTGTTGCCAACTGTGGTGGCGTTTCTGACCAATGGGATTGCGAGAAGTTTGTCCAGTGTACAAGGTAAGATAAAGATTTTTTATGTTTCAGTCGTGATCAATTTTAATTTTTTCTACTCCCATTGTCAAAATGTGACTAAACGTAATGGTTTCTATGATTCCGTGGTCCTAAACAATATCTTAATCACAACTTGACAGCTGTGGTTTCGAACGTATTGGACACGGCGTGAAGCTAGCAACCATTAATAGGTGATACATTATACATCGACAGAAGTTTGCTTCCTGTAGTTTTTGTTTCATTGGCCGTCATTTTGTAAAAATAAGTAATCTAAAATTATGTTTCTATATTTCTACGGTCTTAACTTAGAGTCAAAGAATAAGTATAATATGAGACGCAAGATATTTAAAAAAGTACACTTAGATAAACATCCCAAAAAGATAAGATGACTGCACAAGCAAGTAGCTACATGCAGAGCCATCTATCAAGAACGCCGTGAAACAGTTTAAATAAGATATTTAAAAAATAACACTTGACATGTTTAACATGATTTCAGTCTCTGAATGAACCTCTCGGTCATTTATCAGAGACTGGCTCAGTCAGAAGAGCTCCAATAAGAGCGAAACGCGTCTGTGGTTCTGGCTGAGTGAGCTAGTCTAAATATTTTATTTAAACTGTTTCACCAAGTGTTGCCATTTTATTGTACTTTATTGTACTTTTATCATAATATAAGACTTGGCTTGTTTGTAACTGCAGTTACAATACATAATTATTTGCTAAAAATGTTTTACATACACTGGTTTTTAAAAGAATTTAAAAATTACTTTAAAATCACATATCACCTCTATCATACATTTTAAAAAATATTTAACAGTTAATAGAATTTAAAAATTGTTTCTTTTTAAAAAAATATTATCTTAAATTATATCTATTTTAAAAGTATGGGAATTTTTGAAAATGTCTACTTATTAGATATTTAAGAACAGTATGTAAAACTTCCGTTACTCATAAATAATTGTATCTATTTTTAGTGTTAAATATCTGTCTCTATTTTTACTTATAAACTGTGTAAAATACAACCTATACAAATTAAATTATGAACTATGTAGAATAAAACTATTTTAAAAATTAGACCTTATAAATTCGAATATATTTATTAAAAACTACAAAGTATTTATACTATTACTCATTTGTGTAAAAAACACGAGAAACAATATTGACCTTAACTCTTTCTTTATCTACAAGAGTGACTAACATATAACAAAGATTTGGCTCAGTATTTTTAACTCAACACCTGGTAGATAAGAGATGTATACTTTTTATGTTTTATTGGTTATAACAAGGTACAATAGATGGAAATTGTAGATCAGATAAATCAAAGTTCATTTTTCAGTTATTATTAGATTATCAAAAATAATAGTACAAACAAATATGAACTAATTTTAAAATTTATTATCAGATAGCAACAATCAACGAAGTTTATACCTATCCATTATTTGTCGCATTATACATACGCGTACTATAGTAATTTAATTTTAAAAATATATAAATATATTCTAAGCTGAAATGCTGCCTAAAACATTCTATATTTTCCTTCAATAATTTTCTATACTCGCCGCCAAATGAGTATGGATTGAATTTTTCCCTTCTCTGCACCCTGTCCCTTACCGTGTGATGTTACCACTTTTTCATAACTTAGCATTTTCATCATTGCCCATATAAATTGGCAACGGTGTAGAAATCTCCAATCCATACTTATTTGACGGTAAGTGTAATATATTAAAATAAGAATTTTCCAAACGGTAGTAGGAAAATTAATTTTACTAAATGTAGTTGGATTCACTAAAGATATGACTGTCACTCATAACAATTTTTATTTTACATTTAACATATATCATACACAAAATAAATTTCACAAATACTGATAAAACTAATAGAAACACTTAACAAAAATCAAAATAGTACTCGCATCTTGATACAAAGTCTTTTCAAACCTGTATTCTGGAAGACAATGAAGCAAATCAATAGTACTTCTAATATTTATGTATGATTAAAAATATATAAAACTAGCTGACCCGCCCCGGCTTCGCACGGGTAAAGCTAAAATAACGATTAGCTACACGTGTACCAGTAATTTTTCACATTTACTTCGGAGACATGCACTGCGTAGGGAGCCGGCAACCTGCCTCGCATCGTACATGTAACAGGCTCCGCCCGATCCCCGCACCGCACCTAAAAGCGCCTCTTCTAAACATGTCTCGGGTACTTTTACTTATGTACATATGATGCAAGCTATCTCTCAAATATCGAAAATCTGCTAACGGTTAAAACTTTACTATAAATAAAAAATAATTTAAATCATCCCCTATCGTACCGCCTTGATGGATGATTTTTTAAAAACGCTAAAACACTTTATTTCTTACCAAAAGCATAAATAAGAATTTTTATATCCCTAACTTGAGAAATGATGGGTTCTCCATACAAACTTTCGTCCCCTATTTCACCCCCTTCAAGTTTTATTTTCGCGACAAAAGGTAGCCTATGTCCTTCTCCTAGGTCCAATCTATCTCTATACCAAAATTCATTAAAATTGGTTCAGCGGGAGAAATGATGGGTTCGAACATACAATTTTTCATTCCCTATTTCACCCCTTTAAGTTTTATTTTCGCGATAAAAGGTAGCCTATGTCCTTCTCCTAGGTCCAATCTATCTCTATACCAAAATTCATCAAAATTGGTTCAACGGTTCAGGCGTGAAAACGTAACAGACAGACAGAGTTACTTTCGCATTTATTATATTAGTATGGATGTAATATTAACAATTAGATAAAGAAAAAATCAAAATCACAATTAATTTTTTTTTTATTACAGTAATCAATATAGTTAACAATGATAACAATAATTTGTGTGATAGTTATTTTTATTATTGCAATCAGTTTTAGTCTACTGTAGGTGAAAATAGTTGTAATCAAATAAAACTACACTATAATAAACTGTAAAAGTAATAGATGTGAGAAAGAATATGAGAAATACCTGGAAATCAAAATTTTCAATTTTGTTCTTTCCCGGAGAATTTAATTTTGATTCTGGATTATTTAAATTTCTTTTTGTTTTCAGCTAGAATCCTTTTTACTGTTTACTGCTTTCGATTCATTTTGATTATTCAATTTTGATAATTCCGTTTCTTTCACGAAAGTTTTATCTTGCGATACACGCCAATGACAAAAATTTCATTGTCCAATTAACCAAAGAATTACTCATCATGCGTCAGTGACGTTCAATTAATTATTCACTTGTGCAACTGTACTAATAGAGCGGTACAAACTTTCATCCCTATTTCACCCCTTTAAGTTTTATTTTCGCGATAAAAAGTAGCCTATGTCCTTCTCCAAAGTCCAATCTATCTCTATACCAAAATTCATCAATATTGGTTCAGCGGTTTAGGCGTGAAAAGGTAACAGACAGACAGACAGACAGACAGAGTTACTTTCGCATTTATTATATTAGTATGGATGTAAATGCGTATGTATGTATGGGAGAGAAATGTGTTTGTGTGAGTATGAAATTGTGTTGTCACAAATTTTATCAGTGTTTTACAACTGCGAAAGTTTATAAACAAATTTATGAATGAAAAATCGCATATTTCAAATTATTTTGTAATACTATATTTATTTTCATGATTAAAAAAAAAATCGGCAATTTTTTTTTTATGACCCCATTGCAAATTGATCTGTTATAAATGAATGAGAAAGTGTGATAACAAGAAAATACGAATTTGATTTATTTTATGTGACAGATATACGTAAATAGTGACATTACTTTCTAACACACTATACTATAGGTAAATAATAATGACGTTTGTCGTAGAGTTACAGATCTCTAATTATTTATTATAGTGCCCTCTATGCTTTACCCAGTGACGACGTTTAAATCAAAATATTATTGCATATTGCATGGTTTATGTCAAGTCTATATTTTGTAAAAACATACGCGAAGAACGATATTTGACAAAGGCATTATTTAAAAAGAAACAATTTTCAATAAATAAAACTTATTTTTCTACTCCCATGCGTGAAGTAAGTACTTACGTATCAATTTTTGTGTGAAGTTTGATATTTTTCACACTGTGCGTGAAGTATTACTTCACGCACCGTTCATTATTTTAAATATTACAAACTGAATTGTATTTTAATAAAACGAAGCTGTTAAACACCCGTAACGTTGGTAACCATGGTTACACAAATCGATAATACAGAGGCTTTACGTTAAAAGAAAGACAATATGAAAAAAAAATGTTATTGCAAGGTCGTAGAAAAAGTATAGTATGTAACACGTTTGTGAAGCCTATTTACACCAATCCATAATACAGAGGCTTTACGTTAAAAGAAAGACAATGTGAAAAAAAAATGTTATTGCAAGGTCGTAGAACAAGTATAGTATGTAACATGTGTGTGAAGCCTATTTTACTTTCTACCCTCATGTAAAAATTTCGTGAATCCAATGTTTTCTTCAAACAACACACAGTTACATCAAGACAGTGGCGTACCACTGGGGCACGAAATTGTGAAAAATTGAATAAATTATACAGGATGTTATGTAAGTAAGTATATCCATGGTAGAACTGACCCCGTAGGTAGAAAATCTGGCAATAATTTTAGTCATGTTTTCTACAAGAACTGAAGGCGTTTAAAACTGGCCAATCACGTCATAGTTAAAAATTTTGTAAAAAACTAAAAATCAATGTATTCTCTGGAGAAAATATTGATTGTCAAAACTGACATTAAACGTTTTTGCATAAACGTACAATTTATATTCTGTTTTATTTATTTATTTATTTACTTATTTTTAAATAGACGAATATCAATGATCTTATATGTCATTTGTGACAGATGTGTCATTTTTTTCCAAAGAACACATTGATTTTTAGTTTTTTACAAAATTTTGAAATATGACCTGATTGGTCAGTTTTAAAGGCCTCTAGTTTTTGTGGAAAGCATGCTAAACAAAAATTATTGCCAGATTTACTATCTATGGACTCAGTTCTACCGTGGGTTAAGCGTTGTATACTTACATAACATCCTGTATAATCTTACCTTCAACAATTTTTATGCACGGACGTATCATAATTTGACAATTATACACGAATTTCTTTGGCATAAACGTCATTTTATAGCCCGCGGGCCTCATTATAGCCCGGCGGGCTATAATGAAACGTCAAACCAAATTATAACCTACACTATAAACAATTTAAACAGGTAACATGAAAAGCTTTTATTACAAATCTAAAATTTTTATATTCTTTAATGAAAAATGAAAATTAATTTTGTGATATTTATATGGAAAGCACGGAGATACACAAAATAAAACTCAAATGACAATGACAGAACTAATAAACAATACTAGATACTGGATGTACGAGGACACTCATAATTTGAAAATTTTCGTCCGTGCATAAAGTTTTGTATGTACCACGAGCGTAACTTGCTTTTATGGCCTTTGACGGCTTACGCCTCGGGCTCAAAACCCCGCCGCAGACCATAAAAGCCTCCTTACGCTCTTAATACATAAATAACTATTATAATAAATATTTAAATGAAAATCATATATGTATATCATTACATAAAATAATTATACGATATCTAATTTGCCTTAAATAGTGTAATGTAAGAAAAAAATGTGTACACTAGTGGTATCACGCAGTAGTAATTTATTATTATAATTTTTACCAATTTATTTCATACCTTATATAACTTTTACATAAATATTTATTGCAGTAATTATTTAATCAGTATTGCTTGACTTAAATTGAATTTCATTAACGCAAATACTGATTTATATTCATATATTACGAATTCGGCAAAAAATATGTTATGTAAAGAACTATATAGGTACTTGTAGACACATACGGAAATATTTGTACAATTTTTTATTTGATATGTGTAAGGTCATTCATCCGTATCATACATAATATACGTAATACGATTATTATGTATACATTTGGTACACATAATCAGATTATAGAGCATTACGTAATTGGTTTTAATGTAATGAAACTATGAAAGCTTCTATTTCAGTCCTTTTATAACTTGATTTATAAATATGTATGTATAATAATATTTGAATAGTTTAATCTTTATTATAATATTATTGTTACGAATACAATAGAAACCATACATATCTTCCTGAATCATTAGAACGACAAAATGTCTGTAATATGGCACGATGAAGTTTTTCTTTTCAAGTGACTTGAAAAGTTTTCTTTCTCGCACAATGACGTGATTGCAAGAGAGACAAATGAATAGACTTTTAACGAACATGCGATACTTTTTCTTAAGTTTCGACTGTCAAGTAACTGTCAAATGTCATTAGTGTTTATATTTTTGATGTATACTAGTGTGGTGTTATATAGTAATTGATCTTAAACTGAAAAATGGCAAAATGGAGTAGAGAAAATTCATTCATAATTTAATGTAGGTATAACTTGAATTTGGACACTTGAATATTTTAATTCACACAAAACTTGATCGTGTAAATATACTTGTAAGGTCACGTATAAAAGACACTTTTCAAGTCACTTGAAAATAAAAACTTCATCGTGTAATCGACGCTTAAGGGACAAGTGCGCAAAAATGTTTTATGAAACTTGTATTTTATATTATTTTTTTTTATTTTGGTACTTTTATCAAAAAATATTTAATAATATTCGTTATTTTATTTTCTAATTTATGAACATTGATAAGAAATATTTAATTTTTTATTTGATTGTTGGTATAGCAGCCGCGCGATAAGTTGACATTGACAATAGTGAAAACAACTAAAATTTCTTTGGTTTGTAAATGAATCGCCTTCCCTTTTAAGTATACCAATTTTAAATGTTGATGGAGTTTTTTTTTCTCGTAATAATATTATATAACTCGTACTATACTTGCCGTCAAATAAATATGGACTAATGTTCAACTTTTTCCCTTCTCCTCTGTCCCTTAAATTGCGGTGTTGCCGCTTCTTCATAACAACATTTTCAACATGACCAACGTAATTGCCAACAGTGTAAGAATCTCCAGTCCATATTTCTTTGACGGCAAGTATAGTCAATTATTGCAAATATTAGGCTAAACGTCAATATACGTAACCCCCCTATTACTAGATCACTTTCAATTTAACCCGCAAGAGCTATAATAGTGATTGACGTTTATTTTTATTATTAGGTACTTCATTTTAATAATAGGTGTTTTAAAAAATAATATTTATGTCTTACTAGTATGTTATTGTTTTATAACAACCTCAACATTAGGTCCGTTATTGAGTAAATAATGCCCTAGGGCGTATTAAGTTGCTATGGTAATGTTGACAACAAACTGAGGTTAATAATACTGATACTAACATAAAGTACAGTTAAGGTTAAGAAGCATTGTGAATTGTAGTCGTTTATAATCATATTTGTTTCATCACAAATACAAACCAGCATACTTCTTATTCTTAGCAATAACATTGCTCGTCCATATTGACAGAAAAATACCACAAGAAATATATTTTTTGTTTGAAAAAATGCTTTGTTTACAGAAACAAAATATTACCTAGATACCGCATTCACATGCTACTTTGTAAGTTGTACTCGTATTAAAATTTTGTGATTTATTATTTTTGTTTGATAAATTCTAGTCAGACAAAATGTTTATTAAGAATTTCTAGTAAGACATAAAACGTTGAAGGCACCACGGGTGTTAAACGACAATAATGCCTTCGGTCAACGTACTCGCCTCGGGCCAGAGGCCCTCGACGGTACACTGTTGTCCTCAGGCATTATTGTCCTTATAACAACCCTTAGTACCTTAATTACTATTACTTTAAATTAACAATTGTCTAAAAATGTAGTTACCAACCTAACAGAAATTAGGTCCAAATGAATTTCATTAGATTATGTACACACAAATATAAAAATGATATTTTGCACTAAATCGTTTCGATGTTTACACTTTTAAGTAAAAACAACAAATGATACCACTATTTTACTAGTATGTTCGCCGTTTTGTCGTCGTTCGACCTGCCATCTACATTTCTTTCCTATTAATAATAATTGGCGATAATTTGTTAGTTATTTGTGTCATATATTATTTCCTTCTTTTCAGGGGCAGTAACCTACCCCACAAACAAAATCGACCCCCTTCTTCGCGTTATCAAACTCCGCTATCGTTCTCTACCCGCCAACAGTGATACCAACCTTGATGAAACCAACCTCACTCCTGGTGACATTTCATCGGTAGATAGCACTAGTTCTACAGAGGCATCTGACGGCGAAAGTTGTGTTACATGTTCGGTATTATGCGAACCTCCACCAGAACAAGAACATACTGCGGATATTATATTCATTCATGGATTGCACGGATCCCTGATCAAGACATGGAGACAGGGAGATTGGAAAATGGCGAAGGAGAGAGCACAGAGTGTGGAATTGAGGAGGAGAGCTTCTATGAGCTGTTTACAGGTGAGAAAATTTATCGGGCACCTGTATAGTTTTAGTCTTTTCTTGTACCGTACTTTTTGTAATTTTCTGTTTAAAAATTACCTGGCGCCCGTTATCCTTTTTTTATAAGCATTCCAGTGGTTTCGACCCCGCCCGTCTTCACTGTATAAAAGCTGGCGGCCGCACACCAAACTAGCTAGGGTGCGTTATACCTATATATGCACGAATTCTACGTTATAGGCATCAACTTTTTTTTTCAAATATAGGAAATTCAATGTTAAAATTTTGATTTGGTGATATCTCTTTACCTCTTACTTTTAGAATAAAAGTGTAATGAAAAACTGCATCGATTGAGTTACTCAATTGTTTCTTATGAAAAGAAAATATACGATTTGAAGCATTTATCAGAGTGCCATGGAAAATAAAACAATAATTTATGTTTTTTGTTTCTGACATATCTAACAAATTTAACATTTCTTTTTATTTTATTCTTATTGGAATTTGTGATTATTGTTTTTTTCTTCTAAATTAAGTCTTCCTATTATTTCAAAATAATAAAATAAAAAAAAAATGTTAAATCTGTCTGATATGTCACAAACAAGAAACATAAATTATTGTCATTTTTCATGGCACTCTGATAATTGCCTTAAATCGTGTATTTTTCTTTTGCCTCTAACTCGTATATAAGAAACAATTAGCAACAATCTTGGTACTCAATCCATGCTGTTTTTCATTCTGAACATTTTTCTTCCTTACACTTTTATTCTAAAATTTATAGGTAAAGAGATATCGCCAAATTAAAATTTTAACATTAAAGCTGGATTTATACAGCTTAATAGCCGAGACAGACGAAAAAAATTAATGATCATTAACGGTTAGATATAGTATGCGCACGAGAACTTGAGACTATTGACAGAAGTCAAAATTGCGTCTATTAACAAACCAGAAAATATTTACTGTAGTAAGGATGTGTTACTTATTGTACAGTACAAAACAATAAGTAACACGAACTTACTATATTCAATATTTTCTGGTTTGTTAATAGACGCAATTTTGACATCTGTCAATAGTCTCAAGTTCACGTGCGCATACTATATCTAACCGTTAATGATCATTAATTTTTGTCGTCTGTCTCGGCTATAAGTCGTAACATAACGTACCGTGCCGTGGCGTATTGTGGCGCATCGTAACGTGTGATTTTTTTCTAAGCTATTTTATACCGTGAGTATTTTTTAAAGTGAAACATTGGGTTTGTCATATCCATGGTTACTTGACATTTGATTGACAGCAATGTATTTGCCCGTTCCATTTAAAATGAAACATAGGGAACGAATTTGACATTTAATAAGACGTCAATAGAGGTTAAATTTGTTTAAATAATTATACCTGCATTCTAAATCAAAATTAGTTGTAGAAAAAATATAGTGTACACCTTGTGCCCGAGTGGTTTTCTGACTCGGCTAAATTTCTTACAATATTTACATATAATACTTCTGCTAAATTCATTCCCCGTGTGTCATTTTAAATAAGACAGGCAAATACATTGCTGTCAATCAAATGTCAAATCATAACTTATAGGGAAATTCAAGGGTTATCTGTCATATTTACAAGATGTCATTAGAGGTTAATATTGTTTAAATAATTATACATACCTGTTTCTAAAAATTAAATTTAGATGTAGAAAAAATACTGTGTGCACCTTGTGCCCGAAATATGTTTAGTGCTCTCGAGTGGTTTTCTGACTCCGCTAAATTTCTTACAATATTTTAATATAATACTCCTGGCAGATTCGTTCCCTATGTGAAGTCGTAACCAAGGATATGACAAACTCAATGTTTCACGTTAAAAAATACTCACGGTATAGAAATTTTACGGTACGGTATATTTTCGTAAAAAGTATGCTCGTTCTCGGCCGATATAAGTGTACGACAGATTTGTATTTAATAGGTCGGTTCGGTTTCCTATGTTCGGGAAAAAAGTAGACACCCGACCCGGGTGCCCTGTGTCTAGTGAACGTAAAGGTAAACTTAATAATTTTGAAGACTTAATTATCAACAAATAGTTTTCTAGACTATAAACACTAGTATAACGTTGGGATACCAATTACCAATAATGTAGTGTGACTAATTCATAATTTTTGTGTGTGTAAATCGGGCTAATCCATTAAAAATATTTTTATTGCAGAGTGATACCACCAATACCCGACTTCACTCGCTCAAACGCAGTGCATCTACCAACAGTGGCGGTCTTCGCCTACGTAGCAAAATACCCAAAGATGATTTTTCCGACCGGACATTCTGTGAATGCGATGATACTCTTTGCGCCATCTGCAAGTCAATGGAAACACCAATACCGCCTCCTATGCCAACTTCCAACAACTTAGTCAGTTCTACAACAGAAGATCCTAAATCGGAATGTTGGCCGAGAGATTGGCTGCCGGTAGATTGCCCAGGCGTTAGAGTTATTGCTCTGACTTACACGACAGATCCGTATTTATGGAGGCCTATTTGGATTAAAGAGAAGACGAGGTAAGAAAAATTCGAAACTCTCGCCATGTTTCAGAAGATTCCAGCACATGAATCAACCTCTCGATCATTTTTTAGACGCTGACCCAGTTTGTAACCATAAGAGCGAAACGAGTCTGTGGTTACTAACTGGGCTCGGCCAGCGTCGGAAAAATAACCGAGAGGATAATTCAGGTGTTGAAATCTTGTGCAACTTTGCGAATATTTTTCTAATGAAGGGTATACAGAGGTATAGGCTATCCAGCGAATCAAGCGGTTTACGTCATCGTTTAGGGATTTTTGAAATTTTCTTTATATTTTTAAATATATTTTATTAACGGTATTTTATTGGTTTTTTTTATTATTATTAAGTATTTGAAACCTTTAATAGAAATAATTATATTTGGAAATATTATTATTAAGTAAAATTTTGTTATTTTTTGCAAAATGACGATTGATTATATTTTTTTAATATTGGTAATTCTGAACATGTATATTACTAAATATTATATGTCTACATTATACTTTTCAACCTTTATTGTGATTTCATTTTGTTTTTTGTATTGTTGTTCATTGACAAAATGTCAAATGCTCTGTCATGTCAAATTCAAGAGCTTGTAGTTAATTTATTGACTTATTTTGAAAATGAAAAATAGTTTGGTGGGCTCTTACTTTCACTGAATTGTAATATTGAGGTAATATTTCGTTCTTTTATTAGTAATAATTTGAAAATTAAATCTGTATGTACAGCGTGTGGCAAACGCTATACGCAATGTACAAAAACAGTTAGAAATTGTATGGTATGCAGTATTCTGTATTTTTTTTTAGGATCTCACATAATACTAGATGGTTTGTTGCATATACTACAAGAATGAAGTATTTATAACGGCGTAAGCAGTATCGTTCAGAATATTTTAAATAAAATTGGATTTCGCTGAAAAAAATGATACCAGACGTGTTACCTTTTTAAGAAAGATTTGGATTTATGAAGGCAACCCACAGATCATATATATTTTAATCCGTTTTACATGCTCATATAAACTTTTTAACATATGACGTCATTGTTTCTAGTGATATTGTATTTATGACGTAAACCTCTTGATTCGCTGGATGGCCTATGTAAGGCAAGTTCTTTTATTCATCGACAAATTCATCGGTGAAATTCATTGCAATTTGATAATGACGTCACCGATGAATATGTGATGGAACAGATAGACGGTGAAAATAGGAACTACTTGATGAAAAGGTGTTGGAAGTTATACATATTGTAGGTTAGAGTAAGAATGGTCGCTGTCACTAGAGAAGTTATGAAGGGCTTTTTATTGGAAAAATTACTAAATTGTTCCGATTCGGATTCATTTTCAAATGAAGAAAATTCTACTAATTCGAGTAGTGACAATTTAGAAACTCTATTAATAATTTAAATAAATTTAAAAAAAATTATGTGATAATGGCAATGAAATCATTTCTACAACATTCATAATTCACGACTTTTTTTCACCGACTACCGGCACGTCAACAAACTTATGAACATAACCTGAAAACTATACCCCCACTATTAATCCATCAGAAATTATCGAATCCATCGACACTCAAACCTGATGAATCCGATGGATTTCTGTTTAACTAATCGGTGAAAATAGGAACGCCATGATGAAATTCATTGCTTTTAAAGCGCTGAATAAAAAGACCCACTGGTGAATTTCTGCTTCACTGCACGATCCATCGGTGAATAAAAGAACTCGCCTATATTTTCGTGCTATTGACATTTTCCTTAAACTACACTTGAAACCACAGACCATATACACTATTCTAGATAAGAAACGTACATTTTAAGCATCGGTGCCACATCAATTGCGCCATCTGGTATACGGAAGCAAAATTAAATGTAAAAATTCGGTATAATCATTACCTACAACCTACAATTAATATTGGTGACTAAGTTCACTCCATTGCTATATTACAAACAAATCGCTGTCTTGGTGACAGTTGCAAGATGGTGCCAAATACGAAGTGAGTGTATGATCTTTGCAACAGTGGCTTTCGCTATAACTATAAAGAATATATAAATATGAATTTTTTAAGCTTCCACGGCCATCGGAATGGGGTCATTTCAAAAAAGATAATTGTCGATTTTTTTTATAAAATCATGAAATCCATCTCATTTAATAAATATAGTAATAGAAAATAATTTGAAATATGCGACTTTTCATTCATAAATTTGCTAATAAACTTTCGCGCTTTTAAACACGGACTAAATTTGTGACGACACAAATTCATACTCACACAAAGACAATTCTCTCCCACACACACACGCTTCACACCTTGAAACAGTAACCTAACCTAAAAGTGTGACAGCTGACAGCAAAATATACAAGAGAGAAGATTATTATTACTTTCTATTTCTTTAAAAGTACTAGTGCAGTATAAGGTATGTAAATAAACCATTTATTTAAATAAATACCAAACCAAATAATCATAGTTCTAAATTAAACCGGTAGAGCTCGACTGTCGTATCCGTGAATATGTGTCGTCAGCCGTTGAAATATTTGAAATTAAACGCAACTTTTAAAAAATCCTAACTCCGATTCTAAAGACTTGTAAGATGTAAAACATACACATACATGTTTAATTTGACCTATTTTTTCAAGAAAAAAATAAATCAGAAAATGTGAAATGACCCCATTATGTAAAACTCAAATGTGAAAACACAAGTGACAGAACACAGAACTTTAAAAATGGCGATAGTTTGTTTGTAATCGGATCTTCCATCTCAACTTATACATCGTCGCACTCTTTCTTGCGTGTGATGTCAAAATCATAACCCTCCATTCTTTGTTGTTAACTGTTTTGTATTTGTTTCAGAACGAATATGGAAGAACGAAGCAACGAAATGATGGATCAACTCCTTAAAATTGGAGTAGGACAAAGGCCTATTGTTTGGGTAGGCCATTCTAAAGGGGGCTTATTTGTAAAGCAGATGATAGTTGATGGTAAATTTTACCTTAAAAATTCCTAATTCAAATATTTAATACTTTTTTTTTACAGCTTTTGAAGGACGAGCGAAAGATCCCGAAAAAGCAAACATTTGCTTCTCTACCAAAGCAATCATGTTCTTCAGCGTACCTCATAAAGGTTCTTCTCTAGCAGATTTCAATCTTCCTTTTGTTAGGCAGTCAGTGGAACTTTTAGAAATTAAAAGAAGTAAGAAATTTGATTCACACTTTTAAGATTATAATTATTTTATGAATGATTTTGTTACAGATTGTCACAAAGTATTAGATCTACATAGGAAGTTTTTGAAATTAATTGAAGACCAACATTTCAGTCCAGAAATCTTCAGCTTCATTGAAACTTCGCTCACTTTCATGGCGATTGTTTATCTCAGAATAGTTACCTACGAATCTTGCGGTAAGCACTTAAACAAGGGCTGTTGCAATTTTTTTTATATAACTTTTAAGTACTAAATTTTAAAAAATATTTTTCCTTAAAGAGCCTCAAATTTAAATATATCACGAAATATCCATTAGATAATTTACAATTAAATATTGAAATTTGTATATTTTGAAAAAGTCACGTGATCTAAAATAGAATGTGACTTCAGAGTACATACAGTTTAATATGTGACAAACTATCGCTTACTTTTATTTATACAAATAACGTAAACCGTTTTTCTGTTGGCTATGAATGAATAAACTTTAATTTAAAATACTTTTTATCCCTTTCAGTCCCAAATAATAATTCTATTAATAAAATAAAGTTATATTTACTTTATGAACTTAAAATAACATAAGAGTAACATAAATAAATACAGGTGTCTCTTAAATTGGGGGAGATGGCTTAACCACAGATTCCTGAGGCTAAAATAACACGATTTAACCAAACTTGCTTCTACCGGAAAGTGTACCATTTAGCCAGTATTCTGCTTCAAAGTTCTTCGAAAAAAAAAAAATAATTTTGCTTATAACAATCGGACGCTTTATTCGATTTGGATAAAATTTGGTATGCCAGTTTATATGGTTATAAGTCATCTTTTAAGATGATACTTGTTATTAATAGTGAACCACTAGTGTATGAAACTTAGGTGTCCCAACATTGATTAGACCGTAACTTTTTAATGGCCGCGCCGATAACGTAAAATTATTTTTTTTCAGAAAGATAAATTCAATAGTAAACTTTTCTCTCTGTGTTTAATTTGTGATATCTGTTACGGTTCAGGCAGAAAAAAATAAAACCTGAGTGACGGTTAAAATATGATTTATAACCATATGAACTGTCATAGCAAATTTCATCCAAATCGTATAACGCGTTCTGTTATTATAAGCAAAATTAATTTTTTTTTTGAAGAACTTTGAAGCAGATTTCTGGCTAAATGGTACACTTTCCGGTAGAAGCAAATTTAGTTAAATCGTCTTATTTTAACCTCAGGTATCTGTGGTTAAGCCATGTCCCCCTATTTAAGAAACACCTGTATATAAGACCGCAAGGCCCAAAGGAATAAAAAAAATGATGGTATCTCCGAATGACCACTAGGACAACAAGTAAAAAAAATTTTAAGTAGAAAAAAAGGATAGGCCTAAATGTTCCGGGTTTTTTATTACCATACAAATGTAATTGGTACAGTGGACGTTTCGGGCAATAAATGAAGCCATCAGCAATTTTAATTTTCAATTTTAAATTCTAAAACAAAATGGAACAGCATATCTTCGTGTTACATTGTCCCGGTGGTTTTGCCGCTAAACTACATTCAATTTGTCACATATGGTAATCTAGCTCGTAATCTAGTAATAAATATATAATAAATGTAATTAACAGCCATTGTTTTCCACTAACTTTTCATATTTTAACAGTATAAACAGTGAAACCTGTCAAAACTAGTATCACATAATTTTAACTTAAAATTATGGCATACCGATACATTTCAGCTCCAACTTATATTACTCATCAAGAGATGGCACTGCTTGCTATCATGTGTATCGATGGTTTACGGTTTTAAGCACTAGAACGCATGAATTAAATTTTGTTAAATGTGGTTTTATAGTGAAACCACTAGGAACAAAAGGGTTAAAAATGTGAAACCGACTCGTCAATGAATTTGAAATTAAGTTAAAATATATTTTCTTTCAGACCCGGGTGTAGGTGAGATTTGGGAAGTACCCTTAGACCACCGACAAATCTGCAAACCCACCGGTCGCGACTGTTTTCTTTACCAAGAACTTGTAGAACTCATCCATCGATGTACGTGACATCACATACAACTTCAAGAGAACCACCACTTCATGTTTGTCTAATTCATCAATCATCGGCGATACTTCTTTTAGTTACCAAACTCAAAGACATATTAGTGAGCTTTTTAGTCTTAAGTACCTGAGCAATACCATACATTCTTTACATAGCTGTGATTCATAAGTAAATCAATTATATTTGCAGTAAATTTTATTAAATAACTTGTTAATACTAAGGATAAAAGTGTAGTTTAATACATTTGTGATAAATTTTGTACAAATCTAAACAGAAGTTGAATGATAATATTGTGTAAGGCCGGTACCGCACATAATTATAACAAATTAATTAGAAATATTCGATGGCGGAATGACGAAAAAATCTATTTCAATTCAAAAAATTGCTACTGCAGTTGCTATACAGTATGTCCACGGATCGAGTTCCAAAGAGGAAAAACTTTTTTATTTTTTATTTTACAAAAAAATGTATTCTTGATACAAGTTTTTGCATGTCCCGAAATGGCCATTTCAGTTTTAACATTTTCAAATTTTCTTTTAGTTTCAGATAAAAATCGAAAATTGGTCGTTTATTCTAAGTTCCAAAAAATAAATTTGCGTTGTCATGGTACTATCTTGTTTTTTTTTTTACATCCAGTATGGAACCCACAGACCATATACACTATTTTAGATTGGAAACGTACATGTTAAGCATCGATACCACATCAATGTCGCCATCTGGTGTATGGAAGCAAAAGTAAATATAAAACTCGGTCGGTATTAGCATTACCTAGAATTAATATTGATATATTCGGTTTATTAATTACCCCTATTTTGTAGTTGAAGCATTTTTTTCACAAAATACTATCATTGCGTAGTATTTTATGAAAAATCTACTTCAACTACAAATCAATCTTACAAAGATTACATAAAATGAGTAAAAATAATGCATTTTTGAAAACACTGTAATTTCATTTAGGAAAGATACAATACTTAATAGCATTCATCTATGTTTAAAACTTCCAACCACTTGACAAATAAATCCCGATAAGTTCGAGACTGTCGAAATCTATAGTTTCTTATCTCTAGAATACGATTTTTTAATATGTTTTACTGGTATAAAATAATACAATTACATAAAAATATATTTTCACTTTCCGGTAGCAGTACAATTTGGTACACAACACTTTAATTCTTGTCTTCTTAAATATTTAAAGATTTTTCACACAAATAACTACTTATAATACAAAAAATATATTCACAATGACAGTCAGAATTGTTTCAAATGAAAATGACAAATGTCAAAATTCGCGCAAAAGAAAAAATGAAAAAAATTGACACACTAACGATACTGGTGTCGCCATATCTAGTGTATGGAAGCAAAACTAAAAATGCTATCCCGGTATCTCCCATTTGCGTTTCCCGGGCCTGATGGAACCAGTTGATAAGAAATGTTTGACCAATTTTCATGCACCTCTATTTGAGATGTAAATATCCGGATACTTTTGATTAAATTCTTCGACAACTCAACGGATCGCTTTATTACCTTTGCCATAACATCGAATTAGGTAAACTCGTTCGTCTTTTGACAACGATTATGGTTGATTTTCCTAACTGACAGTTAATAAAAATAAATAAATAACGGCAATTACCATAACAACGCAAACTTATTTTTTGGGACTTAGAATAATTTTCAACTAAAACGACCAATTTTCTATTTTTATCTGAAACTAAAACAAAATTTGAAAATGTTAAAATTGAATTGGCCGTTTCGGGACATGCAAAAACTTTTATCAAAAATACATATTTTTGTAAAATAAAAAATAAAAAAGTTTTTCTTCTTGGGAACTCGATCTGTGGACATACTTATATACAGGATGTTTAAAAATAAGGGTAAAATATTTTAAGGGCAAATAGTTCTTGACCAAAATGAGTAAAAAAGCTTAGTCAACATGGGTCCGATCTTCAATAGTTTCCAAGATATAAGGCAGTGAAAAATGAGATTTACTGGATTTAACTTTGCTCTCTCGAAAACTATAAGAGTTACGCTTTCGATTAAAAGAGACTTTTTGTTTACTACCTTTCAGAGGTAATTTTAGATGTGCTTTTGTTTTCCAATAAAAATCAAATTATTGTACTAAGTTAAATGTTGTGGCAACCTTGGCCAATATTTAATTATGAATTAATTAATTAATATTAACTTCGTAACATATAGAAATTGAGAAAAATGTTTCATACAAAATTTTATTGTTTCTTTTTTATAGTCTATTTACTGGCATATACAAAATTTGGTTCGATCACTATCTTTGTCAGTTTTTCTAATATAAAATGGCCTCTTTCTCGGAAACATTTGAAGATCAGATTTATAAAATACGCTCGTGCGTACAAATTTCACGTCGCGGGCCTAAAACTATCATTTCGCAGCTTATTTCCTCATTTTGGTCAGTACTGTATGCCCTTACAGCCCAATACCCAAAAAGTTTAAGCTAATTCTCATTTTTGGATTAGTGAATTATATTCTATTCCGGTATTTAAAATTTAATCTTCATGATATTATCAATAAAGGTTGATATTAGGAATAGATTAGACTATATTTTAAGATATAAACTGTCAAAATTAGAGTAGAATTCGCTAATCAAAAAATGATGATTAACTTAAACTTTTTTGTGAATCGGGCTGTAAAAGTTTTTTACACTTATTTTTTAACACCCTGAATATATTATATACTCCCTCTCTATTTTTGAAGGTTAATTTTTAAAATATTCCCTCGGAAACTCGCGATGTGGACCCAGACATTCTCTGACTATTGCTCAGAATTGACAGTAACAGGCCGATTTCCCTTCGTCGAAGTTTTCGAGTTTTTGAACAGTTCATTGGTCGTGTATATCCCTTCCTGACCACAGATACTGTCTCCCTAAAGTTTTTTTACCCACAACGTATTAAATTAAACTTTTTGGCGAGGAGGAATTTACCTAGAATGAAACGCGTCTTGGATGGCGGCTACAGACCCGTTTAGGCGAATGTAGGCTTCCACGTCCACGGTAAAACCGTGCTCCTTTCCTTATTCGTCCACATTGGGCGCATTCAGCAGACATGTGGTCGCTGGATATGTTCACTGACCGGTCACTTACCGACTAACCGCAAAAAAGTACGGTCAGATGTTCCTGGTCACTTGTTTACTGGCACAATAATTAAATTCACTGGATTTTCTTCTGATAGTAGAAATAATCTAATGTCATCCATTACCTGTGAAGTAAAACTATAATAAAATTTTTTAGGCAGAGTAGTCACGTCATCAAAGTTTGTAACTAGATAATGACGTCACGAAATTAGTAGGTTTACATGGTACACTAATTTAATTTTAGAAAATAATTGTATTTACCTGCGATGCTAATTTATGTGATCAAGTTAATTTATTTAATAGTCGAATAATAATTGAATATTATTGTAAAATGTAATATATTTCCAATTTATGGTATTGAAAATTCGATGTAGGACACACTGAGTCGGGTTTCAGAAGGAATACGGGGAGTGAATGAAGCACTTGATGAAAAATAAGAAAATTAATGTTAAATGACATTGAATATATTTTTAAAACAATTGATTTGATTTTATTTAGATTTACCATTCTGTAGTGTTATAGAAAAGTAAAGAGTAGCACTATAAATTCGATTTATTGAAAATATAATTAAAATAACATTTAAAAAATATATTATATTTGATTGAAAATACTCCAATAATACAATTTACAATTATTGAAATTAACACAAACTAAAAATAGAAAAGTAACGAACTAATGACAGCAGACGCTTGGCAATTCCGGGAGAAACATGTCATGTAAACGTTTAAATATTGAAATCCAATAGTACCAACATGTGGTGAAAAAATAAACTACAATTATTTTAAATAAATTAAAATTCATTGAAAACATTGACCGGTAGTATTTACTCTTAATCAAGGGTGATTAAGCTATGACTAAAATAACAAATTCAGTTGTTTTTTTAATCATTCCAATGTATTTTTAAATGGTAGCCATGGTAATTAGTTAGTTACGGTGACTAAAATTTTGAGTAAATACTACCGGTCATTATGTTCGACTTTAAAATAATTGTAAATTTAATTAAAATGTACTTTACTTATAGTATGCAAAAAATAGTATTTATTTTCTTCGTTTTCCTAAACATATACAATACTACAGTGCTTTTTCATTTTGTAATGAAATGATGACGTGACTACTCTGCCTAAAAATTTTTACTATAAATAACATTTATAACATGTAAAGCAGCGAAAATAAATTATTTGTTGTCGTATATTATGCACATATCAATAAGTAGATTGATTGAAAAGTTAAATAAGTACAACATACTGTCAAATATTTAAAATTTTCTTATATTACAATTTTTTAATTTGTTTAAAGCCTATGGCACACTTATTGATGAGCATGAGAGAGCATCAATGAGCTCATTGATGAAACATAGCGGCGCTGCTATTTTCATCAAAGATCATCAATGAAACGAACGTATTTCATTTCACACGTATCTTTTGTGCCTCACCTCACTTTGACTTGTGTCAAACAACAATAAACTAGGGAAATATCAATTTAAAAACCGACGTTGTAGGAACATTTCACTGGTAATATTACGAACTTTTCTGTTTTTCGTCAGAGAAAAAAATTATGTATTTGTCATTGATGAAACACAAAATTATCGATGACGGATGCGTACTGTTGTTTCATCAATGAGCTCATCGATGCTCTCTGATGCTCATCGATAAGTGTGCCATAGGCTTAACAAATAATATAAAAGTTATTATAAAATTAAAGTTACGATTATTTGACGTTTGATCCACGTGAATGTGAAAAGTGCATTCAACAAAGACTTCCTTGTTCGGTCACCGGTGTTTTCAGTGACCAAAGAAATCTACTGAATGCGCCCATTATATTTACGACTGATTTTTTTTTTTGTAATGAAAACTTTCCACCATCCTCACCCATTTATGACCTCTGTTAGCTTCTCAAGGCCTTATTAAAACTAGGGAGGTTATTCTTGCCGCATCGCGATTTTAAATACAAGTTTTTTTTTTTTTAAATAATAATAATTGATAAAAGGTATTAACAAATAGCTCTGTTATAGATTTGTGCATAATTTTAAGTTAAAAGTTTGTAATTTATTCATTAGATAAAATATAACTATAGTTATTTTATATATTATAAAATCAAGTATTTCAAATAAACTTATTTACCTATAATATATCTAGCAACCAACCATACATTGAGACAGACGAACAGGTGACGAACAATAATTCTTGACTTTGACTTAATATCTGTCACATATATTTTATTACAATTGATTGAGTTTTTCTCGTTAAAATGGATTTGGATTACGATGATTGTAAGCCCAAACAAATGTTTTACAGTCAGGCAGACTGTAATCCTATGGACGTTCTTTTTCAAAGAAGGTGTGCCAGATATATTTATGTAGTTCCAGAAGGTTTGAGAGAACTTATGTCCGATATAACTAGAGAAGTATGTACAATTTTTTAAAAGGTCTGTCAAGGTCATCTTCAAATTGTATGAGTTAAGATTTTAGCTCCGCCCATTCAGTCAGATACGGTCACTGATCTCTGTACATATCTGGATATTTTATAGCGGCCATGTTAAGTACAGCATTTTGTAACGCCGCTATGTTGGCGGATTTCGGCACAATAATTATAGTTGGAGATCCAAACATTCCTAGCTGTCTTATAGAAAATTTTCCGACAAATTCGTTGGTGTTATTCGCAATGTTCTGTCTCATTGCGAACCTTTGAAAATTCATATTTTTCGAAAAAATCACCTCAATTAAATGTCAACAATTTTTAACTTTAACTGCTCATGTTTTTGTGATTATTGAAGATATCGTTCTGATTTTTTCAGATTATGATTATTATTTATTTATGTTTTGAGAATGTGTTTATGTAATAAAAATATATTTGTTTCTAAAATGATAAGAAAAATAATGAAAACTAATATTCGAACACGTTTGTTTTGGATTTTGCAGCACAAAAAAAAAAACACTAAGCGACAAATTTCGTTCTTACGAGATAGACCCTAATATACAGCGACAAAGTTGTTGTAAATTAATTTTTTTATTTGAAAATTTTCTCAAATCTACGGGTTTCTAAAAAAAACGAACACAAAAAGTACATCATAATGCGCGACTTGGCGCTCATCACAGACGTTCCAAATAAAACGAAATAGAAAAATGAGGTTTTAAAATTAATACCAGGGATGGTAACAGAAACCGGAACCGAAACCATTAACCGAAAAATACCGGAAAAATGTGAGAACCGAAACCGAAACCCGTACCGAAATTCGAAACAGATACAAAACCGAAAGCAAAACCCATTTTTATTTATCGGTTAACCGCATTATGTACAGGTCTCTTGTTAGTTGTTAAATATTGTAAATTTTTATTATTAAAATACTTATGTTTAAAAAAGTATAAACATATATATTTTTTTTTTGTCGAAACGTATTTCAATTTTCAACGTAGTACTTTAATCGGGTGGCGCTCGAAATCCGTTACATTTACATGGGCATTTAACATGAGAACTTAGTATATTTTGAATATTTGCTTCCCATTAAAATTGATTGTTATAAAACTTTGTACATGTGTTTGTGGACACTTTTTGCATCATTATAATAATTAATTGTTCAATCAAAATTAATAATATTATTATTCTCGTAAATTACTTTTGCAAAACCGATACCCTTTTAGTAAAACCGGTATACCAAAACCGATTGCTGTATAAAAACCGAAACTCAAATCAAAACCGAATTTTTATTTTTACGATGACCGAAACCGTAACCCAAACCAATATTTTTTATGGTTACCATCCCTGATTAATACTAATAAAAACTTTTATTTACCAATTTGTTAATTCGTTCATGATACAGATAACCTTGATCAGACATCTATAAATATTTAGCTGAATTTAGTTTATAGAATGGAACGTTATAATAATGTCTAACAGGTTTTAAGATGTCAGCCAAAAGAAATTTATTGTTTTATAGCAGATTATCTAGATGCATTGATGATTACAAGAGAGAACGCTAAAGGTAGGACGATATTAGTCTAAAAATGAAATGATAATAAGTTTAATTCTTTAGTTGCCGCATTATTTGTGGAAAATGTTACCGAAGCTGGAAGTACTTTACGAGATATTTTATATAACACTAGTCTAACGCTTGAACAAGCAGTACGTGCTTGTAGGATTATACAGAGGGCTTTTAGACGGCATTTGAATATGAAGAAGGATGTCAGTATGTACTTTTTTATAAAATCGTATATAAAATATTTATGTAACAAGGACAAAAAGTTTATAGTAAAGATTTAGCCCTATAATTTATACACATTTTCTTAATAGGGATTTCCAAGTTTTTTTTTCAATATGTCAATCTGTTCATAAAAATATTACAGGCCGCATTTTGGCATTTAGTATTTAGGTTTTCTTCAGATAAATATAACTCCGAATGGGGCACTAGTGACATCCATTGGTTTGTATGGCAACACTTTAGAACAATAAAAATGAATTATACAATTCGATTCAATTTGATGCTTAAGATTAAATATTAATATTATATTTCATAAAATAGAAGCTAAGAAGCTATTCTTTAACAGTAAATTTGACGTTTTGTACAAATTATAGCAACGAATATGATTTGTTTAATTAATGCGCGTTAACTTCAAGACATAGTGTGCTACTGCAAAGCCCTAAAATCTAATTCCTAAAATCCTACAGGCCTATTCACAAAAAGCTAATCCTCATTTTTGGATTAGCGAATTCTACTTTAATCTTGAGTGATTGAAATACTTTATATTATTGTTCCATGGGAAATGTAAGAAATAAATATATGTAGGTAAGGGAAACAACAACCATTTTAATAAAAAATTGTAAATATTCCCTAATTTAAATTTTTAAATGTTACTGTCAAATGAGTCAAAAACAAGAAATAAATTTATGTATCAATCTTACCAATTTCAAGTATTGCCAACCGAATTAGTTATTTTTGATGACTCAGCATCAGCAGATCCGCGTATTGTATTTTCGCCAAAAAGAAAATATTAAAGTTGCAGTAAATAAAATCGATGGCGTGTGTGACATCATCTACACTAAGAACATAAGTTTCTAGAGCTGAGTGAGACGGATATAAGACAAACGCGCTTCGAACAGCCAATAGCTTTTGCCATTGTCCAGCACATCACAAACATGGCTAATACCGAATTTTAAATGCATTAAAGTTTCATTTTGATATTAGGGTAATACAAATCAGGAAATTCACGATTATATTTACCTTATTACTTATACAGGGTTAGTTAAAAGAATGGAGACGGCGATTTATTGTCGTTAATATTCATTTTAGGAAATTATGTTCCATGCAAAAGTTTTTTAAGAAATTTTGATCTACATTTGAGAATACTTGATTTTATTTCTTCAATTTTTTTTGAATTACGCTTGTCCGCGTAATTTTTTTAAATGGGAACCTATTAATTTTACTCTTACCATTCGATAGAGTGTTTTTTTTCTCTTTACAACAGTATGTTTGTTTTTTTGTTTTTCAATTTATTTTAATAACATTTTTACAAGGAAAACACCGGTTCAAGTATTTACGAATAGTAGGTTCATCTAAGATAGACAAAATTATTTCCAATAAAGTTGCCGGTCACAGTCTTATCATTAAAAACTAAATCAACTACATCACTCGAGTTTGTTTATCGCTTCGCTTTTGTCTATCTTAGATGTACGATGTACCTACTATTCGTAAATACTTGAACCGGTGTTTCTCCTTGAAAAAATGTTATTAAAATAAATTGAAAAACAAAAAACAAACATGAAACATACTGTTGTAAAGAGAAAAAAAACATTCTACCGAATGGTAGAGTAAAATTAATAGGTTCCCATTTAAAAAAATTACGCGGACAAGCGTAATTCAAAAACAATTGAAGAAAAAAAAATTCAAGTATTCTCAAATGTAAATCAAAATTTCTTAAAAAACTTTTGTATGGAACATAATTTCCTAAAATGAATATTAACGACAATAAATCGCCGTCTCCATACTTTTAACTAATCCTGTATATGATGAACATTTATGTCCACAAAGTACTTTTTTTAAAAGCCATAGACTTGGAATCCCCTATTTGTATTGAAAACCTTCAAAAATTGACAGGATAGCAGAAAGTAATGCTAGGTTTTTATCACCATAAAAGCCTTTATTTTTTACCTATCTAGGTCGGTAATAAAGTACGATTTACAATGGAGGAGGCACAAAAAATATATTTACGAACAACTGCATTAAAATTATTTGTTTACATCTTAGTTACCAGGGCGGAAAATTGTACATTACGCCCGTCAGGCTTTTTGCCAGCTTTACTGCCCATCGGGCAGTAAAAAGCCAAAACGCCCGGTAATGATACCTTTATTTAATTATATGAATTTTAGAAGTATTTCTTTAGTTATTTATAATATATAGTTAAAATAAGGTTAACCTGGCCACGTAATATTTTTACATAGCAACAAGCTTTGCATGTATTTAAAAAATAATTTAAAAACATTTCATTTGATTGCAGTTGTGCTTAAAACGTTGTACATATCTCAGGCCGAAAGAAGTTTACCCCCTTGGACGAATAAAAGCTATATCCGCAGGCATAAACCTTTTCTTTCGGCCCTCTATTCGTAAATAACTATTATAAAATTGTGAAACACGACAAATTTCATTTCAGTAACTACACCACTCGATCCGTACATGATAATCTGTAAGATGATGGTACGACTTAAGATAACGTACGAGCAAGCTTCAGAAGCAGCTAGAGTAATCCAGAAAGCTTGGAGATTCTACAAAATGAGAATGGAAGTCTGGAGATCTAGATTCCAGACCACTCTTGACTGGAGAACCGCTTGTAGATACACTTTGCGATTATACAGACAGTATGCTTCTACTTGGGAGTATAACTGCGCTGCCACCATCATACAAGTAAAGAAAAGATTATTATTCTTTTAAAAAATATATTACTTCTATATTGTAAATTACAACAGGCAGCATATAGAGGATACTATACTAGAAGACTTCTTAAATTGTACAGTAGGATAAGACGAAGTACGCGTGAAGAATTGTTAGAATATCTTGCACAACAATATGAAGAAGCTGGAGAAGAAGGTCCGGAATACAGTCCGGCCTATCAGAGGCACTTAAGGGCTTTAAGAGGTTTATCAGGTGGTGTTTCGATGGAAACCTTGTACATTTTATACGATCCAGAAGACAAAGCTGCTAGGGTCATACAGAGAACTTTCAAGTAAGTGTTTAGTACCAGCCTTCAGCTGAGGGGTAAGGGAAAGAAATGCTTATTTCGTAAAATACCACAGGCGCCGTCAAAAAATAATTGAATTAATTAAGGAACTTAAAGATGTTTGGTCGAGATCGAATCGTATGAAATTTGATTGTGTCTGCGTAGCCAAGTCAAGCAGATATGCATTGACAGGTTTACGAATTTGGCAACACGCATCACAGATGTTTTAATTCTATGCTTTGGTACCCCCTTTGAAGATAATATTTTTTATATTATTTCAACTATACGCTCGACGAAATGATTATTAAAGTCTGTTTTGTACGCGCGTCCAGTAAAAATGCATATTTGAGTGTCAGTCCGCGTTCTGTGACTCGAGAATCCGCCCGGATTTTATTAGTTAATTAAATTAGTTTTACTGTCAAATTCACCATTCTTTAATCATGAGGTGATCCACATATTAAAGTTGATTGTGTATCAGTCTAATTCACCATTAAAAATTAAGCACTGATCACGTCTTTGAATCATAATTTTGACATTTATAGCTATGTCAAACTGTTATATTCGTTTATAACTTTGCCTCATGCTTTTTGTATATTTTTATTTAAAACCGCAGTAGTATTATTACTTTCAAACATGCTTTTATATCTTTCATTTTCACTATATTTAAAGCACTCCTTTATTGTAATCAGAGTAATTTCTATCTATATCAAAATAAAAATATAACATTTTTAAAGGAAAATTATAAAATATATATTTTTTACAAATAAAGTAAAAACTTAGATATTGCTTTTTAAATAATATAATGCATTTTTGATTTGGTGATATATGAAGAAAATCTTTAAGTAATGCATATTGAAAATAAAACTTAATGTAATTACAACAAAATAAGATAAATTTTAATAAAATAAAACAAAATATTAATAAAACTTGGAATACAACTGCTCGTTTATGCCCGTATCACACTAGCGGGTTTCGAAGCGGTTGACGGGTGCGGGTACGGGTGCATGTGGCGGTTCTCGTAATCATACTGTGCGGTGCGGTTAACGCTCCCGCTCCGCCACACCGCAACTGCTTATTCGTTTGTTAAATCTAGGACTAAAAATTCCTTTTCGAAAGAAAACAAGTTCTTGTCTTTTTTGTAAGCAGTCATTCTCGCCTCAAGTCAATAAATCCAAAATGACAGAAAAATGCTGCACCGATACAGACGAAAACTATAATACATATCAAACCATCAAACCAAGGCAGTCACGTGACAGTATCGGGCTCTGTGATTGGCTCCGGGTGCGGCTGGCGGGTGAAACATAGCCTATCGGCTATTCCTTCACTCCGCACCCGCCAACCGTTGCAAAACCCACTAGTGTGATACGGGCATTACGCTGCTTTCATACACAGTTCTCTGCCTCGACTCTCGCGACTATTAATCCGGCCTGGAACTGCTGGGTCACATGCATTTTTTTTTACAGGAGACTTATGAAAAGAGCGAGTACGAGAGGTACGTTACACTTTGAAGCTGAAGGTGAAGGTGGTGTTACCATCATTGAAATACCTAATGAAGACACGGCGGCGGAAGGTGCTGAAGCGGGCACTAGGGCAGATTCCGCTGCTAGAGCTCCTTCAGCTGGTGCACCTGCATCAACTGATAGGGCACCTTCAGCTGGTGCTCCTGCTTCGCCTGATAGGGCACCTTCAGCTGGTGCTCCTGCTTCGCCTGATAGGGCTCCTTCAGCTGGTGCTCCAGCTACGACTGATAGGGCTCCTTCAGCTGGTGCTCCAGCTACGACTGATAGGGCTCCTTCAGCTGGTGCTCCAGCTACGACTGATAGGGCTCCTTCGGCTGGTGCTCCTGCTACGACAGATAGGGCTCCTTCGGCTGGTGCTCCGGCTTCGCCTGATAGGGCTCCTTCAGCTGGTGCTCCTGCTTCGACTGATAGGGCTCCGTCGGCTGGTGCTCCTGCTACGACTGATGGAGCTCCTTCAGCTGGAGAACCTGCTCCGACTGAAAGATCAGCTTCAGCTGGTAGGGCTCCATCGGCTGCTAAGGCTCCTTCGGCTACTAGGGCAGTTTCTGCCGGTGAAGCTCCTGCGGCAGCTACGGATACTGTGACTCCTGCAGCCGATACGGGTGCTCCTCTTGAGCCCGTTATAGAAGAAGGTGCTCCACCACCACAGGTAATTTTATGTTATTATATATTATAAAATATGTAAGGATGTTGTAATTTACTGTCGGTCCTCGTTGAAATATTTTGGAAAAAATCTTTTCTATTTTATATATTTTATTTTAGGAGGCAGCCGAAGAAAATAACGAGTAAAGAGGTAAATTTATAACAATTTCTTGTAATAAATTATTGTAAAAAATGTATTTTTGTATATTACATATATAAATTTTCTTGATTGTAGAAAATTAATTTTGTATAGACAATATATTTATTATATAACATTTACTTCAATAAAAATAATTTTTAATGCCTCTATGTTTTATGAAACTGTTAATTAATATTGTTTTAACCAAATCAGATTCATTCATTGTTAAGCAGAGAACAGCGGGAAGTTTCACTGCTATTGCCGCCGTTGGTGCATAGCTAGCGACACCAGTAGATCTGGGCACTAAAGAGTATAAATCATTTTATGCCTGTTAGATGGCTCACTAGTCCCAAATTTAAAAATTATATTTTTTGAAGCTAATTAGTGTTTTGTATTACCTAACTAATTAAATTCATTTTATACGAGAAATTGTGAAGAGCAGAATAAAACATGAAATATTGTGATAAAATAATATTATATATTTCCAATTTTTGCTTTTGTGAGTTTAACCCTTTGCGTCCTACTGGTCATGCTGACTAACCACCAATCTAATAATTTGTTGCTTTGCTCCGAGTGGTGCTGCGGCGGAACCAGCGTTCTTACGAGGCACTTATGGTGCCATCTATTGAATATTTTTTTTCCTGCGGTCTGAATATAACCTAGTGTGATATCTGAATTATTAATTATTCTGTGTCTACTGTTTTGCTTGTGAAGACCATGTGGTGAATATTATTACTTTGTAGTGAAATAAACTATTTGAAATTTGAAATGGCTTGTAAGTATAACTCTTGTTACCAGGGCCGCATTTATATCTTCAGAGGCCCGAGGCGCAGTGACCTGTTGAGGCCCCTATTTTTATATACTTTAAAATATATCCAGTTAAAAACACCTGTCTATTTTAAATTAAAAGATAAGTTGTTAATGGTTATTAAATCAAAATAAATTATGGAGTATTAATAATGGTAAATAATTTTATTATTATTAATATCACATAAACAAAAACAAAAATAGTTCGAAAACTATAAATAAAAATATTATCTACCTATATAGTACACATCTACATAACATTTAACGGTTACTATGGTTACCCTACAGTGATATTATCAAAATAAAAATAGAAAAGAGGCATTCTGATTGGCTTAACACTGGTTTTTTTTTCACTGCACATAAAGGAAATAAATCGTTGTTGGTAGGTTGGGGGAGGGTTAGGGAAAATATGCGACGCAGGCGATTTTTTGAAAATTTTCAAGGTCAAACGAGTTTTAATGCAAAGTACGATAATATAGAGTTCTTTACAAAGAAGCAAATTTAACAAATTCATAAAAAATAAAATAAATATTTTGACGAAAACGCGTATATGCGCTCCAAAAGCGTATAGCTGGGCTGTCTTACTAGGCTATTCGGCTTTTTTCTGAGGCCCCCCGGAAGACGAGGCCCCCAGCTAGCGCCTCATGCGCCTCTGCTTAAATGCGACCCTGCTTGTTACTATACATTTTCATGTAGTATAATTCAATATACAATCTTATTGTATCTACTACTTTTAATATCACATACTAAGTGGTGGTTGCATGTAGTGACCACCAGGAATATCAATAAAAATTAGAAAAATTGTTTTTATCTGTGATTGCAGATAAAAGCAACTGGACTTTGGCTGAGCTTGAAGCAATGAATGCGGATCAAATAAATGATATTCTAGCTGAAATTCCTTCAGATGGGGAGTCTTTGGCAGATGATTATTTATCGGGTGATGAGGATGATATTGACCGCTTACTTGAAAATAATAATGTTGAAGAAAATGTAATCACTGAATTTGACGATGTTAACATTGATTTTACCTATGAATCAAGATGTCGAAAGTGATGATGAACCACTTGCGCGTATAGCCGAAAGAGCACGTGCTGAAGAAATGTTATGCCATTGATCGCAAGAGTAAAAAATGGTACCATCGAATAGTTTGGCATTATCTAGATACAACTGTAGTTAACGCATACATTTTGTTTAGAAAGAGAAGTACTGCTTCAACTCTTGATCTTAAGCAATTTAGATTGAATGTTGCGTCAGGGTTGATTGGTACAGGATATCTTTCTAAAAAGAGAGGGCGGAAATCTGCTGAATTCGTTAATCACTACAAAAAAAAATGTACCAATCGAAAAAAGGATTGACAAGTCTGCCCATATGCCTACATACAGTACATCTAGGCGATGTGCAGTATGCAGTACAAAGAAAGAGGCACACAGAAGTTTGTGGAGCTGCACCGTATCCATGTTGGGCTTTGTTTCAACGACAAGCGAAATTGTTTTTCAATATATCATCGTTGCGAGTAGTCCTACTGGATGCCTAGAACAACCATCATTTTTTGGAAAAATGGCCGCCCGTAATTTTTTATAATAGTTATTTTTAGTTTTCTTATGTATTTTTTGGTAATATAATGTATTTTTAAATATATTTTTTCTAATAAAAAATAATATCGGACTTAAAGGGTTAAGGGCCTTGTGTGATAGTTTTTTCGAATATTTGACTTGTTGAATTTGGATTTTTCGTAGTAAAGCTGTAATCTACATTTATAAAGGTAAGTTTCAATTATTTATACAAATTAGGGAAAGTATGAAAATCATTTATTTAGATGTTATTGTTACTCATTTATTATGATTTACAATAATTTTATTTCAACAGATGCTTTTCCTTTGTTGTGTATCAACGTGTTACACGTAGAAATATTTTACTTTGGTACGATTTGCAAACCCAAAAAAGAAATTGGAGTTACTAAGTTGGAAACACCCCATCAACATCTAGATCTATACGATAAGAAGACAGCTGAGTTCATTTACAACAAGATAATCGTTGAAATATAAACAACGCAAGTAAACCGTAGGTAAGTAATTTTCAATGTGATGTGTCATAACTCATAAATAATATAATACATTATTATAGGACTTCGTCACCAACTGGCTCCTAATGTCATCACTTCCTGATGTGCTGTTCCTGCGACCGACTCTGTGTGGTATTCCAGGGACTCCAGAATTCATCAAACGAGGCAGTCCACAAACAATTCATCCTTATACTTGTACCTGTTTCTTCATTTCATCATCTCTTTGTGCTTCTACCGCGACGAATTTATATTGGGACAGCCCAAGTTTTCCTTCGAATAACTTTATAATTTATATATACACATATAATATATTTTTATAACGCAACTTTGTATAATTTGTGTAAATAAAAAATTATTTGAAAAAAAAACTTTATATATTTATTTCAAATTTAATTTACAGGCGCGTCGAATATAAAAATTGATACTACTGCTTACATAGCGACCACGGCGCCAACTAATCAACAAGGACGTTTACTTGGTTAATTGGTTATATCATTGAATGCTAATGCTAGTTCTCATTGTTCCCTGGTTAGTAGTCTGTAGAGTTCGGATGTACGTATCTGAAATTTATCGTTAAATTCTCCAAAATTTAATTTGAAAAATATAGAACCTTTCCAAGCAGAGCCGGACTGGCAGGCCGGGCTATCGGGCGGCAGCCCGATGGGCCGGCATCGGTAGACGTATTAAGTTAAGGGTAAATGTATGAAATTTATATAATTTACTGCTAAAATGTACAAGTAACTGTCTCATATACGGGTACCGTACATCTTAAAAAATCTGTTGTGGCCAGCACAAGACCTTACGTCAATTCGATATATTTTGTACAAATCCCATACCAAAAGTTCCTCTGAAAAGGATATAAATCCATTAAATTTTAACATGAACATACACTATGTAAACTGCACTATACACTTCCTTCTTTCTTCTTCAGTTTTCCCTATTTTATTAGGGGTCGCTGTTTCTTACTTTTCTCTTTTACTCATTCCTATCCAACGTATCTTCTTCACTGTCTCAAATCTTCTATTATACAGCCCTTCCATCTTCTTTTTGCAACTGAAAGTCAGTTGCGAGGGACACTCTGTCACTTATACAACTTTCTGAGCCTTTACTTTTCATCTTTGGTTTTGCACTTGTTATTGACATCTGTCATTAGAATTTTTTGAATATATAAACAGTTTCCATAATTTTAGCAAAGCTGACAGATTTTTGAAAGTTAATCTCTTTATAAGTGTATAACTCTATATCTATTGAATATGAAGGAAAATGTATAATGGGGTCCCGTGGTCGTGTGCCTGAGTGTCTGGTCGCGAACCTTAGGGAACCGGGTTCGATCCCGACTGACGCCAAATATTTCGAATTTTAAATGGCACAAAAGTGACCCCTGTGGTGCACTCTCCACGCCAGCAATGAGTGCCCGTGAGCTGACGCCTGGTAAGCGCCCGCACGGTACAAATATGTCATCATAATTACCGATATCTGCGATAAAGCAGATTGTGGCACACTCAGAAATGGGTAATATGCCGTTATGATATTTATTTATGTACTGTATATAGAGAATAAGATATTCTTTCATATTGATAATCATATAATGTTGAAAAATGATATTTAACTGCGTTTTTTTTCAAGAAAAACTGTTAAAAACTTCAAATAACGGTTGAACAATTATAACCAAAATCTAATCAGCTCTTCATATGGAGGTAAAGAATACGAAATAATCATAATTTTTAGAATTGTCGTTTTGGAGTTATCGTCTGAGAAAAATTTGTTACACACACGACACACGCATACGGACACACACACATACAGAAATCAACGTAAAACTATTAAAATCGTATTCTAGGGATCTTAAAATGTGGTTATTATTTAAAAACTCGCCATCGATTACAATACCTTCCTTACCTAAAGGTGACGGAAGGTAAAAACGAAGTTTATACTTATGTGCAATAAGAATTTGCATTTCTATTTTATATTATATTTTTTTTTTTGTATATTATTTCCGAAAGAACTGAATATATTACAAAAATGAAATAATTATAATTATTTAAAAATATAATAGACCGTCTAAAAAATGTTGAACAAGTTCCCTAGGGGCCGGAGTGTTCGTGTTATTTGCCCGGGCTGGTTTGGCAACCCAGTCCGGCCCTGTTTCCAAGGAACTTTTGATATGGGATTTGTACAAAATACATCAAATTGACGGAAGGTCTTGTGCTGGCCACAATATATTTTTATAATTTTATTTCTTAATATTGTTCAAGTTGAAGTTGTGATTTTTTGGAAGTAACGCTACTTCAAGAAGTGATAATACAGGCCTTCGTTGTTTCGATACGTAGTAGCATCAGAGACAACAAGCGTGCTTAGATACAGCTTAAACGTCATTCATCTCACAGCGCATACTTTAAGCGTTATAAACGATTCGGATCAACAGTTCGCGCCCTAATGATAATAAATGACTTTTTGTAACAATAAATAAATAAAAGTGTAGTTTTTTTTTAACATTTCCTATGTAGTAACAAAAGAGGCAGGGAAATATCTTAATATTTAATAATTTTTCCCAATTTTCCTATCCTATCCTTTAATATTAAGTTCTCTAGGTTCGAAAATAACCATCCGATAGAAGTCCGCTCTTTTATAAAGGGCTGAGGGCTTATTTGAGCCATTGGGGAAAATCTGACCTCGGATTTCATTTACGCAGATCCAAGTAAGTTTAACGTTTAACAACACTTGTCCGGCGTTTCTCGCTTTTTACCTCCCGCTATCCTTGGTAAGGGAGGTATAGGGATCGTGCTAAAAATCTCATATCGAGATTTTAGTAAATGACCACGTTTTAAGTTCCCTAGAATCCATTTTTAACATTTTTACGATGATGTCTGTATGTGTGTATGTGTGTGTGTATGTGTGTGTGTGTATGTGTAGGGATCTTGTCTTCACTCTAACTCAAATACTATCATTCAGAAAATTCTGAAACCTTGTATTTCCATCCCATTCTAATATGAAAAGAAGCCATTAGATTTTGGTGTAAATCGGATAACCGGAAATGGCACTTTACCTGAAGCTCATAATGATTTTTCTTCAAAAAATACCATTAAATGCCATTTATTCGCATTTTATGTCTTATGAAAATTAAAGATTATTGTATTTTCTACTGGAATACATTAATACTTTTTCTATATATTTTACATATAAATTTAAAAATAATTTTTTACCTCCCGCTACCCTTGGTAAGGGAGGTATAGGGATCGTGCTAAAAATCACGTATCGAGATTTTAGTAAATGACCACGTTTTAAGGTCCCTAGAATCCAATTTTCACATTTTCACGATGATTTCTGTATGTGTGTGTGTATGTATGTATGTGTGTGTGTATGTATGTATGTGTGTGTGTATGTATGTATGTGTGTGTGTATGTGTAGGGATTTTGTCTTCACTCTAACTCAAATACTATCATTCAGAAAATTCTGAAACCTTGTATTTCTATCCTATTCTAATATGAAAAGAAGCCATTAGATTTTGGTGTAAATCGGATAACCGGAAATGACACTTTACCTGAAGCTATAATGGTTTTTCTTCAAAAAATATCATTAAATGCCATTTTTTCGCATTTTATGTCTTATGAAAATTAAAGATTATTGAATTTTGTACAGGAATATATTAATACTTTTTCTATATATTTTGCAGATAAATTTAAAACTAATTTTTTTTATTAGTCCCGAAGCCTAAGATAAACAAAATTCCTTTGTTCATATTTCAAATGAATGTAACTGACAGTTAATGTCACTGTCAAAAAACTAATCACTTCAAATTAATAATAGTGACATTTTAAAAAGAAAATAGTAAATAAAGAAATAGTTTTCTGCAATGGAACAGTTTGCAGCGTTAGTAAATACGTAAGTATGTATTTAAATTAATAAAAATTCAATAGCGGGAGGTTTTGTGTTGGCAACATCAGATTTTTTAATTCAGGAATTAACGTAGGCCCTTCGTCACAAACTTGAAAGGCAAATATATAGTAAACCAAAGGGATTTCATCAATTCTGTGCAAGCAATGGACAACGCGCGCGGTTTTAAATCTACCCGATACGCTATTTTCTGGCCCTTTAGCCATATAAATTAATAAATTTAAGGGTTAAGCCTCATTTCCACCGATTGTCCTAATGCGTAAGAGCAATAATTAATAACTAAGAGCAATGCGTAAAAATGTTTATCATATGACAACGTTTACTACCATTTCCAGCTTTGCATAAGGCTTAATGCTTAAGAACTAAGAGCAATGCGTAAAAACAAATGATTGAAAAGTTCTAACCTGAACTGTCAACTCTCAATCTATTTTATATTTATTAACTTTTAATTAATTTTTCGGTATCGATATAAATACAAAAAATTGTGTATAGGTATAACATATTAAAAAAAGAAGAATTTCTGCTGCAATGGCAGTCTACTAAACAATAAGTAATTCGGAAAAAAGATATGACATTTCTGTTGAATTGTCACTAAACAAAATAGCTGGAAATGGTATCCTAGTAAATTGTTATAATTCATTAAGCCTTATGTATTAAGCATTAAGACATTCGGTGGAAATGAGGCTTTAGTCCCTTCAGAAAACTTTAAGGGTTCATATCTCGAAAACGGCTGGGTTTTCAGTTTTTAAGGAAAACGCTGTCCCCAAAAGGGAATACGAATGAGTAAAATGGGGTCAAAGTACATCATACCATCTATATGTACAGCGTGTAGCAACCGTTATACAATGTACAGAAACAATGAGAAATTGTATGGTATTTATGAAGTATTCTGTATTTTTTTTAAGGATCTTACATAATACTAGATAGTTTGTTTCATATACTACGAGAATGAAGTATTTATAACTGCGGACGGAGTATTCTTCAGAAAATTTTAAATAAAATTGGATATTTGGATTTAAGAAGACAACCCGCAGATCAAAACTGTAATCCGTTTTGCATACTCATGTAAACTTTTTAACACATGACGTCATTGTTTGACTGGCTGTTTCTTTATTGTGATATTTTCTCGTGAAATAAATGACAGGTTGTTAAATAAAAACTATTACTAAGTAATATTTATTGTTTATTTGCAATACGTTGTTGTTCTTAGTATATTCATAGCTTAAATTGTATTTATTTTTATTTTATAAATATACTTACCCTTGTCCTGAAAAATTAGAAATAGGGATGTTCAAATAATAGTTTTATAAATTTTACTTCTGTTTATTGTTTATTTGTATTTTACATTGTTGTATTTCATGTAACTACCCTTAATGTATTTTATAAATAAATATACTTACCTCGTCCTGAAAAATTAGAAATAGGGATTTTTAAATAATAGTTTGTACAAATTTTACTTGTATTCATTATTTGTATTTTACATTGTTGTATTTCATGTAACTACCCTTAATTATACAATAAAATATAAATTGAGATAAAAGTTGTTCATATTTACTCCTTTTACTACCCCTACAACTATATATAATTCTTAAAGCAGCTGCTTGGTGGCAGCATCGGTTGAAAATAGTTTTGCGCCTAGAGTTAAGGCAACCAGAAATACTACTTCATTTTGAACATGCGTACGTACAAATAATTCTTAAAATGGCCGTTAGGCGGCAGCACTTGTCAACCAGTAAATAGCGAAAGCTCTAAAACAGATGTATATCTGGTGGGAACTCAACCCATTAAACATGAAACGTTTGCTATGGTAATTTTAAGTGTCTGAATATGGTATGATGTCTGAATGTTTGGAATATGAAATGGAATGTCAGGAATGCGAAATGAAATGTGTGGAATACGGAATGGAATGTGTGATGCTACTTGGTATTACCGTATTACACAAGAGTCGTTGTGTCTTATGTGACAGTATTTAAATCCCAAAAACATTGAAATTTTTTGATTGATTTTAGACTTAAAAACTACATACATGTACAACTTGAAAAAAAAAACCATTTTTAAATATAAATGTATATTTGTATTGTATCAAATTATAAGACGCATTCTTATAAAAATAAAGTATTGACATTACAAAAGACTGACAATAATTTGTTAGATTTGTTCACAAATTTAGTAACAATTATGAACAGAATTATAACACAAAAGTAACGTAAAAGATATTTGTGTTTAAAAATTCTGTTCATTATTATTTCTCACTAAGTTTGTTTGCTTTTTTATGAATACAATACTTAAAATCTAACTAAATACTTAATAATAATTACAATTTTTACTAAAACTACCTACTTTAAAACTAATGGAAAATTGGATTTAAATTAAAATAAACAAAATAAAAGATTTGAAAGATGTTTTCAGAACTCATTTTAATAAGATAACACAATATTTGGGTATTGTACCTTTGAATTGCTAGTTGTCTTGACTACATGTTTATTTTTATTATAATTTTTTACCTGAAGAAGACAGCACCTAGCTGTTGAAACGTTGTATTTTTTCAATAAATAATACAGAACTTATACCCAAATATTGTGTTATCTTAAAATAAAAGATTGTTTATTGTACATACATTTTAAACAAGTCTTTATGACAAAAAAAGCCATGGTCTGCGTCTCCAATCGGTACTGCAATCCTAACGATAATGGCAGTGGGGATTTCTGTTTAACTTAAAACTATCTAAAAACTAGAAAAGAAACCCTTTATTTAACAAATTGTATATACAGGAAGACACCACCCTCATACCAAACCCACGATTCCTATATATACCATTTATTATACAGTTCCATATATAATCTAACTTAAATTATTGTAGTTCCCCCCAAATTAAGTTAGTGAAGTGCGCTAAAAGCCTATCTTACGTTAAAATCTATTTAAAAGAAAAGCAAATCTAAAAAGACTATCTTAACGTTAATAATTATTTCAAAGAAAAGCAAATCTAAAAATGTGAAGTTACATTAATTTATCTCCTCTCAAAAAGCAAAAACAACCCTTGCCTACTTATATTTAAGTTATCTTATGTCTAGGCGAGCTATCTTCTTATATCTAGATTAAACTAGGAGATTTAGCCGATCCCACACAATGCTTTGTATTTACGGCTTACAAGCGCGAGATAAATAAGAACTGGAGTGTCAGTTACGACTATGCAAAAATCTGGCCATAGGCGTTTAACATGGGAAAACAGTTTTTCTTTGCGCAAAAATTCCCAATTAATTTTAGTCAAAAATGTTTCAAATAAAATTTGTAGATAATTATATTCTATGTCTAAAGCACTAAAAAGATTTAATTTTGAACGTTTGGTAACCTATAAAATCGAATTTGAAATTTTGCAAATATTGCTCATTTGTAGCGTTAGCCATGGAATTGAAACAACATTACAAAATATGATAACAATAAAATAGTAAGTTATTTAATGCCCATTTGTACCACCATGGCCTAAATTTTAAGCTAGGCTGAAACAAAAAACAAAATGCAAATCGAAATTTTGACAGCAATATATTATAATTCACTTGACATTACATTTCGATGCAATATTGTCAATTTCAAGCCGAGTTTAATATTTAATTTACGTTGGTGCAACCGGGCATTAGTGATATATTTCAAAAAATTTAACCTGTGTAGTGATTAAGGTGCTGAATTGAATTATCTGTAACTTTTATTTTGAAAACAGAATTTCTGACAATTCAAACGATACGCATTTCGTTGTAACATGTCAAAAAGCAGGTAACGGTTACGGAAATAGTTTTCTGTAACAATTACCTCCTTGCGGAATTAACGAAAGTTATAAGAATTGGATACGAATTATAGGAACTACCCCAGAATTAGCAGAATTACCAGGGAATTAGTGGAATTACCTGGGAATTAGCGGAATTACTGGAATTATTTAGGAATTAGCGGAATTACCAGAATTACTTGGGAATTAATGGAATTACCGGAATTACCTGGGAATTAGTGGAATTACCTGGGAATTACTGGAATTACTTAGGAATTACCGGAATTACCTGGGAATTACTGGAATTACTTGGGAATTACTGGAATTACTTAGGAATTACCGGAATTACCTGGGAATTACTGGAATTACTTAGGAATTACCGGAATTACTTGGGAATTACTGGAATTACCTGGGAATTACTGGAATTACTTAGGAATTACCGGAATTACTTGGGAATTACTGGAATTACTTAGGAATTACCGGAATTACCTGGGAATTACTGGAATTACTTAGGAATTACCGGAATTACTTAGGAATTATCGGAATTACTTGGGAATTACCGGAATTACCTGGGAATTACTGGAATTACTTAGGAATTATCGGAATTACCTGGGAATTACCGGAATTATCTGGGAATTAATGGAATTACCTGGGAATTAGCGGAATTACCTGGGAATTAGTGGAATAGTGGAATTACCTGAGAATTAGCAGAATTACTTAGGAATTAGTAGAATTACATGAGAATTAGTGGAATTACCTATTGCCTGAGACTGAGAATTAGCAAAATTAATTGGGCATTAGAGGAATTGGTAAAGTATTCGTGAAATTAAAATTGAATGAGGTACTTGCACCTATGTCACTCAAGGCCATTCATCATGGCGGTCGATCGCGGGCAAATAAACCAAATATTAACATGGAGTCAAGAATTCGTGTTTACATTTCATGTGCAAACGATTTTTACCCTAAAAAAAAAAAAAAAAACATCGAAAATGAGACACCTGTACATTGTTGAAGTATTTTTTTATTACGTTTTATTGCCTGATGCATGTGCAAGGCTGCAAGGTAAGTAGTAATCATTATAATTTAATTGTAAATGGAATGAAGTAAGTTTAGGAAAATATGGACAAGCTTTAATGGGCGAAATAAAAGATAATTTGAGAAAATAAAACATATTAATAATATTTACCTTTGCAGAATAGACAGACTTTTATGAGTATAATAAAAATATTCTAAAAGTAGCTTCTGTTGAAATAACCGATCACAGCACAGAACTGTGGCATAAAAATTATATATATTTTATTTATCTAAGTACATATATTGAAAAGCTACTGTTTCATAATATTCCTCAAAATTTACGTATTTTACTTACATTTTAAAATGTTTTTAAATTATATGAACAAAGAGATTCCAAAACAATACCCGTCTCATACTCGGAAAAAATCAAACAATACCGTTGCTTATTTAATATTATTTTAAATTTATTAAATATAGGGTTATCTATTACTCTTCTACCACGTGGTATAAAAGTAATGCAGATAAATCCCAAATAAAACGTTATATATAATTTTGAGGATGCAACATCCCATAAAACGTAATGAGAAATAGGCGTTTGGTTGCCCGCAATAAGCTATTAAACTGACATATCCGCCATATTGAAACGTCATGTGCAAGTACCTCATATCTTGCGGACACTCACGTGACGAAGCGAATTAGCCAATCAGAACCTGTGGAGAAACTGTCAGATTGAAGGACGGCGAGCTGAAGTTTGTTTGGTTTATAGCGTATTATGCGTTTTGTTTTCATAGTTTGGCAAAAAAATATAAAATAACTCAATACACACTAAAAACTTTAATATGAAAACTGCCAAACTATGAAAATAAAACTCATAACTTCTGAACACGCTACTAAAACAAACTTCAGAGTTGCGTTCCAAAACTCTACTACAGAGTACGAAATTACTCAAAATCGTTCTAAAACTAATAACCTTACTCTCAGAGGGGGCTTGACATTAATGTTGTAAGTAGTTTTGTTAATTTTTTAAAATTTAATGAATATTGATAAATAAAAATAATTTATAAAGTTGTAGCGATTGTGATAAATTTTAGCACGTTATTTTTACAAGAAAAATATATTTCCAACAAAATAAGTCTTAATATAGTTGAAACATTGTTTAAACTTACGATTGTTATTAATTTGCAACAATAATGACAGTGTTGCACTAGTAAAACAATAAAACCGCGATTATCGATCACAACACAAAATGGTTTTCATATCAAAAAATTATACATGATTTTTAGAACTATGAAAAATGTATGTTAAACGAAAGAGAAGTTATGAAAAACAAAGTTCCAAATACTTTCAAGTAGATATGGAAGTAAAAAATAAGTAAAATTCCACTTACATTTCAGAGAGACGCAACAAAAATTTGCTTATTGTCTTGCACTAAACAAATCGATTTCCATAAAAATTATTATCTCAAACGTTGAATAAATATTTCATCTTGCTTTTCTGCGTAAATTTTCTAGCTTTTCCTAGTTTTTTCCTGCAGAAAATCATTTATTTGTAGTATCAAAATGCATGCTCGGCCATTTTCTTGACGAGCACATGACAAATGCCAAAAACAATGTTTTACATTGATGAAATAGCCTTAAAATGTTATAATAGTTTTCGTAAAATACAAAACAGATTGTTAACACAAAATATTTAACTTTCCTGAAATGATATAATCGGCCTTATTCTGGTGACCATTGTATCCGAAGCAATATTGTAATCTATACAATAATGATTTCAATGTTCTATAAGACATCGTATAGATTTGGTATTCTAGTGTCCACATTGTAATCGTATGAAAGTGGTATTGTAATGAATACAATATTGTATTCACCTGTTTGCAGTGATGTCACTCTATGGAAAATTGTAATAAAATCTTAATATTATTTAATTTAAATAAATAAATTTTACAATGTTAGTATATTTACATTCGCAGGATTGATATTTGAAGTAAAATAACGCAAATATTAATTTGTATATTGATAAATTTTATTAAATAAATATGATGAATTTCATGCGACAATTGGTAACAGTGACTGACACCTAACCTAGTATTTGCTTACATTTTGACGTTAGCGAATGACAAAAGTGTTTATCAAGTGAAACATCCACAAAGAGAAATTTGTGTGTAATAATCTAATCATGAGTTCATCTAAAAAGAAGGTTTCTAAAAGACAACTTCAAATTTATTTATCGTATCCAACAATTACAAGTAGTATAAACGAGTATAAAAGTAATATCAAAAGCGAAAGAAAGAAATACAAGAAATATATACAAATATGTGAAGATAAAATTTTGGAAAACAATTTGAAGATGAAATTGACAGCTGTCAAGATTAAAATGTACTTTGAAATGGGCCGTGCAGAAGCGTAATCGTCGCGGTCCTGAATACGGGTATTTAATCAGTATCTACAAATTCTGCATCTACCAGCCAAGTAGAAATTTATTTATATTATTACGAAAATAACAGTTAACCCCAGGGATACCTCAAAACGTACTACAAAACTCAGATGTTCGACAATAATTTGTGTCACTTCTTTTATGCTGCGACTGACGGACGCCTGACTCATAGAAATTTAAAAATCTTGGCCAACTGATGGTAGATTCCTTGACCATAAAATTGTAAAGCTTTTAGTATCTTTATATTTGTAGGACTCGCAATTTCTTCACGCTCCGAAGTAGGAAAGAATGGATCCAATTCTATAATAAAATCAGAAACTGACGCGATAGCCAGAAGATGCTATTGAACACATTCTCTGAAAGAGTTAAGGGATCACTAGCATCACGCAAAACTCTTCTATTTATATGTAAATCATGTCTAAATAAAAATATTTTTTATAACAAATTACATTTTTATTAATTAATAACTTACCGATTTCTTTCAATTTCAAGCATGTCAAAAATTAAAATAAAACCAATATTATCCATTTTTATTATTATCATTTCTTTATTAGTTACTATTTTTTCACTAAACTTTCCAAAAAAATACTGTTACCGAGTAAATTTCAGGAAATAGTAGAACTTTTCTACTATACAATGTTCATAACGCGAACTGAAATTTGACTTTACCAAAACCATGAATTTATACGATAATTGCTTCGTATACAATGACGTTTTAATAATAAATGGTTACCTGAATACTAATTTCATACCATATCGTATAGAATGTAATTATTCAGCCTTATTCTGGTGTCCATGGTATTGAATACAATATTGTATAAAATACCATTATTGTTTTCAATACAATAATTTTCCGAAATGGTATTCCGGTAACCATTAGTTTCAATACAATGTTGTTTCCAATACAATAATTATATTCTATACGATATGGTATGAAATTAGTATTCAGGTAACCATTTATTATTAAAACGTTATTGTATACGATGCAATTATCGTATAGATTCATGGTTTTGGTAAAGTCAAATTTTAGTTCGCGTTATGAACATTGTATAGTAGAAAAGTTTTACTATTTCATGAAATTAACTCTGTAACAGTATTTTTTTTGGAAAGTTTAGTGAAAAAATAGTAACTAATAAAGAAATGACAATAATAAAAATGGATAATAATGGTTGTATTTTAATTTTTGACATGCTCGAAAATGAAAAAAATCGGTAGGTAAGTTATTAATTAATAAAAATGTAATTTGTTATAAAAAATATTTTTATTTAGACATGATTTACGTATAAATAGAACAGTTTTGCGTGATGTAGTGATCCCTTAACTCTTTCAGAGTGAAGAAATTGCGAGTCCTACAAATATAAAGATACTAAAAGCTTTACAATTTTATGGTCAACGAATCTACCACCAGTTGGCCAAGATTTTTAAATTTCTATGAGTCAGGCGTCCGTCAGTCGCAGCATAAAAGAAGTGACAAATTATTGTCGAACATCTGAGTTTTGTAGTACGTTTTGAGGCATCCCTGGGGTTAATTCTTCTGTTCGTAATAAACTGTTCTGTTCGTAATAATATAAATAAATTTCTACTTGGCCAGGAGTTGCAGAATTTGTAGATACTGATTAAAAACCCGTAGCCAGGGCCGCGACGATTACGCTTCTGCATGGCCCATTTCAAAGCACATTTTAATCTTGACAGTTGTTCATTTCATCTTCAAATTGTTTTCCAAAATTTTATTTTCACATATTTGTATATATTTCTTTCTTCCGCTTTTGATATTACTTTTATACTCGTTTATACTACTTGTAATTGTTGGATACGATAAATAAATAAATAAATTTGAAGTTGTCTTTTAGAAACCTTCTTTTGACATGAACTCATGATTAGACTACACTATTACACACAAATGTCTCTTTGTGGATGTTTCACTTGGCACAAACACTTTTGTCATTCTTTAACTTCAAAATTTAAGCAAATGCTAGGTTAGGTGTCAGTCAGTGTTACCAATTGTCGCATGAAATTCTTCATATTTATTTAATAAAATTTATCAATATACAAATTAATATTTGCGTTATTTTACTTCAAATATCAATCCTGCGAATGTAAATGTACTAACATTGTAAAATTTATTTATTTAAATAAAATAATATTAAGATTTTATTCCAATTTTCTTCAGAGTGACATCACTGCAAAACAGGTGAATACAATATTGTATTCATTTCAATACCACTTTCATACGATTACAATGTGGACACCAGAATACCAAATCTATACGATGTCTTATAGAACATTGAAATCATTATTGTATAGATTACAATATTGCTTCGGATACAATGGTCACCAGAATAAGGCCGATTGTATTGGAAACAACATTGTATTGAAACCAATGGTTACCGGAATACCATTTCGGAAAATTATTGTATTGAAAACAATAATGGTATTTTATACAATATTGTATTCAATACCATGGTCACCAGAATAAGGCTGAATAAATCAAATAATAAATTGTGTTAGATTAGAATTATAAAGTTTTAAAGGAATGAAAATAAAATAATTTTCTATTATTGTAAACAAACTCACCATTTTCTTTTGTAAAGGGCTGAAATAAATTGATGTACTTCTTTTCACATAAGAAAATAATACGAGGCGCTTGAGAGCCGACCGTTTTTACATGTAATAAATAATTTAAGATTTGTCAATTAATATTTTTCGGTAAAAATGAACTATACCTGAATATTAAAAATTATAAAGTTGACATTAAAAACATGGTTAAATAATTTGTATTTCTGTCGATTTTTTTCTCTTTAGGGAACAAGTGTGAATTTGATCAATCAGAGGACGGAATTTCTTACGTGAAACGAATTGGGTATAGATAGATTAAAACATACAAGTGAACAACATATATCTTTTATTAATTCAAATCTAAGCATATAATACTGATTAGACAATAAAAAAAGTCTTCAAAATAAATACCATTATACACTAACCAGTATTTTATTTATTATTAGTATTATTATTTCATACATAAGTACTACATGAACTATTGTCTTCGTTTTAATTTGCTAGCAAAGGGCCAAACTTAGCATACATCATTCATCAGCAGTAAACAATAAATAGGAAAAATAAATACAAATAAATAAATAAATATTACATATTGTTCACATTAACAACGCTATGGCAATACTCAACACACTTGTCAAATTAAAAATACAAATGACACAAAGGGAACAAGAGTATATTTAAAAAAATGCCACGAAGAATAAGAACAAGATAATTTTATTTGTCAGCCATTTTAACTTTATTTTTATACATAATGTCTCACAATTTCGGGTACAAAGTTGAAGGGCATATAGTATTGACCAAAATGATTTAAAAAAGCTTCATCAACATAGGTGCGACCTTTAATAGCTGCAGAGATATAAGGCAGTGAAGAATGAGTTTTACGGGGTATATTATAAGAGCTCAATTTTCGAAATAGTTTAAACTAATCATCATTTTTGAATTAGCGAATTCTACTCTACTTTTGATGGTTTATATCTTAAAATATAGTCTAATCTATTTCTAGTATCCACCTTGATTATATTATGAAAATTAAATTTGAAATACCGGAATAGAAAAGAATTCACTAATCCAAAAATGAGGATTAACTTAAACTTTTTTGAGAATCGGGCTGTAAAAGTTACGATTACGATTATCTAAGACTTTTTGTTTACCTTTGAAAGATCATCTTCATCTAAGATATGCTTTTGTTTTTTAAAAATAATCAATTGTGCCAGGTAATATGTTGTGACGACCTTGACCAATATTTAATTTACAAATAACTTCTTAACTATTAGAAATTTTTATAGTATATTTACTGGCATAGAGAAAATTTTGTTCGATTTTAATTTTTTTCAGTTTTTCTTCGGTTCTAATACAAAATGCCCTGTTTATCGGAAACTATTGAAAATCGGACCATGTTGATTAAGCTTTTTTACTCATTTCGATCCTTAAAGTTTTTACCCCAAATTGTAATTGTGAAACACCTCCAAGCGGCCAGGTCAAAATTAAATACTAGCGGCTGATAAATGTAAAGAGTACAAATGTTCGGCGTTGGTCGGCTAATTCCGTTATAAACGTCAAGAAGAGCCACATCACATACGTCATCAAATAGTACAGCAAGGGAGCATTAATTTATATGTAAATAAATTTGAATAAAAATAGTTCATCATTATTTTTATTATATGCTTTATCCGAAATATGCAAAATTTACCTATTTCATAAAGTATAAAATGATACCTATTCAAGAATGCATGAATTTACATATATGGCTCCATTGTCATTTGAATTTTTTACAACACAGCAAAATATAAATATAATGAATAAATACACTGGAAAACACAAAACAAATATCGCTCGTCAATCAAGCTTTACCTTAAGTCGTCATTTTCTATAAAACAATCGCAACATCGCAAGATTCGCAAGGTACAGTCCGACCAGCGACTCGTAATCTCTGGTGGGAAAGGGTTTGAATAGTGCGCATGAAGAACGCATTAGGCTGGAAAGAAACGGATAGTTGCGAGCAAGAACTACGAGACACAATTTTCTTTACCGTGTGATAATGGTTTCAAAAATGTTTGATAATGGTATAAGTAGTTCTCTACATTAATTTTCACGATTTACAAATTCGAGAATATTCCCAATAAGTTCTTTTAAAATTTCTTCACAATTTTGAAAAATTTCTTTGAAAACCTTTGGGGTATTCCACCATAACAAAAAAATTTAAAAAAATTCAATTTAACTTAAAGTATGGCTCAATAAATAATAGTTAAAACAATGAAAACATTTTTTAAATAATTACTTTACGATATATTTCACATTTGCTAAAAGGGGAAATTGACGTCATACAATTGTTATCTTTCTCTCGTAGCTTACTCAGTGCAGTGTGTGTGAGAAAGACAAGTATAGGGGGAATGTGATGTTACACTGATTTCTCGAAAATAAAATACTGTTAAACTAGGAACAATTAAATTTTTTTAATACTATGAATTGCTTCAAAACTGAATGAAGTTTTATTTAAAATAATAAAAAAAATTGAGTGGACTACTCCATTCACAAATTGTGCTTTTTGTAATTTGTATCGCTGTAAATAGATCCAGGGCCTCTTTCTGCAAAATTCTGCATAACGATAACGTGTAAGAAAATATTTTTTCTACAGTAAATAAAGATAATATAAAGGAGCTAGTATATAGAGAATTTAAAAGAGTGTGCGCGGTTGAAGAAGATTCTCTTTCTTTCCAATTTTTATTGTTCTTCTTGTATCTTATACAAAGCAAGTTGATTATTTACGTAATTTTATAGTTCTAGTGTATCTTGTACAAAGTAGTTGAATATTTATGTAATTTTAGAACACATATGTTTAAACACACAACTATAAAAGAGTCAATGTACTTGTTTTGCATTTGAATTGCATTTGAAATTTGAACCTGTGTATATATCAGTTATATGAAATTGTAGTGTTGTAGGTAAACATTTTTTAACATTTATCAAATAATTAAAAATTCAAATACTTGTCTTCCAAAATTTAGGGGGGTGCACGTTTACGCCACTGAAGGCCAGGCTACTGCGTATCCAAGTTAATCGCTGGTCGGACTGTATGTTATTATGGCCAACCTTGTTTCATGGAATTTGCCGTTTCTGATAAAACTCTGTGATATTAATGATTCAAATTATTGAAAACAGTTTCGTAACATTTGAGAAAATATAAAATTGTTCCCCTCCTGTCAAATTTCATTGGCAGTGACTTGAAATAGACTAAAACGAATATAAACCAACACTCGATTCACCTAAGTACACTCACAAGGACAATTACGTTATGTTTGGTCATAATACCGAAATTTCGGATTATTCTTCGGACGCTATTAAACGGCAGTTTGGTAGCAGGGCCTCTACATTTGTACAAAATTATTTATCTCACTATTTTTCGGGACAAGTGTTATTTTTCTTGGTAAACTTACGATTACTCTAAAAAGGGTGAAGGTGTATTGAAAGAATTTTACTTTAAAATGAAATTTGAAAATTGGCAGTTGAATTTTGTACCAACGTTAAAAAATTGAGCAAATTTCAGCCAAAGGGGGAGATACTTTAATGTTTTATTAAGTAAAATTCATTTAAATTGGGCACTAAATTGCGAGGGTAATGTATCAAATATTACCGTGAAAGTATCAGTTTCTATTGACGACGGGACGTAAATAGCTCCCTTATAACCCTAAATAGCTTCCTTACTTCCCCATTTTGTGAAATATCAACAATTAGATATTCTAAACTTCTGTGAAATATATGCTCATTTTTATAATTTACAATTTTGTATTTAAGTTCTTTCACACTGTTATCATTTTCTTCTTAAATTTTCTATAGAAATGGATTACTAAGATACTTTGTTTCAATGTATCAATTTTCAAGTTAAAATTACTAAACACATAAATTTCCTAACAAAAATATAAAATGATATTTGGTTAACGATACTTTAAAAACTGAAATATCGACTTCCGGGTTGAAAATTTGTAATCCCCAGACAATCGTTTATATATGTGCTAATTCCCATAATGTTAAAATCCACTGAACACATAAATTATCTAACAAAAATATATAAATGGAAATTGCATTAAAATTGCCTATATGACATGTTTGGTTAACCATACCTTGAAAACTAATTGAGATATAGACTTCAGGGTTGAAATTTTGGAATTCCCTGACAATATTTTATATGTGTACTAGTCCTCATAAAGTTAAAATCACTAAACACAAAAATTAACTAATAAAAATTTAAAAATGGGAAACATTTCTCATTTCTGGCATGAATAAGTAAAAAATAAATCATCGGAAGTGAGATAGTATATTACCTCCGAGGTGGGAGATATTTCATTACAGCCGAGGGTTTATGTATATTACCGAGAGGCAAAGCCTCGAGGTGAGATAAAGCGCGAGGCTGTGATGAAACTCCCACCGTGGTTATGTATAATATTTTATTCACAATCATCCTCATTTTAAATAAATAATTTTCAAAATAAATCAATGAATTATAACATAACCTTTAATTTTATTTATTTACGACAGTGAGTTAATAAGTAATTGGTACGTTTGTAAGACAAATAACAATAGAAATTCAATGAAAATTAGCCTACGTAGGCTACGAATGAACATTTCAATGTTTCTCATTATGTCAAAATTTAAATGAAAAATGTATTTTAAAATCAATTTAAACTGTCGTAGATAAAATATTGAAGAATACACGTTTGATATTCGCTAGTGAAATAGAGCAATATGACGTCTAGCGGCGAAAATATGAACTAGTACATGGTAGTAAGTCCTAGCCAAGGTAGCGGCGAACGCATCGTTTCTGTCACTTATTTAACAAATAAATCACGAGTGGATTGAAATTTGTAGGCTATACTTCATTTTACGTAAGAAATTAGTAGATTACTCTTAAGAGCCGACCGTTTTTACATGCATTGAATAAATAATTTAAATTTGTGAAACCAAGCTTTGTCAATAATAAATATATTTATCTGTAAAAATGTCAAAATCTAAAATTGCACCAAAATATGGTTAAACATCACTTAATTTTGCAGATTTTATTTGAAAACTGACAGGCGATATTTGTTTCGTTTCTGTGAAATAGGTTTATATTCTGACCAATCAAAGGGTAGAATTTATATATCACTAACTAAACCAAAGCTATTCTTACGTGAAATAAAGTATAATAACAAAATCTAAAACTTCAACAGGTTTTAGTTGCGTTTAATCTATGTACGTCATTAGCACGCAGAAATCCAGAAATAATTAATTTCCATAATTTCCCGAAAACAAGAACCTAAAGTCTATAGAAAAATTTATTAGAGAAATTTGCCAATTTGAAATAGTTGGTAGACGAAAGTTATGCATTCATCTTTTAAAAATGGGAAAGGAACCGAGTAAAAATAATGCTTGCTCCTTGCATTTTGTAAAGCAATATTATATTTTGCCGGGTATAACTACAAGACAATAATTACTTAGTGTTTTTATTAAAATACTTCGTAATGAAATCTAAACTTGTAGACCTGCCTGCACAAAGATGACAATAAAATAATAATACTTATCTCTCCATTAATCTACCAAAGACTGTAATAATGCAGTACTATGTAGATTCAAGAAAAAGACTCGAATCATGTAAATTCAAAATTCAAGAGAATGCTGAACATAATTTTTATATGAAACGGACTAGTTCGCAAAATTCAAAATGTTATTCATACTAGAAACATTATTTTTATTTAATATTAACTATAATATTAATATTACTTTGTATTTCAAACGCCGCAGTGTATAAGAATACAGTTGCGGGAAACGAAGCATCTACCTTAAACCGGCCATATTGTTACGTCACGCGCTAAGCTCCTCCTCTTCTTCACTCGCGAATAGCCTAATAATGAAACTTGCGTGATTAAAACACTCGGCTCACCGCCTCGTGATTTAACATCACACGCGTTTCATTATGAACGCTATATCAAACTTGTATCCTTAATATGTATCTATAATATTTTTGACAGCTCTTTTAAAATTTGTTTTAGCCTACTTTATTATAAAGATCTATGACAATTTTCCTAGGCAACCTCTACATAAACATTTCCAGCCCAAGAGATGGAAGTGAAATCTGTTATTTCCAACCCAAGAGATTGTCATTAAAGTTAGGAATGACATATTTCTTAACCTTCAAAAGATTAGGAATCGATATATTACTATAATGATTGTGAATAAAAAATATTATATGCAACTACATTTTACATTTCACCCTTTTTTAAATGAATTTTACTTTTATCAACTAATTTTAATTATTATGAAAATGAATTATTGAGGGTAAAATTCTTCCCAACCAGCCCACTACTCGTATATTTAAAAAGTATCGAAAAATCTATATTATCATCCCGTAAAATTCTCAAAACATCCGAGCCTTAAAAATCTCAGTCTTTTCAATCACGAGACACTCACGTGAAGTGAGCTGCCCTACCTTACAAACCGTATCAAACTGTACAAAGCTGAAATTCCCTACTAGCTGTCAGTCTTCTAGAGTGGGTAAAGTCTTTCTAGAGGTGTGATTACACGGACGCTTCGTCTATAACGGTGATCACACGACTGTTTGATTGACTTTGATTTTGTCCTGATCGCCATTTTCCGTTGTTTGTTGAGTTGGTACTCGTGGATTTTGGTTCTTCCACTATGGATGGCTCGTCTGTTGTCCCCTGGGTCTGTCTGGACCTCAAGAATATATTTTTTTATTACATGTTCCTCATTATAGTTCAGACAGGATTGGATTGGGGACTAAATTTTGTTCTGGCTTTGTATTACTGTATTGAGGTATATTCACAATAACTCTAGATTTAGGCTGTGTCCGATGTCGCATTATGGCATTTAGTCTATAAGTTTTAGGTCTTCTTCACATAAATACAACTCCGAATAGCGCATAGTGATATCCATTGGTTTGTATGGCAACACTTTAGAACAAAAATGAATTATACAATTCGATTCAATTTGATGCTTGAGAGTAAATGTTAATATTATATTTCATAAAACAGAAGCTAAGAAGCTATTCTTTGACAGTAAATTTGACGTTTTGTACAAATTATAGCAATGAATATGATTTGTTTAATTAGTTCGCGTCAACTTCAAGGCATAGTATGCTCCTGCAAAACCCTAAAATCTAATTACTAAAATTCTAAATAATTACTAGATTTAGGGCATATAAATTTAAGATTTAAATATTAGGGTGATAAAAGTGCAACATCGGACACAGCCTTATTGTTCTGTACCAATAATTTGATAAGAAAGGACAATGACAACTTTTCTACTCATAATTTTCAGTTTATTTTAACCCCTGAATCAAATTACAAAATCATGGGCATGTTACTTTTGAAACACCCTGTATACTATATTGTATACTTATTAATCAAATCAGATGTAAATAAAATATGTCATTTACATTTTGTAATTAGCATTATTTATAGTTTAAAACAGTGGTCCTCAACCTTTCCAATACCGCGGAACACTTTTGTGAGGAAGAACTTTAAGTGGAACACTATGAAAATTTTAATTGAAACCAATATTTGACAAATAGAATTATTTAAACATATCAGCTGTTTATATGATTATAGCAAAGCTGACTGATTTATGAAAGTCAATCTTTTTATAATTCTATATCTCTATGGGCCGGTATTATAAATGTCTAGTTAATTAGTTCCATAGTAAATTTAATTAAATGAACAAATGCAACACGAATTTTTACAGAAATGATATAAATGTTATAAGAACATAGAAATTGATTTGAATTTATTCACTTTACTTTGGAACTATATTTAACCGGCCCTATATCTATTGAATATGAAGGAAAATGTATAGACAATAAGATGTTCTTTCATATTGATAATTACATAAAATATCAAAAAATGATATTTAACTGCGTTTTTTCAAGAAAAATTAAGAACTTCAAATAAGTGTACTTCCGGTTGACCAATTATAACCAAAATCTAATCAGGTCTGTAAAGAAGAAGTATACGAAAGAATTATAAATTTTAGAATTGTAGTATTGGAGTTATCGTCGGAGAAAATTTTGTCACACACAAAAGTAAATTCAAATTGTTTTCTGCTACTAATAACTTGCCTATCGTTGTTAAAATATTTTCATTTTTACTCAGTATCCTAGTATTGATTTTTGTGAATAAAATGTTTTCATTTTGAAAGAATCGAAACAAATATTTTCTTAATTCTAGTACGCGGAAAAGCATCATTTTCCGCGAGAGGGCCACCTAACTGCTGTGTTACAACTCTACTCAAAATATTCCGCAATTATACGGGCAATGTTTTTGCAATAAGTCCTTGGTTATGCAAGAAGGAATGGTTGAAATAAATCTAATAAATAAATTTCAATTTTCAATACAAATTTTAACACATTTTCATATACAAAACAGTTATTTACGTAAAGAGGGCCGAAAGGAAACGTTTACGCTTGCGGACGAAATTTGACGTGTAGCGGAGGGCTTTTATTCTTTCAAGGGTGTAAACTTCTTCCGGCCTGAGATATGTACAACGTTTTACGCACTATTGCAGTCAAATGTAATGTTTTTAAATTATTTTTTAAATACATGCAAAGCTTGTTGCTTTGTAAAAATATTACGTGGCCAGGTTAACCTTATTTTGTCGTTATATTATAAATACCTAATTAAAGAAATACTTCTAAAATTCATATAATTAAATAAATTAAATTTTTAACAACCCGGCGGCCGGTAAAACTGGCAAAAAGTCCGGCGGGTGTAATGTTCAACTTTCCGCCTTGGTAACTAAGATGTAAGCAAACAATTTTAATTCAGTTGTACGTAACAGTAATTCTGTTGCAGTTCACAAAGCAAGTTAAATTAAAATTGCCTAAAATTTTCGCAGAAAATTTTCGAAGTGCTCGGTTGAGAACCACTGATTTAGAAGATACCGTCGTTTTGTTGAACGGGTATGCATTTCGCGGCCTGTCGGTTGCCAGCCGACTAAATTCATCTTCAACGGAATCTTATCCAGTTAAAAAACTTGGGGGTTGAAAATAGTTTTTCCTTACCTAGCCAATGACCACCGTCGTCCACGTCTGTCCAAAATAACTGGCATCTCTGCGATGAGATTATTCTCAAATTCGCTGAGCATGAGGTAGTTTTCCACCTTATTGCAACTAGTAATACAATCGCCGATGTAGTCAAGATCATCTAGCAAATTATCTGGAAGGTCCATGTCTGCTATTCCTTCTTCGGAGATGCAAGTTAGTTCAGGTTTGTCGCCATTGCCCAAGTTGTCCATTAGACCATCTCCTGAAAAGAAAAAATTAAATACTGAGGAACAATAGAAGTCCGTATTGGTGACGACACCGAAGAAAATATTTCCGGTCGCTTTCAGACTTATTCTACGGATAATTTTGACAGCGAAAAGATGTGTATGTCTTGAAATATTGCACGATTTTTTTTTTCTTTGCTTTAATCGAAAGATTCCGATTTAAACATAAATATACTTTTGCTGTTGTTTAAATTTAATATGGTCGCCTAAATGGCAATACTGGCTATATCATTTTTTGACAAAACGAATTGTCAAACATTTCTTATTTCGAATTTCGCAGGAAATCGATTTTAGGTAGCCAAATATAATTTTTCAGATTTTGAAATGATTGAAGTAAAAATATGATATTTTATATTTTATGTACATTCTGAAAAAAATATATAAAATACCGATTCCCTCTGCTAGATTGAAAGTTGTAACCATTTCCGCTAAAACCGGAAGTGATTAAAATTTCTCACTAGGATCAACTTATGAGCCTCTTTGTCTAGTTAAACTTTGCATATTAAAATTCTTTTGTAACTTTCAAAATGAACGAAATATCATCCAATATTCAGAAATTTTAACAGAAAATCATATTTAATAATACTGAAGAACATACTCGCATTTCGTAAAAAAATATATTATTGTTTTTGTCGAAAAAGTTATAAGTGTACATCGAAACGTCGGTTTTGTACGAATATTGTTGAGAATTCAAGTAATTATTAACACCTATTTATACTCTCTTTGAAATATCGAAAAAAATTTAACAGTTAATTGAGGCGTTTTTTAGGAATCTGTTTAACACCAAAACATTTTCGATGTTTGAAAAGAAGCGCCAATTGCACAAAACATTAAGAGAATAAATCCAGGGAAATAGCCTCTTAAAACTTAATAAACGACAATATAACAACAAATAATGTACAGTACTTACAAAGAATGAAATCATAATTGATATAATATTTGAATGAGCCTGTTTCACATTTTTTAAAAAGTATTATAAATGAAAGTTAATACAATTTTTCATAGTAATACAAATATAAATAATAATTTATTATTAAATATCTTTCAGAACTCATATTATTAATTGGAATAATACTACCTTTTTTTTACCTCTCGCTAAGAGAGGTATTGGAATCATGCTAAAATTCGCATATCCAGATTTTTGTGAATAAGCACGATTTAAGGTCCCTAGAACCCGATTATAACATTTTTACGATGATGTCTGTGTGTGTGTGTGGATGTGTGTATGTGTGTGTGTGTGTGTGTATGTATGGATGTTGGAGGGACGATTCCTCAAAAACTATAAGACTTAAAAAATATTTAACTGCAGTTTCTTAAATCTGACATTCCTGGGAAGAGCTGAAAAGGTTTTGGTAACAATTGAACAACCGGAAGTAGTACTTTCTTAAAAACATTCTTCTAAATATAATTTTTTGGGAGTTTTTTTTATTAAATATTGAAGAACATAAAATTCTCCATCTAATACACTTAAAATTTTTATTATATCTTGTATAGATTTAGAGATAAAGACACTATAATTTATAGAGTACACTAATCGCAGAGGCCAAGGCACTAAGGAAACCAGTTGACAAATTCCAATGTTTATAACATGACATATGTCATTGTCAAATATCAACATTTTTAGTGACATTCTGATAGCTTTTTCTGGGAAGTATATTTAATTTTTCTTATTGTTTTATTAATTAAATATTTGAAATTATAGGTAAAATTGTGGTAAAATGCATATATCCATCAGAAATTCCGCCAATCTGGTTAATGAATTGGAACAATCTCGGACATGAAAATGATATAAAATAGATATAATTAGAATTATATGTGTGCAGAAGACATGTTAAATACAATAAAAAACAATATTTGGGTAAAGTTCTGTAATATTTTGTTATAAAACGACGGTTCGAATGCGAAGTGCAATACAATACTTATATAGCCTAATATGGAAATGGCGAGAGGTCTTGTGCTGGCCACAACAGATTTTTTCTTCAGGGGATACATTGACATAAATACAGGGAATTTATTTTAACATGCAACATATGGGGAATCACTTCCATGGTTACTCACTATTGTCAAAAAATGACAGCAATGTAATTTTTGTGCATTTTAAAATGCAACATACAAAATTTGTAGTTTTGTATTATCAAAACTAATTTCCAATAAATTAGCCTACATACGATTAACAAATAATCAAAACATGAATGTTGTACATCTTAACAGACTTTAGCTTACAAAAATTGATAATTTTCATGTAATAAATGTTACAAAATACCCCCAATCACTCTCAGGCAATATTCTAGTCGGTCGTAATAAGAATTGACACCATTTGTGATGTGTTTTGTAGGTATCTCCTGTGCTGCAATACTATTTATAATGTTGCATTTTAAAATGGACAAATATTACATTGCTGTCATTTTGACAATAGTGAGTAACCATGGAAGTGAAGAACTATAATGTTGCATTTTAAAATAAACTCTCTGTATGTGAAATAGCAAAAACAACAAGTAACCAAGGTAACAAGAAATGTTCATAAATGTTACCTTTTTATGTATACAATTTTCTAGACAATATATGCATGCCCGGCAATAACATGGACGGCGAACATGCATTTTCTCAGGAAAAAATCTCCTTTTGTCAGAGGAAAAACCGTCCCAAAAACTGTCAGAGAAGTGATCTGTATAACTCAAAGACGCTTTATACAGAACTTAAACTAAAAAAAAGGTAGTATTATTCCAATTAATAATAATTTATTGTAATTTTTACAAATAATTAGATAAAAAGATTGGCGTCAGGAAGAGTCAAGAAAAACAACCCTCCACGGCTTCGGCTTTGACGTCGGAGTACATTCAGCACGACATTCATAGTCAATAACAAAACACTTTACGTTATTTATATAAATAAAAATAGGCGTTGGTCACATGTTAAAATGTATGTACTCTGACGTCACAGTCTGTTTCAGATCACATGACTTTTTCGAAATATGACACTAATTTCAATATTTTATTGTAAAATATCTATTGGATATTTCATAATATTTTCATATTAGAGGATCTTTAAAGAACAATATCTTTTAAAATTAACACTTAGACTTAGAAGTCATATAAAACTTCTTGCAATAGCCCTATTGTGTTTGTGGAAACCGCGCTTGACTACTACAGCGCATGGCAACCAACAGAATCACAAGAATTTACCTGTCATAATTCTTTCGATATTTCAAACAGAGAATAATATAATCACAATCGAAAAATCATCCTACCTGGTGAAGGCCCGGCGAGTTCCGCCCCCAGGACCAAAGCCGCCGCCGCCGCCCCTGCAGCGGCCCCGCCCCCTTCGTTGTCTGGTTCCTGAGTGAAAGACAACCTCCTTCTTTGTGGACACGATTCAGAGACACACAAATGTCGCGTTCCATTAGCGCGAGTATGTTTATGCCTAGATAACTGCCGACGGTGCAAGTCTATGAAGAAGAGAGTCAAAGACCCCACTAGGACACAAGTGGAGGAGAAGTAATATCCGGCTTTTCCTCCACAACCTACGTTCATGTAGCCTAAAGGACAATATTTTTAATTAATAGGAGCAATGACATAAAAAGAATATATAAGTACCAGAAATAGGAACTCCAATAGCAATAGGAATCGCTTGGGAACATTGGACGAAACCCCACGTACGAGCAAAATTCCTAGCACGAACTCTTTCGTACGTATACATTTTAAGAGAATAGTGGTAGCCACCACAAAATATTCCTGTAAAAATTATAATTATTACAATCAAAGGTTTGCATTATATACGCAGTTTGATCAATTTAAAGATTATGTCCTACAGATTATATCTATAAATACTAGGGGTCGTTTCTATATTCCCGGACTAGGAATGAAAAGAAAAGATTAGAACAGCAACAAAAATTTATTTTTCAATATAGGCTCCTTGCTTTTGGATAGAAGTATTACATCGTTTCAATAACTTTTTTAAGCCATTATAAAAATATTTCTTTGTTTTGTCAACAAAATCCCTTTCAACAGTCGCTAAGTTCGTTATCATCCCTTATTTTTTCCACCTTAGGTTGTGTCCAATGTTGTACTTTTATCACCCTAATATAAATAAATAAATAAAAATAAATATGTCATCACGGCATATTACCCATTTCTGGATGTGCCAGTATCTACAACACATGCAGACATCGGTAATGATGACGATATATATTACCGTGTGAGCGCTAATATCCAAATTCTAAATTTACATGCCCTAAATCTAGTGATTATTTAGGATTTTCGGAATTAGATTTTAAGGTTTTGCAGGAGCACACTACGCTTTGCAGTTTGCGCACACAAATTGAACAAATCATGTTTGATTTTGATAGAAATATATTTTAATTCATTTGACATTTCATTTCGATGCAATATTGCCAATTTAAGCAAAGTTCAATATTTAAGTTACGTTGGTGCAAGCGGCCATTAAACAAAATTTTTATCTGTAATAATGCCCGATTGCAGCGTTGACGCTTAAATTTTAAGTGTTCCTTAAATTGACAATATTGTATCGAAACGAAATGTTAAAAATGGAAAAGTGAATATTGCTGCCAAAATTTCGATTTGCACCTTTTGTTTAAGCCTAGCTTAAAATTTACAGCTGGATTCTCGAAAAGTTTAAGCTAATCCTCATTTTTTGATTAGAGAATTTTACTCTAATTTTGACAGTTTATGTCTAATAAAATATAGTCTAATCTATTCCTAGTATCTACCTTTTTGCCTTCCGTCACCTTTAGGTAAGGAAGGTATTGTCTTTGGTCAAAAAATTCGTTGGTGAGTTTTTAATGAATAAGTACGTTTTAAGGTCCCTAGAATACGTATTTGCTATTTTTAAGATGATGTCTGTATGTATGTGTGTGTGTGTCTGTGTGTGTGTCTGGGTGTGTGTGTGTGTGTGCGTGTGTGTGTGTGTGTGTGTGTCCGTGTGTGACAAACTTTTCTCCGACGATAACTCCAATACTACAATTCTAAAAATTATAATTCTTTCGTATTCCTCTTCTTTACATCCATATGAAGAGCTGATTAGATTTTGATTATAATTGATCCACCGGAAGTACCCCTATTTGAAGTTTTTAGCAGTTTTTATTGAAAAAACGCAGTTAAATATCATTTTTCGACATTTTGTGATTATCAATAAGAAAGAATATCTTATTCTCTATACGGTTTGATTATACATTTTCCTTCATATTCAATATTATAGAGTTATAGAGACATTAAGAGATATTAACTTTCAAAAATTAGTCAGCTTTGCTAAAATTATGGAAACAGCAGATATTCAAAAAAAATTTAATTGACAGATGTCAGTGTCAAATGCAAAACCAAAGTTATATGTGAATGTGATAGAGTGTCTCTCGCAAATGATTTGCAGTTGCGCCTCACCTCAAAATTTGAATTTTCAATGCCGGAAGTACGAGAAAGGCCAAAGAGAAGATGGAAGGACTGTGTAGCAGAAGATTTGAGAGAGGAAGAATTGCATGAAGAAAATGTGTTGGACAGGAATGAGTTAAAGAGAAGAGTAAGAAACAGAGACCCCTAATAAAATAGGGAAAGGAACTTTCGGTACAAAATTTGTAAAAAATAGTGTGTTCGGGTTACAATTTTACAGGATATATAGAATCTTTTCCAAGGAACTTTTGGTATCGGATTTGTACAAAATACATTGAATTGACGGAAGGTTTTGTGCTGGCCACAACAGATTTTTTGATAATATTTTGAAGATTAAATTTTAAATAACGGATTAGAATAGAATTCACTTATCCAAAAATGAGGATTAGCTTAAACTTTTTTGAGAATCGGGCTGTAAGTGTTAACGGTGCAAATAGGCATAATTTTTTTTTTCAAAATTGTCAATATTTTTTGAGATATTTACAAGTTTAAGTTTCATTATGTCATTACTTTCCAAGTCGGGGTACCATTACTGAATTAATTTAGAAGCGTCGGTGTTGCAAGAATAAATGGTGTTTAACTGAGATAGATTTTAACGAGATTCTTAGGTCGCCAAGCGTGTCAAAATGCTTTCCAATTAATATGTGTCTAATACAAACTATTCGAGCAATATTATAAAAACCCCAGCTCAATCAAAAACGAAAATTGGGCGGAATTTATTTTGTTCAAACCTCGTCTTCATTTCGTTATACATGAAGAATAAAATATAGATTAAGACTCACCATATATCCATGCGAACATCACATATCCATGGTAGTTTCCATGGACAGCAGTCAACGCTAAGATGGACAATCCACACATGAAGACAGCAGCTTGGCACAAATATTGTCTTGCGATTCGGCATTCCACAGAATTGTGTACAACTAGAAGTCCAAAAGCCGCACAACCTAAAGTCCAAGCGAGACCTAGGTACGCTTGTAATAGAACCTAAAAAGACAGACGAAACATCAATATTAGTATTTTTTTTAAATGGTAGCTTTCTAAAAATGTAGATTTTTTTACCGCTGTGTCTCCAAGACCTTCTTCTTCAGCTTGATGGGCGAGGTAGAAAATAGGCGTGTTGATACCAAAAGCTGAGATACCAGTAGACACCAAAAGGATCCTAACAGTTTTGCTCCTCAGAGTTGAAAAATCGAAGAATGGAGGACGGTCATCAACTTTATTCTTGTCTTTTATCTTGCGCTTTTGGTTCTTGAGGTGGAGGATGGCACGTCTTTGGGGATGGTACAAAGAAGCTGACCGGTAGAATGTCCCCAAAATAAAGGTAAGAAAGACGACTCCGGTTACTGCTTGCAGACCCAATCGCCAACCTATTGCACTGAAGAAATGTTCATGCCACTGTTATAATTTTAATGTATATTATATATGGTGTCCAGAAAGGGTATCGGGTATTTGATAACTGAATAAAACGAAAAATATAAATAATTAAAATGGTTGTTTATTTTTTACCTCCCGCTACCCTAGGTAGATATTTTAGTGAATAAGCACGTTTTGATGTCCCCAGAATCCGATTTTAACATTTTTACAATGATGTCTGTGGGTATGTAAAGTGTGTGTGTGGATGTGTGGATCCTGTGGACACGATTACTCAAATACCATCAATCAGAAAATTTTGAAATTTTGTATACCCATTCTATAGTAATAAATAAATAATTTTCCTATTTAGTGACTTTATTAAGAAAATAAATAGCTAGATTTTTTATATTTTTTGTTTTATTCATTTATCAAATACCCGATTCCCTTTCTGGACACTTGCATATTGCCGAAAATTTGTTGTTGTTCCATACCTGATGGCCCCTTTGATAAATGCAGACATAACAGCAATGCCTAATCCACTGCCGCTAACAATAAATATTTCTACGAATTCTCTACGTCGTTTGAAGTATTGGGCCACCATTAGAGTAGAGCAGTCACGAGTGATTCCTACTCCTACGCCGACTACCGTACCATAACTATAAAATGAAACAAATTTTTTTTTATTATAGCATTAATTTTTACCGCGAATGAATATTTTTCAAGCATATAAAAGGCTGACATTCGAAGTATTGATGAAACTGTTTTAATGGGGTCGGCCACTATTTTTTTTTTTTTTTAATAAACTTCATCTAAACGAGTAGGATAAAAAGTCGATCGTTCGAACTTCGCTGGAAATTTATATGGGATAAGAATAAAAAGCTGACAGAGCTGACTGCTACTCATAGCTGACTAAAATAAAAACCACTGTCTATACCAATTAGGAATTGCCAGTTAAGTATTGTTATAGTTTTTTTTTTTTTTTTAACTAAACTACCAGCGATGTTAGATCGTGTGTGCCGCCGACAAACATTTCTTGCACGGACTTTGTCAGTGACGTAGGTAGTAATTATTCTTGTCTAGTGTAAGTAATAACAAATTTTAGTTAGTTTAAATTGTTATTGTTGGTCATAAAGAATTTAACAAGAGATTTCACTGAATTGTACGGAGCTCAACCTTGTTTGTAGAAAATAAAATCAACAGATTATATTGATAAAAATGAAAAATGAAGCTTACAATGTTTTTCTCGAAAAACTAAAATATGTGCAACCTGATGTGACCAAAAATATATAGTGCTAGTATTTACTCTCAATGAGGAGTGATTAAGTTATGACTAAAATAACAAATTCTATTGTATTGTATTCCTTCCAATGCATTTTTAAATAGTAGCCAGGTAATTAGTGTGTTAGGGTGACTAAAATATCGGATTCCTCTCTAAATTCTTCAAGTAAGTTCATATAGGATATCGACTTCCGGTTTGAAAATTTGCAATCCCCACATATCCTTTTATATGTGAACTAATTCATATAAAGTTAAAATCACTAAAAACATAAATTACCTAACAAAAATATAAAAATGGGAAGTTGCACAAAGTGTCTTAAATAGATGTTCAACGTTGATAAATGCGCAGTAATGTTTTAAAACAAATACGTCCGTGAATGGTCTGCTTTTTAATTGCCATTACTACAGGCTGTCATTCAATATATCTTTCACTTTCATTCAAACGCACGTGGTTTCTATCTGGCATGGCATCATAAATTCAAACAATTTTTATTTGGTCTACTTTCGTTATTTCGTTTACCTGAAAATACATTTGAAAAACTAATAACTTTTTAAAAATTTTGATATCTATCATATAGTTTGTTTTTAAGTTCTAGGTTTAGTATAAATAACCCATATTTTGATTAGTTAGTATGGTGGAGGACCCCATTAATATAAAACAATAAAAACTATTGTAGAAATATTGTTAAGTAATTTATACTCACCTAAAGAAGAGTTGATGGAACTGGCTAGCGAAAGAAGTAAAAAGACATCCTAGAGCTGTGACGAGACCACCCATAACAGCTGTAACCCTTGTACTTTTGCGGCGACAAAACGCTATAGTTACTGGAGACACTAGAAGTGCTACTCCGGTCGACATAGCTCCCAGCCATCCTGAAAAACACAAAATACAAAAATGTTAGCATAGTTATTCACAAATCCTTCATATACAGAGTGTTTCAACATAAGTGTAAAAATTTTTAAGGGCATATAGTACTGAACAAATTCAGATTCAGATTCAGATTCCTCTTAACAGAGCTGTTCACTACGTGAAACTAAATCCTGGATACGCCAGGCCCACCCTGTAAGAGTATTAAGGACAAAACACTAACAGCCGGCCTATGCACCTTGACACGGCGCGGACTAGAGACGTCTTGCTAACACACTCTAGTCAACAACCACAACATAGAAACATAAAAATTTGTTTAACGTCCAATGGACTCCCCAACTTTTTAATGGAAATCTGGGTTGGGTGACTTTTTTAACGTGGGATTCTACCACTTATTTTATGTCGATAGCGAGTCAATGAGGTCTGGAACTTTTACTGTGGCATTCCAATTATTGTCCATAAAGATGGATGCGAATTTAGCAGATATTTAGTTGAATTTCATTTGCGGGATGACCTTAATTTTAAAGTTTCCTTTTGACATCTACTTGAAGCTTGGTTTTCTGTTTTATTTCAGAATTGTTGTTCTCATTCCTTATTGCAGTTTTGGTGTATTCCTAATTCCTAGGCTTTGCATTACTACTAATTTCTTTCCGTATTGTTGATGCTATTACAATTAGAAAGTAAACCTGAAAAGAAAATTAATATCCCAAAGCGAAAAGATCCTTAGAAAGTAAACCTGAAAAGAAAATTAATATCCCAAAGCGAGAAGATCCTTAAAAGGATTATTATGTAGGTGAATTTAATGCCTATCTTTTCAATCCTCTTATGGTGAAGTGAATAACTCCTTTATTCTATTATCCAATTTCGATTTACCGACTGAAAATGAATCCTATTCTGTCCTAAGTTATTTGCTAGAATTTTCTTCTAAATTCCTTATTTTGGCCAGGGCCTTAATAATTCCTTGTTGTATTTATAAATTATTACACATTTTCACTTCACTTCACCTCACTATACTTCACTATCATAATATTATTATGAAATTACACAATCACTACGGAGCTCAATTAAACACGTCCGTCTCCTACTGTGGTTGAAAAAAGACTCAAGGGCATATAGTACTGAACAAATTGAGTAAAAAAAGCTTAATCAACATGGGTTCGATCTTTAATAGTTTCCGAGATTTGAGGCAGTGAAAAATGAGTTTTTACGGAGTCTACCTCTGCTATCTTGAAAACTATAAGAGTTCAATTAAATAAGACTTAGATGAGCTTTTTTTTTAAGTTAAATGTTGTGGCGACCTTGGCCAATATTTCATTTTCATATAACTTCGTAACTATTAGAAATTGAGAAAAATGTTTCATATAAAATTTTATTTTATAGTCTATTTACTGACACAGACAAAATTATTTTTTTTATATTTCTTTTGAAACATCTATATAAATAAGATAAACTTTAAGGGCTGGTTTTGATGAATTTAATTTATAAATTTACATTTAGAAATTTTGATTTAAAATTACAATTTTCTCTCTGGTTTATGTTCGATTTTGAAATTCTGGATATGACCAATCAGTATCTATCACGTGACTTGTCACTGCTTGTCATTTGACGTTTCACCTGTTATTAGTTCAGATTTAAGGGAACAATGTTATATTTATAGCCATTAATTTGTTAGACGCTAATGAACAAGATGATTTTTTAATAATATCGGGAATGTTTTTTTATTATTGTTAATTTGTATAATAAAGAAATTAAACAAACACAAACTTAAAAAACATAGATGATCTGTACGGCCGTGGTTAGGCCTGTGAACACAGATTTGCGAGCGGGCAGTATCATAGTTTGTTTCTGAAAGTGAAATAACAAGATCATGAACAATTCTTCAAACATACTCGAATGAGTGCGCATGTATTTAATGGGGTCCTATACCATAGTCATATTTTAACTATCTTAAATAAGAAGACGAAAATATATATAAATTAATGAGTATTAGTGAAAAAAATTTCTTTAAATATTGACTAGGTCACAAACTATAAGCGATTGAAGATGATTTCTAATTGGGTATGACGCGTTAGGTACTAAGAATTTGACTGGTCGCCTGATTTTAAAAAGGGGATTCGCGCGTCTATAGCGGTCACCTTTAAAAGAATATGAAATGTCATGTTGTGCCATAACCTAACAAAACATTTAACAAGTTTGTGTTTGATGAATTTGTTTAATTATAACACCAATAATATTAACAATAATAATATATTTATAATTAAATCAATTTGTAATATTAATTAAATTAATAATAATATTAGTTAAATTAATATTGATACTTCAAAACAGGCCAACACTGGCGCCATCCGTCGTCATGCTTAGTGTAATAATATTGTCAAACTGTTTCAATGTTCTATGATTTATTAGGAGAAAAAGGTTATTATTTACGTTATTTATACTTAATAATAATTTCTTCATGAATATAAAGTATAAGTTTTTATTTACAAACATTTCAGCTATGCAAACATGAAAAAAATTGTTCCCTCTATAACTAACAGTTTGTCCCATTGTTTGTCGATTACTTGTTAGTACCTGCTACGTCACGCACAAATTCTTAAACTTTAAAAATTCATATCTCGCTTATTACGTAAAATTTTTAAGTCGCGTTTGCACTAAAATTCTTATTTTATCCTGTTCTTACAGAAAAAAATAAAAAAAATGATATAGGACCCCATTCTTCAAACATACTCGAATGAATGCGCATGTATTTAATTCCTTCCTATCCCTCGTTGCATTGCAATTAGGTACGCAAAAGTTTTTATTTTTGTACAATTCATTTGCTTATTAACAAAAAACAAAATATTAATTTGTTCCTGCGAATCCATCTTCAAAATGTCAACAACTTACAAAAAGAAAAGACAGTTGACAGATGAAGTAAAATTATACCTTACCGCCATGTTTAATAGTTTAATAGTTCTCTTTTGTGATTGGTCGAATTTGAAATTTACATTTGGAAATATAAAATTTATAGGCCAATTCTGAACAAAACTGTGTCTTACAGGTCTGTAAATCTGTAAAAACCTGACAAAAACGCAACTATTTTTGTTTATTAATATAAAATTATACATTAGGGTGGTAACTTTCGTTGCGATTTTGTTAATTTATTTACAGATTTACAGATCTGTAGACTTACAAATCTAAATTACAAATTTCTAAATTTGTAAATCGTTCATAAACCATTTTATGCGTGTTAAGTGAGGTTATATTTTAAAATCTAAATTATAAATTGTAAATTCGTAAATTAAATTAAATTCAGTATAAACCACCCCTAATAATTAAAGGAGTATTTTTTTTGTTATGCTATACATTTATTTTTTTAATATTACAATATTATTCTAGTGAATTTTTTGGTGACATTTTCCGTAAGTCTATCCGGTATTTAGCGGTCATGGAAAATTAATGAACACTTAAAGATTTTTTCTTGCCATTTCCATCACTTTCGAAGATAATAAAAAACTTTTACTGCCCGTATCCAAGCGACGTGAATGTATTTTTTGTATGGCGCCTCGTATATCAGATGAGGAATTCGGATTTTGGTTTTGCGTTCGCCTGCGTTCAACTGTTTGATATTAATCACAGCTCACATGGATTTTCAATATAAAAACGATGTGGGTTTCATACAACTTTCAGCGGAAGCAAAAAAGTTTCAGACAATAGTGGGAACTTTGTTCAAAGTGTTTTTAAATTTACTAGACCATTTTTATTTGCTATACAAAACCGATCAACCAATGATTCCGTTCAGATTGTGCCAATTTTAAATAAAGAAATATACTGACAATTTTTTAGAAGCATTGACCTTAAGGTGGTTCTATCATGATAGTTTCATACAAAAGTTTCCCTAAATTAAAGAATTTACAAAAATAGATATTCTAATTTTTTAATAGTTTAGAGAGAATTAAATTGTTTTTAAATTTCATAGCAAAGGGCCGTATAAATGTCCAGTTAAATTTGGTTCCATAGTAAATTGAATTAGTGAACAAATGCAACAGGAAGTATATTCAAGAAAAATTTGCTGTGGCCAGCACAATACCTCTCGCCATTTCCGTTTTGTTACATAATATCGAATTTAACATTTTTTGTACACAAATAATTCTATCTACTCTTTCATTCATATAAGGAATCTCGTCCTACTCTTCTAAACTGTTTAAGATGGTTCCAATTCTTGACGGGATTGGCGGTATTTCTTATGCCCATTTGCACCAACAATGCTTAAATTTTAAGCTAGGCTTAAACAAAAAAATGCAAATCGAAAGTTTGACAGCAATATATTATAATTCATTTGACATTTCATTTCGATGCAATATTGTCAATTTAAGCCGAGTTTAATATTTAAGAAACGTTGGTGCAAACGGCCATAAAGGATTTATGTACTATTACCTACTATTAATATACTTACCTATCTACAATTTTAAATATTTAAATAATAAGAAATAATAAATGTACTTCCCAGAGAAAGCTTTCAGTAATGTCAGTAAAACTGTTGATTTTTGACACTGACATTTATCTGTCAATCACAAACATTTGAATTTGACAACTGGTTTCCTTGGTATAGTCTGGACTGTGCGATTTATTACACTACATTATTCTATATATTATATTTTCTTTATCTTTAAATCTATGGACGATATTACACAAATTTTAAATATATTAGATGGAGAATTTTATTGTTCAATATTTGTAATACCAAAAAGTTTCAAAAAATAATACTTGGAAAAACTTTTTTCAAGAAACTACTACTTCCGGTTATCCAATTGTTATCAAAACCTTTTCAGCTCTTCCCATTAATGTCAGATTGAAAAATACGTTATTAAACAGGTCTTAAGTATTATAGTTTTTGAGGAATCGTCCTTCCAATATCCAGACACACATACACAAATCATACACACACACACACACACACACACACACAAATACACACACCATCGTAAAAATGTTATAATCGAATTCTAGGGACATTAAAGCATGCTTATTCACTAATATCTGGATATGTGATTTTTAGCATATCTCTTAGTGAGAGATAAAAAGTACGACCAACGTGTTGGAATTATCAGAAGTAATATCACAAGACCTCCTGATTTTATCAATAAATTTTTATTTTGCTTAGCAACAAACACGAAAGCATACTGCATGGTAAATCCCGACTCCGAAGGAGGACGGGTTTTACCTAATGTCAGTTTGCTTGAGTGATTTTGCTTAAAAGCAAAAAAATGAATACTTAAAAATAAAAGTTTATCTGAGAAAATCTGAGAGGTTGTGTGGTATTTGGTAAGATGAATTCCAAAGACAACGCAAATTGAAACTTGACACATTAATTGTCACACTGATAGTTATAAACAATAACAACTGTTTATTTACTTGGTAGCGGAAAATTATCGGGCTAATGAGGTTTTATCAGTATAATACTGTTCCCATTGGTTGAATTTTCAAGTGTTTTGCATCATGATTGGTTAAAAAATATTATCATTTTAATTTGTCGTTGGCACAAATGCATTATATCTAATGGGAAATAATTTAAAGGGAACAATATGATAAATAAATTATTATTTTTTGAACCAAAACAAACGACTTAGCAATATTGCACTGTTGTCCCCTCGCCATCTTTGTAATGATACGGTCTGGTGTTTTATAGTTTTGTGTTGCTAATCTGTACGTACTGTAGCAGTAGTTTATCAGCTTATAGTCCATTGTCTGTCTTGTCTGTGTTCACTGTTCTAATACCTATCTAAATACACCGCCGTTTCCAACTGATTATCTGCGTTATAAATTCACTGCAACTTTTACGACCAGTAGTTAAAGTGAAACTGAAAGGAACGGCTACTAACATTGACACTGGCTTACTAACATTGAACCCATTGAACAGGTATATGTATTATTCTCCAAATAATAGAATTTCGCATATTAGAGGATAAAAATCTGTTGTGGCTAGCACAAGACCTCTCGCCATTTCCATTTTATGTTATAAAAGTATTGTATTGCACTTCGCTATCGAACCGTCGTTTTATAACAAAATAATTACAGAACTTTACCCAAATACTGTTTTTTGTTGTATTTAACATGTCTTCTGCACACATACAATTCTAATCATACCGTGAGTATTTTTAAACGTGAAACATTGGGTTTGTCATATCCATGGTTACGACTTGATATGATTGACAGCAATGTATTTGCCCGTTCCATTTAAAATGAAACATAGAAAAGAATCTGACAGAAGTATTATATTTAATATTGTAAGAAATTTTGCGGAATAAGAAAACCACTCATGAGAACTAAACATACTTCGGCCACAAGGTGCACACATTATTTTTTCTACATCTAAATTTAATTTTTATAAAACAGGTATAATTATTTAAACAAAATTAACCTTAAATGACATCTTGTCAATATGACAGATAACCGTTGAATTTTCCTATAAGTTATGATTTGACATTTGATTGACAGGAATGTATATGACACATGGGGAATGAATTTGACAGAAGTATTATATTTAAATATTGTAAGAAATTTAGCCGAGTCAGAAAACTACTCGGGCACAAGGTGCACACTATATTATTTCTACAACTAATTTTAATTTAGAATGCAGGTATAACTATTTAAATAAACTTAACCGCTATTGACGTCTTATCAAATGTCAAATTCGTTCCCTATGTTTCATTTTAAATGGAACGGGCAAATACATTGCTGTCAATCAAATGTCAAGTCGTAACCATGGATATGACAAACCCAATGTTTCACGTTACAAAATACTCACGGTATCTATTTTTCACTGTATGAGGAAGTTTCTAAATGTCAGATATTCTACCAATTCATTAACAAGATTGGCGGTATATCTAATGGATATATGCATATGTTACCTATAATATAAATATTTAATTAATAAAACAATAAGAAAGATATGTACTTCCCAGAAAAAGCTTTCAGAATTAACTAAAACTTTTGATTTTTGACACTGACATTTGTCATTTACAAATTATGTTATAGACATTTGAATTTGTCAACTGAATTCCTTAGTGTATTTTAGCCTACTCGGCTTAATACATCCCGATATTCTATATATTATAGCGTCTTATCTTTAAATTTATAGAAGATATAATAAAATTTTTAAATGTATCAGATGTAGAATTTTATGTTCTTCAAAATTAGTAATAAAAAAGTTTTCAAAAAATAATATTTAGAAGATTTTTTTTAGAAACTACTACTTCTGGTTGTCCAATTGTTACCAAAACCTTTTCAGTTCTTCCCATGAATGTCAGATTCAGGAATTCATAGTTAAACTGGTCTTATGTCTTATAGTTTTTGAGTAATAGTCTCTCCAACATCCACACATACATACACACATCCACACACACAGACATCATCGTAAAAATGTTAAAATCGGTTTATATAGACCTTAAATAGTGCTTATTCACTTAAATCTCGATATGTGATATTTAGCATGAATCCAATACCTCTCTTAGCGAGAGGTAATAACTGCCGCGTACTTTTTTAACAGTTTTTCTTCAAGAAACGCAGTTAAATATCTTTTTTTTACATTTTATGTGTTTATCAATATGAAAGAATATCTTATTGTCTACAGATATACATGTAGAGTTAAAGTATTATAAAGAGATTAACTTTCTTAAATCACTCAGCTTTGCTAAAATCATGGAAACAGCTGATACATATATTCAAATGCAACTTACATAGTGTATGTTCGTGTTATAATTTTATTGGATTTATAGAATCTTTTGCAAGGAATTTTTGGTATAGAATTTGTACAAAATACATAGAATTTAACGAACTCGCCTGCGGCACGTTCGGTGAAACTTTCTTATTCGTGAAATAAGACCATACTTTTTACTCTTGTTGTATAAATAACTATTTCTACGGAGAATACATATATGTACATGTATTTTATATTTAATAAATGTTTGAAAAAACCCGAAAAATCTCGCTGGGTTGAGTAGTAACTTTTCAAAATATTATTTACATTTACATATGTTTTCTGCTCTAAAACAAGTAGATTTATATCGAATTTATATATTTCAATTTCAAATAAATTAACAAGTAACTTCTAACAATAGAACTTTGGTTTGTGAAAGTCTGCTACACTCTAATATTAACGCGCGCTGAGAAGCACAATTTTATTCCAATATAATATTATTGAATTTTATTATAAAATATGTATATAAAATTTATAAAATAAGGTTGATGGTGCTGCCACAGTGACAAAAAATTAACTATATTTTCTATAATACTTATTTATGCAACAAGAGTAAAAAGTATAGTCTTATTTAACGAATAGGAAAATTTAACCGGATCCTATGAGTGAAATAAGACACTTTTTTACTCGAGTTGCATATACAAATTTTGTCTTATGTCTGCAATAAAAGTGTGAAAAAAAGTGCCGTAACGTTTCATTATTTCACGCGTTTGCGTTAAAAAAGAGCACTATTTTTCATACTTTTATTGTGTTAAAACTTTATAAATCCATTTTAATGAAAAAAGTGTACTTTTTTAAACAGACGTAAAAAAAATGTATATACGGGTGTTATGTAAGTAAGTGATCAACGCTTAATCAATGGTAGAACTGACCCCAAAGATAGTAAATCTGGCAATAATTTTTGTTTAACATACTTTCTACAAGAACTAGAGGCCTTTAAAACTGACCAATCACGTCATAGTTCAAAACTTTATAAAAAAAGTAAAAATCAATGGCTGGTAGTGCGAGCTCGGTTTTAACTAAAATGCTGTTTTAAGAAATGAACTTTTACAGGATCATAAAATGTTTATGAAATAGCGGTTATTATTGTAAGAATAACCAATGTCAACATGTTTTAAATAACAATATTTTTTTGTTAAAAACAAAAAGATTTAATTATTACTAATTAAATGTGAATACCGCGTATTGCAAAATTTCTATAATTATTGGAAACAAATTAACAGTACAGCTTTTAAAATTCTTCGATAATCGAACAAAGAAATTAATTCCTAGAACCGTTTCACAAGCTCGTCAACAATGCTCGTAGAATACGGTATTTAATCGTAAATTTAAAAATAACGAGTTTGCTCTTTGTCGGCAGTACGTCAAATAATTCCCAATACGTCCCTGTCAATAATAGTCTGTAACTTACCAGGACTACTACATAGATATGTTTGAAGCTTGTTCCCACGTGGGAAAACAATGTCAGGCAATTGACAATCGACAATCGGCGATGGATAAATAGGATACGTCAGAATTTTTAGAAAGAGGGACTTTTAAAATGATTGATTTGACGTTGAAGGATGTCTTTTGATAATCAATTATAATTAAAATCAAATTAGCGGATTTTGATTTATGATTTGGAAATTTGGATTCAATATAACACAATGTTTATTTTAATGAAAATATAAAAAAAAGTCTCCGAAAGTCAATAGTTTTCCCCTGTCAATCGTATATGGATTATTTTAGAGAAAAATAATTTAAATAAAAGTTATGGAAAAATTAATAAGGTCATACCAAAAAAAAAAATATATATATATACATGAAAAATATGTAATATTCTTATACTTTTCATTCATGATTTTCTTTCTAAACATTTTGAGACTTATTTTGTGACGTCATGGGTTTGTACACACATACAATGATAGTCACGCACACATGTATTCGTACATGTACTGTACATGAATGTCAGCGCAGCGCAGAGATGTCACATTTTTCGAACATAACCAACATTTTTAAAGTAAATATCTTTGCAACAAGTTGTTTTTGTTTAAATGTAAGTACAAATAACGAAATGTTCCAATAAATAGAAATTATGTGTGATGTAGATATTACCAAGGTTGTATTGTTGTATAATATTGTTCTGTACCGTCTTGCGAGAACATCTCGTTGAGAAGTAAAAATAAAGTTTTTGTTCGTATTCCTAAACCTCAAGATTAATTTCCATAATCAAATTATTCAATATACAATAGAAACAAAAGCACGAATACAAAATAACTTGCTTTCAAGTCAAATAACATAAACGTCAAACGTAGTTCCATTTTTATTCGATAGGAGGGACTACGGTCACGGTCGCAAACCCATGACGTCATTTGAAATTTAATATAAACTTTAAAAAATTATTTCTGTAAAACTAGAAACTTATGTGACATAAAATATATATTTCTGTAAGTGGTTTTAGGTATACTTTCAGAAAAAAAATAAATTGGAAAATGTGGTATGACCCCATTATATTCTCCAAACTGTAGGCCTATCATCTGATCCAAATAACAGTTATTTATTACACATGCGGATTAAATGAATGTTTAATGAGCTTTCCGTCTTAATCCCGCGAGTTAAACATTCATTTTAACCACGAGTGTAATACAACTCTTTATTCAATTTTGCCATAATAAACTTCTCCGATTTGAGTGTAAAATTTTTATAAATGAAATCAGAATCGTGAATGTAGCTAATCTCTTACGGTTATCTAGTCGCTGAGTGTGAGTTTTTTTTATGCGTTGATCTGTGGTTGCCATGGGTTGAATTGTTTATAATAGACTTTGAAACAAATTATTCTGAAACTGTTTTTTTAGAGGTTAACATCTCAATATAACATACAATATTTTATTCCAACAAATCAAAGACTTACGTTATTACAAAATTGTAACATTGTTATTATTCTTGTGACGACATGGCGTGTATACTTTGAATATTTGAAATTATTCCATCAATTTTGGTGGACATAAAAATAAAATTGTTTATAAAACAACATCTTTAAATGGTCCGTATCCAAGGTAATAAACATGAATTTATAAGGCAAAATGGAATAAATTAAATTTATTCAATTTTGACATTTTAAACTGTCATTATTAACTCCATAGCAACAACTATAAGTAACACTTTATTCACAAGTGAATTAAAGTTTTTTATATATCACCGTGGGATAAGTTATACCATATCTCACTCATTTTAGTTATGTAATGGACTTGTTAGCCCAATGAGTGCTTTAATGAAATTATTACCACACTAGTGCGGTAATGAAATTGACAACTCACAAATCCAGGAAAAGATAATTATTTATTGTTTATAAATATTAATAACACAATTTGAACAGTTATATAAATTAACACCTTCGTTAACACTGGCCGTTTTTACTTGTGTGCTTGTACAACTAGAATTAGTAACCGAGACGGTGGCATTAGATTTTTCGGATGAAACTGCTCCATTCTTCCCCAAAATTTGGACAGCGATTTTCTTCTTATTCTCAGCGGAAGTCTGTATATAGCCTTCCGCAACGGAATCAGAACGCCATCCACCGTGCCTTTTTATGTTGCGGAGATCTGCTCCTGCATTTGCCAACATTGTAGTGGAGGTGCGCCGGAAACAATGACCAGTAAATTCCTTTGCATCAGGCAACCCCAAAAACTCTGCAATTATTTTCGGCATGCTTCCTATTGTATTTATCCCAATAGGTTGATTCGTGCATCGACCATTTCTGTATGCCAGAAAAAAACGATCATTGGAGCAAATTTTAGGACGAAGTTTCACGTAATTTCTGACAGTCTGAACTAGATTAATACCATCAATATTTCGAACCGTTATAAAAAATTCTCTACTTGTATTAGTTTTGGTATCCCGAATTACGACTCTAAAACATGATCCTTCATCTATGACGTTGCTTATCCTCAGAAATGTAAGCTCCTCTCTTCTGCATCCACCCGCCAAACCAAAAATCAAAACAACCTGAAAATTATTATACGTTACAACCAATAAAATACATGATTACCTTGTATATGACTAACCTTCATGCATAAATATTTCTCGTTCCCTGCTGTCTGCAGGAATCTAACAGTATCTTCTCTGTTTAGAACTTTAGACTTTTTAGGTTTATAACCTTTTGCTATATTTTTCAGCAAAGCTGTGAGATTGACATATTTTTTTATATCAATGCGCTTCTTGATCGATATTTCCGTCTTCAGCATCGAGTAGTAACACCAAAGGGATGAGGGCTTCTGGCTGTTACTTAGTTCTTTAAAATATACTAGTAATGCTTTTTCGCTGGTAATGTTCTCTATGTTTTTCAAAATGCACCACTGCTCATATTTTTTAAATGCCAATTCATATTTGGCTCCAGATTTTGATGGGACAAGTCCGGATATTACATTATTTGCTTCTTCCTCAATACTTACGGGCACATCGGACGTTTTTTCTTCAGAAGAACAGCCTGGCAAACTCATTTTCGAAGAAAATCACAACAAAACGGTTTGACATCAGAAAAATTTATTTAGAATAACAGTTTGTTGTTATTCGGTAACTGAGACACGATCATAGACTACTAACGCTTTTCTGTGATTTTCAAACAAAATAGATCCAATCGTCATCTTGATTAATTTATTTTTTTATCAAAATGATGCTATTTTGAAATAATTTTAACATCAGGCACGAAATTAACACTCATCATAGTATTTATCAAACATTATCAGCCATTTTCATTATTTTTCACGGCACAAATGACAGATAATAAAGCTTTTTAAATAGATGACTTGATGTCTATCATCGACGATTATGACAATCGTCGATGATAGACATCATGACGCCCATCCTAATAACTGATTAGTTTTTTGTTTTGTTAAAATTAAATATTAAAATGTTTTTTATTACTATTTCGTCAAAATTAAATAATAGATATTTATACACCAAGTGAGCTAAGGTAATGTATATTCATGAGAAGACAGCTTAGTTTAAATTCTTCGAGTGAATAAACATGTATTTTTGGTTGCAGAGTGAGTTAAAATGTTGTGAGTGATTTAAATTTTTTTAATTCACTTGTGAATAAATGTTACTTGTAGTTGTTGCTATGGAGTTAATAATGACAGTTTAAAATGTCAAAATTGAAAAAAATAAATTAATAATTGGAAAAATACTACCTTAATATCTAACCTAATAAACTAAGTTTTCTGACGGGAACAATTGAGCAAGATTTATAAAATTTTGTGTTAGATTTTCTGTTTACTAAAAGTGCAAAATAAAATCTGATTGTGATTTAGATGTAGAATTTTATTATCTGAAATCTTTATCTGGAACTTTTTTTTTTGTAAACTACAGCAAAATTCAAATAGATACTCGGTATCTATTTATATGTAAGATTCTCCAGAAAATTACTTGAACCCCGCCTGACGTTCATGGTATACCGTATATCACAAGACAACAATTTATTTTATGGGGTATGACTTATTTTTATGCCAAAAGTGTTTATTTATTTGAGGAAATGACGTCAGAAATAATCAGAATTCACAGTAAAATTATCAGCAAATCGCTAATTGCTAAAATTTTATTCTTTTGGGATACATAAATTCTCATTGTAAAATTTCTACATTTCACACCAGCTGAGGATTATAAAAATGCCAAATTTACATTTTTATGTCTACAGATTGTCAACTTTTTGTCGCTGCCAAAGCTCTTATTTCCTCAATTAAATATTCTGAATTACTTTGAATATAAAATAGATTATTACAATATTTAACTGCAGTCGTAAATACTGCATCGTAAAACAAATGAACCGATAAATCTGACGAATTAATTATGATGTGATTTTAAATTAATTATTATGATGTAAAAAAAATGTTGATGTGGGCACGTTTGTTGAATATTTTATAATTGAGTTCATTTAATGTCTTTGACTATAGCATTGGAATTTCAGCAATTTTATGGACAGTTACTCAATGCATTAATTATTTTACTTGTATTTAAATGGTACAGAAAAAATTAAATTACCTGCACAAACATCTGCAACATTTTTCTTAATCTAAATTTATTGCTAGCTTGATTTACAAATAATATGATTAGAGTCCCAATGGGTAATATACAGTAGGGGACATCGGGGCTGGCAATTTTTGCTTTTGAATTTCTTAAGAGACAGGGTTTACAGTTATCCTTTTTATCATTAGTCTATCCTTTAGTTTGTACCCTTAGCTTTATTTTCTTGTAGTTTTGAGACCATAGGTTTAAAGGGTTACTAATTTTTTGCCTCAGCAAATTTTTGTTGGATTAAAAGATAACCTTAAAAATACCGATCGAAATATTATTGCCAATCAATTGGTTCACAGTTTTTTCATAGTTTTAAGGCTTTGTCCGTTGTCGCATTTTGGGTATTTGGTTTTTAGGATTTAGGTCTACTTCACATAAATACTACTCCGAATGGCACACTAATGGCATCCATTGGTTTGTATGGCAACATTATGGAACAACAAAAATGAATTATACAATTCAATTTAATTTGATGCTTCAGATTAAATATTAATATTATATTTCATAAAATAGAAGCTAAGGAGCTATTCTCTGACAGCAAATTTGACAATTTTTGCTTTTGAATTTCTTAAGAGACAGGGTTTACCGTTATCCTTTTTATCATTAGTCTATCCTTTAGTTTGTACCCTTAGCTTTATTTTCTTGTAGTTTTGAGACCATAGGTTTAAAGGGTTACTAATTTTTTGCCTCAGCAAATTTTTGTTGGATTAAAAGATAACCTTAAAAATACCGATCGAAATATTATTGCCAATCAATTGGTTCACAGTTTTTTCATAGTTTTAAGGCTTTGTCCGTTGTCGCATTTTGGGTATTTGGTTTTTAGGATTTAGGTCTACTTCACATAAATACTACTCCGAATGGCACACTAATGGCATCCATTGGTTTGTATGGCAACATTATGGAACAACAAAAATGAATTATACAATTCAATTTAATTTGATGCTTCAGATTAAATATTAATATTATATTTCATAAAATAGAAGCTAAGGAGCTATTCTCTGACAGCAAATTTGACAATTTTTGCTTTTGAATTTCTTAAGAGACAGGGTTTACCGTTATCCTTTTTATCATTAGTCTATCCTTTAGTTTGTACCCTTAGCTTTATTTTCTTGTAGTTTTGAGACCATAGGTTTAAAGGGTTACTAATTTTTTGCCTCAGCAAATTTTTGTTGGATTAAAAGATAACCTTAAAAATACCGATCGAAATATTATTGCCAATCAATTGGTTCACAGTTTTTTCATAGTTTTAAGGCTTTGTCCGTTGTCGCATTTTGGGTATTTGGTTTTTAGGATTTAGGTCTACTTCACATAAATACTACTCCGAATGGCACACTAATGGCATCCATTGGTTTGTATGGCAACATTATGGAACAACAAAAATGAATTATACAATTCAATTTAATTTGATGCTTCAGATTAAATATTAATATTATATTTCATAAAATAGAAGCTAAGGAGCTATTCTCTGACAGCAAATTTGACAATTTTTGCTTTTGAATTTCTTAAGAGACAGGGTTTACCGTTATCCTTTTTATCATTAGTCTATCCTTTAGTTTGTACCCTTAGCTTTATTTTCTTGTAGTTTTGAGACCATAGGTTTAAAGGGTTACTAATTTTTTGCCTCAGCAAATTTTTGTTGGATTAAAAGATAACCTTAAAAATACCGATCGAAATATTATTGCCAATCAATTGGTTCACAGTTTTTTCATAGTTTTAAGGCTTTGTCCGTTGTCGCATTTTGGGTATTTGGTTTTTAGGATTTAGGTCTACTTCACATAAATACTACTCCGAATGGCACACTAATGGCATCCATTGGTTTGTATGGCAACATTATGGAACAACAAAAATGAATTATACAATTCAATTTAATTTGATGCTTCAGATTAAATATTAATATTATATTTCATAAAATAGAAGCTAAGGAGCTATTCTCTGACAGCAAATTTGACAATTTTTGCTTTTGAATTTCTTAAGAGACAGGGTTTACCGTTATCCTTTTTATCATTAGTCTATCCTTTAGTTTGTACCCTTAGCTTTATTTTCTTTTGGTTTTGAGACCATAGGTTTAAAAAGTTACTAATTTTTTGCCTCAGCAAATTTTTGTGAAAATCTGCTCCTACCCCGGGTTGGTAGTCACAGACTTTGCGGTTAGTTGTCTCGGGTTATATAAATGGAAAAAAATTCATTCAAAATTTATCAATAAATTTTATTTAGGACAAACCAATGCTAAAAATTAAAGTTAATAAAGAAAATCATTAATAGGATGCCAGTAATGTAAATTGAAAACACATTTTGTGATTGAAATTTAAGTGAATATTTAAGGGTCAATAATAAATTACTCATTTTTACAATTTTGACAAGTATAAAAGTTATTCAGTCCGGGGGATCATGATTCGTGAGCCCAGTTAATCACACTGAATCCATTTTTTCTCGTGACAACCATTCCCTGGAATTTTTGTGACAACTAGCCCTGTGCAGACATTTCAGACAAACCACCATTTGGCGGAAATACCATATAATCTAAACTAAAAGTTGATACAGTGTAAGCTCATGCAACCTTATAGATGCAAAAACATAAAAGAACCGATAAAATCCATAGAATTGTCGTAGGGCACATGAAACTGCGTGCACAAACTCGAAATGATGTAAACACTTAGTAGTTCGAGTCATAACCCCTCCGTGGCAGTAGTGACTGACAACTGAGACTTGGGACAACCAACCCGTGTGACAACCTGCCCCGGTCTCCCATATCGGACATAAATAGAGCGACACTGTAGGAACCAATAAAAAATACTCCTCCATATTTTAAATATTCAAGTTATTTTCAAACTTTTTATATAATGTAAAGGAGACGTATTCATAAAATCATTTGATCTTTAAATTAATTCAAAAGTATCGTTCTAAATTTTACAAATGCCTATTTTTTTAATACGGATGTGAGGTACGACAAAAATAGAGCGAGTGTATACAAATCTTTAAAAAAAACTTCCAAAAAGAAAATATTTTTCATTCTCGTTGAATAGATAACTATTATAACTCTATTAAACCATTTAATTTTTTGTATTAACATTAATATCATACATATTTAATACTCAATTTGGCGTATACCATTAGCGAACAAAAAGTTAATGTCTAAATTATAAGAAGAGGGAAATAGAATTAATTCAAACGTAACAAATGTGCATAATTATACCATTTCGATTCACTCAATAAAAAGCTTAGATGTAGAAGTAGATCGACATGGTCAACCTATAATTTACAAACTAATAAAAATGTGAAGCGCATGTTTTATGTCGTTTTTTAAGTGAAGCAGGGTCAAGCAACCCAATAAAGCGAGATCTTAATTCGAAGAATCGATTACTAAACGCATCGCTTTTATTTATTGGATGCGATTCAAATAAATTTCATACACTGACAAATTATTAAATGTAAAAAGTAAATCAGAACACAGCCGTTTACAGAACAAAAAGTTGGACACACTTACGAAGACATATACCGTGAGTATTTTTTAACGTGAAACATTGGGTTTGTCATATCCATAGTTACGACTTGACATTTGATTGACAGCAATGTATTTGCCCGTTCCATTTAAAATGAAACATAGGGAACGAATTTGACATTTGATAAGACGTCAATAGAGGTTAATTTTGTTTAAATAATTATACCTGCATTCTAAATTAAAATTAGTTGTAGAAAAAATATAGTGTGCACCTTGTGCCCGAGTGGTTTTCTAACTCGGCTAAATTTCTTACAATATTTAAATATAATACTTCTGTCAAATTCATTTCCCATGTGTCACTTTAAATGAGACAGACAAATACATTGCTGTCAATCAAATGTCAAATTATAATTTATAGGAAAAACGGTTATCTGTCATATTGACAAGATGTCATTAGAGGTTAATTTTGTTTAAATAATTATACTTATTTTCTAAAAATTAAATTTGGATGTAGAAAAAATACTGTGTGCACCTTGTGCCCGAAATATGTTTAGTGTTCTCGAGTGGTTTTCTGATTCCGCTAAATTTCTTACAATATTTAAATATAATTCTTCTGTCAGATTCGTTCCCTATGTTTCATTTTAAATGGAACGGGCAAATACATTGCTGTCAATCAAATATCAATTCGTAGCCATGGATATATAAACCCAATGTTTCACGTTAAAAAATACTCACGGTAGTTTTGTAACCTATAAAATTATGAAATTGAAAAATACTTCTTAAACTGTATCAGAAACAAATATAATTTGTGTGAACTTCTCAGGGGAAAGGGGTAATATGTAAAATAAACTATTCAATTCACCAAATGAACTTTATTTACTTCAGAAGCTCAACTCTATCACGTCTCGATAAAGAATGCTCCTTTCTTACAAAATTATTTCTTATACGTTATCTACTTATCTAATACCTCTATACTTGTATAACAATTTGTAAATAATTAATTAAATTCTATATAAATGTATTCATAACATAGTGCAGCTCTCATTTGCTCTACGAGCTCTAATTCATATTAGTTTGCCTATTTGTTCTATTCATGGGGTCCCGTGGCCTCGTGCCCGAGTGTCTGGTCGCGAACCTGGCGGTACCGGGTTCGTTCTCGACCGACGCCAAATATTTCGAATTTTAAATGGCACAAAAGTGACCCCTGTGGTGCACTCTCCACGCCAGCAATGAGTACCTGTGAGGTGACGCTTGGTAAGCGCCCGCACGGTACAAATATGTCATCATCATTACCGATATCTGCGATAAAGCAGATTGGCACACCCAGAAATGGGTAATATGCCGTGATGGTATATTTTTAATATATTTTTTACCTCTCGCTACCCTTGGTAAGGGAGGTATAGGGATCGTGCTAAAAATCTCATATCGAGATTTTAGTAAATGACCACATTTTAAGGTCCCTAGAATCCATTTTTAACATTTTCGCGATGATGTCTGTATGTGTGTATGTGTGTGTGTATGTGTGTATGTGTACGAATTTTGTTTGCACTCTAACTCAAATACTATCATTCAGAAAATTCTGAAACTTTGTATTTTTACCTTATTCTAATAGGAATAGAAGCCATTAGATTTTGGTGTAAATCGGATAAACGGAAATCGTACTTTACTTGAAGCTCATAATGGTTTTTCTTCAAAAAATACCATTAAATGCCATTTTTTCGAATTTTATATCTTATGAAAATGAAAGATTATTGAATTTTCTACAGGAATACATTAATACTTTTTCTATATATATTACAGATAAATTTAAAAATAATTTTTTTTATTAGTCGCGAAGCCTAAGATAAAACTATTCCTTTGTTACACAGTTCATTTTTCAAATGAATGTAACTGACAATAAATGCCACTGTCAGAAAACTTATCACTTTAAATTAATAATAGTGACATTTTAAAAAGAAAATAGTAAATAAAGCAATAGTTTTCTGCAATGCAACAGTTTGCAGCGTTAGTAAATACGTAGGTAGGTATGTATTTAAATTAATAAAAATTAAATAGCGGGAGGTTTTGTGTTGGCCACATCAGATTTTTTTCATTTGTTATATTCATTTATCGTGACTTAAATAGTATTACTTCTTATAATAATAGAGGAAGTTTTTATTTTTTATTTAAAGTAAATATATTTCCACATTATAACGTAACTTTAAATTATATTTCTAGCCAAACATAAATATTTAACAGTATAATAAAAACTCAAATTTATTAGCAAATTTCTATTATTTATCAAGATTGGATAATTCGCCGATTATTCTTAAAAATTGCCCTAATTTTTTATGGTGTCTTATTTCTAAACTCTGACAAACAAATGAAGTCAATTCTTTTCAAACGTTATTTGATTTTCTTGTTTGTTAATAAAGATATAAATTATTTCATTTGACATTAAAACAACACAATATTTCACAAAATATATCTTGCTATGTAGCACAAGAGCAACAAAATATCTATAATATTAAGAAATACCAATAATTAATAAAGTGTATGAGGTCACAAAACATTTACCAGTTACACTTTGGTTATTCTTGCATTAAGCCACAAATTTAACATTCCAGACAAAATTCCATTATACCACCATTCCCGTAAAATATATCCCTATGGGAAAAATATTCGTTAAGTTGTAAGCACAAATGGCTTGTAAATTTCTTGGTGTACTGAAACTTCTTAAGATATTATCAAGTCCGTACAAGTCGAATGTTAATTCGGATCCACTTAGCCAGACCAGCTAATTGATCGTAAATAATTAACTAATTACAAGTTTAATTGAACTGACTTCATTAATAACATGTACATGATCTTGTATAAGAATATATGACACTTGGATTATAATTAAAAGTAAAGGGATATCTTTATCACGGTCAGAGGTTAACAAGAATTTCATAAGAGAACTTCTTATACTTTATTATTATTTTAACGCAGAATGTACCAAGGAAAGATTATCCTGTAATTTATTTCTAAAATTCTCTTTCCTACTTAAGAGAAAGTAATTGAAAATTTTTGGAAGTTGCTATGCGAGCCCAAACTCATTAGCTCGACCCGGTAATATTTTTAACAAACAAATAATTATAAAATCTAGACAAATGGAGAGAAATTTCTACAATTTTTTTTCGATTACTTTAAAACATAACATTTAAACTTAAAACTTAATATTGGGTTCCATCGCCTTTATTAGCAATACGAGCTTTATTCTAGTTGCCATTGTATGCTAAGCCCTGCACATTTTCCTGTGAGTATTGTCCCATATGTCTTGCAAAGTAGCTTGTATTGCACGTACTGGATTTTTATGAAGTTGCGTTTCATTGTGCCACAAGTAAAAGATTTTCGGTAGACGCTATATCTGGACTAGAAGATAACCTTTAAAATACCGGTCGAATTATTATTGCCAGTCAATTGGTTCACAGTTTTTTCAAAGTTTTAAGGTTGTGTCCGATATCACATTTTGGCATTTAGTTTTTAGGATTTAGGTCTTTACATAAATACAACTCCGAATGGCACACTAGTAATATCCATTAGTTTGTATGGCAACAAAAATGAATTCGATTCAATTTGATGCTTCAGATGTTAATATATTTCATAAAAGAAGCTAAGAAGATATTCTTTGACAGTGAATTTGACGTTTTTCACAAATTATGGCAAAAAACATGATTTGTTTACACATTTTCCTAAAATCCTAAATAATTACATTATTTAGGGCATATAAATTTAGGATTTAGATATTAGGGTGATAAAAGTGCAACATCGGATACGGCCTTTGTCTTTATTTAAAGTACATCTTTTATATTCGGGTTTATTATGTAAGTCAGTGGTTAATTTTTAACAACTGGTTAAAAATTTTGTCCAATCAAGTATGTTGATATATAACAAAAAATTGGAGTTTTAGTTGTCAATTCAATATCTATTGGATAATTTTTTATCTAATTGTAAAAAAATAACGACTGGGTTACAGAATAGACCCGATTGTATGTATATAGCACAAAAAGCTAAATAAATGAGTATTATTATTATTATTATTTTTATTATTACTATTATAATTATTATTATTAAGTAGCCGAAAGAATCTTGAAGAAATTTTCAACCATTTCTGTAGATTTTATAATTTATTGAAAATGTAAAGCGGCTGAATTATTATGAGTTTGGGCTCGTATTTATGGCCAACACTCCAGCATAAACAACTGTAGTACCCGAATATTTTTGATAATTAAAGAGATCTATAGTGAGGGACACGAAAGATGAACTATGGAAAATATGTTAGAACAAATCACTGTCTAATATATACACTTCGTTTAAATCGACACGAAATACAATTAATTTACTTCGCGTCTATCTAATATAATATAACAGTTGCCCAAATAAGTTTTAAAGCTATGCAGTCTTTCTTATATTGGCAGCTGATCTGTGCAATGGGGTATTCCAACATTTTTTAAAAATATTTTTTACGTTAGTACAGACCAGTAGGACTCTGAATATCTAACTTTGAGTAAGAAAATGCATTCATCACATGAAATATGAATTTTAAAAAATTGCATCGCAATTCAAATTTTCTTACCATGGTGCGCTTATGACGTCAACTCGATGGTGACATCTGCAACGAACTTCAGCGTCTAAATCCACATGTTCATGACAGCCATTTGCTTGTTTACATATGTTTTAGTAGCAGCGTGTATTTCGATGTTTGTTTTGTGTTTGTTTATGGTAAAAATATGAGTAATAATTATAAAGTGGACGAAATGTCAAACAAGAAATATACCCGCGCGTGTTTACTACTGGTGCCATCTGTGTTTTTAAACGAAAATATTTACTTTGAAATGAGCAACAGATTATCAACTTGACGTCACAAATTTCAAGGACGTTTCTAGAGCTGTAAAAATTCCAATTTTGTAACATTAAATTATGAATGGGGGATTACGGCTCAATCGAATTAAAGGAAAATAGCAAAAAAATACGAATGTATATGCTGATTAACGAATATTAATAAAAAAATGAAATGGTATAATTGAGATATTTCGGAAATAAAGGGTTTTTTGTTATAGCGCTTCGACACTAATATGAAAATATTTTGATTGGCGACCGAGAGACCACCTATACATGCATTACAAATAGCATGTTAGGAGGTGGGGATTACTACCAATGGAAGTTAAGAAATTCAAATTCGAAAGGAGGGGCTAACATTCCTGTACAGCAGTTTTCAAACAGTTTTTATTTTAACATAAATTTCTTGCATTAAACTTAATAATTTAAATACACCTGTAATTATAAAGTATGTAGACTTATACAGTGTTATAATATTCATTTATTTTTATGTAAATATAACTTAAAATAGCATATATTTCAAGAACATTTAGGTTCATGATGAAGACAGTTTGATATAAAAACACATAAATGTGACGTCATGTCAATCTTTTCAAAATTCGGGAGACCATAACTCGCTTATTAATAGGAATTTTTTCACCGGATTTTCATCAATAGTGTTAGTTTTCCTAATATTTTCAGATGAAATTATATAAAAAAAAAATGGTGTAACCCCCATTAAAACTTTTTATTAAACATGTTTTATTATATTTTTCTACTATATGAAGATGGAAACTATAGAAAAAGTTATTATTTTGCATTAATTCCATATCACCGGAATACCCCATTGCTGTTAGTTTCAGTTCCTGTCTTGTTTACACTCGGATCAACTAGGATTATCAGCGTACACAAATGAGTTTGAAGAACAAAGTACTGTAACAATTCTTATTTGACAGCGTTTATGGAATATCACGATATGAGCATTCCTTTCCCTTATCCCTCAGATCAAGATTTGTGTAAGATTTGCACTATATATTGAGGCTAAAAAATTTCAATACCCCTCATATTTTAAGTTAATAAAGTACCTGCTTTTTCGTGGTTCAATGCTAATAACTACAGCGCTAGAGTGCCAAAATAATTGCCCATTCATCATCCATCAACCATAAAGATATTATGATTTCCCCAACAAGTATGAATTACTCTATTTTCAGCGAGTTTGGCAACAATCCAGCAAAAATTATCACTTATTTACTGTTTGCTAATCTATTTTATGAAGATTAATTAACTCATGCAGAAAAAATTCTGTCGCAGACGAATTCCATGGCTAACTAGATCAGAATGCACACTATTTATAAACTCAATATAAATTCTCTTCTCTTTTGGAAAATTGTCGTTTTTATGATGATATATCGAAGCGTTGACTTCGGCAATTTATGCACGATCGAAGGTACCTACGATTCAAATAAGAATCGCAAGATTTTGTTTTTATTGGTTTATTACTTGTTTTGTTTTGACATATCGGTTGTTAGAGTACGAAACTTTGGTTATAAAATACTTTCACTGAAAGATATGTGATTTATTAAACAATGTGTACAAAATGAATTTCAAATTTTTTATTGTGAATATTAGACACTTTAAAAAAACAAAGTTTAATATTTCATTTTTCCTGAAACAGTTGAAAGAACTGTCGAGCTGAATTCAATATATTTTCATTTCTATTCAAAAATAAATAAAGGTACGTACTTTTACTTCTATTTCATCTTTTTTTTACCTTCCGTCACCTTTAGGTAAGGAAGGTATTATCTTTGGTAAAAATTTTGGTGGTGAGTTTTTAATGAATAAGCACGTTTTAGGGCCCCTAGAATACGATTTTACTAGTTTTACGATGTTGTCTGTATGTTTGTCTGTGTGTCTCTGTGTGTGTATGACAAATTTTTCTCCGACGATAACTCCAATACTACAATTATTATGATTTTATCATATTCCTCTTCTCTACATCCCTATGAAAAACTGATTAGATTTTCGTTATAATTGGTAACCCGAAGTTCCCTTATTTGAAGTTCTTAACAATTTTTCTTGAAAAAACGCAGTTGAATATCATTTCTTGACATTTTATGTGATTATCGATATGAAAGAAGATATTATTCTCTATACGGTTTGATTATACAGTTTCCTTCATATTCAATAAATATAGAGTTAAAGAATTATAAAGAGATTAACTTTCAAAAATCATGGAAACAGTTGATATATTCAAAAAAGACTAATTGACAGATGTCAGTGTCAAGTGCAAAACCAAAGATAGAAAGTATAGGATCAGAAACTGGTATAAGTGATAGAGTGTTCCTCGCAAGTGAAATGCAGTTGCAGGCCGAAGAGAAAATGGAAGGACTGTGTCGCAGAATACTTGAGAGAGAAAGAACTGTGTGAAGAAGTTGCGTTGGATAGGAATGAGTGGAAGAGAAGAGTAAAAAACAGCGACCCCCTAATAAAATAGGAAAAAGCTTAAGAAGAAGGAAGGAAGTGTCAAGTGCAGTTTACATAATGTATGTTCGTGTTATAATTTTATTGGATTTATAGAACCTTTTCAAAGAAACTTTCGGTATGGAATTTGTAAAAAAATAGTATATGTTCGTGTTATAATTTTTCTGGATATATAGAATCTTTTCAACGGAACTTTTGGTATGAAATTTGTACAAAATACATCGAATTGATGGAAGGTCTTGTGCTGGCCGCAACATATTTTTTCTATTTATATCTTCTGCCATATTTTTTACATCTGATCAGGAAAAATCTTTCATTTACATTTTCTTTTTATATATCTTTCATCCAGCTTACGTCATTCCATTTTGATCAAAAGCTTCATGTAAAAATAAACTGAAAGTGTGAACAACATTGCTGAAAGACTTATATTATGACAAACAGAAGATAACTTACAGAAACAGATGTGTCGTGTTGTAATTTGTTTACTAAATTTTAAAAAGGTTTCTTTTCTTTTGAAATAGTTTGCTACTGGATTGAAAATATAGGAAGACGGCTATGGAAAAATAAGCTGAAATCCAATGACAGTTGAACATAATTTATAACCAATCACAGTTGGTTTTAGTGTTTTTCGCCCACGATAGAACATTAAAGTCGTATATGATTCGACCATTATAAGTTGTAAGTAAATGTTTTATTAGTTTACATATAGGAAATAACAGGTAATACAAAGTAATAAATAATTTTTTATGGGAATATGTGATGTAAATCTCATAGCAAACTATAAAAGAATGAATATATTACGTTGTATTAGGAATTAATTACAAAAAATCTGTCATGTAGGTACCAAACTGTATATTTCCTCTAAAGTAAATAAATCTAATCTTAGAAATAATTTAATACATTTTACAGTTTATCAAAATGTTGTCGCCAAATTCTAGAAACAATTTAGCATCAACTGTGTAACTAGATCCGCGTATATAATTGTGTATGATTAGTCCATTTTATTTCGCTCATCATGATGCGGAGTTAAGTTTTTATTTCCCTTTTTCTTTTGGCCGAAGTTAGTCCCGGTATAAATTAGTTTAATTGGTGTGAAGTTGTATAGTCCCGGAATAAAATGAGCTGTCAATCAAACAAAGGAACAACGGTTTAGTGGAGATTTTGTTTATTTTTTGTTTTGTTTTTCATTACCACTAGATTTTAATGGCGTGGAAGATAGAATGGTGTTACTGTTTTTATAGGCAAATTAAAAGTTATACCAAGGTTTTTTTATTATGTACTTTAATAATATATTATTACTCTTAAACATACAAGCCCAAACTCACAATTGTTCGGATTGTTTTCAACGAAAAAATTATAAAACCTATACTAAACGAGAAATTTCTTTCGACTAGTTTAAAATGCAGATTTTGTATTTACAAAAACTGAATGGTATTCAAGTATTCCGCCATTTAATAATGGGCTCGATCGCCTTTATTAGTAATACATGCTCTAATTTTATTAGGTATTATATCCCTAAGCCCTACACATTTTCCTATGAATATTGTCCCATATGTCTTGCAAGGTAGGTTTTACCGAAAGCGCTGGATTTTACGAAGTTGATTTTCATAGTGCCCAAAGCATGGCCAACTTCTACGCTTATTATGACTGTCTCAAATGCAGGAACGGATTAAGATATTTTCGGGCCTGAGGCGCTAACAATTTTCGGGCCCCTAGAATAACAAAGACCCCAAAAATATAATTTATTTTAAAAATCAAACAGAATAACAATTACAATAGAAATAAACTCATAAAGTAAATAAAATATAACTCTGAAAAAATAAAAACTCGACAAAATGGTTAATCCGGCACTGCTCAAATATCACTAAAATTATTCAAACCAAAATTATAGATCTAGTACGTCAAATGATGTCACGGAACGGAGTAACAATGTACTATTTAGAAAAATAATCTGTTAAAATAAGTATTGAATTTTAATATTTAAATATTGAAGTATTATATTTACTTTTAATAAACTAACAACACATTTTGCACTTCTAAACTTCAGGAGGATCAGAGATACCGACTCTTTCTTCCTAATTGAAATAAAAATAACTAGATGTCGCCACTATCCGTATCAAATCTGTAAAAAAACTCGCGACAAAATTTCATATGGGAAAACAACGATTTAAAACGGCTATAGTAAGCGCAGCGTAATGGGGTCCTCTACTGTATTTTTTTTTATTATTTTAAAATGTTCGCGATGACGTGTACCATTGGTGGTACACGACGTACTTTAGTCAGGGCCGGCGTGTACCGCCGGTGGTATACGTCGTAAATTTTTTAAAGAATTTATTATAATCCAAAATTTTAATTTTGTATAATTTGTAATATGTTAAATTTAAATTTAAGATTATGCGATATTAACTTCAAAGTCGGTTTTCTATAACTACGTTTTTCAAAGAATTACAATGATTTTTTTTATGTTTAGTGCATTACAAGAAAAGTGACAAAATAAGTTACGGCTGAGATGAACGACCAGTAAATAACATTACGGCGCGAACGTGTTTTAAATTAAAGTTCGATTAATTTTGATGCAATTTGTAGTTTTAAAAATTCCTAATTGTCTTTAGTTTAACTGCATTTGATTTTTAAAATCAATATGACATCACGGTGACACTACTATCTTTCTCTCGCTCCGCATTAGACTACAGTAGGCTGCGAGAGAAAGATAGTAACAGTGACACTGAAAGCAAATATCAAATACTTCCTAAAGTAATTATTAAAAAACGTTTTTTTTTATATAGTTATTTATACAGTAGGACTTTTATACAGTGTTCATTTTATTATTTTCTGTTATAGTGGCGGACCCCATTGAATGAAATTGGCCATGCCCAATGTAAAAGGTTTTGGTAGAAGCTAAATCTGGACTAGAAGATGATCGTTAAAATGCCGGACGAACTATTAGGTATCACGTCAATTGGCCCACAGTTTTTTTTGAAGTATTACGTCTATAATGTAGGTAGCCAAAATAATTTTGTCGAAATTTCTAACCATTCTATAATTTGTTGAAAATGTAAACAGGCCGAATTATTTATTTATTTTATTTATTTATTTATTTGAAATATTTGGGAAGCCAACAGTTGCCCAATTAAAAGCTTCCACTGATTAACAGCAACAAAAGTAATAACATAGTCACACAGTCCACAACATATAAAATAATAGTAGATAACATAAAAAACATAAAAAAGATTTACATGAAAGACATTAAGTAACTCTATGTAATACACCCTTGAACCGAGCTAGGGATAAATGAAAGATGTCGATGTGTTGATATAATTTATTATAAGTTCCCATGACTCTGTTGAAGGGTGAATTCCTGTAATTATTTGTATTGCATTTTGGTACATAAAAAGTTTCTATTGCGATTATAAATAGATGGAATATGAATTCTTATATAGTCTATAATATTATAGTTATCAATATGGTTATTTAATAATTTAAAGAGGAGAAGTATATCAGCTTGCGATCTTCTTTGTTCAAGTGATTTTAAATTACATATTAATAAAATTTCATTGTAACTCAAGTTGTTGAAGGAAAATTTATATTTTAATAAGGATATAAATTTCTTTTGTATTGACTCTGAATTGTATTTTTGTTGTACATTGGATTCCAAACCTGAGAGGCATATTCAACAATAGGACGTACTAGAGCATAATAAGTAATATTAGTGAAGCTTTATGTTCATAACATTTGGCTACACGAAAAATAAACCCAAGTGTCTTATATGCCTTTTTGACCATTTGAACAACATGTTCGTTAAGGAGTAACTTGGAGTCGTATAGTACCCCTAAATCTCGGGTAGTTGCTTTACGTTCCAAGTTAGAACCATCCAAATTATATGGAAAAGTAATAATTATTGAACATCGAGTAAAACTTATTACATGACACTTATCAATGTTTAAAGATAAACCGTTAAGTTCACAGTAGTTTTGTAACCGTTCTAAATCACATTGGAGTTCATAACAGTCAGTAGGAGATGAAATTGGTTTAAAAAACTTTAAATCATCGGCATAGAGGAAAAAGTTACTGTGTTCAAAACACTCTCCTATAAAATTAATGTAAATATTAAATAAGAGTGGGCCTAAATGCGAGCCTTGAGGGACTCCTGAAGTCACTTCAATTTTCCGTGATTTAAAACCGTTACATGAAACTATCTGTGAGCGATTTTTAATATAAGACTCTATCCATCTTAATACTGTGAATGCCATATGCCGATAATTTAGCCAACAACTTAAAATGATTTACCCTGTCAAAGGCTTTGCTGAAATCTGTATACACTACGTCGACTTGTACTCTTTTATCCAGGTAATTAAATATTTCAATATCAAATTAAATGGTAAACAGTAAATTGGCAATATTAAATCAATAAAATGTGTATATTGTTTGTATAATAATCCTAATTTATGTTTTAATATTAAATAAGACAAAGAAAAATAACTTTTCTTAATTGAAATCCACCCTAATAATAACATTCCCCGTTTGAGTGTTAGTGGTGCAATCATGCTAGATCGAGCAGGCTGTTGGAATCAGAGCGAATAAAGTCTTTCTTGTGCATTTCTTTTTTCCTAGCTGAAGCTACATAGCAGCGTGACATTATGAAATGTGTTCTCGTTTGTCCCTTAGGATCTTTTGTCGCAATGTCATTTAGTTAGTTTCTTTCCAACTGCTACTGACAACCGAATTTATAAGATGGAATTAATTTTGACATCTAGAATTTACATTCTACATATGTATTGTTCATCATATTAAAACATTCATTCTTGATATTGACTCACGTAGAGTTTTGTTAATGACGCGTACGTAATGTAACCATTTGAAAATTCCCGCGTTTTATATCGGAAATCAAATGTCGAAGCATTTAACTATGTCATCAGTCATTCTGAACGATTGGGGCTTTGGTATCAAAGTGGTCTTTGAATACACAATTGTTTTCAAATAGTAAAAATAAATGGTTGTTGCTTTGAAAGCAAAAGTTTGTACTTTATACGGATTCTAAATACGAAAGGGTTGATTTGAAGCTTAGTTATTTATATTTCACAAACTTTTTTACAATTTTTATTCCTCCATTGTTAGAAGTGATCTTGTGGAAATCTTCAAAGAGTGTGATTTTTTTATGTGTTGGTAGATAGTTGTGAATGTTCCAGTATATTGGTGCCTAATCGCCAAGAAACTCCGAATTCGCTAGCTGTTTATTATTGTTGCGACCAAGTCATAAAAACTTTATAGCGATTTTTTACGAGATATTTTTCAAATCTTGCTTAGAAACTTGAACCTTTCAAAGAAATACATTTTTTATGCAAAGTAGAATTTGCTGTTTATTTACTCCTTATTAACACAACTGTTCGATATTATTTTTAAGTTCTAACGGCTTGTTAATAAATATAAAGTCACTTTACTTTAAAGTGAAAGAAATGTTCATAATTTCACTTTAAGGTAAAGTTGTCAATTTAAAGTCCTTTAAAATAAAATCATCTGATAGTTCTTTTACGGGCTTGAAGTGAAAATTGGCTGATCAGTTTTGATTCAACATTTTTAAGAAAAATGTATTCTTTCACTTCATTATCAAAACCCAACAAAGATATTGTTAATATTAAATGACAAAAAGTTTATTTGCCACGAATTAATAATTTACGTAAATACATATGTGGAAGGAAAAAGAATTTTATGATAGATTTAGATTAAGAAAAAATACATTTTCATTTATATTACACTGTAAAAAATAACAGCGATTTTGTCGAAAAGATATAGTAATTTTTTACTATAATATGTATGCAATAACAAATTTTACATAAATTATGTAAACTTACATTTACATAGCAAATAATTACATAAATTTGCTAATTTACCCGTACAAATATAAAGAAATTACTAGAACTACTATGTAATATTCATATTACAATAAATATATAAAATTTTACAGTGATATGTTAATATTTCTATATCAATTTTGTCAAGTTTTATAATAACTATGTAAAAACGCAATTCCTTTTATTTTAGTTTCTATTTTTATAGGAATTATTATATTAAATTTGAATTATTTATATTCAAATTTAAATTATGTATATTATTAATATGTAAATTTACTTAAAGTATGTATCAAATTTTTTATGGAATTTATGTTTATGTAATTTTAAAAATGGTAGACAAAATTACATTTAAATGTAATTTTACTATAATTCACTTAGGCAATTTGGACGCCAATAACAATTATAGTAATTTTACAGAGAAATTTTTTACAGTGTAGAACAGATAAAAGAAATAATCGAACTACCGCCAAATAAATAAGTAAAATTTGTTATGTATAAAAGTAAGTCATATAATAATTTATTAATATTTTTAGAGGAGGTTTCATATCACATACATACAGGGTGTTAAAAAATAAGTGTCACAAATTATGAGAGCATATGGTACTAACCAAAATGAGTAAAAAAGCTTAATCAACATGGGTCCGATCTTCAATAGTTTTCGAGATACAAGGTAATGAAAAATGAGTTTTTTCGATGTTTACCTCTGCTATCTCGAAAACTGTAAGAGTTACGTCTTTGATTAAATGAGACATTTTGTTTACCTTTCAGAGGTCATTTTAGATGTGTTTTGGCTTTCAAAAAAAATTGAATAATTGTACTAAGACAAAAGTTGTGGCGACCTTCTCCAATATTTAGTTTTCAAATAACTGCGTAACTATTAGAAAGTGAAAAAAATGTTTTATATAAAATGTTGTTTTTTTATAGTCTATTTACTGGCATAGAAAAAATTTTGTTCGACCACTATCTTAGTCAGTTTTTCTTCGATTCTAATACAAAATGGCCTCTTTCTCAAAAACAGTTGAAGATCGGACCCATGTTGATTAAACTTTTTTTTATTAATTTTGGTCAGTAATACATGCCCCCGTAGTTTGGGACACTTATTTTTTAACACCCAGTATATGCATTTAATAATTCCAAACTAAAAATAAAGAATTGTCATTTATTGTTGACGGATCACCGCTAGTTTTCTTTACAAAGTTCTGTTTTTCCAAACCATAGCTGTTGTTTTTAAGTTATCGATTTTAACTACTGTTCAAATGGATTAAATTTTTTGCTAAGCTGAATCCTACACAATTTTTCAAGTAAATATTAAAATTTTCACTAACCTAAACTATAAAACTGAGCTCACCATTTCTCGTATTATTCAAACAAACGAGAATTGTATGGGTTTGGTTTCATGAATTATAGGCTTACCAAAAAATTACTTGAAATTGGTAACACTGATACAAAAAAATAGATTTCCTGTTGTTGACAGTGACACTTGAAAATATAATTTGGGCATATTCAGATTTTTTTTATTAAAATGGTTGTTGTTTCCCTTGCCCACGTACTTTTATTTCTTTCATTACCCATAAGCAATAATCTAAAGCATTTCAATCACTCAAAATCCTATTAGCTGTTAGGTTCCTTATCTGACGTAACCTATTTGTATTTATTGTCAAAATGACAAGACACATAGTATTTCCGTTTTCACCTGGTGTTGTGTAAACTGTGGAATAAAAAAAATCCCCAGAAATTCTGGGGATTTTTGCAGAATTGTTTTACCAACTGTATTTCTTTTTGATCACTCTGTAGTACTTTGACATTTCATTTCGTGATCTGAGACAACTTTACAACTACTTCCATTAAATTAAAGGAAGATTTTATTATGAAACGCTCATATTTTAAAGTGTATATAAAGTAACTTTAACTAAAGTTTACTTTTACAAATTATCATGAAACCGGCTGTAAGTCATTTAGTCAATTCTTTCGTTGATCGGTGAAATTCACGTCTTTGTCGGTAATTGGAAGTTCCAGGTGACGTACAACACCCATAGTCAGTGTTTGGGGTATGAATAATTCATAAGGTACCTGAGGCAAGCTTTATGATATGTGTACTCATTTATGGAGCACATGTTACACATGTAATGACTTGTACAAGATTTGCATTCAATACATGGTGAATTAGCGAAATTTAAAACAATCATGTACAAGAAAATGTTCGACAATCGTCGTTTTGTGTTTAACGGAAATTGTGTGGCCAACAATTTCAAAGATTGAAATTCTTAGCATTAATGGCAACTCATTGTAAATAAAATAGCCGTAATCAAATTAAGGAAGGGCGTGTTTCACAAGATTTGAATACAGATAAGGAGTTATATCACATTTATTTCATTCTCCAATTAAAATTTTAACGCCTATGAAAATTAAATTCTGTTCCAAAAATCCATTTATGCATTTAATTACCAGGGCAGCGTTATTCAGTTGTTAAAATAAACTTTTCGTAACAGACTAGATATTAAAATTCCTTTTGTGTTCAACAAATTATTCAATTTGACTTAGTTTAATGCGTTTGCCGGCTTCAGATAACGCAAACACTTACGAAATCTGGTCGAGGTTTTTATAAAACTTTGTTTTAATTAGTATACTCAAACATCTGAGAATTATAATCTTCGAACGTTAATTTAAGAAAAAGGCCTTAAGCTGCCTAATAACTTGACATAATTAGACATGTTTTATAAAGGACACCGAACGTTTAATGGATATTAGGCGTATAATATACTAGGTTACTAAACCTATTCTCATAATTTTGTATTGGTTTTTAAATTACAAAATTAATTTGGAAATTTGAATATTTTATGAATTTTTTGCTGTTTAGTAGTAATTTGTTATTCAAATTTACTTAACTGTTTATATTTGAGATACTATCAGTCATTATAAACATTTTTTTGAATAATAAAGATTACTTCATTCACTATTAACAGGTAACTCGTACGTACTTAGATTATCAAATAATGATAATTTTATAAGGTGGTTTTTTTACCTTCCGCTACTCTTGGTAAGAAAGGTATAGGGTTCGTGCTAAAATTGCATGTCCAGATTTTGTTGTTTCAAAAAATACCTTTAAATATATTTTTATTCAATTTTGACGTTTTAAACTGTCATTATTAACTTTGTAGCAACAACTAAAAAAGCCTGGTTGCACCGTTGACGCTTAAATTTTAAGTGTTCCTTAGAGTGACAATATCGTATCAAAATGAAACGTCAAATGAATAATTGAATATTGATGTCAAAATTTCGATTTGCGTTTAATATTTAAGTAGCAGCGGTGTAACTAGGCATCAGTAACATTTTATTCACAAGTGAATTAAAAAAATTTAAATCACTCTCACAAATTTTTTTAACTCACTCTGCAACAAATAATGCATTTACAATAACATCAGTAGTGGTAGCACGCACTTTAGAATTCTATCATAGAAAGCAGGCGAATGCGATTTTACTTTTACGAATCTTGGTAGCATGCACTTTAGAATTCTATATTCACTTTTTGTTTCGGGAATTATCGGATTTTATGCTATTAAAATAAAAAATATTATTACATTTGTATATAAAAATGTATAAATTATATAAAATTGGCTTTGAATGGAATTTTGGCAAAATAATGACATTATTTTGACACTTTCGCCTCGAAACAAATGCCTCATTTGATAGAATTCTAAAGTGCGTGCTACCACTACAGGCACGAAAATAACACTCACCACAGTATTTATTAGATATTATTAGCAATTTTCATTATTTTTCACGAGAGAAATGACAGACAATAATGCTTTTTAAATAGATGACTTGATGTCTATCATCGGCGATTGTCATGCATTAGTTTTTTATTTTGTCAAAATTAAATATTATAATGGTTTTATTATTATTTCGTCAAAATTGAATAAAATATTTTATAAACCAAGGGAGCTAAGAATGTTCATTCACTAAAAGAATTTAACTTACTCGCCCTTACGGGCTCGTGAGCTAAACTTTCTTCTCATGAATAAACATTATCTTAGCTCACTTGGTGTATAAATATCTATTTCGCGATGTATGTTATTATGAGAATTAAAGATTATTAAATTTTTACAGGTATGTATTCATACTATACTATATATTTTATAGATAAATAATATATAAAATAATCTATTTTACAAATCCCGGAGCCTATGTTTTAAAGATAAATACAATTCCTTAGTTACACAGTTCAGATGTATGTAGACAAATAAATGTCACTGTCAAAGAACCTATCATTTCAAATTATTAATAGTAACGTTTTAAAAAGAAAATTGTAATAGTAAATAAAACAATAGTTATAGGTATTATAGGAATACAAAAGGAACATAATATAAACAATCAAAGTCCAATAGCGAACTCTACGTGAAACAATGTCTAATAAAGAATTTGAAAAACACTCGCCTTGTTTTACAAGATTTCAGCATCTGAATCAACCTCTCAGTCATCATCAGATGCTTGCCGTGTCCACACACATACGAGTAATTACCGATCGCTATCATTCCTATTGCATTAGCTCGGTAATTTCCGCCCCTCTTCGATACAAATTCGGGCCCGCTTAGGCTATGTACACATTCTTGAATAATTCCATGGTTTTTATTTCTATTTTCCTAAATATAACATTGAGTTCACAGTTTCAAATGTTGTTTACAAAATTTCTTCATTTCCGTCATGTTCCTTATCTTTATTGGCTGGTTAAGCAACGTATTCATGTCACCCACAATTAATAAATGATGTTCCACCACATGTGGTAGCAATATCCAACAGCCAGAATTCTAAATAGCTGAATGTGTGCTCCTATCTGAACTATAGTGCGTTTCAAAAATCATAAGAATATAATAAGAAAAATTCGAAAAATTATTATTAAAAGTTTATACTAATAGTGCCGTTGTAAAAAAATTTATTTGTCTTCTAGTTCTAAGTACTACTAAAAAAAAAAAAATATTGAGTTATGGCATGGATGGTGATTAGGAGATGACTATAGAGAGGAAATGACTAGCAGTGTTTTAACTCAGTCAACTGTTTATGCTTTATTTCAGAGAAATATACTTGAAACACTGCTAGTCATCTTCTCCCTAGTCATCTCCTAATCACTATTCATGTTACAACCCATTGTTTTTTAAATAGCCTCAAATTTGAAAATATCACGAAATTTCCATTAGATTTTTTACAATTAATTATTGAATTTTGTGAATTGAAACAGAATGTGACGTCATGACTATTTTCGGCGCCAATCTTTTATTTAATTATATACGAAAAGAACAACAAAGGCAAAGAAAGGTAAGGCAGGTATAGCGCTCGTGCTAAAAATCGAGATTTTGGAAAATGACAATCCGATTTTAACATTTTTAAGATGATGTTTGTATGTGTATGTGTGTGTATGTGTGCGCGCACCCGCATGTGTGTATGTATTTTGTCAACGCTTTAACTCAAATATCATCATTCAGAAAATTCTAAAACCCTGTATTTCGACCCTATTCTAATATGGAAAGAAACCATTACATTGTAGTGTAAATCGGATAACCGGAAATGGCACTTTACTTGAAGCTCATAATGTTTTTTTTTTAATGAAAAAATACAGTTAAATGAAATTAAAGATTATTAATATTTCTACAGATATACATTAACACTTTTTCTTTATGTTTTACAAATACATATATTTAAAAAAATATTATATATATATATATATATATATATATATATATATATATAACTTAAATTTCTCGTTCGATCAAATAGGTTTTTAAAAAGTTTTATTTTTGCGAGTACAAATTATAATATGCTATAAACTACTTGATAATATGATAATAGAATACAGACTGCTAATCTAAAGCATTACATATGTTTTTATACTACTGAAATATGATAGAGTCACGTTCTGGCACATCGGCACTTTGTCTATTATGTAGTACAGGGGTAGCACTATAACTCCTCCCTCCTCAGATTCGAGCCTCCTGGGGGAGTTGAAGTTCAACTTCTTCTGGGGTGCGAGATGACCTCAGCTTGGCTGATTTCCTCTTCTTTATTTGGTTACGTATGAAGTACCCAACGATGATTGCAGCAACCACGTACAGGATGATGGACCATATACTTGGGATGTGCATGTTGTATGTTTTTTCTGTTATCGGAACGATTGGATTCAAGGAGATATCATTTAATTTCAAGGGATTTAGGTTAATAGAGAAATTTGTAATTTTATACGGTTGGGATTTTAGGTTCAGTTTAGGAAGTAGTAGGGGTTGGCCATGGTTTTCATTTTGGAATATTAGTATTTGTTGTCTGAAGTGAATTTCGCAGTTGTCTTGATTATTGATTAGGAAGATTCCCTCTAAGGTTTGGATGTTGGTTTCTTCGTGACATTTAATGGTGATTTTCTCCTCGTGTGGGAAAACGGCTAGGTATTTGTTGATTTCTGGAATTACTTCGACATGATTTTCAATTAAGTTAATTTTTGTGTAATGGCAGTGACTCGAAGTTTGATTTTGGAATATTTCTTCTTCGCAGATCGCTGAGAAGTGGGCGTGATATTTATTAGGGCACTGAAATATTTTTGCTTGAACACACATATCATTCAGGGGCACGATCTCTTTATCAGATTTAAGAAGATATTTCGTATTAGGGATGATTGTAATAAATTTTGATTCATATTTGGTTGGAATTGGGTACATGTAGTAGAGTTCAAAAGTTTTTCGAAATTTATGGGGGTAGAAATGAAATAGATTACTTGGGTCGCTTCTATTTTACAATTTATTTTTAACAAGGATTCGATGTCTAAAAGGTTCTCTTGTCTGGGTTCGAATGGTAACTGCAAATGGTAAAATTTTGATATTTGTTTTAATTCTGCTAGTAGCTCCATGGGGTGTATTATACTAGGATGCAGCGTTCTTAATTTACAAAAGGTGATTGAATTTTCAATGTCTTGTAAGACGCTTAATATAGAATTGTATAATATAGTAAGTTGATCGTAAATATTTTTGCCATACAGTATACTTTGAATGTGCGTACTGTTTATAATTTTGAAAAGTTGTAAAATTTGGATTTTAATATTTCCTCGTTGTGCTGAATATCTGAGATTGTTTTATTAAAATTTTGAATAATTTGGTGGTTCACCGAATATGAGAGTTTGAGTTGACTTTCCAAATTATGCTCGTTTTCTTGCATATGTGCAAACATTTCGTTATATCTTTTGCCATCTTCGGCATCTAAATTTCCTGTGACTGATTTGAATATTGTCCCCAATCCATCTATTAAGCCACGTTTAGTTTTATGGTGATCAGAATGAAATCCGATGTTATTAATTTTTGTGTCAATTTTTGTCCGAATAAATTCTAATATTTTATCATAATTTTCGAGTTCATTGAAATACTGTGAATGGTTAGATATGCTTGATTTTAGTGCTGAGTATTGTGTGTTTAGATTGTTGTACTGATTAAGGAGAGCTTGGAGATTGTAGTAGTGTATGAAGGTGTGAGTCGTCTTTTCGAGTTTGGCAGGACCGAGATTGATGGGAAGGATTCCGAGGTTTTCTGTTATGTTCAAAATTGTAAGTTTTTTTTCTAGGACGTTTAATGTTAGAGAGGTGGATATTCTCTGTTGTATTACCGTGGGTGGTTTGTATTTTTCCTGTTTTAAGACGTTTATTAATTTTCTTTAGCTTTTCGGGTTTGTATTTGTTTTTAGTTTTTTGTTGTTTCTGTTTATTTTTCACGTATACCTTTTTGGAGATTTTGGGTAATTCTTCTCTATTTTCATTACATTTATTTATTACCTTTTCTTTATTTGCCTGGATTTTGTCTCTAATTGATTCGTAAAGTAATTTAGTTTTATTCTTATGACTTTCTATATAATTGTTAATAAGCTGTTTTTCGAGGTCAATATTAAATGGGGAGTTGGTATCTAAATGGCCGGTAATAATTTCGCATGGTTTCAATTTTGTGACAGAATGAATTGTGTTATTATAAGCTAATAACGCATAATTTACTTTGGCTTCTATAGGCTCCGTTTTGTATTCTTTTTGATTGTTAAACAGTCTTATGTGTTCGATAAGGGTCGAGTGGAATCGTTCTATTATGCCGTTAGATTCTGGATGTTGTGAGCTTATGAAATGTATGTCGATTTTGTGTAGTGTCAGCAATTCTTTTACGACTGAGTTTTTAAATTCTAACCCGTTATCTGAAATAATTTGTTCTGGGATTCCATGATGTGTAAAATATTTGACTAGGTTATTACAAGCTTCTATGCCTTGTCCTGAATTTAATTTGTATGCTTGTGCATATTTTGAAAATGAATCTACGATAGTCAAAAATTTAGCTTGTTCTAAAGTAATGCTGTCTATATGTAAAATCTGGAAAGGTTTCGTAGCTGTGGGTGTGATGTTTAAATTTACGTTTAAGGGTCGCCTGTCGTATTTTGTTACTTGGCATATTTCACAGCTATTAATAAATGTTTGAACGGATTTTCTTAATTTTGGCCAGTAATATTGTTGTTTTATACGCGCTTCTGTTTCATCGATACCACGGTGGTTACTTTTGCTGCAGTGGTAATTCGATATGATGTGTATGATTTCTTCCTCATTGGTAACGTCGCTTAAATATTTTGTACATTTTACTAAACATAGTTGAGAATTTTTGAAATAATTTTGAAGAATTAAACTGAATTTTTCGTATAGTTCGTTTTGAAAATAAATATGATATTTTATTTTTGGAACAAGATATTCTTTAATAAAAGCAATCATTTCAGTTTTGTAATTATTTTTTGAAAATTCTACTTCCATTCGTAATTTTTTGTGTTCGTATAATTTTGTAATTTTTACTTGTTTGGGATTAAAATCGACTTCTGTTATAATAATTTGATTTTTGCCATAGTTTACGGGGCATTCTACTATCGGGATTCCGACGATAGGATTTTCTTTACTTGAATGTATTGTGATATCGCTATCGCTTGTGTCGTCATCGTTTATCTCATTATGTTGTGAGTCACCTACCTCGACTGCAAGGGATTGCGTATCGTCGTCTTTGTTATCTGTTTTATTCCTTAACTCTGTGTTAAAATTTTCTATGAATTTATGAAAGTGTTTCATGTTTTCTGTTTCGTTTATGTTTAATTCGGTCTGGGGAATTTTGGGTTCAGGGAGTTTGTAAACGGTTATTAGTATGTTGGTATTATCAAAAATATATTTTAACATTGATTTTATTTCGTTCCAAATTTGATTGTCATGTCCACATGCAATTTTTGGTATACTTAAATTTTTGATATTATTATGTAAACAGAATTTTCTCAAATTTAGTAAGGTATAGAATATGTCTTGTTTAGTAGGTTTATTGTAATAATTTTCCTTTGTTATTAAGTATAATAGATATCTTTGTGGGGTTTTTAAATATACTAGGTTATGAAGTTGAGGATTTTGAGATTTTAATTTGTGTACGTTGTTAAATTTAATTTTAAAATTTTTGGCAATACCCGATGACATTTCTAAATCTTTGCTCACGCAATGAGCTAGACTAGAGTCAGATGGTGCATCGAATAGATTTCCTATTACTTCAATAATATTGTTATTATTGTGATTAAGGCAATGTTTCTTATCTAAGTAGTCTTTGAATAGAGCTAGTGGAGTGTCATCTACTTGTGTTTGTGATTGTAAATTTTGAGTTTTATTAATTTCAACAGGTATACGGCTTAAGGCGTCGGCATTGGTATTAAGTTTGCCTTTCTTATAGATTATTTCATAGTCATATTCCTCTAATTTGAGGCGCCATCTTATTAATTTTTGGCTACATTGTTTTAACGAGAATAGCCATTGCAAGGGTCGGTGGTCTGTATAGATTTTGAATTTGCGTCCTAATAAGTGAGTTCTAAAATACTGAGTTGCCCAAATGATAGCTAACATTTCTTTCTCAATGGTAGAATAGTTTATCTCTGTCTCGTTCAGTGTTCTGCTAGCGTAAGCTACTGGTAGGTCGTTGCCTAGACTACCTTGGGATAACACGGCTCCAATAGCCAGCTGGCTCGCGTCACATGTCAAGTTAAATTCTTTGTCGTAATCAGGATATTGGAGTAGTGGTTCGTTAGTCAACAAATTCTTGCAATTTTCAAAGCATTGTCTGTACTCAGGGTCGTTAATGTCAATAACAGCATTTTTCTTTAAGCGTCTAGTCAGCGGTTTTGTTATCTTAGCGAAGTCTTTAATAAATTTTCGATAATAGCCTAAAAGTCCTAAGAAACCTTTAATTTGTGTTGTAGTTTTTGGAATTGGAAAATTTAGAACAGCCGAAATTTTGTCGGGATTTGGTTTCACGCCCTCAGGGGTTACGATATGCCCGAGATACGCTACTTCTCTTTTAAGAAATTCGCATTTATCTAGTTGTACTTTGAAATTTGAATTTTTCAAACGTTCGAAAACTAATTTTAAATTTTGAATGTGTTCTTGTAGGCTGGTACTAAATATAATAATGTCGTCGAGGTAAACAAGGCATTTTTTGTTTACTAACCCTCTCAGAACATTGTCCATAACGCGTTGGAATGTCGCGGGTGCGTTTTTTAAGCCAAAAGGCATACGAGTGAACTCATAATGCCCGTCTTCCGTGTTAAATGCAGTTTTTGAATGTCTTGTTTGTCCATTTCAATCTGGTGGAAACCAGATGCCAAGTCTAACGTAGTGAAATACTGACAGCGTCCGAGTTTGTCTAGTAAATCAGTTATGTTCGGTAATGGGTATTTGTCGCTAATAGTCTTTTCGTTCAATTTCCTGTAATCTACCACTATACGCCACTTGCGTTTACCAGATGCGTCAAGTTTTTTTGGGACAACCCAAATAGGTGATGACCATGGCGAACATGATGGTCTAATAATATTTTGATCTAACATTTTTTGTGTTTGAGAACGTACCTCTTGTCGGTGAATTTCTGGGTATCTATAAGATTTCGTATAAATAGGAATTTCGTCACTTGTTTTTATGGAATGTTTAATTTGATTGGTAAATGTTAAATTTTTGTCGTCTACGTGAAATATATCAGAATAATCGTGAATTAATTTAGTGATAGCTGATTTTTCTTCCGAATTCATGTGATCTGACCGAATTTTTGAAATATCAAATTTAATTTTTTCTGATTGAATGAAATTAAAATTGGGTGATGAGTACGTTTCATAGTTAGAGATGTTTTCTACAGTAATTGGTTCTAATTGTGTAAAGTTGATATGTGATTCTGAGTTATTAATTGCTGTACAAAGTGCATGGTAATTATTGGCTGTGGTGACACATTCGGGGATGATTAAATTATTCTGTTGTTGTTTTGGTATTAATATGGTTCCGTTTTGTTGAGTTACTTGAATTTTGATTACCTTTTCGGTTTTGGGGTCTAATGTTACATTATTATTTGGCTGACAAATTTTGTTTGTATTAATTTTATTTTCAGAATTTTGATGTTGAATTTTTATTTGGCAGGTGGGTGTTGTTACTACATTTTTATTCAGGTCTATAATTATTTTTAATGTACTCAGATTGTCTAATCCTAATAAGAGATCGAATTCATCGTGAAAATCAAAAATGTGATATTTTAAACTTGCATTTTTCTTTAAATTAAATAATTTTGAAATAGGTACGAGTGTGCTGTAATTCTCAATTGAAGTTCCATGCGCAGTTGAAATTTGGAAAGGGTCTTTAAAAATTGAATTTTTGTAATATTTATGCGCTATGGTAGGTTTTATGAAAGATTTCGTACTTCCTGTGTCTATTAAAACTTTCAGATTATTTTCAGGGAATATAATATAAGGTAATTTACTTTTATTTGTTAGGTTCATTAGTTCGACTCCGGGTAAAATGTTTCTATTGTTTCCGAGGCTGCGATGTCTAAAAAATTATCGTCTTCGAAATTGTCGGGGTTTTGTGGATTTTCATAATCATTGTTATCAATTAATACTTGGTCAGTTTGTTCTTGGTTATCGTAATAAACATATGGGTCAACGGCAGATTCTGCTGACTCGTTGATATTAAATAATTCTCCCGCTGTGTTTGCGCGGTTTTGTGCAGGACGGTATTGAGTTGTATTTCGCGTGGAAATACTCATCGGAGTAGGTGCGGGAAGGTTTTGTCTGGTGGATGGACCTTGGCGTGGTGTTTGCGGTGTATATTGTCTTTGTTGTTGAGGAGTATATTGTCTTTGTTGTTGAGGAGTATATTGTTTTTGTTGTTGAGGAGTATATTGTTGTCTGTATGTCGTTTGTTGCATAGGTGAAGGATGCAGAGTTTTATTGGGTGTGTAATTAAAGTAGGTTATGGGTTTAGGAATATTGTATCTTGGTTGGTGGATTTGTGGTTTTTGATTTAATTTGGGTGTGTGCTGATTAGTGTTTTTGGATTTGGCATAATATTCAAATTGAAAATCATTTGCTAACATACTTAAAGCTGAATTTAAGTCTGTAGGGTTCTTTGCCCTCATTAATTGACCTATAGGTTCTTTCAAACCTTTTAGTAAAACGCGTAAAGCATAATGTTGAAAATAGTCAATCATTACTACGGATGCTTCGGCAGCAGCGTTTGTTGAAATATAAGAAATTTGTAAATTTAAGAGGTGTTGTAAACGACCGTAAAAATCAAAAACGTTTTCATTAGGATTTTGTTTCAGCTCTGTTATTTCCATATTTAGTGTGAACCAGTCACGTTTGTCTGAATAAGCATTTTTTAGTGCTGTTTTCAAATCTTCCCACTTTGAAATTGTGGAACTTGCAATATTAATAGCAGCTTCACCTTTTATTTTGGCTAATATACTGCTCATTAAATATTCATTTTGGAAATCATTTGTGTTTGTGGTATTATAAAATTTTGTTACTAATTTTTCACAAACGCTAGTAAACCTAGGGAGTAATTCACGTTCCCCATGGAACTCTGGCACCATGTCCAGATATTCCTTTTTTAATACTGGAGTAACCATGTTTAATAATGGCGTTCTTAATGTGATACTATTAATAGGATTTGTATTTAAATTAATTATACGATCTTCTGTTTCGAGATCGGAGTCTGCTTCTGAATTATTTGAATCTGACAAAGATTCTGGTTCTCTGAATGACATATGGTACTCACAAAAATAGTAGTGTCGGCTTCATGTGCCCTGAAGTCGAACACGGTCTCGTCTCGAAGTTGAGGCAGGAGTTGCACTGATGTCCGCTCAGCTTGGCTCGCTCGGCTCGTCGAGATGTGTCTTGCTTCTGATGTCCTCTCAGATGCAGGATACAGTGATCGAAGTATGGAGATATTCGAATTTGCCAAATTAATCACGAAAGTGAAACAATTTATATTCGCTAAATTGTTTTGGCAATCCTACCGAGACTGCGCCACTTAAATTTCTCGTTCGATCAAATAGGTTTTTAAAAAGTTTTATTTTTGCGAGTACAAATTATAATATGCTATAAACTACTTGATAATATGATAATAGAATACAGACTGCTAATCTAAAGCATTACATATGTTTTTATACTACTGAAATATGATAGAGTCACGTTCTGGCACATCGGCACTTTGTCTATTATGTAGTACAGGGGTAGCACTATAACTTATATATATTTACATCCCACTACCATTGTGGCGTCCCCTGTGTAATTTTCTACATTCAAAGTGACGTCCTTGTGCATAAGACGTCCGTATACCGGACGTCATATGCACATGGCCTTATAAATTTTTTTCTGACATCAGGGGGGCCTCTAGTATCGTATAGCAAAATTTGTTATGGACGTCAGAATGATAGCGGAATGGAAAATGTATATTTTTTGTAGTTCAAAAAAATTCCATTTGCGGCGCTAGTGTCGTCAGGCGTATATACGCTGTATATACTGAAGTTTCATTCCACCGACATTCTGAACTCCGTACACTTGGCAACAGTGTAACATTGGGTTACTACATTAGCGCGCAACTCTTCTAATCGTATTTAAAGCTATATTGTGCACACATGATAGTATTTAAATTAATATTTATGTAATCAAACTTTTGTTTTGCAAAATCCTCTTAGTAAATACAAAGTCAAAATGTATGGTTTCAATGTAATAAACTGAAAAAAAGTAATTATTTAAATGCTCGTATCATAAAGCTGAATTATTAATTACAAAATATTGTGTAAATTGTAAATAAAAGCCAAATGTAAGGGTAAGAAGATTAATGATTAAATGTATGGAATAAATATGAGAACGGTATGCTACAGTGAAATATATAAATAAAATATTTAGAAACTTTGATCTAAAATACGAAGACCGAAATTTTAAGTGTGTCGAAAAGAGAGTGTAGAAATATTTATTTAAAAAAAATGTTTTAAACATTATGGGTGGTAGTATGAACAAGTGATTAAGGGTGATTAGCTAGTAGATGACTAGCAGTGTTTTAGCGCTGTAAATCGTTTATGGATTATTTTAGAGAAAAATAATTCAAATAAAAGTTGTGTACAATTAATTTTTCTATAACTGCTATTTGAAGTATTTTTCTCTAAAATAATCCAAAAAAGATTGACAGCGCTAAAACACTGCTAGTCATCTCCTAGCTAATCACCCTTAATCACATGTTCATACTACCACCCATTAATATGTACTTCAAACGATTTATTACATATAGATATTTTTTACTCTAGGTGCTTCTTTCTATTTCTCCTCTACTTTGAAGTGTTTCAATAAAGTGTTTTCATTTAATTAGAAAATATTTTTATACATTTTAGATATCGAGATTTTAATAAATGACCACGTTTTAAGGTCCCTAGAATCCAACTTTAACATTTTCACGATGATGTCTGTATGTGTGTATGTATGTATGTGTGTGTGTGTGTGTGTGTGTATGTGTATGGATTTTGTTAACGCTCTAACTCAAATACTATCATTCAGAAATTCTGAAACCTTGTTTGTATTTCTACCGTATTCTAATATGGCAAGACACCATTCGATTTTGGTGTAAATCGGATAACCGGAAATGGCACTTTACCTGAAGCTCATAATGGTTTTTCTTCAAAAAATATTAAAAAAAAAAATCCCGAAGCCTAAGGTAAACACAATTTCTTTGTTACATAGTTCATATTTCAAATGAATGTAAATACAGGTGAATGTCATTGTCAAAAAACTAATTACTTCAAATTAAAATAGTGACATTTTAAAAAGAAAATATTAAATAAAGAAATAGTTATATGCAATGGACAAGTTTGCAGCATTAGTAAATACGGAGGTATGTATTCAAATTAATAAAAATTAAATAGCGGGAGGTTCTGTGATGGCCACATCAGATTTTTTTTATTATATTGTAATTTGAAAAAATTTATTATATGCGCTAGTGAGATATGTAAAAATACAAATGATCAAAAGTAATGACTTGAAAACACCGTATTTTTATTGCAATCTATATGCAAACTTAGAAAGAAACACAGAGAAGTAATTTTTTTATGTGTAACAACTAAAGATTAATGAAACAAATTTATGTTTATGAAATACTCTTTCTGGAAATAAGGAGGACTGTTCGATGTAATAATAGATATTTCACAAATTTCACTTATTTGTTTTTACCTCCCGCTACACTTGGTAAGGGAGGTAGGCATAGGGATCTTGCTAAAAATCGCATCTTGAGATTTTGGTAAATGACCACGTTTTAAGGCCCGATTTTAACATTTTCACGATGATGTCTATATGTATGTGTGTGTGTATGTGGATTTTGTCGACGCTCTAACTCAAATGCTATCATTCAGAAAATTCTCGTGTTTTAACCCTATTCTAATATGGAAAGAAACCATTAGATTTTAGTGTAAATCGGATAATCGGAAACGACACTTTACTTGAAGCTCATAATGATTTATCGTCAAAAAATACTATTAGATGTCATTTTTTCGCATTTTTTGCAATGAAAATTAAAGCTAATTGAATTTTCTGCAGGTATATATTAATAATTTTTTTATATATTTTACAGATAAACTTAAAAAATATTTTTTTTATAAATCCCGAAACCTACGTTTTAAAGATAAACTATAAAAATAAATATAAATAAAGCAATAGTTCTATGCAATGGAAGTTAATATAGTTTGCAGCATATGTAGGTATGTTTTTAAATTAATAAAAATGAAATAGCGTGAGGTATTGTGTTGGCCACATCAGATTTTTTCATTTTATTTTGTCAGAAGGGGTTCACTAACACTCAGGGGAGATTGATAATTTCAGAACAGTTCACAAGCTAAAGCTCTAAAATTATCTTTTGCTGTGATTTATAATATTTTATCAAATATCCAGAATTTCGACTATACTCCTATGTTAAATAAAAAAATCTGATGTTGCCATCACATTACCTTCCATCAGTTCTATGTATTTTGTACAAATACCACATAGAAAGTTTCTATATTTTCAGTAAAATTATAACAAAAACGTATAATGTAATTTACACTTGACACTGACATATGTCAATTAGAATTTTCTTAATAATATTGTAATATCCGTAAAAATTTCAATTTGTTGTAAAAATAGCCGAAGTGAATCCAAACGACTGCTTTTCATATGTTTTCACTATTTTATTGGCATATGAAAAATAATTTGTTCAACAAATACATATTTACTTAGAATAAGCGTATTAAAATTGAATATTAATAACAAGCTTATTATTATAAATTTCATAAAAATTTGAATTTATTGCACAAATAGCCGAAGTGCATCCAAACGGTTGCTTTTTATATATTTTCACTATTTTTTTAACATGTAACAAATAATTTGTTTAACAAATACCTATTTACTTGGAATAAACGTATTAAAACCGGAGATTAATATTCATGTTAACCTTATTATTATAATTTTCGTACAAATAGCCGAAGTGAACCGAAATGGTTGCTTTGCAGATATTTTTACTATTTTATTGACACGTAACAAATAATTTGTTCATCAAATAAAATTTTTACCTCCCGCTACCCTAGGTAAGGGAGGTATAGGGATTGTGCTAAAAATCGCATATAGAGATTTTAGTGAAGAAGCACGTTTTGATGTCCCCAGAATCCGATTTTAACATTTTTACAATGATGTCTGTAGGTATGTATGTGTGTCTGTGTGTGTGTGTGTGCATGTGTGTGTGTGAACTTTGTGTATAGATACGAATACTATTTTGAATTTTTGTTAAGTTTTTCAATTAGTTTTGTCAATATTCGTGAAATTTATTTTGTCTATGATATATTTGTTAAATGTAAAATAAAGTTTGTTATGAGTGAATATGAAAATATCTGTACTTTTTAATTGTAAGATTTTGGGGCTATTTAAATAAATACATTTAAACAGTTCATTCTTCACTTATTTTCACATATTTACATTTACCGTCGGAGAAAATGGAATTGTTGCTCTTGTACACCAAGTGCAAGAACATTTCACATTTCTATCACATTTTGTACCAGCGAGTTCTTTTACTGTAAATACATTATTAAGATTTTTGTCATTGTTTACTTGTATACCGGGTATCTACTTTATTTTTGTTATATGTATAAGAAATACAACGGTAAAATTTTAATTTGGAGAAATTTTTTTCCTAATAATTTTAGAACAAAAGTGTTAATTATTTAAAATGACATTTTAAATGACAAATTAGAAGTTCCATTTTCAAATTGCTTACGGATTGCCAAAAGAAAGAGTGTGCTTTGGTTTCTACATCAGAATAATGTATTTAATATTGGCAACGCTGCTGGACGTCACTGTACCGGTAGTATGAATAAAAATATACAAATTGGACGTCATAAGTACTGATTATGTATGAAGTATATACTGTGGACGTCGGATTCACTCAGTGTGGAGGAGCTCATAATGTCGTCAAATGAACAGAAACGTATATCGTTGTAAATCGACTTTATTGAAATTTGAACCGAAATTCATAATCAGGGGGAAAAATAAGTAGATATACTTTATAAAGTCGAAGCCTATCTCTATTCCTTTCGGTGGTTGCCACAATGTCCTAGCCACGAAAGGACGCAGCAATGATAGCGGGATGTAAATATATATATATATATATATATATATATATATATATATATATATATATATATATATAAATCCCGGAATCTATGTTTTAAAGATACACAATTTCCTTGTTACACAGTTCATATTTCAGATGAAAGTTTGTAAATGACAGATTAATAAAAATTAAATAGCGGGAGGTATTGTGTTGGCCACACCAATTTTTTTATTACTATGAAACATATTGCATAAATTTTTATTTAAAATATTTTCAAAAAATGTGAAATCGGCATATGAGTGTATTCTAAACACAATCCGTTACATGAAAACGGACCGTTAAAAAAAAATTCGAATCTAGTAGATTGATATATAACAAAAACTTGGATTTTTGATAGATGTCAATCTATTTGATTAGCGATCCATTTTCATGTGACGGATTGTGTTTAAAATACAGCCTTATACCACTAAAAATATTTTGTAGGAAAATAAATGACATATGAATCGTGAGCATAGTCTAGTAAATAAGAGGAATATTTGGGTGAAGTTGGTAAATGATTTGTAGAAAATAATTTAGATACAAAAATTTTAATGGTTAACAGAATGGGTTAATTATTTTTCTTGTGTCACTTACATTAATTAAGATTTGTACAAAAATCATTATGATTACGAAATATTGACATTGGTTTTCCTTGCATCAAACTACAATATAAAGGAAAAACACTTGGAAATAAACATTAATCATAAATTTTTTATTATAATTTTATATTAAATAAAAAATCAATTTATTATTTAATTAATTTTACCCCCCGCTGAGAAAAAAAATGATAAAATATTCAAAAAACTATCGTGAGAAATGTGAAATCAAATCAATCATTCAATAAATTATAATTCGAACATTCAATACACTCATAAATTAACATACTTAAAAAATATCCCGAGATGACAAATTCTACTCAATTTGATGCATTGTATGTTTTAATCCCGTTATAGATCATAGTCGTCTATGAATAATGTATGGAAAAACAAACCAACATCGTGTTCAGCCACGGCACACCAAGATGTTGAAGGATCGAGGGATATTTCCGAATCAAGATGTTGTAGACGTTTTGTTTTGTTCAGGGAGGCTTGAAAAATTTGAGTAAATAAATCCGAATATTATGCATGACGGGAAAATGAATGAGGAACATGTTTGCACTCCGAGGTGTTAATGTGACGCTTGTTAAATATATACATGGCCAGGAACGTACTGGCAGAAACGAAGAATGAGGAAAACTTATGTTAATCCGCTCCTCATATGTTTATGGAAAGATTTGTTACTACCAATGAAACATGGGGTTGCCACTATCAGCCTAAACCAAGATTCCCAACAGCGAATGCAAACAACCGTGAATCTTTTTACCTTTCGCTTAGAGAGGATTTATGCTAAAAATCGCATATACTTACGTTTTAAGGTCGTAGAATCTGATTATAACAATTTTACGATGATGTGTACGTGTGGATGTGTGTGAGTGTATGTGTCTGGCTGTTGGAAGGATGATTCCTCAAAAACTATAATACTTAAGACCTGTTTAACATTTTCGTCAATCTGATATTAATGGCTGAAAAGGTTTTGATAACAATTGGACAATCGGAAGTAGTAGTTTCTTAAAAATATTTTTCTAAATATTATTTTTTGAAAATTTTTGTTATTACAAATATTGAAGAACGTAAAATACACAATCACACTTAAAACTTTATTATATCTTCTATAGATTTAGAGATAAAAAAAATATAATACCGTGAGTATTTTTTAACGTGAAACATTGAGTTTGTCATATCCTTGGTTACGTCTTGATATTTGATTGACAGCAATGTATTTGCCCGTTTCATTTAAAATGAAACATAGGGAACGCATTTGACATTTGATAAGACGTCAATAGAGGTTAATTATACCTGCATTTTAAATTAAAATTAGTTGTAGAAAAAATATAGTGTGCACCTTGTGCCCGAGTGGTTTTCTGACTTGGCTAAATTTCTTACAATATTTAAACATAATACTTCTGTCAAATTCATTCCCATGTGTCATTTTAAATGAGACAGACAAATACATTGCTGTCAATCAAATGTCAAATCATAACTTATGGGAAAGTTCAACTGTTATCTGTCATATTGACAAGATGTCATTAGAGGTTAATTTTAAATGTTTTCTAAAAATTAAATTTAGATGTAGAAAATATACTGTGTGCACCTTGTGCCCGAAATATGGTTAGTGCTCTTGAGTAGTTTTCTGACTCCGCTAAATTTCTTACAATATTTAAATATAATACTTTTGTCAGATTCGTTCCCTATGTTTCATTTTAAATGGAACGGGCAAATACTTTGCCGTCAATCAAATATGAAGTGGTAACCATGGATATGACAATCCTAATGTTTCACGTTAAAAAATACTCACGGTATATAAAATAATCTGTTGCAATACATCACATAGTCCAGATTACACCAAGGAAACCAGTTGTCAAATTCAAATGTTTGTAATTGACAGATAAATATCAGTGTCAAAAATCAACAGTTTTACTGTCATTAGAGAAAGCTTCTTCTGGGAAGAACATTTAATATATCTTATTGAATTATTAATTAAATATTAAAAATTATAGGTAGGTATGTATATTAATGGTACATATTTTTATTCTTAAGAAATTTCGCCAAACCCACCGATGTTTTGGAATCATCTTGAACATTTTAGAAGAGTAGGATAAGATTCCTTACAGAATGAAAAATAGATATAAATAGAATTATTTGTGTGTACAAAAAATGTTAAATTCGATACTTATATAACAAAACAGAAATTGCGAGAGGTACTGTGCTGGCCATAACAGATTTTTCTGTTTGTTTTCATTCTTATCCAAGGTCATTGCCATCTCCCTAATTAATCATTTCAATTGCCGGCAACTCATCAATAAATACGTCTTTATTACTTTCGATTTTCATTTGCAAAAAAGCTCTTGACAAATGAAGTGGTAGGAAAAAAGTCCTCAGTTGTCTGAGAACAAAGCTCCATTCCCAAGTAATCATTAGCAGATTTTTCACAGCTGTAAAAAGGACCTAACACATAGCAGACACATTCAAATTGATTCAGATTCAATTTGTAAGTAATTGATCAGGTCTTTGACATTCCGTCAGACACAAATTGAAACTTGAGCTGAATTGAATTTAAATTGTAATCAGTTTCGTAATTCTATTCTTTTATTAAATAGTTGAATGAAATACAATAGGGACCTAGAATACGGAATCTGATCCTCCACTATTTAATTACAATTTTTTTCACTACTAGCCTAGAAACCAACTATTATTTACCTTTATTTGTTATGAGAAAATGTTTTTTATTGTACCTACATCATAATTTATGGTTATCGAACTAAAAAGCACGCGAAAAAGGCCGATTGAAGCACTCTGTGCTTTAAAACAAGATTGCTAATCAACAACAAACAAAATAATCCACAACTGGTAGATTTATACTGATGTGGCCAGCACGTAACCTCCCGCCAATTTCATGTTTAAAATAGCAATGATCTTTAAGTAAAGTATCACTTCCGATTGATCGTTTTGTAAACAAAATCCAACTTTTTGTTCCAATAAATAGAGAAGTTTACTGGTAATATGAAATTTTGGATTATATTTTATTATGTTTTTCCTAAAAAATCTGTTAAGAGCTCCAACAAAAGTGCCACTTCCAGTTTATCACATTTAGTCAAAATCTAATACGTTGTTTCAAATTAATATATGAGTTTTAAAAACCAAATTTAAAAAGTTTTGGATCATATTTTAATATATTTTTCAAGAAATTTGGTCAGATCTTCAAGTAAAGTACCATTTCCGGCTTGTCAATTGTAGAAAAAATCTAATGTGTCGTTCTCATCATAACAGAAGTTATAAATACTAAATTTGAAAAGTTTTGGATTATATCATAATATATTTTTCACGAACAACTGTTCAGAGCTTCGAGTAAAGTATCACTTTCGGTTTATCAATTTTATCTAAAATTTAATATGTTGTTCATCTTGATAGAGAAGTCTTAAATACTAAAATTAAAAAGTTTTGGGTTATATTTTAATTTAGTTTTTTATTAAAAACTGTTATGGGCTTCAAATAAAGTACCACTTCCGGTTATCCAATTTTACCCAAAATCTAATCAACTTTTTATATTAGTGCAGAAAGCTTAAATGCGGAAATAGAAGTTACTGGAAGTTTGATATAAGACATCGTGAACGAAAAAATCGTAACACACACACACACACACACACACACACACACATACACACACATATACAGTATGTTAATTAAGAACCTGTCCATAGGCGTTTAACATGGGAAAACAGTTTTTCTTTGCGCAATAGTCCCCAATTCATTTTAGACAAAAATGTTTCAAATAAATGTTGTAGATATTAATATTCTACGTCTAAATTACCAAACAGATTTAATTTTTCACGTTTAGTAACTTGTAAAATCTAATTTGAAATTGTATAAATATTGCTCACTTGTAGCGATACTCATGAAATTTAAACAAAATTAGAAAGAAATTCATTTCGTTTGAACTGTCAGAAATTTAATTTTATAGATAGAATGTGAAATAATAATAATAATAATAATAATAATAATAATAATAAAAGTTATTTAAGTGTTAGATTTTAAAAATAATACCTGTTTAGTGATTTAGGTGCAGAATTGAATTATCTGCAACTTTTAATTGAAAACTGAATTTCTGACAGTTCAAACGATACGCATTTCTCTGTAATTTTGTTTCATTTCCATGGGTATCGTTAGAAATGAGCAATATTTTTATACAATTTCAAATTAGATTTTACAAGTTACCAAACGTGCAAAATTAAAACTGTTTACTGATTTAGGCGTAGAATATAATTATCTGTAACACTTATTTGAAACATTTTGTCTAAAATTAATTGGGGACTTTTGCGCAAAGAAAAACTGTTTACCGATGTTAAACGCCTATGGCCAGTTTTTTAATTAACACACTGTATATATATATATATATATACACAAACAGACATCATTGTAAAGATAGCAAAAACGTGTTGTAGGGACCATAATTTGTGCTTATTCACTGAAAACTCACTATAGAATTTTTGGACTGAAAACATTACCTCCCTTGCCTATGTTATGACGGGAGGTAAAAAGACTAAATTCGGAATTTACTAATTCATTTTCCTTCCACTATTTGTAAACTATTAAAATATATCACATTTCATATCATATGTTTGGCACATGCGCAATATTTTTGATCTTAATTTAGCAGGCGCGAAGCCACTGTTTGTAGGTTAGAATATTACTAATCATTTATAACACCTATAAAAGTAACGAGGAATGATGACGTATTTTGGCCTAATTTAGCATCATGCCATATTGCCAGAATCACTCAACAATGGCTAAGGGACAATATGAGAACAAGACAATACAGCAAATATTTCATCGCCTGAATGAACAATTTTGCGACTAATTACCGAGAAATGCATACGATTAAGGATAGGAAGCTACTAGTAAAAAGTTTTTTGGTATTTAGTTAACAGTACATCATTTTAATATTTCAAAAAGGAGTTAAAACTAAGATTAAATATGGAGTTATAGACTAATCAGTATAGATATCTGGTTATGTTATGTTGTGAAAAGATACTAAATCTATTCCATTTTTTATTCTTACCATTGTTTGAAGTTTTGAATGCATGTACCAGAGAGTTGAAGATTTATACATACTAGACTGTGATGAAATATAAAATATATAAAAAAAGTTAACTTATAAATATTGTTTTTGTACTTATTGTAAAAAATTACTGTATAGCTTCTGAAGAAGACCCATGTGAGGTCAAAATTGTCAAGACTATTGAATAAACTATAGTGGTTGAAATCCAGAAACTTTTCTTTACATCACCATTTCCAGCCAAGAAACAACCCTTTTTCCATTAAATATTAAGTCAAAAAAATCAAGTTTGAAACGGCAAATCCGCATGGTAACGCAAGCAACAAATGCTAGTCAATCTTCATGGAAACGATGATACGATATTACACAATACAGAGAATTTATTTTAAAATGCAACATATGGTCAATCACTTCCATGGTTACTCACTATTGTCAAAAAATGACAGCAATGTAATATTTGTCCATTTTAAAATACAACATTATAAATAGTATTGCAGCACAGGAGATACCTCCAGAACACATCACAAATGGTGTCAATTCTTATTACGACCGACTTTAATATTGCCTCAGTGTGAATGGGGGTATTTTTAATATCTATTACGTGAAAGTTATGAATTTTTGAAAGCTAAAGTTTGTTAAGATGTACAACATTCATGTTTTGATTTTTTGTTAGTCGTATGCAGGCTAATTTATTGGAAATTAGTTTTAATAATAAAAAACTACAAATTTTGTATGTTGCATTTTAAAATGGACAAATATTACATTGCTGTCATTTTTTGACAATAGTGAGTAACCATGGAAGTGATTGACCATATGTTGCATGTTAAAATAAATTCTCTGTATTATAAAACGTCTAAATCAAAATATGAGATTTTTTTTCCAGCATATTGTCCAGATATAATAAAAAATAACGTATGATACACGTGTATAAGGGCTATTAGTGCACTCGGGCCTTTAATGGCTGGCTTATATACTTGTATCATAATATACTATTTCACAAGTAGCTTAGAAACCCGCCATTATTTACCTTTATTTAAGAAAATGTTTTTCACTACCTCTTGCTTGGTAACCACTGTAACCAAACTCATTAATAATTTATTATTCTCAAAGAAACTCAAGCCTTCAAATTCAAATATTATTTGACTCATTAAATTCAAGAAAAATGATAAATATGGATTCACAATTTAAATTTGCCTCCTAATTTTAAATGTAAATGTAGAAATGAATAAATTAACGATATTTAATATTAGTTTATGCTATTTTTTTAATCATAATACTTATCGTTCAAACTTAGAAGAAGAATATTATTTGAATGTTTTATTATAATGATAGTTTTCCTGTAGGTTTCCCATTAATTGTGTATTATATTCCGTCAAAGTTTCGAAGTGTTTCATTCGTTCTGACAAAAATTTCGTGTGAAATTGAGTCTGAAATTCAATTCTGTTTCGATATTCGAGACGAGTGAATTCGGAAATCTAACGAAACATTGCAGAAGTCGACACATGGGTACATTTCAGAAGTTTCTCTATTTTCATACGCTGCACTACAAAAACTGCATATTGAACTACCAAAATTCACATTTCTAGACGCGCTTTACAAAATTTATAAAGTATAACAAGAGTTTTTAAATAAAGCGAGGATCGTAAATTAACACTTGATTCTACAAAACAAGATGGAAAAATGTAAGGATGTAGAAAGTTTTTAAATTTTTGCAAATATATTTTTTGCAAACATTCTTACTCTTCTGTAACTTATGTCTGTCTAGATCGTAGTGATACGCCGGTATCGCAACCGGCCTGACGGGCTCTGGGTTCAAATCCGTTCACGTAAATCCATTTAGCCTTATACGGGTGATTGTTATGAGGATAGCACTCTATAAAATATAGCAAATTGTAAGAAATACGCCATGGAGTGCACAGAGTTAAGAGTTGATTTATTTTATTACACTCCAGAACAATGTGGACGTTACAAGTTTCAAGAATTTTATCCTGATGGACAGATAATAAATAGATGGGTTTCATTCTTACACATATTCACATTTCTAATTTTTATAACTATATAGGTGGCTATTAAAAAACGAATCATGTTTCAAATACCATAACTTCGGAATACATTGAGATATCAATTTAAAATTTTTGTTGAATAGTATTCCTACCAAGTTTCGAACATTTATATAGAAAATCAAATGAATAGCGATTTTCTAAATTTGTCTTTCAAATCTATTATTACATATTGATAATTTTATATTCAGAAGTTATATCCCAAGACTTCCTGATATGGTCGCTTATTTTTTTGACATTTCTTGAAACCAATAAAATGTTTCATTACCTGTAACGTGTCAGCATTTTAAACAATACTGCCATTATTATAGTGAGAATTAAGCTCTAGAGATTATTCCCGGGAATAATCTTTTTAGCTTAAATAAATCAAAAAATTATAGAAACCACTTCTTGAAACAAATATGTTAATCAGAAAATCTGTTGTGGCCAGCACAAGACCTCTCGCCATTTCCATATTAGGCTATACAAGTATTGTATTGCACTTCGCTTTCGAACCATCGTTTTATAACAAAAAATTACAGAACTTTACTCAAATATTGTTTTTTATTGTATTTAACATGTCTTCTGCACACATATAATTCTAATTATATCTATTTTTCATTGTATGAGGAAGTTTCTAAATGTCAGAGATTCTTCAATTCATTAACCAGATTGGCGGTATTTCTGATGGATATATACATTTTACCACAATTTTACCCATAATTTCAAATATTTAATTAATAAAAGAATAAGAAAAGTTAAATATACTTCCCAGAAAAAGCTATTAGAATGTCACTAAAACTGTTGATATTTGATAATGACATGTGTCATGTTATAAACATTGGAATTTGTCAACTGGTTTCCTTAGTGCCTTGGCCTCTGCGATTAGTTTACTCTATAAATTATAGTGTCTTTATCTCTAAATCTATAAAAGATATAATAAAATTTTTAAGTGTATTAGATGGAGAATTTTATGTTCTTCAATATTTAATAAAAAAAAATCTCCCAAAAAATTATATTTAGAAGATTTTTTTTAAAAAAACTACTACTTCCGGTCGTTCAATTGTTACCCATACAGACATCATTTTAAAAATGTTATAATCGGATTCTAGGGACCTTAAATCGTGCTTATTCAATAAAATCTGGATATGCAAATTTTAACATGAATCCAATACCTCTCTTAGCGAGAGGTAAAAATAATCAGAAGTAATACCACAAGACCTCCTGATTTTATCGATAAATTTTTATTTTGCACGAATTTTTTTTTGTTTAGCAACAAACACGAAAGTAAACTGCATGGTAAGGGGTTTTACCTAATGTCAGTTTGCTTGAGTGATTTTGCTTAAAAGCAAAAATCTGAGAGGTCGTGTGGTATTTGGTGAGATAAATTCCAAAAACAACGCAAAATGAAACTTGTCACACTGATAGTTATAAACAATAACAACTGTTTATTTACTTGGTAGTGGAAATTATCGGGGTAACGCGGTTTTATCAGTATAATACTGTTCGCATTGGTTGAATTTTCAAGTGTTTTGCATCAAAATTGGTTAAAAACTAGTCGTTGCAATTCATCCAATTAAATATAATTCGAGAGTTAGATAAATTAGAAAATAATTCTCCAGTTTCTTTCTCAAATGGCAACAAGTTTTCGAAAAATCTGTCAAATTATTTTCAATTTATTCTCACTGTCTTGTTAAATTACTACTGATATAGTTTTTTTTTTTTTTTATTTATTACACGCTTTGTGATACAATTCTGTATATAAGCGGTGATATATGGGGGCGGTGAGAGAAATTTCTTCAAAGATTCTTATAAGCTTACACTTGTAACGCTGTGATGATGACAATGAAATTATGAAAGGACAAACAAATGACCATACCTTTCCCGGGATTCGAACCCAGAACCCTTGGGTCGAGAATTGGCTACGTTGCCCACTACACCACCGGGGTTGGTTACTGACATAGTTATTTTCGTAACAAGTTATGAAAAATACCAAATATCATGCGAGTGTAAATTGACGCGTAGCGGAGTGCAAGTCAATACACACGAGCTAAGATATTTGTATTTCATACAAGTTATGAACATTATTTTTTAGACGAGCTTAAATAAATTTTACTTTTTTTATAAAACTGAAATTTAGGTTCAAACATACGGACAGCTGACAAATGAATAATGTATACATATAGCCAGAAAATAATGATATAGTAACCTAACAACCGTGTCAACTATTACGATATGAAATATATCGCAACAATAATGTCATAAGTTCAACTTTCAGTGTTAGGATACTACATTGATATGTCATACTTATCACAATGGTCGTCTAAAAAATTTTTATTTTGTACGAATTGTTTTTCTTAGCAACAAACACAAAAGGGGTTTTACTTAATGTCACGTTACTTCAGTGATCTTGCTTTAAAGCAAAAAAAATGAGTGCTTGAAAATAAAAGTTTATCTGAAAAAATGAGAAAGGTCGTGTGGTATTTGGTAAGATAAATTGTAAATCCCAAACACAACGCAAAATGACACAATTTAATATTAGAAATTATTTTTAGACTTGAAATAATAATTAACTGTCACAATGACAGTTATAAACAACAACTGTTTATTTCACTAAGTAAATCTGACTAATGCTGGATTTATACAGCGTAAGCCGTAACGTAACGTACCGTGCTCTAATGTAACGTAAAAAATAAAACAATGCAAACAAATGCGACGATTTATACAGCCGTAAGCCGTAACGTGACGTATCGTGTTCTAACGTATTAAAATCCCAAAGATCGCCAACTTTTATCTTTCTACGTTACGGCACGTTACGATACGTTGTGGTATTACGAAAATTATTAGTTCTCTATGCTATTGTTTGTTTTTATGTGGCTAATATGGGTTAAAGTTTAGCTTAATATATTAAATGGAAATAAATATAAAAAATACTTCATTACGAATAGTCTTTTCTTGTGGACTGTGACTGACATGAGTGACATGTGTCATGTGTCAAAAGTTTATATTAATATATTAAATGGAAATATATATGAAATATAGCATATTACGAATAAACTAACCTGTGAAATACAAATCTGTCATACACTTATATCGACAGAACATGAGCATACTTTGTACGACAAATCCCCGTAAAGGTTCTGTATAAAATACCTTAGAAAAATCACACGTTACGATACGTTACAATACGCCACGGCGATGTACGTTACGTTACGGCTTACGCTGTATAAATCCAGCATTAGAGATCATTGCAATTTGTTATCAAGGAAAAATATCTGTTGTGGCCAGCACAAGACCTCTCGCCATTTCCACATTAGGCTATATAAGTATTGTTTTGCACTTTGCTATCGAACCGTCGTTTCATAACAAAATATTACAGAACTTTACCCAAATATTATTTTTATTGTATTTAACATGTCTTCTGTACCTACACACATCATTCTAATTATATCTATTTTTCATTGTATGAGGAAGTTCCTAAATGACACAGATTCTTCCAATTCATTAACCAGATTGGCGGTATTTCTGATGGATATATGCATATTACCTATAATTTCAAATATTTAATTAATAAAAAAATAAGAAAGATTAAATGCACTTCCCAGAAAAATATATCAAAATGTCACTAAAACCGTTGATTTTTGACACTGAAATCTGTCATTTACAAATTATGTTATAAACATTTGAATTTGTCAACTGGTTTCCTTAGTGTAGTTTCGCCTACTCGATTTGTTATATCCCGATATTCTATATATTATACCGTCTTTATCTCTAAATTTATATATGATATAATAAAAAATTTAAATGTATGTAGACTTTTGCTCTTCAAAATTAGTAATATCAAAAATTTTCAAAAAATAATATTTGGAAGAATTTCTTTTAAAAACTACTACTTCCGGTTGTTCAATTGTTACCAAAACCTTTTCAGCTCTTTCCAGGAATGTCAGATTGAGGAATTCATAGTTAAACAGGTCTTATGTCTTATGGTTTTTAAGGAATCGTCCGTCCAACATCCAGCCATACACACACACACACACACACACACACACATACACACATCCACACACACACACAGACATCATTGTTAAAATCGGATTCTAGTGACCTTGAAACGTACTTATTCATTAAAATCTGGATATGTGTTTTTAGCATGATTCCAATACCTCTCTTAGCGAGAGGTAAAAATTGGTGTGGTAAAAAAATTGGCGAAGTATTTCCTAGGAAGAGATGGCTACGTTCTAGGGTAAATCGTGCTATTAGCCGACTGAAAGATGCTGAATCAATTTTCAAAAAATCTGTGACAATTCATATTCAAATTTTGAATTTTCGTCATTTGTAAGAGTTACTGACCTTCCACTCCCAGGTTTTCAGAAAATCGATACAGCTTCCGGAAATGCATCAAGGTCGAAAACATAGGCCCGTCTTAATATCTTTTGAAGGAACGCTGCTCCCGAAAAATCGCTACTTCAACTGTGAATGTCAACTTTAATATTAAAATTAAATTAAATTGTAAATAGCACTTATTTCAAATATCATAAGTTTTATTTACAATAATATACAAGCTATTCTTGAATAAAATAAAATTTAAAAAGCTGATGGGGCCAGCACATTACCTTCCGTCAATTTGATGTATTTTGTATACCTATTCCATTACCTACGAAAAGTTCTTTGGAAAAGATTCTGTATATCCTGTAACACGAACATATACTACTTTTTACAAGTTCCATACCGAGAGTCCTTGGAAAAGATTCTATAAATCCAATAAAATTATAACACGAACAGACACTATGTAAACTGCACTTGACATTGACATGTCATTTAGAATTATTTGAATATATCAGCTATTTCCATAATTATGACAAAGCTAGTTGATTTATGTAAGGTAATCTCTTTATATTTCTTTAACTTTATATCTAGTGAATACGAAGGAAAATGTATAATCAATCTGTATAGATAATAAGATATTCTTTCATATTTCATTTTTCAAGAAAAACTGTCAAGAACTTCAAATAAGGAAACTTCCGGTTGACCAATTATAACTAATATCTAATCTTCATATGGATGTAAGGAAGGGGAATACGAAAGAATTATAACTTTTAGAATGGGCTACTTGCGTACCTTTTTTTATTTAATAGTTTTGAAGAGAAGGTAAAAACTTGCTACCCATATTTTTTCTTTTGACAAAATTTTTATTAATTAGCCAAAAAAAATATAATGAAATTTGATTATTTGAATTCCCGCCATGTATGACGTAGAATTACGCCGCACCAATGAATAGCCGTAAAGCCATAGCGTGGTGCTGTCCCATAGTAATGGTATGTTTGTGCGGGTAATGTAGATCACCTGTTTCACGTTTCAATAATAGTTTGGAGGTTAGTATTTTAGTTTATCTTTTTGGTATCGATATTTTAAATTACAAGTAATTACCTATGTGTTTATTTATTAAGTAATTAATGTATTTGAGAGACCAGAGAGAGAGAAAAATGAACTAATGTCAAATTCAAATTAAAACTTTCTCGCACGCCGTGCCATCTATTGATAACATTCTTAAACATGCTTCCTCTCCCCCAGTTCAATATAAAGACGTCACAGAAAATTTTCTTTCTTAATTTAGTAATAAACAAATAATTACTTTAAAATAAAATTTATATTTTTACCTCCCGCTACCCTAGGTAAGGGAGGTATAGGGATCGTGCTAAAATTGGCATATAGAGATTTTATATAATAAGCACGTTTTGATGTCCCCAGAATCCGATTTTAACGTTTTTACAATGATGTCTGTAGGTATGTATGTGTGTGTGTCTGTGTGTGTGTGTCTGTGTGTGTGTGTGGATCATGTGGACACGATTACTCAAATACTATCAATCAGCAAAATTTGAAATTTTGTATACCCATTCTATACTAATATGGGAAGTGCTCATTAGTTTTTAGTGTATATCGGATAACCGGAAGTATCATTTATACAAGCTTTTAACAGTTTTTCTTGTAAAAAATTCATTGAATATAATTTTTTAGCAACTTTTACTAATTAAAATGGAATATAATGGTTTAATCTTTAATTCTACGATAATAACATTTAGTAAATAACTCTAAATAACTTTAAATATGAATATATAATATAATTTATTTCCATGTATCACCTAGCCTATGCGTCAAACAAAATCATAATTTTAATGACAGGTTTGACATATTTAAACAAATGTCACTGACAGGCAGCAATTATATTAAAATTAGTAATGAAACCGTGTAATGAGAATATAATAGTAAAATATTTTATTAAGGTTTGTAAAAATAATATATTTTCCATCATACATAAATGTTAGATGTACAGGATGATCTGATTTAAATTTCCTAATTGCTATTTTTGCAGCACTATAAATTAATATTAATTTACAACTACACATTTACGAAATGGATTATGTACGGCGAAGAATTTACAAAGATTGCGTTTTAGAGAACCTAGAAGATGATGCTGATTTTTATAAGAATGTACGTGTGTGACGATTTTTCCTTAAAGCCTATTAAAATATGATCCAAAACTTCTCAAATTTGGTATTTAAAACTCATATATAATTTGAAACAACATATTAGATTTTAACCATATATGATAAATCGGATGTAGTACTTAATTTGGAGCTCTAACAAATTTTTGAGGAAAAACAATAAAAAAATCCAAAATTTCGTATTACAGACTTTTCTATTTATTGGACAACAAATTAGATTTTATTTACAAACGATTAACCGGAAATGACACTTTACTTAAAACTCACTGTTATTTTAAACATGGAATTGGCGGCAGGTCATGTGTTGGCCCCATCAGATTTTTATATATGTTTTCAATGTAACATTACGTATATAATGACTGAAATCGGATTTTCAGTACCACGCAAGTAGCCTATTGTAATAGTTATCGTCAAACTAGTAAAATCATACTGTAGGGACCCTATAACGTGCTTATTTATTAAAAACTCGCGCTTCTTCAAGAAGTGACAGTACGGGCCTTAGATTTTTTAATTACACCGTATAAACATATCCAAAAATAAAAAATAACCGACATTTTGTAGGATACTTTTATTCGCCATGACTGAACTTGGTTAAATAAAAACCATTATAAAATACGCAGTAGCTATCTTTATCTTTGTAATATTAGCATGCGGTGTGGATTATGCACGATTTTCCGCTTGTAGATAAGCGGTTAGACAACCCGGTGAGGTCGTAAAGACATAAGACGATGGTGTAGTCGTTGATGGCTAAGTTGATGGGCGGTCCCGGTGGACACATTGCCGTGTGAAACGCTAAGTGAATCGAATCGAATACCCTTACCTTCAATCCTGCTTTTTGCTGCAATCTCTGCTTCGATTTCAAAGAAGTAGAAAAAGATTCACTTTCAAAAATTTCAAGGTGAATATGAAAATAAATATCGAATTAAACTTTTTTTCTCAAAATGATTTGCCCAAACAAATATTTGTCTTATATTTTGAGCTTAAAGTAAAGTTCCATTTCCGGTTACTTGTTTTACACCAAAATCTAATAGTTTCTTTCCATATTAGAATAAGGTAGAAATACAAGGTTTCAGAATTTTCTAAATGATAGTATTTGAGTTAGAGCGTTGACAAAATCCATACACATACAGACATCATAGTGAAAATGTTAAAATTAGATTCTAGGGACCTTAAAACGTGTTCATTTATTAAAATCTCGATTTGTGGTTTTTAGAACGATCTCTATACCTCCCTTACCGAGGGTAGCGGGAGGTAAGAAAGTAATTCTATTGCATTTCTCATATTAATTTTTAATTCAGAAAACAGTTAAAGTTGTCAAAAAATTTCATGGAACACTTGCGAAGTGCTTACGGGACACCGGTTGAGAACCATTGGTTTAAAGTGTAAAAAATTGGAAAACGTTATCAAAAAAATATTATTTTTACTTATTATTCAAATGATTTCTTTCGTCAACTGAGGAGCCGTTTATAAAAAATGCCCACAGCTTCTGCCATTTATCGAACCTTGATTTGTCGATCTGCCACAGAATAGATTATACAGAAGCGACACTCCTTGCCGGCACCATTGTTGTTGCGATTTGACGTTTATGACCTTGAACTTTAAATTTGTTTGCAAATTTACGCGCGAAATTTAAATTGTTTTAAATGGTAAAATAAAAATTGGAACATAAAAGTACTAAAATTTTAAACTTTTATTTTATTAATTCTATTAAAAGCAGCAGTTTGCTCCAAATTCTAGCAATGCGGAAACAAAATACAATCACCCTAACCTAAAACAAAATCAAATCTACCGACGCCAATTTCCATGTTGATAAAAAACAATCAGGATATAAGAAAATGACAAATTTATCACACCAATATTACGTAAAAGGAAATGTCAGTCCTTATATGCTTGAAAAATCTTCTTTCGCAAGTGCGGTAGGACAGTTGTTGGTTCCAGAATCTCATTAGGGTTTTTGCGACGCAGGATTTTAGATCCAGAGCCGCCTGGGTTACAAATTGACAGTTAATGTAAGCGACCACAGCCTACGCCGATGTGTGTGGCCATGGTCACAAAAACCCAACAGATTTGCGGATTGAATTTACTTGATGGAGACATAAAGATGGAATAAGAAAAATATGGAAATTTAAGATGGTTTTTATAAGATTTAATATAGATCATTATCTGCTTCCTTTCAGAGATTTATATAATATTAAGGAATATTTAATAGTTATTTACTTATGAAGGCAGAGAAGTTCGTTTTTTCATGACGAATAAGTATTATTTTTTTTTCTGAAATAGTATAATAATTGGAAATTATTGAAGGGTAGGTACATATATCCTATTTTCATTTAACAAGTAAATTACATAGAATACTTAAGGATCTCTGTTTAAAATTGTACAATATAAATTTTATATTGTTAATAAAATTTGAAAATTATATATAAACTAGCTGACCCGCCCCGGCTTCGCACGGGTAAAGCTAGAATAACGATTAGCTGCACGTGTACCAGTAATTTTTTACATTTACATAATTGTATTTCATATTGAAACGTAAAATGTGTTTTTCGTATTTTGTACAGTAATGTACTATTTTAATATACTCTAAATCGTAAAGTAATAGGTTACTTTACAACATAGCAACCGTTACTGCAACGGCTTTGTTATTAAAATACATTTTGCCATAAGGAATTTTTTTATTTTTATTTTTTGTTTATCTTCTAAATCGTTTTCCATGTTCTTTTCATCATCTAGATCCATTGTTTTGCAAATTGATCTCTAAAAATTAATTTGTTTGGACATTGTAAGGTACAAGATACAATAACTGTCAAGTTAATTTGTTACTGAGAATCAGACTACTATGATTTTTAGAAGTTTTCAATTCAGTATATTATGCCGCAAAAAAATAAAATTTTAATACTAATATAAAATACGAAAAAACAGTGTACGCAACTCGCCAGAAAAGTGATTTTACTGTACTAGTATGGCATTTAAGTACTCGTCTGGTAAACTTTCACTTTTCTTAACTTGGAACGTAATATACTATTTTGAAAATAAATATGGCAACGTAGCATTTTACTTTCCTGCCTAGGCAGGAAATTCAATTTCCATGTCGATTTTGCGGCAGGAAAGTAGTAGATTACATCTGTCAAAACTGTGTTATACTCGTGATAGCAACCATGTAAATATGCGCTGTGCAATCACGTAACTACGCGCTGATTTTGATATTGGTTTCTCTATTTGATAAAAAATAATCACTTTTGATAAATTTAGATTCATGTTAGGACGTAATAAATGATCTTTGAAACAGCATAAGTTTTATTTTAACTGAGGTCTAGTTTCTAAAAAGAAACCTGCTGTGGCCAACACAAGCCCTCTCGTCATTTCCATATTGTATTTAACATTAATGGTACACACAGAAAAATTCTAATTATATCTATTATTCATATATTTCTTAATTAGTTCTATAAATAAGTTTCCTCCTACTCTTCTAATTGTTCGAGATTCCTCAAATTCATTGACGAGTGTAATATATGTATCTACAATTTTAAATATTTAATTAATATTAAAATAAGAAATATTAAATGTACTTCCCAGAAAAAGCCTTCAGTAATGTATTTGGATTTTTGACACTGGCATTTTTCTGTCAATTACAAACATTTTAATTTTTCAACTGGTTTTCATGGACTGTGAGATTCATTACAACAGATTATTTTATATATTTATAACTCTCTATCTCTAAATCTATAAAAGATATAATAAAAATGTTCAATCGGATAGAGAATATTATATTCTCTAATATTTGTAATAGCATAAATGTTCAAAAAATAATATTTAGAAGAGTTTTTTAAGAAACTACTACTTCCGGTTGTCTAATTGTTACCAAAACTTTTTCAGCTCTTCCCATTAATGTCTGATTGAAGAATACGTAGTTAAACAGGTCTTAAGTCTTCTAGTGTTTCAGGAATCGTCCTTCCAACCACACACACACACACACACACACACACACATTCATACACACACACATACACACATTCATACATACACCCATCATCGTAAAAATTTTAAAATCGGATTGTAGGGACCTTAAAACGTGGATATGCTATTTTTAGCATGAATCCAATACCTCTCTTATCTGATATGGCCAGCAAATGAGCTCCCGCCAATTCCATGTTTAAAATAGCAATGAGCTTTAAGTAAAATATTACATCCGGTACAAAAGTAAATTCAAAACCGGAAAATGGTCGATTTCTATTCACACAAGTGTATATTTTTCCTAAATATGTTTACTATAAATAACTCAATATTCTTCAAACTTCATTCGTCAATATCAACACCAAAAAAAATCAGTCAATTAATCATAATAAATAACATCATGTCAACCAATAATCCCGATAAAAGAATTTCGAATTCTTATCTAACAAAGAAATCAATTTTTCACTTATTCCTTTATAGCTTGCCATCTAAACAGGCTAGGTTAGCTCCCTGTCTGTCTGCTGACCGTCGGTTGTATGATTTACGCACAGTTCAAGTCATTAGGTCACGTCCATTCAGTGGCGTAGATAACGCAAGATGGATAGGGGCAAGAACCCGGACAATTCAATAGAAGCTATAATTCTACTTTGCAATTTGTAGGTTGAATATTTTTTTGCTGAATTTGATATCTTTTGTAAGAATCGGAGAGGTAAATATGCGAATATATCATAATACAAAGGAAAGAATGGTGAATGTTTAAAACAGTGGTTCTCAACCTTTTCAATGGGAGCAGACGAGCAAAACTCAACGTACATGGCAGCATCATAACTATGAACTATTGATAATTTTGAATGACTTTATTGAGAGTTTATTGACAGTTTTTTTTATTGTGTTTCTGACGTAAAAGTACAATTATAAATTCAAATCTATATGCACAAACAAATATTTGTTTTATATTTTTTATTTGTCAACTAAAAACATTTGAAATTTATAAAATAGATTATTTTATGTATTTTCTATAAAATATATAGAAAAAGTGTGAATGCATACCTGTAGAAAAATTAATAATCTTTAATTTTTATATAACATAAATGGCGAAAAAATTAGATTTGAAGGTATTTTTCGAAGAAAAACTATTTTCAGCTTAAAGTAAAGTGCCATTTTCGGTTACTTGTTTTACACCAAAATCTAATGGTTTCTTTCCATATTAGAATAAGGTAGAAATACAAGGTTTCAGAATATTCTAAATGATAGTATTTGAGTTAGAGCGTTGACAAAATCCATACACATACAGACTTCATCGTGAAAATGTTAAAATTTGATTCTAGGGACCTTAAAACGTGTTCATTTATTAAAATCTCGATTTGTGATTTTTAGAACGATCTCTATACCTCCCTTACCGAGGGTAGCGGGAGGTAAGAAAGTAATTTTATTGCATTTCTCATATTAATTTTTAATTCACAAAACATAGTTAAAGTTGTCAAAAAAATTCACGGAACACTTGCGAAGTGCTTACGGAACACCGGTTGAGAACCATTGGTTTAAAGAGTAAAAAATTGGAAAACGTTATCGAAAAAATATTATTTTTACTTATTATTCAAATGATTTCTTTCGTCAACTGAGGAGCCGTTTATAAGAAATGCCCACAGCTTCTGCCATTTATCGAACCTTGATTTGTCGATCTGCCATGACCATATCGTGACACTAATGACCATATACCTATAAACTAATATATTGCGGATCCTTTGCTTTTCTTGAAGGAAACACTGTGAAATGGAAATATCATTTCTGCATAAGTCTATCTCACACAAACACCCAACCGCGAATTATGCGCATGCTTGGAAACCTTGACTACTGTTGGCTAACGAGGAAATCATGATCATTTTTTGCGAATCACAGAGTTCTGTTTATTAACGACTAGCGCGAGAAATTTTAAATTTAAATTTGAGAAATTAAACAATGTACCTACTATTTATTTTGTATGTAAATTCTTGAATATAAATATTATCAATAATAAAAAACAATGACATATTCTAGTGCTAAATTTGAATTAAATAATTTACTTTGTTGTACTGTAAAAATAATAGGAATACAATCTGGTCAGGATTAATTTATTTAGGTGACAATAAATTACTGTATGAAACACAAAGCAAATGCTTTCGAAGTATACCTAACTGCAAACAGAAATGAAATCAACGTCAAAGTCAAACCATGTGCTCGCTGCATCACCAGGGCAGCGTTCCAAAACCAAGAATACCGAGTTTTGGCGTAGAGTATGATGTGTTGTGTTTTGGGACGAATGTGAGTTTTGTTGAAGTAAAAAATTAAAACTAAATTAAAAATAATTTTAAAAAACTAACTAAACTACTTATAATTACAACATTAATGTCAAGCCCGTAATAAAAGCGCTTTTATGGAGCACTCTCCTCTATATAATGTGAAAGTACGCTCCATAAGAGCGCTTTTATTATAAAAGTATACTCGTAATACACGCCAACATATTTACTTATGTTTATTTTCAACCAAAAGCATGTTTTCTTCCTCAAGAAGGCAAATTACTTTCGTATGTTGAGAATCCTGAGCATCTACGTTCGAAAATATTGTGGAGTAATTTCTATACCCTCCTCGTCAGTAGAGTAAGTAGAACATTACATTGGAGTAAACTCTGGCTGTTTTGGAACAGGTTGTGTAAACTCTGAGAGTAAGGTTATTAGTTTTGAAACGACTTTGAATAATTTCGTACTCTAAGAGTAGGATTTTGGAACGCAGCCCAGCCAGCGACGCTGTCAGCGTTAGCCAATAGTAGTCAAGATTTCCGAGCATGCGCATAATTGCCGGTTGGGTGTTTGTGAGAGATAGACTCATGCAGAAATGATATTTCCGTTTCACAGTGTTTCCTTCACCTACTCTTATGGGAAAGATACGAGCATTAGCAATATATTAGTTAATAGGTATATGCTAATGACAAATCACATAACCTCATAAAAATGCTGCCCTCTCTGCATTATCTACGCTGCGAAATATAATTCATTTTCGATAAAAGTTTACAGCATAGATTCTACACCGTGCGAGTATAGGGTAAATTTGCTAATATTTTTATTTATACTGAAACCATCAAAGTAAATCACCCTATTTGTTTCGTCCTAGTTTCAACCCCATTATCTTCCGATCCAGCGCGAAATATATGATCACTAGTTCACTTACTATCAACTATAGCGTCACTATCTAAGCGCCCAGTCCCAGTCAGTACACACACGTTCATTTATTCATTTTGCTCCGCGTGGCTTATTTCGCGCCCCAGTTCTCTCAAGGGGTAAACGGAACTGAAGCCTGCACGTCTGGAAAGAACGATGCGGGAAGTCTTGACACCCTGGCTTACATTGCTTACATACAGGGTGTTAGGGAAGAATTACGGGGTAGTTAACGTCAAGTAAAATTAATACAACAAGAGGGGTTCAGTTACTAGTATTTGCAAGATGGGGATAATATATGTAACATACTTATGCCCGTATTCATAAACTCTCGTAAAAATTTTAAACGGTTCGTTATAATTTTTATCCAATAAAAACAGTCGACATTGAAATAAAAATCGAAATTTTATTTGTCAAGTTTGATTCTATTTGTCAAAAATTATAAAGAATCGTTTTGAAACTTTACGAGTGTTTATGAATATGGGCATTAGAATAATGATGTCAATAATGTATGTAGCAAAAATTTTGAGAAAAAGTTAGACAGCTTCATAAGAAACAATTTTTTTTTATTAAAACGTTGACATAAGGTGTTGTTCCCATGAACTAAAGAGATAAAACTAATTTTATGTAATTCCATATTAAAATTTGAATTTTGCCTAACATTATGACGTTTTGAAATGTCACTTTTTAATAATTGATACAGAATAAGTTTTGTAATAATACATTAAAATACAAGTTTCATAAGACATGATTTTAACGCACGTGTCTGTGTTAAAAATGAGCGGCTTGCCGTGGGTTTTCTAAGGGACAAGTGCGCTAAAATGTCTTATGAAACGCGTATTTTATACTATTTTTTCTATTTCGGTTCTTTTGTCAAAAAATATTTAAAAATATTTGTTACTTTATTTTCTAATTTATGAACAGTCATTACGCATATTTAATTTTTATATGATTGTTGGTAACACTGATTGACATTTACTTACATTATTACTTTATTTCAGTAGTAAGTCTTCTAATTACCAATATAACAGAAATTAGATTTGAGTACTTTAAAGAAGTACTTTATGACATTCAAATGAGTTTCATATTAAATTACCAAAATTGAAAAAAATCTTTACGTAACTAAATAAATAAATAAATATATCGGTAATGATGATGACATATTTGTACCGTGCGGGCGATTACCAGGCGTCACCTCACGGGCACTCATTGCTAGCGTGGAGAGTGTATTTTTGTGTCATTTAAAATTCGAAATATTTGGCGTCGGTCGGGATCGAACCCGGTACCCCCAGGTTCGCGACCAGACACTCAGGCACGAGGCCACGGGACCCCACGTAACTGATTTATGTAAAGAATATTCACAACTGACAACTGATAAAAGAAGAAACAACAATATATATCAATAATGATTTCTTTAATATCAATTTATGATGAATTCTTGACTTCGGCCCAATTTCTCTAGGTACATCAGAAGGAAGATTTATATTGGTTTCAGAAGACATTCAGAACTAATTTTCAATGAGGAGATGATACGCATGCACTGACGTAAGCATTAAATTAAAAAATTAAATTCATTAATTTTCTCGGCAACTCTCTGGTAAATTGATTTTGAAATATGAACATTGAGCCATCATAGAAAAACCTAGAATTTTGAGTATTTTAATTATTTTAAGAGGAATTAGATAAAATTTTGCATGTAATACGTTATGGAAACGTGATATTATGTTCATCAAACAATATCATTCTTTTTTCACAACTGATTATGTAAAGAACTATTACGACACTGATAGGGGCCCATTATGTGCGGTGCATTGTCTCATTTGTCTCTAATTCCCGGATCGTCAAAAATATTGTCTGTAAATGTAGTTCGTTTTGGTATTCCCTGCTCATTATTGTACAATTTTCTGCTAAGAAATGCCCGCATAACATTTGGAGGATTATACTCTTTCTCTGTTTTCTATAAAATGTTGGCTCCTTAATGCTCTGCAGTATCTGAAGATTCATCAACCACTTTGATACCTATTAAATACTTAATATTGGTTATCTGTAAGCCGGTTGAAATTTTGAATGAGAAAATGAAAAAAGAGCCGATTTTCAGATGTTTAAAATTTTAGAGGGATTTCATATGAGTTTTAGTTGGCAGTAACTCGCCAATCGTTCATCGGCAAAAATAGTGTAATACACAATACGAAAGAGAATTTTATGCTGAATTCAAATTTTAAAACCGCATCATAGTATCTTTAACAAGATCAGAGTGGTGGATGAAAAACTAAAAAATTGCAGGAAAACGTTAACAATTTTTATAAAACAGTTATCGATAACTTACTTCTTTCGATAAAACGTAAAATGTAAACTGTTGTAAATAGTGAAACTTATTAGACTAAGTATCAAGTACGTAATATTGTTTGTTTTTTTGAATAATTTAAATATTTTCATAATTGTTTTAAGCAAATGGCCATAAACCTGAATATGCCGCCATTTGTCCAAATTGGCCGGAGGTTCCCATGCTCCGATTTCGGGAAAATATTGATATGTTATTCAGCGCACTTTTCTGGGACTGGATTCCGTTAAAAAGCTTTTGTTGTAATTACTTTAAGGTAAAATCATAAATTTGCTGGACTATAAAATATCTTTAGAATGAAAAAAAAAACTATAAACAATAATTAATATTTATATATATTAGTTAAATAATAAAAATTAATGATTAACTATTTTTGCCTAATGCAAATCAGTGAAGAGATATTTAGAAAAAACCGCTTTTTTGCGCCTTTTTTCTCAAGTTGGCGGTGCTTCCCGAAGGTCCCCGAGGGGGAAAACTTGCATTTTTTATTAGGACCCCTAAATATACAATATATCCAAAAATCAAAAATACCCGACCTTTTGTGGAATAAACCCTTATTTTTCTACCAAATGACTGGACTATTTGGGGTACAAATCTTGCTGATATCTTATGAAGCTTTGTAAATTATTAACACTAGAATAATCAAATTTGGCACTTCGTTTCACACATAAACAATAAACAATTGCTGTTGTTATGAAGACAATATTCCAAAGCCTACTATGTTAAGGACAATAAATATTGTATAACTCTCTTATATTATAAAACAACTATTATGTATTTATAATGTCCAGTAACAACTACATAGATTATACTTTATTTAACGAAATTTGGAGAGTCAAAATTTTCTCAAACTTTTGTTATTAGGAAAACTTGAATTTATTTTTAAAATAACGACGGTGTGAAATGAAGGGAAAAAAATAATTAGAAAGAGATATATAGAAATTGCAGGAAACCATTTACAATCCCAAGCAACTTCCAATGCAAACAATTACTTTTACGTATTTTCTTCTCTTTTACTTTAAATTTCTTTTAACAACCGAGCATTATTCCAAACTTTAACCCATCAGGAATACAATAACCCTTATTTATCCTTCAATAACCATCTGACAAAGTAGCAGAAAAATAATCCTCCCTATAATCTCCTTCGATAATGACACGACGGTGGTGATTCGAGTTATAGATGGCTCTGCGTGCACGAGACAATTGCACATCGGTGCAGACAGAGCTAGCGCCATGGCGGCAGCGGGGTGAATACTCCGAGATGGAGTTTTAACTGTTGTTCGTTGTTCAACTGTTCAACATCGTGGCCTACTTAGAAATCAAGGAAGAGAAGGATCATTGTTTCATATAAGATTAAACTTTATATTAAAATAATTGCGGGGTTTTTGTGACAGAGAAAATTAAAATTATATTAATATTATAAGATTGTTCTCATTTACGAGGGTCGTTTATAATATTATCTACTTAGCTATCAAGAAAAACAATTAAAATTTTCATCTCTAAATTATTTATTCTATGACTATTACAATTTAGCTTCTTACGAAGATTGACAAAAAGTCATGGCTCACTATTCTCTTTCCAATTAGGTGTATAAAAAAGTGCCCGCCGTTTTACTTTTTAATAATGTAATATATGGATTATTTTACATGTTTGTAAATTTGATGCACTTTTCAAATTTGTAAAAAAATATAGTATGTTCCATCTGAAATTTCAGAGTTGATATTAATTACTAATAAACCGGAAGTGGTATCATGAATGTACATCCGTCAAGTACCTTACATGTTGCTGTATAAATCATGTTATATGAAGTTACTAACTTAATAAATAAGCGAGATATTTGCTGGGTCCATTAAAATATAACAACCTGTATATATAGTAAAAGCATTCAAAATTCAAAAGAAAATCAATTGGTAAGTTTCTTAGTACATGTAAAACCAAATATGTGAAAAACAAGGTATTCACAGGCAGAAAATAACGCTATTGGGCTTCCAAATTATCAAGAGATGGCGCTGACGTCAAACGTCAAAATTCAACCAATGGTACATTTTTCGCTGGCTTCCAAAAGAGTACAATTGGTGTGGCACTAATTTTTGTAGTTTTTAATTTAATTATAGTGTTTTTTTTTGTTAATTTCAGTAGAATTGAGTTTGATCTTTCTTGTAGTAACAATTTAGTGATAGTTTTAATAATATTTTCGTTAATAGGGTTAATTTTAGTAAGTAGTTGTAGGTTAAGAGTATTTTAGTCATATTTTAACGAACAGTATGTTGGTTTTTTTAATAAAAAATATTTGGTTTCCTTTATTTAGATTATATTTCATTGCTGTAGTTGTACATGTATTAATTTCTATTTACATATTTCCAATTTTAAATGGCACAAAAGTGACCCCTGTGGTGCACTCTCCACACCAGCTCGCCCACACGGTAAAATATATCGTCATCATTACCGATGTCTACATATGTGTAGATAATGGCACACCCAGAAATGGGTAATATGCCGTGATGATATATTTATTTTATTTATTTGTAGCCTTACTTTTATTTAATTGTTTTTGTTTACATGTACACTTCACTCAGTTCAGAAATCTGCCACCAGTGGCGCATTTTAATTTTGGAAGCCCAATACGCACAGCGCACAGCTATGAATCAAGGTAAAATATCTGACTGAATTAATATATGAACTTACGTTACAGAGAAAGTATTGTCAACAACGAGAGAATCGTTTTAAAATGGAATGTCCTAACTTAGTCGAAACAATAAGAATTTTTTTTAAAGACTAACGGGTTATTTTCATCCTTATTACACAAACTTTTTGTCAATGGAAATGAGAGAGATAAATATATGCCAATTTCTTTATCGGATTTCTTTAAAAATTAGACTGTAATTACAAATTCTATTAGTTTTGTAAAAAATCGTTAAAAAGACATTCAATAATATCTAAAATAATGTTTTTATTATACATGTATCATAATCGCTCTTTAAAACAAGCAAAAGCGTACGTAAATCGACCATTAAAACACGCTAAATTTTTGAGTTACCAAGGTAACGAAAAATGACAATAAATATGAATAACAACTAAAACAATGAAAAAAAAAATATTGGCTTGTTGACTTAACGTAAACAATACCAATAATTGCTAACTGTCTCCTTGGAAACGCTCAAACTCACTAGATCAAAAATCAAAACTCCCTGTTGGGAGTACAAAAAAAAGTTTCCGAATAAAACCAACCAAATATTTTTTTACGCTCTTTCCGAATCTGCAATAAAAAATAGGGGGTCCCATTTAAGATTTTTAAGTTGACCCCCTTTACCGCCCCCCCTGGGGGTCGGGGGCCATTTTGTCAGAATCTGATGTTCCCCTAAAAACTATGAAGGTTTTGATTCGGCACACTTTTTGTTATGATGCATTATTTTTGAGATATTCAAGAACGTAATGTTATATGGGACACCCGGTATAGTATTGGGAAATAAAGTGTGTTAAAAAAATCCTAACTCGGAGTAGGCTATGAACAAAAAAACATGTCAATTTGAAAGTACCTATTTAATTAAATGTCAATGTGGCACGAGATATTGTTAAAAATGTTATCTAGAGAAAGCAAAGCCTTTCTACTTGACCTTAATTTTTAACAATAGAATTAAATTAGAAAACGTGGAATGGCAATATTCTGTATCCATCTTTATTATCTTTTCTCTTTAAAATTACATTTCACGATCAATTTTGACAACTTGACTTTTGAATTGAATAATAAGCAGACATACGTTTCTGTGTTCATAGCCTATTCCGAATTAGGTTTTTTTCTGAACACACTGTATTTATTTTGCGTCTGATTGTACAAAAAAATAATCATTATCACTTTGCAACTAAACACATAAATAAATTGCAATTCCATTGAACGAAAATCAACAAAAAAACTTGCCAACACAATACTGATAATCAACGATTATTTATAAGAACCCGAAGCCTATAATTATTTCTTCACTTCCTAATCCAAATCAAAATATTTCTCCGAGTATTTTTATTAGCAGCGGCAAAAACTTGTTAGCAAAAAGTTTGTATAGAAAAGTGAGTTGTTTTTATGGGGAATAATTACAGGTAGCAGAGGCCGATGAAACGATAACAAAAACTTCTTTAGTTATAGATCAACACTGAGAAAAAGATTTGCCATTTACAGCAAGAGAACCAGACCTGTCTTCAACAGTAAACAGACTTTAGTTTCTCTAGTTGCTTGTGCTTTGCAAGAAGCGACAGGAAAACGTAAATACGACGTTTTTTAAAATTATTTTTATGAAATGAAAGCGATCTATAAGTTCTGCAAATGTATTTTTAATGTGGAAAATATCGACGGGTGATGGGTAAAATGAAGGGTAATAAATTAATAACTCTTTGTTTGCAAACGTTTCGGTTTTTATTAAACCATTCTCAGAGCTGGTAAACAAAGGAAAACAAAAGATGCAATATAAAATACATACATATGCCAAAATATACAAAATAAAATTGTAAATTGCTTAACATTAGGAGGTTTTGTTATATTTAAATTTGCAAGTGTTGTTCACATGTGACAATTTTAAGAGAGTTTTATATCATTCTGCAGCAGTGTAAATACAACTGCGAGACAGTCTGCAGAAAGCTAATAAATAAAAATATACAATGTTACCAATCTGTATTGGTTTAAGAATAAATAAATTCTGTTGGTGTGTATATTGGCGCAAAATTTAAACAGATAACAAGTTAGTTTTTACTATAATCTAAAATATTTTGATGAAGTTTATTGAGATGTGCAGTATCTGTTCTATAATTTATACTGTTACTATTGATATAAATAATGTAAATTATTTTGTGTATTTTGGCAAATGTATGTATTTTATATTGTATCGTTTGTTTTCCTTAAGAAATTAAGAAAACGCGGCAAAATAAAAAAATTGATTTGACAAGAGTATAGATTTAATTTTTTTGTGCCTAATTAGTTTTATTATATATTTTTAATACAGTATATTATATACATATTATTTATAGGGGACAAGTAATAATTAAGAAGAACTTACATATGAAATGAAAGCTGAACCGCGTACATACTGCTGACTACAGGAAATACACCGTTTCCCCATTACTTTGTCGCATACACACCTCACAACACATATACGTATATATTAACAGAAATAATTGTAAATGTTCTCCAAAAAAGTAAATAATACACAAACTGTCACGAAACGTCAAAAGTAGATTTTGACAACTATTTAATGATATAGAGCGATGCATCGACCTTTAAACTAATGGACCAAGTGTTTCCTATTCTTTTATTGTTAGAATAATGCTCCAACATAAAAGGATAGAAATATATATTCTGTCCTTCGATAATACGGAAGTTCTCAGTTAAAATATACTGCGCATGCGTTCGTACTCATTGTACATCTTTTTCAGCCATATGTAAACCTCTATACATCGCTCTCTATCACTAAATAGTTGTCAAAATCTATTTGACGTTTCGTGATTGTTTGCGTATTATTTTACTTTTTTGGAGAACATTTACAATTATTTCTGTCAACATATACGAATATGTGTTGTGAGTTGCATATTCGACAAAATAATGGGAAAACGGTGTATTTTGTGCAGTCAGCACTACGTACGCCGTTTAGTTGTGTCATTTCATATGTAAGTTCTTATTATTACTTGTTCCCTATAATATAATATGTGTATACAATATATTGTATTAAAAATATATAATGAAAGTAATTATGCACAAAAAATTAAATATATACTCTTAGCGATTATGCACCAAGTATAACAAGTTAGGGACAAATCAAATTTTAATTTTGCCGCGTTTTTTTAACTTCCGTACTTTTGAAGGATAGAGATACTGTGTCTGCACCGTTATGGCGGGACAAGCTTTTTGTTCGTACGCTGCGTCTATTAGTTTAAAGGTCGATGGAGCGATGTATAGATGTTTACATATGGCTGAAAAAGATGTACAATGATTACGAACGCATGCGCAATATACTTTAACTGAGAACTTCCGTACTGTTGAAGGATAGAATATATATTTCTATCCTTTTATGTTGGAGCATTATTCTAACAATAAAAGAATAGGAGACACTTGGTCCATTAGTTTAAAGGTCGATGGCAAATATGGAGTATATTAATTTATTATACATTTTATTCATTATACGTCGATATTATTCACTTTAATACACATTTGTGTACGAATTCTACAAAGATGTATTTTTAATAACTACATGTATACCGGACACACTTCAAATCCGTAATATAGTGAATACAATGTTAGTTTTTTCATTTTGAGAAAGAGAAAAGTTGTAAATGAAAAAGTTGTTTAAAATTAAAAACTACACAATATGAGACTAAAATTAATCAAAATTTCATTTTATTTTACGAAAAAAAAAAAAAAATTAAATTAAAATTCGCAATGAGTCTGTTTCACATTTTTTAAAAAGTATTTTAAGTGAAAGTTTATGCAATTTTTTTTATAGTAATGAAGAAAATAATAATAATTTATTGTTATTTTCGTGAATAATTCAGTAAAAAGTTTGGCGCCAAAACTATATCTGAAAAACAACCTCCCACTCCTGTGATGTTGGAGTACATACATCACGTCATTCATAGCCAAAAAGAAAACAGTTTACGTTATTTTTATAAATAAAAGTACGCGACAATTTGTCACATGTTAAACTGTATGTACTCTGACGTCACATTCTGTTTCAGATCATTGAAATATTACACAATTTTCAATATTTAGTTGTAAAATATCTAATGGATATTTCGTGATATTTTCAAATTTGAGGCTCTTTAAAGAACAATATGTTTTAAAATTTAGTACTTAGAAGTCATATAAAAGTTCTTACAACAGGCCTATTTACAGCAAAATTTCAGAGTGTCATTGAATTACTGATATTTAATTTTTACATTTGACAGATTTCATAATTCTGCTCTTGTCAATAAATAATTTTATATAATTATTAAAAGTATAATTAACACGAAAAGAAAGTACAAAATGATTATGGAATGGTATATTATTTTAACATTCAAAATTAATTAAAATAATATGTCAAAAGTTAAATGTCAAATAAAAACAAATAAAACATCAGTAATTCAATGGCACTCTGAAATATGCTGTTAATTGCGAATATTAATTTGGGTTTTTTCGTAAAATAAAAAGATATTCACCCCTATTCTGTACGGAAGTTGTTAAGTCTTAGCAACATTGTTAAAAATTATAACCAATAGAAACAAATGTAAAGGCTGTCATTTTCATGTTTTATTCAGTGTTTGCTATTATTATTGGTTATTTGTTATAGCAATGTTGTTAAGTCTTAACAACTCTCTTACACAATTGGGGCGATTGTGATTAATCTGAACAACTTTTTTATTTATAACTTTTCTCTAAAATTAACAGATCGGAAACTACAGCACAATGAAAAAAACACATAACGTATTCCCTAAATTACGGATTTCAAGTCTATGGTTTGGGTACGGAAAATGAAATAAATTGTTTTTAACTGCATTTCGGATTTCAAAAAAGAAATACCAGAAATTATAACTTTTATGCACGGACGTATCATACTTTGACAATTATACACGAATTTCTTTGACATAAACGTCATTTTATAGCCCGCGGGCCTCATTATAGCCCGCCGAGCTATAATGAAACGTCAAACCAAATTATAACCTACAATATAAACAAGTTAAACAGGCAACATGAAAAGTTTTTATTACAAATCGAAAATTTTTATATTCTTTAATGAAAAATAAAAATTAATTTTGTGATATTTATATGGAAAGCACGAAGATACACAAAATAAAACTCAAATGACATAACTAATAAACAATAAACTGTTGTTCTCCGCTTTCATAGCAACACTAGATACTGTATAAACGAGGACAAATTCTTTTCGATACAATTTTTCTAACACTCATAATTTGAAAATTTTCGTCCGTGCATAAAGTTTTGTATGTACGTACCACGAGCATAACTTGCTTTTACGGCCTTTGACGTGTTTTTATCCCTCGGCTTACGCCTCGGGCTCAAAATCCCGCCGCAGACCATAAAAGCCTCCTTACGCTCTTAATACATAAATAACTATTAAAGACCTGTCCCTATCATACTATTTTAATGTGTAGTTTTAATATAAACGACCCATGTTCTAATTTGTTTTTATGGAATAGGATCCTATTGGAAATATCAAATAAAATATTTCCTTCGCTGAAAAGAATTCTTTCTCTTTTTGAACTTATGTTTTGTACAATAAATTCCCCATCTGTAAAATATGTTCCCAATGTGTCTGCCGCCAAATTCGCTGAATCCACCATTCAAAAACTATAAAATTCATCTTGGCGCCCGTAATAGTAATAATCATATAATGTGGTATAAAATTCAACAGCTTTCGTTGAAATCCGAACTAGTCTAGAATCTAAAGAGAATAGAAGAGAGTATAGTGAGCCGCAGGCTAGCCAGTGCTACCAACATAACGGCTATTGGCGTCTAGGGGAATTCTGGCTAGGAAATCACTAGATCCATGCAAATTATTACTAGGATAATGGCTATTCCAGCGCAATATTAAGGAAATTGAAATTGCGCAATATTTTAAACTGAAGTTTCAGAAAAAGCAAAACGTATTTTTAAATATAAAATAAAGTTATCACAATTTTTACCTCTCGCTAAGATAGGTATTGGATTCATGCTAAAATTCGCATATCCAGATTTTATTGAATAAGCACGATTTAAGGTGCCTAGAATCCGATTATAACATTTTTAAAATGATGTCTGTGTGTGTGTGGATGTGTGTATGTGTGTATGTCTGGATGTTGTAGACACGATTCCTCAGAAACTATAAGACTTAAAAAATATTTAACTGCAGTTTCCTCAATCTGACATTCCTGGGAAGAGCTGAAAAGATTTTGGTAATAATTGAACAACCGGAAATAGTAGTTTCTTAGAAAAATTCTTCTAAATATAATTTTTTGTGAGTTTTTTTTTATTAAATATTGAAGAACATAAAATTCTCCATCTAATAAAATGTTATTATATCTTGCATAGATTTAGAGATAAAGACACTATAATTTATAGAGTACACTAATCGCAGAGGCTAAGGCACTAAGGAAACCAGTTGACAAATTCCAATGTTTATAACATGACACATGTCATTGTCAAATATCAAGTTTTAGTGACATTCTGATAGCTTTTTCTGGGAAGTATATTTAATTTTTCTTATTGTTTTATTAATTAAATATTTGAAATTATAGGTAAAATTGTGGTAAAATGCATATATCCATCAGAAATACCGCCAATCTGGTTAATGAATTGGAACAATCTCTGACGTTTAGAAACTATATAATTAGAATTATATGTGTGCAGAAGACATGTTAAATACAATAAAAAACAATATTTGGGTAAAGTTCTGTAATATTTTGTTATAAAACGACGGTTCGAAAGCGAAGTGCAGTACAATACTTATGTAGCCTAATATGGAAATGGCGAGAGGTCTTGTGCTGGCCACAACAGATTTTTTTGACTTATGTTATTGAATAATAACAAATTATATTAAAACTAAATCTTAAAACTGTATAATAGAGATTACTAAAGTTTTAAAAATAGCCTTTTTCAAATTCGGAAACCATTTTTAACTCCCGCTACCCTTGGGGATCGTGCTAAAATCGCAATGACCACGTTTTAAGGTCCCTAGAATCCGATTATAACATTTTCACGATGATGTATGTGTGTATGTGTGTGTGTGTGTGTGTGTGTGTGTGTGTGTATGTGTGTGTGTGTGTGTATGGATTTTGTCAACGCTCTAACTAAATACTATCATTCAGAAAATTCTGAAACCTTGTATTCCTACCTAAATGAAAAGAAATTGTTAGATTTTGGAGTAAATCGGATAACCGGAAATGGCACTTTACTTGAAACACATAATGGTTTTTCTTCAAAAAATACCATTAAACGTCATTTTTTCGCATTTTATGGCATTATAAAAATTAAAGTATATTGAATTTTCTATATGTACATATCAATACTTTTCTATATATTTTACAGATAAATTTAAAAAATAATATTTTTATAAATCCCAGAGCCTATGTTTTAAAGATAAACACAATTCCTTTTGTTACGCAGTTTATATTTCAAATGTATGTCAGTTGACAGATAAATGTCACTGTTTAGAAACTAATCACTCAAATTAATAATGGTGACATTTTAAAAAGAAAATAGTAAATAAAGCACTAGTTATATGCAAAGGAACTTAATATAGTTTGCAGCATTAGTAAAATTAGTAAATTAATAAAAATTAAATAGCGGGAGATATTGTGTTGGCCACATCAGATTTTTAAGTAAATGAATGCAAAAAATAATAAAACACCGAAAGTAAATTATATAATACTTGTTATGATGCCACGGTATATATAAGCCCCGTGCCTTTTTATGGGAATGAAAGATACGTTGAATGATATACAATCTTTTTCCTTCTCAAATTTCCATTTATTTATTATATCTCCAAATTTAATATGTTCATGTCATTTCTCCGCGCAGATAATAATATTTGTTTATTTTAAACTCTCCACAGTATAACATATTTCTTAATAATTAATATTTTATTCACACTAAATCACAGTCTTCATTATAAACATATTTATAACGACGAAAACAATAATAAAATTTACTTACAATGTCGTTGTCGACCATATAGCAGCAACAGGGAATTTTTCTCTCACTTGAAAACCCACAAAATTTTTCGATACACTACACAAATTATACGTCCAACTGTCCACGAAAGAATATCGAATCGACTGATGTATAATTTATTATCAGTATCAATATTTTTACCACAAAAAACTATAAATGATTACGAGACGATATGCATTGTCTTATATGTAGCAGGCGACTGAACAATTGAATTAATGTGAGCGTTGTGACAGGAAAGCGCAGGTAACTACGATCTGAAATACACTCTTTATTGAGAGATTTTATTAGACATTTTATCCAAACGAATAAAAAATAAATTATTATCAGTGTTGAAATTGATCAATTAATGTTATCCCAATAAAATTTATGAAGTCGTTATTAAAGTCATGGGAAGTTAACAAAATTGTTAAAATAAACATGCTCGCGTTCATTATTTTATTTTGTTCTTAATCTTGAATTCAGCTGTTTCCACACAATTTACAATAAATCGTTTGTTTATAATATATTTCTGTAACTATTATTCACTTTTAAGTTTATTTACACTTTTAACAACAAGAACAATGGAAATATTAACAAAAATACGACGGGTCGTTTTTATATTCTCGGACCAGTTATCAATTTTAATGTAATTTTTCATCTTGATAACGTGTGTGATCATTAAAAAAATAATTGTAACAATATTAGTTCTAATATCTGTCAGTCAGTGCTGACACGCAAGGTGTCCTGTTGCTCCACGACAATTTGCTGTATATGGCTTCGTAGGAATTGACCATCCACCTTATAGTCCAGATCTAGCCCCTTACGTTTTGTTTCCAAATCTTAAAAAGAAAAACACTAACGGGAACAAAATTTAGGGACGATAGCGACATTACAATGGCTGTTAAAAAGCAAAAGAATATTTTTATAATAAATTTTCGCTGTATTATCTAAGATAGTTAAAATTTGAATATGGTATAGTATTCCATTGTCAATCATACCAACATGTAAATAATTCTGAGAGTTCATTGTTAAACAATTGTTCCGCTTTCTGTAAAATACGATTATTTGAATCTTTTCTCAATAAATTCATATCAAAATTCTTGAGATTACTTGTTGTCAATATCGAAGTTTATAACCTGTCTATCAGCCGAAACAATGCCTTGTTAAATCTCACACTGTAACTCCTCTTGTGTGTTTAAAAGTGTGGTTAGGAATGTTGCGTGTTCACGTACGTGTTAGAGGTTAGTGCCTGCCACTTTTTCCTATTCTATTGTGTCCGGCTTTTAGGTTATGTTTTCATTCTCAAAGTGCTGGACACGCTTCGCTTTCGTGGGAAAATGGGCCATATTTTTAGGTTAGAAGTTAAATGGAGGTTACAAGATATATTAACTTGTAAATAATACCTTGTAAAACGATAATTTTTGTTTGAAAGTAGTAAAAGAGAAATGGATTTCTGTAAATCACTTTTAAATTTGAATATGTCCTGATGAATTATGTGGCACTATTTGACGTTTATGTACGAAATTAGCTGAACTTTTATGCTCTGTCCGTGTGACAGTATTACCACAACAAGCTACAAATGATGTAGATGGTTTGATAAAATTAATGCTATTAACAGATATATTTTAACAGATTTTCGGTATTATCTATTATTATCTAGCTAAATAATACCAATTTCGTTTAAATAAACCTTTATTACTAATATTTAAAAAATAACACTTCACTTATTTCACAAGATTTCAGTACCTGAATCGGAAGAGTTTTCAACGCCCGAATATTCAGAACCAGAATATACAAAGCCAGAATATGTCATTCATTCCCGAATATTCAATAACAGAATCGCGCGCCGCCAGAAAACGGTTCGCCCAAAAAATTCAAAAACCGAATAAGTGGACGCGGCCTAGTGGCCAGGAGGAGGTCTTTTTAGGTTATTTGTCCGTGGTTGGTTCAGGTTAGCCGTCGATGTGCTTTCGCGCATGTTCGATTTTGTTTTTGAATATTCGGGATTCGAATTCGAATGATTCTATGTAATCATATTCTACTTTTGAATATTCTAACCCCTTGATCATTTATCAAAGACTGTCTCACTCAACCAGAACTACACACGCGTTTCGCTCTTATTGGAGCTAATCAGTGTGGTGCACTGAAGCCTCTAGGAGGCAATGACTAGGTTGAGTGGACAGATGATAAACCATCCGAAATGATATGATGCCTGCAGAGCGCCAATAAGAGTAAAACGCGTCTGTGGTTCTCGTTGAGTGGGTCAGTCTCTGATAAATGACCGAGAGGTTTGATTCACAGACTGAAATCTTATGAAACATGTCAAGTGTTATTATAAAGAATTAGAAAAATACTCGCCATGTTTTACAAGATTTCAGCATTTGAATCAATCTGTCGGTCATTTTTCAGATGTAGGTTGTGCATTGTTTCACCTAGAGTTCTCTATTGCACAGAGCTTTACAGCGTTTTTCGGTAGTTGGCTCTACTTGTGGTTAATTACCTCTTAAGTCATCTATCTTGTATGAGATGTATATCTTACGCCGTGCCCAGTTGGTGAATTGTCTCTGCAAAGACGTGTCAGTTACACCACAGTGATGAGCTCCAATAAGAGCGAAACGCGTCTTTGGTTACTATCTGGGCACGGCCAGTATCTGATAAATGACTGAGAGGTTGATTCATATGCTGAAATCTTGTGAAACATGGCGAGTGTTTTTTTAATTCTTTATTAGACATTCACCTAGAGTTCGCTATTGTAGTTTCAAGAGTTATTCTTTAAATATCATATTAGAATAGTTTTAAAAGTGTCGCAATTGTATTGTACTTTGTTATACATTATCATTTTTACCTCATGCTAAAAATTGAATATCCAGATTTTAGTGAATAAGAATGTTTTAAGGTCCCTAGAATTCGATTTCAACATTTTTATGATGTCTGTGTATGTGTGTGTGGATATGTACTCGTATATGTGTGTGTGTGGATGTTGGAAGGACGATTCCTCAAAAACTATAATACTTAAGACCTGTTTAACTACGTATTCCTCAATTTGACATTCATGGGAAGAGCTGAAAAGGTTATGGTAACAATTGGACAACCGGAAGTAGTAGTTTCTTAGAAAAATTCTTCTAAATATCAATTTTTGGAACTTTTTGTTATTATACATATTGAAGAACATAAAAATCACCATCTAATAAACTTCAAAAAAATATTATATCTTCTATAGATTTGGAGATAATGACACTATAATATATAGAATAATCGGGTGTAGAGGCTATACCAAGGAAACTAGTGGACAAATTCAAAATGTTTGTAACATAATTTGTAAATGACAGATAAATATCATTGTCAAAATCAACAGTTTTAGTGACATTCTGAAAGCTTTTTCTGGGTAGTACATTTAATCTCTTATTGTTTTATTAATTAAATATTTAAAATTATAGGTAAAATGCATATATCCATAAGAAATACCGCCAATCTTGTTAATAAATTGGAAGAATCTCTGATATTTAGGAACTTATATGTGCACAAGACGTTTTAAATACAATTAAAAAAAACAATATTTGGGTAAAGTTCTGTAGTGTTTTTATTATAACGACGTTTTGACAGCGAAGTGCAATACAACACTTATTTAACAAAAATGGAAATGGCGAGAGATATTGTGCTGGCCACATCAGATTTTTATTATTGAAGTTAAATAATTTCTATTATCCGTCATTTTCACTTCTTTGTCTTCCATTTTTCTTGGAATCAACTTCGCTAACTATACTTCCCATCGAGTATGTTACTGTGTGCGCTACGTAAGTCTGTGTGGTGCAGTTTCGTGCCTAGAATGGTCAACAGCAACACTTAGTACACCAGGCAGAACTAATAATATTCGGATGATTCTAGTCTAGAAGCTCTTGGGATTCATTCCAGCATCCGTTGCTTACTAGAGGCTACACTAACACACAGAATTCTGCATTGTGGAAGGAAGTAACAGCGAAATGCTCGAGGAAGGAACAGAGGAGGAATGAAAAATATTACCTAAGTTAAAAATTTCAATAATTGTTTGTGTTCTTACACCAATCTTGAGCTAAGGCGTAAGAGAAAGAAATGCTTATTTCGTAATATTCCACAGACGCCGTTAAATAATAGTTATTTGTGCAACTGGATTTAAACATATATTAGACAGTGAATCGTGCTATATACAGGTTGTATCAGGACTAGTGTAAAAAAAATTAATAGCATATTCCTGACATCATTTTGAGTAAAAAATGTCATATGGAGGTATGTCTCGTTACAGAGTTACAGGTCTTTAAAAGTGCACCTCATCAAGCACATTTTTATTAATAACTCTGATACTAGTTGCACTAAAATTTTGAAATTTGATACGAGGATTCTACTTATTGAGATGCATATTTAAACTTTCTTTTGTTTCTGTATCTCAACCAGAGGCGTCTCATATGGAGAAGTCATGAAGGTTTTTAATCGTTATTTTTTGATTTATTAACCTTTTTTCATCTTACCTATAAAATGTTACATACAATACAAAAATACACAAAAAGTACTCTCGATAAAATTTGATAAACGCAGTAGTTTTTGAGAAATTTTAATTTTTAGAAAAAATCAATTATGCAAAAAAAATAGGTAACAATTAAGAAACAATGAAATTCACACAAATTCATTCTTTGATGTCCACGTTGATATACTTTGGCCTACGACAACTATTACTTTTACAATATCTATAAATAAACACCATATCTACATATTCACTAACACTAACATTTTACACTTTTTTTAATTTGCAAAAAAAATTACTAATATTGAAAAAAAGGTAATTAAACAATAGTTATTAACAGATTTTGTGTCGCTTTTCTATTCTGTTCTATTTTCTATGGTAAATTGATTGGTTTTTAATTGTTAACTAACTATTTTGGATACGTGACATTTTCTAAAAGTTAAAATATCTAAAAAATTACTGCGTTTATCAATTTCTATCAAAAGTACATTTTTGTATATTTTTAAATTGTTTGTAATACTTTATATTTAAAAATGAAAAAATATTAATAGGTAAAATAAATAAGGATAAAAACCTTCATGACTTCCGCGTCTCGCCTCTGGTTGAGATACAGAAATAAAAGAAAGTTTAAATATGCATCTCAATAAGTAGTATCCTCGTATCAAGTTTCAAAATTTTAGTGCAACTAGTATCATAGTTATTAATAAAAGTATGTGAGATGAGGTGCACTTTTAAAGGCCTGTAACTCTGTAACGAAATGTTTCCGGACATACATTCATATGACATTTTTTGCTCAAAATTAGCTCAGGAATATGCTATTAATTTTTTTACACTAGTCCTGATACACCCTGTATAACATAATAACATAATTTCCGTAGTCCATCATTCGTGTCCCAGACTGTAGAAGATAGTCAATTTAGCATCCCAAAAAAAAATGTTGCCACACAAGCCTTTCGCCATTTCCATATTAGGCTATATAAGTATATATTGTATTTAACATTTCTGGTACACACAAAAATTCTAATTACATCTATTATTAATATATTTTCATATTTTTTAATTCATTCTATAAATAAGTTTCCTCCTACTAATCCAAATGTTCGAGATTCTTCAAATTCATTGACGAGATTGGTGGTATTTCTGATGCGTATATGTAATATGAATCTATAATTTTGAAATTAATAATAAAATAAGAAATATTAAATGTACTTCCCAGAAAAAGTCTTCAGTAATGTATCTGGATTTTTGATCCTGACATTTTTTTATCAATTACAAACATTTTAATTTTTCAATTGGTTTCCATGGAGTTGTTTGTGCTGTGAGATTAATTACAACGGATTACTTTATATATTTATAATTCTTTATCTCTAAATCTATAAAAGATAATAAAAATGTTAAATGTATCGGATAGAGAATTTTATATTCTTTAATATTTGTAATACCTAACATAAATTTCCAAATAATAATATTCATAATTCTTACCTCTCTCTAAGAGAGGTTTTGGAATCATGCTAAAAATCGCATATCCAGATTTTAGTGGATAAGCACGTCTTAAGGTCCTTATAATCCAATTATAACATTTTTACGATGATGTCCATATGTATGTGTGTGTGTGTGTGTGTGTGTGTGTGTGTGTGTGTGTGTGTGTGTGTGTGTGTGTGTGTGTGTGTGTGTGTGTGTGAATGTTGGAGCCACGATTTCTCAAATACTATGTCTTCAAAAATATTTAACTGCAGTTTCCTCAATCTGAAAATTTATAATATAAAATATTAAAGAATATAAAATTCTCTATCCAATACATTAAACATTTTCATTATGTCTTCTATAGATTTAGAGATAGACTGAATTACAAATATATAAAATAATTCATTCTATAGTGAATCAATTAGCCTGTGGAAACCAGTTGAACAATTAAAATGTTTGTAATTGACATAAATGTCAATGTCAAAAATTCAGACATTACTGAAGACTTTTTCTGGGAAGTACTTTTAATATTTCTTGTTATATCATTAATTAAATATTTAAAATTATAGTGAGATATAGAATTCGTACATGGACAAGTGGAAATGTAATAGAAATATAATTGCTGTTTTTATAACGAGGAAAAGACTCCGTTTACATCTAAAATTGGTATAAAAAGAAAGGGGATTCATTTATAAGCCAAAGTATGTAGTACCAGTACTAAATACACGCTTTCAATACATATAATTCATCATCCTTCAGAAATACCACCAATCTCGTCAATGAATTGGAAGAATCTCAAACATTTAGTAGGAGGAAACTTGTTCATAGAATGATTTGAAAACCAAAGAATAAATGTAATTAGAATTTTTTGTGTGTACCAGAAATGTTAAATACAATACTTATATAGCCTAATATGGAAATGGCGAGAGGTCTTGTGCTGGCCACAACAGATTTTTTTTAAGAATCTACTAATTCCGGTTATCCAATTGTTAGGTTAGATGTTCCCATTAATGTCAGATTAAGGAATACTTAGATAAATTGGTCTTTAGTTTTATAAAATTTGAATACCGTCCCTCCAACATCAATACATACACACGTTCACACACACAGACACACACACACACACACACACACACACACACACACAAACACAGAGAGACATTGTAAAAATGCTAAAATCAGATTCTAGTGATCTTAAAACGTGCTTATTCACTAAAATGTGGATATCTTAACGAGAAGTAAAAATTTATAACTTTTCCAACGGATAAAATTAATTTTGGAAGATATTTTTGGTGTTTTTAACAATCAAACTTTCTTCTTGATTTTAAATTACTCATTTTAAAATAACGAAGTGTTTAAGCCAGTGTTACATAATTGTATGTTTTTATTCAATATTCATTCATTATAAAATACTCTGCAAATAAGTATGTGATACAGAATTAATGTATTGTTTTCATTAAATTAAGTTCATAAATAATGTAATCTTTAGGAACAGGGTCTGATTTAGGCAGAAAGTTACAATTTACAATAGAAAAGGAGTAATCCCACATTTTTTAAAAAATCTTCCGTTAATGTAAGCTCATATTTTACATTCCAGAAGCATATGATATTTAAATTACGAATTTTTGAAATCTTTAATAAAATTTAAATTTTCTCGTGTCGTCACTTAACGGTGCGGCAGCACTACCCTTCAGTGGTCAAATCTGAAACTACTGGTCAATATTTCACAACCATTTTTGCTTACAATAAATGTCTTTAATATATATCTAGAGACACCATTACAATAAATCTACGACAAATTAAAACAGAAAACATAACACATTAATTCATTAATAGTTGAACATCTCTAAGAAATAAAACACTTATTAATCATATTAACAACAATGGAAATGAAAAGCTATTTCATCTAACTTGGTTGAACTATATGACTCATCGTTCAGTGACATCATACTTTTATTGAAAAAATTTATTAACAAAATCATTAATGAAAAGTTTAATTCTAATAAAAAAGTTGACATTATGAACAAGAAAAATGAACTTTTTATTGTGAACACCACATTACCTCGACCAGCCGGCTTTTCTTAACCCCTGTACTTTTGTATAAATCATTTATTTGATATAAAGTATTGTATTTAATTTATTTAACAGTTTTAACAATGAGCTTACAATATCTAAGTCTACATTGTCCTATTATTCAACAAAATTATTGACAGATTAACAATTTTTATGATCCGGGCGAATTAATTATCAAAACCGGATTCATCTCAATTTCATTGCCATTGAATATTACTGATTGTAAAAGCTACGTAATCCTTCTTAATGCAGGCCTGCAAAATATTCCATAACAACCTCTATATAAGCTAAAACGAGTTACATACATATTCCACAAGAAGTAGTCGTAGTCGCCAAACATTTTTTCAATAATTCTCACAATTTAATTACTCTTGTTGATGATGATGACTGTTAAGTAAAGTGGACGCACAAACACTCGTACAATTCATAGACAAAAACTTGGCTCAGTCACTTCGCTGCCGGTTGCTATAGTAACCAAACAACTGGTTGAGGAAGCGTTTAATTGAGCGGAATAGTTAGAAATGACGAATGAAAACAGAAAATTGCTTTGCACTTTCAATTAATTAATAAACAAATAAAAAATTTGATGTGGCCAGCACATTACCTTCCGTCAATTCTATGCATTTTGTATAAATCCCATTCCAAAAGTTCCTTGGAAAATATTCTATATATCCAGTAAAAAAACTAATTTCTTCAAATTGCATACCGAAAGTTTCTTGGAAACAATTCTATAAATCTAATAAAATTATAACACGAACATACATTATGTAAATTGCACTTGACACTGACATCTGTCAATTATAATTATTTGAATATATCAGCTGTTTACATGATTATAGCAAAGCTGGCTGATTTATGAAAGTTAATCTCTTCATAATTCTTTAACTCTATATCTATTGAATATGAAGGAAAATGTATAATTAAACCGCTTACACAATAAGATATTCTTTCATATTAATAATGACATAAAATGTCAAAAAATTATATTTAACTGCGTTTTTTTAAGAAAAACTGTTAAGAACTACAAATAAGTGAACTACCGGTTGACCAATGGGCTACTTGCGTACCTATTTTTTATTTAATATTTTTGAAGAGAAGGTAAAAACTTGCTACCCATATTTTTTTTTGACAAAATTTCTATTAATTAGCCAGAAAAAAAATGAAATTTGATTATTTGAATTCCCGCCATGTATGACGTAGAATTACGCCTCACAAATGAATAGTCGTAAAGCCACAGCATGGTGCCGTCCCATAGTACTGGCATTTAATAAGTAATATTACTTATTAAATGGTACTGGTATGTTTGTGCGGGTAATGTAGATCACATGTTTGACGTTTCAATAATAGTTTGGAGGTTAGTATTTTAGTTTATCTTTTTGGTATCGATATTTTAAATTACAAGTAACTACCTACGTGTTTATTTATAAAGTAATTAATGTATTTGAGAGACCAGAGAGAGAAAAAAGAACTAATGTCAAATTCAAATTAAAACTTTCTCGCGCGCCATGGCATCTATTGATAACACTCTTAAACATGCTTCCCCTCCCCAGTTAAATATAAAGACGTCACAGAAAATTTTCTTTCTTAATTTAGTAAAAAATAAATAATTATTTTAAAATAAAATTTATATTTTTATATGTTTTCAATATAACTTTACGCATATAATGACAGAAATCGGATTTTAAGTGCCACGCAAGTAGCCCATTGTAACCAAAATCTAATCAGCTTCTCATGTGGATGTAAAGAAGAGGAAAACAAAAGAATTATAATTTTTAGAATTGTATAAGTAGCGTTATCGTCGGAGAAATTTTTGTCACACACACACTCTCTCTCTCACACACACACACACACACACTCACTCTCTCTCTCTCTCTCTCACACACACACACACACACACACACACACACACTCGACACACACACATACATACAGATACATACAGATACACACGGACACACAGACACATACATACAGAGATCATTGTAAAAGTAGTAAAATCGTATTCTAGTGACCTTAAACGTGCTTATTCATTAAAACCTCACCACCGAAGTTTTTGATCAAATACAATACCTTCCTTACCTAAATGTGAAGGAAGGTACAAACTGGTGTCATAAACTCTTGAGTCTTGACAAACAACATGATTCTGTCTTATGCAAAATGGTTTGACTGTATTATTATGGGTCAAATCTGGTGAATAAGCAGGATCTCATCATGTAAAAATCCTGTTAAGATATTGCTTAAAATATTTTAATCGCTCCATAAAATTTCAACGGAAACATATGTAGGTAAACGAGGGTATATTTATCACTTGTCGCGAGTGATGGATGTGTAGGGGACAAAAGACTGTCGTTCCGCTTTCCGGTAATGTGTAGCGCGGGAAATTTGAATGATGACGCTGAGTTAAGTGGCTATAAAACGCCAGAGGTTCAAAGCTTGACGAATAAATTACGAGTACCTATTATCGATTTGTATACTTTTACTTAAATGGCGAATCAATTTTAATATCTGCCAAATAAATCACCAACGGATTTATAATACGTGAGCGTGACAATAGAATGTTACAGAATTAGTGACATTTGTATAAAAACATTAATAAGTTTACATTAAGCTACCGAAATATATTATGGTCATATCTTGTTGATATTCTTTTGTTACTCTTGCGATCGTCTTTTTTCTTCAGGATGTTTGATATTAGAATGAATTGATTAATATTTGTTGGTGCCCCACTAAAGTATAAGTTAGGAAAAACAGGATTTATGCCTAGCTATTTAGAGTTCAGAAGTACGAAATTACTAGCGCTCTCAGTCAATAAATATGATTTATAGAAGACAGAGATGCATAGAATATGTTATAACTATTCAGCAGATAAAGATGAAACGATACAACATTTAATTGGATGTTTTATAGCCAACAAAATATGAATAAGAAATTTTCTAGTGGAGTATATGTTCATCTATATTGCTTTTTCATTTCCTGTATAAATGAATGTCTTCGAAAATAAATTAACGTATTTTCTGCGTACGTTGTTTGTTATAAACGTATGTAACAAAATTTATGAGATTTTATTACTAAATAAGGTCTAATCTAATTGTTACTGGACATAATAAAATACATCATAGTTATTTTATGATACACATTTTTTTACCTCTCGCTAAGAGAGGTATTGGATTCATGCTAAAATTCGCATATCCAGATTTCAGTGAATAAGCACGATTTAAGGTCCCTAGAATCCGATTATAACATTTTTCAAATGATGTCTGTGTGTGTGTGTGGATGTGTGGATGTGTGTATGTATGGATGTTGTAGACACGATTCCTCAAAAACCATACGACTTAAAAATTGTTTAACTATGGATTCCTCAATCTGACATTCCTGGGAAGAGCTGAAAAGGTTTTGGTAACAATTGAACAACCGGAAGTAGTAGTTTCTGAGAAAAATTCTTCTAAATATAATTTTTTGAAAATTTTTGTTATTAAATATTGAAGAACATAAAATTCTCCATCTAATACACTTAATTTTTTTTATTATATCTTCTATAGATTTAGAGATAAAGACACTATATAGAGTAATTTAATCGCAGAGGCCAAGGCACTAAAGGAAACCAGTTGACAAATTTCAATGTTTATAACATAGTTTTTAAATGACACCTGTCAGTGTCAAAAATCAACAGTTTTAGTGACATTCTGACAGCTTTTTCTGGGAAGTATATTTAATCTTTCTTATTGTTTTATTAATTAAATATTTGAAATTATAGGTAAAATGCATATATCCATCAGAAATACCGCCAATCTGGTTAATGAATTGGAAGAATCTCTGACATTTAGAAACTTCCTCAAACAATGAGAAATAGATATAATTAGAATTATATGTGTGCAGAAGACATGTTAAATACAATAAAAAACAGTATTTGGGTAAAGTTCTGTATTTTTTTGTTATAAAACGACGGTTTGAAAGGGAAGTGCAATTCAATACTTATATAGCCTAATATGGAAATGGCGAGAGGTCTTGTGCTGGCCACAACAGATTTTTTTCTTTAGAAACTATCTTCGGCTTTCTTGGAGGAAAGCTTATTTTTTTAAAAAAGTTAATAATTAAAACCATATTTTATTGTATTGGAACGTTTCGGGGCTCAATAGCTGCCGTCTTCAGCCTTTAGATTATAAACTAATAGAAGTTTTACATCGATATCTATTATAGGAATCCTTTACTCACACGCTCCCTATTTGGAAACGAAGCAAAGAAATACATTTTATTCTCAACAAATTCAAAATTAACTATTTTTGCCCTAATGCAAATAGGTAAAGGGATATTTTGAAAAAAAACGCCTTTTTGCGTCTTTTTTCCAAGTTGGAGGTGCTTCCCGAAGGCATCCAAGTTAGGAAACTTGCACTTCACTATCGAACCGTCGTTTTATAACAAAAAAATTACAGAACTTTATCCAAATATTGTTTTTTATTGTATTTAACATGTGTCTTCTACACACAAATACAATTCTAATTATATCTATTTTTCATGTATGAGGAAGTTCCTAAATATCAGAGATTCTTCTACTTCATTAACTAGATTGGCGGTATTTCTGATGGATGTATGTATTTTACTTACAATTTTAAATATTTAATTAATAAAACAATAAGAAGGATTAAATGTACCTACTTCCCAGAAAAAGTTTTCAGAATGTCACTAAAACTGTTGATTTTTGACACTGACATCTGTCATTTACAAACTATGTTATAAACATTTGAATTTGTCAACTGGTTTAGTGCCTTAGCCTCTGTGATGTACTACATTAAATTATTCTATATATTACAGTGCCTTTATCTTTTAAATGTATTAGATGGAGAATTTTATGTTCTTCAATATTTGTAATAGCAAAAATTTCCAAAAAATTATATTTAAAGATTTTTTTAAAGAAGCTGTTACTTCTGGTTGTCCAATTGTTACCAAAATCTAATCAGCTCTTCCTAGGAATGTCAGATTGAGGAAACTGCAGTTAAATATTTTTTAAGTCTTATTTATTTCAGAAACCATGGTTCCAACTTCTACACAAATCCACACACACACACATACACACACACACGCGCACACACACACACACACATACACACACACAAACGCGCGCGCGCGCGCGCGCGAGGACATCATCATATTATATGGACCTTAAAACGTGCTTATCCACTAAAATCTGGATATGAGAATTTTAGCATGATTCCAAACCTCTCTTAGCGAGAGGTAAAAAACAGTAAAATTTTATATGAAACATCTTTTTCAATTTCTGATAGCTGTGCAAATAAATAAATAAAATAAATATATCATCACGGCATATTACCCATTTCTGGGTGTGCCAGTATCTACAACACATGTAGACATCGGTAATGATGACGATATATTTTACCGTGTGGGCGCTTACCAGGCGTCACCTCACGGGCACTCATAGCTGGTGTGGAGAGTGCACCACAGGGGTCACTTTTGTGCCATTTAAAATTGGAAATATTTGGCGTCTGTCGGGATCGAACCCGGTTCCCCAAGTTCGCGACCAGACACTCAGGCACTCGGCCAAAGTCGAAACATTTGTCTTGATACAAGAAAAGCACATCTAAGATGACCTCTGAAAGGTAAGCAAAAAGTTCCATTTTTCAAAATCTTAACTCTTGTAGTTTTCGAAATAGCAAAGGAAAATCCCGTAAAATCTCTTTTTTTAGTGCCTTATATTTTGGAAAGTATTAAAGATCGGACCCATTTTGATTAAGCTTTTTTTACTCATTTTACAATATACTTGATGCACGGAAAATTCGTTAACCTAAAATAAGAATCTTAAATCAACAAAAGCCACTTAGATTAACTACATAAACATTTACGCTGAAATGTAAATTTAATTAACATTTTCAAACTGCCAAATTCGCCAGTAGATAAACAAAATCGCGAAAAATGCTCTATAAAAAGTTGAATCTGTAAATAGCGTAAATATGTAAACAGGAGAGTTTTAAACAGCCATGAACACGAGCTATGAAGCAAACTGAAAAGTTTCATAAAAAAGTCAGTGACAGGAGCAGTCGTAAAGCCTTTCAGGCCTGAAATCTGTAGCAGAATTTCCGAGGTAATTCCACACTTTCCCTTTCAGCGAAGCTCCGGGTTGTAAAAGCTTTTATTATTTAGTTTCCAGCGAGAATAAAGATGATACTATAAAAATTTTTGTTCCTACAAGTGCGGTCAGTTTACGAGGCAGTAACTTTAGCGCTATTTCTAAATTCGTGCTTGTGTATTCAGCAATTTAGTCACCAATTTTACTAGCACTTGTAGATAAAGTTGTAGAAGAGAAACAGGATGTCTCTGAAATGCGGGGACACGGATAACCACAGATTTCTGGGTTCAAAATAAGACGATCCGAAAGTACACCGTTTACCCAGTATTCATTTTAACAGACGGCGCAAATAATCACCTAATGTTAAATTAATATTTTGAAAGTATTGAGAACTGACATGTCCGATGGCGGCAGCACCATCGGACCGATCAGCTGTTTCTCAATTAGTACTCGCAATGTTGTGACATATGAATGCAAACAACAAGAATTTTTTTAATTTAAAATGAGGCTAGGTATCATGGAACATTTTAGATATCTCGAAGCAACAGCTAATTCTATATGATTATAGAAGGTATATATAATTTTATATAATTTTAATCAATCGAAATTGATGATTGCAGGTGAGCGAATTATAAACGCTAACCACATACTATTTATAACTAGAGCAATTACTGCGAAGCCACATTAAATACACAAAATACATTTAACGAGTTCTTCAGACAATTTAGATGCTGGTACTGATGTATTATTATTATTATCCTCTACTACTTCATTTACTGCATTGTAATGTCACTGGCGTTTACTGCTTTTGGCTTTACACGTTTGGTTTGTCGTAGCTAACGTTTATTATCAGGAACTTTTACTTTTTAAAGTTTTACGCTTAATTGTATAGAAAAATACATAAATATTTAGAGCGAACACAACATAAACTTTTTATTCTAAGACAAAATCTGAACATTGGATTTTTTTACTCACTAGGAAATGTGTAATCATCCGATTTAAAATGACGAGAACAAACTTTCATATGTTTCGTTATTTGTTTTGCACTAGGAATTGCATATTCCCATGCATTTCGTCAATCCATATCCATTTCAACACCTACACTTGTCGTAATTTTAACTTTATTTTAGCCATATTTCGGAATATTATAAAACCCAATGCCTGTGTCTCGACCAGATCTTGAGTTGCATCCGAATACACAACAATTAGTACGACTTTTTCCCATTTCTATTCACATCAAATGATAAACCACATGTAACTCAAGTGTACAGTCACAATCCAGTACTAAACCTTGTCAGTTGTCAATATCAAACTTAGTAGTTATATGAATACTAACCAGATAAATTATAAATATGAGATAAAAATCAGTTGACGCCGGGATTTGAACCCGGGACCACCACATCTCTAGTCTGGTGCTCTCCCATCTGAGCTACATCAACCCTGGGAGAAGTCTTTGGAACGATGCCGCATTAGACATGCTTAAGAGAGATGGTTGGTTGTCGCCAGGGTTGATGTAGTTCAGATAGGAGAGCACCAGACTAGAGATGTGGTGATCCCGGGTTCAAATCCCTGCGTCAACTGATTTTTCTCTCATATTTATAATCACCTAATGTTATTGACAACTGCCACCAAGCGTCATGACATCTGGCGGCATAGTTTGCAACTGTTTAGTTTAGTACTCTGGCTGATTGAACATTAGAACTCCTATAGTAAAAATGAATGTAAATAAAGGTAAAAGTAGAACTTAATGTTTGTTGTACGGTCGTACGTCACGAAAATGACTATCGGCTTTCACAATTTCCTGACTTCGGTGACAATATTTTTAGTTATCAGTAGTAAAATTAGCACAAAATTAAAACTTGACGAAGACAATAATGGGTTTGTTTTTCGAATGAAATATCAATAAAATATATAAAATAAAGTTTTTAATGTATTGTAAACAGCATAAATATATGAAAGAAAATAAATCTTGTTTTTCCCAAAAATCACACAGTTAATATGTTGTGCGTTTGTAACTTAAATTAATTAAAAAATATAAATAAACACATATTTAGTAATTTTCAATTTACTAACGTACAGGTTGGAACAAATTCGAGTTCCTTATACGAAAAACTTTCTTATTATTCACGCTACAGAAAATTGATGTAGGTCTTTATGGGCCAACTTTTTGAGACAACTCTAATAGGCACCACAGAAATATTCGATCGTCTTTCGTTTTTGACCTACAGGATAAAACCTGTTTTTCGCTTATTTTGAAAATAGCTCATATCTCGCTTATTATGAGAGATAGAGAAAAAATGTTTAGATAATTTTTATACTTTTTTTTTCCTAGAATAACATGGTGTAACTAGATTTTTTAAAAACTTAAATAATTTTCGAGATATAACACAAAGATATTTTTTAAATGGGAATATGATGAAAATAGTCTCATCTTTTTACTTATTTTTTAACCTTTTCGACGATGTATAACAAGTCTACATTCTTTTGTTTTAAACACGAATAAAACTTGGAATATTAATTTTTTAGAGTGAAAAAATGAAAGTTATTCAAGTAAGTGTAAAACGTTTAACCCATGGTAGAACTCAACCCATAGATAGTAAATCTGGCAATAATGTTTGTTTAACATGCTTTCTCCAGGAACTGGAGGTATTTAGAACTGTTCAATCATGTCTTAGTTCAAAATTTTGTAAAAAAGTAAAAATCAATGTGTTCTCTGGAAAAAATAATGATTGTCAAAACTGACGTTAATAGTAATTTACGTAACAAGACCTGAAAGTGATACTTTACTGGGTGAGCAAGCATATTCCAGAGCGAGCCGTAGGCGAGCTTTGGAAGCTTGTGAGCGCAGTATAGACACTTTCAGGTCATGTTGGGTACAATATTTTTTTTTGCGATCCTGAAATAAGAATAAAAAAGTATTATTTTATTTTTTACTGTGAGCAAATAAGATATAAATAAACAACTGATCTCCATGGAAACATTTAGCTTTACCGGTCCCGGGATCGGTAAAGTACTTTCCGATCCCTTATAGACAACTTTCCGAGCTAGCTCAGCTCAGCAATGAAGGACTTTCCGGTCTAAATAGTGATTAGAAAGAGCTCATTTTCTGGGCGATCGCGAAAAAACGTTTTTTGCTTAGACGTACAGTTTATATTCTATTTTTCAGAAATTCTCAAAATGCTATTTATCTTCACCAATCATGTGAAAATGCATAATAGTTTATGGCGAGACATTACAAAATAGTCGTCCTGCTGCAAGACGGTACAGAGAGTTATTCCAAATAAACGTATACCGCATCAATCTGTTTATCATCTCCGACAGGTGTGACATTTTTTTCCTGAGAATACATTGATTTTTACTTTTTTTTTTGCAAAATTTTGAACTATGACGTGATTAGTCAGTTTTAAAGGCCTCTAGTTCTTGTAGAAAGCATGTTACACAAAAATTATTGCTAAATTTATACTATATATGGAGTCAGTTCTACCATAGGTTAAGCGTTGTACACTTTCTTACATAACACCTGTATTTGCGAAATTTCACATCAGTAGTGATAGTACGCACTTTAGAATTCTATCATAGAAAGCAGGCGAATACGATTTTAGTTTTAGGAATCTTGGTAACATGCACTTTAGAATTCTATATTCATTTTTTGATTCGGAAATTATTGGATTTTATACTATTAAAATAAAAGAAATATTATGACAGTTGTTTATAATAAATGTATAAATTATATGTAATTTGGATTTGAATAGAATTGTGGCAAAATAATGACGTTACTTTGACCCTTTCGCCTCGAGTCGTACGCTTGCAGGCGAATATTTTGATACACGCATGCTACCAAATTTTCGCTTTGTGGCGAAAAGCAAAAACAAATGCCTTTTGATAGAATTCTAAAGTGCGTGCTACCACTACAGGCCTGCAGAAGTAATACCAATAAATAAATAAATAAATAAATATATCATCACGGCATATTACCTATTTCTGGGTGTGCCAGTATCTACAACACATGTAGACATCGGTAATGATGACGATATATTTTACCGTGTAGGCGCTTACCAGGCGTCACCACACGGACACTCATAGCTGGTGTGGAGAGTGCACCACAGGGGTCACTTTTGTGCCATTTAAAATTGGAAATATTTGGCGTCTGTCGAGATCGAACCCGGTTCCCCCAGGTTCGCGACCAGGAGGTCTATTCTAAATTCATAGCCACAAGTGCTATCCGCTATCCGCTGTATAAGTTCCACTACTAGCCAACAGATGGATTTAAGTCGGATAGCCACATGTGCTATTTGTTAGAATTATAAATAATTATTATAATTTAAATAGGTACTTACAATATATAGATATTAATCAAATATTATTGATATAACACACGAACACAAGTATTTGATCACAAAATTGAAAAGCCGAACTACTTGTCAACTTGACATCTGGCAATATTAATAAGTTCCACTACTAGCCAACAGATGGATTCAAGTCAGATAGCGGGATGGGGACCCCCATCTGTTGGCTAGTAGTGGAACTTATATAGCGGATAGCACATGTGGCTATGAATTAGAATAGATCCCCTGACACTCAGGCACGAATGACAGTACTAAATCAAACGCACGTGTATTTGGCGACGGTGCTGCCACCAACGGTCGTGTCAGTTGTCAATAATACAAGCAGTGAGCGATAAGCCGCTTTGTCATAATTATGATATTTATAGTTTTATTGCTGGACCCGACAGAATCAAATTTTCTGAGTATATATTAATTTTTTTGTTTACCTGTATGAACATGCGTAGCTCTTGGAAATCTCCTGACCGTCTCCGTGATCCAAACCCCCGCCGCCACATGCAACCCATGCGCCAAGAGCTGCACTGCCGCCCCCGCAGCAAGAACAAGCCACCCCCACCCCCCTTCAGGGTAATAATGCTGCCTCATTGTAGCCGTACATGGCCTAATAATTGTTCCTACCCCCTCCCCGCAACACACTCCAACTACATCCCCCTGACGGGGTTCGGCCTCTCCTACCCCATCTTCGACTTCGTAATACTCTCCACTACAGCTTGGTGCGTCCGCTGATGTGGCAACACCGGAATCGTCCCCTCGAAGGTTGATGGAGGGGTGGCGATGAGGGGATGGTTTAGAGTTGGGTGGGGAGGACATGGTGGTGGGAGGTTTAGAGTGGGGGAAGATATATGGCGGGATATTTGAATGTTGAGGAGGATATAAAGGATGACATTGTAGTATGGTCACTAGATAAGCGATATATAAGTAAATATTTGGTAATTTTAGTTATTATATACAAGTTTTATGGTTCTTTTTGTGTCTTAAAAGTGATGTTCATACTTATTATACTAGTTATTGATAAAAACAAATATTAACATTTAAATTTTATGCTAGGTCTGCCAATCTGCTTTGTTGACAGATATCAGTAGTAATTATTTTTTTAAAATTAATAAAAAAGGAATTTATTTTGTTGTGGTCAGTACAATACCTTCCGTCATTTCTATGTATTTTATATAATTCCATACAGAGTTTCTTGTATTTCCAGTAAAATTAAAATTCCCGGACTATGAATATTGTACATGCTACTGACATCTGTAAATTATTGAATTATTGAAGCTGTTTCTATGGTGACGCAGTAAAGATTTAAGATTATGAAAATTAATTTGTGAATTTTTATCTCTAAATACATTCAATATGAAGAAAAAATACAATTAAATCGAATGGATAATAAAATATTCTTTAATATTTATAATATAAAAAAAAAAAATTATATATATATATACAGGGTGTAAATTTTAAAACGGGTCATGGGGCTATAACATAGAAAAACAGTTTTTTGGACGCCAAAAGTTTCTATATTAATTTATTGAAAAAATAATTGGTGCCTGTTAAAGAAAAAAATTACTAATTTTTTAATACCAAACACATTACATTTCTGTTTCATATAAAACCAGAAAATAAATTTAAAAATTTGCACAATTAAGAAAAACTATCATTAGCCGTGAAATTGACAGAAACAAAACAAAACAATTGTTGACATAAGACGCTCATAAAGGTTTTTTGCACATTATTTGTTAAATTATTATTATTTTCGTTTTATTAAAAAAAATTACAAATTATTAAATGGTTTTATTTGTTGCCTTGTAGTTTGCAGTATTTGTCGTATCTTATAACTTATTTTGTATTACATGTAGATCATCTGTAATTTGTAAATACCTATTACAATATCTAATAATTGTTTATTAAATAAATATCCTACTGTTTTCTTTATTTTGTGTTATTTTGTAATAGTTCATAAATTAATATCTTTAATTTTTAATTGTTCCCTATCATGTTAATAAAAAATGACAATGTTTTGTTACTGTCAGTTTCATGGCTAAAGATATTTTTTCTCATTTGTACAAATTTTTAAATTTATTTTCTGGCTTTATATGAAACAGAAATGTAATGTGTTTGGTATTAAAAAATTCGTATTTTTCTTTATAATAGGCACCAGTTATTTAGTCAATAAATTAATATAGAAACTTTTGGCGTTTAAAAAACAGTTTTTCTATGTTATAGCCATATGACCCGTTTTAAAATTTACATCCTGTATATATATATTTTAAGAAAAACTGTTAAGAGCTTCAAATTATAGTCAGTTACTTATCAACGTAGGGAAGTTTGTCTGAACAAGGAATACGAAAAAAATGTAATTTTTGGACTTATGGTACTGGAGTTATCGCAACCGAAATTATCGTCACACACGCACATACATACATCATCATAAAAATAGTAAAATCGTATTCTAGGGACCGCAAAACATGCTTATTCATTAAAATCTCACCATCGAATTTTTTGGCCAAATAAAATACCTTCCTTACCTAATGTTACTGAAGGTAAAAAATGAATCTTCTGTCCAACTCGAATTATCTTCACCAAAAAAATCTACGTGTAGTAGAATCAATTTAAAATCTCATGTTTTCCCATTTAAAGTAACTGTGTATTCTCCGTGTTTTACATCATATAATTACCTTAACTAACAATAATTATTCTCCGAAACACAAACTCCGACTAAATTTCCCAGACAGGTCCATATTTTTATACTCCGACATTCCTCTGTCTACTCTGAACGACCAACGCCAACTACCATATCTATTCCCGGCTCGTTTAAAACAATTTACTTTTTTATTTCTTGATCCAGTAAGCCGTGTGACTTCATGACAGAATTATTAAGCGAATAGAAATGGCGCGAAAGTGGGGTTTAAATTGAGTGGAATGGAAAGAAATAAAGATTTGTTGTGTTAATTCTATTAAGAGGATTATGGAAACTGGAATGAATGTAGGAGGATTTAAACTAATATTGAACAAAATAGAATTTATAGTTTTTGTTGTACTGTAAATTAATTTTATTTACATCCGGTTAGAAAAGGAATATTTTCCGAACAAAATGAGTTTCAAATACAAGCCATTATCATTTCGTTTTGACAGCAATTTTTAATTTTGGGTCATATTTCATGTATCCCGGGCAACTCCCAATCAAACAATGTCAACGGGACCCCACCATTCCACCAATTTGAAGCAATACAATGTGAGATGATTTTGACAATAGTTAATTCATTTAACGCAAACTGTCGATAAAACTCTGTACCCTTTATTAGTTACTTATACAGCAAAAGTAAAAAGTACAGTCTTATTTCATGAATAGGAAAGTTTGACCGAACAAGCCGTAAGCGAGTTTAACAAATCCGATGAGAGAAATATGTCGAGTTGCTTACAATTTTTTTATGTCTGCAATAAAAAATCTCTGAAAAAAATATCATAACGATTCATTATTTCACTCGTTTGCGGTAAAAAAGTGTACTTTTTCACACTTTTATTGTGTTAAAAATAGGTACCTATATTTCATGAACGCATTTTAATGAAAAAAAGTGTACTTTTTTAATAGACGTAAATAGTATATTGTGATACAACTGTGGAAAGTGCTTCATTGGAAAACAAGTATGAACACTGGAACATGAGCGAGTTTTTCACGAGTTCTTCAATGAAACTTTCTGCAAGTGTGTTATATACCTACTATTTTTCCTCGAAATTGAAATATTTAATATTAATAAAATTTTTATTTAAATATAAAAATGACAGATTTCGAAAAACAATTACTTCTTCCAATGTTTTCATTCGCGTGTGGATTTTTTTTTCCGACGACCACTACGAAAAGTACATAAATTCACACGCTAAACTATTACTGAAAGTTGGTCATTGCACATCACTACCAAAGCTGTGTGAAATGAAAGCACGTTAGCCAATCAGATGCGTCTGCAACTGTGTGATATGATTTTATCACACACTGCGATAACTGAGCGAACTAACCTAAAAAATTGTATGTAAAAATTTGACAGTTGCAAATAATTTGCTAAATTTACACGGATTAAGAAGGCTGGACCCTGATTTATCAGATTTTAATATAATTTTTGGTGAATTCTGATAGCAATGATGTAAACATAATCTGTTTTAATATTTTTATGAAAATTTTATATTGTTTCATTTTTTGTGGTCGTCGGAAAAATATCGTGTACGTGCTGAAAGAGTATTTCACACTCACGTGATTAAACCACTCGCATTCGGCTCGTGGCTCAAACTTCCAACTTTCAGCACTAGTTATACAATATACTATTTCTATACTCGCGTGTTGAAAATGACTGTTGAATTTTTTTTCTGCACTTAATTTTTCAAGACTATACTTTCATTTGTCATTTTTACGTCAGAAAACTCGGTAAATCGCACTTTCGTAGAAAAAAATCATTAATTTATAAATTTTGATTGTCTAGATGCATGTAATACAAATATAATCAGTTAGTATCCAAGATCTCTTCAGCGATCAAAGAATCTCTTCGAACATCTCAAAATCAGAGGTCCAATATCTCGTCAGGAATCCGAGAATTTATCGGAGATCCAAAGATCTATTCAGAGTTATCGTCAGAGATACAAAGATCATGTCAGAGATTCATATTCTCGTTAAAGATCCATGGATTTTTTTAGATATCAAAGAATCTCTTTGATAATCCAAAAATCCGAGAATTTATCGGAGATCCAAAGATCTATTCAGAGTTATCGTCAGAGATACAAAGATCATGTCAGAGATTCATATTCTCGTTAAAGATCCAAGGATTTTTTAAGATATCCAAGAATCTCTTTGATAATCCAAAAATCCGAGAATTTATCGGAGATCCAAAGATCTATTCAGAGTTATCGTCAGAGATACAAAGATCATGTCAGAGATTCATATTCTCGTTAAAGATCCAAGGATTTTTTTAGATATTCAAGAATCTCTTTGATAATCCAAAAATCTCCGAGAGATCCAGAATCTCGTCGAAAATCCAACACTTTATCTTCGAAGATCCAAAGATTTCATCGAAGATCCAAAGATCTCTTCAGAAATCCAAAATCTCGGCGGAGATTACAAGATCTTCCGGAAAGATCCCAGATCCAGATCTTTTCAGAAATTCAAATCTCGTCAGAAATCATAGATCTCTGCAGAAATCATAGATCTTTTCTGAAATCATAGATCTTAGGATACTCCAGAGAGAGTAGTTTGGTTAATGCAATTACTGCGAACGGAGTTAGCTATGGATTTCTATTACATAACATGGGCTACTAAGTTGAATCCGTAGTCGTATCCTGACTTGAGAAGTAACAACATAATGAGATTTAAAATTGGAGATATCTCGAAAATGATTGACAATTTTCAGAAAAATAATTTACAGAGTAAAAGTTTTTGTTTAAGAGAAGCAAAAACCATGTTTTTCAATATTTTTCTTACATATTCATTTAAATAATAATTAAGAATAATTTAAAATTCCATAGGAAGGATAGGGAAAATTTCTTTTATATATTTTGTTAAGATGTTTATTTATATAAACGGAACTAGTTGAGTAAAAGATCTGAAACTTGGTTTACTTCTGTAAAAATGACCATAGATTCGAATGACAATGTTGCAAGGTTTGTATTTCTACCCATTTTTGGGTTATGGGTGATTTTAGGGGGAGATAAGGAAATATATGTGTTTTATGTAATAATATCACACTGTAACAAATGTATTTAATTGTTTTATGGGTGCTACGTGTGACATTATAATAAACCTAAGACGTGGACATAATCTGTAGGGCATAATCATTATATCTCTAACATTGGAGTACAATATAGAAGAAAATAGTCACTATTTATAAAAATTTATATTGTTTTTTGGAATTTTACATCGTAGTAAGTTTATATATTTTACAATAATTCAATTTTGGCAATTTTGCATTTTCAAGTTACGACTCATTACCAATCTACAGTATATATTTTTAATAACGTAATATTTTCAATATTCAATGGAAAATTTGAAATATTTTTTGGTGCATAAAATTTCCTAAAATTTTCCAAGATATATTTCACTTTTTATACTTATTGTAATAACGAGAAAACTTTCTTCTAATAAAACCAAAAAGATATTTGGATTTGGAAAGATATATTCAAATTTATTGACCATTCAAAAACTTTTCTATTTCCAAAATTACAAACTTTTCATAAGAACCACAAAACTTTGTATCTAAATTACCAAATACCTCACAAATTTATCCTGCACAGCACATAATCACTGTCCCAAAATATCGCGAACTATATCTCCGGAATCGAACCCAGACCGTAACCGTTCCGCGTCTGAAAGCAGACTCACTCTGGATCCAAGGCTCTGTGGCCAGCATCCCTGAAGTAGAGGGGGTAATCTCGCGATAGCCAATCAGAGAGAGGGGTTTCCACGTGCCCGCAATGACGTAGTGAAACAGGTGAGCATCGTTAAGTTATGAATTAGAGGAAATGGTAACAATAATTATGAATAAAATGTAGGAATGAACTGATTAATAAAAATTTTTAGTAACAAGAGGTGTTCATTTCGAGTATTGATTTTGTAATAATTGTAATTTATGTGTAATATATACAGAAGGGTATGAAATGTAGCTAGCTTTTGTATATAACTTTAGGATTAGGGGTTTTAGTAAATTAATTTTCAGAAGTATGTGTGATTCTGACAGCTTGAGTTCAATTCCTACCGAAATTATTATTTATGTGCGAAAATTGATAATACTGTCATTCTAACGTAGTTCATTTATTATTTCGGATATACCGCGTGTTTTCAAACTTGTGTCGCAAATTTTGAGTGTGTATGATACTAACCAAAATGAGTAAAAAAATGTGATGTCGCCATCACATGACCTCCCGCCAATTTCAAGTTTAAAATAGCAATGAACTTTAAGTAAAGTATCACTTCCAGTTGAACGGTTGTAAACAAAATCTAATTTGTTGTTCCAATAAATACACAAGTCTGTAATACGAAATTTTGGATTATATTTTATTATGTTTTTCCTCAAAAATCTGGTAGAGCTGCAAATTAAATATTACATTCGGTTTATCATATAGTTAAAATTTAATGTGTTGTTTCAAATTATATACGAGTTTTAAATACCAAATTTTAGAAGATTTTAATGAAAAATCGCCACACTTACATTATTGTACAAATCAACAACTTCCATTTCGTAAATGTGTAGTTGTAAACTAATATTTGACACTTTGAAAAAACGTGCTTATTGACAGCTGTTTGATTTATAGTGCTGCAAACATAGCAAACTTAAATCAGATCATCCTGCAAATCTAATATTTACGTATGATGGAAAACATATTATTTTTACAAACCTTAATTTCATTAGAATCAAATATTTTACAGCTACATTCTTCTTAACACAGTTTCATTATTAATTTTAAAGTAATTGCTTCCTGACAGTGTTAACATTTGTTTAAATATGTCAAAATTGTTATTAAAGTATTATTTTTGTTTGACGCGTAGGCAAGATTATGTATAAAAATAAATGATTTTATAAATTTATATTTAAAGTTATTGAAAGATATTTACTAAATGCTATTGTCGTACAATTGAACACTAAAAATTAATGAGCTCTTCCCACATTAGTATAGAGTGGGTATACAAAATTTCAAAATTTTCTGATTGACAGTATTTGAGTAATCGTGTCCATAGGATTCACACATACACACACAGATAAATAGCCACAGACATCATTGTAAAATCGGATATGCGATTTTTAGCACGATCCCTAGGGTAGCGGGAGGTAAAAAGCTTAATCAACATGGTGCAATCTTCATACACCCTGTATTAACCATGGGTATAGCGTTATTTTCTGTCGTATCACTCGGGTATTATTAATATCTTGTATATTTATCAAAATTAGCATATAAAATAAGCAAAAACTCTTGAAATAACATATTCAATCATTTCTTTTTTCCGCTTTAAAAAAGTAATTTTTTCTCGTCTAAAAATATCCTGGACAGCCATGAATTTCACAGCTAGTTGAACAAGTGACACTCAATTATCCATTATTGTTCTTGACACATATTAATTAACTTCTTTTTTGATCTAGTGTGAAAATACCACAAAATTTTAATTAATCCTTAGTGAAAAACCGGGATATAATGCTATATTCATGTTTATTAATTTAACTGAAGTGCTTTGGTAAAAAATCAACGGTGTCTGCGATCAACAGAGTCGTAAAATACGCAGATTATACTGTCATAAGTTTATCACGTAGAATTTATACGAAATAAATTGAGAAAAGTTGTAAATATCTTGAAACTTCTGCTGTAAAGATGTCCACATTAAGAGAAGTAAATTAATTAAATTTTGTTATCATTTGAAGTACATTTCATGCTTTGAAGACGTAAAACTTTTTATGGTGGAATAAATTTGGCTTGGAAAGTCATTGAAAGATGATTATATGATTTTGACCTAATTGCACGCATATTTTCAAGTTATATGCGTTTTGAAATATACCGACATTATTTTTAGGAAGAATTATAGATATATAAATAAAATAGTATTTTGATAAGTTATTAAAATATCTTTCAGAACTCATATTATTAATTGGAATAATACTACCTTTTTACCTCTCGCTAAGAGAGGTATTGGATTCATGCACGATTTAAGGTCCCTAGAATCCGATTATAACATTTTAAAAATAAAATGATGTGTGTGTGTGTGTGTGTGGATGTGGGTATGTGTGTATGTCTGGATGTTGTAGACACGATTCCTAAAAAATCATGACTTAAAAATTGTTTAACTATGGATTCCTCAATTTGACATTCCTGGGAAGAGCTGAAAAGGTTTTGGTAACAATTGAACAACCGAAAGTAGTAGTTTCTGAGAAAAATTCTTCTAAATATAATTTTTTGGAAATTTTTGTTATTAAATATTGAAGAACATAAAATTCTCCATCTAATACACTTAAATTTTTTATTATATCTTGTATAGATTTAGAGATAAAGACACTATAATATATAGAGTAATTTAATCGCAAAGGCCAAGGCACTAAGGAAACCAGTTGACAAATTCCAATGTTTATAAAATAGTTTTTAAATGACACATGTCAGTGGCAAAAATCAACAGTTTTAGTGACATTCTGACAGCTTTTTCTGGGAAGTATATTTAATCCCCTGATTTAATCTTTCTTATTGTTTTGTTAATTAAATATTTTTCAAATTATAGGTAAAATGCATATATCTATCAGAAATACCGCCAATCTGGTTAATGAATTGGAAGAATTTAGAAACTTCCTCATACAATGAAAAATAGATATAATTAGAATTATATGTGTATAGAAGACATGTTAAATACAATAAAAATCAGTATTTGGGTAAAGTTCTGTATTTTTTTGTTATGAAACGACGGTTTGAAAGGGAAGTGCAATACAATACTTATACAGCCTAATATGGAAATGGCGAGAGGTCTTGTGCTGGCCACAACAGATTTTTTAGTTTAAGTTCTGTATTTATTATGGTGCCGAAACGTTGGGTTTAAATAATAAATACAGAACTTAAACTAAAAAAAGGTAGTATTATTTTGATAAGCTTTAGTTGAAAAAAGTTGACCAATTATAACTAAAATCTAATCAACTCTTTATATGGATGTAGGAAAGAGATATACGAAAAAATTGTGGTATTTGGAATTGTAGTACTGGAATTGTCAAAGACGAAAGAATCGTCACTTACATACAGACTAGGCTGGACCTTAAAAGGGATCAAGTCGAATTTTAACCGGGCAGTTCCCTAAAGTGGTTCCATATAAATAAATAAAAATCTATTGTGGCTAGCACAAGATTTCTCGCCATTTTCATATTAGGCTATATATGCACATATAGTATTATTTCTGGTACACACACAAAAATTCTTATTACATCTATTTTTAATATATTTTTTAATTCATTCAATGGGGTCCCGTGGCCGCGTGCCTGAGTGTCTAATCGCGAACCTGGGGGATCCGGGTTCGATCCCGACAGACGCCAAATATTTCTAATTTTAAATGGCACAAAATTGACCCCTGTGGTGCACTCTCCACACCAGCTATGAGTGCCCGTGAGGTGACGCCTGGTAAGCGCCCACACGGTAAAATATACCGTCATCATTACCGATGTCTACATGTGATGTAGATACTGACACACCCAGAAATGGGTAATATGCCGTGATGATATATTTATTTATTTTATTTATTCAATAAGTTTCCTCCTACTCTTCTAAATGTTTAAGATTCTGTAATCTGTCCTGTGCTCTTTCTTTCAATTTTTTTTTATCCCTAATACTTGTAAGTCTTTGCACTGATATGTAATATATGTATCTGTAATATTAAATATTTAATTATTAATAATAGAATAACAAATATTAAATGTTCTTCCCAGAAAAAACCTTCAGTACCGTAATATATATATATGGATTTTTGACACTGACATCTTTCTGGCAATTACAAACATTTTAATTTTTCAACTGGTTTCCATGGAGCTATTTGGGCTTTGAAATTCAATACAACGGATTATTTTACATATTTATAATTCACTATCTTTTAATCTATAGAATATATAATAAAAATGTTCAATGTATCGGATAGAGAATTTTATATTCTTTAACATTTGTAATAACATAAATTTCCAAAAAATAATATTTAGAAGATTTTTTTAAGAAACTACTACTTCCGATTGTCTAATTGTTACCAAAATATTTTCAAATTTGAGGCTCTTTAAAGAACAAAATCTTTTAAAATTTAGTACTTAAAAGTCATGTAAAAATTCTTGCAACAGCCTTATTATCTTAAGAATAATCATTGGGACTTCTAATCTTGTCCACATATTCTCGGGTTATTCTAATAAATCAAGTGCATTTAGGAACGGTTAAATATTAATATTAAGCGGAATCATTGGCAGCACATTTTTTAAAAAAATTATTTGAATCTACTTTAAGGTCCATTCTAATAGAGACCTCATCGTAAAATAGTAAAATGTTATTATTCATTAAAAACTGTCTATCGATTTTTTTGACCAAAAGTAATACCTTCCTTACCTAAAGGTGACGGAAAGTAAAAACATTTAAGCAACAAGGATCGTATTGTTATTGTATCGTGATTGTATCAATCAAGCTTAAATCTTTTTTCTTAAACATGTGGCGTATCGTTAAAAATTTGCAAAGGGGAAAAGCAAACACTTAAAATCCAAAATAATAGGAGCATTTTTCTTCTGCCATCATTAGGAGAGACCGCTATACCCCTTCAATTATTTAGAAAGAGATAGCGCTATTCCAGTGACATTTCACCCGTTTGTTTTAAGTTGGCAGGCTGCCAGATCACCGGGCGACGAAAACGCGTGCAGGAGATCAAGTGTGCGTTAAAAAAACAACGAAAAAAAGCGAGAGAAAAAATGATGTTGCCCGTCAGTGTTAGACTAATGCGGTGAACGTCTTTGAGAAGAGTGCTGTGCTCGGGCGATGTTCGCTTGTTTGATATGACGTAGGAATGTTGTACACGGCTAAGGTGATTTCGACAACGATTTTATTTTATTTTCTTCCTGTTATCTCTCAACCAAAGAGAATAAATCTGATCTTCCGCCCATAATTTTAATATGCGACCTCCATGCAGATATTATTTAAAGTCACTTGTTTCGCAATAAGAGTCAAGTTGTGTGTGGATGTGTGCATGTGTGTATGTATGTGTGTCTGGATGTTGGAGGGACGATTCCTCAAAAACTATAAGACTTAAAAAATATTTAACTGCAGTTTCCTCAATCTGACATTCCTAGGAAGAGCTGAAAAGGTTTTGGTAACAATTGGACAACCGGAAGTAGTAGTTTCTTAGAAAAATTCTTCTAAATATATTTTTTTGGAAATTTTTGTTTTGACAAATATTGAAGATCAAAATTCTCCATCTAATACACTTAAAAATTTTATTATATCTTGTATAGATTTAGAGATAAAGACATTATAATATATATAATATTCTAATCGCAGAGGCTAAGGCACTAAGGAAACCACTTGACAAATTCACATGTTTATAACATAGTTTGTAAATGACATATGTCAGTGTCAAAAATCAACAATTTTGGTGACATTCTGATAGTTTTTTTCGGGGAAGTATATTTAATCTTCCTTATTGTTTTAATAATTAAATATTTGAATTATAGGTAAAATGCATATATCCATCAGAAATACCGCCAATCTGATTAATGAATTGGAAGAATCTCTGAAATTTAGGAATTTCCTCATTCAATGAAAAATAGATATAATTAGAATTATATATGTATGCAGAAGACATGTTAAATATAATCAAAAACAATATTTGGGTAAAGTTCTGTGATATTTTGTTATAAAACGTCGGTTCGAAAGGAAAGTGCAATACAATCATCGACCTTTAAACTAATAGACGCAGCGTACGAGCAAAACGTTTGTCCCGCCATAACGGTGCAGACACAGTATCTCTATCCTTTAGCAGTACGGAAGTAAAGAAAACGCGGCAATATAAAAATTTGATTTGTCCCTAACTTGTTATACTTGGTGCATAATTGCTAAGAGTATATATTTAATTTTTTTGTGCATAATTACTTACATTTTATATTTTTAATACAATATATTATATACACATTATATTATAGAGGATAAGTAATAATTAATAAGAACTTACATATGAAATGACACAGCTAAACGGCGTACGTACTGTTGTCTGCACAAAATACACCGTTTCCCCATTATTTTGTCGCATACACACCTCATAACACATTTTCGTATATGTTGACAAAAATAATTGTAAATGTTCTCCAAAAAAGTAAAATAATACACAAACAGTCACGAAACGTCAAATAGATTTTGACAACTATTTAGTGATAGAGAGCGATATATGGAGGTTTCCATACGGGTGAAAAAGATGTACAATGAGTACGAACGCATGCGCAGTATACTTTAACTGAGAACTTCCGTATTGTTGAAGGACAGATTATATATTTCTATCCTATGTTGGAGCATTATTCTAACGATAAAAGAATAGGAAACTCTTGGTCCATTAGTTTAAAGGTCGATGAATACAATACTTATATAGCCTAATATGGAAATGGCGAGAGGTCTTGTGCTGGCCACAACAGATTTTTTGTACCTTACAATCTCTAAACAAATTAATTTTTGGAGATCGATTAGTAAAACGATGTACCTAGATGATGAAAAGAACATGGAAAACGATTTAGAAAATAAACAATAAAAATAAACAATTCCTTGTGTCAAAATGTATTTTACTGACAAAACCGTTGCTATGCAGTAACAGTTGTTAGGTTGTAAAGTAATCCATTACTGTACTATTTTGATTATATTAAAATAGTACATTGCTGTACAAAATACGAAAAAATAATTTTACTGCAAATGTATAATCCCTTGAAGAAACTTTGTGTATGGATTATTTTGACAAATGTGTTGGTCACGTCAAATTTTTTACCTTCCGTCAAAAGGAAGGTATTTTTTTGGTCAAAAAAATCTGGTGGTGAGTTTTTAATGAATAAGCACGTTTTAGGGTCCCTACAATACGAATGTTCTATTTTTAAGATGATGTCTGTATGTGTGTATGTGTGTCCGTGTGTGTGTCTGTGTGTGTGTCTGTGTGTGTGTCTGTGGGTGTGTCTGTGTGTGTGTCCGTGTGTCCGTGTGTGTGTGTGTGTGTGTGACAAATTTTTCTCCGACGATATCTCCAAAACTACAATTCTAAAAATTATGATTCTTTCATATTGCTCTTCTTTACAACCATATGAAGAGCTGATTAGATTTTGGTTATAATTGGTCAACCGGAAGTACCCTTATTTGAAGTTCTTAACAGTTTTTCTTGAAAAATCGCAGTTAAATATCATTTTCGACATTTTATATGATTATCAATAGAAAGAATATCTTATTCTCTATACGGTTCGATTATACATTTTCCTTCATATTCAACAGGTATAGAGTTATAGAGAGATTAAGAGCGATCAACTTTCGAAAATTAGTCAGCTTTGCAAAAATTATGAAAACAACATATATTCAAAAAAATCTAATTGACAGATGTCAATGGCAAGTGCAAAACCAAAGTGGAAAGTATATGATCTGAAAGTGATATAAGTGACAGAGTGTCCCTCGCAGTGACTTGCATTTGCGGCCTCACCTCAAGATAGGAACTTATAATGCCAGAAGTACGAGAAAGGCAAAAGAGAAGATGGAAGGACTGTATAGCAGAAGATTTGAGAGAGGAAGAACTGTGTCACGAAGGTGCTTTGGACAGGAATGAGTAGAAGAGAAGAGTAAGAAACAGCGACTTCTAATAAAATAGGGAAAAGTTGAAGCAGGAGGAAGTGTTACGTGCAATACATAATGTACGTTCGTATTCGTATTAAAATTTTATTAGATTTTAGAATCTTTTCAAAGGAACTTTCAGTATGGATATGTAAAAATAGTGTGTTCTTGTTACAATTATACAGGATATATAGAATATTTTTCAAGGAACTTTTGGTATAGGATATGTACAAAATACATCGAATTGACGGAAGGATTTGTGCTGGCCACAACAGATTTTTTAAATTTCTTATTGCTATAACTGACAAACCATCAAGAAATAACAAACAATATCAGAAACACTTAATCATGTTAGAGACAAAACGAACCTCTATCACTTCTTTCCAAATTACATCAGTTCGGAATTGATTACACCTTCATCTATATCTCTTGACAAGCTACAGGAAAAACTGGTCAGCGTTTCAGCTTTGGATTCGCGAAATTCACGCGCTTGGTGTTTTTGCGCGTGAGGCCACGCTGCGTGATCACGCACTACTCGAGGTAAAAACCCGCATTGTTATGTGGTTTTTGCAATGACTTCGGAAATTTCAGTTCCGGGGAAAGTGATTGATTGGTAATATCGAAGAGGGGAAAGTGAACCGGACTAAGGGAGGAATGAAGGAATATTAGTAGAATATTAAAATTTTTATATGAATGTTGGTAAAAATGTTTAAAATTATTATAGACAGGTAGGCTCGTTGCATGATCACGGTTTTAACTATTTTAAGAAATGTCAAATTTCATTCTTTAATAACAATAATAAATAATATCAAATTTATCAAAATATGATTTTAAAGCGAAACATAGTTTGTATTCAAACAAATATTTTTTAAAAATCATTCTTTAAATATACAGGTGAAATTAAATATTTAAATTTGAATTTGACATTTCTAAAAACAGTGTTTTAGTTAAAACCGTGATCATACTATCATACTACGAGCCGCAGTATTTACTAATAGCGTTTTCCACTTACACATTCAGTACGCACTGAGTGCAAATTTAGCTGCACTGAGTGTGAGTGGCGTTTTCCACTTACCTTTTCAGTGCGCACTGTTCCGGATTTTTATTTTCCACTTACTACGAAATCGCACTCAGGGCAACATCAACTCGCACTCAGTGCGCATTTTGTTGCACCGACTACTATAGCAAGTGCGACAATTTGAGTGCAAATATGGCGGCGGAAGATTTCAAAAATGCCCTAGTGGTATCTACTATTGAAGGACTTTTATCTTCATCTTCATCATCATCATATAACAGAAACGTCTCTAGACTATTTTAATAAATCAGACCAACCCAAAATAATTAATTTCATATCTAGTGTAGTACATAAATATTTTGACAAACAGGTAATAATTACATATATTGTTTTGCACAATTAAAAAACTTAAATTTTATCAAGTTTCAAGAATCCTTCAGAATTAAAAGAGTTATTATAAATGACATCATCATCATACTTTATATTTATTGTCAATTATGTCAATAAAACTTTCAAACCCCAAACTTAACCCCAACTTTTGCACAAACAAATGTGAACTGAAATAGGAACGTATTTTCCACTTGTCACTGTATGGGGGGTGCGCACCGTTCACAAAACCAAAACAGTGCATGACGTCATACATTGCACTCAGTCCGTTCCAGTGCGCACCAAATTTTGGTAAGCGGAAAACGCTATAAGTAAAGTATACAGGGAATTTATTTTAACATGCAACCTGTGGACAATCATTTCCATGGTTACTCACTATGGGGTATTCCATCATAACAAAAAAATTGAAAAAAATTCACTTTAACATAAAGCATGGCTCAACAAATAATAGTTAAAACAATGAAAACATTTTTTAAATAATTACTTTACGAGATATTTCACATTTCCTAAAAGGGAAAATTGACGTCATACAATTGTTATCTTTCTCTCGCAGCGTACTCAGAGCAGTGCGTGTGAGAAAGACAAGTATAGGGGAAATGTGACGTTACACTGATTTCTCGAAAATAAAATACTGTTAAACTAGGAACAATTAAGATTTTTTAATACTATGAATTGCTTCAAGACTGAATGAAGTTTTATTTAAAATAATAAAAAAAATTGAGTGGAATACCCCATTGTCAAAATATGACAGCAATGTAATATTTGTCCATTTTAAAATGCAACATATAAAATTTGTAGTTTTGTATTATCAAAACTAATTTCCAGTAAATTAGCCTATATGTATATATGTAATAAATGTTAAAAAAAAAAAAAACATTCACACTGAGTCAATATTCTATTCGGTCGTAATAAGAATTGACATTTGTGATGTGTTCTGGGGGTATCTCCTGTGCTGCAATGCTATTTATAATGTTGCATTTTAAAATGGACAAATATTACATTGCTGTCATTTTTTGACAATAGTGAGTAACCATCGAAGTGATGAACCATAATGTTGCATTTTAAAATAAATTCTCTGTATAAATAATAAAGTATATAGTGGTTTTCAGTTTATTTCTCAAATTACAATTAGTATTAAATTTATATCGTAAAAATAGGTTTAAGGATCAAGGAAAATTTATTTAACGAAGAAAGATTTTGTGAAAAATTTATTGACTTCAATGGGATCTTGGATGCTCAATGAGCCGGTTTCACATTTTAAATTTTTAAATGAAAGTTTATGCAATATTTTTCACAATTATAATAAAAATAATAATAATAATTTATTGTTATTTTCGTAATTAATTAAATAAAAAGATTGGCGTCAGAAATAGTTATGATCTATATACTCCTGTAACGTCGGAGTATATACATCACGTCATTCATAGCCAATAGGAAAATAGTTTACCTACCTTGTTTATATAAATAAAAGTAAGCGACAGTTTGTTAATTGTTAAACTGAATGTACTCTTAACCTCACATTTTGTTTCAAATCACGTAACTTTTGCAAAATATTAAACAAATTTTAATATTTAATTGTAAGATATCTAATGAAAAAATTCGTGATATATTCAAAATGGGGTCATTTCACATTTTCTGATTTATTTATTTTTTTTAAAAATAGGTCAAATTAAACATGTATGTGTATCTTTTATATCTTACAAGTCTTTAGAATCAGAGATATGATTTTTTAAAAGTTGCGTTTAATTTCCAATATTTCAACGGCTGACGACACATATTCACGGATACGACAGTCGAGCTCTACCGGTTTAATTTAGAACTATGATTATTTGGTTTGGTATTTACTTAAATAAATGGTTTATTTACGTACCTTATACTGCACTAGTGCTTTTAAAGAAATAGAAAGTAATAATAATCTTCTCTCTTGTATATTTTGCTGTCAGCTGTCATACTTTTAGGGTAGGTTACTGTTTCATGTTGTGAAGCGTCTGTGTGTGAGACAGAATTGTCTTTGTGTGAGTATGAATTAATGTCGTCACAAATTTAGTTCGTGTTTAAAAGCGCGAAAGTTTATTAGCAAATTTATGAATGAAAAGTCGCATATTTCAAATTATTTTCTATTACTATATTTATTAAATGAGATGGATTTCATGATTTTATAAAAAAAATCGACAATTATTTTTTTTTAAATGACCCCATCTTTTAAAATTTAATACTAAGAATTCATATAAAATTACAACAGCCCTATTGGTTAGAGCGTCCTAGTCCTACTAGATATGGAAAGGAATGTATACAAACTATGTTAACACTAACAATTCCAAATTATTTCTTGAACAGAGTGACGACTTACGTCGTCTTATGAATAGATTCTATAACTTGTGTGGATGTCTTCAACAGCCACTTTTTATTGCGCAATGCCAATCTTATGTGAAGTATACTAAGTAGTACCTAGTTCGTTCTGAATTAATCTGACACAGCAATATTTTTCGTTTAATCATTTTCAGCAGCTGGATGTGAAGCTACAACTTCTCGCTTTTTGATCTTCCATTTTAATTATTAATTTCCTATTTTTTTCTCGACCAAAAAAATATTTAGAATAATTAACAATGATTTCAAAATAAAATTAGTGTTTTTGCGGCTGAACCTGACATATCATACCGTTAACTAATTAAAATCTTTGCCTTAAAATGGCCACAAATTACCGTCTATTCATTATAGAGATTTGTTTTGACATGGAGGAGAAAGAATAATGGCTTAGCAATAACGTCCAAGATTCGTTTCTAACACAAAAAGAATAAGATACGACAAGTATAAATCGTTAAAGATGTACAATACATTTAGACCTCTGTCAATCAGGGGACATACCTGTCAAATTAATTTTGATTGCTGTCAACTTATTTATCACTAGCCACAATAAATCAGATATACTTACTTTTGATGAGTGGAAAAAATCTAAGAAAAAATGTGTTATTGAGTGAGAAACATGGACGTAGATAGAGATTTTTATCTGGTACTCCAATATAACAATTCGGCAACTCATAGTACATTGTATATGTTATGGTTCACTGAGTGCTTTATAAGTTTGACAGACTGAGGTCATGTGATGTATCTGACAACAATTAGGTACCTAACTGAGAAAAAAATCCGTTATGTTTTATACTCCGATTATAACTAGAAAGATTTAAAAATAACGCTAAGCGCTTAAAAAAGTCTATACACTATTCCACCAACTTATGAATTACCTAGTTTCTTGTTTCGTGAGAGACCTACTTGCCAAGTCGATACCTCAACAGTTGATAATTTTTAATTCTTTAGTAAATAAACAGTTACTTAATGGTGAATACAGGGTGTCCCAAACTGAATGGGGCACCATTGGGATCTCGGAAACTATAAAACCTACGAGGTCGGTTAAATGGGCAATGTTGTGCAGTTTTTAGTGCTTATTTAAATACCGTTGAGAAATATTTAAAATTCCGAACAGTTTGAACCTTATTAAGAAAAACTGAAAAACGTAATTTAAAAAAAATTAAATTACTCCGCTTATTATAAAAGATACAAAAAAATGTTATCAGAACAAAATCAAGATGGCAGTTTCCAAGATAATAATAGTAACTTTCTTATTTTAAATGGGCTCCATATTGGATATTTACATGGTTTAATAGATTTTTTTTCTCTTTTCGACGATGTATTGCAACGTATGTTTGAATTAAAATTTATTAAAGATATTAATTATTTTAATTTTAAATCAAATCAAGGAGACTCAAAAACAAATGCAGGTAACAATAAAATAAAATTTATTATAACAGCGAACTGTTATAATAAAATTAGTTCTTACTCAAGTGTTAAGAATATTAGTTACTATTATTTATTTGTTGAATTTAAGTAGTGAAATTTATTATTATTTAAATTTAGAAAATGCCGAATTTTCCAATACTGAAAAAAATAAACGAATTTAAATCGTAAGATTGCGAAATTATATGAAATTAATATATCGATTTCTTTTACGGCTATACCTTTAAATTTTTAATGTTTAGCTAAAAATTTAATTTAAAAATACGTTATAATGCTGAAAAATCTTCATTTTAAATAAAAGACAAAGATTTATTTAATTATTATTACAATACACGAAAGATTACAAAATAATGACAGACACGATTGAAAACAATTGCTATGACACTAATGCACAACACCCTAGTTAATTAATTTTTTATTACTTTATTGCTACAAAAATAATTTCAAACTTTATTCGTTATCTCCGTAAATATAAAACTTTTACTAAAAATTTTTTTCATTATCTGTTATTACCTATCACAAACTATCATTCCTCACATTTATGCGTATAGGTCAAGAATCATCCTGTATATATTACACACTCTGTCTCATCGAAACCCAAAGACCCAAAGGATCTCAACAAACAGCTTAAACACACGTATAGGTACTATAAAAATACAAAGGAACAGTTTAGTGCAGTGTACCGCAAATAGCCTTAGGTTTGTCACATGACTTGCAATTCCCAAGGTTGGATTACAGGACAAATTTAAATATCTTATGAGACAATATACTTATGTTTTACCTAAAGATGCAAAGATACTTATTACAAAAGTAAGAAATTATTATTGTTGTATTACCGTGATTCAAATTAAAGTAAATTAGCCTAGATTAACGTAGCCAGTTTTGCGTGATTATACTAACGACATAGTATAATTTCTATATATTTAAGAAACAGGTAAAGTTTCCAAACTAAATTAGCAACTAACCCGGATTAAATTTTCCCCTACTATTTCATACTTACCCCATATAAAACACATTACAAGAAAAACTTAGTTTTGATACAACTTCTCTACTAGTAAAGTTCATATTATTTATTTTTAATCATGTGACAACCGCGGGCTTCAAATGATGGTGATATAGCTGGTGTAAGTGATAATGTTTTTTGAGAAATCTGAACCAAAAGGAGATACGACTGAAGTGGTACATCGCAATAAAGTTGAGGAAATTAATTTCAATAAAATTTATTTACACGAACATGCGCAGCAGATTGTGTTAAATATTTATAATAAGTGCGTAGTTTCATAATATATTTGTTATGTGTATATCAGTGACAGCATTCAAAGACTTGAGCGGTAGAAATATGGGTTTCTTTGTCAACGTTCCAAAGGTGTATTGCGATCCTTTTCTGTACTGACTATACAAGTCTAGCTCTTATGCCGTTCAACAGCGGACTGAATGTGAAATATTTTGTTATTGTTACATATTTTTCCATGGGGTCCCGTGGCTGCGTGCCTAAGTGTCTGGTCGTGAACCCGAGGGAACCGGGTTCGATCCCGACAGACGCCAAATATTTCCAATTTTAAATGGCACAAAAGTGACCCCTGTGGTGCACTCTCCACACCAGCTATGAGTGCCCGTGAGGTGACGCCTGGTAAGCGCCCACACGGTAAAATATATCGTCATCATTACCGATGTCTACATATGTTGTAGATACTGGCACACTCAGAAATGGGTAATATGCCGTGATGATATATTTATTTTATTTTTCAATTTTGTAAACTTAGTCCATTCTTAATTGGAGTAGAGTACGGGCATTTTATAAAAAGACAGATTTTACAATCTGACTGCGACATATACGTATTACGAGGTGTGGCTACAAAATAACAAGATTGATCTTAGAACATTGACAATGTATAAAATTACACAAAACAAATATTGCCACCTTCAATGTATTCTCCTCCTCGAACCCTACACCTCCCGATGCGAATATTCCGTTGTTGGAAGCAATGACTGCAGGCCTTTTTCTATAACTATATCTCGGCCCTGAATTTGATGCCTTTTAATGCAGAATTACAATTTGGGAATAAATACAAGTCACACATGACACTAGGTCAAGCGAGTACGGTTGATGTTCCAACACGGGGATTTTGTATTTCGTCAAAAATGTCTTGCTGGACAGGGCGTGTTGTTTCGGCGCGTTGTCTTCCTGGAGAATCCATGAGCCGTTTTCTCACATTTCAGCCCTTTTTCTTCTCACCCGTGCATGAAGGGTTATTAAAATCTTCTTGTAATAAGCTTGGTTAACGAAATGCCCGTCAGGCACCCAATCCATGCGAACAATCACTCACATTCCGAAAAAAAAAAAAAAATGTCAGTGCACGGTCGAGGCGCTAATCGTCTGCAATCTCTTTTCTTCCTTCTTTAAATCTTCTAAACTGCTCAAAAACTTGAGTACTAGATAGACCTTCATCACCATAAACATTCTTCAACAATTCGTACATTTCCGTAGCGGATTTTTTAAGTTTCACACAGGATTTCATATTGACACTAACGTAATTCCGGCGGAGTACGAGAAAGTAGTTAACTTCAATCAAAGGCTACTGCCCAACGGTTTGCCTAATTATCTTGAAATTAATATGACATAGCCTGCAATGTTGCCAAATTTACAGGGAAGCCGGAAAAAATAAATCTAGTTATTTAATTGCCACACCTCGTATTTTATCAAAGATCTATTTTATATGATTTTATTTTGACAGACAATTTGCAACAAAAATATGATTAATACTTTAGCAATGTGCTGAAATGTTTATGTTTGAACCTATACAATATTTGATGTCTGTAAGTTGTGTTGGCTATTGTTGAATTAAGATTTAAAGGAAAAATAGAGCTGTCATGAACAGTACAATCTATGTACAGAATACTTACATTTATTTCTTTGCTTTTCGTGTCATCCTTTATGACCAAAGATAAGAAGATCCATGTCCCTACTTTACATGTTGCTATAATTTATCATTTTCATTTTGGAATTGTTATCAATGAAATATGCACTGAAACAAACCTGAAAATAGTAGCTATATTGTTGAAAATACATGTAAATATGTATGAATCTATATTAATAAAACTATTACAGTCGTAAGAATATTACTAATGATTAAATTTTTAATAAACAGCATGTTGATTTGTGAAATATCTTTCTTATCTTGCTGTACGGCAATCCGTTATCTATATGTTTATTGAAAAATTCTTTCCAAATTTTATTATATATCTTTTATTCAAAATTATCGCACTACAGTTAAAAGCTGTAAATTTATCTTTATACATTAAGTTAAACGTTAAACCATACTTAGCAATTTTGTGGTTGATCTTAATACTCATAAAGAAACATTTTTATGGCTTTTAAGCATGAAAAAAGAGAATACATTATGCAAAGAAATACAAAAATACACTGTTTAGGTTACTTATTTTTACAGAATGACAGCTATCAGTTCCAATATCTAAACTTCAGCCTCTGATTAAAAAAATCTGATGTGGACGCAACATGACTTTCTTGAACGCCTATTAAACTATACATATTTTGTTAATAACTAAAGTATGGGGTCCCGTGGCCTCGTGCCTGAGTGTCTGGTCGCGAACTCGGGGGTACCGACTTCAATTCCGAAATGTTTCGAATTTTAAATGGCACAAAAGTGATCCCTGTGGTGCACTCTCCACGCAAGCAATGAGTGCCCGTGAGGTGACGCCTGGTAAGCGCTCGCGCGGTACAAATATTTATTTATTTATCTCCCAAAACAGGATACAAAAATATCCCAAAAACATGGGAGATAGTACAAAACAAAACAAAACTATAATGGCGAGAACAGATATATAAATGTATAATATAAACAAACTATACAGTAATATATAAATACAAATATTTCGAAATAAAGAAGCAAAATATAACATTTCTTAATTCAACATATTATAAATAACATTTCTGTAGTCTATAAATGAACAATTGAAAATATCAAGTTCATTTAAACATTTGTTTTCCATATCATTGTAAATGAAACATAGTCTTCTAATTGGATCTTTAAGTTCATAATTATTTCGTAACACGGGGATGTAAAAAGTTTTAAAAGAACGGGAATGCAATCTAGGTACGACAAAACCAATTTGATTAAGGGCTGAATTATCATCGACCATATTATGTATTAGTTTAAAAAGATATAAACATGAATATATCACACTTCTGTCCACAAGTGTACACATACCGAAAGTGGATAAAGCAGCGGAGTAACTATATGATGAATTGAATGAAGATAAAATTCATCATCATTACCGATATCTGCGATAAAGCAGATTGGCACACCCAGAAATGGGTAATATGCCGTGATGATATATTTATTTATTTACTAAAGTATGTATTATAACAGACCCAATCATGATATTCTACGTATTTATCATAATTTGATAGTGACATCAATTTTTGCAATTTTGTTTTTTTTTCTTAATCCATAGCAAACTTAATTACAAAAACCAAAAAGTATATTGTTTTTAAATTTACATATCTCGCTTATACAAAGGGCTAATTTAATAATTCTTGATGTGTTAGACGCAGAATTTAATTCTATTTTAATTTTATTTGAAGCACTTATTTCTAAAATCAAAATCAAACCATTTTTTTAAGAAAAACTGTTCACAACTTCAGGTAAAGTATTATGTTATTCCCGTTCATATAAAAGTCTTAATGCCCAGTTTCTCCACGGCAACTTAAGTTGTTGATTATTAAAGTGCTACTTAATTGTAAGTAGGCCTTATATCCCAAATGCGGTGCACCAGCAAATTTGAATGCGAACTTAATTTATGAACACAAATTACATTGGCAACAGTGTAATGCTGTTCTATAATTGGTCAATTTGAAATTTAGCGATTCAAAATAAAATATCATCTGTCAAACGTCAAAGCTGTCATTGTGTTTATCAGGATTTATGTTTGTATTTATTCAATAATATTCGGTATGGATTTACAGGATTTCCCTACTTTTGAAGACGTTAACGTCGTGGATACTGTAAGGAAGTCGACATTGTCGAAAATGGTAGAACTCCGCGATAAATAAGTAAGAGAATTGATTTGTTCCAAATGTGTTATATTATTTATTTTAAATATTTTTATGTGGACCACCGCTAGTTCTATAAACGGAAGCCTTTTTCTTCGATGTCGTCTTCCTTGCATCAGTCTTCATATTTGCAGACATTTTATTGCCAATGCTGAGGCAATTAATTTCCAGGTGTTATTTTTTTAATATTGGACATAGACACCGCAATGATATTTTTATTTTCAATATTCTCTTTAAATCTTTATTTCTACAATCTCACAGAGCAATTTTCTTCTTTTTTACTATAATTTATTCTTTTCTTTTTCATATCATTTAATTTTCACGCCGTAACAACCCAAAACGGAACAAATTTACCGCCGATATGTCAACTGACATAATATGACACATAACCACATAAGTCACCGTTTTTTTCGACTTACATTTAAGTGCTACTTACGTCTCACATTTTGACATTTTTGCTTGGTGCAACGGTTTAAGGTGGAACCGTGGAACTTAGGAATAAGCAACGACTTAAGTCTTAAGTTGCTCTGGAGAAACCGGGCATTATATACTAAATTTGAAGTTTTGGATTATATTTTAATATAATTTTTCATTAAAATCTATTGAAGGCGTCAAGTAAAGTACCACTTCCGGAAGTTATGTAATGACCAAAAAGGGAGGTGCACAACTAGATGTAACAGTCTTAAATACAGAATTTCATCTTTCAATGGTTTACCGTTTTTGAGTTATGCGAGATACGTACATACGTCACAACGAAATTAGTCAAAATGGATTCAGGGATGATCAAAATGGACATTTCCGCTGAAATATGAAAACCAAAATTTTACGCGATTACAATACTTCCTTTACTTCGTACAAGGAAGTAAAAACAGCTATTAGTGGTTGCTAGCTTCACGCTGTGTCCAATATAATCGAAGTCACAGCTGGTCAAATTGTGATTAAGATGTTAAACGTAATGGAAACCATTTTACCAACTGGAGTAGAAAAATTAAATACCCCGTTTCGCGATAATTCTAAATCATTTTTATGATTACGTTTGTTTTTCGTACTTTTATCAACATGGCAATAAATTTCGTAAAGGAAACCGGAAATAGAAGGGATAGGGGGCAGCACCAGCACCGTAAACGGATAATGTCAAGGGATAAGGGTTAACACTACTCTTATATAAAATACCAAATTTATTTTTCTTTAAATTTCTTACAGGAAGTGTTCAAGTTTCAGGAAGAAATTTTAATTTAATAATTAATCTTCACTAACTAATTAAAAGATCAAATTAAGATTTAGTATCTAAAAACAAGATGACTTGACTTTTATTCAAATTAAAAGATTATTAATATTAATCACTTGAAATACATAATAAAATTAATATACAAGTATTGCTTATTAAAATTTTAAATTAATTAATACACCAGGATACAAAATAGATCATTATTATAAATAATATACCGGGAAATATTATTTTTATTTGATTATTTACAGGTATTATAAACTGTTTTATACAGTTTATATTACAACATAATGAGAACCATGAACGGTTCATATTGTATGATATAAAATTTCAGGTAATTAAAAAAAAAACTGTACGTATTTCGAGAACTACGTTCTCATCATCAGTAGAAATTACAAAATAATAAGACAGAGAAGTTAATATTACTTAGCAAGTAAACCATGCCAGAGGTCAAGACAGCTCTGAGGAATGAGGGAGAGAACTCGTATATATATATATATATATATATATATATATATATATATATATATATATATATATATATATAGGAGGTTGATTTTTCATTGTCCAGCTTATATCTTCTGAAATATTAAAGATACAAGAAAAAGTTACATAGAAAAGTTATTTGATACAACCTGGTCTATAATTTAGCATAAACAATTTTTTTCCAAGGCCTACCAATTTTCCAGAAAAATATTTAACTTTGATTTTTTAAATAGAACACCTGTATATTTTTACGGAATAAAATTCTAAATAAATTTCTCTTTACAATGATGTATAACAAGTAAGGGTTTACCTTTAAATTATGTCTAATAAAGCAAATAGAAATACGATAAAAGTAGGCTGTGATATTCTATTGTTTATACGAGTAACATCTGTCACAGATTTAATAATACTGATTATAATAGTAAGAAAGGTGTTAAGATTCTTATTTAACTAAGAAAAATGAACGTCGGTTACAGTAATATTGAAAAAGTTGATATGCTTTGCTGTTTTCACAGATCAAATAATAATAAACGTCGGGCTGCTATCCTGTATCAAAATTTATATCCTGATAGAAGACAGCCTCACGGAAATACTTTCCAAAATTTAGAAAATTCTCTGCGACAGACCGGTAATATAATTATACGTAGCCAATGTTCCTGTGTGACAGAAGTTACAGGTATAAACAATAGAATATCATAGCCTACTTTTGTCATATTTCTATTTGCTTGATAGGACATAATTTAAAGGTAAATCCTTTCTTGTTACACATCATTGTAAAGACAAATTTATTAACAATCTTATTCTCTCAAAATATACAGGGTCTTCCATTTAAAAAATCAAAGTTAAATATTTTTCCAAAAAATTGGTACGCCGAGGGAAAAAATTGTTTATGCCAAATTATAGATCAGGTTGTATTAAACAACTTTTGTATTTAACTTTTTTTGTATCTTTAATATTTCAGAAGATATAAGCTGGACAATGAAAAATCAACCACCCTGTATATATATAAGGAGAAGAGTCACAGGTGAGTGGATACCTAATTGGGTAACCAAGATTAAACAAAGTACTTAACTGTCTTATATCTTATATTAAATCATATAATTTAGAATTTGGGATGGGATCTAGATCCGCGTTCATCAATTTATCATTAAATTTATGTATTATCAAAATCTCTTGTGTGTCTAAATATATATTATTATCAACAAGTTTTAATAATTGTTTCTTAAAATTGTTTCTTTTCATTAAAAATTGTTATGAGCTTCAAATAAAGTACAACTTCCGGTTATCCAATTTTACGCAAAATCTAATAAACTTTTTATGTTAGTGCAGAAAACTTAAATACGGAAAATAGAAATTATTGAAAGTTTGATATAAGAGTTATCGTAGACGAAAAAATCGTCACACACACAGAGACGTCATTGTAAAAATAGCAAAAACGTGTTGCGGGGACCCTAATTCGTGCTTATTCATTGAAAACTCACTATCGAATTTTTGGACCGAAAACATTACCTCCTTTACCTACAGTAAGGCGGGAGGTAAAAATGAAATATTTAAAAGTTTCTATACTTTTATTCGCCACTGTATCTAGGGACTACAAAATATACTAAGCCTGGCTCTGTGTTAAATTAAGTAAAGTTTTCTCTCACAATTCTGTCTCAATTTCTGTAGAATAAACACAATTAATCTTATGCAACGCGAGTTATTATACTCCTCATTGCAATGGTGGCGTTAACCAGACATTCCTGGATCGAATCCAACTCGTATAATAGCCACCACACAAATCAAATGAGACAAAATCACAACGAGAATGCTTCACTTATTTATAATAATGTTTCACTCTGAATTTGAAAGAATGGGCGAAGCTGAATAGCTGAAATCTTAACATTCAATTCGAAGATGGTATAAATCTTTAAGAAATTAAATTATAGTAATTAATTCAAATGAAGCTAGTCTAATTGATAATTTGTTACCCTATTATTAATTTTTCCTTTTCAAAATTCATATTTCGTAACACTTAACAGTTCTAAATCAAACATTATTCATGCAAAACAAAAAATTAATAATAATTTTTCTAACAACCTGTCATTGTCATAAATCAGTAACCTCTCCAATGCGCTGTAAAAAGATTTACTGTGTCATTAACAATTCAAACCAATACTTTATTATTTTCAATTAGTTTTAATTCTATTCCTTGGCAAGAAAAATTGACAGAATGCCGCAAGCAACTTAGCGTCGAAGAAGGCGGCGAGTTTACGCCAACGTCTACTATGATCTTTAATAAATTTTTATACCAGATCAAGAGATTGTAGACGATTGTGTTTTGTCATCGTAGGTGGCTAGATTCTAAAGAATTTTTACGGAATTCTTCTTTTATGTTATGAGCAGGATATGAGACAATGATGAAAGAAATTAAATTTTAATGTGATCTCAACAATATAAGAAATGAAATTTTTATTGTATGTTTTATTTATTTTTATGAGAGTTGTACATTATTTATTATCCCAAATATACAAAACACATTTATTTGAAGACACTTACTCCACCTATGTTCTAACATAGTAACACCTTTTTTTTTTTAAAAAAAAAACTCGGGGTCTTTATAGCAGAAGTCCTGAACTGCTGCCATAACAACTTCGTAGGTTTCAATTCTTTTGTCCTCGTATACTTTCCTTTAGCTTGTAAAAAAAAATCACCAGGCGTTAGGTCAGGTAAATACGGTGGATGTGACAATTTGAAACCAAGATCGTGAATTGCGTTCATGGAAACAAGGTTTTTATGAAAGAAAGCGTTGTCCTTGTCCTGGTGAAATAGGACAATTTTCTTTTTCTCTTTTCTTAGGCTGTGCCCGATGTCGAATTTTGGCATTTAGTACTTAGGATTTAGGTCTTCTTCATATAAATACAACTCCGAATAACACACTAGTGATATCTATTAGTTTGTATGGCAACACTCTAGAACAACAAAATGAATTATACAAATTATTAAAATATCTTTCAGAACTCATATTAATAATTGGAATAATACTACCTTTTTAGTTTAAGTTCTGTATTTATTTATTATTAAAACCCAACGTTTCGGCACCATAAACTGGTGCCTTTTTCAGGGAAAATTGACATAAAAATGTGAAAAAACAAAAACAACAAGTAACCAAGGTAACAAGAAAAGTTCGTAAATGTCACCTTTTTTAAGTATATACAATTTTCTAGACAATATATGCATACCCGGCAATAACTTGGACGGCGAACATGCATCTTCTCAGGAAAACTCTCCTTTTGCCAGAGGAAAAACCGTCCCAAAAACTGGCAGAGAAGTGAACTGTATAACTCAGAGACGCTTTATCGGTAGCGAAATACCGCAGCCGTACTCTTTATTAACAGATGTTAGAAAAAGTCTCGACAAAATTGTATAGGTACATATTACAAATTACAACATATTTAATATTGGAAGCCATGCGCGACTAAGTTCTAATCCATCACAATGATTGAGATTGATATTTCTTGTTTTATAAATCTCAATGGCTTCTCTAATTAATCTGTTGTTAAGTCGAGTAGGTCTTGTAATAATTTTAGTATCATCAAATTTAATTTGGTGGAATTCTTCCAAGGCATGCTCTGCAACGGACGATTTCTCAGGCTAGTTCAATCTGATCGATCGATGATGTTCACTCAATCTTGTAGAGACAGTTCTACCAGTCTGGCCGATATAAACTGTCCCGCATAGACTCATGGAATTCTGTAAATCCCTCATGATTGAAGAGGGATGACGTCTTTCGCTTGTTTCAACATATGACGAAGTTTAACATATGGAGAAAACGAAATCTTCATGTTCTTCTTACGAAGAATATTCTTCGTATGAATTATACATTTCGATTTAATTTGATACTTGAGAGTAAATGTTAATATCATACTTCATAAAATAGAAGCTAAGAAGTTTTTTACAGTAAATTTGACGTTTTGTACAAATTATAGCAACGAACATGATTTGTTTGATTAGTGCGCGTCAACTTCAAGGCATAGTGTGCTCCTGTAAAACCCTAAAATCTAATTCCTAAAATCCTAAATAATCACTAGATTTGGAGTATATAAATTTAGGATTTAGATACTAGAGTGATAAAAGTGCAACATCGGACACAGCCTTAACGCAATCACGAATTTTAGCAATTGATATTGTATAATACTTATCAGCATTCCAAAATAATAATAATAATAATAATAATAATAAGTTTATTTGCCCAACAGTATACACCATATAAAGGACAAAATATGATACATAAATACAGTAGCTATCTAACTGAACGCTAATTTTGCGTGGTGAAGAAGATTCTCGATGTCGCCATTCCATACCTAGAAATTTCGACTCAGGATCGAAGTGGTGAACCCATGTTTCATCAACTGAACAAAGCGACCCAAAAAACTGAATTTTGATTAAACAATACCAAATTGGCTACTGAAGAGATAACTCTCTCGCTTTTGTTCGGACGTTAACATTCGGGGTACCCCATCTTGCTGACACCTTGCAAATTATTAACACTAGACTAATCAAATTTAGCATTTCGAATGACAGATAAACAATAAACAATTGCTGTTATTATGAAAACAATATTTCAAAGGTTACTATGTTAATACTGTACAATCCTCGTAAGAAAAAGAAACGGTTATAATAAAATATTCAATTATTTATAATTAGAGATGACAGATTACAATTTTATTAAATCGCTGATTCACAACCTAATACATTCTGACAGCTTCTATATTTAATTATTAATTCAATATTAGCATAAAATTAATTTCCAATAGCTATGCGATAAAATCAAGGGAAATTATTTCTCGGGCGATAACTTTACTTTTCCAGACCCAGTAAAAGTCACTTAATCTGTCCCCAAGGACAGTTACCAACTGTACAACTTAAAATTCGTTACCTGAGCAGGGATTCCAACTTAGAAACAAACTCGCACGAACGACTTTAGATAGCTAAGATCAAGATATAAATTTCAGGCCCTCGGGAATAGAAAGAGAAAATAGCTTTAATTGTAGACCACGAAATAAATAAGTACCAAATTAGTCTAGACTCAAAATCATCCTATACCGTGAAACAAAACTGGGCATCGCAATAATAATAGTAACAAACGATTCTATATGCAAAGTAACGTATGTAACAAAAGTAATGTAAATTGCTACAAATAATGGGGGATTACACCATTTTTTTTTTTTTATAATTTCATCTGAAAATATTAGGAAAACTAAGACTATTGATGAAAATCCGGTGAAAAAATTCCTATTAATAAGCGAGTTATGGTCTCCCAAATTTTGAAAAGATTGACGTGACGTGACATTTATGTGTTTTTATATCAAACTGTTTTCATCATGGACCTAAATGTTCTGGAAATATATGCTATTTTAAATTATATTTACATAAAAATAAATGAATATTATAACACTATATAAGTATACATACTTTATAATTACAGGTGTATTTAAATTATTAAGTTTAATGCAAGAAATTTATGTTAAAATAAAAACTGTTTGGAAACTGTAGTACAGGAATGTTAGCCCCTCCTTTAGAATTTGAATTTCTTAATTTCCATTGGTAGTAATCCCACCTCCTAACACGCTATTTGTAATGCATGTATAGGCGGTTTCTCGGTCGCCAATCAAAATATTTTCATATTAATGTCGAAGCGTTATAACAAAAAACCCTTTATTTCCGAAATATCTCAATTATACCATTTCATTTTTTTTTATTAATATTCGTTACTCAGCATATATATTCGTATTTTTTTACTATTTTCCTTTAATTCGATTGAGCCGTAATCCCCCATTTAGAACGATGTTACACAAACTTGAAGTACGCAATTCTATCTATAGGTAAGTTGAACAGATAGTCGAAAAGTGAAATTGTTAATGTTTTTGGGGACCAAAATATTGGACAGACTATTTACCGAATTATACGGGAATATGAAGAAAGTGTAGTATGTATTAATTTACCAAAAAGTGGGCGGCCCGAACTTTTGCCCCCAAATCGAATCTGCAGACTCATTCTAAGTGCTCAAGACAACGAGCAAATCTCCAAAGAATGTGCAAAACATTTTATAGAAAAACATTTTATAGAAAATAGAGAGAGAGAGAGAGAGAGAGAGAGAGAGAGAGAGAGTATAACCCCCATATGTTTCTCTGACGCGAATGGTTAAAGACTTTGGGCATTTCTTAGCAGAAAAATATAGAGGCGTCAATACGCCACACTGAAGAGCTCCAATAAGAGCGAAACCCGTCTGTGGTTCTTGTTGAGTGAGCCAGTCTCTGATAAATGACCGAGAGCTTGACTCAAAGACTGAAATTTTGTGAAACATGTCAAGTGCTATTTTTTAAAATATTTTAAACTCTTTCACCAAGTGCCGCCATCAAATTGTACTTTATTGTACTTTTATTATTATTTGGCTGGCTAAGCTCACAGCGTTGTCGATAAATGGCTCTGTATGTAGCTACTTGCTTCTGCATTCATCTTACCTTTTTGGGATGTTTATCATCCGATCACTCAGCCGACTCAATGCAATGCCTCCTAGAGGCGTCAGTACACAGTACACACCACACTGAAGAGAGGTTGATTCAAAGACTGAAATCTTGTGAAACATGTCAAGTGTTATTTTCTAAAGTATTTTATTTAAACTGTTTCACTAAGTGTCGCCATCATATTGACATATTGTACTTTATTGTACTTTCATTAGAAAAATATACAATAAAAGCAGCGAATACCAAAACGAATAACAGTTACAGACAGAATATATTTAACGATCCGGAAATGAGAAAAGGATATTAAAAAAACTGCGTCGCATTGAAGAAAATGGCCACCTATTAGTGTTATAAATTTAGATTTCTTGTTTTCCAAGTCTATGTCTGATGTTGCACTTTTATCAGCTATAATATCCCGAGGACATTGATAATTACGAAATAATTTTATGACAGTTACCGAAAGCGCGTTGCTTGGTAACAGCCCGACGCCGAAGGCGGAGGTGGTGTTACCTAAAAGCAACGTGCTTGAGGAAGTGTGATAAAATTATAAGTATTTATCAATGATCGAGGGGTATTCGGTGAGAAATTTTTTTGCAGTTTTAACATTAAATTTGCCTAAAATTTGTATTTGACAAAAATTTTGTGTCTAACCTAGCCCAGTAGATGTCCTAGTAGCTATGAACGTGAATGTGGCTATGAATATGTTCAGTGTGAAGTGTGCAATGAGAATGAGATCTCTTTGAGTGAGACCAAAGAGAAGAATATAAGACACAAAAGTCCATAAATATTCTTCACATTTAGTTTTTTATGTAATACAGTATTTTTGGTGTGTTTTCTTCTATAATTTTGTTGATTAAATCATCATTTTCATTGACAGCGTGAAAATGACATTTTTAAATTAAAACAATTAATCTTTAATTATATGTCCAAAACTGATTGTTACTTAGCAACTTAGTGACATAAGTGATAATTGTCTTAGGATAATTATCAGTGTAAGTTTGTTTTGATTGGTTACTTTCGCACACGTGGTCAGCAATAAAGGGATTCAATTGGATAATTTTTTAACCAAAAAATTTTCACCCTAATATTTAAATCCTAAATTTATATGTCCTAAATGATATCGTTATATACGATTTCAGGGATTAAATTTTAGGGTTTTGCAAGAACACACTATGCCTTGAAGTTGACGCGCACTAATTAAACAAATCATATTCGTTGCTATAATTTGTAGACAAAGTCAAATTTACTGCCAAAGAATAGCTCTTAGCTTCTCTTCAAAGGAATATAATATTCACATTTAATCTGAAGCTTCAAATTGTATCGAATTGTATATTTCATTTTTGTTGTTCTAAAGTGTTGCCATACAAACCAATCGATGCCATTAGTGTGCCATTCGGAGTTGTATTTATGTGAAGAATACCTAAATCCTTAATACTAAATGCCAAAATGCGACTTCGGTCACAGCCTTAGTTTATAGGAACAACCCCTTACGGCAACGTTTCAATAAAAAAAATCTATTTGATGAAGAGATATAACATTTTCTCAAAACTTTTGCTACATACATTAATCCAATAATCAGATGTTCATTTCTCGATAATAAAAACAATTTACTACTATAGTTACTTCAAACATGATATCTCTTTATCCTAGTTTCCACCCGGAACCGGAACCGGTAAATAAAACAGAAAGTGTTGTTTCCGTTGTAACATAATGCGACATTTACGAGCACGTTAAACGAAAACAAATGCGATCCGGTGGGCGGTGGAAACAACGAAACAGAACAGTTGACAGTCGTTGTGTTTCCATTCACAAATAATTGTTCTAGGTCAGGCATATATTCACTTGTAGCTAATTTCAGAGAGAAGGAAAATATGTCCGAAGGCTATTTTTATAAAGTTTGTTATGAAGTTGAACCACTTACCAAAATCGGATGGAGAATGGAGATAATAAAAAGAGACTCACCTGTAAAGAAAAAAAAATATTAGTATATTGCAAATTTGTACATTTTTTAATACTGTAGATAAAGGGCTTTTTTACGACTACCTATTAAAATAAGTACACTTTTTTCATTAAAATGGATTTATAAAGTACGACTTTTTTTAACACAATAAAAGTGTGAAAAAAATGCACTTTTTTATCGCTATGGCGTGAAATAATGTAACGTTATGGTACTTTTTTTCACACTTTTATTGCAGACGTAAAAAAATTGATGTAATTCGAGTAAAAAGTGTCTTATTTCACGAGTAGGAATCTTTGACCGAACGAGCCGCAAATCCTATTCTTTTTACACACATAAATAACTATTTTAGTGACTAATATGTTTTACACATAGTGTAATGTATACCGTTTTATCCAACTTTTTTTTTTAAAACTTCTTAAATCATTTTTTTTCAATACCTGTGCCGAAAGTGCCACCTTTCGTACCTATTTTGTTTCCCTAGTGACTCAAAGTAATGACGCGTAGCGGGATGCAATAGGATGTATGACACTCAAGGTGGCATTATCGGCACAGGTATTGAAAAAAATATCGTGTGCGCTACGGGACGAAAACATTTCGCGACTCGTGTGGTGGCAACCCACACTCGTAGCAAAATGCCTCTTTCGTCCCTAGTTGCACAATATACTATTTTTCAATACCTGCGCCGAAAGTGCCTATTTTGAGGGACGAAAGTGGCCATTTTCAGCTGAACGAGTTTTTGTTTCCCTAGTGACTCAAAGTAATGACGTAGCGGGATGCAGTAGGATGTATGACACTCAAGGTGGAATTTTCGACGCAGGTATTGAAAAAAATATCGTGTGCGCTACGGGACGAAAGCATTTCGCGACTCGTGTGGTGGCAACCCTCACTTCACTCGGGCTACCAACCCACACTCGTCGCAAAATGCCTCTTTCGTTCCTAGTTGCACAATATACTATTATGTTTTCGTCCTCGTTTGACAATTAATATAGGTACTATTTTAAATTGCAAAGTTGCTCTTGAATGGTTATAGTTTTGTTACATTGTTATTGAAAAAAAAGTGCTGTTATAATTATTGTCTGGGAATTACTTGAAAGAAAAGTTCATTAAAATGAGTGTGAGTAGAGATGCATTCGGACCGGGCCGGACCAGGCTTTGAGGTTTGGATCGACTCAGCCCGAAAATAAAAATTGCGGGCTCGACTCGAAGATCGACTCAACAAAAAATTTGCTGGCCTGGCTCGAAAATTGACCCGGGCCGGGCCGAGCCATAGCTCGAAATTGAGTGCTTCCGGCATTTCCAATTTTGATTTTTATGAGAGGCGAAATGTTTAACTTTTTTCTATATCCTTATAATGTTCAACATTAGTTAACATAAGTTGTTAATATAGAGACACTTCTAGTGTAAGTTTGTTATAAAAATTACAAACCTACGAGTATTTGACACTTTGTTTACCAAAGGCGTTCGAAAATTTTTCACAATCTTATACAAAAAATATCATTTACATAATGATTTTTTATCTAACTTTGTTTCTGCTCAAAAATAAGACAAGAAATCATTATGATAGGAACAAAAATCACTTTTATTTAAGTATACGGGTAGTAACAATAGTAATAATCAACATCATAATAGCATTATTATGCTTTTGTGGATAACCTTGAATTCTTGAAGTAAAATAATATTTTTATTTGTTAAGATGAGAAGTATGATGTTATTAAATCATTTTGATTATTTTTACCTCCATACATTTTCATTAAAATATTGAAGAAACTGTGCATTTGGTTGAACAATATTATCTTTCGGGCCAGCCCGAAAAGCTCGAATTTTCGGGCCGGGCCAAAATCAAAAGTCCGACTCGCCTCAACTTTTGCAAATCATTAGCCCGATTCGGCCCGATAAAAAAATTACTTCGGCCCGGCTCGATGATCGACTCGAAATCGAGGCGGCCTGGGGGCCGGGCTGGGCCAAAGCTCGATATCGAGTGCATCTCTAAGTGTGAGGACCTTATTTTAGTACATATTCACTTAGAAGCACAAATAGCATCATTGAATTTAATTCCGAAGCTATAGCAACCATTAACCATTGTATAAAGATAAGTAACCTAAGTATCTTTTAAAATAAATGTTGATATTAATTTAAATGCATAAGTTTCAATAATGTTAAATTATTTCAATAATAAAATATGTCATTTTCTAAACTTGCTTTTAATTACATTAAAAAAAAAAAACAAATATTAATAATTCCTCCGTGACTTCTTATGTCCATTTGCACCAACAAGGCTTAAATTTTAAGCTAGGCTTAAACAAAAAAATGCGAATCGAAATTTTGACAGCAATAAATTAAAATTCATTTGATATTTCATTTCGATGCAATATTGTCAATTTAAGCCGAGTTTAATATTTAAGTTACGTTGGTGCAAACGGCCATTAAAGCCTCAGTCACAGCTCCGAAAATAAAAATAAAATAATACGTAAAAACAAAGGTAACGATTAAACAACAGTAGTGGTAGCACGCACTTTAGAATTCTATCAAATGAGGCATTTGTTTTCGCTTTTCGCCATGAAGCGACAATTTGGTAACATGCATGTATCAAAATATTCGCCTGCAAGCGTACGACTCGAGGCGAAAGTGTCAAAGTAACGTCATTATTTTGCCATAATTCTATTCAAAGCCAATTTACATATAATTTATACATTTATTATATACAACTGTCATAATAATTTTTATTTTAATAGTATAAAATCTAATAATTTCCGAATCAAAAAATGAATATAGAATTCTAAAGTGAATGCCACCAAGATTCGTAAAAGTAAAACGGTATTCGCCTGCTTTCTATGATAGAAGTCTAAAGTGCGTGCTACCACTATAGATTCTTATGAAAACAAAATTAAATGTAAGACTTAATGAACACAAGGATTTTACACAAAAATAAGCAGATACATAACAACTGTCATTTAAGCTGTCGGTTTACGTTCTGGCTAAAGGATTTCAATTTAAATATAAATTTAAAAAGCTGTTTTAAGGAAAAGGTTCGCATATATAATTGCGCATAGTGTTTTAAAAGCTATGAAGTTATTATTATTGCTTGTTAATTATGAATATATTAAATGACAGTTAATTCTAATTTACATTTTATTTTCTAAGCTGTGAACACCAACCATAAAGCCTTATTTATAATTTTATTTATATTTTTTATTTTCGTAGCTGTGACTTGAGTCTTATATATTATCTCACGGAGTGAGTAATATTGTTAGTTATTTCTAATAACCGTAATAAGCATATTATGAGTCGGTGTTGGATAAATATCTATATTTAGCAACTACAACTAAATAAGTTGTACAGTAACTTGATCTTATGTCCATCTAAATTTATCGGACATTCAAGAATCACATTTCCTAAGCTATAAAATGTCCCTATCGGATAATCTGCTGTAACGAGGTCCTTGAGTCGTCCTAGTATATGCTTATCGCTGTATCATCTTCATTTAAGGCCTATAGGCTTACGCTTTTATGCTTCCGGCCAAAATAAGAAGAGATCAAAGGACGATAGGAAACGGATAACACAAGAATTTATTTACATGAAGAAAAGATGTAAATGTATGGTGGTATTGTTAAGATATTTACTAATATGGAATCTAAAAAATTGTACATTTTAACCATATTAAGGAAAGTTATCTTACTAATACTCAGTTGTACTAACATAGGCGGCGCCATCTTTTTTCTAAACCTATTTATTTTTTATTGATAAGCACATTAATCAGTAACACTTAAAATAAAATATTTAATTATTCATTAAACAGAAATTTCAATTTTCGTCTGTCTTTAGTAAAACTGTTTATAACTTCGTTTTCTGCTCATTTTCGACTTTTTTCTTTGCACACAAAGAAGGCATATAGCTGTATTATGGTCAAAACTGTAATGACCGTATTCATAAACATTCGTAAAATTTTTAAACGGTTCGTTATAATATTTATCCAATAAAAACAGTCGACATTGAAAGAAAAATCAAAATTTTGTTTGTCAAGTTTGATTCTATTTGTCAAAAATTATAACGAGCTGTTTTGAAACTTTACGAGTGTTTATGAATATGGGCATAAGTTTTAAATCTGTAAATAGTGAACAAAATCGCAACGAAATCGGCCCCTCTTATGTACAATTTTATATTAATCAAGAAAAATAGATGTGTTTTTGTCAGTTTTTACCTCCCGCTACCCTTGGTAAGGGAGATAAGGATCGTGCTAACAATATAATATCGAGATTTTTGTAAATGACCACGTTTTAAGGTCCCTAGAATCCATTTTTAATATTTTCACGATGATGTCTGTATGTGTGTATGTGTGTGTGTGTATGTGTGTATGTGTGTAGGTGTACGAATTTTGTTTGCACTCTAACTCAAATACTATCATTCAGAAAATTCTGAAATCTTGTATTTTTACCCTATTCTAATAGGAATAGAAGCCATTAGATTTTGGTGTAAATCGGATAAACGGAAATGGTACTTTACTTGAAGCTCATAATGGTTTTTCTTCAAAAAATACCATTAAATGCCATTTTTTCGAATTTTATGTCTTATGAAAATTAAAGATTATTGAATTTTCTACAGGAATACATTAATACTTTTTCTATATATTTTACAGATAAATTTAAAAATATTTTTTTTTACTAGTCGCGAAGCCTAAGATAAAAACTATTCCTTTGTTACACAGTTCATTTTTCAGATGAATGTAACTGACAGTAAATGTCACTGTCAGAAAATTATCACTTCAAATTAATAATAGTGACATTTAAGATATATGCCCATATTAATAAACAGTCGTAAAGATTCAAAACTGCTCGTTATAATTTTTGACAAATAGAATCAAACTTGACAAACAAAATTTTGATTTTTCTTTCAATGTCGATTGTTTTTATTGGATAATATTATAACGTACCGTTTAAAATTTTTACGAGTGTTTATGAATATGGACATTAAACTTACAGTTTCGACCATAATACGGCCATTAGTCCTGATAAACGATCTCCAACCATCGTTGATCTTAAACCCGGTATTTATTTACCCTTCTAAGGCCCGGTATTTTCAACTCCGTTTAAACAGCCTGTTAATTTAACTGTTAGTTAAAAGAAAAACGCAGCAACAATACTAATGCCTGAATTGTAAAAATTACACGTGTCAATTTTTTCGATGTCACATTATTGTTCTTACAACCGACAGTTAACTTAACCGGCAATTTAACCAGAGATGAAAACATAGGGCATTGGCCGTAGTAAAAAGATCGTTCTATTGTACATGTGGTAATTTGCAAATAATAAACACAAATATTAAATTAAATCATTTAATACTAGCGGGAATTCCACCGATCTGGCAATACTTATAACGAGAGTGAGAGACGAAAGGGAAATAACAGTGAACGAGTGCAGCGCATTGTCGCGATCAAACAATGTCATTGTTGCAATCAATTTTATCATTGTTATAAACAATTTTTTTTGAAGTACTTATTTATTTAATATTAAGTCCAGAAAGATATTCCAATATATTAAAAATATAACAATGTAATTTATGCAGTTTTAAAATTAATAGTAGAATTAAAACATTAGCTACTTTCTATTGTTATAGCACATGGGGCGCCATGTACTCTAACAAGGCTTAATTTTAAAAATTTATAAATAAATAAAATAAATATATCATCACTGCCACGGCATATTACCCATTTCTGGGTGTGCCAGTATCTACAACACATGTAGACATCGGTAATGATGATGATATATTTTACCGTGAGGTGCTTGCCACGCGTCACCTCACGGACGCTCATAGCTGGCGTGGAGAGTGCACCACAAGGGTCACTTTTTGTGCCATTTAAAATTGGAAATATTTGGCGTCTGTCGGGATCGAACCCGGTTTCCCCAGGTTCGCGACCAGACACTCAAGCACGCGGCCACAGGACCCCATTTTTAAAAAAAAATTATTAACTTTTTTTATGTAATAAATGACCCATGTTCTAATTTTAGGTACTATACTTCATTTCACGTAAGAAAATAGCGTTGGTTTATAAAATCTGCCCTTTGATTAGAAAAAATGCTAATCTAGTTCACATTAGCGAAAGAAATATCACTATCATCTGTCAATTATAAAATAAAAACGACAGAATTAAGTGATACTTAACGACGTTTTGTTGTAATTTTTAATATTTTGGTCTCGTAAAATTTTACAGATTAACATAGTTTTGTTATTGACAGAGTTTGATTTCACGAATTTAAATTATTTATTTAATACATGTAAAAACTGTCGGCTCTCAAGGGCCATCTGCTATTTTCCTACGTGAAATGAAGTATATAATGGAAAACCCTGTTTACAATTAATGCTTTCTCAAATATATTACTTTGTAAACTAGTCTTCCCTCTGGTGTCGTTTTTCTAAACTAAAATTCCTGCTACTAAAGCGAACTGCAGGAATAGCATCGTCAACACACAGAGCCATCTCTAGCGCAAAATATGTACTAAGGATGCTGCATGGACCAGAAGCTGGAGATGAAACCGGTTTGTGTCTCTACTCAAGGTTTGAGACTAGAATAGATCGATACTAGCGCTGGTGCTAAGACGGGAAAACTATGAACTACAGTAAACCAGTAGCAACAAAACATGCGAATATTGTAAGTGAAGTTAATATGGTATTCAAATTGAATTATTATGCCCACAATTATGTTTTATCGTATAGCAACCATAAAACACTTGTTACAATAATAAATTAATGCAGAAAACACATGTATTTTCATATCTCTTCCTAAAAACATCCATAACCCAAAAATGGGTAAAAATGCAATCTTGACAACATTGCCATTCGAATCTATAAACATTTGTACATAAGAATACCAAATTTCAAATTTTTTGGTCAACTAGTTTCGTTTTAATCAATAAGTACCTTGAAAGGGGTTTGAAAACAAATTTTTCCTATACCTCCCATGAGATATGAAATTTCATTTAATTGTTATTCAATTGTCCATGCGAACAATGTTTTGAAAATACGTTTTATGCTTCTCTTAAACAAAAACTTTTACTCTGTAAATTGTTTTTCTCAAAATTGTCAATAATATCTGAGATATTTACAACTTAATGTTTCCAGTATGTCATTACTTCTTAAATCAGAATACCATTACGGAGTTAACTTAATACCGTGCGTTATGTAATCTTACCCTTACCCTGAATTGCAAATAGAGCAAGGATTAACATTACTCTCTTTAGAGTTTTCCGAAGGAATATATGATTTCTAATGAGATCTTTACATCGATCAATGATTTTTAACGAAATCTAGAGATCTTTGGAACTTTGAATCTTTGAAGAGATCTTTGAATTTTAGAAGAGATTTTTAGATCTCTGACAAGATTTTGTATTTCTGAAGAGATCTTTGGACCGTATTTTTGACGAGGTCCTTGGATCTTTGAAGAGATTTTTAGATTTACGACGAAAATCTTTAAAGGGATCTTTTGATGTTTAAAGGGATCTTTGAGTCTCCGAAGAGATCTTGATTTCTGAAGAGATCTTTGCCTTTGGATCTTCCAAGAGATCTTTGATTCCTTGAAAACATCTAAGATTTTATTTTTAAAATTATACGCCGTGCTGAAAATAAACTACATAAAATAACAATGCCTAAGTGTCTGGTCACGAATCTGGGGAACCAAATTCAATCCTGACCGACGCAAAAATAAATATATCGAATTTTTAATGGCATAATGTGAACCCTGTGGTGGACTCTCCAAGCCAGCAATGAGTGCCCGTGAGGTGACGCCTGTTAACCGCCTGCACGGTACAAATATGTCATCATCAATACCGAAATTTGAGTACAAAGCAGAAAGGCACAATCAGCAATGGGTAATATGCCGCGATGATATATTTATTTATTTATTTATTTAGTTTCGATGTTCGTTTGTTTGTCGAAGCTGCAGGAAACGTATAGGAAATAACACATGTCCAGCGTTAGATATGTTTTGTTTATTTTTGAGCAATGCCTTCTTCGATTTTCAAGAATAAATGACGGATTTGATTGACAGTTGACTGACTTCCTTGTTTGCTAAGTAAAGAATGAAAGTAGTTTCAACCGGATATGAGTGGAATATAAAAACGTTTTAATGGAAGTTCTATTACTGATATAAACATATGGGAGGATAATAATAGTTTACTGTCTCTGAAATACACCGTCGAGAAAGAATTTATTTCCTAAGAGTTTTCTAAACCTTTTTATTTATTTATTTATTTATTCAACAGGGTTAAAACTTCGATTAGAGAATAAATTCCATAATACTGCACAGAGCACAGAGCATACATTACAAGAAAATAAAGATAAATATACAAAAAAAAAATGCATACACATACGTATTACTAATAAAATTTCACATACCAATTGTGACAATCAATTCAGCTAAATTTCATTCAATACTTTTTTGAATTTGAATAGTGTGTAGGAAAGTTCAAGATCAGAACCATACATATCAAAAGTATTGCAGATGTGAATTTAAATAATAATGGATTTGTAACAAATGTTATACAACTTCTTGAGTTATATTGACGTACATTAAAATTTAACTGTGCCAAAATATCAGATACAATGAATATATTATTTAAAATTTTATACAATAGTTGTTGTTTAGTACGGCGATTACTTAAGGTTTCTGCATTGGACATGGGTAACAATATTTCATAATCAAAATCAGGCCAAACTGAATTAATTTATAGTAACAATGCTTTAGAACTTTTATGTATATTTTCAAGGGCTGAAACATAACACTTTCAAAAAGGAGATCAAATAACGCACGCATATTCCAATTTGCTTCTCATGTAAAAATTTCAGCTTCACACACTCGCCACATAATATACTATTAATGCCCAGTTGCACCACTGACACTTAAAATTTAAACATGGTTTTATTCAGTTAACCAAATAAATTAATGTTAATTCCTGTCGAATATTTTTTTAATTATAGTACAAAATTGAATTGGCTAACTGAATAAAACCAGGTTTAAATTTTAAGTCTTAGCGGTGCAACTGATAAAGGTGTTACATTTTTAAAGTTGTAAATTACTCGCAATACAAATCCCAGAGTTCTACAAGCAGAGTTATCCATATAGTGTAATGTGTAGATGACACCTAAGCAAACTTTAGTTCCCTTTTTACCTCTCGCTAAGAGAGGTATTGGATTCATGCTAAAAATCACATATCCAGATTTAAGTGAATAAACACGATTTAAGGTCCATATAAACAGATTTTAACATTTTTATGACGATGTCTATGTGTATGTGTGTGTATGTGTGTGTGCGTGTGTGCGTGTGTGTGTATGTGTGTGTGTATGTGTGAATATTGGAGGGACGATTATTCAAAAACTATAAGACATAAAACCAGTTTAACTACGAATTTCTCAATCTGACAGTCATGGGAAGAGCTGAAAAGGTTTTGGTAACAATTGGACAACCTGAAATAGTAGTTTCTTAAAAAGAATCTTCTAAATATTATTTTTTGGAAATTTATGTTATTACAAATATTAAAGAATATAAAATTCTCTATCTTGTATAATGAACATTTTTATTATATCTTCTATAGATTTAGAGATAGAGATATAAATATATAAAATAATCCATTGTATCCATCAAAAAGCCCATGGAAACCAGTTGAAAAATTAAAATGTTTGTAAATGACATAAATGTCAGTGTCAAAAATCCAGATACATTACTGAAGACTTTTTCTGGGAAGTATATTTAATATTTCTTATTTTATCATTAATTAAATATTTAAAATTATAGATATAGCTGCCACGCGTTAAATTGACACTGTTCTTGAATACGGAAAACCTAAAATTCGTACTTGGACAAGTCGAGATGTAATAGTAATTATAACATGCTATTTTTATAGCAAGAACATCTAAAATTGGTATAAACAGACAAGGGATTCATTTGTAAGCCAAAGTATGTACAGTAACAGGTCAACTAAACACGCGCTTGCTATACATATATTTCATCATATACCTTTCAGAAATACCGCCAATCTCGTCAATGAATTGGAAGAATCTCGAACATTTAGAAGAGTAGGAGGAAACTTATTTACAGAATGAATTGAAAAATAAAGAATAGATGTAATTAGAATATTTTGTGTGTACCTACCAGAAATGTTAAATACAATATTTATAGCCTAATATGAAATTGGCGAGAGGTATTGTGCTGGCCACAACAGATTATGCATGACATACCGTGAGTATTTTTTAACGTGAAACATTGGGTTTGTCACATCCATGGTTACGGATTGACATTTGATAGACAGCAATGTATTTGCCCGTTCCATTTAAAATGAAACATAGGGAACGAATTTGATATTTGATAAGACGTCAATAGAGGTTAATTTTGTTTAAATAATTATACCTGCATTCTAAATTAAAATTAGTTGTAGAAAAAATATAGTGTGCACCTTGTGCCCGAGTGGTTTTCTGACTCGGCTAAATTTCTTACAATATTTAAATATAATACTTCTGTTAAATACAATCCCCATGTGTCATTTTAAATGAGACAGACAAATACATTGCTGTCAATCAAATGTCAAATCATAACTTATAGGGAAATTCAAGGGTTATCTGTCATATTGACAAGATATAATTAGAGGTTAGTATTGTTTAAATAATTATACCTCTTTTCTAAAAATTAAATTTAGATGTAGAAAAATACTGTGTGCACCTTGTGCCCGAAATATGTTTAGTACTCTCGAGTGGTTTTCTGATTCCGCTAAATTTCTTACAATATTAAAATATAATACTTCTGTCAGATTCGTTCCCTATGTTTCATTTTAAATGGAACGGGCAAATACATTGCTGTCAATCAAATATGATGTCGTAACCATGGATATGACAAACTCAATGTTTCACGTTAAAAAATAGTCACGGTATATTGTATTGAATTGACAAACAATTTCACATTTATTGAGGTTGAAGTACAATTTGTTATTAATCGACCAATGAAATATTTTGTTTAGATCATTCTGCAAATTTACATAATCACTAACGTCTTACAAAGAATAGAAAATAAAATGTTAAAGTTTGCAATATGTTGATAGATTCGAACCAGAGTTGAAGTGTATATTAATCTTATGTGCTAACTATTTCTAATGATGTAATAAAAACTTCATCATATTTCATTCAAATTGAGCAAGCTTTCTTAATGATCCCATTTATACAAATGTACTGAAGCAATTATCAAATAAATAGCTATATATTCCACTCCTCAACTAGATTCCATGTTTTTATATCACCATTAATCATATTCAGGTTTGGTTCAGATCCTATAACATATCACTATGTCTTCAACTTAGTGGCAAGTTACGTGGGTTGTTAAGCTAACATTGTCAAATTCAACACGTTGATTATATAGTAAAAGAAATGCTAATCACAGAGTAAATATTGAGTCTTATATACTGAAAGTATAGAGGTTGAAATGCTGGAGTGTAAAAAAAGTAATTGGACCAAAAGTTTTAGAAGAAAGTATCTGTCCACACTTTCCGAATTAATCATTTTTAGATCAATAGCGCGAGCAACGGTAGCTAACTGTATTACTTAATCAAATATCTAATATATAAGCCTGAATAATTGGATGATGTCAAATTTATTTTGACGTTTGAAATATCTGGAATTATACTAATTTCACTAATAGTATTAAGAGTGTTGACTGTCAGCTTAAAATCTATACAGATTGTGTTTAATTTTGAAATACTTTGGACATAGCAGTAATCATAAATATTTTACAAATTTATTAACTTGGCTATTTCATAAATTTATGTTACAAGTTCTAGACAGTGCCGTGTTTAAGATGCTATGTACCTTAGAAAATTAAAAAAATTGGACCCCTTTACTAAAACATTTTATTTATTACCTTGGAAAAGATTCTATTATATCCAATAAAATTACAACACGAACATATACTATGTTAATTACATTTAACACTGACATTTGTCACTTACAATTATTTGAATATATCAGATGTTTCCATAATTATAGCAAACCTGGCTGATTTATGAAAGTTAATCTCTTTAAAATGCTTTAACTCTGTATCTATTAAATATGAAGGAAAATGTGTAATCAAGCCTTATAGACAATCATATATGTTTCATAAAGAAATCTAATGTTTTGGAGGATTACCTTTAGCTTTTATAACAGTAACTAAGCGAAATCTACAAAATTTTTGTTTACCGACGGCCGACGGCGCTATATTTTACCATTTTTCTTGTAATTATTTTTTTAATTTTTTTGGTTTTAATGGCATATTTCCGTTTTTTCCAAGAATTTCACGTACTTGCTAAATCGGGCTTAAGTCCTGTGACTGTGGGGGATGATTGAACTTATTTTTGACATTACAAAGCCTATTTCTTACAAGCTTATTTTTAATAAGCCTTATTATTCGAAAATTTTCTTTAAATTTGCTTTTAAAATACCGAGGTAACATTTGCTAATCTTATTTTTCTAATAAAAGCTAATGCCCGTATTCATAAACACTCGTAAAATTTTAAACTGTTCGTTATAATTTTTATCCAATAAAAACAGTCGACATTGAAAGAAAAATCGAAATTTTATTTGTCAAGTGTGATTCTATTTGTCAAAAGTTATAATGAGCCGTTTTGAAACTTTACGAGTGTTTATGAATATGGGCATAATTATAAAACTCGTAGCCGTATTAAATTGTTAGTTTTAATTGTCTTTTTATTTATTGAGTTTTCTATAGTAACGCTTATTATAAAGATCAGACAACATGCAAAAAGCCTGAAGAAAACCTAATAAATAATTAAAAAAGAAATACATACATATTATAATGCTTTCACGGGTACAATTTTCTGCATTGTAGGTACAGTGTTTTAGTCAAACGTAGCTTTAGTGTAAAGGATACACATTTTGCCTCAGAATTTATCAGAATGCATACCGAGCACACAATGGCGAAAAAAATGTCTGTTGTGCGATATAATTAGTAGTAATAACTGATATTTAATATTGTGAATCTATCTGGTTACTATAATCTATAACTATTTAAGTCAGAAATAGGACTACTGCAAGAAAGAAAATATCACGAAATATCCATTAGATATTTTACAATTAAATATTAAAATTTGTGTAATATTTTGAAAGAGTTACGTGATCTGAAACAGAATGTGACATCAGATTACATGTAGTTTAACATGTGACAAACTATCGCCCACTTTTATTTATGTACAAGCCCCGTCGCACATAAGTTCGCCCACCCGCTTTCATTTCATTTTATTTAGTTAATATATGATACAAATAATAACTAACGTACATTATCGCAAATTTTTATTAATATTACAGACATTTTGTCGTTCTAATGACACGTAGCACGATATGTTTTCTTAAATATTTTATTGTTTTTTTTTTTTTTTTGTAAAATGAAATAATACTTAGTTTTACCAATTCAGGAAATACTGAAAAAAATAAACTACTTTAAATCGTAAGATTGTCAGTTTTTATTAAATAAAATATTTAAGGGCCGGTCTTATAAAACTATTTAATCAACAGTTAAAATTTAGTTAGCTACTAAACTAATTTAACTGAAGATTTGGGTATTATAAAAGTTTAATGACAAGTAAATCGACCTATTAAAGTAACTGCGGGTTTTCATGCTATTAGATTTAAATCAGTAGTTAAAGAAACGTCAAACTGTACTTTTTTTGGTTATGTTTATTTTAAAACAATTGAAATAGGGAACTATTTACTTTTTAAATATTTTTTTTTAAGAAATGTCTGTGTGGAGTATGTTATCTTTAGAATCTGTATCATCAGTGTCCTCGGATTCATAAACATATAATGATGATGCATGTATATTTGCACGAGGTAGGCTACCAAAATTGTTCCGAAACAGGACAAATCCATATGAAATATATGATGACAATGGCTCGTACCACGATCACGGTTTTAACTAAAACACTGTTTTAAGAAATGTCAAATTTCATTATTTAATGATAATAATAAATACTATGAAATTTATCAAAATATGTATGATTTTAAAGCAGAACATAGTTTGTATTCAAACAAATATTTTTAAATAAATTGTTCTTCTAACATAAGGGTGAAATTACATTTTGAAATTTGAATTTGACATTTCTTAAAACAGCGTTTTTATTAAAACCATGATCGTGGTACGAGCCATGAGTTTGAAAAGAGATTTCGAATGTCAAAACAATGTGTGTTACACATATTAGGACAGATTGAAGGAAATATAAGACCACTAACATTAAGAAATATATCAATTTCCGCAATGAATCAGCTAGTAATAAACCTTACGATTTTAAACAACCGGGTCGTTCCAAATTATATGAAAATAATCTTCAACAATATCTAATAGGTTATATTTTTCAATATCAATATGACTTTTCCCACGATCACGTTTCTTATCCAACTGTCAAATCAACTGATTTGCGTTTATAACGAATGTGAATATAGAAACTTTTCACAAAACCACAAACACACTACTAAAATTTAATTAAATCCCCCCTTAATTATTTGATAGTGAGATTAGTTTTATAATATCCATTTCTTTTTTAATGGTCCATTTAATATACTTGTGCAGTAACTAACTAAGGATTAATTTATTGTTTATAAGACCGGCCCTAAAAGTATTACAGTAGTAATTTAGAAAAAAAAAACGATGTTCCTATAATGTACCGTCTAATCTTTGCTAAAAATTTAATTTAAAATTACGTTGTAACGTTTAAAAATATTCACTTTATATAAAAAAATAGAGATTTATTTAATTATTCTTACAAATTCTATTAAGTCATGATAAATGAATTTTATAACAAGTGGGCGAACTGATAGGCGACAGGGCTGGTAAATAACGTAAACTATTTCCCTATTGGTTATGAATGACGTGATGTACTCCGTCATCACAGGACTGGGGGGTTATTTTTCATGACTATTTCTAGCGCCAGTCTTTTATTTAATTATTTACGAAAATAATAATGTATTATTTTTATTGTTAATATGAAAAATATTACATAAACTTTCATTTAAAATACTTTTTAAAAAATGTGAAACCGGCTCATTGTTTAAATTAGGAGTTTTGTATGCTTAGTTTGCGTTATTGAAAATGTGGCCCTGATTCCAGATGATTCTTAAATTGTAGGTACATAAATATTTACACCCCCTATTCTCTCCTACAACACCATATAACAGTTTGTTTTATTCTCCTTTTGATTTCAACTCTTTTAAAATTTAACCCAAATCTCAAATCCCAATAACCTATCATTTCATTCGGTCAACGTTCATTCCTTTGCATTTATGAATCGAACAAGAATAGCTTTCAGCTTTCTATGTTATCCGCGTGGCGCTACAGTCGCCTTGATGCATTATGCAACGTGATCCGAACAATGACGACTTTACCCGAACACTGCTGACGAAATAGAGCCTTTCTGAATGCGATATTTGATCCCATTTTAGGGACAAGTTAGAAAGGAATTATGGAATTTAATATTGGGTTTGGAGTATATTTTAATGGATTTAGGGATGTTTGCTGATATCATTTATCAATTATCATCAATCAAAATTTATTATTAAGGTAAAATTTAATATTTAGTAGAGCGTTGCTCCGTCTGATGTTGACATGGCATACTCGTATCTCACAAAATTATTAATATCTTCTTCAGATAGGAAATTTTGTTTGTGCTTTAAAATTAAGACATACTTACAACATTCTAATTAGAAAATATGGTTTACTTGACATTATCAATACTTATGCCCGGTTTCTCCACAGCAACTTAAGTTGTTGGTTATTAAAGTGCTACTTAATTGTAAGTAAGACATATCCCAATTGCGTTGTACCAACAAATTCAAATGCGAACTTAACTTATGTCATAAATTACATTGGCAACAGCGTAATGTTGTTCTATGATTGGTCAATTTGAAATTTAGCGATTCAAAATAAAATACCGGCTGTCAAATGTCAAAGCTGTCAATGTGTTTAACAGGGTTTATATTTGTATTCATTCAACAATATTCGATATGGATTTACAAGATTTCCCTAATTTTGACAACGTTAAGTCGATATTGTCGAAAATGGTACGACTCCGCGAATAAGTAACAGAATTGATTTGTTCCAAATATATTATTTATTTTTAATATTTTTATGTGGACCACCGCCAGTCCTATAAACTGAAGCCTTTTTCTTCGATGTCGTCTTCCTTGAGTCAGTCTACATATTTGCACACATTTTATTGCCAATGTTGCGGTAATTAATTTCCAGGTGTTATCTTTTTGAATATTGGACATGGACACCGCAAGGATTTTTTATTTTCAATATTCTCTTTAAATCTTTGTTTCTACAATCTTACAGACCAATTTTCTTCCTCTTTGCTATAATTTAATCGTTTCTTCTTTATATCATCTAATTTTCTTGCCGTAACAACCCAAAACGAAACAAATTTACCGCGACTTACCGATATGTCAAATGACATATGACACATAACCACATAAGTCACCGATTTTTTCGACTTACATTTAAGTGCTACTTACGTCTTACATTTTGACATTTTTGCGTGGTGCAACAGTTTAAGGTGGAACTTAGGAATAAGCAACGACTTAAGTCGTAAGTTGCTCTGGAGAAACCGGGCATTAGTTATTTGTTATTATATAAAATTTTTGAATGTTGACACACATATTATCAAGAAGGAAGGGAATTACAAGAGAAATATTTATCGCAAAATGAATTGAACATTTCGCGTAGCGAATTCAACAGATAAAACACGCTTGTGACTTTTTCTTTCACCTAAATTAAATTAGCGACACATAAGCAAAAAATATTTTTTGTACGTTGACACTTCACCGTTTAAACTGTTCTTAAAAACCGCTATAAAAAGCAAGAAAAACAAAGGCGTCGAAAGATAAATTACAGACCAGTCAGAATAAAAACCTGCATGGTAAAATATTCCCTTCCACGGCCAACTTAGATAGAGCTGGAATGGAGTGGGTAAATATCATTTCAGCCTTCTATCGGCCATAGATTTTTTGCTGCATAGCATACACGAATCTAAACTGCCGAGTTCGATTTACATATGTATGTGGGACGGAGAAAATTATATGCACTTTGCAATTCAATAAATATTTTTCCCTAAAAAACAAATGACAGAAAAACAAAAGGGAAAAACAACCCGGAAGATATATTATTCTTCAGTTTTTACATAAAGAAGAAGTAAAAAACTGATTAAATGATCTATATACGGCGGACCTAAGCACTTAAATTAAAAAATCTGTTGTGGCCAGCACAAGATCTCTCGCTATTTCCATATAAGGCTATATAAGTATTATATTGTACTTCGCTATCGAACCGTCATTTATAACAAAAAATTACAGAACTTTACACAAATATGGTTTTTTATTATATTTATTTCTGATAGATATATGCATTTTACTTATAATTTCAAATATTTCATTAATAAAATAATAAGAAAGATTATATATACTTCCCAGTAAAAAATATCAGAATGTCACTAAAACTGTTGATTTTTGACACTGACATATGTCATTTACAAACTATTTGTCAAGTGGTTTCCTTAGTGCCTTAGCCTCTGCGATTAGAATATTCTATATATTATAGTGTCTTTATCTCTAAATCTATACAAAATATAATAAAAATTTTAAGTGTATTAGATGGATAATTTTGTTTTTCAATATTTGTAATAACAAAAATTTCCAAAAAAATATATTTAGAAATTTTTTTCTAAGTAACTACTATTTCCGGTTGTTTAATTGTTACCAAAACCTTTTCAGCTCTTCCCAGGAATATTAGATTGAGGAAACTGCAGTTAAATATTTTTTAAGTCTTACAGTTTACAGACACACATACATACACACATACACACATCCACACACGCATACGCACAGACATCATTTTAAAAATATTATAACCGGATTCTAGGAACCTTAAATCATGCTTATTCAATAAAATCTGGATATGCGAATTTTAGCATGAATCCAATACCTCTCTTAGCGAGAGGTAAAAATCTGTTGTGGCCAGCACTATACCTCTCGCCAATATTTCTGACGATGCCACAACTGGCGAAATTGTACAATAAAGTAAAAATATACTTCTCTTGTAAAACTAAACCAAGTGTTGTTTTTTTTTTTTAATTTTTATTAATTTAAATACATACCTACATATTTATTGATGCTGGAAAATATACAGGGAATTTATTTTAACATGCAACATATGGTCAATCACTTCCATGGTTACTCACTATTGTCAAAAAATTACAGCAATGTAATATTTGTCCATTTTAAAATGCAACATACAAAATTTGTAGTTTTTTCTAGCAAAACTAATTTCTAATAAATTCACCTACATACGATTAACAAAATTCAAAACATGAATATTGCACGTTTAACAAACTTTAGTTTACAAAAATTCATAACTTTCATGTAATAAATGTTAAAAAAATACCCCCATTCACACTGAGGCAATATTCTAGTCGGTCGTAATAAGAATTAACACCATTTGTGATGTGTTCTGGAGGTATCTCCTGTGCTGCAATACTATTTATAATGTTGCATTTTACATTGCTGTCATTTTTTGACAATAGTAAGTAACCATGTGATGAACCATAATGTTGCATTTTAAAATAAATTCTCTGTATTATGTTCCTTTGCATAACTATTGCTTTATTTACTATTACAATTTTCTTTTTAAAACGTTACCATTAATAATTTGAAATGATAGGTTCTTTGACAGTGACATTTATCTGTTAGTTACATACATTTGAAATCTGAACTGTGTAACTAAGGAATTGTGTTTATCTTTAAAATATAGGCTTCGGGATTTATAAAATAGATTATTTTATACATTTATCTACAAAATATATAGAAAAAGTATGAATGCAAACCTGAAGAAAATTTAATAATCTTTAATTCTTTTAATAACATAAATCGTGAAAAAAATACCTTTAAAGGTATTTTTCGAAGAAAAACTATTTTGAGCTTCAAATAAAATGCCATTTCTGGTTACTTGATTTACACCAAAGTCTAATGGCCTATATTAGAATAAGGTAGAAATACAAGGTTTCAGATTTTTTTGAATGATAGTATTTGATTTAGAGCGTTGACAAAATCCATACACATATACACATACACCAATACACACACACATCAATAAAAATAGTTGTTTGACATTTGGATAGACTGCTAGATTAAATTTATTTTAAAAATTTCACGGTGCAGACACTCAGGTTTTATTTATTTTAAAAATTTCACGGTGCAGACACTCAGGTTTTATTTTTTTCTTTGTGAACCGTAACACAAATTACACAGAGAGAGAAAAGTTTACTATTGAATGTATCTGAAAAAGAAATAATTTCACGTTATCGGCGTGGCTATTAAAAAATTACGGTCTAATCAATGTTGGGATACCTAAGTTTCAAATACTAGTGCTTCACTGATAATAACAAGTATCATCTTACAAGATGACTTATACCATGTGAACTGTCATAGAAAATTTCATCCAAATGGAATACAGTGTTTTGTTATTATAAGCAAAATTAATTTTTTTTTCGAAGAGCTTTAAATTAGAAAACTGGCTACATGGTACACTATCCGGCAGAAGCAAGTTTAGTTAAATCGTCTTATTTCTCAGGAATCTGTGGTTAATATATGTCCCTCTATTTTAGAGACATTTTATATACATAATTTTCTGTATCTGTATCCATACCGAAAAATTAAAAATTTCATAATTATAAAATACTTTGATAGTTGACAGTTCAGATGAGAAGTTTGCAATCTTTTGTTCTTAAGCATTAAGCCTTATGCAAAGCTGGAAATGGTAACAAACATTTTTAAGCATTGCGCTTAGTTTTTAATTATAGCTCTTACGCATTAGGACAATCGAAGTAATTTATTAAATATCTATTTGACACGAGATGTTGTCAAAACTGTTAGGTATCTAAAGAAATCAAAACTTTTCTTCTTGGATCTTATTTTAGATATGGAAATAAATTAGAAAACGACGAATGGCAATATTCTTTTGTTGCCTGTTACAATGAATTTCAGGAAAATTACATGTCATGATCTAGTTTGACAACTAGACTTTTGAATTGAGTAATAATCAGACATACGTTTCTCTGTTCATAACTTCCGAGTTAGGCTTTTTTTAACATACTGTATATTATACAGACATTTCTGTGACTTATGTGCTTAGATCTGCAGAGTCTGAAAATATGTTCACTAGATGGTAAAATCAAAGAAACAACACGGAAATAGAGTTCCATTCTTTTGTTTTATTAAAACTTTGAGGCAAGATAAATATTTATTATTGTTTTGATGTATACCCTCGTTTTTTCTAATAAAATAAACTCTAATGTGAAAAGTTTTTTTCTTTTATGAAATTAAATTTTATTTGACTTGTAATTTGGGGTACAAAGTGCATAATTATGTTAAAACTTAATTCCAACTTTTTGGGAAGTCATTTTTCAAAAGATTGCGGAAGCATTAAGTTAGTAAGCGGAAGACAACATTTTGTTATAAATTTTTAAAATTTAATTATGAAACAGAAGCTGTTCACGAGCTAAAAATGAGGTTGCCAAAAACAAGTTTTGTAAAGGACATTTGCTATTCTTGCACTAAGCCACAAATATTTATTACAATTATTTTATTGCCAGTTAAATTGAATCAACAATTCACTATCCCTTATTTTCGGTCTATCATAAAACTGTTGTGTCTGCGGCTAAGATCGTAAAACAAACAACCGTATTAATAAAGCTCCCTGATTCATTCAAGTTTGGTGATAGTGGCACACTTCAAGCGTCATTCGCAACATTGAATTTACGATCCTGAGGCGACGCGACAACAGCGCTATTGACGCCAGAGGTGACGCAAAACCGAACTAACGTCAGCGTTAGAATACTCAAGTTTAGCTGAAGGTTTTGCGGTGTGTTATGTTTTTCTTGGCAAAAGGAAAGTTTGGGCTCGTAAATATGAGGTTTATTCAAAAAGTCCTTGTATATATAACGTATTATTTTCCTGTGGCCTCAGGTATGCCACAAGGATCTAATCCAGGACTAATCCATTTTATCATTTTTACCTTTCGCTAAGAGAGGTATTGCATTCATGCTAAAATTCGCATATCCAGATTTTACTGAATAAACACGATTTAAGGTCCCTAGAATCCGATTATAACATTTTAAAAATATTTGTGTATGTGTGTGTGTGTGTGTGTGTGTGTGTGTGTGTGTGTGTGTGTGTGTGTGTGTGGATGTTGGAGAGACAATTTCTCAAAAACTATAATACTGGAGACCTGTTTAACTATGATTTCCCCAATCTGACATTCCTGGGAAGAGCTGATAAGGTTTGGGAAACACTTGGACAACCGGAAGTAATAGTATCTTTAAAAAATTCTTCTAAATATAATTTTTTGGAAATTTTTGTTATTACAAATATTGAAAAACATAAAATTCTCCACCTAATACACTTAAATTTTTTATTATATCTTGTATAGATTTAGAGATAAAGGCACTGTAATATTAGAAAAATTTAATGTAGTACATCGCAGAGGCTAAGGCACTAAGGAAACCAGTTGACAAATTCAAATGTTTATAACAGTAATGTTTATAACATATTTTATGAATGACAGATGTCAGTGTTAAAAATCAACAGTTTTAGTGACATTCTGATAGCTTTTTCTGGGAAGTACATTTAATCTTCTTATTGTTTTATTAATTAAATATTTAAAATTGTAGGTAAAATGCATAATATATCCATCAGAAATACCGCCTATCTACTTAATGCATTGGAAGAATCTCTGATATTTAGGAACTTCCTCATATAATGAAAAATACATATAATTAGAATTGTATGTGTGCAGAAGACATATTAAATACAATTAAAACCAGGGATGGTAACCGTAGAAAATATCGGTTTGAGTTACGGTTTCGGTCATCGTGAAAATGAAAATTCGGTTTTGATTTGGGTTTCGGTTTTTATACAGCAATCGGTTTTGGTATACCGGTTTTACTAAAAGGGTTTCGGTTTTGCAAAAGTAATTTACGAGAATAATAATATTATTAATTTTGAACAATTAATTATTATGATGATGCAAAAACACGTGAACAAAGTTTTATAATAATCAGTTTTAATTTAAAATATTCTAATTTCCCATGTTAAATGCCTATGTAAATGTAACATGTAACGGATTTCGAGCACCACCCGATTGAGGTACTACGTTGACTACGTTGAAGATTGAAATACTTTTCGACAAAAAAAAAAAAAAAAAATTGAAAATTAATTTATATTTATACTTTTTTATATGTACATAAGTATTTTAATAATAAAAATTTACAATATTTAACAACTAACAAGAAACCTGTATATAATACGGTTAACCGATAAATAAAAAAGGGTTTTGCTTTCGGTTCCGGTTTTGTATTTGTTTGAATTTCGGTACAGGTTTCGGTTTCGGTTCTCATTTTTTTTTCGGTATTTTTCGGTTAATAGTTTCGGTTCTGGTTTCGATTACCATCCATGATTAAAACAATATTTGGGTAAAGTTCTGTAATTTTTTACCTCTCGCTAAGAGAGGTATTGGAATCATGCTAAAAATCACATATTCAGATTTTAATGAATAAGCACGTTTCAAGGTCACTAGAATCCGATTTTAACATTTTTACAATGATGTCTGTGTGTGTGTGTGTGTGTGTGTGTGTGGATGTGTGTATATATATGTGTGTGTGTGTGTGTATGGCTGGATGTTGGACGGACGATTCCTCAAAAACTATAAGACTTAAGACCTGTTTAACTATGAATTCCTCAATCTGACATTCCTCCGATGAGCTGAAAAGGTTTTGGTAACAATTGAACAACCGGAAGTAGTAGTTTTTAAAAGAAATTCTTCCAAATATTAATTTTTGAAAATTTTTGATATTACTAATTTTGAAGAACAAAATTCTACACCTGATACATTTAAATTTTTTATTATCTTCTACAAATTTAGAGATAAAGACGCTATAATATATAGAATATCGGGATATAACAAGTCGACTAGGCGAAACTACACTAGGGAAACCAGTTGACAAATTCAAATGTTTATAACATAAATAAACAGTTTTAGTGATATTTTGATAGCTTTTTCTGGGAAGTACATTTAATCTTTCTTATTGTTTTATTAATTAAATATTTGAAATTATAGGTAATATGCATATATCCATCAGGAATACCGCCAATCTGGTTAATGAATTGGAAGAATCTGTGACATTTAGAAACTTCCTCATACAATGAAAAATAGATATAATTAAAATTATATGTGTGCAGAAGACATGTTATATACAATAAAAGACAATATTTGGGTAATGTTCTGTAATATTTTGTTATAAAGCGACGGTTCAAAAGCGAAGTGCAGTACAATACTTATATAGCCTAATATGGAAATGGCGAGAGGTCTTGTGCTGGCCACAACAGATTTTTTTTGTTATAAAACGACGGTTCGATAGCGAAGTGCAATACAATACTTATATAACATAAAATGAAAATGGAGAGAGGTATTGTGCTGGCCACAACAGATTTTTATTAATGACTGCAATATTTTCATAAACTCCAAATTTACTAAGTATACTGACTGTCTTAAGATGTTCAGTAATTTCATCTCGACAGATTAAATAATGATTTAATTAGTATACTCCATTTCGTCAAAGGATCGCCATAAACCTTTGGAACGCCTCTCTTTTAAGTCGCCAAAGAAACCCAAATTTCCACCCCTCATAAATAAGACTGTGGATGCTGTCACTTATTATAAATATTTAACAAAACTGCTGCGCATGTTCGTGCAAATAAATTTTATTCAAATTAATTTCATCGACTTCATTGTGATGTCCCACTTTAGTCTCATCTTCTTTATTTGGTTCAGTTTCAAACATTGAACTTTCTCTCAGAAACCTCCAATTCATTAGTATTATCTCTTGCACCAGCTACGTCACCATCCTTTGAAAGCCACGGTTGCCACATGATTAAAAAAAAAAAATAATAATGACACACACACACACACACACACACACACACACACACACACACATACAGACATCATTTTAAAAATAATAAATTCGTATTGTAGGGACCCTAAAACGTGCAACTAGTTGAGAAGTATGAAAACTAAGTTTTTCTTTTAAGGTAGTTTATATGGGATAAGAATGAAATAGTAAGGGAAATTTTAATCCAGGTTAGTTGCTAATTTAGTTTGGAAACTTTACCAGTTTCTTAAATATGGAATTATAATATGTCGCAGTATAATTGGCTACGTTAAACCAGGACCCAGGCTAATTTACTTAAATTAGAATCAAAGTAATATACCAACAATAATTTCATATTTTTGTAATAAGTATCTTTGATCTTTGCGCCTTTGGGTAGGATTATGGATTACATAACTGTATTGTATCATGAGATATTTAAATTTTACCTTTAAACCAATCCAGAGAATTGCAAGTATTGTGACAAACCTAAGGCAATTTGAGATAAGCTGTTTATTGCGATCCTTTCGGTTTCGATAAGACAGAGTATAATGATGTATCTTTTAATAGTAAATGCTCTTTCATTTATTTTATCCTTTATTTCAAGTAGAGATGCATTCGGGCCGGGCCGAGCCGGGCTTTGAGGTTTGGATCGACTCGGCCCGAAAATAAAAATTATCGGCCCGACTCGTAGATCGACTCGACAAAAAAATTAGCTAGCCCGGCTCGAAAATTGACTCGAAATCGGGCCGGGCCGGGCCAAAGCTCGAAATTGGGTGCATCCGGCATTCCTAATGTTGATTTTTATGTTAAGGCGTAATGTTTAACTTTTTTCGTGTCAAACTTATAAAAAACCTCTACATCCTTATAACTTTCAACATTAGTTAACATAAGTAGTTAAAAAAGAGACCCTTCTAGTATAAGTTTGTTATAAAAATTACAGACCTACGAGTATTTAACACTTTGTTTACCAAAGCTATTCGAAAATTTAAACAACTTTTTCACAAATCTTATATAAAAAATATAATTTACATAAGGATTTTTTTATCTAACTTTGTTTCTGCTCAAAAATAGGACAAGAAATAATTATGGTAGGAACAAAAATCACTTTTATTTAAGTATACGAGTAATAATAATAATAGCAACATCACAATATAATTATTATGCTTTAATGAATAACCTTGAATTCTTGAATTAAAATAATACATTTTTATTTATTAATATGTGAAGTATGTTGTTATTAAATCATTTTGATCCTTTTTAACTTCATCTATTTTCATTAAAATATTAAGGAAACTGTGCATTTGAAAGAACTATAAGATTTTTCGGGCCGGCCCGAAAAGCTCGAATTTTCGGGCCGGGCCAAAATCAAAAGTCCGACTCGCCTCGATTTTTGAAAATGATTAGCCCGATTCAGCCCGATAAAAAATATCTTCGGCCCGGCTCGATGATCGACTCGAAATCGAGGCGGGCTTCGGGCCGGGCCGGGCCAAAGCTCGAAATCGAGTGCATCTCTAATTTCAAGTAAAAGATCTTGGAGTCATATTCTTAGATTTTTAATTAATTATTGTCAACGCTTTCCCATAAATTTGTCAACCACTCTTACCAGGTTCAAGATACGAAACCGCGGTTTAAAAATTTTAGTCCAGCTCCTTCATGTCATGTTTAACGATTTTTGCTCCGATAAGCGGTTCACAAATTATTAACAATTTAAACTTCTTTGAAATTTCTCTAAAATTTGAAACATCTGCAAATCGGCTTAGTTTTCATTTTTCATTAGAAATTTTGACACGTTTAAATGCGCAATAATAATTATCTATAATCGTTTCGAAATTTCAGAAGAAAAAATTTTACTAAGCCGAAATTTTATATAGGTTTAAATTGTTAATAATTCGTGAACCGCTCATCAGATCAAAAATCGTTTAACATGACATGAAGAAGAATTCCAAGCTGAATTAAAATTTTCAAACCGCGGTTTCGTATCTTGAACCGGGTCAGAGTGGTTGTTGAATTTGTGGGAAAGCGTTGACAATAATTAATTAAAAATCATCGATAATTTACTCCTTTTAATGCTACGATGAATGTAAACTGTTATAAATAACAAAATATATTAGAATAAGTATTAAAAACTTAATATTGTGCATATTTTGAGTGATTAAATATTCTTTCATAAATTGTTGTTCTGGTTACCTATTTTTGAACATACCTCTTTGAGAGTTCATCCTGTAAAAAATGCTAGAACTCTTTTTGTACAAAAAGTAACGAGCTTTAATTTTGTATTCTTGTAAAATTTTGATATAGGCCACTCTTTTCGAGATAATAGCGAAAAACTCATTTTTTGCACCTTTGATCCAAGATGGCGGCTCACGCCGAACCTCCCTAAGGTCACAAATTTGAATTTTTTATTTCCGTCTCGACCCAAACAACATATGTTAAAATCGTTTTTTCTCCACTTTTTGAAGGGTAAAAAACCTCTATTGACTGGATTATAGAGTTGGAACACATTTCAATAATAGGGCTGTTGCAAGAATTTTTATATGACTTCTAAGTATTAAATTTGAAAAGATATTGTTCTTTAAACAGCCTCAAATTTGAAAATATCGCGAAATATCCTTCAGATATTTTACAATTAATATTTGAAATTTAGATAAAATTTTGAATAAGTCACGTGATCTGAAACAGAATGCGTGACGTCAGAGTACATACATCTTCAGCGGTTCTAAGGTGTCAAGTGTATTGTCAAAGTTGTCAAACAAGTGTCAAATAAGAATCACGACCAGAACTTTAAAGTAAAATATATTATCAATTTATATAATAAATTCAGTTTTTATATTTTATTTTACCTCAACTCTTTAACAACCCTTATTTCGGTAGCAGTAAAACAATCGTTCTGATATAAATTCAGCCATCATCCAGCTATCGACCTTCGGTTAATTGTCCGATTTAGCTTGAGTGTAATTTGAATTAGCCATGTCAGCGTCAAATGTCAAATTAAAAGATTTTGTTATTAACATGTGACAAACTTTAGCCTACGTTTATTTATATAAATAATGTGAATAAACGTAGGTGATGGAAAAACTGTTTTCCTATTGGCTATTAATGATGTAATGTATGTGCTTCTACGTCACAGGAGTGGGGGGTAGTTTTTCAAGACGCCAATCTTTTTATATAATTATTTCCATAAATAACAACAAATTATTAAAATAAAAATTATTACTAAGAAAATCATTCCATAAACTTTCATTTAAAATAGTTTTTGAAAAATGTGAAACAGGCTCATTACAACACTCTTGTTCAAATCTATTACCTATTCACTTCTTTGTTCACAATTAGAATTTGCTGTCGTATGCATTATCAAATATATATTGAAAGAATTGAAGGTATCCAATGTATATTTATTTCAGCCTTAAATTGCAAACTCTCGAATAATTCTGTTTCTCTAGTCACTTTATAAAACGTAGAGAAGTATTAAATTTGACATTTTTTCTACAGGTCTGCATTAATACTTTTTTTTATATATTTTACACGTAAATTTAAAAAATATTTTTTTTTTTATAAATCCCAGAGCCTTTAATAAATACAATTCCTTTGTTACATAGTTCATATTTCAAATGTATGTAACTGACAGGTTAATGTCACTGTAAGAAAACTAATCACAAATTAATAATGGCGACATTTTAAAAAGAAAATAGTAAATAAAACAATAGTTATATGCAAAGGAACATAATATAGTTTGCGGCATTTGTGAATGCGTAAGTATTTAAATTAATAAGAATTAAATTGCCGGAGGTATTGTGTTGGCTACATCAGATTTTTTAGTTATCAATATCTTGTTACATGGGGTCCCGTGGCCGCGTGCCTGATTGTCTGGTCGCGAACCCGGGGGAACCAGGTTCGATCCCGACAGACGCCAAATATTTCCAATTTTAAATGGCACAAAAGTGACCCCTGTGGTGCACTCTCCACACCAGTTATGAGTGCCCGTGAGGTGACGCCTGGTAAGCGCCCACACGGTAAAATATATCGGCATCATTACCGATGTCTACATGTGTTGTAGATACTGGCACACCCAGAAATGGGTAATATGCCGTGATGATATATTTATTTATTATTTATTTATTTGTTACATACTCTATCTCGCTAGAAATTTTTATTTTTATGTATATTGTTACTGTGCTGTTACTTTTATTGGGCCTTTGGCTTGTTATACTGCCTCCTTTCAAAATAAATAAATATCTTACAATTAGGCTTTTGCAAAAAAATTAACAAATCTTTTTCTTCTGAAATTCAAAGCAAAGAAAAAAATCACGCAAGACTTCATTATGAATAGGATGTCATGTCATGAACATTCTCAAGATTAAAATAAATACGTTATCATTTCTCATACTTCAAAAACATTTTTTTGTTAATAAGTTAAACAAACGAACTCTCAATCACTATCTTCTTCGCCCATGTTGCAATTTCGCAAATTAATTTCCAATAATTGGTACCTGTAAACAGTTGAACATTTCTGTGTGTTGACTAATGTATGGCATTTGCATACGGGTCGTCGGTGATTTTTCCTACCACAACAGTCATTTGTTTACAACGGCTGCCTGAGATCGTTACAAGAGGCGGGAGTCATTTTTCAAACAAGACAAGAGCACACATGGCAAATTGAAAATTATCAACGGGAAAAATGTACGCAATGACAGGTGATTTGTCACACAAGATATTAATTGTCGCGAAGAAATATTCAATGACTAGAACTACAGTTTGCATTTTAAAATTGGGAATTACTAATAATAACGATGAGGTAGCTTTGTCATTGAAAGGAAAAAGTGTGGTCATTATGCAGACGACATAGTAATGCAGTTGACTCTCTCTAAATCGAATTCGCAAGATGTATTTGAATTTGTTCGAATTAGAGAAAATTCGAACGAGAAAAAGTAAAAGAAAATTAAATGAATATTTGTATAAATTACAAAGAATAACATTCCTAATTTTGATTTTTATGTGAGACGAAATGTTTAACTTTTTTCATGCCAAATTTATAAAAAAAGCTCTACATCCTTATAACTTTCGACATTAGTTAACATAAGTTGTTAAAAAAAGAGACACTTCTAGTGTAAGTTTGTTATAAAAATTACAGACTTACGAGTATTTAACACTTTGTTTCCCAAAGGCGCTCGAAAATTTCAACTGTTTCACAAATCTTATACAAAAAGATATCATTTACATAAGGATTTTTTTATCTAACTTTATTTCTACTCAAAAATAATACAAGAAATCATTACAGTAGAAAAAAAATCACTTTTATTTAAGTATACGACTAGTAACAATGGTAATAATAACATGACAATATTATATTATACTTTAATGAATAACCTTGAATATTTGAAGTAAAATAACATTTTTATTATTAAGATGTGAAGTATGTTGTTATTAAATCATTTTGACCCTTTCAACTTCATCCATTTTCATTAAAATATTGAGGAAACTGTGCATTTGATTGAACTATAAGATTTTTCGGGCCAGCCCGAAAAGCTCGAATTTTCGGGTCGGGCCAAAATCAAAAGTCCGACTCGCCTCAACTTTTGCAAATGAATTAGCCCGATTCGGCCCGATAAAAAAATATCTTCGGCCCGGCTCGATGATCGACTCGAAATCGAGTGCATTTCTAGCGCTTAACCACAGATTCCTGAGATAAAATAAGACGATTTAACTAAACTTACCTTTACCGAAAACTGTACCGTTGACCCAGTATTCTGCTTCAAAGTTCTTCAAAAAAGAAAAATAATTTTGCTTATAATAACAGAACGCTTTATTCGATTTGGATGAAATTTGGTATGACATTTAATAGGGTTATAAGCCATTTTTAAGTTGATACTTGTTATTACTATTGATCCACTAATATATGAATCTTAGGTGTTTCAACATTGATTAGACCTTAACTTTTTAAGTAAAATTATTTTTCTTAGAAAATACATTTAATAGTAAACTTTTCTCTCTGTGTGTAATTTGTGACTGCACAGTGAAATTTTTAAAATAAATTATATCTAGCAGTCTATTCAAATATCAAACAACTAATTTTTAATGACAGTAACAATTATTCATGGGTTTTCAAAAATTTCCTTCGCAATATTCTAAAACTAGTAAAATCCGTTTGTTCGACCTAATATTTAGATAATTAATAATTAGGTATTATAAATAAGACGATTAAATATGTTAGCTTACTTGGCATTTAGGCAGACTGCTAGATAAAATTTATTTTAGAAATTTCACGGTACCAGTCACTCAGATTTAATTTTTTTCTGTGTGACCCGTAACAGATATCACAAATTACATAGAGAGAGAGAGAGAGAGAGAGAGAGAAAAGTTTACTATTGAATATATCTCTCTCTCGAAAAAAAATGTTATCCGCGTGGCCATTTACAGCCCGATTTACAAAAAAGTTTAGGCTAATCCTCATTTTTGGATTAGTGAATTCTATTCTATTCCAGTATTTAAAATTTAATTTTCATGATATTGTCAATAAAGGTAGGTACTAGGAATAGATTAGATTATATTTTAAGATATAAACTGTCAAAATTAGAGTATAATTCGCTAATCCAAAAATGAGGATTAGCTTAAACTTTTTTGTGAATCGGGCTGTAAGTGGTTACGGTCTAATCAATGTTGAGATACCTAAATTTGTTATGACTTATAATCATATGAATTGTCATACCAAATTTTATACAAATCGAATGAAGCGTTCTTTTAATGTAAGCAAAATTAATTTTTTTTTTCGAAGAACTTTAAAGCAGAATACTGGCTAAATGTACACTTTCCGGTAAAGGTAAGTTTAGTTAGTCTTTTTTTAGCCTCAGGAATCTGTAGTTATGCCATGCCCTCCTATTTTAGAGACACCTGTATAACGGAAACATCAATTTGTTAGAAAAATAGGGTGGAGTGAAATTAAGAAAGGTTGGAGTTTTTATACTCAACGGTGACTTGTTAATTGTAATAAAATACAAATGTTTTATCTCAATTCCTTGAACTGCCAAAAAAACCCCTGAAGTAATTACCAAATAAAAAAAATATAAAAGACATTTTAACATTTTTAAATAATAAAATAAGAGAATATTGTTAACTGGCATATTCTTTTCCTGTAGGTATCGAATTTTGGTATTATCTTTCGAGATTCGATTTTGATCCTTCTAAATTCGTCTCGGTTGGATAACCCACATACAGCCGAAGATGTCTCTCTCACTGTTAACAAATGAAAATTAAACCCATAAATGGTATCGGTAGACGCTCTATAGGGGAAGACGATCGCGTCTAAGAATTATATCTGAATTCGATTTATAGAAAGGCAATTTTCATTGAAATTGATGACAAATACCTAATAATTTTATTTGTTTAAAAGAGAGTTCGAAATAAAAATACGATTTAAAAAATCATATTTACATATGAAATCCTATACGGTAAGGGTAAATATTGAGCATCAGTACATATATATTTGACAGCGAGTATAAATGTCTAAGCATGACTTCTGTAAATAAATTCCTCATTTATAAACAATCCCCTCACCTTCAACTCCTCAAATAAAATCTTATTTTATAGTTAAAGTTGTTTCCCCCAAATTTACCCTACTCTATCACATCCCTGTGGGTGGTGATGGGTAAACTTGAAAACTTTGTCTTTTTATTTATCAGCACTGAGACGAAAACGACTTGCTGACTTGGAATCTGAATACAAGTTGCTAGAGATCGACAGACATCAGCTCGCTTGTCAATGGCTTGGCCACTACGAGTGAGAAAGGGCAAACAGTGGTAAAAACTAGGAAATAAAGATGTAGAACAGAGTTGGGAAGTTTTACAACAGCAAGTAATTTACTATGTCAGGAATTTAAATGGTGAAATTTAAAGGGGACGAAATTTTATTATTTAAAGAATTTTTAAGTAGAATAAATGAATTCGATATCAAGCCTAACAAATAAAAATGTATTTAAACGAATAGGATTTTACAGACTACATCATTCATTAAAGTATAAACCAATCAGAATGCCTGATTTTTCTTAGCCACGAATTACGGCGGTTATTATTACGTAACTATGGTGAACGAATATACGAACCTTTGTATATTCGAATATACCACCCTTCGTATATTCACTTTATAGGTGTGTTTGGTTATTTTGTTCTATATACTCAAAATTGGCAAGTAAACATTTCGTTATTTAATTACAAGTCCCAGAAAATGCATTGTTGCTACGGCGAGTTTATTTAGAAATACGAGCATTTCAATATAATATAATATAATATTACATAGTAATATTTAAAACCAATTTATGCCCGAATTATTATTTTTTTGAAATTTTGATAATGCTATGCTAATATTTGTCAAGAATAAGTATAAAAAGCATAACATAACAAAACATTTTAGTTATTTTGTTTATATAATGCGTTTTTTTGATGTTCCAAAAATGGAACACTGGGTATACTAAGAGTTGTCATATAGCGACTAAATTAAAAGTGAAAAGTATATTCAAAATATCGAAAAGTAAACTTAACTAATAAACAAAATATGTAGTTTTTAGTATTACAAAACATAAAATAACTTAAAACATCCTTCATGTAATTTTTTGCATTTTTTGGTGTAGTTGTTTTTAAAAATGGCACGCCTGTTTTGTCAAATTTGATACCTCATAGAACACGCGTTTTTATAGCCTTGGAGGAATTGGGCCATAGCTGTGGCCATACTATATATATATGTCGTGAGCACATTTTAACATCTGTCTTTTTATAAATTGCCAAGTCATTTTCAAAATGACTAGGCAAATTGTAAAACGAATAACATGTCGAGAAGAATTACAAGCAATAATGTAAAATATTCACTTTACAATTCTAGTAGTCATTTTGAATAAGACTAGGTGTTATATAAAAAGACAGATTTTACAATCTGTTGACAACATTTACATTGCAACAAGCTTGTGCTTGGACTTATGTTTCCAACTGAGCATGCGTAATGTCCCGGTGTTCCATTTTCGGAACATAAAGTGTTATGCAATGTGAAAAACAATCCGAAAACTATTTCTGTAATCTTTAACAATAATGAATTTACGCGCATTTACGAACATGATACAATAATGCCTCGCGCAAAATATGATATACGTAAAAAATAATTTACATCTATTTGCGACGACATTTTTGTCAGCACTTATAGTAAAATTTAAAGCAAAACCAGACATATATATTATGAATAAATTCAACGATCTATACACCAAAATGTGCTCACATGTGTGTAGAATAAGTATGGAAAGCTAAAAATCTCTATTGATTGAACCTTTTTTCATAATTTGGGGAGAAACCTTTTGTTCCAATTTTGGAACACCGGGAAAAAATGGGTTAAAAAGATAGGTTATGTGTAGTACAGTTTGACGTTTCATGCATAAGAAATTAAACTACAGTGTACGTGAAATTTACTGTTTACTTTTTATTCATGATAAGAGTCTACCCGAAAATAAAAAATTCTCGACATGATCAACGAATTGTTTTTTGGTTTCCAGACAACACGTTTCGTCTCTGGCCGCGTGCCTGAGTGTTTGGTTGCGAAACTGGGGAACCGGGTTGGGACCCGACGGACACCTAATACTTTTTTGAATTTTAAATGGCACAAAAGTGACCCCTCTGGTGCACTCTCCACGCCAGCAATGAGTGCCCGTGAAAGTGACGTCTGGTAAACGCCCGCACGGGACAAATATGACATCATTACCGATATCTGTGACAAAGCAAATTGGCACACCCAGAAATGGGTAATATGCCTTGATGATATATTTATTTTCATATTATCGAGAATTTTCAATCGTCTTGTATAATATATGAAAATAAGAAAACTGCTATTCCAAATTTTGCTTTAATAATATGCATATAAGTTACATACATGTTGAAATAAAAAGAAAATGGTATTGTGGGCGAACGCGTAAGCAAAACATAATACGGATTTAATAACCGGAAGAACAGCATATAAATAAAGTTTATTTTATGCTTTAAACAGCCTCCGAAATCTTTTGCTTACTACTTTACTATCGTTCAAATCTCGGCTGACTCATTTCATATTCACATCATCTCCAGGCAGAATTTTTTTTTTATTTTATTGGCAACAGTGAGGTGTTGAGGATATCGCGGAAATGGATAAAATAAAATAGGTTGCATATTAATTATTAAACGATGATATGTTTTGAAACAAGATTAATTATTTTCTGTAATCCATGTAAAAGTTTCTTTTTATTTTTATGGAGTAAAATTTTAATCTGTTCTTTGCATACTGCGTAAGAGAATAACCAACGTAATTTTTTTACCGAAATAAGATTAATTATTAATCTTATTACTCTTATAAAAGAAATATATACAACAATACGTAGAAGCTCCAAAATAAAAACAATTACGTCGTTTTATAATAAGAAAATTACAGAACTTTACCCAAATATTGTTTTTTTATTGTATTGTGCACACATAAAATTCTAATTATATCAATTTTTTCATTGTATGAGGAAGTTCCTAAATGTCAAAGTTTCTTCCAATTCCTTTACAAGATTGGCGGTATTTCTTATAGATATATAAATTTACTTCCGCGAAAAAGGTTTGAGCACATCACTAAAACTGTTGATTTTTTGACAGTGACATTTATTTGCCGTTTACAAACATTTGAATTTGTCAACTGGTTTCCTTGGTGTAGTTTTGCCAGTGCGATTTATTACATTCGTTTATTCTATATATTTTAGTGTCTTCATCGCTAAATTTATACAGTAAAATTTTTGAAAGAAGTCCGATCAAGGCCATCTATGAATTGCATCTATGAATTAAAATTTTATAATGTCAAATTTAGTAGTGTCGTTTACATAGTTTTTATGAGGTACACAAGATATTATGTACCCTCATAAAAACTAAGTAAAAGACACTTCTAAATTTGACAGCACAAAATCTTAATTCATAGATACAATTCGTAGATAGCCTTGATCGGACTTCTTTCAAAAATTTTACTGTAGAAGACATAATAAAATTTTTCAATGTATCAGTTATATCATTTTATATTCTTCAATGTTAGTAATACCACAAATTTTCAAAAAAAAAAAAATATATTTAGAAGACTTTTTTTAAGAAACTACTACTTCCGGCTGTCCAATTGATACCAAAACCTTTTCAGATCTTCCGATGAATGTCCGAATAAGGAATTCATAGTTAATTAAGTCTTATAGGTTTTGAGAAATCGTCCCTCCAGCATCCACACACACGCACATACACACATCCACACACGCACAGACAGCATTGTAAAAATTTTAAAATCGGATTGTAGGGACTTTAAAACTTGCTTATTCACTAAAATTTGTATATGAGTTTTTTTTATCATGAATCCAATACCCCTCTTAGCAAGAGGTAAAAAAAATGGCCACTAGCTTTATATTAAATATGAGTGTTAAATCTTAAGCTATATATGTTAATTGTTATAGTAAAAAGCACATTCAATATACTCTCCAAACCTCAGTACCGTTCATTCATTTTTTTCCAAAAACTTATGTGACACATATTACTGCAGATAGAATAGAAAACCAGGTTTCCAAATTTATTACCTGTTGTCAAAGAACTAGCTTTTTTTAATTAATTTAATAGAAAATTATTAGCGCCATTATTCTTCCAAAGTATCATAATCCTAAACTTCAACTATTCGTATCACCAAAGTGCAAACATTCAATTTCCCAACTTCATCACAACTACGTGACTTTTTCCCGTGTCATTCAATCTTCTGCTCAACTACTGCAACTTGGTCTGTATGTCTTGGAGACACTACTAGCAAAGATAGGGGCTGTAAAGATGTATGTAGCTTGGTCCACAGATAATTTGTTCGAGACAGGTCAACCTAGCTCTTAATCTTAGTGTGGCAGTTACATCGATGTTATTGTTGCGAGTGTTATGATATCGGAACGTAAGAGCCGAAATTCATAATAATTCGGCCGGTAGATATTTTAAACAAATTATTAAATCTACGCAAATGGTTACAAATTTCTACAAAATAGTTTAAGCTAAGACTTAAAATTTGGAAAAACTGTGAGCTAAATGACTGGTGATAATAGTTCGACCGGGGTTTTAAGGGTTATCTTCTAGTTCAGATTTAGCTTCTACTGAGACCATTTACTTTTGGCACAATGAAAAACAACTTCCTAAAAATCCAAGGCGTACTGTAGGGGGACCGGGGATTGTTGTCACAATTTTTGCTTTTAAATTTTTTAAGAGGCAGGGTTTACAGTTACCCTTTTTATCATTAGCCTGTCCTTTAGTGTATACCCTTAGCTCTGTTTTCCTGCAGTTTTGAGACCATAGCTTTAAGGGGTTATTAAAAATTATTTTTTGCCTGAGCAAATTTACCCCTATTTCGGGTTAGTTGTCACAGACTTTGGGGCTAGTTGTCACGGGTTATTTAAATGGAAAAACTAAAATGAAAAATTTATCAACAAATTTTATTTTGGACAGACCAAAGCTAAAAATTAAATAGGATGCCAGTAATTTAAATTTAAGGGCCAATCTTACCATCTCAGGTTAAAATTTAACAAAACAGATACGAAATGATCTGTTAAATGACAAATTTATAATTGTTGTCAATAATCCGATTTAATTTTGTTTATTTAACTTAAATTATTCTTAATCAGATGTGGTAAGATTGGGCTTAAGACAAAATTTGTGATTAAAATAAGAATTTAAGTGAATATTTAATAGTCAATAATACATTAATTACTTTCGGCCGCAATATAAAATTTATTCAGTCCGGAGGTGAGCCCAGTTGGCAGTTATACACATTGAATCCATTTTTTCAGGCGTGACAACTATCCCCGAACTTTTTGTGACAACCAGCTCCGTATAGAAATTTCAAACAAATTGCGGTTTGGCGGAAATACCATATAACCTAACCTCATAGTTGATACAGAGTTATATCATGCAACCTTATAGATTCACAGAAAAATAGTTAAGATATCGACTTCAGTGAATAATCAGAGTTAATTACATCGTTCAATGAATACTTACAGCTGCAAAAAACACAAAAGAATCAGTAAAATCCATAGAAGTGTCGCAGGGCACATGAAACTGCGTGCACACACTCGCAATGTAATACTTCGAGTCACACCTCCTACGTGGTAGTACTGACAGAAATGAGACTTGGCACAACTAACCCATGTGACAACAAATCCCGGTCTCCTTTAAAACCTTCCTAGCAAGAAATGTGGTACAATACTCACAGAAAAATATGCAAGGATTTGGGATACAATGCCGCCTAATAGAATTAACGCTGGTATTACTAAAAAGGCAATGAAACCGAATATGAAACGGCAGAATATTTGAATAAAATATTCAGTTTTTATAGGTTTAAAATTTGTAGAAATATCTTACCATTGGCGTAGGTTTTATAATTTGTTTGTTGAAAATGTAGATCGGCCGAACTATTATGAGTATGGACTCATATGCACTGAAAGAAATTTTTACTTTATTTTCAAAATAGTATGTTTTCATTTCTAAAATCTGCAAAAATGAAAAGTTTTGCTATAGTTTTAAAAAAATTGCAGGTAAAATTAAAAACTTTCGGGAACATGTATTTTTGAAAAAAGAAATTTTAATTCAAAAAATTGGATAATTTCAAATTAAAATCTTTTTGCAATCATTTCTAATGTAGTGATATTCACTTATAAATTTATTCTTTTAAACTGAAATTTTACTTTCAATTTGATTGTACACGTAAATAATATTTTCATTAGTTTGAAAGTCATATACAATTATTTTAAAATATTTTACGTCGCTGTTTTTATTTAAATTATTTTACTTTTGATTCAAAAAATCAATATTTTGAATTAAAAATTACGGCATTTGAAACGAATAAAAAATATTACATTTAAAAGCATTATTTTTGGTGTCTAAACATTTTACTTTGGTGCCAACATTTTTAATTTCAAATCAATATAAAATAATTAATGATATAATACATTTAATTTAACAGTAATTACTTTCGTTTGAAAGATCAAAAACAGAAGTAATTTCAAAACAAATAAAAATTTTGTTGGATCAAAGTTGAATGCAAAATATTTTGATTTTACCTGCATTTTTTTCATAATTAAAGCAAATTTTTTTTCAGTGTGCTATGATAGGGTTCTATACCAATTTTTTTTGTCATTAGATAAATAAACACGAACAAATTTTTAGTATTACTAAACCTCTGTCATCAAGTAGATGCCGGAAAGTGATTAAACGTAAAGACAAAGATGATAATATCATATTATTTATCTATCCGGAAGTGTCACTACGAAATGCCAAACCAGACTTCTTTAAAATTTAGATTTAAATCAATGACCACAACTTTGACAACTGTCTTTTGCTATTAGTATCATTCAATCTAAATTAATTAATCCCAAAATCATTCGCTATTACTTTAAACACCTTATATTAATTAAATCATTGAACAAAAACTAATCTATAGCTGATCAACTTTCGAAATAGTTTCTTGTTGCATTCCCAACCATTCGTAACTAATCTTATTAATATTCTTGAAGATTTTTATCTGACTGGCGACGGCGACTCTTAACTAGTTCGTAAATATTAAGAGCACGCCCTTACACACACACACACACACACACACACACACACACACACACACACACACACACACACACACACACACACACACACACACACAACATAGATGAGAATTTACAGACTGCATGAATATTGATATTGTGATATAGCTATCGAGAAGACGATATAAATCAACACGCCTGTGACATTCGTTGAGTTCATGTACACCCTGTATAGGTGCGGCGAAATGAAATGCGAAATACAAGGAACTATGTTTGAATATTACATTAAGTTTTTGTAAAATCAAACAGCATAGGGACTTTGTACTGGGATTCTAGTAACCGGCCACAATCTTATCGGATAATACAATAATACATTTGATGTTTTATAATTACAATATTGTACACTAGCTTTTAAAAATCGCATACCCCTTAAAAATCAAGCGTAGCAGAGTTTTTTACATTTTTTACTTTCCGTCACCTTTAGGTAAGACAGGTATTGTCTTTGGTGGAAAAAATCGGTGGTGAGTTTTTAATAAATAAGCACGTTTTAGGGTCCCTAGAACACCATTTTACTAGTTGATGTCTGTATGTGTGTGTGACAAAACTTTCTCTGACGATAACTCCAATACTATAATTCTAAGAATTATAATCCTTTTCGTATTCCTCTATTCTGCATCCATATGAAACTCATAAGATTTTGGTTATAATTGGTCAACCGAAAGTTCCCTTATTTGAAATTTTTCTTGCAGTGAAATATCATTTTTTGACAATTTATGTAAATGTCAATATGAAAAACTTTCTTGTTGTCTATACGGTTTGGTTATACATTTTCCTTCATATTCCATAGAAAGAGTTAAAGAATTATAAAGAGATTAATGGCCCGATTCTGAACAAAACTGTAAGTCTTACAGATCTGTAAATCTGTAAATAATGAACAAAATCGCAACGAAACTAGCCACTCTTATGTATAATTTTACATTAATCAACAAAACTAGATGTGTTTTTGTCAGTTTTTTTTTTTTTATAGATTTACAGATCTGTAAGACTTACAGATTTTTTTCAGAATTGGCCTATAACTTTCATAAATTAGCCAGCTTTGCTATAATCATGGAAACAGCTGACATACTCAAATAATTCTAATCGACAGATGTGAGTGTCAAGTGCAATAGTCTATGTTCGTGTTAAAATTTTATTGGATTTATAGAATCTCTTCCAAAGAACTTTCGGTATGGAATTTGTATAAAATAGTGTATGTTCGTGTTATAATTTTACTGGATATATAGAATCTTTTCCAAGAAGCTTTTGGTATGGAATTTGTACAAAATAGTATAATTGACGGAAGGTAATGTGCTGGCCACATCAGATATTTTTTAGCTGTGTATGTGTGTGTGTGTGTGTGTGTGTGTGTGTGTGTGTGTGTGTGTGTGTATGTCTGGATGTTGTAGACACGATTCCTCAAAATCTATAAGACTTAAAAACTGTTTAACTATGGATTCCTCAATCTTACATTCCTGGGAAGAGCTGAAAAGGTTTTGGTAACAATTGAACAAGCGGAAGTAGTAGTTTCTGAGAAAAATTCTTCTAAATATAATTTTTTGGAAATTTTTGTTATTAAATATTGAAGAATCGCAGAGGCTAAGGCACTAAGGAAACCAGATGACAAATTCCAATGTTTATAACATAGTTTTTAAATGACACATGTCAGTGTCAAAAATCAACAGTTTTAGTGATATTCTGATAGCTTTTTCTGGGAAGCACATTTAATCTTTCTTATTGTTTTAAAATTAAATATTTGAAATTATAGGTAAAATGCATATATCCATCAGAAGTACCGCCAATCTGGTTAATGAATTGGAAGAATCTCTGACATTTAGAAACTTCCTTATACAATGAAAAATAGATATAATTAGAATTATATGTGTAAAGAAGATATGTTAAATACAATAAAAAACAGTATTTGGGTAAAGTTCTGTATTTTTTTGTTATAAAACGACGGTTCGAAAGGAAAGTGCAATACAATACTTATATAGCCTAATATGGAAATGGCGTGAGGTCTTGTGCTGGCCACAACAGATTTTTTCTATTGTGGTATTATGGCGCAAGTTCTTCATTGTATTTCACTTACTTTTAAATACAAATATATGCCAGAAAAATCAAAGGACAAACAAGTATATATTCTCGTTTTCCGTTCGCTGAAACGAGAGAACGAGTAACTAATTATTTAACAAGAACAAGTCACCTATTGGTTCCGCTTTAAAATTTTCCTTTTTTGACCAATAGAGTGACTTGTTTTGTTCAAGAATTAGTTCCACATTCTCTCGTTGCTGCAAACGAAATATAGTGACATTGACAACTTAAAAATCAAGACCGACTTAATACAGCAAAATATAAATGAGGTACGAGATTTTTTTGCAAGCCTGTGTGTATAAATATGTAAGTAGGTAGCAGTATATAGAAGTAGTAGTTATTAAAATACTTGACATTCTTTTAAATAATTTCAACACATAGTTGCTTTACAAATCCCACGTTGTTCTTAATAAATAACAATTAAATCAACAAAAAAATAAGTCTGTCAGCCTCTTGAGAATTTATCGTGACGAAAAACAGCACACCTTGCATCAGAGTTCATCTGTACACTCTTACATCCTATATAAACAGAAGCTCGTGATAGCTATAATGGAGCATTTTCGTTCTCTACGTATTTTTTATGTTGAAGGGTCAAACATTTCGTACGGGCAACTGTAACATATGACATACCGGTTCATATAACTTGCCCAATTCGTCTTTTGAGGAACATACTTGAACTGTAGGGAATTTTAATGGGTTCAGGTTGGTAGCAGGGAATAACTGAGATTTTTGTGAGCAAGAAAAAAAGTTCTTTCAAAATTATTCATTTTGTATAGACTCGTAAAAAGTAAATGTATTGTTAACTGTCTACTTCAAATTTTCGTATTTTTTTAGTAAAAGTATTGTTAACTGTCTACTTCAGATTTACATATTTTTCTATTTCGGTGTTTTCATAAACTCATATAGTCTATAAAGACAGTGTTAACAGGTCGTTAAGAAAGATCTACAGTGAGTATTTTTTAACGTGAAACATTGGGTTTGTCATATCCATGGTTACGACTTGACATTTGATTGACAGCAATTTATTTGCCCGTTCCATTTAAAATGAAACATAGGGAACGAATTTGACATTTGATAAGACGTCAAAAGAGGTTAATTTTATTTAAATAATTATACCTGCATTCTAAATTAAAATTAGTTGTAGAAAAAATATAGTGTGCACCTTGTGCCCGAGTGTTTTTCTGACTCGGCTAAATTTCTTACAATATTTAAATATAATACTTCTGTCAAATGTGTCATTTTAAATGAGACAGACAAATACATTGCTGTCAATTAAATGTCAAATCATAACTTATAGGGAAATTCAAGGGTTATTTGGCATATTCACAAGATGGCATTAGAGGTTAATATTGTTTTAATAATTATACCTGCTTTCTAAAAATTAAATTTAGATGTAGAAAAATACTGTGTGCACCTTGTGCCCGAAATATGTTTAGTACTCTCGAGAGGTTTTCTGATTCCGCTAAATTTCTTTTTAACGGTTGCTTAGCGAGTTAAAAATAACAGTTTATTACACAGTGAATTCTTTTAATTCGTTGTCATTGACAACGGATTAAAAGTAAAAAACAAATTTACTTTTAACACTAGTGTTAAAAAAGAACTAAATCTAGTTACATTTAGTGTTAAAAATATAACTAAATCTAGTTACATTTAGTGTTCATAAGTAAATATAGTTTCATTTTATATTTATTTTTGTACTGAAATTATTTATATAGGTATTTTATTACAAGTACACATTATTTTGGAACGTTTATTGTTATAGTACAATTATTACAATTGTTTATAGTAATTCCTTGCAAAGCGCTTGAAGAATTGGAATTTAAAACAGTATTGTTGAAAGTAGAGGTTAGAATTTTCTAGGAAGTAGAGGTTAGAATATCATGACTTGTCAAATGTCATTCTATAATTTTTAGTTTTTACTAATACATAACTAGGGTCGTAGGAAAAATAGTGTATGGTATTCGTGTTAAAAGTGATTTTATTTCGTTCGTGGTGTTTGTTTTACTCGGCTTCGCCTCGTTTCACAAACTTCCCCACTCACTCATAAAATGCCACTTTTAACACTTATATAACTATTAATTCTTATAATAACATAAATTACATTTAAAAGTATTTTTCGAAGAAAAACTATTTTGAGCTTCAAGTAAAGTACCATGTCCGGTTACCTAATTTACACCAAAATCTAATGGCTTCTTTCCATATTTGAATAAGGTAGAAATACAAGGTTTCAAAATTTTTTGAATAATAGTATTTGAGTTAGAGTATTGACAAAATTCACACATACACACACACACACACACACACACACACACACACACACACACACACACAGTCTCATACAGACATATTCGTCCAAATGTTAAAATCGGATTCTAGGGACCTTAAAACGTGGTTATTTACCAAAATTTCGAATGCGATTTTTAGCACCTCCTTGCCAAGGGTAGCAGGAGATAAAAAACACCATGTCATATTGTTGACAAGTCGCAGTTTTTGAAAGTCTCATTGTAAAATTACTTCAACAGAAAAAATAGTATAAAAAATATGTTTCATAAGGCAATCTGTTAACGTACGAAGCCAAGTTTGGATTGTTTACAAAGGGCGAGTTTTTAATGTACTATTATTGTTTGTTAAAATTAAGATATAACAATTATTTAAATTAATTTTAAAGGTGTTTTATCCGTAGTTCAGATTCCAGTAAAGATATTTAAATTTAGGATTCGATGCATTTTAATTATATGTTTTGCTAGTGATACAGTTATTAGCATAAAGTTAAGGATAAAGTTATGGATGTCATGCATATTAACATGATGGTTAGTGTGAAATATTCCGGGTTCAAATCAAATTCAAACTGATTGCAATATTAATATAAGCTAATAAATTCAGAGATACTATCTAATTTATACAATCTACTGTGCAGTCTGTCACAAAATTGTATATTGTTTATTTTGTGACAACTCTATTGGATTGCAATATTATGGACATTTATTATAATAGGGTTATCGATCATAGTAAAAAAAATCTGATGTGGTCAGCACAACACCTTCCGTGAATTCTATGTATTATATATAAATCCCATGCGAAAAGTTCCTTGGAATTTTTTTCATATATCTAGTAAAATTGTAAGACGAACATATACTAAGTATTTTCTACAAATTCAATATCGGGAGTTCCTTGGAAAAGATTCTATAAATCCAATAAAATTGTAACACGAACATACAGTATATTGCACTTGACACTGATATCTGTCAATTAGAATTATTGGAATATATCAGCTGTGTTCATGATTACATCAAAAGCTGGCTGATTAATGAAAGTTAATCTCTTTATAGTTCTTTAACTTTATATTTGCTGAATATGAAGGAAAATGTATAATACATAAAACCGTTTAGACAATAAGATATTCTTTCATTTTGATAATCACAAAAAATGTCAAAAAATGATTTAAATGGGGTCATTTAAAAAAAAAATAATTGTCGATTTTTTTTTTATAAAATCATGAAATCCATCTCATTTAATAAATGTAGTAATAGAAAATAATTTGAAATATGCGACTTTTCATTCATAAATTTGTTAATAAACTTTCGCGCTTTTAAACACGGACTAAATTTGTGACGACACATATTCATACTCACACAAGGACAGTTCTCTCTCACACACACACGTTTGACAACACGAAACAGTAACCTAACCTAAAAGTGTGACAGCTGACAGCAAAATATACAAAAGAGAAGATTATTTTTATTTTCTATTTCTTTAAAAGTACTAGTGCAGTATAAGGTATGTAAATAAACCATTTATTTAAATAAATACCAAACCAAATATTCATAGTTCTAAATTAAACCGGTAGAGCTCGACTGTCGTATCCGTGAATATGTGTCGTCAGCCTTTGAAATATTTGAAATTAAACGCAACTTTTAAAAAATCTGATGTGGCCAACATAAAACCTCCCGCTATATAATTTTTATTAATTTAAATACATACCTACCTACGTATTTACTAACGCTGCAAACTGTTCCATTACAGAAACCTATTGCTTTATTCACTGTTTTCTTTTTAAAATGTCACTATTATTAATTTGAAGTGATAAGTTTTCTGACAGTGACATTTACTGTCAGTTACATTCATATGAAAAATGAACTGTGTAACAAAGAAATAGTTTTTATCTTAGGCTTCGTGACTAATAAAAAAAATTATTTATAAATTTATCTGTAAAATATACAGAAAAAGTATTGATGTATTCCTGTAGAAAATTCAATAATCTTTAATTTTCATAAGACATAAAATTCGAAAAAATGGCATTTAATGGTATTTTTTGAAGAAAAACCATTACGAGCTTCAAGTAAAGTACGATTTCCGTTTATCCGATTTACACCAAAATCTAATGGCTTCTATTCCTATTAGAATAGGGAAAAAATACAAAGTTTCAGAATTTTCTGAATGATAGTATTTGAGTTAGAGTGCAAACAAAATTCGTACACATACACACATACACACATACACACATTCACACATACACACATACACACACACACACACACACATACACACATACACACATACACACATACAGACATCATCGTGAAAATGTTAAAAATGGATTCTAGGGACCTTAAAACGTGGTCATTTACTAAAATCTCGATATGAGATTTTTAGCACGATCCCTATACCTCCCTTACCAAGGGTAGCGGGAGGTAAAAATCATATCTCTGATTCTAAAGACTTGTAAGATGTAAAACATACACATACATGTTTAATTTGGCCTATTTTTTCAAGAAAAAAATAAATCAGAAAATGTGAAATGACCCCATTGCGTTTTTTCAAGAAAAACTGTTAAAAAGTAAGGAAACTTCCGGTTGATGAATTATAACCAAAATCTAATCAGCTCTTCACATGGATGTAAAGAAGAGGAACACGAAAGAATTATAATTTTTAGAATTGTAGCATTGGAGTTATCGTCAGCGAACAAACACACACACACACACACACACACACACATACAGATACAGACACATATGCAGACATCGTCGTAAAACTAGTAAAATCGTATTCTAGCGACCCCAAAACGGGCTTATTCATTAAAAACACCGAATTTTTTTATCAATGACAATACCTTGCTTACCTGAATGTGACGGAAGGTAATTAAAACATAGGTCATTTATATTAAAACTATAGTATTCTTCACATAAGAATGGTGCACAGCTACTAGGGAACTAACTTTTTGTGCATTAAAAAACGCACATTCAGACAAGAATTATTCAAGCCCTTATTGATAGCTTTTCTTTAAATTTATTGATAAATCACGTAAATCAACACAACCACAAAAATTCTAAAATACACGCCAATGTCCGTGTGTTCGAGACACCACATTCTATTTGTAACATAACTTTCTTAACTGTTTTTCAGCATTAACTCACATTTTACTCTCGAAAAACATCAACTTCGCGCAATCATCACATTTTAAGGGCTTAAACCTCTCATAAAACCTCTTGTTCATGAGTGGTTGCCTCGTAAAGTTGAAAGTGTCCCTACCCTACATTCTACACCACTGGTTGTCGACAGCAGACCCAGCAGTAAATGTAAATTATAGCGGTTAATTTAATTCTTTCAGATCCTGCTGAACGTTACATAATGTCATAATGACATTCGGTGGTGATAAGATAAAAAATTAAAGCATGATTTTGTTTGAATGGGATTAAGTTTTAATAGGACTTATAGTTTAAGAGGTTTAAAGAATAGAATGATAAAGAGAATAAAGTGATTATTTTTTTTATCAAAGAAAGTGAGGTTAACAAAATCTATTTTCTTAAAATATACATACTCGTATTCTTTACCTTATTTTGTTTGTTATATCTTGAACTTGGCTTCAAAATAAATAATTTATTGAAAATATATATCTGTAACTATTATACACATTTATAATATTTACAAAATCTTTTTACACTTTAAACAACAAAAAACAATATTAACAATACACGAATTAACACATACAGCTGTCACTTAAGTACATCTACGGCGCATGCGTTAAACAAAAAGCAAATTTTGTCTATAACCTTTATATACATTTATATGCAATACTGTGAATGCGTTGTCTTTTATTTATTCAGACTAGGAAAGCATGTTTAAAACGCAATGCAAATAAAAAATAAATAAAATAAAATAAATATATCATCACGGCATATTACCCATTACTGGGTGTACCAGAACCTACAATACATGTAGAATATAGACATCGGTAATTATGACGATATATTTTTACAGTGTGGGCGCTTACCAGGCGTCCCCTCACGAGCCCTCATAGCCGGTGTGGAGAGTGCACCATAGAGATTACTTGTGCGATTAAAAGTCTGTACTGGCCGGTATCGAACCCGGGTCACTAGATTGGCAACCACACACTACACGCACAACCCATTATAAAAAATGAAGCAGTATTAAATTTTAAATGAAAATATAAGTAGGTCGATTTAAATTGTTAATAACCCGCAAACAGCACATTGAGGCAAAAATCGTGCAATAAATCATGAAGAATTTCATGCTGAATTCAAATATTATAAAATATAATATATTATAAATAGTAAAACCTATTGGACTAAGTATTAAATACCTAATATTGTTTATTTTTTGAGTAATTTAACATAATTCTTTGACAGTTCATCCTAGGTAAAATATCTGATGTGGACCCCACATGACGTCCTTGTACGCCTGTTACACTACACATATTTTGTTAATCATTAAAATATGTATTATAACAGACCCAATCATAAAATTGCACGTATTTGACATTTACATTAAATTTTTTATTTTTTTTGTTATTGAAAAGTTTTGGATTATATTTTAATATAGTTTTTCATTAAAACCTATTATAAGCTTCAAGTAAAGTACCACTTCCAGGTAGACCATTTTAACGAAAATCTATTATGTTATTCTCATTGATATAAAGGTATTATATACCAAATTTGAAAACTTTTGGATTATATTTTAATATAGTTTTTCATTAAAATCTATTATAGATTTCAAGTAAAGTACCACTTCCAGATAGACCATTTTAACTAAAATCTATTATGTTATTCCCATTGACATAAGAGTACTATGTACTAAATTTTAAAACTTTTGGATTATATTTTAATATAATTTTTCATGAAAATCTATTATAGGCTTCAAGTAAAGTACCACTTCCGAAAGTTATGTAATGACCAAAAAGGGAGGTGCACAACTAGATATTATAACAGTCCTAAATACAAAATTTTAACTTTCTACGGCTTCCCGTTTTTCAGTTATGCGAGATACGTACATACGTACATACGTACGTACAGACGTCACGTCGAAATTAGTCAAAATGGATTCAGGGATGGTCAAAATGGATATTTCCGTTGAAATATGGAAATCGAAATTTTTCGCGATTACAATACTTCCTTTACTTCGTACAAGGAAGTAAAAATGTAATAACCTTTTTATGTACAAAAAATTACGACCTTTAATTTTGTATTCTTGTAACATTTTGATACGTGTCACTGTGTTTTCGAAAATGGAAACACTTTTTGCACTTTTAATCCAAGATGGTGGCTCGTGCGGCCCTCCCCAAGGTCGAAAACTTGAATTTTTCATCAGAATCCCGACATAAACAGATTAAAATCGTAACTGCCCCACCTTTCGCAATGTAAAAACCTCTATTGATTAGAATATATGGTGACTACAGTTGTTTTCGCAAGGCAGTTGTTGAATTGTGCAATAAATTTGGACAAGGAAGAGAATCCACTAAATATGAGGTAGACTGTGCTCTTCAATAAAGGTTCCACAGACAACCGCTAGAATTTTACCAGTAGATTGTACACCAATGGGACTCAAGATTTCTTTTAATTTCAATGAATAAAAATTGCTTTACAGCTTCTAAACGTTTTTTCTATATCTCGTATATCTTCTTGATACACATATGATCAATGTTTGGAAGTCACTGATCTGAACGGAATGCTTGCTAGCAACATTTCAAAAGATTACTCTGGTATAAGTTACAATGGACAACGGTTTAACCAGCAACCAGGACTCCAGCTGATTTTGATTTCATTCTTTCATTTCATCTTCCTATAACGGGCGGATAGCATTGCTATCTCGCTATCTCTGCTCTTAATCAACATACCAACAATTCAAGCACCAAATACCCATTGCTACAAAACCTTGACGACCAAATAATTACACACCTTTGTCAGATAATTACACAAATAAAAAAATCTATAAATTTGTGGAAAAAATAGGAATACATTACGAATTCTATATAAGGACCCTAAAACATTTTTTCTAATACCGCCTTAGAATATTTAAACATGCTACGTTAGTCATTGCTAAAAGCATAGTTTTCTTAACAAGATTCGAACATGGAACCTTCGGTACTAAGCAGCAAAGAAAATTGGTTTCTACAACGTGTAATGTCTACAATAATTTATAAAACAACACTGTATACTCTGTCTCATCGAAACACAAAGGATCGCAATAAACAGCTTAAACATTGGAATACTATAAAAATACAAAGGAACGCAGTTTAGCGCCGTGTACTTGCAATTCCCAGGGTTGGATTAAAAGAAAATTTAAATATCTTATATATGAAATTATTATTGGTCTAATCATTACTATGGTTTGCATTTAAATAAATTAGCCTGTATTAATGTAACTAGTTTTGAGTCTGGATATAGGTATACTAACGAAATCATAATTTCGATATATTTAAGAAACTGATAGTGTCCAAACTAAATTAGCAACTAAGCCGGATTAAACTTTCCCCTACTATTTCATATTCACCCCATATAATAGATATTTATACACCAAGTGAGCTAAGATAATGTTTATTTACGAGATGAAAGTTTAGTAAATAAACATTCTTAGCTCACGTGGTTTATACAATATTTTATTAAATTTTGACGTTTTAAACTGTCATTATTAACTCCATAGCAACAAGTAACATTTTATACACAAGTGAATTAATTTTTTTTAAATCACTCTCACAATTTTTTTAAATTCATTTTGCAACAAATAACACATTTAAAATAACATCAGGCACGAAAATAACATTCACTACAGTATTTATTAGATATTATCAGCCATTTTCATTATTTTTCACGACATAAATGACAGACAATAATGCTTTTTACATAGATTACTTGACGTCTATCAGCGACGATTTTCATGCTCAGCCTGCTAACTGAGCATAGTTTTTTTGTCAAAATTAAATATTATAATGGCTTTTATTATTATCTCGTCAAAATTGAATAAAATATTGTACAAACCACGTGAGCTAAGAATGTTTATTCACTTTATGGGTTCGTGAACTAAACTTCCTTCTCATGAATAAACACTACCTTAGCTCACTTGGTGTGTAAATATCTATTATTCAATTTTAACGAAATAATAATAAAAACCATTATAATATTTAATGTTGGCAAAATAGAAAACTAATCAGTTAGTAGACTGTGCGTGACAATCGTCGATGATAGACGTCAAGTAATCTATTTAAAAAGCTTTATTGTCTGTCATTTATGTCGTAAAAAATAATGAAAAGGGCTAATAATGTCTGATAAATAATGTGGTGAGTGTTATTTTTGTTCTTGATGTTATTTTTAAATGTATTTTTTGTTGCAGAGTAAGTTAAAATTTTGTGAGAGTGATTTAAATTTTTTTAATTCACTTGTGAATAAAATGTTAATTGTAGTTGTTGCTATGGAGTTACTAATGACAGTTTAAAATACTTTATAAGAAAAACTTAGTTTTGATACAACCTCTATGTAAAGTACATATTATAAAAAAAATCTGTTGTGGCCAGCACAAGACCTCTCGCCATTTACATATTAGGCTATATAAGTATTGTATTGCACTTCGCTTTCGAACCGTCGTTTTATAACAAAATATTACAGAACTTTACCCAAATATTGTTTTTTTATTGTATTTAACATGTCTTCTGCAGACATATAATTCTAATTATATCTGTTTTTCATTGTATGAGGATGTTTCTAAATGTCAGAGATTCTTCCAATTCATTAACCAGATTGGCGGTATTTCTGATGGGTAGGTATACGCATTTTACTAAAACTGTTGATTTTTGACACTGACATGTGTCATTTACAAACTACTTATGTTATAAACATTGGAATTTGTCAACTGGTTTCCTTAGTTCCTTAGCCTCTGCGATTAGTTTACTTTATATATTATAGTGCCTTTATCTATAAATCTATACAAGATATAATAAAAATTTTAAGTGTATTAGATGGAGAATTTTATGTTCTTCAATATTTAATAAAAGAAAAACTCCCAAAAAAATATATTTAGAAGAATTTTTCTAAGAAACTACTACTTCCGGCTGTTCAATTCTTACCAAAACCTTTTCAGCTCTTCCCAGGAATATCAGATTGAGGAAACTGTAGTTAAATATTTTTTAAGTCTTATAGTTTTTGAGGAATCGTCCCTCCAACATCCATACATACACACACACACACACACATACACACGCACACATACACACATCCACACACACACACATACACACATACACACACACACGCACACACAGACATCATTTTAAAAATGTTATAATCGGATTCTAGGGACCTTAAATCGTGCTTATTCAATAAAATCTTGATTTGCGAATTTTAGCATGAATCCAATACCTCTCTTAGCGAGAGGTAAAAAATCATGTGGCAACCGTGGGTTTCAAATGATGGTGACGTAGGTGATCAAGTGATAATGTTAATGAACTGGACGTTTCTGTGGGAAAATTCAATGTTTGAAACTGAACCAAAAGAAAATAGGACTGAAGTGGGACATCACATTGAAGTCGAGGAAATTAATTTGAATAAAATTTATTTACACGAACATACGTAGCAAACTGTATTAAATATTTATAATAAGTGCGTAGTTTCATAATATTTCCGTTATGAGAATCCAACTCTGTGTTTAGCAGTGAAACTATTCACAGTCTTATTTATGTGGAGTGAAAATTTGGGTTTCTTTGTCAACTTAAGTGAAAGTCATTCCAAAGGTTTATGGCGATCCTTTGGGTTTCGATGAAACAGAAGTATACAGTTAAGTTTGAATAGATTACTGGAAAATAGATCATTTTTAGAAGCATGGAAAACTATGTAAAATAAATTTGTAACTATAATGTAACATGTAACGTTGTATTTTCATATTATGCGTAAAATTAATACTAAATTATTATGAAGGTCATAAAAGAGTGATAAAAGATACATTAATATCAAAATTGATGTTAATGGAAAATAAATTATAATATTTTATTTCAACTATCTTACTTTATTTACTTTGTATTACATAAGGCCTTGTTTAAGTATTAAGACCACTTTACATAGTACCGCTATGACCCGAGGGCTTCTGGTCGCCCGCACTGTAAACGGTTCTTTACACACGGCTTCTTATTTTATAGTCTCAGTACAGCTAGAGGCTGATGAAGCACTTGGTGCTTTGAGCAAGTGTAAAACCACTTGTATTTTATGGGAGTACTTAAACAACAAGTAAATTACACTGGTTACGTGGGATGCGGTTAATTGGAATGGTGAAGGGATGGTTTGGAATGTTTTAAATTTTATATTTATAAGTTTATCTGCATAGAAAGTGCTTTTATTATATTTATGCTTGTTCTTGTCAAATCAGTTAACCATAAATTTCTGAGATAAATGTGTGATGTGAAAGGCGTTTTTTTTTTAAATAGCAGCCGGTGGGTCTTGTGAAATTTGAGAAGAAATTTTAATGAGTTCTGATAAATTAGGAGTTTATTTTTAATCGCTTCTTTTTTACACCTAAGATATATTGTAATTTAATACCGCTACTTATCTAAAGTTCGGTTGACACAGTGATTTTTTTGTCACTTTGTATTTAAATTAAAAATCTGATGTGCCCAACACACTATCTCCCGCAATTTAACTTTTATTAATTTAAATACATTTCTACAAATTTATTGATGCTGGAATAGTTATTTACGTATAGAGGGCCGAAAGAAAGGGTTTACGCCTGCGGACGAAATTTCTCCAAGGGCGTAAACCTCTTTCGGCCTGAGGTAAGTACAACGTTTTACGCACAACTGAAACCAAATGAAACGTAATTTTTAATTGCACGACTAAAAGCTTTTTGCTATGTAAAAAATATTAGATGGCCAGATGGCTATGCCAAGAAACATTTAGGCGATGCGTTGTATTGGTAACCATTTGTTTTGTGTAAACAAATAATTAAAAATGTCAAGCATGGAGCTTCAACCCGAATATGATACTGAAATTTCTGAAAAAATTCTGCTAGAAGCTAATGAAGATTGATATGGTGATATATCAATATTAAATATTAAATATATCGTCATCATTACCGATGTCTACATGTGTTATAGATACTGGCTCACCCAGAAATGAGTAATATGCCGTGATATATTTATTTATATTTTATTTATCAATATTATTCGTATATATTTTTTACCGCCCGGCGGGCTTTTGCTTTACACTTTACCGCCCGCCGGGTGTAATCTTTCATTTTCCGCCATGGTAACTAAAATGTAAACAAACAATTACAATACAGTTGTGCGTAAATTATATTACGTTCCTTTTCAATCGTATAATATGACTATAACTATAATTTTACTTACTATTTTCTTTTTAAAACGTTACCATTATTAAGTTAAAATGACAGGTATTTTTGACAGTGATATTTATTTGTCAGTTACAAACATTTGAAATCTGAACTGTGTAAGTAACTAAGGATTAGGATCCTCCACTATATTTTTTTTATATTTTTTTACAAAACTTCATCTAAACTGAAAGTGATATGTAATTTTAGAAAGTCTTTATTGTTATTCGTTAAGCCGTAATAATTTTTTTAATATGCTGTGACGTAGATATAAAAATGATTTTGTTCTCAATCAGTGGATTTTGCTAATAATTGAAGTCATATAAATTTATTTTTTTCAGCACTTATAAAATGTATAAATATGTTAAAATAACCCTTGTGGTCAATAATTGGAAATATGGGTGGATAATAAGTAATTTAATGTAATAATTAATGAAAATATTACGTATATATTATAGTCCAAGATTTGATTACCACTGGTAGCCTATGTCATTCAACATTTCTTTTGTTTTATTGTTGTTATTTTCTGCATTTATATACTTGCAAAGTTGCAAATGGATTCCGTATTTCAAAAAGGCGATAGCAGAAAGTTTGAAAGTAGTAAGAATTTGGAATAGAATAAATGTGTGACGTAGATATAGAGATGAGCGTTAAGAGGATCCCACACACACACACACACACTCTCTCTCTCTCTCACACACACACACATACTTACATACATATATACATACACACACAATAATCATCATGAAAATATTAAAATTGGATCCTTTACCAAAATTTCGATATGCGATTTTTAGCACGATTCCTATATCTCCCTTAGTGGGAGGTAGTAAAGAACCAAATATTATAGAAAATAATAATTATAGCGTCAATGCATAAAAATATTAATCAAATTACCATTTAATTGCTAAATTACAACTTTCAATCCTTCATATAAATAACTTTAAATAAAAGTCCCAATTTTTTCGCAACAAGTTCATAAATAATTCACATTAATTGGCATCTGACATGGACAAATTTCATTAAAATACCCATAGCGCAATATAGATATCACTCCGTCGCATGCCGCAATAAATAATGTCACATGGTTGAACGAGTTACAACACCTCAGTCACAGTGTTGGTAGCCCTGTAAACTAAACTCTGCTCTTAGGTTGGATGTTGGCAGCATTTCCTGCAACAGTGCAAAAATACCAAACCGGTACGCAGAGAGCAAGAGTCATTTGTTTAAGTGAGCAAAAAATTGCTAATGGATGGACGATAGGCTGAAATTCTTGTTTTAAGATAGAATGAATTACGAGCCCAATCTCATAATAAATTCAATTCGCCTGGTTTACATTTTCAACAAATTATAAAATCTACACCAATGATTAGAGATTTATACAAAATTCTTTCGACTACATTAAATAAAGACTTAAAAATTTAAAAAACTGTCGGCCAAATAACGTGATAATAATTCGAAATCGTTATTTACATATAGAGGGTCGAAAGAAAAGGTTTACGCCTGCGGACGAAATTTGAAGCCCGATGCGTAGAGGAGGACTTTTATTTGTCCAAGGGTATAAACTTCTTTCGACCCGAGGTATGTACAACGTTTTACGCACAACTGCAATCAAATGAAATAATTTTAAATTATTTTTTAAATACATTTAAAGCTTGTTGCTATATAAAAATATTACGTGGCCAGGTGGCCATGTCACAAAACAATAAGGCGATGCGTTGCATTGCTAACTATTTGGTTACATGAATATTTTTTAAAATGTCAAACTTGGAGATTTGAGACAATTTCTGAAGTAATTCCTTAAGCAATTCTAATAAAATCTAGTGAAAATTTAGCAGAACTAATATCATTTTTTAAAAATAAGAACCTGATTACATTTTCAGTTGTATTTTTGATGTTTTGTTTACCAGTAAGCGGGCTCTTTCTGTATTTTACCGCCCGCATATGCTACTTTACCGTCCGTAGGGTGTAATCTTTCAGTTTCCGCCATGGTAACTACGATGTAAACAAACAATTTTAAAGCAGATGTGCGTAAAATATTTTAAAGGTTATCTCCTGTCCAGAAAGCTTCAACAAAATTCTTTTGGATACTTTAAATATAGGCTTCAAATGACTGGTAATAATAGTTCGACCAGTATTTTAAAGGTGGATTTATAACTAACACAGAACATAGAATATAATTTAGCACAAATTAATTTAGCATAAAAAACAGAATTTTGTCAGGGGGTTTTATAATTTTACACAAAATATGGTGAAAATAAGAAGTAAAAGAAATTTCGGCAGATTTGATTTCCAGCTGGTGTTATTATTTGGTTTTGTTATTTATGATGAAATTTATACAAATAAGTTTGATATCGTCCATATTAACCAACAAATGACTGACACCTGTTTCAACCTCATAGCGGTATTAAATATTAATCGAACTACCACGAAATGTTACGAAGATGTATGTAGGACTCATAGCACAGACATAGAAAATTGAACATTATTGGTCAATTCCTATGATGTGCTAAATTATGTTCTGTGCGCTGTGTCTTTTATAAATGGATATATTATTTTCCGTATGACCAAATTACATGTATTCTATGCTAAATTATGTTCTGTGTTCTGTGTCAGTTATAAATCCACCTTAAGGGTTATCTTCTAGTCTAGATTTAGCATCTATCGCAGTGGCGTAGCTAGAAATTTTGGGCCCTTAGGCAAAAAATTATAGAACGCTTTATTTGATTTGGATGAAATTTGGTATGATAGTTCATATGGTTATAAGTCAAGATGATACTTGTTATTAGTGAGCCACTAGTGTATGAAACTTAGGTGTCCTAACATTAATTAGACTGTAACTTTTTAATGGCCATGCTGATAACGTGAAATTATTTTTTTTCAGAAACATACATTCAATAGTAAACTTTTCTCTCTGTGAAATTTGTGATATCTGTTACGGTTCACACACAAAAAAAATAAATCTGAGTGTCTGCACCGCTAAGTTTTTAAAATAAATTTAATCTAGCAGTCTGTCCAAATGCCAAACGTCTAATTTTTAATGACAGTAACGAGTTGTCAATCTTCACAACTTGTTTAGGAATAAGCTAAAATTGTAATTGTCTTATTTACAATAATGATAGTAAAATATTATTAGGCCGAACAAACGGATGTTACTAATTTTAGAATATTGCGAAGAAAATTTTTGACAACCCATAAACAATTGTTACTATCATTAAAAATTAGTTGTTTGACATTTGGATAGACTGCTAGATTAAATTTATTGAAAAAAATCACGGTGCAGTCATTCAGGTTTTATTATTTTCTGTGTGAACCGTAACAGATATCACAAATTACACAGAGAGAGAAAAGTTTACTATTAAATGTATCTTTCTGAAAAAAAATAATTTCACGTTATCGGCGTGGCCATTAAAAGTTACGGTCATCCAAATCGATTTAAGCGTTCTGTTATTATAAGCAAAATTAATTTTTTTTTTTTTTTCGAAGAACTTTGAATTCGAATACTGGCTAAATGGTATACTTTCCGGTAGAAGCAACTTTGGTTAAATCGTCTTATTTTAGCCTCAGGAATCTGTGGTTAAGCCATGTCCCCCTATTTAAGAGACACCCTGTATATATTACTTATAAGTGTCATATGAGCATAGATAATTATGAATTGAAAATTCATTTATGTCCATTTGAACCGCTGTCACTTAAATACAAATCGAAATTTTGACATCAATATTCAATTACTTTTTACGTTTCATTTCGATACGATATTGTCACTCTAAGGAACACTTTAAATTTAAACATTAACAGTGCGACTGGGCTTAATTTAAAATTAAATCTGTACGTGTACATATAAAATATCAAAGACGGATTCGTCAAGCAAGAAATTTATTATTACTTTTCTAATATATAAAAATAAAAATGTAATGAGCCCTTAAAATGCTTGGGCCCTTAGGCATTGCCTTGTCTTGCTTATGCATAACTATGCAATGAAAAGCAACTTTGTAAAAATACAATGCGTTCAATAAAATCTACCTTGCGTGATATATGGACCAATACTCGCAGGAAAATCTGCAAGGCTTAGGGATAAAAAAAAATTGGTTAGGTGGTAGAACAGCCTTGGCTGAAACTCGCCTTTGACGTTTGTCAATAAAGTTTTTTATTATTATTATTATTATTATTATTATTATTATAAAATACCTAATATATTTAAAGCTGTTATTACTAATAAAGGCGACGTAACCCAATATTAAATGGCGGAATACTTAAATAACACATTGAGTTTTTTTAAGTTTAAAATCTATATTTTCAACTAGTCGAAAGAAATTTCTCATCATTTGCGTAGGTTTTATAAGTTACTTATTGAAAACGTTAACCGGCCGAACTAATATGAGTTTGGGTTCATACTTTACATTAAAACTGAATTACTTTTAATGCGTTATAAAACTTTCTCTCCTTAGATTCTCGATTCCAATCTTGTATAACTTCCTCAGGTGGTCGGTACGCCTACGCACGCCACAGGTGTTTGTGAAAAGGTCGCGACCTTTTCCACACTACACCGCGATATATTAACTAAACACGAACAACCCAAATTTGCTGGAATAAATCATCCGGTCGCTGTTGACATGCGACCGAAAGTCAAAAGTAAGAATGATTGCACACTTAAGAAAGAAAGGATACGAAAATTTTTGTCAAGGACAAATGTTCACCCTTGAAGGAACAGGTATTTATTGTTAGCATCGTGCTAAGAAATCGGCCTAATTCACTATGCAAAATTGTTAAAATTAACAATCATTTTCAGTTGTTAAATTCAATGTCAGTTTCTAATTCAATATTACATCAAATTAATGCTGGGTTTATGTAGGCAACTAAATTAAAAAATTAAATTGTAAAACTAAACTAAACAAGTAGAAAGCATTGTTTTCAATAACAACGTTTATGCAACTTAACTGAGGAATTAAACTAATGAAACTAAATTAAGAAGTTCGCAATTTTCAACTTTTAGTTTAATTTTATATTTTCTTAGTTTTGCGACTGCCCCATTCGCGTACTTATGACAGATTTTCGCACCTAACCTATGAAAATGTACGATGATAACAAAGTTTCTGCAGAAAAGAACGACGAAATACTAATTGGACTTATTCAACAAATGGGGTATTCCACCATAACAACAAAATTAAGAAAATTTCAATTTAACATAAAGTATGGCTCAATAAATAATAGTTAAAACAATGAAAACATTTTTTAAATAATTACTTTACGAGATATTTCACATTTGCTAAAAGGGAAAATTGACGTCATACAATTGTTATCCTTCTCTCGCAGCGTACTTAGAGCAGTGTGTGTGAGAAAGACAAGTATAGAGGAAATGTGACGTTACACTGATTTCTCGAAAATAAAATACTCTGAAACTAGGAACAATTAAGATTTTTTAATACTATGAATTGCTTCAAAACTGAATGAAGTTTTATTTAAAATAATAAAAAAAATTGAGTGGAATACCCCATTGGTTACCATTTTTATTTTATCCTATATAAATATAATGTATCGCAATTTTACCTATAAAAGTTAGATTATACGAAATGTCAAACATAAAATTCTGAATTTTAATTTACTGCATAAACGACGTTATTTTAGTTTAGTTTTTTAATTTAGTGACTTAATTTAATTTCATAATTTACATGCTGCATAAACCCAGCATTTGTTGTTAAAATTTAACAATTAGTCGAAACATCGAGCTGTAATTTAACAATTGCATATCTCCCGTTGTTAGTATTGAACAATCGTTGGAAAAGGTATTTCTTGAAAATTTTATGTTAGGAAATGATCAACAAAAGTAAACTATTTATAAACTAATACATAGCCACATAACCAATATTTATATACGAGTATACAGTGCGATAATTAAAAATCTGGCCATAGGCGTTTAACATGGGAAAGTCCCCAATTAATTTTAGACAAAAATGATTCAACTAAAAGTTGTAGATAATTATATTCTACGCCTAATCGCTAAACAATTTTGCACGTTTGGTAGCTTGTAAAACCTAATATGAAATTCTACAAATATTGCTCAATTGTAGCGTTATCTATGGAATTAAAACAAAATTACAAAGAAATTTTTATTATTTGAACTGTCAGAAATTAAATTTTATATGTTACAAAATCTGAAAAAAATAGTAATAATAAAAGTTAAGTGCTAGTTTTAAAAATAGTAACTGTGTAGTGATTTAGGTGCAGAATTGAATTATCTGCAACTTTTATTTGAAAACCGAATTTCTGACAGTTCAAACGATACGCATTTCTTTGTAACTTGTTTCAATTTCATGGCTATCCTTACAAATGAGCAATATTTATACAATTCCAAATTAGATTTTACAAGTTACCAAACGTGTAAAATTAAAACTGTGATTTAGGCGTCGAATATGATTATCTATAACTTTTATTTGAAACATTTTTGTCCACAATTATTTGGGGACTTTTGCGCAAAGAAAAAATGTTTTCCCGTGTTAAACGCCTATGGCCAGATTTTTAATTAACACACTATATTTTTTAGAAAAGGTCTTAAAATGGGGTCATTAAAAAAATGTCGATTTCTTTATGAAATCAAGAAATCCATCTCATTTAATAAATATAGTAATATATAAAATAATTTGAAAGATGTAACTTTTCATTCATTAATTTGCTAATAAACTTTCGCAGTTGTAAACACGGATTATTTTTTCTTCCACACGCACATCCACATTTACGCTCCACACATGAAAAAGTTATCTAACCTTAAATTCTGACATCTGATAGCAAAATATACAAGAGAGAAGATTATTATTATTTTCTATTTCTTTAAAAGTACTAGTTCAGTATAAGCTATGTAAATAAAACATTTATTTAAATAAATACCAAACCAAACAATTGTAGGTAAAATGCATATATCCATCAGAAATACCGCCAATCTTGTTAATGAATTGGAAGAATCTCTGACATTTAGGAAGTTCCTCATGAAATGAAAAATAGATACAATTAGAATTGTATGTGTACAGAAGACAAGTTAAATACAATAAAAACAATATTTGGGTAAAGTTCTGTAATGTTTTTGTTATAAAATGACGGTTCGATAGCGAAGTGCAATACAATACTTATATAACATAAAATGGAAATGGCGAGATGTATTGTGCTGGCCACAACAGGTTTTTATTTCAAGTAGAACGATTGACAGCGTTAAAACACTGCTAGTCATCTCCTCGTTAATCACCTTTAATCACTTCTCCATTATCTTTATTTATATCTTTATATATATCATCACGGCATATCACCCATTTTTTTCGTGGCCGCGTGCCTGTCTGGTCGCGAACCCGGGGGAACCGGGTTCGATCCCGACAAGCGCCAAATATTTCCAATTTAAATGGCACAAAAGTGACCCCTGTGGTGCACACACACGGTAAAATATATCGTCATCATTACCGATTTCTACATGAGTTGTGGATACTGGGACACCCAGAAATGGGTAATATGCCGTGATGATATATTTTTTTTATATCTTTATATGTATAAACATCTGCTATCTGCAAAAAACAAAACACTTTCCGCATCTCTTGAAGTTGCCAGAGCATCTACGATCCGAAATCTCGCAAAATTGCGCACTTGTCTTGCTCCTTTCGCAAGCTCCCTAGCATAGCCAACTTAAAGTTTACCGGAGACGTTATTAGTCTCAGGATGGCACAGCACACAGCAAACCACGGCTCTATTGATTAAGACATAAAATAAAGCAGTGATAGGATAGGAACCCGCGTGCTGAAGGTCATGCACTCCTGTTTGTGTCTGCTGGAGTAAATACTATAACCTCGTCGTGGAAAAAATGATTTGCGCAAATTGAGATGGTGGGTAGACATTAAGACCAAGATATGGCACATTTCACTTTTTATTATTTCATTTCTTTGAATTGTATTTATTGAACGATTTGAACGTGCAGGGGAATTCTAATGCTGATAAACTCGGCTACCAAGAATTGCACATAAATTTCAAATCATTCACTGTTCATTGTTGTATTGTTTATCACAATCATTTTATATGTTACCTATACGAGGTGTGTCAATAAAATAACAGGATTTTTTTCAAGTTTCCTGTAAATTTCAACATAATTAGGCAAACCATTCGGCAGTAGTGTTTGACTGAAGTAGACCGCTCCTTCTTACGTGATGAGGGTCTATCTAGTACTCAAGTTTTCGAGCCGTTTAGAAGGTAAAAAGTAGTGGTGGGATCCGGATCCGGATAGTTTCGGTTTCGGATCCAAAAATATCCGGATATCCGGATAATTGATTGTTAAACTATCCGAATCTGAGTATCGGATTTTGGATCCAAATCTGAGTATTGGATTTTGGATCCGGATCCGAATATGAGTATGAGTATCGGATTTTAGATATGGAATTTCAGAATCCACATCGGTTCTCGGATTCGAATATTCTCAATATTGAACCCGATGATAATATTTGAATGTATAAGTATTATCATGGAGTTTCAAAACCAAATAAATCTGATTATGAAATAATCCACAATAAATTTTTGTTTGTTATGGTTAATAGAATTAGATCCAGAATTAAAATTCGGATCCGGATCCGTAAATAAAACATCGAATCCGGATCCAGATCAAAGTCCAGATCCGAATCCAAAAGGGATCCGGACTCAAATCTGGATCCGGATCCAAATCCGAATTAAATTTACGGATATCCGCTTCAATATCCGATCATCGGATATCCGAGGAACCGGATATTTTGAGATCCGGGTACTCGAATCCAAGTTTTGCCGGATCCTCACAGCACTAGTAAAAAGGGAAGAAAACCAACCAGAGACGATTAGCTCTCATTTATGATGAATTTAATTTATAAATTTACATTTAGAAATTTAAAAATAAAAATAAATATATCATCACAGCATAATACCCATTTCTGAGTGTGCCAATCTGTGTTGTACACAGATTTCGGTAATGATGATGACATATTTCTACCGTGTGTGCGTTTCCCAGGCGTCACCTTAGAAGCACTCATTGCTGGCGTGGAGAGAGCACCACAGGGTTCACTTTTGTGTCATTTAAAATTCGAAATTAGAAATTTTAATTTAAAATTTACAATTTTCTTTCTGGTTTATATTCGACTTTGAAATTCTGGTTCTGACCAATCAGTTTCTATCACGTGACTTGTCACTGCTTATCATTTGACGTTATCAATCAGTTCAGATTTTAGGAAGGTTACAATTATTTTTATAGCCATGAATTTGTTAGACGCTAATGAATAAGATGATTTTAATAATATCAGGAATGTTTTTTACTATTGTTGATTTGCAAAATACAGAAATAAAACAAACACAAACTTAAAAAACTTAGATAGTCTGTTAAGCTGTGGTTAGGCATATGAACACATTGACTTGACAACGGGCAGTATTATAATTTGTTTCTGAAAGCAAAATAACAAGATCATGAACAATTCTTCAAATATACTCCTAAGAGTGTGCATGTATCTAATTTCTTGCTATCCCTCGTTGCATTGAAATTACGCAGACGTTTTTATTTTTGTACAATTCATTTGCTGCGTCGTACAAATTACGATGTTTGCGAATACTGCATTTTACCAAAAAAAAAAAAAAAATCAATTTGTTCCTGTGAATCTATTTTCAAAATGTCAACAACTCACAAACAGAAAAGACAGCTGACGGATGAAGCAAAGTTATACCTTACCGCCATGTTTAATAGTTTTTTTTTCTCTTGCGATTGGTTGAATTTAATATTTATATTTGGAAAATTAAACTATAGTTATATTCCAAATTTAAATTTCAAATTCCTAAATTTCTAAGTCGTTCATAAACCATCGTATGCATTTTAAGTGAGTTGATATTTTAAAATCTAAATTATAAATATTTAATTCGTAAATTAAATTCATCATAAACCAGCCCTTAGATCGTCGGCCATACATGGATATCGTTTTTTTCGAAATCTCAGTTCATAAACCAGGAATACTACAAAGAAGTTTTGATAACCCTTTATGCACGGGTGAGAAGAAAAGGGCAGAAATATGAAAAACGACTCATGGATTCTCCATGAAGACAACGCCCTGTCTGTCAAGACATTTTTGACGAAACAAAAAATCACCGTGTTGGTACTCGACCGTACAGAATTGACCTATCGCCATGTGATCTTCTTATATTCATAAAATTTAAATGTGTTAAAAGGAAACAAACTCAAGCCCGAGATATAGTTATAGAAAAACCGACAGAGCTTATGAACAAGCTAACAAAAAAAGGTCTGCAGGCATTGCTTGAAAAAATGGAATATTCGCATGGAGTGGTACAGGGTTCGGAGATGAAAGTAATTGCGTAATTTTTTGAGTAGTCAATGTTCTAAGACCAATCCTGTTCTTTTATTCCCACACCTCGTTCTATTTGGCTTCTTAATATGTAGCTGTTAAATACAAACTACGACGGAAATATGAATGAAACCTGACATACATTTCACAGACCGTAAGGTGAATCGGAAACGAGTATATAGGCCCGCTTATAGAGGGTAAAAACTTTATGGGCATATAGTACTGACCAAGATTTGTAAAAAAAGTTCAACATTATACATTTATTTATAATTTTGTGTCAATTCCAGGGTATCACTACAAGTAAATAAGATTAATAAGATATCAAATTCGATTTTACAGCTTTCGAAACTTATAAAATAAAATCTGATTAGTGATTTAGGTGTAGAATTTTATTATCTACAATCTTCATTTGAAATATTTTTGTCTAAAATTAATAGTTAACTAAGTATAGCAAAATAAAAAATATGTTTTCTATATTTTTGAAAATCAAACAAAATTTAATTTGCAATGGTAGTAAATAAGTATACGTTGTCTTATTAAAAAATAACAGAGCGGACGTTTGAAATACCTATGTTATAAAATAAATCAATTGAGAGTGAAATTTTGTTTTATTGGATCTGTTGCCCAGGTCACGCTATTATAAATGAATTTATCTGAAAAAATATCATCTACGAACAAAAAAAAAAAAACAATAAAATCTCACACACTTGATTTATTTCATTCAATATATTCATATTTCAAACATCCGCCATTTTATTTTTTAATAATACAACATACTACTTGTTTACTACCATTACACATGAAATTTTATGTACTTTTCAAAAATATAATAAAATGTAGTATGTTTCATTCGAAACTTCAAAGTTAGTATCACATACACTGAACCGGAATTAATCAAACGCTTCTTGAAAAGACATCTTATTGTTCACATTGTCTATAGTAAATATGCTTATTTGAAGACAATCACTATGTCCCTTAATAACGAAGATAATTGCTGTTCATTGGCGCATGATCACCCTGTATATATATTTAACATTTACCGCGACCTGTTTATTTACTGCCCTGAAGGGACAATCTATTCAAATATATTCAAATAAGTTGTAACTAACTCTCGTCTAGGTAGAAATTTTCTCGTATTTCATTTGCATTCGAAACGAAATGTTTTAATTCTAGATGCAAGTGTCAGCCAGTTGATATATGTGCTGTTCACAGGAACTGCACACTTGTAAGTTTTTAGGTTAGCTTCCAAACCGGAAATATCTTTTCCGGATGTGGATTACCAACACCGAAGAGATATATGTTACCAGGAAAAATATAAAAGTTACTCAGCGAATATCTAAGTCGTACATCACAAACCAATAAATTAATTACGTTTTGAAAGATTACTGTGCTTTTTGATTTTTTATACACAACTGCATCAAAATTATTTGTTTATATCTTAGATACCAGGGCGGAAAATTTACCATTACGCCCGCCGGCTTTTTCCCCAGTTTTACCGCTCGCCGGGCTGTAAAAATGTGGAAACGCCCGGTAACGATACTAATCTTTATTTAATTACATGAATTTTAGAATTATTTCTTTAGTAATTTATAGAAAGTGTCTTCTGCATTGTCCAGACAGAGCTGCAAGCAAAAAAAAAAAATCGTGAACTGTTGCACCTGTGGTGGTAGCACGCACTTTAGAATTCTATCAAAAGAGGCATTTGTTTTCGCTTTTCGCATCGAAGCGAAAATTTGGTAGTATGCGTGTCTCGAAATATTCGCCTGCAAGCGTTCGACTTCAGGCGAAAGTGTCAAAGTAACGTCAATATTTTGCCACAGTTCTATTCACAGCCAATTTATATATAATTTATACATTTATTATATACAACTGTCATAATATTTTTTATTTTAATAGTATAAAATCCAATAAATTTCGAATCAAAAAACGAATATAGAATTCTAAAGTGCATGCTACCAAGATTCGTAAAAGTAAAATCGTATTAGCCTGCTTTCTATAATAGAATTCTAAAGTGCGTGCTACCACTACTGTAGTGGTAGCACGCACTTTAGAATTCTATCAAATGAGGCATTTGTTTTCGCTTTTCGCCACGAAGCGAAAATTTGGTAGCATGCATATTCGCCTGCAAGCGTACGACTCGAGGCGAAAGTGTCAAAGTAATGTCATTATTTTGCCAAAATTCCATTCAAAGCCTATTTTTATATAATTTATACATTTATTATATACAAATGTCATAATATTTTATTTTAATAGCATAAAATCCGATAATTCCCGAAATCAAAAGTGAATATAGAATTCTAAAGTGCATGCTGCCAAGATTCGTAAAAGTAAAATAGCATTCGCCTGCTTTCTATGATAGAATTCTAAAGTGCGTGCTACTACTACTGGACTAGACGAAATCTAGCGGACAATTCTAGCGGCCACTTTTGGAATCTACCTAACAACCACTGTCTACCAATTAGGAATTGTCAGTTAGGTATTGTTTTGGTTGGGTTTTTTAAAAAATACAAATTATAACAATACCTAACTGACAATTCATAATTGGTAGACAGCGGTTTTTAGGTTCTGTTCGAGAAGTGGCCGCTGTGCGCATGTGCGACATTTCACATTTTTAATATAACAATAAAATAAGGTTAATCTGGCCAGGTAATATGTTTATATAGCAACAAACTTTGCATGTATTTAAAAAATAATTTAAAAACATTTCATTTGATTGCAGTTGTGCGTAAAATGTGGTACATATCTCAGGCCGGAAGAAGTTTACACCCTTGGACGAATTTCGTCCATAGGCATAAACCGTTTCTTTCGGCCATCTATACGTAAATAACTATTTAGCACTCTCTTAGAGATAAATTCTCGTTTAGGAATTATTTTTTCCTTGGTGAATGTATTTTGATGTGACGTTGCAAACTCTTTCTTAAAGTGTGACTTTAAAAATCAGGTATGGCTAATAAGCAATCAAAAAGTTACACGTGATAATAAGGCAATAGAAGCGTCAAGAAACGTTTACTCATTTTCATGCCATTATGTTCATTTAATGAGCTACTTAGACTCCTGTATCTCATCTAGTTTTTATCGCCGCAAGAATTGCTTACTTAATAGCTATAGATTAATTCGTTAGAAATAAAATATGATACCTAATCTTACGCGAAAAACTCGGCTCAACTTTTCCAAGCATGACTTGTGTGTAAGTCAGTTTATTGTTGTTATAACATGTGTCACATACGTTTTCGGCAAAATTTGAAAGGACGATACTGAGATATCTATATTGAATCTGCTTATTACTACGACAATTAACATTAATATTTAATATAAAGCTAATGGTTCTTTTCTATGCGACAAATATTAATTCTGACTCTGACTTCTCACAATAGCCTTTGGCGAGTTTTAAAATTTAATTTTGCACACCTTATGAAAAATCACCTAACCGTATATTGGATGTGTTATGCCCAGTTGCACCCATACCACTTAAGAATTTAAGTTTAGTTTAGCCTTAAGTTTAGTTTTATTTCGTTGCACCGTGCGCTAAACTCTCCATAAACATCTTAAGGTTTCCATAAATTTAAGCCTCCGAAATTAACGGTTTATCTTGCACTTAAGTAAGTAGTGAGGTTATATTGAATGGAAACAATTTTAATTTCTATCAGAATCATTGAAGTTATTGATTTTTTTGTCGATGATGACGATTTAGATGTATTGGATTTAATTTTATGCGGAATACCAAGGCAAATATACGACAGATCTGATCATTTTCATACTCTTTCTGATCATGCTTTTTTTCAACAGTTTCGATTAACCAAATATACAGTATTACAATTACTAATTTTAATAGAAAATAATATTGAATTTTATAACGACATGTAAGTATTGCATTCATTTTTCCTGTTTTACTTATTAATTTAATTAGTTAGCACTTCGTGTTCGCTTTCTTTTTTCTAAAAACAATGAATATATTTAATTACACTTCAATTTTAAAAACTATAATTTTATTTGAATCGAACTTACCAATATAACCTCCAAACTTTAACACAAACAAAATCTCTAAATATTATTTTTCTTGTTACTAAAAGTAGAATTTAAACAGCTTAAAAATATATAAACTCCACTTACTTAAGGTTATTAAAAAAAATATATGTGTGCAACAGTCGATAAAAATTAAGTGATACTTAATGTAAGTTCAGTTTTATTAAGTGTAAAGCTAAGAAACGTCGGTGCAACCGGGCATTAGAGATTTAATCTCAAAATTGCCTGTCGAACAACAAGGCAGTGCTTGGAGGCAAAAACATACCACTTTTACCCCGCGAAAACAATCCTCCTAACGAACCTAGGAGCGACCTATTGGAACCCGCAGAATAGTATGTGACATCATCGAAATTTTTGGATACTAAATTAATGGCAGCCACTAGGACATGTCAAATATGTAAACGTCAAAAGTCATCGTTTCATTAACATATAAAGGTATACTCACACTTAAATTTTATAGTTTAATTTGAAAATGTGTGAAATATAAGCGAATTAAAAAAAAAGAACGTAATATACATCAAAAGTGCTGTGTTAAAAGGGGGACAAAAACAACAAAAATTCAAGACAAAGTTGATCGACTGAACGTATGAAAAAGAAATTTAAAAATACCGCAAAACTTTAATCTGATAAATATATCTTCTTGCACTTCATAAAAAGAGATTACAAAATTTTGTACGTATACATTATGTAGTTTTAATATTACTACTGAGAGTAATTATTGATAAATAAAAATTATAGATTCATTGACTTTACTAATATTTGTCCCCGTAGACACAATTCCAAGCTAGAATGACCATAAGTCAAGTAGTACCTAATGAAACCCGAAATTACGAATTGTTGACCCTCAACTATGTTTCTTGATAAAGGTTTCGACTGAACAAACTTAAAAATCGTATTGAGTTGTTCTGTAACAATATTATGGGCCAGAAAATCCTCATTCAGAATGTAAACAAATTGACATGTCCTATAGTATTCTGCGGGACCCAATTGGAACTTTTTAGGCGTATTTACAAGAAAGGTGTGAGATTATGTGTAGGAGATCCAAAAAGAAAACAGGATTTTTCAAAAGGTACGCAAAATAAATCCTAAAACTCGTCAAAAATTATGAACTAAACTTCGTTGAAAAGAAGTATTTAATATAAAGCTAGAAGTCCGTTTTCTTTTATACGACGAAGATTAGTTCTGACTTAGCCCATGAGTCTTTGACGAGTTTTAACGTTTGTTTTGCAAACCTCATGCAAAATCTTTCTCCTAATTGTAGGGCACCTACTTTAGTAATCTAACATTGCCCAAATAAGAGAGCAGTAAGTGCAAAAAACCGAATTTAATTTTTTGGACTATTATTAATCTGTAGAGGTCGCAGATTCTGAATCAGTGGGCAAAAATGCAGTAAATGCAATAGTTTTCGAGATATAACATGAAAACACTCTGCAGTATCTGCACAATTATTGGCCTCTTTCATAAATAAAATCACAGTATCTATTAAATTTTTAATTAAAACACAGTAACTACATGTAGTTACTGAGTTTTTGGTTACTGCTACAAATCAGAAACTCAGATACTGCGTTTTAGCTTATGATTCTGTCAAATTTCAATATGTCTGTTTGATGTTTGTTTTACTAAGCTTATAATTTTTCAGCAGTTTGTTATTAATAATTTAAATAATTACATAACGATTCATTTATTAGCATTAAATTATTGTACAAAAACTTCATTTGTAGGCGACTGGCTTTTATTAAACCTTCTTCAGCGAAAAAAGTGACAGAAGAACCTTCAAAATTGCAAGAACCCAAATGAATTGACGGCAACACAAAAAAAGCAATCTTAAAAATTCTAGAGCCTTTAATGATTAAAAAAGTTATGTATAATTAAATAACAAATAAATAAATTACGTGAAGATTTTTCTTTAAATAAATAAATATTTTCAAGTTGAATTCATGGTAGTTATCGTGTTTACGCAAATTCACACTATCTGATTTATTTTTTTACATATGAACTTCAACTTTCCTAAAATTAAGATTTTTAAAAACTTTAACAAAAGAACCCACAACCATACAAAAAATTAAACAAATAATGTTTTGAATAACAAAATGACAACCATTCGAACTTGAATCGTTGATTACTTAAAAATTCGTTTTTGCAGATTCTACATTCTTGCTTATGAGGGCAGTACACATTGTTGTATATCTTTCTTTTCAGTTATGCTACAATGCTATAAACATTTAGACATATAAACCTGTCAACGCATTATTTGCGTGACTGGGCTATCCGCAGAAACATCTTAAAATTCTACAGATTTATAATACTTATATGTCAGTAAACCTGAGGTACTCCTCGAAGACATTATCATCTCACCTGCAGGTTGCTGTATCTCTCTTCCAAACTTCTCCACCGCCTCCTTCCACAACACTCCCGCCGCACCCTGCATCCCCGTGCCAAGAACCTGCACCAGCACCCCTACGATGACGACCACCCATCCCCATCCGCCCTCTGGGTAGTAGTGCTGCTTGAGGGTGAGCAACTGCCGCAGGTCTGCCACAAGGCGCGAAGCGAGGGCCTGTCGCGCACTGCCCCCACCTGACCCACTCGCGACGCCGCTGTCATGCCGAGAGAGGGATAGTTGTGGCAGGGACCTGGAGCGGTATGGACGGGGGAGGGGGTCCGTCGAGGAGGAGGATACATCGTCGGGAAGCATGGTGGTTACATGGTGCGGGGGTGGGGGGGATTGTTCACCTATTGCGGAACATTGGAAACGATGTTTTGGTTCTTATTATTGCACTAGTTTTAATATGTTTGTTCACTAGTAGAATCATTCGTATTTTTTGTTTTAAACACTAACTTTCATTATGTATTTGTTTTAATATTTTAGCGTTCTGAAATATTTATACCTTAATATCATCAATATGAAAAATTAATTTTATTCAGTGAGTTCAAAAAAATCCTAACTCGGAGTAGGGTATGAACAAAAAAACGTATGTCAATTTGAAAGTATTTAATTTAGTGTCAATTTGGCATGAGATATTGTCTTGTTGATTGTTATCTAAAGAAATCAAAGCTTTTCTTTTTGAATCCTTATTTTAGAAATAGAAATAAGGGGTCTATTCAGAACTCAATATTTGTGTTGTCGTTATGGTCTTTATGGTTGTTATGTACTGTAAAGATTGTTAAAATCAAATTTGGTATTCTCAGAACTGAAGGTGGTTACCGTCAACAATTGTTACGTGTTTTGACAGTCTTGAACCGTCGTGGACGAAAGTTACTTTTGACGTAAATACATATTTCTTTGAAAATATTATATTCTGTGGTAGGTATTCGTGAAAACCTTGTTATTTATTCTGGTGCTAATATGTGCTTTTTCTTCAATCAAAATAAAAAAAATCTTTTCATAACTTTTCAGTCACGTTGGGATCAATGGTAGGAATTAACATACCCGTTCTAAATAATTTAGAAGTTTTCAAATATGACACAAATGTCTTTAGTTGTTCTGGCAGAATGTTTGCATTTTAAATATAATTGGCAACACATTATTAAAAGAATAAAGCGTTGACATATAAGGTTAGCTTAAGTTCATATATGCATAATGAAGCTAGCTATTGTCAAATAATCTGGGTCATTCACAAGTATTATTTTGTAAAGATTGTCAATAATACCGACGTAGGTTCTGAATTGACAAATTCATAAAGATTGTAACAAATGTCTTTATGATAACAATCTTCATATCCGTAACAACCTTTATGACTGTGTTTCTCTGAATAGGCCACTAAATTAGAAAAAGGTGAATGGCAATTTTTATATCCTTCTTTAGTAACTTTTCTCCTTAAAATTACATTTCACGATCTCTTTTGACAAATTGACTTATGAAATGAACAATAATCAGACATACGTTTCTCTGTTCATAGCATACTCCTAGTGATTCGGTCGAGACAAGACGAGACAATGAATTTCTCGTCTCGTCTCGTCTCGACCGAATTCATAAAATTACGTCTAGTCTCGAAATTTTTCTCGTCTCGTTTAATAAAGTCCCGTCTCGGCCGAGATTCTCGGCAAGATTTCTAGGCGGATATTTAATATGTATATTTTGGTCCCATAAACTAATTATTAAATTTGTACAATTTTGTATTAATAGTAATTTGAACAAAAAGAATAAATATTTGTTGTTTTATCAGTCGAAATTTGATGTAACCTAAAACTTGTGCAAATTTTATTGTTATAATTTTATTAATTTAATATTTATCTAGCATTTTCTAATCTGTTATATAACATTAAAAAGAAAATAACGCTAAAAATCTTAGCTAAAGCCGGGATTACATGATGAAGTTTTTATTTTAAAGTGACTTGAACCGTGTCTTTATAAGTGACCCTACAAGTGTACTTACACGATCAAATTTTGCGTGAATTAAAATATCCAAGTGTCAAAATGACAGTTGATAGTTACTTGACAGTTATAATTTGTAGGGACTTTTAAAAAAAAGTACCGAATGTTCCAGTTTTTCTTTAAAAGTTTTTCGTTAAAAGTCTATTAATTTTTCTCTCTTGCACTCATATTAATGTGCAAGAGAAAAATCTTTTCAAGTCACTTGAAACGACAAACTTCATCGTGTAATGCACGCTTAACAAATTCTGACAGATAAAATGTCAAATACTTTATTACTTTTTGTTCAAAAATGACATAGCTAAATAGAAACAGATATCACTAAAAATATGTTAAATTTCACCCGTTTGCAAATATAACTCATGAGAAAAATAACAACCGAGAAATCTCGAAACAGTTTTCGAGAATCGAGATTTCGGCAAATATATCACGTCTCGTAAAATATTTTTTATATTTCTGTCTCGTCTCGTCGAGACGAAAAATCTCGAGTACGAGACGAGACGAGAATCGAGAAATATTTCGTCTCGACAGAATCACTACATACTCCGAATTAGGTTTTTTTCCTGAACAAACTGTATTATTGAAAGTAAACTTGTAAATAAAAAATTAAATATAATAAAGCTCTGCTATTCTGGAATAATTAAAACTGGCTCAATTCGAATTAATGAAAAATCCGGATTACTGGAGTAATATTAAAGAAAAAAAGTAAAGGCGTAAAGCCTCATTTCCACAAAATATTTTAATGCTTAATGCATAATGATTAGTGCATAAGACGTACTGCATTATGATAATTTGCTAGGATACCATATCCAGCTACTATGTTTAGTGACTAATTCAACAGAAATGTCACAATATTTTCCCATATTAGTTGTTGTTTAGCAGACTGCCTGACTAGTCAGGGAAATACAACTTTCGTTCCGCATTTTAGGCGCGAAAATAGTGCTATCGCCCCTGTTTGAGAAAAAAAATTATTTATAAATCTTTGATAATCGATTTCGGCTTATGGATGGCCTACAAAGTCAAATAGTTAAGAGAAGAGAATGTCAATTAAATAATGTGAAGGAGACAGATATTTTTTCTGCAAATGCCAAGAGATGGGTTTGTACTGCGAAGTTAAATACGAAAAATTCCACGCCGTACAATCCTATAGCGTTCAAATGCTATGTCGTTCAATTCCCACGCCGTTCAAAGTTTCCCCCACCAGCTATCCCATAGCTTACAAAGGAGTATAAAATGAGTTACGATTAGGTTATGTTTTGGTAGTATTTAAAAAAAAAATGTACTCTGGAGTGTACTTGTCAGCCATCTTGTCTAACGGTGCACGTGCGTTTTGTAGATTTAAACGTTATGAAACTGAACGAAGTGAGAATTGAACATGTTGATGAATGAACATTAGGACAATGCGTGTGTTCCCTTTGTAAGCTATGGGATAGCTAGTGGGGGAAACTTTAAACGGCGTGGGAATTGAACGGCATAAGATTTGCACGGTATAGCATTTGAACGCTATAGAATTGTACGGCGTGCTACGTACTCCTCTTAAATATGGGAGGATGAAAATATAGAATTCGTTGCGGATAGGAGGCGCCTATACAACAATACACGACATGCGATCCGGATTGGGGTATCCGTGGTCAGTCCCGATTACAATGAACATTATATAAAAATCTATATTTTTAAATTTTATCAGTATTATAAGGATATCGGAATTAATGGAGCTTCGGATTAGCGGAGCTTTACTGTACTAGGATTATTGCCTCATACTCCACAAATAGCTATTTATTTAGTATTCAAGTGGGGACTATTGACAAAAAGACAATTATACTTTAATTCAAGTAATAAATCAAAATTTGCAGGAATAATATTGGATTTTTGTCACGGACGAGGCAAATAAACCAGAAATATTAGATATAATTTTATTATAGTTTAGTAGAGTAGAAAGATAACGGTTTATTCTACATAGGATGTCTCAGAAATATGGGAATACGACTTAATCACAGATTCCTGGGGCCAAAATAAGACGATTTAACTAACCTTACCCTTATCCGAAAGTGCACTGCCGTTTAGACAGTATTCTCCTTCAAAGTTCTTTAAAAAAAAAAAATTGCTTGTAATAACGGAACGCTTTGTTCAACTAGAATGAACAATCCATATGAATATAAATCATCTTTTAAGGTAAATAAATAAATATAGCATCACGGCATGTTACCCATTACTGGATGTGCCAGTATCTACAACACATGTAGATATCGGTAATGATGACAATATATTTTACCGTGCGGGCGCTTACCAGGCTTCACCTCACAGGCACTCATAGCTGGTTTGGAGAGTGCACCACAGGGATTACTTTTGTGCGATTAATAAATTGTTATTATTAGCGCTAATGAATGAAACTTGGATGATAACTTTTTAATGGCAAAGTCAATAACGTAAAATTATTGTTTTTCAGAAAAATACATTCAATAGTAAACTTTTCTGTCTGTCCGTAAATTGTGATATCTGTAACGATTTAGACAGAAAAAAAATAAAATGTAAGTGACTGCGCCGTGTAATTTTTAAAATAAATTTTAACTGGCAATCTACCCAAATGTTAACCAACAAATTTTTAATGACACTAACAATTATTTATGGGTTGTCTAAAATTTCCTTCGCAATATTCTAAATCTACTATATATATCCGTATCTTCGGCCTAATAGTATTTTATTGCCATTATTATAATAAGACGATTAAATAGTGTTAGAGTACTGTTAAACAACTTAAGAAAATTGACAACTTGTAAACAATTGTTACTGCTATTAAAAATTAGATGCTTGTCATTTGAATAGCCTACTCGATAAAATTTATTATGAAAATTAAACGGCGCAATCTCTTAAATTTTTTTTTTTTCTAAATTGTTACAGTTAATCACAACTTACGCGGATACAGAAAAATTAGCTACTGAATGTATCTTCCTGAAAAAAATAATTAAACTTTATTGACTTTGCCATTAAAAAGTTATGGACTAATCATGGTTGTGACATTCAAGTTTCATACATTAGTGGTTCACTAATAATAACAAATACTATCTTAAAAATGAAATACAAGCCCCGTCGCACATCAGGTCGCCCACTTGTTAAAACTTCATTCATCATGACTTAACTAATAGAATTTGTTATAATAATTAAATAAATCTTTACTTTTTATTTAAAATGATGATTTTTCATCATTATAACGTAATTTTAAATTAAATTTTTAGCTAAAGATTAAAAATGTAATGATGTAAACATATCTTGCTATGTGTCATTTGAATCATAAAATGTATAAATAATAATAATAATAATAATAATAATAATAATAATAATAATAATAATAATAATATATCATCACGGCATATTACCCATTTCTGGGTGTGCCAATCTGCTTTATCGCAGATATCGGTAATGATGATGACATATTTGTACCGTGCGGGCGCTTACCAGGCGTCACCTTACGTACCATTTAAAATTCGAAATATTTGGCGTCGGTCGGGATCGAACTCGGTACCCCCAGGTTCGCGACCATTCAGGCACGAGGCCACGGGACCTCATCACAAAATGTCTGTAATATTAATAAAAATTGGCTATAATTTATGTTAGTTATTATTTATTTCATATATTAACTGGTTGACGAACTGATGTGCGACGGGGTTCGTATATCCTTATGGATTGTCGTACTAAATTTCATTCTAGTTGAGCAAAGTTTTCTGTTATTATAAGCAAAATTATTTTTTTTAGAAGAACTTTGAAGCAGAATACTGGCAAAACGGAGCACTTTCCGATAAGGGTAAGTTTAGTTAAATCGTCTTATTTTGAGCCCAGGAATCTGTGGTTAAGCCATGTCCTATTTCTGAGACACCCCGTATTTAAAACTCCGTATTTAAAAATATTATGTCGACCAATTTTAGAAAAATCACGCGAAAAATCGTTTTTTTTTTAACAAATATCTCTTCACCAATAAGCGTTAGGGCAAAAACATTTATTGCGAATAAAATTCCCTACAACCTTTACCTAAAACATTTTTTTCTATGAACAACTGATAGCTAGTACAGCGCTTCAAACACAACAAATTTTGGAAAATCTCCTTAATGCCTAGTTTGGATCATTAGCAGTAAATAATCATGTACTCAAATCGGTCAAGCAGCCGATACACGTCATTAATAAAAATTGAATAAAAGTAACTAGAAGTATGACGTCGTGTCCTGGTACGTTTACATACGTTTTAGAATCATTATGAAAAGAGTTAAACAGATTGCATACAATCTTATTTGAAACTGTTACAGAAATACAGATGACAACTCTCATCTTTCTACCTACTGCTGTACCGCTAGAGTTTCAGTTTTACTACAAAAATCTGTATTATCGACATGTTCATGAACTGTCACATTTGCAAAACAAATACTATATTTTCGTCACTGTTCATTTGTATTTAAATTATTTTATAATACTAACCTTATTCATATTTATGTATGTCATATCAAGACAATAAATAAAAGTGAGCCGAATTTCAAAGAAATATACCGAATTTTTCTGATTGATTAGAAGTGCTATATTTGGATTTTGCAGATTTTGTGTTTGTGTTAACGGTCACATTGCGTCGTTGCGTCGAGTTTAACGTAACTTTATTATAAATAGACCTTTACAACGCACAAAAATGTTTCAAACAAAATACAAGTATTTTTCAAATTGTCAAATAATAACTTTGATATGGTAGAAATGAAATGGCAAAAGACTTACGTCATCAAAAAATATATATTTTTCAATTTTAGTTGGTTTATCTTCTTACTAATGATTCGAGTTTGCGCAGTTATACGATTTTGGTCAGCTCTTTTGTTACAAATTAACCTTGTAATTTGGAAGTGAAATTGTCATTTTCTGTTATATATATGATTGACGAATTTTCATCTGAAGAGTCGTATGAATCGGGGGAATTTTCTTCTAGTGATGAAGACAATCTGGAAATGTTTGGCGAAAATCCGAGGTCAAAGAATGAAAATTATTTAGAAGAAACAGTAATAGTAATCATGCACATACATAGATGTCATTATTTTTCATTCCAAATTTCATGTGATTTATTTAACTCGCCAAGTAAAGTCCACGCACCTGGTGACAAAGAAACCACGTGAACTTACAGAATATTGATATTTTGAATTAAAATTTATGACATTTGTAAGTTATGGACATGATTACTAGATGTCATTCTGAAACGGGTGCCCATATCTGCTTGTCAAGATTTGCTTATTTGCTCCTCTCTAAAAATACATATTTTAAAGATTGATAACAAGAGAAATATTCGAAAAAAAAATACCTTTAAGCTTTAAGCATTATTATGAATGTAAACTGACAACCAAGTGACAATAGTGACAGGATGCATATTCGATCGATGTAAAATTTAATGTAAACATTGTCATGCCAACGTATAAAATAAAAATAAACTATAATTATTTCAAATAATTTCAAATTCCGTAAAAGGAATAGGGATTGACTTTGAAATACTTGTAAATTTCATTAATATATACTTTTCTTAGCACTAGTATATTTCTTTCTTCTGTATTTAAAAATAAATAATTTTTACAAGTTATATTTCATTTTATAAAGTTTTTTTCAGATCTATGACGTAAGTCTTCTGCCATTTCATTTTCACTATAGTATAAACATACAAATTTTCAATGTTGCCAAGTGTAGCAACAAATCAACGAATAATATGAAGTAGATATACATTCATGCCATATGCGATAAGTAATGAATTCTACTATACTATACATCTTAATAATAATTATGTAAGGCCATACACTTTTTAACGGTTAAAAATTATTGAAATTTTATTTCATTTTTCACTATTAGCTTTTACACTAAGAGATGACGTGCATCGGCTGCTTAACCGATTTGGGTATAGCCAGGGGCGGATTGGAGAAGTAAATCGGCCCGGGCGATTATTCTTAGTCCGGCCCTTTTCAGAGTGAAAATGATATATTACATACTTATATATGTACACTGCTGAAAAAAAAAATCGGACACTTATTTTTTTAATTTTTAATTTTTGTTATCATCTCGAGAACTATAAGAGCTACGATGTCGGTTAATTAGACGAAAGTTGTCCTATATTAGAATGCCATTTCAGCAATGTATTGTTTATTCAGAATAAACACATAGGTCATTAGATACAGACAAATATGTAAATTTTATAGATATTTTTTTTTGTTTTTGGAAACTTCTAAGTATGAAATGATTCCAGATTTTGATTTGCACTTCTGTAGGACACTTTTTATGGCGATATCCATTTTTTGTCACTAGTGTATTTCACACTACACTAATAAACCGACTTCGTACCTCTGATAGTTCTCGAGATAATGACAAAAATAAAAAATCGAAGTGTCTGACTTTTTATCCATCAGTGTAATAATTTTTATTTATGAAAATTATCACATTGTTATATGTATATATTTTTTGTGTCTCCATCCGGTAAGTAATTGTATATAATGTATTTCAAAATTGTCCAGAAACATGTTACCGGCCTAGGCCTATAGGCTAATAGGATTAGCTTTGAAAATCAAATTTTCCGATGATACCAACATAAAAAAAACCCTAGTATTTAATATTTGGAACGAAATACATTGGCAATATTGCCTCGGGTAAAAAATGCATATAATTTTTATTTGATAACTCGACTCGAAATTCTTGGTAACTTTAACCGAAAACTGGAATCCATCAGAAACAGAACTTCGTTAAGTCTAATATTTTGGGGAAACTCCTAGTTCTTTTTATTTGGTTTGATTTGTAAGTTTTGAAACTGGACGAAAAATTTATATGTATGTGCAGGAAGAAATTTTTTTTATTCTAACAGATATCCATTTTTTTCTGGCATACTCGTATTCAATTTCGAGTTATCGAAGTTCCACGCAAAAATAACATGTTTTCCAAATATTAGAGTAATTGTCCAAAATTTATATTTTTAAATTATAAAAAAATATATTCTGACTACATTATTTAATTGATGGTGGCCAACCGGCCCTTTGGACCACTCGGCCCTTCGGGATTTGCCCGATCGCCCGATAGGACAATCCGCCCCTGGGTATAGCTATTAAAATAATTTGTATCTGTAATACGCGTAACCATATATCATAATATTAAAAACATTATCTGTAAAATATGAAACAATTTATTTCAATTGATCTACATTATAACAGTAGTAAGCAGTTTTAGATTATACTTAGAAATACCACTGGTACTAACCTATGAATTATTGTTGTTAACTACACCATAACTGTTTCTAAAATTGTATGATTACTATAATTTACCATAATTTATCAAGCATTTAATATCGTAACACCCATACAATTTGTAATATGATATAGGTAGATTGTTATTTTAATTTTATGGTAATAATTTATTAATAAAGAGATATGTTCACAGATTATATCGATTTAATATTAATAGAAAAACTTTGATCAAGTTATAATTAATAATTTATGATACATAACGAAAACTATTAAACTATATAAGGATTTATGTTACATTATTATTATTTAAAATTATAATATAATAAATCCTTTTACGTACCATATTTTCTAAAAACTTTCTCAGTTATTTCATCTAGATTGCGTTGCTTTGAAAACAATCGCCCGCGTTTTTTGCCTACTAGGATCTATTATATCTTTAGATTATAATCTGATGAAGACATTTCGATTAGTTTAACGGCAGGCAAATGAAATGAGAGCAGTTTTTGCTGTGATCATCATTTTAATTAGTACCATTCAAGATTCGAAATGGAATAGTGATATTAGACAGACTTTTTGCACCTACGTAAGGAACATAGCAAGAGATATTTGTTTGTCGAGTTTTTGTAGTTGACAAGGAAATAGAAGATCTAGGATGACATTTTGAGAGTGCAAAATAAGTTTTTATAGAATAAATTACTGTAGTATTCAAATCACATAAAAAAATATTATAGAAAAAATTGATGCTGTCAGCACGTTACAATGTATATAATGAAAAATGCAAAACATATAATGCTTTAATATTCTAATTTGTCATTATAGTGGAGGACCTCATTGTATTAAAGATATAATTTTGATTTTTTTTACTTTCCAACTTCCAACACCTTAAGGTAAGGAAGGTATTGTTTTTGGCCAAAAAATTCAGTTGTGAGTTTTTAATGAATAAGTACGTTTTAGGGTCCTTAGAATCTGATTTTACTAATTCTAAAAATTATAATGCTTTCGTATTCCTCTTCTTTACATCCATAGGAAGAGTTGATTAGATTTTGGTTATAATTGGTCGACCGGAACCGGAAATTCCCTTATTTGAAGTTCTTAACAGTTTTTCTTGAAAAAACGCAGTGAAATATCATATTTTGACATTTTATGTGATTATCAATATGAAAGAATATCCTATTTTTTATACGGTTTGATTATACATTTTCCTTCATATTCAATAGATATAGGTAGAGTTAAAGAATTATAAAGAGATTAACTTTCATAAATCAGCCAGCTTTACTATAATCATGGAAACATATATTCAAATAATTTTAATTCAGTGGCAAGTGCAATTTATATAGGTACGTTCGTGTTACAATTTTATTGGATCTATAGAATCTTTTCCTAGGACTCTCGATATGGAAATTATAGAAAATAGTATATGTTCGTGTTTCAATTTTACTGGATATACAGAATCGTTTCCTAGGAACTTTTTGTATTTTTGAATTTTTTCCAAAGAACTTTCGGTATAGAATTTGTAGAAAATAGTACATGTTCGTGTTACGGTTTTACTGGAGATATAGAATCTTTTCCAATGAACATCTAGTATGGGATTTGTACAAAATACATAGAATTGACGGAAGGTAATGTGCTGGACCCATCAGATTTTTTTAAATTATGAAGATACCAAAAATTTAATAAAAACTTTGTATGCCAATTTTAATTCTGTACAATTTTGCACTCTATTATAAATTCAGAATTAAATTCTTTAACGAATGAGCAAATAAAAAATATATGTTCTCATTTAAAATAAAAAGTTATATCCCTTATTTTAAGAACCACTGGTCGAAAAAAATATTTTTCTTTTCTTTAAATTTATCTTGTGAAATAGAAATTGTTTGACCATTTAATCTACTTTGTAGCTCTTCTAGTTCTTGAGATACCAATGGTGGCCCATTTAAAATGAACACCCTGTACAATTTATTAGAAAATGATTAAGAAATAAACCTTTTCTTATTAACTGGAGCATGAGGCAATAAAAATATATAATTTTTAAATAATTTCAATAATAATTACTATTAAAATATGAATACGAAGAAAAATTTTGTAAAAAAATCATGGACTTAAATCTAGCAAATATTTGTGTCGAGAAAAACGCTCTAGCAAATGAGTATAAATAATAGAGTTTCCTACTAGTAATAGAAAGGTCCCTGTGAAGTTCATTTATTTTTCTCAAAATCTTTCTTCATATTCAAATATGTTACAATAATAACTTCATAAAAACGGTTTATAATATAGTTATTAAAATTTGTTTGTATATTTCAAATATTAATAACTTTAATAAAAAATATGGTGTTACATATTTAAATTTATTATTCTTTCGAAAAACTTTTAAATTTCTTACAATTAAAAATTATTTCATTTGTCAATTACCAATAAAATAAATCTGGATTTATTTCATAATTCACATCCACTCTATTATTTTTTCACTCACTCGTTATTCACGTGTTTCGCGAAGTTCGCGAACATCCGAGCATCGCACTAAATTTGATGCGTATCGAATCCACGACCGCAACTTTGCAACTCTTCTGTGGCGGATCAAGTGAGCTAGTTTATCTCCCGTTCGGAGTATTTCGGCCCTTGTCGGGACTCTTCGACTCCGGAGCATTTTGTGCACGTGCTCTGGACCGGTTTGGATTTGGCGTTCGGGGTAAGAACTCCAGAGATGAGATGGTAACCCATCTTAAAATTAACTCGAGGTAGTCAAACTTGAGCAATTAATAGCATACTATTCAACAAGCGTGTAGGTAGGCCAATGAAAAATTTAAACAGTTTATTATGGCATTTGAAAAAATTAAGTTGGTTACTTCTTCATAAATGACAACGTATGCTTAATCAAGAGAATGGAAAACTATTTAGAAATAAATAAAAGAAATTTATTTCGATTTAGCTTTCTATTTACTGCTCTCAAAAAACTATCTATTCAATCATTACAATCATTATAAAAAATTAGTTTACTTACAGTATGTATCTTATTGATGATCAATGAATATATGTAAAAAACTCACCTAAAACAAAAAAAAAAAAGAATTAGACATTCATCATAAAAAGATAAAAAATCTGTTCTGGCCAGCACAAGACCTCTCGCCATTTCCATATTAGGCTATATAAGTACATACAGTATTTAACATTTCTGGTACACACATAAAAACTCTAATTACCTCTATTATTAATATATTTTTATATTTTTCAATTCATTCTATAAATAAGATTCCTCCTAGTCTTCTAAATATTCGAGATTCTTCAAATTCATTTACGAGATCAGCGGTAATTCTGATGCGTATATGTAATATAATAATGTACTTATAAATTTAAATATTTAATTAATAAAAAAATAAAAAATATTAAATGTACTTCCAAGAAAAAGCCTTCACTAATATATCTGGATTTTTGACACTGACATTTTTCTCTGAATTACAAACATTTTAATTTTTCAACTGGTTTCCATGGAGTTATTATCTCTAAATCTATAGAAGATGTAATAAAAATGTTCAATGTATCGGATAGAGAATTTTATATTCTTTAATATTTGTAATAACATAAATTTTCAAAAAATAATATTTATTTTAAGAAACTTCTGGTTGTCCAATTGTTACCAAAACCTTTTCAGCTCTTCTAATTAATGTCAGATTAAGGAATACGTAGTTAAACAGGTTTTAAGTTGAGGAACCGTTCCTCCATTATCCAGACACATACACACACGCACACACACACACACACACACACACACACACACACATACATATATACATACATCATTGTAAAAATGTTAAAATCGGATTCTGGGGTCATCAAAACATGCTTATTCACTAAAATCTCTATATGTGATTTTTAGCACGATCCCTATACTTCCCTTACCTAGGGCAGCAGAAGGTAAAGACGTTAAATCAGTTTTGACAAACAATATCTTTGCAGAAAAATTAATTTTTAGTTTAGTTTTTTACAAAATTTTGAATCATGAAGTAATTGATCAGTTTTAAGGGGTCCCAGTTGATAGAAAGTATGAAGTAAGTATGTGACCATAAAACCTGCTTATTCACTATAATCTGGATATGTGATTTTTAGCATGAATCCAATACCACTCTTAGCGAGAGGTGTAAAAAAAAGAATTAGTCATTCATCATAAAAAGAAAAAAGAAAAGTGTTGTGATTTACATGGAAAATGGTATTTATGCTAGAAAATATGTCTACAAATGTTCAATTTTTGGCCGCTGAAGGGCGTCAACCAATGGAAATTTACATTAAAATAAAAGCTATATATGGTGACACTATAGTTATTGTTATTCGATATACGGCATTTGTTCAATAGTACAATAAATTTCGATTAGGAAGAGAATCCTCTAAACATTCAAGTTTTGGCTAGTCCAGGATATGCAGACATGCTCGTATTGCAACATCAAATGAAACTGTGAAACAGTTGGATATTGCTTTACGAGCTAATAGGCGCGTTATACAAACTCAAATGTTAAGCATCAGTGAGGGAAACAATTGCTAAAAGGGTAGTGGTTCAATTTGAAAGCTGGAATATAGTTTACTGTTCAAGAATGATTCTGCAAACAGCAGCAAGTATGTTACCAACAGATTAGTGAACCAGTGGGATTCATGCCTTAATGATAACGGAGATTTCTTTAAATTCATTGAATAAAAATTGCTTTACAACCTCTAAAAATGTTTCTATTAATAATACTTGTATATCTAAAATTGAAATTATGGTTAAAAGTCTGATATTGTCAGGACACGAGCCAGGACATTACTTTCTGTCAATTCTATGTGTTTTGTACAAATCCCATACTAAAAGTTTCTTGGAAAATATTTAATATCCAATTTAAATTTCTACAAATTCCATACCGAGAGTTCATTGGATAAGATTCTATAAATTGCAATTGACACTGTCATCTGTCTATTAGAATTATTTGAATATAATCCGCTGTTTCCATGATAATAGCAAAACTGACTGATTTATGAAAGTTCATCTCTTTATAATACTTTAACTCTACATCTATATGAAGGAAATGTATAATCAAACCACATAGACAATAAGATATTCTTTCATAAAATGTCAAAAAAAACTTTTAAGAACTTCAAATAAGTGAATTTCCTGTTGACCAATTGTAACCAAAATCTAATCAACTCTTCATATAGATGTAAAGAAGAGGAAAACGAAAGAATTATAATTTTTAGGATTGTAGTATTGGAGTTATCATCGGAGAAATTTTTTCTCACACACGCACACGGACACGCAGACATCATCGTAAATTTAGTAACCTCTTATTTGAGGGAGCTTAATACGTGCTTATTCATTAAAAACTCACCAGCGAATTATTTGACCAAAGACAATACCTTCCTTTCCTAAAGGTGACGGAAGGTAAAAACGCGTTAATATATTTATTTCTAATTAAAATGACGAAAAATCCATGGCGTAGGCACTAGTAAACGGATGACCTTAGATGAAGATAAACAACTTACTCGAGATGTCTTTAGGAATTGCTACATAAATTTATCCTTTATACAGCCGTATAGCAACAACTAAACATGTCTCAAAAGTTGCACGCGAGAACTCGAGGCCTGTATCCAACATAGCAGAATAAATATTTTAGCAAGAATTAACGCAACCATTGCATTTATAAATTAACAGAAAATTTTTATTTATTGGGACAAGAAGTTGGTGTTCTTGGAAAACAACAGAAAATATTAAATTAAATGAAAGTATTTGTAGACAGAGTGTTCATTTTTCGAGAAACATCAAACTTGTTTGTTTTAATCGCCTATAATAATTAAACGATTAAACAAGTCAAAACTACAGCCCATCAGAGCACACATTTGCCCCGGAGAAAATGTGAATTAAATTTGTAACGGTAAATCTATATCCAATCAGGACAACAGAATTGTGATTGTGAATGTACATATACTGTCAAAATAATTTACGGTGACTGGACTATACGATTTTTGAATTACAAAGTCAGTTTTGTGAAAACAGTCTTTCACAATATTATTTTGGCCAGTGTTTTTAAAGAAAAAAGATATGTAGCTATTTTATTTATAAAAACTTAACTGATTTTACAATGCATAACCTCAAAATTAATTTTTACTCATTAGTGTGCCGTAGAAACATACGAGTGCATGTAGCGACCTCAGGTTACCCCCCTACAGGGACATTGTTTACTTCGGCACGCTATACAGGGTGTTTCTATACCTCTGCTCGAAACTTCAATGACATATATAATTTGATATACTGATTATAGAACAAAAAGAATTTTTTTTTTAAATTCGCAAAAATAGGGGCAGTGTCTTCGTTGCGAACATTTTTGGTGCCACTGGTTTGATAGTACATTTAAATATTTATAATTATGTTAGTAATGAACCAAACTAATCAAATTAAAAGTATTACATATTTTTCAGGAACAAGTGAATGTGTTTATTGTTTTGCTAGGTCAAGGAAAAAATAAAATTGAGGATATCAATTTTTTAATTTCACATTAGAATAAACTGCAACAAGTCATTGTTACCAAAACTGTTCAAAATTATTTCCTCCTGCAGCCATACAAAATGCAGCATATTGTATCAAACTCACACACACTCCCGATGTAATGAATTTTGTTGTGCCGCTTCTTCATACACTAATAACATCCACTAATTCACTGTTGCTATACATTTTTCTCAAATTTCTTCCACAACACCTTACCTTCTCAATACCTTAAATCAAACTAGGTACTCAACAAAAAATATTTGTTTAAAAATCATTACGCAATAAGATATTAGACGTAACACTTAATTAATAAATGATTATTTGTAGGCAGTGTTTATACTTCTATTTCATTAGTAACAAAATTATAAATAATTGAATATACTATGAAACCAGTGGCACTAAAAATCTTCGTTAGGAATGAAATATCTTCACTTTTGCGAATTTACAAAAAAATATTTTTGTTCTATAATCATTATATCAAATTATATATGTCATTAAAGTTTCGTGCAGAGGTATAGAAACACCCTGTATACCGTACGACTTGCGACAGATCTTATGGAAAGAAATATAATTTTGAAAAATCATGGTCTTCATCGGAAGTTGTACCCAGGACCTTCGTAATGTCTTAATTCTAATACATCCAAGTATACCTTCTTTTCAGAGCGTTTATTCCAATCTTGTGGAATGTATCGACTTTATTCTCCATTCTATGGACTCCAAAAATCAAGTGTACACACACTTCAGAAAAGCTTTCGAAAAAATTATCCCCTCTATCGTGATTTACAAACTAGAGAAGTATGGCGTACATGGTAATTTGCTTCAGTGGTTTAAATCATACTTCAGTTACATACAACTGTTACTGTTAACGGGTTCGCTTCAGATTATTTTTCACTAACCTCTAGAGTTCCTCAAGGATCCCATTTAGGACCTCTCCTATTTAACTATTCAAAATTTATAATGTACGCTGATGATCTCAAGTTGTACACAACAATAAAATCAAGATCTGATTGTTTAGCCATTCCAGCTGACCTTGACAGGCTTAATATCTATTTATAAAATAATAATTTATCACTCAATTTTAATAAATGTTCTATTATATCTTTCACGCGAAATAGGAATGTTGTTACATTTTATTATCATTTAGGTGGGAAAGTTATACATCGTGTATATCACATCAAAGATATTTGTGTTACTTTTAGATAGTAAACTTATTTGCGAAAACCATATTGACTGTATTGTCAAAAAAGGTTATAGAACGCTGGGATTCATTAAGAATTGGAACTCATTTTAAAAGGTATAAGAGATTACGAGTAGTTAATTCATATTACATATTAATTCGATCTCAACTTGAATTTGCTGCACTATGTTGGTCTCTCCATTATTTAATGTATATTAATAGAATAGAAGGTATTCAAAAGAAATTTATTTCTTATCTAAATTGGAAATTTCCAAACAATAACGTAAAGTTTATCCCTTTACAGAAGCGTAGAGACTTGATAGATATGACTTTTTGTATAAAATTGTAAATAATCAGATCAGCAGTCCTACCCTTTTGAACAAAATTCTTTTGAATATCATCTCATTCTACTCGTTTATGTGATCGATTTCCTTTAAGGAAGTATAAGACCAACTCAGCAATGTTTTCTCCTTTGAACAGAATTATGTGTAAATATAATAATTTTTTTTTCTATTAACAATTCACCAGATATTTTCCATTGCTCGTTATTCACGTTTTTCTTTCATAAGAAATAACTATCTCACTCATATGTATTAATCTATTTTACTCATATATAATAACCTATTACTGATATGTAATAATCTATTTTCTATTGTTTAAATTGCTTGTTTTATGTAATTGGGTACTTAACAGACAGCGCGACACATTTGGTGGTTTAACTAGTAGGTGTTCATGAATTTTTCAAAAAATATTTGTTAGTATTTAAATAACTGAATTGTTCACAGTTCTGAATGTTATAATAAAACTGTATAAAAAATTATAATATATCATCACGGTATATTACCCATTTCTGGGTATGCCAATCTGCTTCATCACTCATGATGACATATTTGTACAGCGCGGGCGCTTACCAGGCGTCACCTCACGGGCACTCAATGGCGTGGACAGTGCACCACAGGGGTCACTTTTGTGCCATCTAAATAAAGCAATAGCTATATGCAATGGAACATAATACAGTATGTACCATTAGTAAATACGTAGATATTTTAAATTAATAAAAAGTAAATAGCGGGAGTTTTTGTGTTGGCCACATCAGATTTTTTTTACTTCATTTCCAATATATCTTCATTTTTTTCTTGTGTCGGTTTAATTGACTGTGTTTGCATGGCCCGCTTATACTCAGAGTCTCAAAGGTGCTCTAATTGGTCTACCAGTCTGCAGTCTTCAAGTCGTTTAGATTCCCGACGTGCTCCAATAATGAGCTGAAGAATGATAATCAGTTGTAAACAGCCACTTCTAATGGTTTTTACTGCTTAATGGTTCTAAATGATACCTGCCTGATGTTTATCAATGTCTGTGGTTGGTGGTTCTTTTACAGTTAGACTTTGGTTATTCTTGCATTACACCACAAAAAATATGACTTTTAGTAAATCAAACTTTTTTGAATTGTAAATTTTTTGTACGAAAAGAATTTTTCTATTAGAAAAACCCAGATCAATAAAATATCGCTTTGTCTTCTAAAGAATTCGTACTATAAAAACAATTGAACATAAAACAATTGAAAAAAACTACCACCAGTTGGCGTTGACACTAAAATTTAAAACAAAGCTTGTTCGAAATAAATATTCCAACGGAATCTAAATTGAAAATAAATTTTTCTCAGCGCATGTACTGCTATGCAAATGTTTTTCTAGAGATAAAAATTCTCCTAGACAACTGAGAGTCTGTTGCTGTAATTATTTCAGGATGTAAATGAAGTCTGATTGATGCTTAAAAATGAAAGAAATTTTAATTTGGGCTTTAGTTTTGAAGTGATTTATTTTGTTGGTATTAATAACATAATAATTATAGAATTCACTATTTATAATATTATATTTTCTTAATTGTTTCATAATCAAAACAGAACTTCTATAAATAAATAAAACGTCAACGTAGTTTGTGGAAGTCGTAGTAAACTATGAAACAATTGAAGTGCTTTGGTGTGGGGATGATTTCACCGCCAACTTGACGTAGATTTGCATTTGCAACTGGTTAGAATTAGCGAATGCAATAAAATGAACAAACGCTGGGCGGTAAAGACGTAATCGAAATGACGGAAGGAATTAGAGAAATAGACCAGGAGAATGAATTCCCACAGAGATATTTCGTTATACTCGTAGAATATGATTCAGATTATGTCCTATATATTATGCCCACATCTATATTTTATCATAATATCATAATATCATATATAGCAATCATAAAATAATTAAATAGTAAATACACTTGCAAAAGTAAGATATGATTACTTAAAATACTTCTGTTTCCCTATGTCTCCCTACAAAACACCCATAACCCAAAAAAGGGTGGAAATATAAACCTGACGATATCGCCAGTTGAAACTACAGACAATTTTGCATAAGTACACCAAGTTTCAATTTATTTGGTTAACAAGTTTCCTTTTTATAAATATCTTGAAAGGGGTGAAAAGCAAATTTTCCCTATCTCTGCCATGAAATTTTAAATATCTCTTACTTCCTATTCAATTGTTTGTGAAAAAAAAAAAAATTGGAAAATATATATTATGCTTCTCTTAAACGAAAATTTTAGCTATGTACCTAAATCATTTTTCTCAAAATTGTCAATATTTTTTTTGATATTCAGCACTTAAAGTTACATAATGAGCGTATCTTTAATTTCAGACGAGATGTATGAGTATGATGTATGAGGAATTTATGACTATTGATAAGATTTTCGATTTCTGAAAGATCTTTGAATCTTTCACGAGATCTAGATTTTCTAAAAAGATCTTTGGGTCTTTGACCAAGAACTTGGATTTCTAAAGAGATCTTTTGGATCTTTGATGAGATCCCTTAGGTTTCTGAAAATGTCTGGGATCTTAGATGAGATCTTGATTTCTGAAGAGATAATTTGGATCTTCGACGAGATCTTAGATTTCTGAAAATATCTTGGGATCCTCGACAAGTACTTGGATCATAGATACAATTAACAACTTAATCCCCAAAATTTGTAATTATTTTAAAATGAAAACAATTATTAAAAATTGACAGTCCGCAGAACAGTGCTACCAACCTATAACCGCAGAAACTCCCTAATAGAGTGTTTCTGCATGTCTCAATTTAATATTTATTTAACTATCAAGTGTGTTAATGAGACTTGATTAATGATCGAGGCATTTTCAATTGTTCAGATCATTAATCGCCAAACAATACACGTGTTAGTTACAATATTTTTCCGTTGACCGTATCTATCTGAATTGGAAAAACTGATTTTATTCCATGACAAAAATTTTTAGGTAGTAACGTTTGACACATAAGTTTTGACAATTGTTCAGCAATATTATGCGGTATCTAAGGTTACCCACTGAAATCGTTCATTAATAAAAAAATAATGCATTAATAGAGGTCATTAATGAATGATTTTCTATTCATTAACACACGGTCAACGGAAAAGTATTTAATGTCAATTTGACACGAGATATTTTCAAAAATGTTATTCTGTTTCCTTCTTATTATCTTTTCTCTTTGTTACATAAAATGCTGATTTGACAAGAGGTATTGTCATAAATGTTACATATAAAATCCAAGCTCTTTTTCTTGAATCTTATTTTAGAAATGGAAATAAATTAGAAAACGGCGAATGTCAATATTCTGTTTCCTTCTTTATTATCTTTTCTCTTTAAAATTACATTTCAAGATCAATTTTGACAACTTTTTAATTGAATAATAATCAAACATATGTTTCTCTGTTCATTTAACATACTGTATCATAATTAATTGCCAAATATATAAATAAATAAATACAAATCATCACGGTATATTACCCATTACTGAGTGTGCCAGTATCTACAACACATTTAGACATCGTTAATGATGACGGTATAATTTTACCGTGTGGGCGCTTATAAGGCGTCACCTCACGGGCACTTATAGCTGGTGTGGATCACTCTGTGCGATTAAAAGTCTGCACTGGCCGGGATCGAACCCGGGTCACCAGATTGTCAACCAGACACTACACGCACACCGCCACACGACCCCATAAAAATAATAATATAATTACCAAATATAACTTTGGGAATTCTATCTCATGTGTCGCATAATAGTCCATCAGATGAGGTCTCTCCAACACATCTACTTACAAATGACATTTCCAATTACATCCGTCGCTTCTTTTCTTTTACCAAGACGTCGTCTACAGAGACCTCTACATCTTAAACCGTCGTCCTCATCGAGAGTGCCATGTGTGCTAATGCCAGACGTGATGCTCACTTGTTACTGTCGTTCAAATAATTGCCAGCCGGGAGGTATACGTTCGCTAGGTATTTTAATGAAGCTCAGCATTAATTAAGAATTTTTTATAATGGGGAGAGATAACTCTTCAGCTGTGCTTTACAGTTGTACAAATTAATGGGATATAAAGAATCTATAAATATTAAGCGGACACTTCCACGGACTTCGATAAAAGATTTTTTTCTCCAAATCCAGTAACTGTTTTACGAGCTCAAACTCATAATAATTTGGCCGGTTTACATTTTCAACAAATTATAAAATTTAACTAATGGTTAGAAATATCAACAAAATTCTTTAGCAAAATTTATGAAAGGCTCCAGTTCTGTATGTATGGTTATGGTCAAATGGTAAAAATAAACCATATTGACTTTTTATTTAAAAAATCTGATATGGAAAACACAAAACCTCGCGCTATTTAATTTTTATTAATTTAAATACATACCTACGTATTTACTAATGCTGCAAACTATATTATGTTCCATTGCATATAACTATTGCTTAATTTACTATTTTCTTTTTTTAAAATGTCACTATTATTAGTTTAAAGTGATTAGTTTTTTGACAGTGACATTTACTTGTCAGTTACATACATTTGAAATATGAACTGCGTAACAAAAGAATTGTGTTTATATTAGGCTTCGAGATTTATGATAAAGATTAATTTTTAAATTTATCTGTAAAATATATAGAAAAAGTATTAATGCATACCTGCAGAAAATTCAATAATCTTTAATTTGGTGACATAAAATGCGAAAAAATGGCTTTAATGGTATTTTTTGAAGAAAAACCATCATAGACTTTAAGTAAAGTGCCATATCCGGTGATCTGATTTACACCAAAATTTAATTGTTTCTTTCTATATTAGAATAGGGTCAAAATACAAGGTTTCAGAATTTCTTGAATGATAGTATTTGAGTTAGAGCGTGGACAAAATCCATACACATACACACACACACACACACACACACATATATATACACACACATACACACATACGGGCATCATCGTGAAAATGGGGACCTTAAAACGTGGTCATTTACTAAAATCTTGATACCAAGGGTAGCGGGAGATAAAACTACTTTTATTGGCAATCGATTTCGCCCTTTTGGGGCATCTTCAAGTCAAATAAGCTGAAAAATAATGTGTTATTAAGTTAAATGTTACAATAGTATATTATGTGGCAAGTGCGTGAAGCTGAAATTTTTACATAAGGGTGGAGATTGCGAAACGAGCCGAAGGCGAGTGTTGCAAACCACCCGAATGTAAAATAGGCTTCACACACGTGTTACATACTATACTTTTTCTACGACCTTGCAATAAAATATATTTTTTGTTCACATTGTCATTCTTTTAACGTAAAGTCTCTGTATTATCGAATTGTGTAACCATGGTTACCAACGTTACGGGTTACAGCTTTGTTTTATTAAAATACAATTCAGTTTGTAATATTTAAAATAATAAACGGTGCGTGAAATGCTACTTCACGCATAGTGTGCGTGAAGTAGCATTTCACGCACAGTGTGCAAAAACTCAAACTTCACACATAAAAATTGATACGTAAAGTACTCACTTCACGCACGGGAGTAGAAAAAAGTATTTTTAAAATAAAAAGACAGTGGGTGGTAGTATGAACAAGTGATTAAGGGTGACTAGCTAGGAGATGACTAACAAAGTTTTAGCGCTGTCAATCGTTTATGGATTATTTTAGAGTAAAATACGTCAAATAACAGTTATAGAAAAATGAATTGTACACAACTTTTATTTGAAGTATTTTTCTCTAAAATAATGCATACCCGATTGACCTCGCTAAAACACTGCTAGTCATCTCTTAGCTGATCACACTTAATCACTTGTTCATACTACCACCCAGTGTGTTTTGTTTTTACCATTTGACCAAAATTCTTTAGATTACCTACTTTAAATATAGCCTTAAAACTTTTAAAAACTGGGAGCCAAATGACATGATAATAGTTCGACTAGCATTTTAAGGGTCATTTTCTAGTCCAGATTTAGTTTCTATCGAGATTTTTTCGGCACAATGAAAAACAACTTCATAAAAATCCAGGACTTACAGTAAAATTTACCTTGTAAAACATATGGGACAATTCTCACAGGAAAATACGCAGGGCTTAGGGATCAAGTGCCTAATAATAAAGCTAATGCTACTAATGAAGGCGGTGTAACCGAATATTAAAGTTAAAATTTATTTTTTAAACTAGCAGAATAAATTTGTAGCAATAGGGTCATTTAAAAAATATTGTCGATTGTTTTTATAAAATCATGAAATCCATCTCATTTAATTAACACAGTAACAGAAAATAATTTGAAATATGCGATTTTTCATTCATAAATTTGCTAATAAACTTTCGCGCTTTTAAACACGGGCTAAATTTGTGACGGAATCATTTCATATTCACACAAAGACAAATCTCCCTCTCCCTCCCTCTCTCTCTCTTTCTCTCTCACACACACACAAACAAACACACGCACATATACACATACACATTAACACTTCACAATATTAAACAGTAATCTAACCGAAAATTGCGACAGATGACAGCAAAATATACAAGAGAAGATTATTATTACTTTCTATTTCTTTAAAAGTACTAGTACAGTATAAGGTATGTAACTATATAAATTATTTATTTAAATAAATACCAAATCAAACAATCATAGTTCCAAATTAAACCGGTAGAGCTCGACTGTCGTATCTGTGAAACTGTGTCGTCAGCCGTTGAAATATTTGAAATTAAACGCAACTTTTAAAAAATAATATCTCTGATTCTATAGTGTGAAACTGTGTCGTCAGCCGTTGAAATATTTGAAATTAAACGCAACTTTTAAAAAATAATATCTCTGATTCTATAGGCTTATAAGGTGTAAAATATACACAAACATATTTAATTTGACCTATTTTTTCAAGTAAAAAATCTGTTGTGGCCAGCACAAACCCTTCCGTCAATTCGATGTATTTTGTACAAATCCCATACCAAAAGGTCCTTGGAACAGATTCTATATACTATTTCTATTTTATTTTATTAGAGGTAGCTGTTTCCTCTTTTCTTCCACTCATTCCTGTCCAACACATCTTCTTGACACAGGCATTCCTTTCAGTCTTCTGCGATACAGTTCTTCCATCTTCTCTTTGGTCTTTCTCTGCGTGTCACTTGCGAGGAGCACTATGACATACCAATTTTGTGATCCTACACTTTCCATATTTGGTTTTGCACTTGCAACTGACATCTGTCAATTACAATTTTTTTAACATATCAGCATCAGCTGTTTCCATGATAAATAGCAAAGCTAATTTTTGAAAATTAATTTCTTTATAATGCTTTAAATCTACATCTATTGAATATGAAGGAAAATGTATAATCAAAGTGTATAGAGAAGAATATTTTCTTTAATATGTATAATAACAAAATGTCAAAAAACAATATTTAACTGCGTTTTTTTTAAGAAAAACTGTTAAAAACTTCAAATAAGGGTACTTCCGGTGGATCAATTATAACCAAAATCTAATCACTCTTCATATGGATGTACAGAAGAGGAATACGAAAGAATTATAATTTTTAGAATTGTAGTATTGGAGTTATCGTCGGAGAAAAATTTGTCACACACGGACATACATACACACACACACACACACACACACACACACACACACACACACACACACACACACACGGACACACAAACATACACATACAGACATCATCTTAAAAATAGTAAATTCGTATTGTAGGGACCCTAAAACGTGCTTATTCATTAAAAACTCACCACCGAATTTTTTGACCAAAGACAATACCTTCCTTACCTAAAGGTGATGGAAGGTAAAAATAAATCGGAAAATGTGCAATGACCCCATTTCTTACTATTTAAGTGGGTTTTATAATTAGTTTGTTGAAAATGTAAACCGGCCGAACTATTATGAGTTTAGGCTCGTATTTGTGTTTCATTTTAAATTTTCTTCAAAATATTTCACGGTTATTTTTGGTTCGTACAAAATTTAAAAACTCCTTTGATGTACCTAGCAAATAAATCGCAATACATTTTGGAAAATTTGTTTTGAATACTACAGGTTTGTTAATTTTAGCATATACTAAATGATTTGCTTGAAAGCAAAAAGTTTCTGTCTGAAAATATTTTAAAAGTTGCAGCTATTAATGTATCAGTATGGAAAAAACTTCAAAAGAACATTTTCTTTTTGAACTGATACCGTAGACATAATATACCAAGATTAAAAGACCGGGATCTAATATTTTTACCTCCCGCTACCCTTGGTAAGGGAGGTATAGGGATCGTGCTAAAAATCTCATATCGAGATTTTAGTAAATGACCACGTTTTAAGGTCCCTAGAATCCATTTTTAACATTTTCACGATGATGTCTGTATGTGTGTATGTGTGTGTGTGTGTGTGTGTGTGTGTGTGTGTATGTGTGTATGTGTGTATGTGTGTATGTGTGTATGTGTACGAATTTTGTTTGCACTCTAACTCAAATACTATCATTCAGAAAATTCTGAAACCTTGTATTTTTACCATATTCTAATAGGAATAGAAGCCATTAGATTTTGGTGTAAATCGGATAAACGGAAATCGTACTTTACTTGAAGCTCATAATGGGTTTTCTTCAAAAAATACCATTAAATGCCATTTTTTCGCATTTTATGTCTTATGAAAATTAAAGATTATTGAATTTTCTACAGGAATGCATTAATACTTTTTCTATATATTTTACAGATAAATTTAAAAATAATTTTTTTTATTAGTCGCGAAGCCTGAGATAAAACACAATAATTCTTTTGTTGCACAGTTCATATTTCAAATGAATGTAACTGACAGTAAATGTCACTGTCAAAAAACTAATCACTTCAAATTAATAATAGTGACATTTTAAAAAGAAAATAGTAAATAAATCAATAGTTTTATGCAGTGGAACAGTTTGCAGCGTTAGTAAATATGTAAGTATGTATTTAAATTAATAAAAATGGATAGGGATGTGTGTGGAAGGATGATTGTTGCGTAACTATTATTGTGGTCCAGATGCGGTTATTCGCTACCGAAAATCAGTCACTTTAATATGTTCTTATGTATGAATGCTATGATGATTGTGGACAAGGCGAAAGAAGAAAGTTGTTAAAGAGTGAAGTGAGTTAGCTGAGCTCTAACTCTTATCCCGTTTCTTATTGTTACTATTGTTTCCGGGTGTTTGCTAACCCACTAAGTGGGAAACGCGTGATTTTATGTATGTATGTATGTATGTAAAAATTAAATAGCGGGAGGTTTTGTGTTGGCCACATCAGATTTTTTTAATAATTGAATTCATTCATCATGATTTTGTAATAAATGCGACAACTATTACGGGACGGATGTTATCCTAAAATAATATAGCAATCTGATTAAATTGTCCAAATCATCATTTTTTCTAACCTCAACCGTCTAAGTTTGAAAATAAACAAAAACAAAAACATCACAAACTAAAAAACTCTGAACATAAATAAATCTCTCAATCGAAACTTTGAGATTTTTTATCTTTAAATTAATATATCAAAGGCTATTTTGCCGCCTAGGAAATAAATCCATCTAAAATAGCTGCCAGATCATTTATTATTTAAAGATTTCCGCATGCTGTTTGATCTTAAGTACGAGAAACGAGAATGTATTTTTAAAAATAGTAATTTGCATTTTGAGTTAATTAGACACGTTTCTTCGTTAGTCAAATTAGAATTAGACCTGTGAACTAATTGGTTATCTATTAATTCATAAATAGATAAATTAATATTACAGTTGCGTGCAAAAGTACTGAGCCAAACTTTTTTACCTTTTTTTTTTCAAATGTATGTTAATGACATATAAATATCACTGTCAAAGAACCTAGTATTTCAAATTGATAGTGGTGACATTTTAAAAAGAAAATAGTATATAAAACAATAGTTATATGCAAATGAACTTAATATAGTTTGCAGAATTAGTAAATACCTATGTAGGTATGTATTTAAATTAATAAAATTTAAATAGCGGGAGGTATTGTGTTCGCCACATCAGATTTTTTAGTACTACGAACTGCTTTAAAATTAAACGTACTTTCATTTTGAATAATAAAAAATAAAAGTGGAGAACTTTTATTTGCTATTAAATTCGAGAAAAATCCCTAGGTCATTTTCTTTATTAAAAGAAGTAGAATATCTTTCCCTGCATAAATTTATTGACTTAGTTTTAAGTTTAAACTTTAAAACTTTACTCTTGAAATGTAATATTTGTCAGAGTTGCACTCTAGCTTTAAATTTATCCATCCCTGGTATATATAGGGCACTCTGTAATAAGATCTTTCTATTTGCTTTATTGAATTCTGAGATAAATAACCACTGCAACGGTTCTTCAATAATTATTATTGTCTGGATAGAATAATGGCTGGATGGTCTAGTTTCTTGCAGCAAAGCATGTAAGGAATGTTGAAATATTGACGAAGAAAAACTGGATATAGTTGACGAAGACGATAAGGAAAGTATTGGAGTAGTTTCACCTTTGTCGTTACTTGGCAGCAATAAGACAAGATAGTGAGCGCTGAACCAGCATTGCCAAAAGTTTTGTTGACTTGCTCAGAAAACATAGCGATTTACAAGATTGTTTATTATTTATTCACAAACAAAAAATGTTTTAAAGAATACTTCAAAGAAGTTTTACGTTTTTTATTTATTTATTTAGAAAGAAGGCCGTACAACAGGCCAAAGGCCTAACAAAAGTAGAGCACAGTAACAATAAACAAAAAAATCTGTTGTGGCCAGCACAAGACCTCTCGCCATTTCCATATTAGGCTATATAAGTATTGTATTGCACTTCGCTTTCGAACCGTCATTTTATAACAAAATATTATAGAACATTACCCAAATATTGTTTTTTGCATTTTACCACAATTTTACCTATAATTTCAAATATATAATTAATAAAACAATAAGAAAAATTAAATATACTTCCCAGTAAAAGCTATCAGAATGTCACTAAAACTGTTGATTTTTGACACTGACATGTGACATTTACAAATTATGTAATTGGAATTTGTGAACTGGTTCACTCAATAAATTATAATGTCTTTATCTCTAAATCTATACAAGATATAATAAAAATTTTAAGTGTATTAGATGGAGAATTTTATGTTCTTCAATATTTAATAAGAAAACCTCCCAAAAAATTATATTTAAAAGAATTTTTCTAAGAAACTACTACTTCCGGTTGTTCAATTGTTACCAAAACCTTTCCAGCACTTCCCAGGAATGTCAGATTGAGTAAACTGTAGTTAAATATTTTTTAAGTCTTATAGTTTTTGAGGAATCGTGACTACAACATCCAGACATACATACATTCACACACACACACACACACACACACACATACAAACATCCACACACACACACACAGGCACACACCATTTTAAAAATGTTATAATCAGATTCTAGGGACCTTAAATCGTGCTTATTTAATAAAATCTGGATATGCGAATTTTAGCATGAATCTCTTAGCGAGAGGTAAAAAATAAAAATTTCTATACTCTGTCTGGTATAAGAATGCAGTGTAGCATGGTATAGGGACAACATTTTCTGGCTCGTGATTAGTGCAAACGCGAGTCAATTTCAGACTGTCTTTTTTAATTACAACTTTTCTTTTGCATTTGTGTACAATAAATTAGGCTAATAAGAAGTATCTTGTAAAATATAAACTTGTTATGTCGCCCCAGGTTGCACTATAAATACACTAGGTAACCTAAAAATAAAGTTACTAAAAACCTCCAACTGCTCTCAAATTTAAATTGATAATCTACAAATTGAAATATAAACAGTTTATATTTAACGAAATAACATATTATAAAATAGCAGACTTACATGATGGTAAGAATACTTGGAATTAAAGTGAAAAGACAAGTTAATATTGTTTTTCAGCGATTCCTTGACATATCGTATTCTTCAGCCATATTGTCGTACTTCGTCATGGGCCGTACATGGCAGTCCTTCAAATTTTGATATAATTGCACATATGGAGAATATAAAATTGCGTAGTTATTATTTAAACGCCAAAACGTGAAAATTTCAGTTGAATGTTTATAACAAAAAGTGAACAAATACGAATGTATCCGTAGCAGCAGAGCAATTGAAATCAATTTAATTCCTTTACCCCTACAATCCATATATCTCGCATTCCTGAAATCCTGCCCTTACAATTTCCTGGCTAGATCCCAACCACTACCGTGTTTCCTCTTCCTGCACTTGCATGTTCCTGTGATTGTATTCCTGCCCACATCTCCAATTCCTGCACTCTAGCAGGACTAGGCTACCCTGGTCAAATATTGATTCTTGAAATGACATGCAGGATTGAATAAAATACATTGGATTTCAGAAAGGAATCATACGAGATCCGAAAATGGGGTGAAATGAATTGGATGTTAACAAATATGGATTTCGATTAGAGAAGTTAGTGTAATATATACGTGTAGACGGATTTCGACAGAGATATTAAGGGGAATGATTGGTGTAGAAAGAATATATATTTTGTAGTTCGAAGGTTCGAATCTATACATTTTCCATTATCAGATTTTAAATAAAGTTGTTGTGTTTCTAAATTAAATAATACCCTCTATATAAATTTGAATTTTTCTCTAAACGGAATTATTTTCCTGGCATTTACAACCGAATAGAATTTTACATGTAAAAAATATTCTTTAAATCGATTTTTTTAATTCGAATTTCCTTTAAACGAATTAAATTATTCTTCAATTTCAATGAAATTCACTACTCTATAAATCGAATTTAAATACAATTCGTAGACGCGTTCGTCTTCCCTTTTAAAGCGTCTACCGATGCCTATCAAAATTTAAAATAGAAAAGAATATGTCACTAATTAGCAATTTTATTCACCAAGGAGCACCAATTTCCTATAAATTCCAGGAGCCTGAAACTGAATCCGAACCTGAACCGAAAACCCGAAGTAACCCGAATTTTTGATGAACCTGATTCTGAACCGAACTTTATTTATCAAGGTTAATAAACCTGAACCGAATTTAAACCATTTCAAATTCAGATTCAATTCAGATTTGTTAAATAGTTAATTAAAAATCATAAAAAATAAAATTAATATGATTTTAAATACACTAATATCACTATCTTTTTATGTTTAATCATTTTCATCTCTAAACCGAAATTCGAACCCAAAACCGATGAACCTCTATAATTTTCATTTTCTTGGACCGAAACTGAACTTGAACCGATGTTTATTTCCTGAACCTGAACCGAAATTGAACGATAAATACATTTCGATTCAAGTCCCTGATAAATTCCAACTTTCATAATTTCACTCCACTTTAATGTACATTTCATTTTTCTAACAAATTGTTATGTTTCCGTAATACACCTGAATAAACATTTTTTCTTTTACATGTACATACTCATTGTAATTTATACAAATATTAATTTAATTTTCTTTTACTCTCTCTATTTCTAATTCTCTCTAATTCGAACAAATTCAGATACCCCTTGCGAATTCAAAACGACTGTACATAATTTCAATCCAAGATTTCTACGTCAAAAATTTATTAAATTAAATTAAATGGCACAGCGTGTTATATTTTACAGCTATTTTCCAGTTTCACTAACATCTATTTCGTTATCATCTTTTATAATTTAGTGCTTCAACTTTAATTTATTCTCTGAGTTATGTAGTCTTGTAGGCGATACTCGCTTAGAAAAATGTAAAATGGATATATTATCGGGCAAATCTCGAACATGCTAATACGAAGAGGTCAAATACCATTAGCTCGAATCGAAATACCGATATATTCTCATGCATTTCTTTATGTACGTGTTTAACTAACTTGTAACATAATTATGATCGAACAAGTTTTTTTTAATATATAATGAGCAACGTGATGTTGAAGACTTGCCTAAATTAAATACGAGGGCTATTCTGAAAGTTTTTAGTAGTACCTACGCCTTGGATGGCAGTGACAGTGGAAAGATGTTAATTTTTCAAATGCTTTTCTTTTAAGATTTATTAGTAATAGTTTTGGACAATTATCACACAAAAATAATAATTATTTATTCTTATTAGAACAAGAGCGAACAAGAATTAGAATGAAAGTATACCGAATAGCATTTCGTGCTATAATTTTGTATGACTTCAAAAGAAACTTAACGTTTGAGTCATCAAAATTTGGTAGCGGCTTTTGGTGATACTACCCCGTCATTATCTTAGGTTAGGTATTGGTATCGCGAATTTAAACGTGGGGCGATGCTCGTTATATGATCCTAGAACAGGACGACTTGCAGAAGCTGTTTACTTAGAAAATATTAAGGCCTTTTGATAAACCCAATTCCTTTGTTACACAGTTCATATTTCAAATGTATGTAACTAACAGGTTCTTGTCAGTGTCAAAAAACTAATCACTACAAATTAATAATAGTAACATTTTAAAAAGAAAATAGTATATAAAACAATACTTATATGCAAAGGAACATAATATAGTTTGCACCATTATTGAATACGTAGGTATTTAAATTAATAAAAATAAAATTGCGGGAGGTATTGTGTTGGCCACATCAAATTTTTATCTACGGCTACCCTAGATACGAGAGGTATAGGGATCGTGCTAAAAATTGCATATAGAGATTTTAGTGAACAAGCACGTTTTGATGTCCCCAAAATCCGATTTTAACATTTTTACAATGATGTCTGTGAGTATGTATGTATATATATATATATATATATATATATATATATATATATATATGTGTGTGTGTGTGTGTGTGTGTGTATCCTGTGGACATGATTACGCAAATACTATCAATCAGAAAATTTTGAAATTTTGTATACCCATTCTATACTAATGTGGGAAGAGCTCATTGCTTTTTAGTGTATATTGGATATCATTTATACAAGCCTTTAGTAGTTTTTCTTGTAAAAAATTCATTGAATATAATTTTTAGCAACTTTTACTAATAAAAATTGGATATAATGGTACAATCATTTAATAAGTAATATTACTTATTAAATGGTACAATCTTCAATTCTACGATAATAGCATTTAGTAAATAACTTGAAATAACTTTAAATATTAAATTATAAAATAATTTATTTTTGTACATCATCTTGCCTATGGGTGAAACAAAAACATATTTTAATAACAATTTTGACATATTTAAACAAATGTTACTGTCAGGAAGCAATTACATTAAAATTAATAATGAAACCATCATACATAAATATTAGATGTACAGAATGATCCGATATAAATTTGATATGTTTGCAGCACTAAAAATCAAACAGCTGTGAATAAGTTAAATATTAGTTTACAACTACACATTAACGAAATGGATCATGTAAAGCAATAGATATATCGTCGCGTTCAAGGCAAAACGACACAAGCGCCATTTACATAATAAGCCAGGAGACACAAAAAACTGTCTGCTCTTTTATACAAATATATTTTTAATGTCTTAACTGCATTAAAAGTAAGCAGATTTTTTAAAACACCTACTTTGACATCAATAACTCGGGCCATTTCACTCTGCATTCACCCATAAGAAACTACGTAGAAATGGAGCTTATGCCATTTTAAGCCTGCGTATTTAAATTGTGATTGTCGCTTGCGCAACTTCAAAGTGAAATATCTACTTAAATAAATTTTTCGTACTTATGCCACTGGGTTTAATAGATGGAGGTTACGCCAATCTATCGAACGGTACCAAAATCGCAAATTACGATTTTTTGGCTCTTAGGCCGTTTTGCCTTGAACGCGACGATATGCAAAGGAACTTAATATAGTTTGCAGAATTAATAAATATGTAGGTATGTATTTAAATCAATAAAAATTAATAAGCGGGAAGTATTGTGTTGACCACATCAGATTCTTTATTATAAAATGACATTTCGACTGTAAAGTGCAATACAATACTTACATAATCTTAAAATGGAAATGAGAGAAGTATTGTTCTGGCCACAACAGATTTATTAAGAGCACTTCAATCGTCACAAACATATGAATAAAACCCCGCTTTGCGTAACAAATCCGTCTCGTACATTTCATTGTTATTTTCGCGATGATATAGGGGAGGAAATAAATAATTCAAGCCATATTTCCTCCTGTCAACAATGCACATGCGCTCTAGTTCCGTTGCTTGGCTGCACAATGCAATGCACTAACACTAGCGCCCGGATATAATACAAAGAATACAACGCTTTGATTCGTGTCCAGAGCTCAGCTATTAGATGTTGTGTTGTGTAAAATCACTGCTATTATCTATAAAAATGCACTAAAGTTACCAATGCCTGAAAATCGCCAACCAGGCATGGACTAAGGGAAGATTTTACGGGAAATGTTATGAAAACGTGCACGGACACGTTAATGTGTATCATTATTATTATTTTGTTGAGAGTTTTAAGCGCTAGTCACTTATGTCACTGTGACCTGTTTTTCGAGGTATGTCAAAAATACTCGGAATCCGTTCCTAGAGCCAAGCAGGTGATCGCTTGAAGGGAATTTCTTTTCCCTAGGTTGGTAGCCAACGGTTTTCAGATTTTAGCGGAAATATCCATTTTGACCATTCTTGAATCCATTTTGTCTAATTTCGTCGTGACGTCTGTACGTACGTGCGTATGTACTTACCTCACATAACTCATAATCGGTAAGCCATAGAAAGTTGAAATTTTGTATTTAGGACTGTTATAACAACTGGTGCACCTCCTTTCTTTGATCATTATATAACTTCCGGTAGTGGTACTTTATATGAAGCCTAAAATAGATTTTAATGAAAAACCATGTTAAAATATAATTCAAAAATTTTAAAATTTTGTATATAAGACTTTTATATCAATGGGAATAGCATAATAGATTTTGGTTAAAATAGCTTAACCGGAAATGATACATTACCAGAAGCTGTTAACAGCTTTTCCTAAAAAAGGTTGTATCTTGATTTTAAAAGTAAATACTTCAAATAAAAGTTTTACAACCGAATTCACCATCCCTGAATCAAATTTGATTTTCTGATGAACAATTATTGACACTGTTGCTTTGTTAAAGCTGTTGATCTCTAAGGTAAACAAGAACTTGATTTACAGATCAGTGTTGATCAGGAATCAAGACTTGATTAACGGTTGGTGAATTTGGTGGTTAGAGAATTAGATTTTGCGCCTAGCATATTAATGCTCAGTTGTACCAACAAGGCTTAAATTTTAAGAGACCCTTAAACAAAAGTGACCCCTGTAGTTCACTCTCCGCGACAGCAATGAAGGCCCGTGAGGTGACGCCTGGTAAGCGCCCGCACGGTACAAATATGTATTTATCATTACCGATATCTGTGATAAAGCAGATTGTGGCACACTCAGAAATGAGTAATATGCCGCGATAATAAATTTATTTTATTTTATTTATTTAAACAAAAAAAGCAAAACGTAATTTTAACAACAATGCATAATAATTCAACTGACATTGCATTTCGATGCAGTAGATTAATATAAAAAAAAATCTGTTGTGGTCAGCACAAGAACTCTTGCCATTTCCATATTAGGCTGTATAAGTATTGTATTGCACTTCGCTATCGAACCGTCGTTTTATAACAAAATATCACAGAACTTTACCCAAATATTGTTTTTGATTATATTTAACTTTTCTTCTGCACACATATATAATTCTAATTATATCTATTTTTCATTGAATGAGGAAATTCCTAAATTTCAGAGATTCTTCCAATTCATTAATCAGATTGGCGGTATTTCTCATGGGTATATGCATTTTACCTATAATTCAAATATTTAATTATTAAAACAATAAGAAAGATTAAATTTACTTCCCAGAAATAACTAACAGAATGTCACTAAAACTGTTGGTTTTTGACACTGACATATGTCATTTACAAACTATGTTATAAACATTTGAATTTGTCAAGCAGTTTCCTTAGTGCCTTAGCCTCTGCGATTATCTCTAAATTTCCAAAATAATATATGTAGAATTTTTTTTTTTAAGAAACTACTACTTCCGGTTGGCTAATTGTTACCAAAACCTTTTCAGCTCTTCCCAGGAATGTCAGATTGAGGAAACTGCAGTTAAATATTTTTTAAGTCTTATAGTTTTTGAGGAATCGTCCCTCCAACATCCAGACACACATACACACATCCATACACACATACACACACACACACACACACACACACACACACACACACACAAAATATATGTAGAATTTTTTTTAAGAAACTACTACTTCCGGTTGTCTAATTGTTACCAAAACCTTTTCAGCTCTTCCCAGGAATGTCAGATTGAGGAAACTGCAGTTAAATATTTTTTAAGTCTTATATTTTTGAGGAATCGTCCCTCCAACATCCAGACACACATACACACATCCATACACACATACACACACCCACACACACACACACACACACACACATCCACACACACACACACACACACACACACACACACACACACACACACACACACACACACACACACACAGAGACATTTAAAAAATGTTATAATCGGATTCTAGGAAACTTAAATCGTGCTTATTCAATAAAATCTGGATATGCGAATTTTACCATGAATCCAATACCTCTCTTAACGAGAGGTAATATTATACCTTTTCTAGGTCTGGTAAAAAAATTAGGTGATTAGATTTTGGTTATAATTGGTCAACCGGAAGTTTTTAACAATTTTTCTTGGAAAACGCAGTTGAATATCTTTTTTTTGTCATTTTATGTGATTATCAATATCAATAATTTTAATTGACATGTCAGTGTCAGCTACAATTTCCATATCGTATGTTTGTGTTACAATTTTACTGGATATATAGAATCTCTTGGTATGGAATTTTTAGAAAATACATAGAATTGACGGAAGCTATTGGTACTGGCCACATCAGATTTTTTAATAAAATTTATTGACCAATGCCGGGAACATCCTTAAATTATACATTATTTTTAATTTTCAATAACTAGAATAATAATTGTTAAATGTAACAATTATGTGATAGAGGAACTATGAATTTCAAAAAATTGTAAACTTTTTAGAAAAAAGCTGAGTCCGCTTCTGTTTTCTGTCGATACATCACCCAATCAGATGCTGTAAAAGTTTGATTTAGTATGTCCCTGTTCGTAGTTAGTTTAAAATGGGTTGTAAACTATCGAGTTGAATGCATTGTTAGTTCGCTGATTTTGTGCTGGCAGACGCAGACGAAGACAAGCCGGCGTCGATGCAGGAAAGTTAAAACAGATCGCTCGCGTTTTATTGATGAGATAAACGACATTTTGATTATTACGACTACAGGAGTTTAAACTTATGTTTTTGCTTTATGATGAACATAAAAACGACTTATCAGTTCACTCACAATTAGCTTTCCAATGACATAAAGATAGTGAATGCGAATTCAATTATAATTCGGTAGTTAAGATAATATTTTTATCGGTACTGTGAAATTTTAGCTGCCAAGTTGAAATTAAAATTATATGAGTTTCTTAAACTTTCACAGCATAGCGAACACATTTCAGAAAATAAGTATTAGTTATTTATTATACGTGCGGATTAAATGTTTAATGAGCGGTAAGATTAAGCGCGCAAGCGTCTTAATCCCGCAAAGTTAAACATTCATTTTAACAGCGAGTGTAATACAACAGTTTATTCAATTTGGCCCTAATAAACTTATTCGATTTGAGTGTAAGATTTTTACCTGTCGCTAAGAGAGGTATTGGAATCATGCTAAAAATCTTGGTCTTTGGTCTTATTGAATTTGAGAAAGTGTCCCTCCTCCAATATCCAGACACACACGCACACTGACATCATTGTAAATGTTATAATCGGGATTCTAGGGACCTTAAAACTTGGTTATTCACTAATATCTGCCTATGTTTTTTGCATTATGCTTTTTATTGTTGTATAAGTATTGCTGTATTTCTTAAATATTTTATTATGTTTTTCTCTTTTGTTTATTGTTACCTATCCAGTTAATAGGCATCTTGGATAGTTCTGCCAAATAAATAAATAATAGTATATTGTACGCCAAGGTTGAGAAGATAATCATTATTGAGCCAGCGCCTATTGTAACCCGAAGACCGAGGGATATAAGGCACCTGGTCAATAATGATCTTCTCAACAGTGGTTTATATACTATTTTTTTCACTACTAGCACATAAATTCTCTTTGAATTTTTTTTTATAGATAATAACAATAATTTTGACATGAATAATAACATTACTTATTTGTTAATATTCACAAAAACAAAGTAGGCTGCATTTGTTTTTATCTGACGTTTTGTTCATTTCGCTGGTTTGATAACCTCACTTATGGGCTTTGATTTGTATTTTATTTAATTATTTAATAAAAACACTTTGTGCTGTTACAGTCAACAGCCTTATTAGTTTAGTTTACTAGGCTAGTAGTGAAAAAATATGTTTTTTCACTACTAGCCTAGGAACCCACTAATATTTACCTTTATTTGACATGAGAAATTGTTTTTCACTACCGCTTGCTTGTAACCATGGTAACTTAGGTCAATAATAATTTATTATTAACCTTGGTCTATAATGCAAACTGTCACTTTTCAATCAAACTCAAGCCTCCAAATCCAAATATTATTTAATTCATTATAAACTCAAAAAAGGTGTTAAGTATATAATTTAAATTTGCCACTATAATTTTAAATTGACCTACGCTGCCGCCTTGCCTGGCCATGGTGCTGTTTTGGTGAAAATGTGAAATATTTGTAGATGTAGGATTGAACAAATCACTATTTTTTTGTATTTGTAGGTAAATACATTTCAATAGATTTATTTAAAAATAATAATAAACTAATAAGGCTGCTGACTGTAACAGCAAAAAGTGTTTTTATTAAATAATAAAAACAAATACAAATCAAGGCCCATAAGTGAGGTTATCAAACCAGCGAAATGAGCAAAACGTCAGATAAAAACAAATGCAGCCTACTTTATTTTTGTGAATATTAACAAATAAGTAACGTTATTATTCATGTCAGAATTATTGTTATTATCAATAAAAAAAAAATCAAAGAGAATTTATGTGCGAGTAGTGAAAAAAATAGTATATAAACCACTGTTGAGTAGATCATTATTGACCAGGCGCCTTATATTCCTCGGTCTTCGCCCTCGGGTTACAATAGGCGCTGGGTCAATAATGATTATCTTCTCAACCTTGGCGTTTAATATACTATTATGCACGAACGTATCATAATTTGACAATTATACACGAATTTTTTTGACTTAAACGTCATTTTATAGCCCGCGGGCCTCATTATATCCCGCCGGGCTATAATGAAAAGTCAAACCAATTTATAACCTACAATATAAACAGGCAACATGACAAGCTTTTATTACAAATTGAAATTTTTTATATTCTTTGATGAAAAATGAAAATTAATTTTGTGATATGTATATGGAAAGCACGGAGATACACAAAATAAAGCTCAAATGATATAACTAATAATCAAACAATAAACTGTTGTTCTCCGCTTTCATCAAATACTAGATACTGGATGTACGAGGACAAATTCTTTTCGATACAATTTTTCTAACACTCATAATTTGAAAATTTTCGTCCGTGCATAAAGTTTTGTATGTACCACAAGCGTAACTTGCTTTTATGGCCTTTGACAGGTTTTTATTCCTCGGCTTACGGCTCAAAATCCCGCCGCAGGCCATAAATGCCTCCTTACGCTCTTAATACATAAATAACTATTTTGTCATTTTACATAAATAACTATTTTGTCATTTTATTTGATTATCAATATCAATAATTTTAATTGACATGTCAGTATCAGCTGCAATTTACATAGCGTATGTTTGTTTTTATCACTCGGCTTACGCCTCGGGTTCAAAATCCCACCGCAGGACATAAAAGCCTCCTTACGCTCTTAATTCATAAATAACTAATATATTTTTCAAAATTAAAATCCGGTCTTAAAAATTGATTTATTTTCATTAGGTATTTCCATACCCGGTGCATTTTGAAAGCCACCCTAAATTCCTCTACGTTCCCTGCTTTTATTATACTATATTTTACGTTAGTTTTACGTCGTCTGTAAAAATGCAACAGTCGTATCTCGCTTCCTTTGTCATCGACATGCACGACATCTACGTTGATTCAAACCGCAACATCCAGCATCGATGCTCAACTTTTCCGCATCTCATCACATTTTAGAGTTGGCGAAATTCTTCCTTTGTTTGAAAAATAGACGATCAGGATTGTTGTTTCAACTGTTTGTGGAAAACAAATGAAGATAATGAGTGAATCAGCTAATAAAACTTGCTTTATTGACTGAGATAATGACAACGAATTTTTTTATTACAGAGTAAAATGGTTTAAATGTTATTTTTGAACGATTAAACAGGTTTTTATTTGTTTTTTAAATTAATGCTATAAAAAAGAATTTATTTTTCGTATAATTTTCCTTTACGATGTTATGGGCCGTAATTCTTACATCTTGGATTTTTGATGAGATTTAGAATTTCTGGAGAGTGTTTTTGGATATTCGATGAGATGCGATTTAAAAAATCTGTTGTGGCCAGCACAAGACCTCTCGCCATTTTCATATTAAGCTATATAAGTATTGTATTGCACTTCGCTTTCGAACCGTCGTTTTATAACAAAATCTTACAGAACATTACCCAAATATTGTTTTTTATTATAGTTAACATGTCTTCTGCACACATATAATTCTAATTATATCTATTTTTCATTGTATGAGGAAGTTTCTAAATGTTAAAGCATGCCAAAGATTGTTCCAATTGATTAACCAGATTGGAGGTATTTCTGATGAATTTATGCATTTTACCACAAATTTACCTAAAATTTCAAATATTTAATTAATAAAACAATAAGAAAAGTTAAATATACTTTGCAGAAAAAGCTATCAGAATGTCACTAAAACTGTTGATATTTGACAATGACATGCGTCATGTTATAAACATTGGAATTTGTCAACTGGTTTCCTTAGTGCCTTGGCCTCTGCGATTAGTTTCCTCTATAAATTATAGAGTCTTTATCTCTAAATCTATATAAGATATAATAAAATTTTTAAGTGTATTAGATGGAGAATTGTATGTTCTTCAATATTTAATAAAAAAAACTCCCAAAAATTATATTTAGAAGATTTTTTCTAAGAAACTACTACTTCCGGTTGTTAAATTGTTACCAAAACCTTTTCAGCTCTTCCCAGGAATGTCAGATTGAGGAAACTGAAGTTAAATTTTTTTTAAGTCTTATAGTTTTAGAGGAATCGTGACTACAACATCCAGACATACATACATACATACATACATACATACATACACACACACACACATACACACATCCACACACACACACACACACAGACATAATTTTAAAAATGTTATAATCGGATTGTAGGGACCTTAAATCGTGCTTATTCAATAAAATCTGGATATGCGAATTTTAGCATGAATCCAATACCTCTCTTAGCGAGAGGTAAAAAAGTATTTTATTGAATTGTAACAAACGAAATAAAAAGTAAAGTGAGATTAGAAAATAAAAGTGTAGCAAACACTTTGTTGATTAAGAAAATCTGTTATGGCCGGCAGAAAACCGTCCGTCAATTTGATGTATTTTGTACAAATCCCATACCAAAAGTACATTGAAAAAGATTCTATATATCCTGTAAAATTATAACACGAACACACTATTTTTTACAAATTCCTTTTGAAAAGATTCTATAAATCCAATAAAATTATAACACAAACGTACATTATGTAAATTGCACCTCCTCTGTCTTCAGCTTTCCCTATTTTATTATGGGCCGCTGTTTCTTACTCGCCTCTTCTACTCATTCGTGTCCAACGCATCTTCTGCACGCAGTTTCTCCTCCCTCAAATCTTCTGCTACACAGTCTTTCCATCTTCTCTTTGATCTTCCTTGTACTCCCGGCATTGAAAGTTCCAATCTTGAGGCGAGGCTACAATCATTTGCAAGGGACATTCTGTCACTTTTACAATTTTCTGATTCTATACTTTCCATCTTTGGTTTTGCATTTGACACTGACATTTATCAATTAGCATTTTTGAATATATCATATGTTTCCATGATAAATAGCAAAGCTGACGGATTTTTGAAAGTTAATCTCTTTATAATTCTTTAACTCTATGTCTATTTAAAATGAAGGAAAATGTATAAATCAAACCTTATAGAGAAGAGTATTTTCTTGTAACCATCTCCATCCCAAACACAGTCGAAAATTGGTTTTCAACTATTTTCTTTAATATTTATAATAACAAAAAATATTTAACTGCGTTTTTTTTTATTTTTAAGAAAAACTGTTAAAAAACTTCAAATAAGGGTACTTCCGGTGGGTCAATTATAACCAAAATCTAATCACCTCTTCATACATACATTATTTTCTACAAATTTCATACCGAGAATTCCTTGAAAAGATTCTGGAAACCCAATAAAATTATAACACAAACATATACTGTGTAAATTGCACTTGACACTGACATCTGTCAATTAGAATTATTTGAATATATTAGCTGTTTTCATGAGTATAGCAAAGCTGGCTGATTTATGAAAGTTAATCTCTTTATAATTCTTAACTCTATATCGTGGCCGCGTGCCTAAGTGTCTGGTCGCGAACCTGGGGGAACCGGGTTCGATTCCGACAGACGCCTGTGGTGCACTCTCCACACCAGCTATGATTGCCCGCGAGGTGACGCCTGGTAAGCGCCCACACGGTAAAATATATCGTCATCATTACCGATGTCTACATGTGTTGTAGATACTGGCATACCCAGAAATGGGTAATATGCCGTGATGATATATTTATTTATTTAACTCTATATCTATTGAATATGAAGGTAAATGTATAACCAAACCGTATAGACAAAAAGATATCCTTTCATATTGATAATCACATAAAATGTCAAAAATGATGTTTAACTGTGTTTCTCAAGAAAAACTGTTAAGAACTTCGAATAAGAGAACTTCAGGTTGACCAATTTTAACCAAAATCTAATTAGCTCTTCATATGAATTTGAAGAAGAGGTATACGAAAGAATTATAATTTTTAGAATTGTAGTATTGGAGTTATCGCCAAAGAAAAAATTGTCACACACAGATACACACACATTCAGACATCATTGTAAAACTGGTAAAATCGTTTTCTAGGGACCCTAAAATGTGCTTATCTTAGCATCCGAAACGTTGTGAAACAATTTTGTGTTTTCAATAAAGATAATGTCAGTCCAGAAATCGAGTTTTATTCAGAGTAATACATTATCTTGCGAGTTAAAGTTTAAAGTTAATGGACCAAGTGTCTTCTATTCTTTTATTGTTAGAATAATGCTCCAACATAAAAGGATAGAAATATATATTCTGTCCTTCAACAGTACGGAAGTTCTCAGTTAAAGTATACTGCGCATACGTTCGTACTCATTGTACATCTTTTTCAGCCATATGTAAACCTCTATACATCGCTCTCTATCACTAAATAGTTGTCAAAATCTATATTTGACGTTTCGTGACTGTTTGTGCATTATTTACTTTATTGGAGAACATTTACAATTATTTCTGTCAATACATACGTATTTGTGTTGTGAGGTGAGTATGCGACAAAATAATGGGGAAACGGTGTATTTCGTGCAGTCAGCAGTACGTACGTGGTTTAGCTGTGTCATTTCATATGTAAGTTCTTATTAATTAATACTTGTTCCCTATAATATAATATGTATACAGAGAGTTTATTTTAAAATGCAACATTATAGTTCATCACTTCCATGGTTACTCACTATTGTCAAAAATGACAGCAATGTAATATTTGTCCATTTTAAAATGCAACATTATATATAGTATTGCAGCACAGAAGATACCTCCAAAACACATCACAAATGGTGTCAATTCTTATTACGACCGACTAGAATAATACCTCAGAGTGATTGGGGGTATTTTTTAAAACATTTATTATATGAAAATTATGAATTTTTGTAAGCTAAAGTTTGTTAAGATGTACAACATTCATGTTTTGCTACAAATTTTGTATGTTGCATTTTAAAATGGACAAATATTACATTGCTGTCATTTTTTGACAATAGTGAGTAACCATGGAAGTGATTCGCCATATGTTGCATGTTAAAATAAATTCCCTGTATAATATATTGTATTAAAAATATCTAATAAATCTAATTATGCACAAAGAAATTAAATCCGTACTCTTAGCGATTATGCACCAAGTATAACAAGTTAGGGACAAATCAAATTTTTCATTTTGCCGCGTTTTCTTAACTTCCGTACTGTTGAAGGATAGAGATACTGTGTCTGCACCATTATGGCGGGACAAGCGTTTTGCTCGTACGCTGCGTCTATTAATTTAAAGGTCGATGCCTAAAGGTGACGGAAGGTAAATCTGTGCAAAATTTTCTGTTTCCAAAAATTCAATCTTAACAACAAATTCTTCATTTATCGTTGGTTAATGACAATTGATGAGCAGTTTATTGCACTTTTAGTACTTACAGTACTGAATGGGAATGTTATAATTCAATCGGAAAATATAGCCTGAACAGAAACTTCAGGTGTAGATGATAACGTTATACAATACATCGCTGTAACCTTTATTATTACCAGAGAAGTACACATAACAAATATCTTTTTACCTTCCGTCACCTTTAGGTAAGGAAGGTATTGTCAAAATTCGTTGGTGAGTTTTTAGTGAATAAGCACGTTTTAAGGTCCCTACAATACGAATTTACTATTTTTAAGATGATGTCTGTATGTATGTATGTATGTATGTATGTATGTATGTATGTATGTATGTATGTATGTATGTATGTACGTATGTATGTGTGTGTGTATGTATGTGTGTGTCCGTGTGTGTGTATGTATGTGTGTCCGTGTGTGTCCGTGTGTGTGTGTATGTGTGTCCGTGTGTGACAAATTTTTCTTCGACGATAACTCCAATACTATATTCTAAAAATTATAATTCTTTCGTATTCCTCTTCTGTACATCCATATAAAGAGTTGATTAGATATTGGTTATAATTGATCCACCGGAAGTACCCTTATTTGAAGTTTTTAACAGTTTTTCTTAAAAAAACGCAGTTAAATATTATTTTTTACATTTTGTTATTATATATATTAAAGAAAATGCTCTTCTCTATACGGTTTGATTATACATTTTCCTTCATATTCAATAGATGTAGAGTTAAAGCATTATAAAGAAATTAATTTTCAAAAATTAGTCAGCTTTGCTATTTATCAATGAAACAGCAGACACATTCAAAAAATTCTAATTGACAGATGTCTGTTGCAAGTGCAAAACCAAATATGGAAAGTATAGGATCAGTATTGGTTTGTCATAGTGTTCCTCGCAAGTGACATGCGGTGAAAGGCCAAAGAGAAGATGAAAGGACTGTATCGCAGAAAACTTGAGAAAGGAAGGACTGTGTGAAAACGATGCTTTGGACAGGAATGAATGCAAGAGAAGAGGAAACAGCGACCCCTAATACAATAAAGGAAAGCTGAAGCAGAAAGAAGGAAGTGTCAAGTGTATTTTACTTAGTGTATGTTTATGGTATAATTTTATTGAATTTATAGAACCTTTTCAAATGAACTTTTGGTATGAAATTTGCAAAAAATAGTATGTGTTCGTGTTCGATTTTACATGATATTATATAGAAACTGTTCCACGGTCCTTTTGGTATAGGATTTGTGCAAAATACATCGAATTGACGGAAGGTCTTGTGCTGGCCACAACAGATTTTTTGCATTTAATAACGGGTTTTGTTGAAATTCCAATTTTGCTGTATAAATATTTATTGTTATTATACTTAGTGGTAACGAAATAATATACTTTTCTCCCAATTTGGACAATTACAGCGTATATTAGCCTAATTTTCGGTACGTCATATATGATTACAGCTCGATAATCTCTCACAAATTACAGTATTTTTCCAAGAAAAACTTCTCTTCCGAAAAACAACGTCCAAATAAAGCAGATAAACACACGCTTACAATGCGTAAAGACAAAAAACAATCACAAGAAATTGGTAAAAAACTACCCATTGGTCAATGTAACACGGGTTGCAAGAAACTGAGATTTGGCCAGGACCTAATTAAGAAAAATTCAAACGAAGTTCTGTTCTGATTTCAGTAGTTTCTCTTTAAACTAAACTACTTCAATCTTTCCTTCGAAGGAAGAAAATACTTGCATCCTGCGTCGATTGCAGTGCCCTCACTTCTTTGTGGCCAAGACCAAGACTAATATGATTTAATTTATGAGGCTTAGCCTTACGAAAAAACCAAAAAACCAAACCACCTAAGACATAGACAGATCTGCAATTTACTTCTCCACTTATACTTTTTATATCATTGCACAAATTCCATTTGCGAAATGGAAAATTTTATCTCCAAAAAAAGTTTAAGAATTTTTCAACGTAGATATTTATTTTACAGGGCAGAATTCATTCAAAGGAATATTTTTTTGAATATATTTACATAAAATATGTTTCATATTTGTTTAATGCATATATTATCCGTAACTGTTATGCATTTGGAAAATTCAAAACAACACGTTCATATCTTGAATATATGCTCCAATTTTAAGACTGTATACGTTTTAATATAACCCCCATACACTATCTAAATCAATAAGATTCGTAATCTTCCGGATGTGTATGCACATAAGTTTAAAATATCACTTCCTGTATCTGCGCTACTGCGCTTGGATGACACATATCCCCTATTTGCTCTGGACTTGGAATCTTTTACTCCGGAGATTATCCGGGGTAGAAATGTTTGTATAACCAATAAAAATAGCTAGTGAAATACACTGTTCAATGATTTACCGAAAACCGAAAGTACTGCAAATGGATTTACTCATAATAGTTCGGCTGCGGTTTACATTTTTACTTCCCGCTACCTTAGGTAAGAAGGGTATATGGATCGTGTTAAAAATCGCATATCTATAGAGATTTTAGTGAATAAGCACGTTTTGATGTCCCCAGAATCCGATTTTAACATTTTCGCAATAATGTCTGTGGCGTGGGTATGTATGTGTGTGTGTATGTGTGTGTGTGCGTGTGCGTGTGTGTGTATGTGGATCCTGTGGACACGATTACTCAAATACTATCAATCAGAAAATTTTGAAATTTTGTATACCCATTCTATACAAATGTGGGAAGAGCTCATTAGTTTTTAGTGTATATTGGATAACCAGAAGTATCACTTATACAAGCTTTTTAATTTAGTAAATAACTTTTTTGTCCTCCTGAAGTGTAATGTGAACGTTACAATTGTATACACAGCAAGTGTAACCTACATTTTCCGCTTACTGTGTTGTAAATTGTCTAACTATGCGGTAAAATAATCAAAATACACTGGACGTTTATGGGCATTTAGAAAAGAAATCATCTTTACTATAATAAAGTTCACGTAAAAAAGTACTACCTACGTAAGTTATTTTTTTACTTTAACATTTCCTGTATTTAAAACTAATTTATATAAACCAAAATCACGGCAGCGACATCTTTCATTATTGTAAAAATCCGCCGTTACCGACATAGTCACCGATCGATATACCTGTCAAATGCGCGAGGCGAAGAATACTCAAATGTCAAATATCGACACCTACCTATTATGTATTACGAAGAAAACATGAACAAATAAATACATTATCAGTCATAAACAACGACTATTATTAAAAATAAATTTTCGCTAGAAGAAGAACTCTAATGAAGGTAAGTAAATTTAAATTTGAAATTTGACTTAACCCCAGTATTTTAAATTATCCCTTTTCAGAAGTATAACCTATCTTATTAAAAAAAGTGATTTTCATTATCGTCGGCCAAAAATTTTGATACAATTCTCGTGCGTGAATTATTTTACACGCACTCGAATGTAAATAACTAGTTCTATTTTGTATCTATAACAAAGCTATTGCAGCATCGAAAGGAGTTCGTTAATAGCTCATTCGAATGCAGTAATAGTCTAGTACAATTTATTTTTGTAAGGTTGGTGGTTAAGAATTACAAAAATATTAAATGTCAAAACTCGTTAAATAAGCAAACAGAAACGATTGTTAAGAATTTTATTTTCATATAATTTTGAATTTAAAACTAAGAATAAGATGAAGAGAAGAAATAGAGTAGTAAAGTTAGCATGAAATAGAAAATATCGTATGGTGTTACAAAAATAAGATTAGGGTTGTCAAATGAATTTTCAAACGACACTAACTGACAAAATTTCCTAAATTTTGACATTACTATTTTTCATTTAAAAAAGGCATAGGAAGTGCAAAATAGAAAAAATAGTATAAAGAACTCGTGTCATAATAATTGTCGACTATTTTGTTCGAAGGGTTGCATCATGACATAAACATAAACATAAAATGGCAAGTATGACATTTGTTCTTTAATACTATTAAATTAGTTATTTATGCAACAAGTGTAAAAAGTATAATGAAATTAATTTTGACGACACTTAATATTTTTGCCAATGCCAAAACAAGAAAAATGTCATTTTAATTATATTTTAAAAAAATTTAAGGGCTTCTTGCGCCAAAATACCTTAATACGCCACTGAAGATATCTGAAACCAAAAAGACCAAACCTGATCCGAAGACGTTATTATGGGTGAAAAATGTGGGACTCTCGATGGAAAATATTTATTGATTTTAAAAGAGTCTATGTTGAAAAATGAAATTGAATTTTACCGAAAAAATACTTGTTTCTAATGGCCGTATGCATCATCGGTCTCTTCAAACATTGCATAGGTAATTATAGTAACTTTTCATTTTCCCCTAAAATTCTAGAAACATTTTGTGTTTAAATATTAGACATTTTTGTTTATTATTTGTTGTTTCGAAGTTTTAAATGAGTAGCTATATTTTATGTGAATTATTTTTTATATAATGTATATTACTATATATGTATTTACATTGCATATAGCTGCAAAAAGAGGTCGAAATCCAAACTTTACTATGGATAAGAGGATAACAATTTTAAAAATAGTAAGGATGAACGTAATACAAAAACATTGTAAAGGCAAAATAATAATCGCATACTATTATTGCTAAAACAGAAAGAAATAGATCAATCCAGAACAAATGAATTTTGTGAGGGGCAGGTGTCAAAAATAAATTTCATACATAATTTACTCAATGATGAAGCCATGGAAAAATTTATGGTTTAATTTTATGAATGAATTGTATCAAAATTTCTCGATATTTATCATAAGATATATAATTAAATAATTTTTAAAAATATTCAAAAGTGAGGTTGAAATCACTCCTGTGGAGGGCAGGTGACGTCATTCTGGAATGGTCTCAGATAGGTTATGTCACAGAAAATATGCAAGCATATGTCGTTTGTAATAAATTGTTATTTACAAATAAAAGGGAAATTCTATACGATCTTCTACTAAAGTTAATAAATTGTGCATATTTTCTTTAGGCAACACAAATGAATGCTTTTTAAATAATTTAATGCAGTCGATGTCGAAACTATAAAAATATTGCTTCTTTCCAATATTTTACTATTTGAATATGTTCTATAAGTTCTGTAACTCATCTTTATCTTTTTCCATATCATTATTAAGTAAAAATCCATTCATTTTTAATATATTTTAGAAGAAAACAAATTTTATTTCAATTAGAAACTACAACTATCAAACATTAAGCTGAAGACATAGTAGGGTTTAATTTAAACTGCAGACTTGGTTTAAGTAACCGTGCAACTCGCTTAAAATTTAAACGTCGGTTTGACTCTTAAACTGCTTTGGTTTAAACGGCCATAAATCGAACTGTAGATGACAGAATAAATATATAAGTTATTATTAAAAGAGTGCTTTATTTTGTTTTCCAATGCTTGCTGTAATTCCTTGCCTACTGAAACAAGTTAAAAGTCGTTTGGGTGCATGTATTTGTATGTGTATGATTTAGTTCTTTGTGATCTACAGAAGAAGACAAACGTTTATTATTGTGTATTAAATTGTGATATATATTTCAAGTGAAATTTGTGCAATTTTAAACGAAGGGCCTAGATCTGAAGATTCTCTGTTAACAGGTAAGTGTTATTATTTATGTATCTATACATTAGAGAATAAGAATTGGTTGTTTGATTTAAAATTTTTGCTGGACATATGTATGTGAGTCTCTAAGATTAAAATCAACCAATAAATGTATCCTCTTGTGCCTTGTTTATAATTTGTGCTCTGTAAAAAACTACAAAATCCAATGTATTCACTTGCATATTCCATTTGACCATTTCAAAAATAATTACTTAAGTGTAATGAGCTAATTATGTAGACAACTGTATATATTCTATGCTCGTATTTTTTGTGATTGACTATGAAATACTCGTTGATAATTGGAGCAATAAATCAGATGGAATATGGCATGTGTACGGTAAAAATAAACCAGTTCTGTATATCTAGATGCTAGATAATCATGACAAATGATAATTAACCTTGATTATCTTTAAGCTAATCATGACACATGTCAATCACTATAGTTTATCTGGAAATACGAGAAACTTACACTCATTTCATCTTTCATACTTGATTAAACATTAGAACGGAGCAGAAAAAAATTGATGAAGGATGTTGTGGACTTTTCATAGTCGTCACCCGTGGTGTACATATATACAGGCTGAATTGCGAAAGTCAAGCATAAAAAAACATTTCGTTTATTTTGAGAGATACAAAAAATGTTAATAAGTAAACTTATACTAGATAAAGGAGATCATCAGATGGTCATAGTAAGAATTTGGTACTACTTCTGGTTTTAGCAAATATAGATAGCATAGGGAATCAGTATTTTTATTCTTTCAGATAGTGTTTCACAAGAGTCTTGCATTTTTCTTGTTCTTGTCTTGCATTTTATGCAAGACAAGAACAAGACAAGAGTTATATAGTTCGTTGCAAGAAAAGACAAGAATCTGCCCTGCAAGAAAAGTGCAAGAATCGCAAGATTTTTTAGTATTTTCTTGCATTCTTGCACTCTTGCAATATTATATTATAATTCAATATATCAACATTTTATTATAGGTTTTGCCTTCAGGTAAGCTGACATTAATCGGAAAAGCTAAAAAGGTTTTGGTAACAATTGACAACCGGAAGTAGTAGTTTCTTAAAAAACCTTCTAAATATTATATTTTGAAAAATTATAGTACAAAAAATAATAAAGAGCATTAAGTACTCAATCTGATTTAAATTTTCTTATTATATTTTCTATAGATTTAGAGATAAAAAATCTGATATGGCCAGCACATGACCTCCTGCTAATTCGATGTTTAAAATTGCAATGAGCTTCGAGTTAAATATCACTTTATCGTTTGTAAACAAAATCTAATTTGTTGTTCCAATAAATAGAAAAGTATTTGATAAGAAATTTTGTATTATATTTTATCAAGTTTTTTTTTTGAAAATCTGTTAAGATCTCTTAGTTAAGAACCACATCCGACTTATCACATATACTCAAAATCTAATGTTGTTTTCAATCATATACGAGTTTTAAAACCAAATTTGAGAAAAAAAAATTTTTATCATATTTTAATATATTTTTTCAAGGAAATTTCAGAGCTTCAAGTAAAGTACCACTTTAGGTTTACTAATATTAACAAGAATCTAATATGTCGGTCTCATTAATATAAAAGTGTTATATACAAGATTTGAAAAGTTTTCAATTATAGCATAATACATTTTTTCACGAAAATCTCTTCACAGCTTCAAGTAAAATATCACTTCCGATTTAAATATGTTGTTCCTATTAATATGAAATTTCAAGACAAGAAATATGCAAGAGTCTTGCAAGCAAGACAAGATTTTTGCTTGCAAGAGTAACACAAGACAAGAGTTATTTAAATTTCTTGTCTTGTTTTGCAAGACAAAACAAGAAATAGCCTAGCAAGACAAGAAACTACTTTCAGAATGTACGTAAAATTAGCTTCACAACGATACCAGAATATAATAGTGTTACTGCAACTATTTCAAAATGGTCAAAAGGGTGATCTAGTCCAGATTTAGCTCCTCCCGGTACACTTTACTTTTAGCGCAATGAAAAACATCTTCGCAAAAATCCAGTACGTACAGTAAAACCTGCCTTGCAAGACATATGGGTCAATACCCATAGAAAAATGTGCAGGCCATAGGGATAAAATCCCTACTAGAATTAAAGCTGGTATTACTTATAAAAGTTATGTAACCCAATATTTAATTGCGGAATAATTGAATATCATATTCAGTTTAAAATCTATATTTATACTAGTGGAAAGAAATTTGTAGAAATATCTCATCATTTGCGTATTGTCTATAATTTGTTTGTTTAAAATGTAAACAATTTTATTACCCCATAACAAAAAAAGTATTTTTCTACAGTCACTATAGAAAGTAGCCATTTGCGCTCTGTTTTGTCAACGCAAAATGTCACTTTGCCGCTCATGCGCGACAAAGTAGAAAAAACGCTCGCTGTCCAAATTTCTAAGTATACAACGTTGAGAACGGTCACTTGTCTACATTCTTAACGAAAATGTTTAGTTAGGAACTAATGGCACTGTAATTACACATTTATCACGTTCACAAGTCAATTTGACATATGTTCTGTCGGTATTTAACATAACCTAACAAAATGCCACACTGCTGTGAAAATGAAATAGGGCATTCATTTACAAAAATGAAAGTATAAAATGCTTAGATTAGATTGAATAAAAACTCAAGAAGAATGGAAAATAACGATAAAATAAAATTAAATATAAAATAAATTGTGTGAACAGTTATGTTTAGTAATAGGAATGATTGTACACAGATGGCGGTAGGATAGTTGCGAGTCGTACTAACATCTGATCTCTATTTATTTTGATTACAATAAAGTTATTAGTTATTTCGTTACTTAAATAATTGCGAGAAGTCAGTCAATGCACATACATGTCTATATAATCACAAATTCATTGAAATATTTGTTATTTTTTTTAGTGTGACAGGCGTGACAACTAACCACACATTTTGCTACAAAAACTCATCAAATCATCACAAATCCTTGCTTCCACGCTCTAATTTTTTTTTTTTTTTATGGAATAGATGGTTAATGTAACGATATAATCATTTAAAAGCCTTTTTAAGTTTGAACCGTATCTTTTGTATTAGCCAATCGTTATTTATTGAGCAGTACTGTAAGTATAAAGAGTACATTTTATTATTTTTTGTTATGGTGGAGGACCCCATTGTGGCGACTGTAGAAAAAATCTTGTGTGTTTTTCGAGCGCAAATGGACATTGTCGATTTCGAGAGAATGCCGCGCTCCTTCGTCGCGCGGCAACAACCTCTCAATCGACAATGTCGCATTTTGCGCTCTTAATACACAAATAACTATTTCCGACGACCACTACGAAAAGTACATAAATTCACACGCTAAACACATCACTACCAAAGCTGTGTGAAATGAAAGCTCGTTAGCCAATCAGATGCGTCCGCAACTGTGTGATATGATTTTATCACACACTGCGATAACTGAGCGAACTAACCTAAAAATTTGTATGTAAAAATTTGACAGTTGCAAATAATTTGCTAAATTTACACGGACTAAGAAGGTTAGACCCTAATTTATCAGATTTTAACATAATTTTTGGTGAATTCTGATAGCAATGAAGTAAACATAATCTGTTTTAATATTTTTATGAAAATTTTATATTGTTTTATTTTTTGTAGTCGTCGGAAAAATATCGTGTACAACACGTGCTGAAAGGATATTTCAGCACTAGTTATACAATATACTATTACCTAAATTATTTTTCTATTATTTTTTTAGAATGTACATAAAATTTCACAATGATACCAAAACAGAAAAATGTGTTGTAGCCAGCACAAAAACTCTCGCCATTTCCATATTAAGCTATAAAGTACATATTATGTATTTAACATTTCTGATACATACACAAAAATTCTATTTACATCTATTATAAATATATTTTAATATTTTTTAAGTCATGCTATAAATATAAGTTTCCTCCTACTCTTCAAAATGTTTGATATTCTTCAAACTCATTAACTAGATTGACTGTATTTTGATGAGTGTATGCAATACATGTATATAAATTTTGAATATTTAATTAATAATAAAATTATTTTATATATTTATAATTCTCTATCTTATACGTAGTTAAATTAGTCTTTAGTCTTATAGAATTTGGGAAACCACCCCTCCAACATCTAGACACACACACATGCACAACACACACACACACACACACACACACACACACACACACACACACACAGACAGATATCATTGTAAAAATGTTAATATCGGATTCTAATGACCTTAACACATGCTTATTCACTAAAGTCTGGATATGCTATTTTCAGCATAAATCCAATACCTCTCTCTCTTAGCCAGAGATAAAAATCTGTTGTGGCCAGCACAATACCTCTCGCCATATCCATTTTATGTTATAAAAGTATTGTATTGCACTTTGCTATCGAACCGTCGTTATATAACAAAATATTACAGAACTTTACCCAAATATTGTTTTTTATTGTATTTAACATGTCTTCTGCACACATATAATTCTAATTATATCTATTTTTCATTGTATGAGGAAGTTCCTAAATGTCACAGATTCTTTCAATTCATTAATCAGATTGGCGGTATTTTTGATGGATATATGTATGCATATTACCTATAATTTCAAATATTTAATTAATAAAACAATAAGAAAGATTAAATGTACTTTCCAGAAAAAGCTTACAAAATGTCACTAAAACTGTTGATTTTTGACACTGAAATCTGTCATTTACAAATTATGTTATAAACAATTGAATTTGTCAACTGGTTTCCTTAGTTTCGCCTACTCGACTTGTTATATCCCGACATTCTATATATTATAGCATCTTTATCTCTAAATTTATAGAAGATATAATAAAAAATCTGTTGTGGCCAGCACAACACCTCTCGCCATTTCCATATTAGGCTATATAAGTATTGTATTGCACTTTGCTATCGAACCGTCGTTTTATAACAAAATATTTCAGAACTTTACCCAAATATTGTCTTTTATTGTATTTAACATGTCTTCTGCACACATATAATTCTTCCAATTCATTAACCAGATTGGCGGTATTTCTGATGGATACATGCATATTACCTATAATTTCAAATATTTAATTAATAAAACAATAAGAAAGATTAAATGTACTTCCCAGAAAAAGCTATCAAAATGTCACTAAAACTGTTTATTTTTGACACTGAAATCTGTCATTTACAAATTATGTTATAAACATTTGAATTTGTCAACTGGTTTCCTTAGTGTAGTTTCACCTACTCGACTTGTTATATCCCGATATTCTATATATTATAGCGTCTTTATCATTAAATTTATAGACCTTAAATCGTGCTTATTCAATAAAATCTGGATATGCGAATTTTAGCATGAATCCAATACCTCTCTTAGCGACAGGTAAAAATTTAAATGTATCAGGTGTAGAATTTTGTTCTTCAAAATTAGTAATATCAAAAATTTTTAAAAAATAATATTTGGAAGAATTTCTTTTAAAAACTACTACTTTCGGTTGTTCAATTGTTACCAAAACCTTTTCAGCTCTTTCCAGGAATGTCAGATTGAGGAATTCATAGTTAAACAGATCTTATATCTTATAGTTTTTGAAGAATCGTCCGTCCAACATCCAGCCATACACACACACACACATACACACACACACACACAGGCATCATTGTAAAAATGCTAAAATCGGATTCTAGTGACCTTGAAACGTGCTTATTCATTAAAATCTGGATATGTGAATATGCCGCCTTTATTTTCTACACATTTTCATATAGTTTTTTTAACACACAGATTTCTACAGTTAATATACTGAAAAGGTTTCACATTTAAATCAAAACTTTTTAAAAGTACTCGTGTATGTATGTACTTATCTTTTTAAAACTTTTAAGCTATTTACATAAACAGTTTTGTTCTATAAAATTATAATTTGCTTCTCGCTGAAGTTAAATTGGGACTTGTTTTGTTAGGTCGGTGAGCATGCGCACTGTTTTACCGACACCGACATGACTCCGACACACAACATAAAATTTTATATCCGGCTGAAGTTCTGGCTCTATTTAGTATTTTGTATTTGTATAATATAGGAGTTTGCGACACTGATATTGCATTAATACTGATTTCCTTGTTTCTACTATTGGCTTCTTCTTATTCTACTCCCCCTAATTCGGAAAAGAATAAATGGAAATTGGCAAAGTTTTGATCGCGGAATAATAAAAATAATATTGGCCAGCGAACCAGGTTTTGATTTTCAAATAGAAATAATAAAGTCGTACAAAACTTTCGGGGAATTTAGTTAGAGAAAATTTAGAAAATAACAAAACTTTATATAGTTTAAGGAAATCATTTCCTATTCTTTCTAACGTAATAAAATAATAGTAAATTCTACAGCATGGGAGAGAACTACATAAAGAATTCCGAAATTTAATGTGTAACTTTTAGTAGCCATTGTTGCAAAAAACAACAGAATTTGTTGGCAGTATCGTTACACATGATAGCAGAAATTTGTTGACACTTTGTTGAAATTTCTTTAAAAACTTTATTTCTATTAGGCATTGTATTGACAAGTTCTGCACATTCTTTTGAAGAATTTTCTTCCAATGTTTAAAATAATTTTAAAAATCTGTTGTGGCCAGCACAAGACCTTCCGTCAGTTCGATGTACTTTGTACAAATCCCATACCAAAAGTTCCTTGGAAAAGATTCTATAAATCCAATAAAACTATAACATGAACATACAGCATATAAATTGTATTTGACACTTCTTTCTTCTTCAGCTTTTTCCTATTTTATTAAAGGTCGCTATTTCTAACTCTTCTCTTCTCATTCTTGTCCAACGCATCTTCTTCTAGCAGATCTTCCTCTCTCAAGTTTTCCTCTCACTGTTTTGGTTTTGCACTTGACACTTACATCTGTCAATTAGAATTTTTTGAATATATCAGCTGTTTCCATGATAAATAGCAAAGCTGACTGATATTTGAAAGTTAATCTCTTTATAATTCTTTAACTCTATATTTATTGAATATGAAGGAAAATGTATAATCAAACCGTATAGAGAAAAAGCATTTTCTTTAATATTTATAATAAAATAAAATGTCAAAAAAATATTTAATTGCGTTTTTTAAGAAAAACTGTTAAAAATTTCAAATAAGGGTACTTCCGGTGGATCAATTATAACCAAAATCTTATCACCTCTTCATATGGATGTAAAGTAGAGGAATACGAAAGAATTATAAATTTTTAGAATAGACACACAATTGCAATTTGCAAGAGCGCATCTAGCGGGAAAGCATAGAACTAAAGGTTGCTAAGGTTACCACGTCCAAACAAAGACCTGTCATCAGCCATAGATCTCTACACTCTAGCCATCGTTTTGGTTGAATAATCGAGTGATCTTCTATATTATCAAACAAAAAAAGTTGCCCCATGCACATCTTGTGGTTTTAAATTCATTTTATTGACCACAACGATCAAATCACAAAGAATTAGATTAACACTGAATAACAGATGCAAACATAATGACAGATAGAATCGCGGAACGGGACGTAAGACAACGAGGGGAGGTTTGTTTGGAAGCATGATCTTCTATCTCTCTCTCTTGCACATGACGTCAATTCTGTAACTGTCTATTGTAGTATTGGAGTTATTGTAGGAGAAAAAATTGTCACACATGGGCACACACACGAACATATACACGGACACACACACACACACACACAGACATACACACACGCACACACAGACACACATACAGACGTCATCTTAAAATTAGTAAATGCGTATAGTCGGTACCCTAAAACACACTTATTCATCAAAAACTCACCACTATTTTTTTTGATCAAAGACAATACTTTCCTTACACAGAGTTGACGGAAAATAAAAACATAAAATGTCAATTTTTAAAAAATGTAAATCCTTCCAAATTCTCTTCAATTCCAATTTGGGAGTTTATTAGTAGAGGACTTCTAAAATAAATTCAATGTAAAATTTCCAACTGTATGTAACCACCACAAGGCTGAAGATGGAAACCATTGAGTCCCGAAACGTTCCAACATCAATAAATTATAGTCTTAATTATTAATAATTTTCAAAATAACACATTTTCTCCTAGAAGGCCCAAAATAGTTTCTATAGAAAAAATCTAAATCAAACAGTTTTCTCTTAAAAAAATAGATAGTAATAAGATATTTAACAAAATGAGCATATTTAAAATTAAATTAAATAGTTATATAGCCATTATTTACTCTCATCCCCAGGACGTCATGGTGATAATAAAAGTTTTTCTTAATGCCACACCTGCCATTAAAACTTAGCAACATTCTGTGTGGCTCATTAAGGGTTGTTTAACCCGCGCCGGGACGTAATCTCGGCGTTAACGGCATCTCGACGCCTCTGAAACTTGCATTGTACACAAGCGTTGCATAGTCTAATCGAGCTGCGAACTCAGATTTGCACCTCGTTATGGCTCTAAACGGGCAGTAGGAGGGCGACGTAAAAGACGAAGTTAGTGGCAAAGTTACGGAGATGGAATGGTTTTTCTCATGAGGGATTAATTATGTACAAGATGGAACTTGTTGCAATAAGTTTGACACTGGCATTGTCGTGCAGCAACACAGTATATTTTTTCTACAACTGTCACAAAAAGTTGATGTTTGTGCGAAATATGCTATTAGACGTTTTCATAAAGTCAGTCGGAGCTATTCGTCGGATCTGTTCGATGACGTCACAGATATATCAGATCCATTCGATTATCGAAGCTTTTACGAACGCGTCAGATCTAAATATGATTTAGGGCCGGTTTTTCAATCGCTTGTTAAAGTGTTTGTCAACTACCTAGCAGATTAAATTTATCTATCAGATAAACTCCATGGTAATGAAAATGCGTTTTTCAATACGAATTTATCTATTCGGTAAGTAACAGTCGCATTTGGTTGTCAACTTTAAGGTTGGCAATAATTATAATCTGATATTTGCTATGTTCGTAAGGATTCACATGTCATTATTTCCATACATTTCCTTTGGAATGTGATTGACAGTTGCAGTTGTTGACAGTACTGAATCTGTGACATTCAAGCAAATTTAAAGTTTGCTTTAGTTTGTAGCAATATGTGGTAAGAACACGTGAACTGAATGGAAAAAACTATTTTATTACTGACGGTTATATCATTATGGGTTTTATTTTATTACATATATGCTTCAAGCATCAAGCAGCTGTAAATTTGTACTGGGATTTTGCCTACAAATGTACACATATGTTCTGTTTTTTAAAAATATACTGTCTTATTGGTCATTAATTAGAAAAGGTAGCGAATTTAAGTATTTTATAAGAGCAGGTTTGTTTCATGTCTTCTTGGGAATTCTCAATTTCGAAGTGATCAGTATAACATTGCATTATACATTCTATTTTTAACACTACACAATATATTTATAATTATTAAACATTTTTTATTAATATTAAACAATAACTTTGCTGTATATTGACGCAATATTGTTGCTATCAACGTTTTGCTTATTATTAATTCTTCTCATTCTTGTAATCAAAATAAATTATTATAAAGTGGAAATAATTTTCATTGTATTATGTATTATAATTTAATGATATTTATACATTTTTAAATAAGCCGTGAAAAGTACTTTGCCACAGTCATTGGTATACAAGACATTTTTAGAACAAATGTTTATACCATTGGAAATATCAGTATTCTCTGAATACATAGCAGTATGTTTTGCTAAATTGGAATTTTTTTAAATATTTATCGTCACTAGAAGTCAACGAGATCTGGTCGACGTCTTTCATTATGTGTTCTTCGATTCACTACCATTATATTAACAAATGAAATCTTTTTCCTTGTCCTTGTCTCTATTATCGAAAAACACATTTACATAAGTCTATTATATACATATTTCCACAATTTTCTACTGATATTATTTAACTGTCAATGTCAATATATCAGAACAGCTGAATTTATCCTACTGGTAAAATTTTATCGGTAGGTCAAAGTGTCTGTTACGTTATCCTCTTGTTTACCTAGGACTTATCCTGTTCGTAACGCTAACATGACATTGAAAAACTGAAATAGGTGTTTACCATGAGGATAAATTTTACAGAGACTTAACAGAAGAAGTTTAACTTGTTAAAATAGATAAGAAAATGGCGCTTGTTTCCGTAGTTGTATTGGTGAACCGGAAGTATCCTTATTTGAAGTTCTTCTCTTTTTCGACATTTTGTAATTATCAATATGAAATAATATCTTATTCTCTATACGGTTTGATTATACCTTTTCCTTCATATTCAATAGATATAGAGTTATAGAGAGATTAAGAGAGATTAACTTTCAAAAATCAGTCAGCTTTGCTAAAATTATGAAAACAGCAGATATATTCAAAAAAGTCTAATTGACAGATGTCAGTGTCAGGTGCAAAACCAAAGTGGAAAGTATATGATTTGAAAGTGAAGTGTCCCTCGCGAGTGGCTTGCAGTTGCGGCCTCGCCTCAAGATAGGAACTTATAATGCCGGGAGTACGAGAAAGGCCAAACAGGAGACGGAAGGACTGTATAGCAGAAGATTTGAGAGAGAAAGAACTGTGTCAAGAAGATGCGTTGGACAAGAATGAGTAGAACAGAAGAGTAAGAAACAGCAAGTGCAATTTACATAATATAGGTACATTCGTGTTATAATTTTATTTTAAAATCTTTCTAAAGGTACTTTCGGTATGTCATTTGTAAAAAATAGTGTGTTCGTTTTACAATTTTACAGGATATATAGAATCTTTTCAAGGAACTTTTAGTATGGGATTTGTACAAAATACATCGAATTGACGGAAGGTTTTGTGCTGGCTACAACAGATTTTTTATTGTAAATTACTACTGTAATTCATAAACACTCGTAAACTTTCGAAACAGCCCGTTATAATTTTTGACAAATAGAATTAAACTTGACAAACTGTATTTCGATTTTTCTTTCAGTGTCGACTATTTTTACTGGCTAAAAATCATAACGAACCGTTTAAAATTGTACGAGTGTTTATGAAGATTGGCATTAGACATTTTATTTAATAAAACTACTGAAATATATATACTAACTGGAATGCGCGTACGAACCGTGACTGTGAAGCATATTCGGCTAGGTTCGGTTCGGCACGAACGTGCGCGAACAGGACCAGCCATTATTGTTCAATGAGTCTTCAGTGCAGCGTACGCTGATAGGTAGAGTATGCGAGTTCCAGTTAGTATATATTTCACTGAATAAAACCCTACAATCTTACGATTTAAATTCGTTTAATTTTTTCAGTATATCCTGAATTGGTAAAACTAAGTATTATTTCATTTTACAAAAAAAAAATCTGGCTGTATTTCATTAGAACGACAAAATGTCTATAATATTACTGAAAATTGGCGATAATTATTTGTTAGTTATTATTTGTATTATACATTAACTAAACAAAATGAAATTAAGGCGGGTAGGTGAACTGATGTTCGACGGGGTTCGTATATAATTTTATATACGACTACTCAAGTGACGCTGAAAGGCCATTTTCATCTTAGGTTATTTCGATCAGAAATTGTTTCATGTGGTCATTTATTTGTTCAAAATAACTCATAAAGACTTCACAAAATGCGAACTGCCATGTTTTTCTCATAACTTGCTATAATGCTGCAATATTTATAATTAGAAACATTTAAATAAATACATTTTCTGAAACACAAATGTTTACAATTTTAAATTTGTGCACGCAATTTATACTAACCCTGTCCATGGATCTGGGTCGAAAATTTTTGATCGGATTGCTGAAATTTGATTTCTTTTTTTAATTTTGTCCGTAGATTTATAGACAAGTAGCATTTATTATGTGAAAATCATCGATTAGAATTCCTGGTTGTTTTCATAAAAGTACATGTCACGATCATAACAGGCTTTCGATTTGGAGGTAGAAACTGATGCTTGTATGATGGCCTGATGTGTTATGACAATCACGTTGGCTTTGACAAGATATTGGGATAGGTTAGGTTAGGTATGTGTTTACGAGTGTATGGTGCTCACGTCTGCTTCTAATGATGTAAGGGAGACACCAGGGTTGTACCTAGGAGAATTCACAACGAAAGACGGAAAATTGATCAAAATAATTCTACAAGATGTTCGAATAAAACGCCGGATTTAGTTTTTAAATATTATTTTTCGTATCTACATTTATTATTAAAAATACTTAAGACATAGTAACATTCTTACTAACCATATAGCAAATAAATTTTACTTGTTGCATATTGAAATGGCCGATTTTTAGTAGCGAAATTCCCCATTCGGACTACAATAATGAAATTGGAGTGATGCTGGGTTTATGCAGACAACTAAATTAAAAAATTAAATTGTAAAACTAAACTAAACAAGTAGAATCCATTGTTATCAATGACGTGTATGCAACTAAACTAATGAAATTAAATTAAGAATTTGGTTATTTCCAACTTTTAGTTTTATAATTTCTTAGTTTTGCGCCTGCGCCATTCGCGCACTTATGACAGATTTTAACACCTAACCTATGAAAATATAAGATGATAACAAAATTTCTGCAGAACAGTGCGACGAAACCTAATTGAATTTATTCAACTAATTGTATACCTAATTTTTTTTATGCCGTATAAGTATAATGTATCGCAATTTCACCTGTAAAAGTAGATTATACGAAATGTCAAAAGTCTGAATTTTAATTTACTGCATAAATGACGTTAATTTAATTCTTAATTTAGTGACTTAATTTAATTTTATAATTTACCCAGCATTAGTGAGTTGAGCTCTTGTTGATTTAATTATTAATTTCTATTTTATGTTAGTTATGATATAAATGTATACAAAATAATCTGATATAAACATTGTCAAATTTGGTAATTATACAATTTACTAGTCCTGATACATCGCCCCCCATTAACTAGAACGGCAAGTATGCAGCTTCTTCGGAGATTCTTTTCATGACGGCAGAGGAAAAACCGTCCGCAAAAACTGGCAGAGAAGTGGGCTAGCTAAATTATATTCATCTAGAAAATTGCACAGTTTAGCGCAATTGGTGTTGCCTTAGCCGGATCTTCTCTCGTGCATTCCTGATTCTTAGCTGAACATTGAGTGCTGAGGATCGGTTCTTAGCCGAACATTGGGTGTTAAGTATCATGTAACTGTTTGGATGGCCGTCGACCATCTAATTTTTGATGGAACTACGTAGGTTTTAAATAAATCAAACCTTTTTTACCTTCCGTCACCTTTAGATACGCAAGGTATTGTCTTTGGTCAAAAAATTCGGTGGTGAATTTTTATGAATGAACACGTTTTGGGGTCCCTACTATCCGAATTTACTATTTAATAATAATAATTCTAATACTATAAGTCTACAAATTATGATTCTTTCGTATTCATCTTCTTTATATCCATATAAAGAGCTGATTAGATTTTGGTTACAATTGGTCAACCGGAAGTTCCCTATTTTGAAGTTCTTAACAGTTTTTCTTGAAGAAACGCAGTTAAATATAATTTTTTGATATTTTATGTAATTACTTATAGGAAAGAATATCTTTCTCTATAGGTACTGTTTGATTATACATTTTCCTTCATATTCAATAGATATAGAGTTAAAGAACTATAAACTAGTCAGCTTTGCTATAAATATGAAAATAGCAGATATATATTCAAAAAGTTCTAATTGACAGATGACAGTGTCAAGTGCAGTTTACATATTATGTTCGTGTTATAATTTTATTGGATTTATACAATCTTTTCCAAGGAACTTTCGGTATGTAATTTGTAAAAAATAATATTATTGTTAAAATTTTATTGAATATATAGAATCTTTTCCAAGGAACTTTTGGTATGGGATTTGTACAAAATACATCAAATTGGTGGAAGGTCTTGTGCTGGCCACAACAGACTTTTTGTTTAATTGATGGTGATGCTAGAAATTTGATCCTAAAGGATTAAATTATTATTGATATCTCTTTTTGAAATCATTTTAAATCCATCTCTGCCTCATCATCCATACATCAGATCCGACATTAATTACCACTTTAATTGAATACAAATGAGCTCTGTTTGATTGACATGCCTGTACGGAAGTTTTTTCTCTCGGGTTTCTGATCTAGCAACCTCAGGACGCGGAGCGCAGGCAAATGTTTTAAACATGCCATGGCCTGCTGCAATGTGCCATTCGTCAACACCAGCAACTAATTAATATGATTTTAATTACATTATTATATCTATAAGAAAAAACCAGACCTAACTTACTATATATCAACATGTGAAAAACTTGTAAGATGAAGTAGAAGATGAGATATTTCAAATATTTATGAAGTGTAAGGTTTTTAAGAATTAAATTAATATTTATCAAACTTGATCAGCAATATAGATAGAGGAATTACAAGATTGTTAATTAGATTATAATCTCGAATATAAAAATCTCAGTAGGATTTTTATATAACTTGTTTGGTATCACTGATATAAATTATGATAACTATGTAGTTAGTATATTTTCAAATTTTCATTTTGAAAGATACAAAAAATATTAAAAAGCAAAGTTCAACTAGACAGACAAAGGAGCTCATAAAATGATAGTAATAAGAATTTTGTATCTCTGCAATGGGTGCAACTTTAAATCTAGCATAGAGAATCGGTATTTTTATATTTTTTTTATAGAATGTACCTACATAAATTACCTTCACAACGATACCAAAATAACATGGTTTTACTATACCATTTCAAAATGGCGACCATTTATTTCATTAATAAAATTCCATGCAAAATAAAACAGCAAGCTATAAAATAGTTATTTATGTATTAAGAGCGTAAGGAGGCTTTTATGGCCTGCGGCGGGATTTTGAGCTCGAGGCGTAAGCCGAGGGATAAAAACACGTCAAAGGCCATAAAAGCAAGTTACGCTCATGGTACATACAAAATTTTATGCACGGACGAAAATTTTCAAATTATGAGTGTTAGAAAAATTGTTTCGAAAAGAATTTGTCCTCGTACATGAAAGCGGAGAACAACAGTTTATTATTTGTTTATTAGTTATGTCATTTGGGTTTTATTTTGTGTATCTCCGTGCTTTCCATATAAATATCACAAAATTAATGTTTCATTTTTCATTAAAGAATATAAAAATTTTCGATTTGTAATAAAAACTTTTCATGTTGCCAGTTTATATTGTAGGTTATAAATTAGTTTGACGTTTCATTATAGCCCGCGGGCTATAAAATGACGTTTATGTCAAGGAAATTCGTGTATAATTGTCAAATTATGATACGTCCGTGTATAAACAATTTTTTTCACTACTAGCCTAGGAGCCCAGTATTATTTACCTTTATTTGACATGAGAAATTGTTTTTTACTACCGCTTGCTTGTAACTGTAGTAACCTAGGTCAATAATAATTTATTATTAACCAAGGTCTATAATGCAAACTGTCGCTTTTCAATCAAACTCAAGCCTCCAAATCCAAATATTATTTAACTCATTAAACTCAAGAAAGGTGTTAAGTATATAATTTAAATTTGCCGCTTAATTTTAAATAAACCTACGCTGCATGTGAAACATGTGTAGATGTATAAATGAATAAATCACTATTTTTTTTGTATTTGTAGGTAAATACATTTCAATAGATTTATTTAAAAATAATAATAAACTAATAAGGCTGCTGACTGTAACAGTACAAAGTATTTTTATTAAATAATTAAATCAAATTCAAATCAATGCCCGTAAGTGAGGTTATCAAACCAGCGAAATGAGCGAAACGTCAGATAAAAACAAAGGCAGCCTACTTTGTTTTTGTGAATATTAACAAATAAGTAAAGCAATTATTCATGTCAAAATGATTGTTATTATCAATAAAAAAAATTCAAATAGGATTTATGTGCTAGTAGTGATAAAAATAGTATATAAACCACGGTTGAGAAGATCATTATTGACCAGGCGCCTTGTATCCCTCGGTCTGCGCCCTCGGGTTACAAAACGGCGCTGGGTCAATAATGATAATCTTCTCAACCTTGGCGTATAATATACTATTATTACCTATATTAGTTTTGTAATTAAATGTGACAGTAATAATCATTTATTCACAATAATTATAGTAATATACCGATTCTGAATCTTTTGAAGGTTGGGAAATACGACGTTCCTAAATTTAATGATAATCTCTTAGGTTGGAAATAACAGATTTCACTTCCATCTCTTGGGTTATTTATGTAGAGGTTGCCTAGCAACATTGTCACAGATCCTTATAATAAAGTAGGATAAAACAAATTTTAAGAGAGCTGTCAAAAATATTAGTAAAATTTAAATATTCCGCCTCTCGTTAATATACATAAGCCCTCGGCTGTAATGAAACATCTCCCACCCTGGATGCAATATACTATTTTTTGTTATAATAATTACAGTCCAAGTGAAATAAATGTATTTTTGACAACAATTTTTGAATATACAGTTTTTAAGCATTTTTACTACCACTTGTACTAGTGGATAAAAAAAAAAATGAAAATTGGTGAGGATTTAGAACTTGAACAAGAGAAAATTGTACCCCACCCCCTAATTTTGGAGGCGTTGTATCGTTATACCCTGCTTTTATTTACTTGAGAATAGATTCCGAAAAGGATACCAGAAGAAATTGGAACTACATGCTATCATTTGGAAAATATCTCGTAGATGGCTCTATGTATACGGTTGGTTTGAAAATGTGATAGATGTAGTGAGAAATCAAACCAGTATGTTAGTTCCACGATCGCTCGTACAGCATCCGTGGCGCTAGTGCCGTGTAGTAGGAATTCATCTCAGTGAGAGTAAAACCGGAGTTGTAGAGATCGCAGCGTCTGGTTCTGCTTTCGTGCGACAGAGGGACACAAATACGGATTTCAAAATGGATTAAATTATTCCTGATCAGATTCGTAATGTAGTTTTGTCATTTGAATTTATATTTTTTGAAGAGTTTTAATAACTATTTACCTATGTAATAAGTTGTGAAATGAGAGTGTTTTAGGCACGCGAAGTGAAATTTGTACGCACGAGCGTAAGCGAGTGATACAACACGTCAAGACTTCGGTTGGGGTTAAGGTTAATTTGTTTTTGGAGAGATGGGTTCAAGTACGGTTTTGGTTCAAACAATAATAAAATTTGCGGTTTAGTTTCGGGTTCAGGTACAGTTCGACCTAACGAAAATTAAATTAATCTTTTTTTGAATAACAATGGGGGATTCCACCATTTTTTTTTTATAATTTCATCTGAAAATATTAGGAAAACTAAGACTATTGATAAAAATCCGGTGCAAAAAATCCTATTAATAAGCGAGTTATGGTCTCCCGAATTTTGAAAAGATTGACGTGACGTCACACATATGTGTTTTTATATCAAACTGTTTTCATCATGAACCTAAATGTTCTTGAAATATATGCTATTTTAAGTTATTAAATAAATGAATATTATAAAACTGTATAAGTCTACATACTTTATAATTACAGGTGTATTTAAATTATTGAGTTTAATGCAAGAAATTTACGTTAAAATAAAAACTGTTTGAAAACTGCCGTACAGGAATGTTAGCCTCTCCTTTCTAATTTGAATTTCTTAACTTCCATTGGTAGTAACCCCCACCTCCTAACACGCTATTTGTAATGCATGTATAGACGGTCTTTCGATCGCCAATCAAAATATTATATATAGATTTCATATACGTGTCGAAACGCTATAACAAAAAACCCCTTATTTCCGAAATATCTTAATTATACCATTTCATTTTTTTTTATTAATATTCGTTATTCAGCATTTACATTCGTATTTTTTTACTATTTTCCTTTAATTCAATTGAGCTGGAATCCCCCATTGTATAGAAATAATTTAAAATAAATAAATAAATAAATATCATCACGGCATATTACCCACAATCTGCTTTATCACAGATATCGGTAATGATGACGATATATTTTACCGTGTGGGCGCTTACCAATCGGCACCTCACGGGCACTCTTTGCTGGCGTGGAGAGTACACCACAGGGGTCACTTTTGTGCCATTAAAAATTTAAAATGCGAGTCGGAAGTTACGCAAGACAAGAAATGAACACAATTTTCACAGGCAGGCTGTATTATGATTTCGCTTACGTTTAGAACTGAAAGTGAACCTGAACCGGATTTTAACCGTAAACCCGAATTTTAATACCCGGTTTAGTTCCGACTCCGATTCAAATGAAAAATGTATGTGAGGTTCGGTTCTGGGTTCGGTAGATGTTACGATTTGGTTCCGGTTTTAGTTCCGTTCAGGTCCGGGTTCGATGCCCTGATATAATGGGGGATTACGGCTCAATCGAATTAAAGGAAAATAGTAAAAAAATACGAATGTATATGCTGAATAACGAATATTAACAAAAAAAATGAAATGGTATAATTATTGAGATATTTCGGAAATAAAGGGTTTTTTGTTATAGCGCTTCGACACTAATATGAAAATATTTTGATTGGCGACCGAGAAACCGCCTATACATGCATTACAAATAGCGTGTTAGGAGGTGGGGATTACTACCAATGGAAGTTAAGAAATTCAAATTCGAAAGGAGGGGCTAACATTCCTGTACTACAGTTTCCAAACAGTTTTTATTTTAACATAAATTTCTTGCATTAAATTTAATAATTTAAATACACCTGTAATTATAAAGTATGTACACTTATACAGTGTTATAATATTCATTTATTTTTATGTAAATATAACTTAAAATAGCATATATTTCAAGAACATTTAGGTCCATGATGAAAACAGTTTGATATAAAAACACATAAATGTGACGTCACGTCAATCTTTTCAAAATTCGGGAGACCATAACTCGCTTATTAATAGGTTTTTTTTCCGGATTTTCATCAATAGTCTTAGTTTTCCTAATATTTTCAGATGAAATTATAAAAAAAAAATGGTGTAATCCCCCATTGTTGTACTTTGTAGTAATAAGCAGATTTAATATTCTGTGCTTAAACCAAATGTTAATCAATCCCTTTAGATAATTTGTAATTTGCCTGTGCCACTAAGGACGTTACTTTATATGGGTTATTTTATTACAAACACATTAAAAATAATTTTAGCTGTTTACCGAATTTCAACAGGTCACCATAAGGCTTATTTTTTACGGTAATGAAGAATGATTTAATACCATATAAATATTAAATTTATTAGCAAAATTATTTTTGGTAGAAGCTGTTAACCACTTAAACCTGTAACATTAAATAAATACTGCACTTTTATTATAATGCTTTTAATGGGCCATATTTTTCATTGCAATTTTGCGTCCAAATTCCAACTGGCATATCCATAAATATCTGCAAAGTGCTTTCGATATTTTGGTACGTACATTTATCATGCTGCATTTAGTAGCAAAAATTTATAGCCTATATCAATTGAAATTCGATAAATCTCTTAATACATTGGATTCAATTACCTAACATGTATTTTGTGTGCTCTTCAGACTATTAAAAGCAAATCATTATAACGGAAGACAATTAAGATGCATTAAAAATACACTAATTAACGAAGATTAATAAACAAGTCGGTATCAAAGTTATTAATCGAGTTTTTCTTTCCACCTACATGGAATAGGCGGGAACGAGGAATAAGAATGTGTCTCCGAACACAATAGAAAAAGATTAATATCAGAATTAAAATACTGCATAGTTTCAAATGTTATACGATACATATTTATAGTGACACTGAGATTTAGTCTGATAATATTCAAATATTTTAAAGAATACATGATTGTGAAACAATATATAAAAGTCTAGGTCGGACAATAGTTCGGATTTATATACTCGTACGATCCAAGAAGTGTTAGTCATGAACACGATGCATTTTTTATGCATTTTAATGCACAAATTAAAAATATTAATAGTACAGAACTGGGGTAAATTTATCCCATAAAAGATCGGGTATTTTTTATTTTTGGCTATGTTTTCTATTTAGAGATACTAATAAATAATTCTTTCGACCTCGTTGTTGCTCTTCCGCAAGTACTGCTATCTTGGAAAAATGATCACTTTTTAAAAAATCTCCTTATCACTAAGTATTAAAGCAAAAATATTTATCATCAATTTTGTAAAAGATAAAATTCCCTGCTCCTTTGATCTACAATTTTTTATATAGCCAATAGATAGAGACATATAGAGCTTAAAATCATTAGATATTGTCAAAAAAGTTAATTTTGCAGAATCTAATAACTTCATTAAACAATACTGGTTTTCACTTGTTTAGAACACTTTTTTGATTTCTTTCAAATGGCGATGCTCAATTTTATTTATCACTATTACATTTTGGATTATAACATGAAAGTCAGAATTTTTATATCGACGATACACTACATAGTATCAACAATGAAAATAGGTTTTTTCAGCTTATCAACCATATAAACTTGCCTATGTTCTTTTGTTTTTGAAAAGTTATTATAATAAAAAAACAACAATTAATGTTGTGTTCTTGCTGTTGCTGTTTAAAACAAAAGAGCATATGCAAATAAAATATCGGCGAACAAAAAATAAAAATTTGACGTGGCCAACATAATACCACCCGCTATTTAATTATTATTAATTTAAATTCATACATACATATGTACTAATGCTGTACATAGGCACATACACACGGACATCATCGTGAAAATGTTAAAATTGGATTCTAGGGATCTTTAAACGTGGTCATTTAAGAAAATCTCGATTTGAGATTTTTAGCACGATCCCTATACCTCCCTTACCAAGGGTAGCGAGAGGTAAAAAATGTCATAGACATGTACAAACCTGAATTCAGTATTGTTTCATCCATGTTTGACCTTTGTGGTGCACTCTCCACACCAACTTACTGGCACACCCAGTAATGGATAATATGCCGTGATGATATATTTATTTATTTATTTTATTTCATCCATGGAAGTTAAATTCAAAAATTTAATGGGCCCATAAACCAATTTTTTTAATATATTTTTACCTCCCGCTACCCTTGGTAAGGGAGGTATAGGGATCGTGCTAAAAATCACTTATCAAGATTTTAGTAAATGACCAGGTTTTAAGGTCCCTAGAATCCAAATTTAACATTTTCACGATGATGTCTGTATGTGTGTATGTGTGTGTATGTATGTGTATGTATGTATGTGTGTGTGAGTATGTATGTATGTGTGTGTGTATGTATGTGTGTGTGTATGTATATATGTGTGTGTGTATGTGTGTATGTATATGTGTGTGTGTGTGTGTGTGTGTGTGTGTGTGTGTGTATGTGTAGGGATTTTGTCTTCGCTCTAACTCAAATACTATCATTCAGTAAATTCTGAAACCTTGTATTTATACCCTATTCTAATATGAAATGAAGTCATTAGATTTTGGTGTAAATGGGATAACCGGAAATGGCACTTTACCTGAAGCTCATAATGGTTTTTCTTCAAAAAATACCATTAAATGCCATTTTTTTGGATTTTATCGTTATGAAAATTAAAGATTAATGAATTTTCTACATGAATACATTAATACTTTTTCTATATACTTTACAGATAAATATAAAAATTATTTTGTCCCGAAGCTTAAGAAAAACACAATTCCTTTGTTACACAGTTCACATTTCAAATGAATGTAACTGACAGTAAATGTCACTGTCAAAAAACTAATCACTTCAAATTAATAATAGTGACATTTTAAAAAGAAAATAGTAAATAAAGCAATAGTTTTATGTAATGGAATAGTTTGCAGCGTTAATAAATACGTAGGTATATATTTAAATTAATAAAAATTAAATAGCGGGAGGTTTTGTGTTGGCCACATCAGATTTTTAAATGAAAGTTCGTTTAATTTTGAAGCAATTCGTGGTATCAAAAAGTCATAATTGTTTTTTGTATAGTTGCTGTGCGAGAAAGATACAAATAGTGTGACGTCATCTGTGACCTGGAAATAAATTCAAATATCTCGGAAAGTAATTATTAAAAAAATGTTTCTTTTATCTTAATCGTTATTTAATGAGTAGGATAAAGTGTACATTTTATTATTTTTGTTATGGTTTATGGGCCTATTCATTTAATTTTCACAATATCTAATGGCATTAAGCGCTGTAGCTCGCTATCTATTGGTTACAGAAAAAATGTTTTAAATTAAAGGGAACTTCGTCTAAATATAAAACATATCCAAAAATCTAAAATACGAGACCTTTTGTGTAATAAAGCCTAATTTTTATACCCCACAAATGGACTATATCGTCTGTATTCATTTTCTAGGGACTCTCGTGGTGCACTCGATTACGCAGATAAAGTGCCCTTTTTGTAAAGGGAGTTAATGCATACTACTCTGAAACCATGTATGTCACCTAGAAAACGTCTTCCAAGGAGATTTGGAGACATAATTAAGCCGAGGGATAAAAACACTTCAAAGGACATAAAAGCAAGTTACGCTCGTGGTACATACAAAACTTTATGCATGGACGAAAATTTTCAAATTATGAGTGTTAGAAAAATTGTATCGAAAAGAATTTGTCCTCGTACATCCAGTATCTAGTGTTGCTATGAAAGCGGAAAACAACAGTTTATTGTTTGTTTATTAGTTATGTCAATTGAGTTTTATTTTGTGTATCTCTGTGCTTTCCATATAAATATCACAAAATTAATTTTCATTTTTCATTAAAGAATATAAAATATTTCGATTTGTAATTAAAACTTTTCATGTTGCATGTTTAAATTGTTTATATTGCAGGTTATAATTTGGTTTGACGTTTCATTATAGCCCGGCGGGCTATAATGAGGCCCGCGGGATATAAAATGACGTTTATGTCAAAGAAATTCGTGTATAATTGTCAAATTATGATACGCCCGTGCATAAAAAGTTTTTACACCGGATTTGAATGTTTCACGGTCTGAAACGAAAGTTTTGTGTGTACTTCTTGGGACAAAAACTCTACCTGAAATTTCGATGTAACTTATTACATGGTTTGAGTGTATAAATGGTTAAAACTCTTTTCGATAGAACAAATAACTTCCTTCAAATATTTAGAAACTATTGTCTTTATTTTTGTAAGAAGAGATATTTATCTCTCAGGCAATAGGATCCAGTGAGCAGAGACAGCGATGTTCAACTGTTCCCAGTGATATATTACTAAGATTTGTGTGCAAGAATCGGTGACTTATTCGTTTAAATTTAAATATTATTGGAATGTTAAGGTCTCTGATTTCTTCAAGAGAACAAATTTAAGTTTGAAAGATATAAAATTATTTCCTACATATTAAATCCATTTAAATTTTCAAAATACGAGTAAATACGTAAATAAAATATATTCCTTCTTTAAATGCCTGTGTTTTGTAGAATTCTATCCATTATTCGCTCAATAAAAATTATATCTGCCGTTTGTTCAGTGAGATTAATAATTTATTATGATTCGCAATCCTTATTTGGAAGTACTCCCAAGAGTCTAAGAGAAAAGATGTTAGAGTATGATATTTATTACTATTAGACTGCAGCTCATGTAGCCAATGTTATTCCAATAGATTTATAACAAATGCCGGTTTAAAATAGTTGCCATTTTGGTCACGAAACCATACGCTGCCAAGCTTTATTTAATACTCTATCTTTGTACTCTGACCGCCAAAAGAAATACCAAGAAACTAAACTGTTATTAATAAAAATAATGCATTTATTTACTTGAAAATGGATTGCGGATATTAAAAATGATTGAAAGAAGTAAGAATTTGGAATAAAGTATATATTTAACGTACATGTTAACGACAGTAAAATCTCGTTCATTTTAAACTACCTTAATCACGATAAGAGAGGTATTGAAATCATGCTAAAATTCGCACATCCAGATTTTAGTGGATAAGCACGTTTTAAGGTCCCTATAATCCAATTAAAACATTTTTTCGATAATGTCCGTGTGTGTATGCGTGGATGTTGAAACCACGGTTTCTCAAATATTTAACACCAGTTTCCTTAAACTGACATTCCTGGGAAGAGCTGATTAGATTTTGGTAACAATTGGACAATCGGAAGTAATAGTTTCTTTAAAAAATCTTCTAAATATTATTTTTTGAAAATTTCTGTTATTACTATTATTGGAGAACATAAAACTCTACATCTGATACATTTAAAAATTTTATTATATCTTGTATAGATTTAGAGATAAAGGCACTGTAATATTTAGAATAATCTAATCGCAGAGGCTAAGGCACTACGGAAACCAGTTGATATTTTCAAATGTTTATAATATAGTTTGTATATGACAGACGTCAGTGTCAAAAATCAACAGTTTTAGTGATATTCTGAAAGCTTCTTCTGCGTAGATATAATTAGAGTTGTATGTGTGCAGAAGACATGTTAAATACAATAAAAACAATATTTGGGTAAAGTTCTGTAATGTTTTTGTTATAAAACGACGGTACGATAGGAAGTGCAATACAATGCTATACATAAAATGAAAATAGCGAGAAATATTGTGCTGGCCACAACAGATTTTTTTAAACTTAAATATACAATTTTAAGGTGTAGGTAGTTCTAATATAAATGATCCATGTTCAAATTTGTTATTATGGTCGACGACCCCATTATTTTTCTAGTAATATTTTTGTCTACCAGAATACACTTCTTTTTTTTATTACATTTCAAATAACATGGTTTACCGACTATGTTTATTCTCGTGGGATATGACTGTATACCTCTATTATTTACCAAAAATGTACACATACATACACTCGTATTTCTTTGGGGAATATACGACCCTTGTAGTACAAAATATTTAAACAGCGTAAAATCGTAATGTGGTTAATAAGAAAATGATAATAATTTCAAAGATGAAATGATAAGGCTTAAATGGTCCACGTTGTTGTAAAATTCTTTAATTGTGAACGTTTCGAGCTTAAGGCAAGCACATACATTATTATTAGCAAAAAACGGTTTTGCAGAATGAAAAGTATAAGATATTTCTTACATAACGTCTCCCCTATGTATATTTGTTGACATTTTCCGCATTCGACCTGGTAAATGTCATCAAATACACAAAGGGGAAAGGTTCCAACTCCTTAAAAAAGAATGTAGGTAAATAAATATCATAGTAACCTATTAGATCCAAATTACGGTGCACTAACTATACAGTTAATACTGGCCATAAATTTAAATTTGATGATGTTAAAATTATTGATAAAGTTAGTAACAAATATCCCCGATTACTTAAAGAGACGCATCACATTAGCATAAATAAAAACAAATGTGTCAATTTCCAAACAGACTTTAAGCATAACTTAAAATATATAAACAACTTCATAGACAAACTAAAAAGTCACTGACTTCCACAAGCATGACTTCATTGGTTGTGTTATGCCACCTGTTTTTCTCAGTATTTCACCAACTCCGAATTGATAAATAATAAATATGTACATACGCCCCCCATAATATTTAATTTGTAAATTAACACACGCTTTAAAATTTAAACTATACTTTTGATTCTTCGAAAAATGCTAGTTTTAAAATATTGATGAAATTTCCTTTGTTAGATTCTTTCTTGTAATCAGCATTATTTGGTTATAATCAAAATCCTTTGTTGTAATAAACAAATTTACAGTTTTAATTTGCAAAATAACAATGCCAGAAAATTATCCGTTTGGCAGGATATTTCTTTTACTTTTTTATACTAAATTTTAATAGTAATTAAGGGAAATTCAATATCGACAGAACAGAAAAATAAAAAGATCTTACTTTCACAATTCTTATTTCAATATAACGAGACTAAAAAAAATATCCGTTTTTACTTATAACTAGTATATTGTTGTGTTGTTTAGTATAGAGAAACATATTAATACAAATTGTGTTAATAACAACTTTGTATTAACGCACTTAACCTAACCAAACACTTTTGAGTTACAAATACACATATAATTTAATTATTTACACTATTGGAATTATAAATATAGTATAATTACTTTAAATTTAGATATAATTCACAAACAATATCTTAAATTTCACTTTTCTGAACTTAATGCATGTAAATAACATTTGAGCTTAGCATAATATCCGCCATATTTGGCCAAATTCGCGCCGACCAATCAAAATCGATCCCCCTATTGGCCACACTATGTATATACAGTCACTATTGTAGCTGTTATAGATCATTGAGGCGAATACAATTTTAAGATTTTATAAAATACTTCAGTATTTTTGTATTTTCACGATTAGGTAATAAAGATTTTATACTTTTCAGCCTGTAAAACTGTTTTTGCTAATAATAATGTATCAATAGCTGAAGATGGGTTTGCCTTAAGCCCGAAACGTCCGTAATTAAAAAAATACTCAATCTAAACTTTATCTAAAAACGCTAATAAATAAGTATTTCGGTAACTAAATTGCCATCATCAGTAAACTTACGTCTAAGAACAGATCATTTTTTGATTACTTAACATGTCAACCATGCTAGAGGTCCATAAACAAATCTGAAAAACAGAGCAGATTTAAATTTGTTTTTGGACCTCTGGCATGGTTGACATGTTGAGTAATCCAAAACTGATTTGTTCTTAGACGTAAGTTTACTGATGATGGCAATTTAGTTGCCGAAATACGTATCTAGTTTTAGCGTTTTTAATTAAGGTTTAGGAATTTTTTAACTATTATCTATTTAACCTTAGAATCCAATAAAGTTTTTTTTGCCAAAAATTATGAAATTATATTTCTCAAATATAAATATTTATATCATCTATTTTATTCTTTGCAAATAAGTTTAAAAACTGCATTATCTTTTGAGATATATCCAACTGAAATCTCTTTCGATTCTGAAATCACATCCCGGAAATGGTTACCAAAGCATGCCGGAAATGTCGAGACGTTTACCGATTACGACTGCAGCGCCACAAATGCCACTTGTGGCCGCTGCTGAACTAATATTAAAGTTAGAAACGTAATGTTGACTTGTGACATATGATACGGTATTGTAATTGTATCATTTGTATTCTGAATTACATTCAGATTTCTGCACAAGTAGATGTAAAAAAATCTGTTGTGGATAGCACAATACCTCTCGCCATTTTCATATTAGGCTATATAAGTATTGTATTTAAATTTAACATTTCTGGTACACACAAAAATTCTAATTACATCTATTCGTTATTTTTCAATTCATTCTATTGTAACAGGGGGGGGGGGGGGGTCTTTGAGGCTACTTTCTCTTACTTTCTTTTACCCCAACGATGACTCTGTTTCTTCTTGCTGGTGGACGCTTGCTGGTTCGCCCACCACTATACTGAGAAGGAACACGCTCTTACACTCACACTATCACTAAACTTGATGATAGATGATAAACACCTCTTAAATGGATGGCACGCAGACAATATTTTAAGCTACTTTTAACTAACTTTATTTACATAATTACACCTTACTACTAACACAAAACTATACTCTTACAGTTACAAAAACTAAACACGGACTACATGTCTGTCCTCTCTGAGACTTTTATCTCGACTGCCTTAAAAACAAAGGGTTATCTCTTCAACAGGCATATCTGATGAAGGGTGCGAGGGTGTAGCATCCATAGCAAAATAACAAGATTTCACGTAGTCTAGCCAATAACTTATACAGTTAATTGTCAAAACAATAAATGTCTACGCGGTTGATATCTAGACTAAACAGAGATATAGGAAAAATGATTATTATTTCTAAACAGAATTTTGACTTACAAAGATAACAGAGTTAAAATGTTGATATTGAAACTATAATTTAGAAGAGTTTATATTAAAGTTATTTACTTGTTATTTCACTATTCTCACCTAGTTACACTATGGACAAGCTTCCAAATGTTCGAGATTCTTCCAATTCATTGACAAAATTGGCGGTATTTCTGAAGAGTAATATGATGAAATATATGTATAGCAAGCGCGTGTTTAGTTGACACTGATACTGTACACATATACAATAGCATATTATAATTATTATTACATTTCGACTTGTCCAAGGACGAATTTTAGGTTTCCCGCAATCAAGGATAGTGTGAATTTAATGTGCGGCAGCTATTTTTATAATTCTAAATCTTTAATTAACGATAAAATAAGATATATTAAATGTATTTCCCAGAAAAAGCCTTCAGTAATATCTTTGTATCCTTGACACTGACATTTATGTCAATTTCAAACATTTTAATTTTGGTTTCTATGGGCTGTTTGATGGATTATTTTATGTATTTATAATTCTCTATTCTAAATCTATAGAAGATATACTTAATAAAAATGTTCAATATATTGGATAGAGAATTTTATATTCTTTAATATTTGCAATAACATAAATTTCCAAAAAATAATATTTAGAAGATTTTTTTTAAAGAAACTACTACTTCCGGTGCTCCAATTGTTACCAGAACCTTTTCAGCTCTTGCTATTAATGTCAGATTAAGGAATACGTAGTTAAATTGAAGTTTCGTCTTATAGAATTTGAGAAATCGTCTCTCCAACATCCAGACAAACACACATACACACAGACATCATTGTAAAAATGTTAAAATCGGATTCTAGTGACATTAAATCATGGTTATCCACAAAAATCTTGACATGCGATTTTAAGTTTGAATCCAATACCTCTCTTAGTGAGAGATAAAAACTATTATTTTTAGGAATTACTTTGAAATTTTATTATCCAATTCTCCACTATTACTTTCTCCTACAAAATCTACTTAAACCAGTAACGTAATAATTTTTTCACTGTCTGCTTTACTCTTCTTTTTACCGTCATATCTTATTGAATTTTGTGTTAATAAATCTTCAAGACTTTGTGACAGTCTCAGCCACGAACTATGAGCCATGAACCACTGAACTACCGGAGTGTAAAGCCAGAGAAGTCACTGGTTACGGAATGCGATAGGTCAGTAAGATATTAGTTGGCGCTGGCTTCAAAATTATGAAAATAAAACAAAAATACGAAAGACGTGATATATTGAGGATGAAGATATAAGTTTAAGAAAATATTATGTTTGATTAACTAAAAATAGTTCAGGATTGGGTTAGATTTGCCCTGCAAAAGGTCGGATATTTTTCATTTTTGGATATGTTGTATTTTTTGCTGAATCTAATTTTTGCAAATAACTTCCATGTATGAAATAATACTGAATTTTGGTTTATAATTATTTGGGGCACTTTTTTTATTACTGTTACATTTTGGTTTATAACATGAAAATTTTCAGCTTTTTAACGATGTATAACTTACTTATGTTTTTTTGGTTTAAACAGCTATTATATAGTATGTCCCCGGATTGAGTTTACAAAAGAAAAAAATTCTTATATTTGATTTTACGAAAAAATGCCAAGGGAAGAAAATTTTTTGCTTGAATGTTTCAGTTATTAAAACTTTTAATTAATGCAATGTTCTTTTATTATAACGTTTTTTCGTATTTTGTTCTCCTAATAACACAGTTATTGCATTGAGTCTAACATTATTTTAGTTAGCTTTGAAATATTGACAAAAGATTATTAATTCTAATTACAAATAAAAAGAAACAGCGAAAATCAAAATACTTTTTTATTTTATTTAATTAACTCTCTTTTTTCTTGTTTTAGCGTTAACATTTCTTTAACAAATTCTCTCTATTTTGAATAATACCTACCTTCTTACTTTATGATAATAAGAATTACTTTTGACATTTAATCATTTGTCAATATTTCAAAGCTAACTAAATTAATGTTAAACTCAATGTAATAACTGCTGAAACAAGAGTGCTATGGATAGGAAACATTAATCAGAATGGGAGAAATTTTGAACAATTTTTATAATTTAATATTTATTAATTTTAATATTATTGTAGTTACACCATTGTTTGATTTGTTTATTTTTCAATTGTTTTCTATCCATAGCACTCTTGTTTCAGCCAAATACAAATAAAATACATACAAATTTAACATGCATTTTTCTCAGTTATTTTGTTATATTAGTATATGATGTGTTTATATCGTTGAATTCAGAAAAAAATACTCTATCGAATAACAAAAAAAACAAATGTTCCCATTAAATTAAGAAAGTTGTTTTCCGTATTTTGAGAACCACTGGTTGAAACAAAATTTTTTTTGCTCATTGTAATAGTCTTGTAAAATGGTGGTTCTTTGCTAATTTAACCAACCTCGTAGCTCTTATACTTCTCGAGATAGCAATGGTGGCACACTTAAATGGAACACCCTGTATACGAGTATGTACAAATTGTATTTAAAATTGTTGGTACACACAAAAAATTCTAATTATATCTATTATTCATATATTTTTATATTTATTTATTCATTCATTCTGTAAATAAGTTTCCTTCTATTCTCCGTAAAGTTCGAGTACATGTAATGTATCTATAATTTTAAATATTTAATTAATAATAAAATAAGAAATATTAAATGTATTTTCTAGAAAATGCCTTCGATAATGTATCTGGATTTTTGACTCTGACATTTTTCTGTCAATTACAAACATTTTAATTATTCAACTGTTTTCCATGGAGTTGTTTGTCTGTGAGAATCATTAGAACGGATTATTTTATATATTTAATATTCTTTAACTTTTCTATTTACATAAATTTCCAAAAATAATATTTAGAAGATATTTTTAAGAAACTATTTTTTTCGGTTGTTCAATTGTTAGCAAAACCTTTTTAGCTGTTCCCATTAATGTTAGATTAAGGAATATGTAGTTAAATTGGTTAAGGTCGGATTCTATTGACCTTAAAACGTGCTTATTCACTAAAATCTGAATCCAATACCTCTCTTTGAGAGAGGTATAAAGTGCAAACCTAAATTCCGTATTGCATCATCCGTGGAAGTTAATTGCAAAAACTGAATTCAGTAAATTTTGATAATATCTAAAGCTTTTAAGTTCGCTATCTATTGGTTATAGAAAAAAATGCGTTAGATTAAAGTTGTAGAGATTTTAGCCTTGTTGTGTCATTATCAAATAACTATTTTTGCTCTAATACCTACAGGTGAAGAGATATTTAAAAAAAATATTATTTGCATCAGATAGCAGTTCTTCCGGAAAAACGCCAAGGTCGAAAACTAAATATCAAACATTCAAAAATCAAAAATACCCGACCTTTTATAACACAAATTCTTATTTTTATACCCCACTACTGGATTAAAGCGAAATTATAAGAAACTGTAAAACTCTGTATAAGTAATAAATTTGTTACAAATTATTAATAGGTACGCGTTTTCTTTTTAAGCGTCATCCATCTTCAACCTACATAAAATTACTATTCCCTTCTTTAACCAGGTAAAACAGATATTTATTACACCATAATTGAAAGGTACTTATAATATATTTTATTTTCTTGTAATCGAAAGAAATTTATCGTAAATCACTTGCTATATCTCCACTTTACAGTAAAATATATCTCCAAGAAATAAGCCTGGGAAGGAAACATTAAACATAGTTATTAGTTAGCAGAGAGGCGAATATAAAACATAGCAACTAGTGATTTTAGTTTTTACGGTTGGTAGTGGTGCTTATTTATCACATGTCAGTGTTGTTAATTAAGAATAAAAAGTTACTGCGGTTTTTATACTGAACAGCTGAGAATTTATATTTTTTGGTTGTTTTTACCTCTCGCTAAGAGAGGTATTGGATTCATGCTAAAAATCGCATATCCAGATTTTAGTGAATAAGCACGATTTAAGGTCCCTACAATCCGATTTTATTATTTTTACGATAATGTGTGTGTGTGTGTGTATGTGTGTGTGTGATTCCTCAAAAACTATAAGACTTTAACAATATTTTACTGCAGTTTCCTCAATCTGACATTCATGGGAAGAGCTGAAAAGGTTTTGGTAGCAATTAGACAACCGGAAGTAGTAAATTCTTAAAAAAAATCTTCTAAATATTATTTTTTAAAAAATTTCTGTTATTACTATTATTGAAGAACATAAAATTCTACATCTGATACATTTAAAAAAATTATTATATCTTGTATAGATTAAGAAATAAAGGCACTGTAATATATAGAATAATCTAATCGCAGTGGCTAAGGCACTAAGGAAACCAGTTGACAAATTCAAATGTTTATAACATAGTTTGTAAATGACAGATGTCAGTGTCAAAAATCAACAGTTTTAGTGACATTCTGAAAGCTTTTTCTGGGAAGTACATTTAATCTTTCTTATTGTTTTATTAATTAAATATTTAAAATTTTAGGTAAAATGCATATATCCATCAGAAATACTGCCAATCTTGTTAATGAATTGGAAGAATCTCTGACATTTAGGAACTTCCTCATACAATGAAAAATATATATAATTAGAATTGTATGTGTGCAGAAGACATGATAAATACAATAAAAAACAATATTGCTAAGAAAGGTATTGGAATCATGCTAAAAATCGCATATCCAGATTTTAATGCATAAACACGGTTAAAGGTCCCTATAATCCGATTATAACATTTTTACGCTGATGTGTATGTGTGTGTATGTGGATGTGTGAACCACGGTTTGTCAAATAATATAAGACTTAAAAAATAATTTAACTGCAGTTTCCTCAATCTGACATTCCTGGGAAGAGCTGATCAGATTTTGGTAACAGTTGGACAACTGGAAGTAATAGTTTCTTTAAAAAATCTTCTAAATATTATTTTTTGAAAATTTTTGTTATTATCTAATATTAAAGAATATAAAAATCTCTATCCGATACATTTAAAAATTTTATTATTCAAAATAAATAAATAAATAATTATTAATCGATTTATTTGGTATTGTCAAAATTTATTTGAAAAAGTAGATTCACATTACTGTTCAATTCTACAAAACTACAAATAGAAACCATTTTGTTAACCACAATTGGCCTTACGATATGCAATATCATTAGAACTTTTTCCTATTTGTGTATTCTACACCCGATTACATTTTTGCATACAAACCGACATTTTATTCGAAGTCTAGCTGTTGTTTTTATGCCCACGTTGTATAAACAAACGTTAGGCCGATTGAGAACGTGAAGTTTCCATGACAACGACAAACAAAAAGTTGTTCCTACATGACAATGTTTTAAATTTTACCTAGACGCTCAGATTTATATGGAAAATAAATTGGACAGCATGTTATATTTCTCTGAAAGAAGTTACGCTCTACAGCAAAGGAATTTTAAAATGAGATTGTTGAAATATTTCTGTAAGAGTTTTTCTCGTCATTAAATGTTGAGCCTAGCTAGTACGCCATAATTTTTTGATATTTTGACTTTGAAAAAAATTACAAGTTAAAAAAATATACTGAAGATACAGTAATTGAAAGTGAACATCTTTGCATTAATGAATATTGCTAATACTTCTACAAGAAACAATATATATACTCGTATAGAGGGTGTCAAAAAATAAGTGTCACAAATTATGAAGGCATATAGTACTGACCAAAATGAGTAAAAAAAGCTTAATCAACATGGATCCGAACTTCAATAGTTTCCGAGATATAAGGCAATGAAAAATGAGTTTCTTCGGTGTGTTCCTCTGCTATATCGAAATCGAAATCGAAAACTGTAAGAGTTACGACTTTGATTAAATGAGACATTTTGTTTACTTTTCAGAGGTCATGTTAAATGTGTAAACGAATAATTGTACTAAGATAATAGTTGTGGCGATTTAGTTTTCAAATAACTTCGTAACTATTAGAAAGTAAAAAAATGTTTCATCTAAAATGTTACTGTTTTTTTTATAGTCTATTTACTGGCACAGACAAAATTTTGTTCTGCCACTATCTTAGTCAGTTTTTCTTCGATTCTAATACAAAATGCCTCTTTCTCAAAAACAGTTGAAGATCGGACCCAAAGGTTGATTAAACTTTTTTTACTCATTTTGGTCAGTACTATATGCCTCCACAATTTGTGACGCTTATTTTTTAACATCCTATATATATATATATATATATATATATATATATATATATATATATATATATATATATATATATATATATTTCTATGTTGAACGCCTATGGCCCTCTTTTTAATTTACACCCTGTAAATAAATAATTCAAAAGTATCTTATTAAATTTAACAAGTACCTACTTTATATATTTCAATACGGATGTGAGGTGTGACAAAAATAGAGCGCTGTATAAAAAATTAACCAGAATAAAAATTAATGAAAGATTTTAAATTACACAAAAAATAAGCAATGATTCTTTAATAATTATTTATGCACGGACGTATCATAATTTGACAATTATACACGAATTTCTTTGACATAAACGTCATTTTATAGCCGGTGGGCCCGCCGGGCAATAATGAAACTTCAAACCAAATTATAACCTGAAATATAAACAATTTAAACAGGCAACATGAAAAGTTTTTATTACAAATCGAAAACTTTTATATTCTTTAATGAAAAATGAAAATTAATTTTGTGATATTTATATGGAAAGCACGGAGGTACACAAAATAAAACTCAAATGACAGAACTAATAAACAAACAATAAACTGTTGTTCTCCGCTTTCATAGCAACACTAGATACTGGATGTATGAGGACAAATTCTTTTCTATACAATTTTTCTAATACTCATAATTTGAAAATTTTCGTCCATGCATAAAGTTTTGTATGTACCACAAGCGTAACTTGCTTTTATGGCCTTTGACGTGTTTTTATCCCTCGGCTTACGCCTCGAGCCCAAAATCCCGCCGCAGGCCATAAAAGCCTCCTTACGCTCAAACATAAATAACTATTATAATAGCTTTTATTCGTCGTGGCATGGAATTAAATATGCATATCCGTTATAATTTTAAATAATTGCATTAATTTTGTGAATGGTTTCCAACATACTTTTAAATTTCTAGTGTATTAGTGACTACTATTTCAAACTAGAAGTACCTACCATAAACATTTCATACTTGTGCAGTAAACTCTAAACATACTTGCATATGAAAAACATACATGTAAAATATTCCATCTTTGAAAAAATATACCTTTATTTGTATACCCGTTGCACGATCCATAAACATAACCTCACTAAAAATGTGACTATCGTATAGAGATAGTCTCTGTGTAAATAGCACGCCATTTCAAATAAATAATAACAATATTAATAATAAGCAACCTGTTCAGCTATCCTTATACGGCAAGCATAGGATTCCTAGCCATATATTAGTGTGTTATTCGACTTCGTATGAGAAGGAATACTTGAACGAGTGTGAGATACGACAGTAGAAGTGTGCATACTTTGTAAAGTATAGTGACAGCGCTACTAAGTCATGTGTATAAATGGTATTCTTCCTTAAAAATAAATAGGAAACATTCTTTCTCAGAGGTACGAAAGTCATTCCCACCATAACTTAACAAAACTTTCAGGGATAACACACTAGCCACGCTTCGACATTAGCTCGGGTGGATTTATTGCACTAATTATTTTGTCCCATTTATAATATATTTCGTCGAGTTCTTCGAGTCGTATCCAAAATTTTAAAGATTTCACCTATCTTCATCTAAAGATGTTATTACACCTGGATAAATGTTTTCTTCACATAGAAATAAAACATATTCGCCAATAATTCTTTTAACATCTTTTATTATTGATTTTTGAAGTTTTTCAGCGCTACATGACTTGTGTAAAGTATCCTATTTTCAGAGATTACGTTGTCATGTTACGCGGTGTTAATAATATTTAAATTGCAAAAATACAGCGCCACTCTTTAATGTGAGATCTGAAATAAATGAAAAATCGAAGAATAACTGACAATGATAGTGATCGAACAAAATTTTGTCTATATCAGTAAATAGACTTAAAAAAATCTGTTATGGCCAGCACAAGACCTTCCGTCAATTCAATGTATTTTGTACAAATCCCATAACAAAAATTACTTACATACACATGTAAATTGCACTTGTCACTGTTTTCTTCTTCAGTTTTTCGCTATTTTATTAGGGGGTCGCTGTTTCTTACTCTTCTCTTCCACTCATTTCTGTCCGACGCATTTTCTTCACACAGTTCTTCCTCTATCAAGTTTTCTGCGATACAGTCCTTCCATCTTCTTTTTGGTCTTCCTCTGCATGTCACTTGTGAGGAACACTATGACACTTTCTGACCCTATTCTTTCCATCTTTAGTTTTGCACTTGACACTGACATCTGTCAATTAGAATTTTTTGAATACATCGGCTGTTTCCCGGATAAATATCAAAGCTGACTCATTTTTGAAAGTTAATCTCTTTATAACTCTTTAACTCTATATCTGTTGAATATAAAGGCAAATGTATAATCAAATCGTATAGAGAAGAGCATTTTCTCTAATATTTATAACATAAAATGTCAAAAAATAATATGTAACTGTTAAAAACTTCAAATAAGAGTATTTCCTGTGAATCAATGATAACGAAAATCTAATCAGCTCTTCATATGGATGTAAAGAAGAGGAATACGAAAGAATTATAATTTTTAGAATTGTAGTATTGAAGTTATCGACGGAGAAAAATTTGTGACACACGAACACACACACAGACACACACACACGGACACACACACACAGACACACATACAGACATCATCTTAAAAACAGTAAATTCGTATAGTAGGGACCCTAAAACGTGCTTATTCATTAAAAACTGACCACCGAATTTTTTGACCAAAGACAATACCTTCATTACCTAAAGGTGACGGAAGGTAAAAAAAAAATCTGTTGTGGCCAGCACAAAACCTTCCGTCATTCGATGTATTTTGTACAAATCCCATACCAAAAGGTCCTTGGAACAGATTCTATATAATATCATGTAAAATCAAACACGAACACATACTATTTCTATTCTATAAATCCAATAAAATTATAACATAAACATACACAGGCATTCCTTTCAGTCTTCTGCGATACAGTCCTTCCATCTTCTCTTTGGCCTTTCTCTGCGTGTCACTTGCGAGGAACCCTATGACATACCAATTTTTGTATCCTACACTTTCCATATTTGGTTTTGCACTTGCAACTGACATCTGTCAATTAGAATTTTTTTAATATATCAGCATCAGCTGTTTCCATGGTAAATAGCAAAGCTGACTAATTTTTGAAAATTAATTTCTTTATAATGCTTTAAATCTACATCTATTGAATATGAAGGAAAATGTATAATCAAACTGTATAGAGAAGAATATTTTCTTTAATATGTATAATAACAAAATGTCAAAAAACAATATTTAATTGCGTTGTTTTAAGAAAAACTATTAAAAACTTCAAATAAGGGTACTTCCGGTGGATCAATTATAACCAAAATCTAATCAACTCTTCATATGGATGTACAGAAGAAGAATACGAAAGAATTATAATTTTTAGAATTGTAGTATTGGAGTTATCGTCGGAGAAAAATTTGTCACACACGGACATACATACACACACACGGACACACACACACACACACACACGGACACACACACATACATACAGACATCATCTTAAAAATAGTAAATTCGTATTGTAGGGAACTTAAAACGTGCTTATTCATTAAAAACTCACCTCCGAATTTTTTGACCAAAGACAATACCTTCCTTACCTAAAGGTGACGGAAGGTAACAATAAAATTTTAGATGAAACATTTTTCTCAATTTCTAATAATTGCGAAGTTATATAAAAATTAAATAATGGCCAAAGTCGTCAAAACATTTAACTTACTACAATTTTTCACTGCCTCATATCTCGGAAACCATTGAAGATCGGACCCATGTTGATTTACCTTTTTTACGCAATACGCCCTTAAAATTTTTTTACACCTTCTTTGAAACACCCTGTATAACAAAATTTATTATAAATAAGAAATTTGCAAAAGAAACCAGTATTATAAACTATTTCTCTGTCATCCTACACTTGCATTCTTTGCAAAAACCAGTTCACTTTCCATTGTCTATCCCCCTCTGCCCCTGGGCCTAATCTAAATTAATTACCCTTGAATCCCGCCCTGGGAATTCTCTATCGCTGGCTGCAGCAGTGTAGTGAACCTGAATAATCTGCGACACTTGTTTTACGTCACCTTGCAGATCCGGACGCGTGGTTTTCCCTATGCAGGATCATTTATCAGGCGCCCAATGACAACCTCAATAGAGTCTAGTGTTTTTATCAGCACATAGTTGGTAATGGATGCAAAGTTTGTAATTTAAATTGATCGGGATTTAAAAAGTATGATGAATAGGGGAAGCTCTTGATGGTGAATAAATTTTGTTTGATTGATTGACTTATAAATAAAAATTTTATTTGGATTTTAAATTTTAATTAAGTTTTGATACTAATTTATCATTCCAGTGACATTGACTATTCAAAAATTAAGCAAAACAAATTTTGCCACCCTGTGTACTCTCCTGTTCCCTCCTCACTACACCGCACCAGCGAATATTCCATTATTGGAAGAAATGCTTGCAAGCCTTTTTACCTCTCGCTAAGAGAGGTATTGGATTCATGTTAAAAATCACATATCCAGATTTTAGTGAATAAGCATGTTTTAAGGGCACTAGAATCCGATTTTTACATTTTTACCCATGATGTCTATGTGTGTGGATGTGTGTGCGTGTGTATGTGTGTGTATGTGTGGTTGTTGGAACCACGATTTCTCAAATACTATAAGACTTACGACATGTTTAGCTTCGGTTTCCTCAATCTGCTATTAATAGGAAGAGTTGATTAGGCTTTGCTAACAATGGGCTACTTGCGTACCTTTTTTTATTTAATATTTTTGAAGAGAAGGTAAAAACTTGCTACCCATATTTTTTCTTTTGACAAAATTTTTATTAATTAGCCAGAAAAAAAATAATGAAATTTGATTATTTGAATTCCCGCCATGTATGACGTAGAATTACGCCGCACCAATGAATAGTCGTAAAGTCACAGCGTGGTGCCGTCCCATAGTAATGGTATGTTTGTGCGGGTAATGTAGATTACCTGTTTGACATTTCAATAATAGTTTGGAGGTTAGTATTTTAGTTTATCTTTTTGGTATCGATATTTTAAATTACTAGTAACTACGTATGTGTTTATTTATTAAGTAATTAATGTATTTGAGAGACCAGAGAGAGAGAAAAATGAACTAATGTCAAATTCAAATTAAAACTTTCTCGCAAGCCATGCCATCTATTGATAACATTCTTAAACATGCTTCCCCTCCCCAAGTTCAATATAAAGACGTCACAGAAAATTTTCTTTTTTAATTTAGTAAAAAACAAATAATTATTTTAAAATAAAATTTATATTTTTATATATGTTTTCAATATAACATTACGTATATAGTGACAGAAATCGGATTTTCAGTACCACGCAAGTAGCCCATTGTACAACCGGAAATAGTAGATTCTTAAAAAAATCTTCTAAATATATTTTTTCAAATAACGAAGACATATTTGTGAAAAATTCATGAATCTCACTGGGATTTGAACCCAGGGCCTTCTGATATCTAGTCGGACACTCTACCAACTGAGCTATGAGATCCCGTGAAGTTCTCAATTTATGTTATTACAAATATTATAGAATATAAAATTCTCTATCCAATACAGTTAACATTTTTGCCATATCTTCTATAGATTTACAGGCCTATTCTACTAAAAAATTATGTATCGTTATGACTCGTTACCAGGCGATAAATCGTTATGATAACGATTTTTGCCAAAACCCTATTCTGTTAATTTATTTATCGTTACGAATCGTTACATATCGTTATTTCATATCGTTTAATAACGACAAGTTCACATGCATCGTTGAAGTCGTAAAGTTTGACATATTTTGAGAATAAAAGTAAAAATGGCTGAAAAAGATATTTTGTTAATTGTAGCTGAGAAAGAGATTCTGCAAAGATGAGTATTTATTCATTTCTGTACAATTTTATTAACTATACTTTTTAATATGAGACATTTTATTTATATTTCAGAAATATATTTGAATATTTAGATTTAGATAATATTATTTAATATATTGATATAGAATAAAATAGAGATGCACTATCTATGTATTTAAAAATGATATATTTGTATAGGGATGTCAGATTATATAATCGTACACTGCGTGATGCATCAGATTCTTTATCCGGTCCTACAGAATTTAAATGACTTGAAGTCTTCTCCATATTTCTTCCAATTCTTCAGTGGACAATTTATTAATTCTTAATGAACTATTATTTTCTAGTTCTTCAACATATATTTCATACTGTCTTTGAGTTGTCCTCGAAGCCCTTTTCTTTATATCCATTGTCAAATTCAATTAAATAAACACACAATGAATCGATATGTCAAATTTAAATTGAAAAACATATGAAAATTTATTCTGTCAATACATGAAGTTAGATATTATCGTTATAATCCTGATAATCCCGGTATTTTCATCTCCGGTTAAACAACCTGTTAATTTAGCTGCCAATTAACTGCCAATTAAAAGAAAAACACAGCATCGGTATTATAGCTGAAATTGTAAAAATTACACATGTGTCAATTTTTCGATGTCACATTGTTCTTATAATCGATGGTTAACATAACCGGCAGTTTAGTCAGAGATGAAAATATCGGGCCTTAGAGATAGAGAGTTATAAATATATAAAATATTCCGTTGTAGTTCAGAGACATTACTGAAAGCTTTTTCTGGAAATTACATTTAATATTTCTTATTTTATTATTAATTAAATATTTAAAATTATAGATATATTACGTATACCCTTCAGAAATACCACCAATCTCGTCAATGAATTGGAACATTTAGAAGAATCGGAGAAACATTGCTCATTAAAAAATCTAATGTGGACACCACATGACTTCCTTGAATGCCTGTTACACTATACATATTTTGTTAATAATTAAAATATGTATTATAACAAACCCAAACATAAAGTTGCACTTATTTGACATAATTTGACATTGACATTAAATTCTTTATTTTTTGTTATATTTGTCCTAATTCATAGCAAAGTTAATTAAAGAAACCAAAAGTACATCATTTTTAAAATTACATATCTCGCTTATACAAAGTGCTAATTTAATCATACTTGAAGTTTCCGACTCAGAACTTTTATTTGAAGCATTTATTTCTAAAATCAAAATAACACCTTTTTCTCGAGCAAAACTAATAACAGCTTCAAATAAAGTATCACTACCGGTTAGACTATTTTAACCAAAATCTATTATGTTATTTCCATTGATATAAAAGTATTATAAATAACGAAGAACCAGATTTGTGAAAAATTCATGAATCTCACTGGGGTTTGAACCCAGGGCCGTCTGATATCCAGTCAGTATTATATACCAAATTTGAAAAGTTTTGGATTATATTTTAATATAGTTTTTCATTAATATCTATTATAGGCTTCAAGTAAAGTACCACTTCCGGGTAGACCATTTTAACTAAAATCTATTATGTTATTCCCATTGATATAAAATTCTTATATACCAAATTTGAAAAGTTTTGGATTATATTTTAATATAGTTATTCATTAAAATTTATTATAGGCTTTAAAGTACCACTTCCGAAAGTTATGTAATGACCAAAAAGGGAGGTGCACAACTAGGTGTTATAACAGTCCTAAATACAAAGTTTTAACTTTCTACGGCTTGCCGTTTTTCAGTTATGCGAGATACGTACGTACAGACGTTACGACGAAATTAGTCAAAATGGATTCAGGGATGGTCAAAATGGATATTTCCGTTAAAATCTGGAAACCGAAATTTTTCGCGATTACAATACTTCCTTTACTTCGTACAAGGAAGTAAAAATACAAAAATATCTAAAGAATAGATGTAATTGGAATTCCTTTGAAGTATAAGATTTGTTAAATACAATATATGTACCTACTACTGTCTCAATAAGTTTGCTCACTATTGGTAACTTTTTTATTTGAAGAGGTACGAGGTTGGTTAAATGAGCATAATTGTGCCATTTTATATTAGAAAATTGGTCATGTAGACAAAATGAAAATTGTGTCAGCGGTTCCCAAAATTTGGGACAGAATATATATTTTTTAAATGGAACTATATATTTTTTATTATCTCTCTTTCCAAAAGAGTTTAAATATGCGAAAGAAATAATGGCATTCAATTTGAATATTTTCTTTGTTTTGTTATTACTATAAAATAAATTAATAAAATAATAATTTTATAAAAGACGATTGTTTCCGTAGTTTACTTGACCTAAACTAATAAAAGATAATTTTTTTTTTTAAACGTAAATAACTCGTTTATTTGAAAAAATTGTACATAAACGAGTTATTTACGTTTAAAGTTACTGGTGTCTAGATATAACTTACCATATAGCACGATCATATCTAACTTTTCTTCATTTGTAAAGTTAGTAAACATTGCTAAACACAGAGAACTTTACGGGAGAAATTATTAAACGTCAAACAAAAAAGAATCAATTGTTTCCATGGCTTACTTCACTAAAAAACTAATAAAATAGTTTACAAAATTTAAATTTTTAACCGTAAATAACTCGTTTATTTGAAAAAATTGTATATAACCAACATTACCTTATAGGAAAGAGAAAAAATACTCTTTCCAATAAGATAATAAAATATATATAGTTCCATTTAAAAAATATATATTCTGCCCCAAATTTTGGGAACCGCTGACACAATTTTCATTTTGTCTACATGACCAATTTTCTAATATAAAATGGCACAATTTTGCTAATTTAACCAACCTCGTACCTCTTCAAATAAAAAAGTTACCAATAGTGAGCAAGCTTATTGAGACACCTGTATAGCCGGAAATGACGAGATGTATTTTTTTTGGTTGTTCATACGTCCTGTCGATTTTTTTATTACTGCATTTTGAGCTGCTTTAACGCAGATTAAAATTTTGGTAATAAAAGAAAGACACATGGCACTAGGTTAGGTCAGTAAGGTTGATGTACTAACACTGTGATTTTGTGTTTCGTCAAAAATGTCTTAAGGGACAGGGCGTTGTGTTCCGGCACGTTTTCTTATTAATATTAAAATTGCTCTAGCTCTGAAATTAGGTATTTCCGGGTATATGTTTATATGAATTTTTTTATTGTTTTGAGATGCATTATCCACGCTTAAATCCGTACCTCTATTCTTTGAACACCCTGTATAAGGGTGGGTTGAACTGCCTAAGCGCTGTGACAATTTTTGTATAGATTAATGCTGTTTCATGAAAAAAATTCTGCTTTACAATACTTTTTAAGTTTGTAGATTAAAATGAAATTAAAACCGGGCTATTCCAATGAAGGGGTGCTTAATCTTGTATGTCGCGAACCATTTTTCACAAAAATTGCTGCGTGGCGGTTTTCCTCTGATATAAAAAAATCTGCAGCCCTCGGAACGTTCCGGGTTCTATAGAGTTTTATTGATAGTTACAGGAATCCACACAGATTATTTCTCGTTCACGTGAAATACGACAGCGCATCTGGCCAGCTATCATGTCGGATTTACTCTTTCATTTTCAATGATGGAAGACGGTAGAAAGAAAATATCACATTTATAATAACCATTTCTGTGTCACAACAATCTTAGAAGGACCAAAAGGGCTCAAGTACTCTTGATATTTGTTTCTTGATCGATTGGTTAAGATGTAGTTGAAATCCTCAATTCCTGAACACTAGACTAACGTAAGAACAACCAATGTCAAAATTTTGTAATGGCGTTTTCAACGATTCAAATTAAATTGCGAAAAAGAATTAAGTTATTCAATTTGTAAAGTACAAAATAGTATTAACCGAAAAGCATTTTCGAATCATGATTTATAATTTGACAGTTTTTAAGTCAGCCTGATATTAATTTTACATAAAATTAATAGTAGTAAAAAAAGCCTCGAGATGAGATAAAGCGCGAGGCTGTGATGAAACTCCTACCGATATTATGTACTCGTATATGTATACTATTTTATTCACAATCATCTTCATTTTAAATCAATTATTTTCAAAATATATCAGTGAGTTATAACCTTTAATTTTATTATACTTGCCGTCAAATAATTATGGACTAGAAATTTCTACACTCATGCCAAATTTTTTAAGTGTCTATCTGTACAAACATCTGTAATCTGTCAATGTCATTTTATTTTCTGACATTTTCGTTAGTAATTGCGCCAGCTTTTTATTCCCAATCCTATACATTGCATCATATTTAGACTTTTGAAAAGAAATGAGTGAAACTCATGAATTAAATTAATAATCAATTATTCTTACCTTTTATTTAGATTTCACCGGTTATCGTATTTTAACGCAAACGCGACCTTAGTTTGATGTGTGGAAACTTTGGCCAAAATATAAATATAAATTTTCCACAGAGACAATTTTTATATTTTATATTACGTATTACTGTCTTGCCTTACTTATTTGTTATAATATTTTCTTCATTTGCGATGTATTAAATTTTTTAATTAGTTTTAAATGTATTGCGTTCATTCCTAGTCATGAGTATAATATTTTTGATAGCTCTCTTAAAATTTGTTTTAGCCTACTTTATTATAAGGATCTATGTTAATGTTAGTAGATAACCTCTATATTATAAACATTTCCAACCCAAGAGATGGAAGTGAAATCTGTTATTTTCAATCCAAGAGAACGTCATTAAAGTTAGGAACGACGTATTTCCTAACCTCCAAGGGTTAGGAATTGGTATATTACCATAATGATTGTGAATAAAAAATCATACTTGACACTTTTCTCAAGATTTCAGTCTCTGAATCAATCTCTCGGTCATTTGTCATAGACTAGCCTACTCAACCAGAACCACAGAAGCGTTTCGCTCTTATTGGAGCTCACCAGTGTAGTGCACTGAATCCGCTAGAGGGCACTGACTAGGTTGAGTGGACGGATGATCTGATTTGTAGAGCTAACTAACCACATGCAGAGTCATCTATCGAGAATGCCATGAACTTAGCCAGCAACAAATAATAAATGTACAAAGTTCATTTTTACCTTTAGCTAAGAGAGGTACTGGATTCATGCTAAAAATCGCAAGTTCAAATTTTAGTGAATAAGTACATTTTAAGGTCCATAGAATCCGATTTTAACATTTACTATAATATCTGCGTGTATGTATGTGTGTATAATATGTGTGTGTGTATGGATGTTGTAACCACGGTTTCTCAAATACCAGAATACTTACGACATGTTTTACTACGAATTCTTCAATCGAACATAAATGAGAAAACTATAACACGAGCATACACTATGTAAATTGCACTTGACACTGATATCTGTCAATTAGAATTTATCTCTTTATAATTTTTTAACTCCATATCTAATGAATATGAAGGAAAATGTATAATCAAACCGTATACAGTGTGTCCCATTTAGAAGTGCCACCATTGGGATCTCGAAAACTATAAGAGATACAATGTCAGTTAAATGGAACTTTTTGTGCGCCTTTGGAATGCCATCTCAGATGTGCTTTTGTTTTTCCAAAAATTCTCATAGGGCACTTGATAATGACGAAAAACTGAATATTGTTAATTTTTTCTTTTTCAAATAACTTCTAAACTATTAGTAATTAAAAAAAATGTTTCACATATAAAAGATAGATATTTTTATTAACTAACCAATGGCGTACGAAATAAATTTTTATATCCGTAAATTTTCGAGATATAACACAAACTTATATTTTTTTAAATGGAACCCATATCTGATTTTAGTCTCAAAAAAATCAATAATTTTTTCTCTTTTCAATGATGTAAGGGTTATTATGTTTTATATTTGTTTTGCTCCTAAAATTTAATTTTTCTCCTTATTTTCCTGAATTTTCTTATTATTTTCCAAAAAAACATTATTATTTTTATCAATTATATTGTATTTGATCAAAATAATTTGTTTTATGCCTTTATTGCTTAATATTTTCATTCTAGACTCATAATTACAAATTACACTATGATGAGCCAAGGGCGACCTGATACAAAATATTATAAAAATTAATTTGATACGAATTTTGAGCAAAATTTTCTAACGAAATAAATTATTTAAATACAAGGAGTATTTCCAAATAGAAATCTACCAATATTTTCAAAATAATTGTAAATTTAATACAAAATAAGGAAAAAATAATAATTTTGAAGGCAAAACAAATATAAAACATAATAACCCTTACATCGTTAAAAAGAGAAAAAAATATTTATTTTTTTGAGACTAAAATCAGATATGGGTTCCATTTAAAAAAATATAAGTTTTTGTTATATCTCAAAACTTTACGGATATAAAAATTTATTCCGTACGCCACTGGTTAGTTAATAAAAATATCTATCTTTTATATTTGAAACTTTTTTCTCAATTATTAATAGTTTAGAAGTTATTTGAAAAAGAAAAAATCAGCAATATTCAGTTTTTCGTCATTATGTAGTGCCCTATGAGAATTTTTAGAAAAACAAAAGCACATCTGAGATGGCCTCCCAAAGGCGCATAAAAAGTTCCATTTAACCGACATCGTATCTCTTATAGTTCCCGAGATCCCAATGGTGGCACCTCTAAATGGGACACACTGTAGACAATAAGAAATTCTTTCATATTGATGATCACATAAAATGACAAAAATTATATGTATTTAAATGTGTTTTTTCAAGAAAAAATGTTAAAACCTTCAAATGCATACTTCCGGTTGACCAATTTTATTCAAAATCTAATCAAGTCTTCATATAGATGAAAAGAAGAGGAATGCAAAAGAATTATAGTTTTTAGAATTTAGAAAAACAATACCTACCTTCCTTATCTAAAATTGACGGAAGATAAGATTGGTAGGGAGTTTTTAAGAATTGGAAGGAGAGAATAGTTAAGTATTGAAGGGAACTATTTTGATCCTATTAAGATACTACATTAACAAATATTTTAATAAATGATCTCTCCTTCCATTCTAATTTCTTACATACGTAGATGCTATCAAATACTGAATGTTCCGGCACCGTCTACAACATATAGCTACCATTTTTATGAATTCCTCTCTGTAGTATTCCTGAGAAACACCACTGCAGTGCAAGTGTATATGTATAAGCTTCTCCACATTTAGCCTTATGTTAGAACCAGTTGTCGCGATTGATTTCGCGGGAAGAAGCTTTGTCGGCTTGTTTTTATTTGTTAACTGATGTTCACGCGCATTGTGTCACATATTAATCGCTTAATTAACAGTATAAGGGAATATTTAACCCATAGCGGAAGACATTGTTGAAGAGAGATTCATACTAAAGTAACAATAATGGCTTGTTAATAGGATTTTTTGTTATTAACATCATAAAATTGTTGTGATTACAATCTAGATTTATTTTTATATATGTAGTTTTTATTAAACGTTCTCCCGATACTACAACTGTATGAATCAAGAATCAACTTAATGGCCTTATTTAAAATTAATGTTTTTAAGAAAAGTTTACCAGGCGGCAGAGTACGGACTTTCAAAGATGTCGTGAAAAGAGTACCTACCACCTAAGGGCTGATTTATGATGAATTTAATTTACGAATTTGCAATTTATAATTTAGATTTTAAAATATTATTGGAATATACGTTAATGAAGACCAGAAGATGGAAAACATTTCACAATAAATTAACCAGTTCAAATAAAAATTATTTATTTTATAAAATCTTTTTCAAATGACATTTTATTCAAAATCAATCAATCAATCAATTTAAAAACAACTGTATCCTAGCATATTAGATAATTATTTTCATTATTAAATAATTTGGCAATCATTATTACCTCTCGCTAAGAGAGGTATTGCATTGGAATCATGCTAAAATTCGCATGTCCAGATTTTAGTGGATAAGTACGTTTTAAGGTCCCTATAATACGATGATGTCTCAAATACAAACTTAAAAAAATATTTAACTGTAGTTTCCTCACTCTGACATCCCTCGGAAAAGTTGATTACATTTTGGTAACAATTGGACAACCGGAACTAATAGTTTCTGTAAAAAAATCTTCTAAATATTATTTTTTGAACATTTCTGTTATTACAATTACTGAAGAACATAAAATTCTACATCTGATACATTTAAAATTTTTATTATATCTTGTATAGATTTAGAGATAAAGGCACTGTAATATACAGAATAATCTAATCGCAGAGGCTAAGGCACTGAGGAAACCAGTTGACAAATTCAAATGTCTTTAGCATAGTTTGTATATGAAAGATATCAGTGTCAAAAATCAACAGTTTTAGTGACATTCTGAAAGCTTTTTCTGGGTAGCACATTTAATCTTTCTTATTGTTTTATTAATTAAATATTTAATATTGTAGATAAAATGCATATATCCATAAGAAATACCGCCAATCTTGCTAATGAATTGGAAGAATCTCTGACATTTAGGAACTTTCTCATACAATGAAAAATAGATATAATTAGAATTGTATGTGTGCAGAAGACATGCACAATACAATATAAATAATATTTGGGTAAAGTTTTGTAATAAAACGACGGTTCGATAGCGAAGTGGAATACAATACTTATATAGTCTAATATGGAAATGGCAAGAAGTCTTGTACTGGCCACAACAGATTTTTTATATAAAATATCAAAATTCAACAAATATAAACTCACGCATATCATGGTTAGAAATTGTAAATTTAAATTTGGAATATTATTAATAATATTATTATTAATAATATTATTATTATTATTATTATTATTATTATTATTATTGTTTTATATTTAAAAATGTAAATTTCAAATTCGACTGTTGACAAGAGAGAACTATTAAACATGGCAGTAAGGTATAACTTTGCTTCATCCGTCAGCTGTCTTTTCTGTTTGTGAATTGTTGACATTTTAAAGATGGATTCACAGGAACAAATTAAAATTTTGTTTTTTGTTAATAAGCAGTATTCGCTAACATCGTAATATGTACGACAAAGCAAAGGAATTGCACAAAAATAAAAACGTTTGCAACGAGGGATAGCAATGAATTAAACATATGCCTACTAATATTTGAAGAATTGTTCATGATCTTCTTATTCCACTTTTAGAAACAACACTGTAAAAAATAATAGCGATTTTGTCGAAAAGTTATAGTAATTTTTTTACTATAATATGTACGCAATAACAAATTTTACATAAACTATGTAGACTTACATTTACATACCAAATAATTCTATAAATTTGCTAATTCACCCTTACAAATATAAAAAAAATACTAGAATTGCTATGTAATATTCATATTACAATGAATATATGAAATTTTACAGTGATATGTTAATATTTCTATAACAATTTCGTCAAATTTTGTAAGAACTATGTAAAAACTCAATTATTTTTATTTTAGTTTCTATTTTTACAGGAGCTATGGACAAATTCTAAATTTATTATAGTAAATTTAAAATACTATATGTATTTATTACAAGTTTAGAAGTAATTACTACAAATATTTGAGTTTTTACAATGATATATTTATATTTCTACAACAATTTTGTCAAATTTTATAAGTACTATGTAAAAACTCAATGTTTTTATTCTAGTATGTATTTTTACATGAAATAGGAGTAAATTCTAAATTTATTACAGTAAATTTAAAATACTGTATGTTATTTATTACAAATTTAGAGTTCATTACTAATATTATAGATTTACATGATTTTAGGTAGGCTTAGTGGGATTGGACTTGGGCAGAGTAGAAAATTAGGCTTTAGGCCCAGGGAAAATAAAACATAAACATGATCTATTACTACGTGAAATTTATTTAAAATATAATGAAAAATATGCACTTTTACTAAATTATGTTTTAAAAGAATTATGTATATTATTAATATGTAAATTTACTTAAAGCATGTATCAAAATTTTTATGGAATTTACGTTTATGTAATTTTAAAAATGGTACATTTAACTGTAAATTTACTATAATTCACTTAGGCAATTTGGACGCCAATAACAATTATAGTAATTTTACAGATATTTTTTTTACAGTGAAACTATGATACTACCCGTTGACAAATCAATGTGTTCATAGGCCTAACCACGGCCTAACAGACCATCTACGTGTTTTAACTTTGTGTTTGTGTATTAGTGAAAAACATTCGCGATATTATTAAAAAAAATCATCTTGTTCATTAGCGTCTTACAAATTCATGGCTACGAAAATAAAATTTTAACCTAAAATCTGAACTCATTATTGGCGAAACGTCAAATGACAAGATGTGACAAGTCACGTGATAGATACTGATTGATCAGATCCAGAATTTCAAAATCAAACATAAATCAGAGAGAAAATTCTAAATTTCAAATCAAAATTTCTAAATGTAAATTTATAAAATAAATTCATCAGAAATCAGCCCTAAAAGTAAACTGTCTGTCTTTGCAGAATCACTGACAGCGGTAAAATAAAACAGGGCTTACAAAAAAAATCTTACTGACCGATTAAAAGTTTCCCCAAGTATAACACTTGGGTAACATATCCATAAGGATGTCTAGTAAAAGTACCTAGCGGGAGAAGTTGGAACTAAATTCCTGCCACCTATTCTCGGCATATGAAAAAGAAAATTCATGGATTCCTATATATTAAATAAAATGAAAAACATCAGTTATGCGAAGCGTGTACCAAACTGTCCGTTCTCCGTCACTTTAAACTGAAACAAATTGTCCTCAACTTTTCCAACATCAACAAGAGCTTTATCCAAAACAAAACAAAAGCCAAACAAACTTTTGTTTCACAAAAACTGGGTCATCATCACCTTCTGCGATCGCAAAACGCCGTTCAGGGACAGTTGAATAGCGGAAATCTCAAAATTGTTCGTACGAGTCTAGAGAGTGCTGTTCTCTTACCGGACAAGCATTGGAGTTAGAGAGAGATAGGGAATAACATCCCCTAATATTGTAGGTGGCTAGACAATCCAGGAAATAGGAAATTGTTAGTGTTATTATGTGGAGATTCAGAGCTTTGAGGGGGAAAATTCTAATCTTGCAAGAATTTTCTCAGGGAAATAAGTATTGTTTATTAAAATAGAAAATTGGTGTAACAACCAAGAACTTAATGTAATTTGTTTCATTTAAATAAATACATAGTTATCAATGTTGGTAAATGTATTAAGTTTCTTGGCATATAACTATCGGGTGGCTATTAAAAAAACAAATTATGTTTTTTCGCGATCGCCCAGGAAATGAGCTCTTTCTGATCACTATTTAGACCGGAAAGTCCTTCTTTGCTGAACTAGCTCGGAAAGTTGTCTATAAGGGATCGGAAAGTACTTTACCGATCCCGGGACCGGTAAAGCTAAATGTTTCCTTGGAGATCAGTTGTTTATTTATTTCTTATTTGCTCGCAGTAAAAAATAAAATAATACTTTTTTATTCTTTTTTCAGGATCGCAAAAAAAATATTGTACCCAACATGACCTGAAAGTGTCTATACTGGGCTCACAAGCTTCCAATGCTCGCCTACGGCTTGCTCTGGAATATGCTTGCTCACCCAGTAAAGTATCACTTTCAGGTCTTGTTGTAAATTACTATTTCGTGCCTTCGTCCGGTATAGCTTGTTTTTCATAGCTCAAAATCGTCCAGAGACACTTATTTTCTGGTCTAGGCCAGCAAACAGATAGCGAATTTTGTGACTATAAGTTGGTATTATTCTGGTGAAATCTCAACTTATAGGTAAATATTTTTAAAATGTGACACATTATTTAAAAACACTATTTTTGATTTATTATTCATATTATACTCGTATTATACGATTTCTATTAAATTAATTGTTGAAAAATATCATCATATTCGTTTTATTTTTGAGGTTCTGTTGAACAAATACAAGCAGAAAATGTATCTTCAAATTTTAACCTATAATGCGGATTATTGGACTAAATGTCACTAATTTTTTTCAATAAAACAAATGAATTGTTGATAAAACCATGTAAATCGAAAATGCTACCAACATAAAAATTTTATAGTATATAATATTTGAAGTAGTAATAATATTTCTTTAATAAATTAAAAATGTCGTCGGCACGAAAAATCTTGTGTATCACACACCCAGAAACTGTTTTGTGAGATCTTGTAAATGTTCGGTTTCTGACCTAGTGATACAAATAACTATTAAAACTTTATAACTTCGGAGTACGTGTGTCTCATTTTCAATGTTTTTTGGGGATATCTCAGGTAATATTAACGATAGAGCAAAAAAGTTCACACATTCGGGAAAAGTCATTACAGGAATTTTTGATCTTCTTTTGTTTGAGTTAAAGCAAAAACTCGTTTCTCGCTCATTTAGAAAATATCCTATATTTTATTTATTATGATAGAGAAAAATTGTTTAAACAAATTTTATACCGTTTTTACGTAGAATATAATGGCGTAATTATATTTTTTGAAAACTTAATAACTTGATATATAACACAAACTTATGATTTTTTTAAATGGTAACCATAGTCTCATCTTTTTGCTTATATTATAAGCTTTTCAATGATATACAATAGTCTACATTCTTTTGTTTTAAACATGAATGAAACATGAATTATTAGTTTTTTTGAAAATTATTAAGAAACAAATGAAAAAATCTATTGATCATTTCCAGCCCGATTCACAAAAAAGTTTAAGCTAAGCCTCATTTTTTGATTAGCGAATTCTACTCTAATTTTATATCTTAAAATATAGTCTAACCTATTCCTAGTATCTACCTTTATTGATAATATCATGAAAATTAAATTTTAAATACCGGAATAGAATAGAATTCACTAATCCAAAAATGAGGATTAGCTTATACTCTTTTGTGAATCGGGCTGCTAATGTTTATTTTAATTCTGTATCTATTAATTACATTCTCAAAATTATTCTTAATCTTTATTTTCGGGTCAGTTAAATTATTTTTTATCGACGTTGTAGTTGGCTTTGGCACAATCCGATAATTTGGTTTAATATGTTTTTTGAGGTATATAAATTAAAGAAATGAGAAAAACTGAAGAAAGTAATATTAAATAATAAAAATGTTTGAAATTTGGTAGGAATACGTTTTAACCCTTTGTCTGAAAGAGCAAAAAAATTTAAGTCAATATATCTATATACAGATATTTTTTAACGTATCTCGGGTAACATCATGGCAAAGAAATCTCGAGATTAATAGATATTAACACACCAAGTGAGCTAAGGTAATGTTTATTCATGAGAAGAAAGTTTAGCTCACGAGCTCGTAAGGGCGAGTGAGTTAATTTCTTCGAGTGAATTAACAATCTTAGCTCACGTGGTTTGTACAATATTTTATTCAATTTTGATGAAATAGTAATAAAAACCATTATAATATGTAATTTTGACAAAACAAAAAACTAATCAGTTAGTGCATGACAATCGTCAATGATAGATGTCAAGTCATATATTTAAAATGCTTTATTGTCTCTCATTTGTGCAGTGAGAAATAATGAAAATGGCTGATAATGTCTGATAAATACTATGGTAAGTGTTAATTTCGTGTCTGATGTTACTTTAAATGCATTATTTGTTGCAGAGTGAATTAAAAAATATCTGAGAGTGATTAAAAAAAATTTAATTCACTTGTGAAAAAAGTGTTTCTTATAATTGTTGCTATGGAGTTAATAATGACAGTTTAAAACGTCAAAATTGAATAAATAAAACTTAAAGTAAATGTATGACAATGTTACAACTAATAATAAATGTCACTGACAGTTATATAAAAGTTTGAAATGTGGTAGGATTACTTTTCAACCCTGTCTGCAAGAGAAATAAATCTGATGTGGCCAACACAATACCTCCCGCTATTTAATTTTTATTAATTTACACACATACCTTCATATTTATTAATGCTGCAAACTATATTAAGTTCATTTGCATATAATTATCGCTTTATTTACTACTTTTTTAAAATCATTATTAATTTGAAATAATTAGTTTTGACAGTGACATTTATCTGTCAGTTACAAAAATTTGAAATATGAACTGTGAAACAAAAGAATCTGTAAATCATAGGCTCTGAGGTTTATAAAAAAGATTCTTTTTTAAATTTATCTGTAGAATATAGGAAAAGTATTAATGTATACCTATAGAAAATTCAACAAACTTTAATTTTTATAATGACATAAAATGCGAAAAATGACATTTAATTGTATTTTGGTGGTAAAATATTTAAAGTCGATATCTCAATGTAATCTGGAGTTATGGAGTTTCAAACAGGATCCGTTTTTTAATTGACACGCAGTATTGTTCCAATTTTCAATGAAAAGTTTAATTTTTTAAAGATGTGTCATCCACTGCACTTTCTATTAGTTCTCATACTGAAAATAAAAGTACAAAACACAATGACACATTTGCCCTCTTATTTATTCATCCTGTCTTGAACTAGTCCAAGTTTTATCTTTATTTTGTGACTTCCACTATCAAGAATCTTTTTAAATTCTGCAGCTTTTAGCAGGATCAAGTGAATTAAAAGTCCAGTAGCTAACAGCTCTAATCCTAAGTTAGTTGTTGCCAGCGTGGTCGTTTATCCGATTTAACATTTAAACATCTAGTTCGTGCAGTCATTTTACCTTTTACGTCGCAGCGTGCAGAATCTGACTGCTACAAGCTATATATTAGATTACGAGATCACCAATGGCAAAAGACACAAATACGAGTTGCAGAGGAAGGCTTTTCTTTCATATAAGTTTATTAATAACTTTGGAATACACAAATGATCGAAAAATGGATGCCAAAAATAACATTTGGTTTGCTTTGAAATGCGGTGAGTTTAAAAAATTAAAAATGTTATTTCAATTCAATAAATAAACAGAATACAGTATACAGAATGATCAGACGAAATGAACAAAATTAATCATAAAAGTGTCCCACTGCGGTTTTTAAGTGTGACACAGGGGGACATGACGGTTTTTGAAAAGATAACACTTCAACATTTATGCATGTACAAACTAAACACCAACATATTAATTTTCAATATTGTTAAAATTACATTACGAATGTTCTTCGAGGTATGTTATCAGGACATCTCTTCTCACGTTTTGACGATGTGCCGTGGCCCACTAAGACCATGGACCATGGACTTTTGATTCATAAAATTAATGCCTTTGGAGCTTCACTTGGTTTGGTAAAACTTTCTACATTCTTATCTTACTAACATAATTTGCTATGTTTTCTATAATGCTTACTCATCTTTTAATTTTACTTCTACATCTGGTGTCCCGCAGGGATCGAACCATTGTCCCTTATTATTATACAAATATTTATCGATGAGCTTTGTGATCTTAGCTGAAGTTTATAAACATATAAATGACCCTAAAGGATCAAGGATCAATTATCAACGTTTCTGTGACGGCCTAATGTTCACAACGTTATTAAGCGCATTGTTTCGCGCTGAGTATTCATCTATTCTGTTTAAGATACACTATCTACACTCACCTGTCCTCTTCACAAGAGCTTGAGGTTACAATATATAGATACACATGTAAACTACTTTAATGAGAAATCTTCACTATTGAAATCTGTTTTCACTTTAAATAATACCAAAAAACTAAACGATATTTATCACTTCTCAGCAATGGCATTGAAAGAACGTAAATTTGTTGACGAGTTTTAACTACTTCTTTTTTCCGATTGCTATAATTCATGCAACTTCAATTACTCTTGTAATTCTTGTTTACTTTTGATTACTATTAGATACCTTTTCTTAGATAAGTATGTATAACTGTAACCAAATAATTAACTCTTAATACTTAAGCTATATGTGTAGAAAACCAGATTTACTATTATATTTATCTATTACTATTTTACTTTTACCACTATTATATTTATAAGTGTAATATTAGCTACTTTGATACCAATTTTGATACTTTTATATTGATTCACTTTTGAACCGAAACTGATATAATCTCAAATGTTTGTATACACCAATCTTTTGTACAAATATGTAAATATTTACACAAAATATACATATTATTATTATTATTATTATTATTATTATTAAGATACACTATCTACACTCACCTACGGAATTTGTAAAAAGAAATTGTATAAGATTCATTTACTTCAATGGGTAGGAACTGCGTGTCTCAGTTGGTTAGAGCACCATACTAGATATGTGGAGGTCCAGGGTTCAAATCCCTGCGGTGTCATTAAATTTTTCATAATTTCTTTCTCTCTTTATTTAAATTCTCCGTGATTCTTAAGGCCATTTATATGTTTATGCACGGATGTATCATAATTTGACAATTATACACGAATTTCTTTGACATAAACGCCATTTTATAGCCCGCCGGACTATAATGAAACGTCAAACCAAATTATAACCTACAATATAAACAATTTAAACAGGCAACATGAAAGGTTTTTATTACAAATCGAATTTTTTTATATTCTTTAATGAAAAGTGAAAATTAATTTTGTGATATTTATATGGAAAGCACGGAGATACACAAAATAAAACTCAAATGGCATTATCTCATAAACAAACAATAAACTGTTGTTCTCCGCTTTCATAGCAACACTAGATACTGGATGTACGAGGACAAATTCTTTTTGATACAATTTTTCTAACACTCATAATTTGAAAATTTTCGTCCGTGCATAAAGTTTTGTATGTACCACGAGTGTAACTTGCTTTTATGGCCTTTGACGTGTTTTTATCCGTCGGCTTACGCCTCGGGCTCAAAATCCCGCCGCATATATAAATAACTATTATAAACTTCAGGTAGGATCACAATTATATTAAATTAATAGTAAAGTTATTATTATTATTAATTATCAATTTGCGACTTTTTTCTCTGGGGTTATTTAAAAAGTCGTGCCTATACTCATAAGCCCCTACGATTTACGATCAATCACGAGATGTTGGACCATGTATATGAGGATTAAAAGCGGAGGAATGAATATTACATAATTGGCGATAGTCCACTATTTTTCACAGTTGATTCATTAAATAAATGGCATATATTGACGTTTATTTATATATAAATAGATCCACATTGTTATAAATTTACTGTACTACCCCCTCAAAAACCGTCAGGTGTCCGTGTGTCACCCTGTATTATAATTTGGGGAACGACAACAATTTATCCAGTAATGTATCATTTCTTATTCAAATTGGCAAAGTCTCCACTACATTTAAAAATTAGTTCTACTTCCAGTAGCCAAACAATTGTATGTAGGATAACAAACAATATGGCGTGTACTTCCTTGTATTCCCGTCGCTTCATACAAAGCAAAACACATAAATCTGCTGCATATTTCATCCTAGATATCCTGCTGCACTAACAGGACTCCTGCATCAACTACTCTACCTCTAACTAGGAGAAAAACAACAACCACCATGACAGCAAGACAGATTTTATATTTATTTGTTTAATATATAACTGCTGTTTGTTACTGGACGTTTTATTCGTACAGTAAAAATGAGAGGGGATCAACAAATGTAACAGGATATATTGTAACAATCGCGACTGGGTTGCAACAGAACTAGCGATGTTAAACGATTTAAGAAGGTAGTAAACAATTTAGCAAAATATAGATTTACATATTTGTAAATATTTATTAATAATAAAACAATAGACTAAACCCTAAAACAGTTGGACTGAGAATTGCGGTCATACGAGGTGTGGTAATTAAATAACGAGATTTATTTTTTTCCGGCTCCCCGGTAAATTTGGCAACATTGCAGGCTATGTCGTACTAATTTGTCATCTTCCCTCCATCCACGGTTCATTTCAAGATAATTAGGCAAATCGTTCGGCAGTAGCCTTTGATTGAAGTTAACTATTCCGCCGGAATTATGTTAGTGTCACTATGAAATTCTGTGTGAAACTTAAAAAGTCCGCAACAGAAACGTACGAGTTGTTGAAGAATGTTTATGGTGATGGGGAATCTATCTAGTACTCAAGTTTTCGAGCAGTTTAGAAGATTTAAAGAAGGAAGAAAAGAGATCGGAGAAGACTAGCGCCTCGGCCGTGCACTGACATTGCTTTTTCGACATGCGAGTGATTTTTCACATGGATTGGGTGCCTGAGGGGCATTTCGTTAACCAATCATAGTACAAGAAGATTTTTTTTAACCCTTTATGCACGGGTGAGAAGAAAAAAGGCTGAAATGTGATGGATTCTCTATGAAGACAACGCGCCGGAACAAAACGCTTTGTCCGGCAAGGCATTTTTGACGAAATACAAAATCATCGTGTTGGTACATCAACCGCACTCACTTGACCTAGTGCCATGTGACTTGCTTTTATACCCAAAATGTAATTCTAAACTTTAAAAAGGCACCAAATTTGGAGCCGAGATGTAGTTATAGAAAAGCGGCAGGGCATATGAACAACCTAATAAAAATGGCCTGCAGGCATTGCTTCCAACAATGGAATATTCGCATCCGGCGATAGGGTTCGGGGAGGAGACTACATGGAAGGTGGCAATATTTGTTTTGTGTAATTTTATACAATGTCAATGTTGTAAGATCAATCTTGTTATTTAATTGCCATACCTAGTATGTTATAAAATAGTTAAACACAAAAGAAAACAAAAATAAATAAGATATGTATTGACAAAAACAAGTTAAATAATAATCAAAATAAATACAAACATATTTATATGATATTATAGCTTCATTAACGAACGATATTTAGCAATGTATTCCTCATACCTAGGGGTACACTACCCCTGAAGATCTAAAGTCTCATCTTCGAATCGAAAACTAATGGAAGCTGAATCTAATTGACTGTCATTGACTGTCCCGTAATTATAACATTCTATTTACATCAAATAAAATGCAAGATTGCAATAATTTTGATGAATGACAAGTGCAATATCCTCGCGCCTAGCCAAGAAGGTTAATTTATTTATTTATTTATTTATTTATTTATTTAATGATCAACCCAACAGGCTAAGAACAGATAAAGGGTTGTAAAAAAATACAAAATACACTCAACAATACATAAAAATAAACAAAATGCTTATGACATATTACATAACATATTAATGAAATTTTTAAATTCCAAATGAAATATATCAATCCTCGAAAATTTACAATTATAAAGATTGCACATACGATATATAGGCGACAGCATTAAATAATTAGTTCTAGCACCCGGTAAATAAAAAGTAAAGCTACTTCTGGTACGAAAAGAGGGAATATGAAATTGGAGAGAGGAAAGAGTACAAAGATCGTCAACGCAGCTGTTTACAACTTTAAATAGATGTATTATTAGGGCATTTTCACGGCGAAATTCTTGAAATTAAACATATGTAACAACTGTTTATAATTTGCAGAATAATCAGGGTAGTTATTATGTGCCTTGTAATAAAGGTATTTGAGATATTTTTTTTGAACAGATTCAATCAGATCTTGATGAACTTCGTAAATAGGGTTCCAAATGATGTGACAGTACTCTAGCTTAGAGCGGACGAAAGAAAAGTATAGGTTCGTAATTGCTGATAAATTTAGGAAAGTTCGAGTATTTCTTATTATGAAGCCTAGCATTCTCATGGCACTGTTAGATATATCTTGTATATGATGTGTAAATGTAAATTTGGTGTCATATTTGACTCCAAGATCTCGTACAGTAGTAGATCGCGACATTAAATTGACATAAATTGCAAATAATTTTGTTAAAACGAAGTATTTAAACAATGTTAAGGGTTTTCTTATTGTTCAGAAGGTATATTGATAAGTTTATGGCCTAGGAGCATCTTCTCCTTCATGTACCGTATTTTCGTAATATTACATTTAAAAATTACTTGGCGCCCTTCATCCCTTTTCTATTTTTTTTAAGACTTACTGCCCGTCTCAACTGTAGCTAGCGGCCGCACACAAAACCAACTAGGGTGCGTTATGTAACTATTGCATCATCGCATATTCGCGTTGTACAAAGTTCACGTTACAAAATCTATCCTGGGTCCGGGGCTTTTCGTTTGGCAATAATAACTCACACCCCGCTCACAGTATCGAATATCAATCATAAATATAGGGGTGTGAGCAAACACTGACCACAGCAACAAAATGATCGAACTTGTCTATTGTTCCATTCAGGGACACAACGACTTCTATATTCACACCAAACAACTCTCATTCGTTCCGAAATATATCATCTAAATGGTCTCGCATTTACACCACAAGGAATACAAGCTGGTGACAAAATATATATATTTTCATGTTTTCTTAGATTGGACGTTGATTCTCAGAGGACAAATATATAAAATGTGAAGGAATCTAAGAAAGAAATATCATTTTTTTTATTGTTAATTAAAAATAAAGGTGTCCCAATAGAACATTGGATTTAATTCCTAAATTTATTTCATTTTTGAAAGAAGACCGTACAACAAAACAAAAAACAGAGAGAGACAGAATCATTCGGGAATTTCCAAATTAAACTGAAATCAATTTACGTTGGATACCTTCAATTCTTTTAATATATGTTTTGTAATGAGGAGACCAGCATACAACAGGAAATTCTAATTGTGAACCAACAGTGAGTAAAAGAGTTGAACAAGAGTGCTGTAATTCGTAAAATAAACTAGTATAAATCCAAGAAATTTATACGTTTTCTTTACAACAGTGTCAATATGAATGTCGTATTTGCGTTTATCAGGCCTATTCTGTAATAATGTTATTAATTTTTAGCAGGTGTTTAAAAATTTTACCCAATAGAGATTGATTTGAGAACTAAAAATCCAATTTTTTCTTATATATCAACATACTTGATTGATGAATTTTTTTAACCAGTTGTTAAAAATTGAATTACAGAATAAGCCCGTATGATGCCAAGATCTTTTGCTTGAGATACACGATTGATTACATTTCAACTGATTCTGTACTGAAATTCGAAATTACTGCTATTTCGAGAAAAATAAATGCAAGAGTATTTACTATGGTTCAACAGATAGATCATTATTTATTAAATCGTTATTTAATCAATCAATCAATACAGTCTAAGATTCAAGTTATGTTACTGTAAACTGTACATCTTAAGATCGTTAGCATACATAATAAATTTGGAGTATTCGAAAAAGTTGCTATAAATATATAAGAACAGATCCCTCTGAAAATTTCTATCTACGCTTTTGTACTCTTTAAAAAGGAAAACAAAACTACAATAGCGAACTCTAGGTGAAACAATGTCTAATTAGAGAACACTCCCCATGTTTCACACGATTCCTCGATAGACGGCTTTTTATGTTCTTAATTACTTCTTAAGTCCTTTATCTTTTATGAGATGTATATCTCTCGCCCTGCCCAGTTGCAGAAATGTCTCTGAAAAGAGACGGCAGTTACAACACGCTGATGAGCTGCAATAACAGCGAAACGCGTATGTGGTTACTAGCTGGGTACGGCCGGCATTTGATGATGACCGAAAGGTTGGCTCAGATGCTAAAATCTTGTGAAACATGGCGAGTGTTTTCTAATTCTTTATTAGAGATTGTTTCACCTAATGTTTGCTATTGTACTTTTGTTTTCCTTTTTAAAAACTTATAAAAGCGTAGATAGAAAGTTTCAGAGGGATCTGTTTATACATACTGTTTCAAAGAAACTGTAAAAAGAATTAAGGGCATATAGTACTGACAAAAATGAGTAAAAAAGCTTAATCAAATAGGTTTGATCTTCAACTGTTTCCGAGACAAATGAAAAATCGGAGAAAAACTGATAATGGTAGTAATCGAACAAAATTTTGTCTGTAAGTAAATAGACTATAAAAAAAAAACAATAAAATTTTATATGAAACATTTTTATCAATTTCTAATAGTTACGAAGTTATATGAAAATTAAATATTAGCTAAGGTCGCCACAACATTTAACTTAGTACAATTATTCGATTTTAAAAAAGAAAAAAACAAAAGCACATCTAACATGACTCTGAAAGGTAAACAAAAAGTTTTATTTAATTAAAGTCGTAACTCTTGTAGTTTTCAAGTTAGCAGAGGTAAACTCCGTAAAAACTCATTTTCACTGCCTCATATCTCGGAAACTATTGAAGATGGGACCGATGACCCATGTTGATTTTTTTTACTCAATTTGGATCAGTACTACGTGTCCTTAAAAATTTGTACACTTTCTTTGAAACACCCTATATACAGGATGTTCTGAAAATAGGTGAAAAGCTTCAGGTAGACCGATTCTTTGATTAATTCTGAGTCAATAATCCTAATGCAAAAAATTTGTACGACCCTTCGTAAAGCCGCACGAAGCCATCAAACTTATAAATGTGCAACTAGAACTAAGCGATTTTAAAAAAATCTTTTACCTAATATCATTGCTCTTTACATTCTAGAAGAATTGTGTAAAATTTCATGTACGTAGCTAAACGTTTGATATCAAATCTTTAAAATTTTAACTAAAGTAGAGTTTTTTTAATTTGAATACGTACGACAACCATGTATAAAACAGTTTTTTGTTTGAAACAGAAATTATAAATAATTTGTCAAATTTTTACGTTTATCAGTTGATGTTTGATTTTATAATTTATTTCTTTTTTTATGGTGAATGAAACATTGGATAATTCGAATGTATACCTTCAACGAATACGCTGATATGTTTATGGTATATGGATTTTGCAACGGGAATGCGAACTTAGCAAAAGAAGAATATGAAGCACGATACCCAAACCGGCGGCACCCATGTTCGAACACATTTGGAAAATTAGATCAGCGACTTCGTGAATCTTATTATTGACTATTATAATTATATATATTATTATCGTATTAAATATCGTTTACATTGAAATTTTTTTAATTAATAAAGCAAAGCTGGTATCTTAAGTAAATAAATTCAATTCCCAATTTGAATTTCCACTGAGTGTACCTATCAGGGTACCTATATCAAAATAATGTTGACATAAAATTCATACTGATTTGCATAGCTACCTGATAACTACTATAACAGTTTGATTCGGTTTTACCAAATTTACATTTCTTTTAACTAGCTCGTTTTTTGCTTTACGAAGGGCCGTACAAAATTTTTGCATTAGGATTGTCGACTCAGAATTAATCAAAGAATCGTTCTACCTAAAGCTTTTCACCCATTTTCAGAACACCCTGTATACGTTTAGCAACATGTTGAAAAGTCCAAATTTATTATGTATGCTAACGATCTTAAGATGTACAGTAACATAACTTGCATCTCAGACTATATTGCTCTTCAAGCTAATCAATAAGTAATGATCTATCTATTTTCTTTAAAAAGGATTATCGAAACGTTTATTGAGGTCTTTCTATTGATAGTGACGTAAAGTCTACTTAATTTTTCTGGTGAATATATTTGTCGCAAATCTGACACAAATCCAGTACCATCTTTGGAAATTTTGATTTATCACTTCAGTTCATTTTGAAACGAAGTGTAATCATTGTGATTTTTATGGAAAAGAGTGTCATTTAAAATGGATTAAACTATTACTTTCTATTATCTTTCCATATATATCATATTTTTTTCTCTGTATAATGCTTGCCATGATATCAAAATCCCATATTAATAACCTATCAGATGAGGAGCCCCATTGAATCCTAATTACAAGTATTATTCCTGTTGAGAAGCGGCTCAGTAATCGTTCTATATTTGGCGTCCAACTTGATCTATTACAAACTAATTTTTACGCACACCAGCAGCCTTGATTTATAATATTTAATTCGATCTCGAGAGCGGCGAAGCCACTTCTATACGATAGTCAGTTTTTTTCGCGCGTTGTGTTGTTTTGTTTTTATAAAAATGTTATTAATATCTCGGTAGGATAGTTATTAAGATGAGGGAAAGTGTCTAATACTTACAAGTGGGCGGGATTTAAAAAAATTAATAACTATCATGCAAGCTACCGAAGATTTCTTCATTAACAGGGACTGATTTAAATGAATTTAAATAATGGCTACAACATCCATTTTTAATTGACAAGAAATGTATTTCAAACATGGTTAAAATTTAAATGTTTGGCATTTGAACTGACTACTAGATAAAATTTATTTTAAAAATTTCACGGTGCAGTCACCCAGGTTTTTTTTTATATTTGGGTTAACCGTAATAGATCTCACAAATTACACGGAGAGAGAAGAGTTTACTATTGAATGTATCTTTCTAAAAAAAAAAAAAATAATTTTACGTAATCGGCGTTACCATTAAAACGTTAGGGTATAATCAATGTTGGGACACCTACGTTTCATACACTAGTAGTTCACTAATAATAAGTATCATCTTAAAAGATGACTTATAATCATATGAACTGTCATACTAAATTTCATCCAAATCGAATAAAGCGTTCCGTTCTTATAAGAATAATTAATTATTTTTCGAAGAACTTTGAAGCAGAATACTGGCTAAATGGTATACTTTCCGGTAAAGGTAAGTTTAATTAAATCGACTTATTTTAGCGTCAGGAATCTGTGTTTAAGCCATGTTCCCCTATTTTAGAGACACCTGTATACAGTGTGTCTCCGGATTGAGTTGACAAAAGGAAAAAAATCTTATTTTTGATTTTACGAGAAAATGCCAAGGGAAGAAAAATTTTTGCTTGAATTAAAACGAATGTTTTACTAATTAAAACTTTTAATTAATGCAAGGTTCTTTTATTATAACGCTTTTTCATATTTTGTCCTCCTACTAATACAGTTGTTACATTAAATTTAACATTAATTTAGTTAGCTTTGAAATATTGACAAAATGTCAAAAGTAATTCTTATTATCATAAAGGAAGAAGGTAGCTATTGTTCAAAATAGAGAGAATTTGTTAGAGAAATGTTAACGTTAAAACAAGAAAAAGAGAGTTAAATTGAACAAAATAAAAAAGTATTTTGATTTTCGCTGTTTTTTTTTATCTGTAATTAGAAATAATAATCATTTGTCAATATTTCAAAGCTAACTAAAATTACGTTAGATTCAATGCAATAACTGTGTTATTAGGAGGAAAAAATACGAAAAAACGTTATAATAAAAGAACAATGCATTAATTGAAAGTTTTAATAACTGAAACATGCGTTTTAATTCAAGCAAAAAAATTTCTTCTCTTAGCATTTTTTCGTAAAATGAATTAAAAGAATTTTTTCCTCTTGTAAACTCAATCCGGAGACAAACTGTATATGTATATAAATTACTAAATAATTATATCACGGCATATTACCCATTGTGTGTGCTAATCTGTTTTGTATACAGATATCAGTAATGTCAGCAGTAACAGCAGGAACTAGTCACGCCAAAACGGCGTTGGAACTAGAGTTTCTTTTTGACAGATATTGTGATATTCCCGGCCTTGTATTAATAACGTAGGCTATGAATCGAATTAACGTGACATCACGTTCGGATCTCCCCGAGTTTACCCGAAAACCGTGACGTGTGACGGGTCAGCTTTGTTCACTGCCCAGGAAAAAGTGTGCGTCTATACTTCAAAAATTTGTAAAAATTTCTCACCATTTGTGTAGGTTTTATTATTTGTTTGTTGAAAATATAAACCGCTTGAACCATTATGAACCTGGGCACATATGGGTGAATATCGCAAATCAGCCCAAAATAACACGACAAGCAAATGTACCTTGGATGAACATTCCAATACAATTTCAATTTGGTAATTCTCAAGATTAAGGAAGAACAAAATTTCTATTTCTGCAAATGTTACATATCACCGCAGTCAATAAATTACCCACACTTAAATATAAAATTGATGATAGTCCTGCAGTCTTGGATATATATTTTTTCAAAAAATAATATACTCCGCTTTTAAATCTATCACATTTCAGATTTATTTTCATGCCGTTTCCGTCATAAATATTCCACATTTCAAAAATACATTTTTTCATACCCACATCATAATTTCTTGTGTCCATCCCTGTATTTATTGGTGTGCGAGCATTCACGCGTGTAAACAGTGTCCATACCATCCTTTCAGGTTCCGGGTTCTTTCAGCTTCCGGAGTAAATCGACTGCCCGGAAAGATTGAGATGTTTGCGCAAAGGAACGGGATTCAAAAAGGACGGAAATTACGAATGTTGTCATTGGTTGTTCTTGCATTCAACCACAGATATATTTTCAGTAGTACTACCCTTTATAGTATCAGGTGAATCACTAACAAAATGGCCTTATCTAAACGAAACAAATTACAATCGATTCAACAGATTCGCGGTAACACAGTTCAACTCCCATTCTTTGTACACTCCTCGATGTAAATATTTCTCCCTTTAATGTTTATTTTCCAGGTAAAATCGCTCTGTTTTCGATTCATTCAACAGTGGAATTTTTCGTGTTGAATGTACTGGGGACCGTATCAGCGTTTAGAATTTGAATTGTTAATTAGGAGATAATGACTGGAACACTATGCAAATTTTGGAACTAGTGACACAGCCTTAATTAAAAACGGTATTATATTCGTAATAGGTGACAAGTTTATCTCAAATATGAACGGTTTTAGGCATCCCGAAATGATGTTTTGATATAATTGGTATTAGTTGGATTAGTTAGAATAATTATGTGCATGAATTAAATTAGGAAGGTAGGTATCTGTGCTAAATACAATATCGAAGATACCGTGGACAACAACGTTAGAATATTGATATATACTCCCTGTACAAATTTTATAAAATTTACTGATCGAGCACAAACTCATAATAATTCGGTCGGTTTACATTTTTAACAAATTATAAAATCTACACAAATGGTTAAAAAAAATTACAAAATTCTTTCGGCTACGTCAAATACAGACAAATAAAACTTTAAAAAACTGTAGATCAAATAATTGGTGATAATAATTCGACCAGCATTTTATGGATCCATCTTCTAATCCAGATTTAGCATCTACCGAGACCCTTTACTTTTGGCACAATGAAAAATATCTTTGTAAAAATCCAATGCGTACAGTAAAACCTATCTTACAAGATATATGGGACAATACTCATAGAAAAATGTGCAAGGCTTTGACATACAATGTCTGTTTGTATTACTAATAAAAGCGATTTAAATCAATATTAAATGAATAACATTCATGCCCGGTTTCATATACGATTGTTAAATCTTGTGTTAGTTAACAAGTTTTCAAAATTAACAACTTGTTCAATTTTTATGATGTTTCATGAAATTAGCAAATCAATTTTAAACTATTGTTAGTCTACATGCATGTTAAAATTTGTTTAGGGAATTATTGTATTTTTTAGTAATATAAAAACCAATTTCATAGTTATTGATAATAAATAGCATTATTGACAGACTGGAAAGTACCAGCTGCATAGAACCTTAATGTTAATAATAACTGATTGATTGGATCAATTGGTTGATTTCTTTCAGTGTATGGTGTCAAATTTTCATATATATGACCCAAAATTAACAGAACGGTGTCCTTAGCCGATATCTCATTCAAAATTGTACATCATCAACAAATTCAAAAGGATTTCCTCGATCTCTGAATACTCTTTCTCTTCACGAATATCAATTTCAAAAAATTCTTCTTCAGACTCATCAGATTCCGAAAACATAGTTGAATAATATTTCCTACGACATTAATGTATTGAATTTATTTTTATTTTTAATTACACAGCTAATGCAACTTGTACTTACTAATTTTTTTGTTCAAATTAATTTATGACGCAAAAGACAAAATAAATGTTTTGTTCTGATTACACATGTGACAGATGTCATAAATAGCAACTGGTTAGAAATTTAACAAGGCCCGAGACTGTTTTTCAAATAGCAAACCATTTAACCATAGTTTAAATCTAGCATTTGTTGATGAAACAATAGTTCCTATTTAATCAGTTGCTAAATTATTTAACAAATTGTTAAGATTTAACAAGCGGATATGAAACTGGGCATCAGTTTTTGTAATATATATATATATATATTATAAATATTAATGATAGAGCAACTTTTTGAGAAAAGTTTAATAGTCACCACAGGAATTTTCTATCTTCTTTTGTTTCTGAGCTACAGGCAAAATCCTGTTTTTCGCTCATTTTGAAAATATCTCATAACTTATTTATTATGGTAGTTAGAGAAAAATTGTTTTAACAAATTTTGTAGGTCCCATTTTTAAGGTAAAATAAAATGGCGTAATTAGATTTTTTGAATATTTTATAATTCTCGAAATATGACATAAACTTATGATTTTTTAAATTGCAACCTATGTTGCAAATATTCTCATCTTTTTGCTTATTTTATAAGCTTTTAAACGATAACAAGTCGAGATTGTTTTGTTTTACACATGAATAAAAGATGAATTATTAATTTTTTTGGGTAAAAAAATTGAAAATTATTAAGAAACAAATGAAAAAAATTATTGTAGTTCATAATTTGTTTATTTCTAATATTATTTGCTTCATTTTACACATATTTTTAATTTATTTACTTTAAAAGATTATTAAACCAATTTTTTTCAAATTATGTCAAATCCAACTGTTACGTCGATATATAATAATTTAACTAATCCGAAAATAATTGGTTTAAAATAATTTGAGGCCATATAATTAATAGATACGGAATAAAAATAAACAAATGATGAACTATTATAGTTTTCTCATTTGTTTTTTAATAATTTTCAATTTTTTCACCCGAACAAAATAATAAATTATCTTTTATTCATGCGTAGAGCAAAAGAATGTAAACTTGTTATATATCATTGAAAGCCATTTTATTTTACCTAAAAAACGGTACAAAATTTGTTAAAACAATTTTTCTCTAACTACCATAATAAATACGTTATGAGATATTTTCAAAATGAGCGAAAAACAAGTTTTTGCATGTAGCTCAGAAACAAAAGAGGATCGAAAATTCTTGTATTAAACTTTTCTCAAAAAGTTGACGATGGAATGAGCAAACGATTTTGCTCTATCATTAATATTTCCCGAGATACCTTAAAAAAAACATCGTAAATGAGACACCCTGTACATAACACATTGGAAGAACTGAAAGAAGGTATTCATGTAGAAGTCGCCCAAATTAACAGAGCGATGTTGCAAAGAGTATTTGCACACCACATGCAACATGTTATTTTCCGCACTCTTGATTTTGTTAAATGCTGTATCATAACGAACTCAAATCTATCAATATTTTTTTTTTTAAACAAAAAGTATCAACTATGTAACATTTAAAAAAAAAAGTCTATCCTTTCTGCCCAACCGTGTATTTGGTCAAAGTTGTATTTTGTCGTCACTGTATCACAAAATGACATGACCATATGATCTGGTTATATCTTGTCAGTTAATATATTGGCTCCAACTTCACTGTATATTTTAAGAAGAAAATAACAAGAAGAAACCTATTGTTTGTATATCCATTTATTCCAACAAGAAACCACAAAGTTACTACATCCATGTATTTTAACATCTTCTTAGAACCCGCGTTTACTTAGAGACATATCAGATGCCCGCACGTGCATTTTTTCTTGCGTCAATGTACATCTCTGCTTCGCTCAAGCCCAAGTAGGGTAGGCTGCAAGTTTCCTATACAGCCTGATACTCAGCACACCTAGCGACCGATGAGCGAGCAGCACAATGCAATTAGTATTGGGATGTTGTACGATTTTATGAGATACAGTGACAAAAATACAAAAACTCGTTCAGGAGAAGTGTCAGTGAATGGGAATAGCGCTTAACGAGATTGTTATTTAAGAGTATAAGGTAGAAAGTTTATAATAAGGTGCGTGAAGGAGTTGTGAGATTATTTTATAGTGGATATTAATTAGAGAAACAGGAATTTATTGTGTTTTTCTGTAATTAAAGAGTAACGAGTAGTGCAATTATAATACAGGGTGTTCTAAGTAAGTGTACAACGCTTAACCCACGGAGGAACTGACCCCATAGATATTAAATCTGAGAATAATTTTTGTTCAACATGCTTTCTAGAAGAACTGAAGTCCTGTAAAAGTGGCCAATCTCGTCACAGTTCAAAATTTTGTAATGTGTTCTCTGAAAAATTGTCACACCTGTCACAAATGACATATAAGATTATTTGCGTTGGCGTCGCGGCATATTGCAGATTTTCATAATAAAAAACTATGATCGGTAGTATTTACTCAAAATTTTAGTCACCGTAACTAACTAATTACCATGGATACCATTTACACATATATATTGGAATGATTAAAAAACAAGTGAATTTGTTATTTTAGTCATAGCTTAATCACCCCTGATTAAGAGTAAATACTACCAGTCTACATGTTTATGAGCCATAATCTGCTTTATCGCAGATATTGGTAATGATGATGACATATTTGTACCGTGCGGGCACTTACCAGGCGTCACCTCACGGGTAATGATTGCTGACGTGGAGAGTGCACCACAGGGTTCACGTTTGTGCAGATTGTGGCACACTCAGAAATGGGTAATATGACGTGCTGATATATTTATATATTTTATTTATGTTTATGAGCATTGAATATAAGTATTTAGACTAACAAATAAATAAAATAGATGAGCATCAAATAATTCAAAATAATTTTTATTGTTGAAATATCTAGAAAACATACATGCATACATAACGCATATTCAACTTTAGCAAAAAAAAAAAAACGTTTAACGTCAGTTTTGACAGTCAATATTTTTTCCAGAGAAGAAGACAATGATGTTTACTTTTTTACAAAATTTTGAACTATGACGTGATAGGTCAGTTTTATAAAAATTCAGTTCTCTTACAAAGCATGTTAAACAAAAATTATTGCCAGAATTACTATCATTGGAGTCAGTTCTACTATGGGTTAAGCGTTGTCCACTTACTTACATAACACCAAATAATTAAACCTTTATTTGACATCTGAAGTGCATAAAAATCGTCATTAAAAGTTCAGAAATCGGCACTAAATTAATCCATTATACAACGATTTCATGCAAATACAGTGTTGCCAACCTTATGGTAATTATGTTATAATTATATGAAATAATTTGGGTAGGTGTACTATGTACACGTCTGTGCAATAAAATTAAGCGTGCAAAATATTTTATAGTTTAAAGTGGACGTGATAAAAGGCCTAGCAACGAAATAATGTAATGTTGTCATTTTTCTTATTAATGTCAAAATGTCGCGTCATTTAGACACTAATTCTTAGATTAAAATTATAACTAGAATAGAAGATGGTTTCTCCAAAAAGAAAAATCGCTCGACTGATGAACGTCAGTAAAGACACCGAAGTGTATAATAGTAAATTTGTACTCAAAATGACAAAAAATATGTGCAAGAAGAACAAACAAAATTCCGAGACGAAGTTTGAGATAACACACAATGTCACTCAAGTTCGTTTGTTTGTGAAAGCAACTGACAGAAGTGTCACCTATAAAAATAAATATTCCTTTTATTTTCACAAATTTTCGATTTCAAATAAAATTCCGGCACTGAAGTTCCTTTTTATCGCTCATATGGTTTATTTTCTTTAGCCCTACAGCTTTGGCAACTAAATTTCACATTCGTCATAAAAGTAGAACTTCAGTGCCTTGATTCACAAATAACTATTATTGTTACACGTAATATAACAAGTGATATGATTATTATCTATGATATTTTCGAGTAGAACCGTGTTGCAGATGCTGCTTCGATTTCACGAGCAATATCTTCGATTATTAATCTATCACGAGCTTATATTTAATGACAGAATATAATGAATTTTTGTTAAAAAATTGTCAATGTTGTAAAAATCCCTTAGTAACGAATGCAAATAAGGTGATAATTTCTTTATTTTTTATCATCGCTGTCACAGACATAGGGAGATTCTGAATGCTGATTGGCGGAAAACATGTCACGTGTCTAATGAATTATATTCTCAGTCAAATATTTGATAATTTAAAGAACAGGTCGATTTCTAACTTTACACAAATATAAACTAACCTACATCTAATTATAAAGTGTCTGTCATTTTCTAACATTATTTAATTTCTTCAAAAAGAAATGCTGTTTTGCTAATACTATAAAAACTATACTGCCATCAAGAAAACAATCAAAAAAGTAATTAATAAAAGTCTACAAGTAACTCTGATCCAGTTTTTGTCATGAATGAATATAAAAGAACAATCTAGCAGCAAGTTAATCAAAATTTTATGAATAATCTTCCTCCATTAGATTTATAGCTGCTCGGTATCAAGTCGACGTCTCAAACGTCAATTATGAACGAGCCACGTCACTGATAAGTTGATCAAGATGCAGTAATGCAACTGTGAACCAGCCAGAAAGAGATAGCAAACTACAAGATGGGAAACACTACTGGTATTCCAGATATTCGATGATTAAATATTAAATATATAATTGATCAATATATACACGGAAGGATATAGTGACAAATGAGAATATATCGTGAGAAAGATGAATTTGATTTGTAATAATTACAAACTCACCCATTAATTCAATTTTAATACATTTTCGAAAAACAACAATATCTTCTTTGGAAATTTTTCTCCACAAATATAATTCTATAAGGATAGATCAGAATAGAAAAGTAGTAGAACTTAGAAACATGAACAAGAAAAGGGGAAGAGGAAGGAAGAGCAACAAAAATATGGTAAAGAAAAATAAGAAAACTCGGAAATAAAATAATGAAAAAATGCGGGAGACATTAAAAAAAATGGTAAAGAATAGTAAAAAGTGAATATTAAGAAGAATATTTTATGTACGGGACGAACAAATTCGGGTTCCTTATAACAAAACTTTATTATTATGCATGCTACAGAAAATTGATTAGGTCTTTATGGGCCAACTTTTTGAGATAACTTTAATAGGCACCAGAAGAATTTTTGATCCTCTTTTGTTTTTGACTTACAGGCTAAATTTGTTTTTCACTTATTTTGAAAAATACTTCATTTCTCGCTTAAAGAAAAAAACGTTTAAATAATTTTTATACTGTTTTTTACATAGAAACGTGTTTTTCTTGAAAAAATTAATAATTCTCAAGATATAACACAAGTATAATATTTTTTAAATGGGAACATATGTGGAAAATAATCTCATCTGTTTCCTTGTTTTATCTTTTTCAACAATGTGTAGTAAGTCTACATTCTTTGGTTTTAAACATGAGCAAAACATGAATTATTAATTTTTTGGGTTGAAAAAAATTAAACTTATTAAGATATAATTGACAAAAATCTAGTACAGATCATCATTTGTTTAGTTTGATTCTATATCTATTAATTAAATTCTCAAATTTCTTTTAAATATAAAATATATCATCAGGCATATTACCTATTTCTGAGTGTGCCACAATCTGCTTTATCGCAGATATGGGTAATGATGATGACATATTTGTACCATGCGGGCGCTTACCAGGCGTTACCTCACAGGTACTCATTGCTGGCGTGGAGAGTGCACCACAGTGGTCACTTTTGTGCCATTTAAAATTCTAAATATTTGGCGTGTCCGGTCGCGAACCTGGGGAACCGGGTTTGATCCCGACCGACGCCAAATTTCTTTTCAGTCAATTTTCGGATTAATAAATTAATTCTGGTCCGTCAATAGTTGTTAGCATAAGCTGCTGCCGAAACGTTTGGTTATAAACAGAACATAAATTAAGAAGTTATTTTATGGCCAGTCATGCAATATCCGGTTAGCATTGTAACTGTAAATTAAATAAACAATATTGAATCGGATTATTGACATCAATGATCAATTTATCATAAAAACAGTTCATTTCGTTTTAATTTTGTATATTTAACTGACAGTTAAAATTTTAACCGGAGATTGTAAAACTGGGCCTTAGGCTCGATATTTTCATCTCTGGTTAAACTGCCGGTTAAGTTAACTGTCGGTTATAAGAACAATGTGGCATCAAAAAATTGACAAATGTGCAATTTTTACAATTTAGGCTATGATATCGATGCTGTGTTTTTCTTTTAACTGACAGTTAAATTAACAGGCTGTTTAACCAGAGATGAAAATACCGGGCTATAGTGTTATATGTTATAAGTGCTTGACCACACAAACAAATTATGACTAGGTCAAATGATGTCTATATTTGTACTTATGAAAGCTAAATATGTATAGTGATTTATAAAGACGTACTTAGATGGTACATTAATATGTTAAAACTAATATATGTATAAAGTGTTGATGTAAAATATTTACTGATAGCCATTTTAGGTTATACCGCCAGGATTCCAAATTAATATAAATACTTTAATGATAAAATATTTCATTTGCTGTCAATTATATCTCCCGGAATCTCAACATTTTCGCTGAATTCCTTTCATTCCTTATAAATTCTTTAAATCTAAAAACATATTTTTCTAAGTAGTAAAAAAGTCATTATAATTATTTTCCTTTAAATTATCGAAGTAGCAATTAATCTGCACATATGAGGTAAAGAGCTACTTAAGCGCCTCGGTTTGGCGCGCATTGGAATGCCATGTATTTAATATGCAGAGAATGTATGTAAGCTCGTGAAGATCGCATATTTTCATCGTTAAGAAGTTTTATTCTAACCTGGAGAGTAAATTACTTCCCCGTTCACCGAGGGAATTTAACTCCCAATGGTGACAAACAGGGATGTGCATTACGCGTAAAAAAATATTTTTTACGTTAACGTGTAAAAAATGTTAAATAAGTAAAAAAAAACGAAGATAATGTATAATTTTAGTTCTTCATAACGACATTAGAAGACTTATTGTTTACAAATGTCACATTACAGTAACTTTCCTTAATCCTATTATAAATATATTCTAAAACGACTAAAACTATGATGTTTATAAGAAAGAGAACTATTACAAAATATTAAAAAAAAAAAACATTCTGAAACTATGGCAAAAGGAGATTTTTTCCTGAGAAGATGCATGTTCGCCGTCCATGTTATTGCCGGGCATGCATATATTGTCTAGAAAATTGTATACATAAAAAAGGTAACATTTATGAACATTTCTTATTACCTTGGTTACTTGTTGTTTTTGTTATTTCACATATTTATGTCAATGTATCCCCTGAAGAAGGCACCAGTTGGGTTTAAATAATAAATACAGAACTTAAACTAAAAAAAAAGGTAGTATTATTCCAATTAAAATAAAATGCTTAAAATTTGTATAAAATTCATTTTCTATAAGTTTGAAGCTAATGACAAATCTATTTCACATTATTTGAAACTATATGTTATTGATAATTAATAAATACAAAATGAAATTTTAGTTTTGCAAATTTATTTATTCGCCGTCTATTTTTAAATGTCTTTAAATTTTATTTCTTTGAAACTGCCTAAAATTTACATAAAACATATAAAACATTTTAAAAATATAGTATAATATGTAGTGTTGCCACAAGACCAAGACCAGTCTTGGTCTTGGTCTCGTCTCGTCTTGATCTGGTCGAGACGAGACCATCATTTGGTCTCGACTAGAAAAGTCGAGACGAGACGAGACTAGCATCAAGTCTTGTCGAGAAAGTCTTGAGTCTCGACAAGACTCTCGACTTCAGATCAAAGGTATTTTTTTAAACATATACCTATTCTAAAAGTCCTTCAAAAACTGAGAGTATTGCTGTAAATACTGATTGAAAATTCGAATAAATAAGAGAGATATTAATTTTTCAAATTTTGTATTTCTACTTTCATAATTGTATCAAAAGTATCAATTTAGAATTCTTATGTTATTTTAATGCACCAATATTTTTTATTAAATTAAGATCAACCTTTATTTTATACTACACATGTTAATTTTTGTTTAATTCTCAATTAATATATTGGTACAACTGGGTATATGAAATACTGACTACATCTTCAAAAATATTTCCAATTTTCAAATAGCACACAAAAGTTACATCTGTGGTGCATTGTGCAAGTTAGCAATGTACTTCAGTTTTATTTATTAAATTAATATATTATAACAAAAGTAACGTTCCCTACAAATATACATTATTTTTCTTTTATTTTTAAAGAATCTATTGTGATTCTTAGAATTTTACGAAAATGTACACAAAGATTTTACGATCTTAGGGAAATTCCCGTTTTAAAATAACCATATTCTACATTTTCAACGGATGTACTTCTTATTCACCTAAATAATTCTTCCATTGAAACACATGAATAATATCACATGTAGAAATAGGAATATATTAATTGCAAATAATGTAAACTATTAATACTAACAAATCAGTTACATAATTATTTTGTAAAGAAACAGTAAAAATATAAAAAAACGAAGATTTAATTCTTCTCAAACTTTGTATCCATAATTTATGTAAAAATACTTTTCCAACCAATGAAAATAAAACATTTTCTAGTGTTATCATTAAAAACTAACAAAAAAATCATAATGTATCATTTAGTAAAAAAAATTGGAAAATGTGTGCTTCAAAAAATAAAAGTTTATGTATCTTTTACATGTATAATGAAAGTAAAACTTTATCTCAACAAAGTGAAATGTAAGGGACATTGTTAAAATATGTAGTTACAGGTAAACAATTTGGGAAAATTGGTATCAGATATTCTAAGAAACTGGTATTAAGCATTTCTCGTAAGAACACATGCAAAATGCAAGTACACTCGCCCGGTGCCCATGGGCGTATACAGGGGTCCAGGGGGGGCGCTCGCGCCCCCTGAGAAAATTAAAATACATTGTATAAATTCATTCATATGAAAGAAATTGAAAACAATAATCAACGTTTACTTAAAGCCTTAAAGAAAATAGAAATATAAAAGTCGTAATGTACAAGCCCTTCTTTAACAATTTTCTTAAAACTTTGTATGCACAAATGTGTAAAACAAACTGTTTTTCCAATTCCCTAATATAATATAATTTAAAAAAAATGGGTAAAAAATAACACAACATTTCTTTTCTTGTAAAAATCCAATAATGGGACAATAAATTTTACAACGGCCTGTGCTATGAATGCTGCATATTACCAGACAATAACAACCACTTTTAGACATCTGCTAGTAATAAAAGTAGGTAGGTTTGTCCAACCCAAATCCAAATATTTCCGAATACAATACTTTAGTCAATCTAACAATTTTGCATCCTAAAAATATAAAACCATGTAATAAAGAAAAGTATAAACGTATGATAAAGAATTAAATGAAACATAACATAGACAATTTTTATGAGGAATCATTATTATGGTTTCATAAGTGGAAAGAGGAACCTCTTGAGAAAGAAATACCATATGAAGAATTATTAGCTATCTCCAAAAAATTCTATCCATTTTTACTCCATGGCTTGATTTTATTTTTAACTCTATCTTCTACAACATGTAAAAGAAGTTTTAGTAGGTACATAAAAAATCTGTTGTGGCTAGCACAAGACCTTCCGTCAATTTGATGTATTTTGTACCAATCTCACATCAAAAGTTCCCTAGAAAAGATTCTATATATTCAATAAAATTATAACACGACCATATGCTATTTTAAATAGCACAAAAGTGACCCCTGTGGTGCACTCTCCACGCCAGCAATGAGTGCCCGTGAGGTGACGCCTGGTAAGCGCCCGCACGGTACAAATATGTCATCATCATTACCGATATCTGCGATAAAGCAGATTGGCACACCCAGAAATGGGAAATATGCCGTGATGATATATTTATTTATTTTATTTATATACTATTTTTTACAAATTCCATACCGAACGTTCTTTGGAAAAAATATAAATCCAATACAATTATAACACGAACAATCATTAAGTATATTGTACTTGACACTGACATCTGTCAATTACAATTTTTTGAATATATCAGCTGTTTCTATGATTATAGTAAAGCTGACTGATTTTGGAAAGTTAATCTATTTATAATTCGTTAAACCGTACAACTGTTATTATTAAAGTTTCTTAGTTTCTATTTTTTTTTTTTTACTAATTTTATAAATTTAAGCACGTTTATTATAATTTTTTTGTTTTTCAAATAAGTGTTTTTTTTTTGTTAGAGAATTGTGTTTATGTAACTACCTACAGTTTTTATTGAATATACCATTATTATTCTAAATACGTTTTTGGAACAAGTGTATTTTTTTGGCAAATAAATAACATAAATATATGACTAACTATATTTTTATTCGTCAAAATTTTGATATAAAGCAGAAGTTCTCAACCTGTGGTACGCGTACTAGGGGATACGCGAAAGATTAAGTTTTAGTTATCTACTTATTTAACATTTATTTAGAAAAATATGAAAAAATAGCGAAAGAAGTTTTGAAGTTTTTTTTTTTTTGGGGATTTTTGTCCATTTACTTACTGCTTCATTTAAACATATACATACCTATTTAACTATTGCTAATAATAGAAATGCATTGCTGTGGTTTATTCTGTAGCTAAGGAATTGAAATTATATATTTTATGTTTATTAATAAGAAACAACACTCGGTATGTATGTATATTTTCATATTAATTATTTCAAGAGCTCAAGTATCAAGTTGATGATATTTACAGAAAAAATAATAAATATCTCAAATATTATTTGGAATTTTTGAATCGCGATTGTACTGCTGTTCTTATAATTTTATGTACTATTAGATGGGATTATAAAAAAAATGTTAATGTAATCAAAGTCGAGAGTCTTGTCGAGACTCGAGACGAGACGAGACTGACATCAAGTCTCGTCTCGACAAGACCAAGACGAGACCACTCTAGTCGAGACCAAGTCAAGACCAAGACAAGACCGACCCCAAGTCTCGTCTCGTCTCGACTTCTGGCAACACTAATAATATGCTACAAATTTATGTATTTAGTCCAATTTTGACGTAAAATGTGTTTAAAATTTGACGTTTGAGGTTATGTCTCAGGAATATATTTCCCTGCTAATCTGATTGTTGATAGTTTGAAGGTACCTAATTGTTTATCTGAATCAAAGAAACATGTTGATGTCACGTGGCCTGCTTGTTTTAGAATATTTTACATTATATACGTAAAAAATTCTCAAATATTGTCAATATAAAAAATTTTTTTACGCGTAAAAAATAACGTATAATACATGACTTATTTTACGTGCCTATCCCTGGTGCCAAATCATTAAAATTTTCTGTGTACAATCCCTTCTTAAAACATGTCCAATCCAGTTAGCTACCTGAACCAATTCACGAAACAAAAAGTTTCCTTTTTGCCTCTTACAAAAAATGTTTAAAATTTAATCTTCTTCAAATTTTTATTAAACATTTATTTTGTACAATAGTTAAAGAATTACTTTTAAAAAACTGATTTTTTGCATCTTTGATCCAAGATGGCTGCTAGCGCCGAGCATCCCCAAAGTCACAAATTTGAATTTTTCATCCTCATTCCGATCTAAACAACATATTATATTAAAATCATTTTTTCCCCACCTTTTGTAAGGTAAAGGTCATTTCTGATCTCCATTGACTGGACTATCTCGCTAGGAGAGGTATTGGATTCATGCTAAAAGTCGCATATCCAGATTTTAGCGAAAAAGCACATTTTAAGGTCACTAGAATCCAATTTTAACATTTTTACAATGATGTGTGTGTTCGTGTGTGTGGATGTGTGTGTGTGTGTGGATGTGTGTGTGTGTGTGGATGGCTATGTGTCTGGATGTTGGAGACAGGATACTTCATCCTTAATCTCACATTAATGGTAAGAGCTGAAAAGATTTTAGTAACAAATGAATAGCCGGAAATAGCAGTTTCTTAAAAAAAATCTTCTAAATATTATTTTTTGGAAATTTAAGTTATTACAAATATTAAAGATTATAAAATTCTCTATCCAATACATTATAGTAATTAAGGTACCAAGGGTTGTTATAAGGACAATAATGCCTGAGGCCTGAAGGCATTATTGTCGTTTAACACCCGTGGTGCCTTCAACGTTTTATGTCTTACTAGAAATTCGTAATAAACATTTTGTCTGACTAGAATTTATCAAACAAAAATAATAAATCACAAAATTTTAATACAACTTACAAAGTAGCCTGTGAATGCGGTATCTAGGTAATATTTTGTTTCTGTAAACAAAGCATTTTTTCAAACAAAAAATATATTTCTTGTGGTATTTTTCTGTCAATATGGACGAGCAATGTTATTCCTAAGAATAAGAAGTATGCTGGTTTGTATTTGTGATGAAACAAATATGATTATAAACGACTACAATTCACAATGCTTCTTAACCTTAACTGCACTTTATGTTAGTATCAGTATTATTAACCTCAGTTTGTTGTCAACATTACCATAGCAACTTAATACGCCCTAGGGCATTATTTACTCAATAACGGACCTAATGTTGAGGTTGTTATAAAACAATAACATACTAGTAAGACATAAAACATTTTTATTATATCTTCTATAGATTTAGAGATAGAGAATTATAAACATATAATATAATACATTGTATAATAAATTAAACAGCCCAGTTGCAAAATTATAATGTTTGTAATTGACATAAATGTCAGTGTCAAAAATCCGGAGACATTACTGAAGGCTTTTCCTGGGAAGCATATTTAATATTTCTTATTTTATCATTAATTATATATTTAAAATTATAGATATAGCCGCCGCACGTTAAATTGACAATAATCTTGAATGCGGAAAATCTAAAATTCGTACTTGGACAAATCGAGATGTAATAGTAATTATAATATGCTGTTGTTATAACGAGGAAAAGACTCCGTCAACATCTAAAATTGATATAAAAAAAAGAATCTTAAATATTTAGAAGAGTAGGAGGAAACTTGTTGATAGAATAAATTTATAAAAGATAGATGTAATTAGATTTTTTATGTGTACCAAAAAAGTTAAATACAATATTTATATAGCCTAATATGAAAAGGGTGAGAGGTATTGTTGCCCACAATAGATTTTTTTGTTCTTGTTTAACAAATATGGTAATAACTCGGCATTTAAAACCATTTATAACAAAAACAATAAAAAAAGTCCTGTTTTTGTGAGAAATTCCACGTGAAGATTAAAAAGCGTATAATAAGTGTCGAACATCAAACAGAAGTGGCCAACAAGCATGACTTAGTAATTACAAGCTTGGAGACTGTATCAAATCGGGCACAGAGAAAACACTGTTCTCTTCAATCTTCAAAACACACGAAACAAGTTGGTACATTTTACACGCCTACACTAAGTAACAAACAAAACATTACAAAATAAAAGCGCATTACAGTTGAGTTGTAATATAATTATAGAAACGTAAACAGGATCTATTAAAGAAAATATATCTAAATGTTTGAGGTTATACGAGGTGTGGCAATAAAATAATGGGATTGATCTTAAAACGTTCACTATTGAAAAATCTGATGTGGCCAACACAAAACCTCCCGCTATTTAATTTTTATTAATTAAATACATACCTACGTATTTATTAATGCTGCAGACTGTTCCATTGCATATAACTATTGCTTTATTTACTATTTTCTTTTAAAATGTCACTATTATTAATTTGAAGTGATTAGTTTTTTGACAGTGACTTAATTTTTATTAATTTGAATATATACGAGGGGAGTTTTTTATGTTATCTACCTAGCTATGAAAACAATATGCTATCGCGACAATTTTCTTATGTTAAGTTACTGTGACCTTTTCATGTCTACAAAGACACAATTAAGAACTTGAAACTGGCTATACGCGAAAATAAGACCCCACAATTATGCTCAGAAAATGCTGCTTCTGCACAACAACTGCAGGGTGCATAAAGCACGAATTGTTCAAGCAGTAGTCAGTGGATGCGGCTTTGACGAATTACAACATCCACCTTACAGTCCTGACCACGTCCGACTATTATTTCTTTCCAAAACTCAAAAACATTTGAGAAAGAGTCGCTTTTTATCGAATGATGACTTGGAAAACGCAGTGGAGTCGTATTTTGCAGAATTACCAAAAGATTTTTTTTGCAGGCATAGCTTTATTAGACAAACGTTGGAATACGTGTGTTAGTGTTAACGGTTCTTACGTTGAAAAATAGAATTTTATTTGTTCTCTAACTCGGTGTTTTCATAGCTAGGTAGATAACATAAAAAACTCCCCTCGTACCTACATATTTACTAATGCTGCAAACTATACAAGTTCCTTTGCATATAACATATGACTATTGCTTTATTTACGATTTTTTTTATTATTTAATGTCACTATTATTAATTTGAAGTGATTCGTTTTTTGATAATGACGTTTACCTGCCTGTTACATTCATTTGAAAAATGAACTGTGTAACAAAGGAATTGTGTTTATCTTAGGCTTCAGGATTAAAAAAAAATTATTATTAAATTTATTTGTAAAATATATAAGGTTTGTTCGCGGTAACAATCCCTGGCGGATCCTAAACTTATTTCGTACCTGTTCCGTATTAATTCATAAATCGTGAAATACGCATACGTGATCCGAGATTGATTTGGAATTTTTTCTACCGCGAACGCTCGTTTTGACATTTGAGGTTAAGTATGTTATGTACCTGAATGAAAATATTATATAGTTTTGAACTGAAATGGAGGCAATATTATAAACTTACCTTCAAATATTTATTAATTTAAAGTTCGTGAAATTTTTAAAATAACCGTAATTAAACACAGAAAAGTATGCACTGAATACTCGCAATTAATCCCTGATTTATAGTACTTGGTTCAATTTTCGGACTGGTCTGATTAGTACGTAACCAATCATGTACCAGTCCACAGTGTTCCGCGAACACGGAGTTATCAGTCAGAATCGTACCGCGAACGATTAAAACGAAACTGCGCATGCGTGTGATGCTCAAACTAGTCCGAGATCGCTACCGCGAACAAACCTATTGAAAAAGTATTAATGTATACCTGTAGAAAATTCAATATTCTTTAATTTTCATAATGACAAAATGCGAAAATTGGCATTTAATGTTATTTTTTGAACAAAAATTATGAGCTTTCAGTAAAGTGCCATTTCCATTTGTCCAATTTACACCAAAATCTAATGGCTTCTTTTTATATTAGAATAGGATAGAAATACAAGGTTTCAGAATTTTCTGAATAATAGTATTTGAGTTAGAGCGAAGACAAAATTCATACACATACAAACACATACAAACACACATACACACACATATACACACACATATATACATACACACATACAGACATAATGGTGAAAATGTCAAAATTGGATTCTAAGGACCTCAAATCGTGGTCATTTACTAAAATCTCGATTTGTGATTATTAGCACGATCCCCATACCTCCCTTACCAAGGGTAGCGGGAGGTAAAAATTACGCAAAACAAATAATGCCGGTTTTTCAATGACTGCATCTCGGAAAGAAAGTCTAATGGAACTAGATCAGGTGAGTACGGTTGATATACCAACACTATAATTTTTTGTTTCGTCAAAAATGTCTTGACAGACAGTTGTGTTGCGGCGCGTTGCCTTTATGGAAATTCCATGAGCCGTCTTATCACATTTCAGCTCTTTTTCTTCTCACCCGTGCATGAAGGATTATCTAACCTCCTTGTAGTACCCTAAGAGGCACCCAATCCACTCGACCGTAGCGCTAATCGTGTCCGATCTCTTTTTTTAAAACCTTCTAGTCTGCTCGAAAACTTGAGTAGAAGGTAGACACTCGTCACCATAAACTTTCCTCAACAAATCGTACGTGTAGGTAGCGGATTTCTCAAGTTTCACACAGAAATTCATCATATTATTGTCGGCTCCGGTTCCTCAATGGGTACAGCAACGCCTTTTAATTATATGTGCGCTCGGGTTTCTGGGTTCGAATCCCACTAAGGCATGGATGTTTGTGTATGTGAACCTACCCAGTAATTGGGATTTAATCCTGTTGTGAGGTTTTAAAAATTAAAAAAAAAATAACGCTAACATCATTTCATGAAAGCAGTGCACTTCTATCAAAGCAATATATAAAATTTTAACCGTGGATGGAGAGAAGATGACAAATTAATAAGACTCATCCTGTAATGTTGCCAAATTTCCAGGGATGCCAAATAAAAAATTTGATGTGGCCAACACAATACCTCCCGCTATTTAATTTTTATTATTTTAAATACATATCTATATATTTACTAATGCTGCAAACTATATTAAGTTCCTTTACATATAACTATTGCTTTATTTACTATTTTGCTAAATGTCACCATTATTAATTTGAAATGATTGGTTTTTTGACAGTGACATTTATCTCTCAGTTACATACATTTCAAATATTAACTGTGTAACAAACGAATTGTGTCTATCTTTAAAACATAGGCTCCGGGATTTATAAAAAAGATTATTTCTTTAAATTTATCTGTAAAAAATATAGAAAAAGTATTAATGTACACCTGTAGCAAATTCAATTATATTTAACTTTCATAATGACAAAATGCGAAAAAATGATATTTAATGGTATTGTTTAAAGAAAGACCATTATGAGCTTCAAGTAAAGTGCCATTTCCGGTTTTCCGAATTACACCAAAATCTAACGGTTTCTTCCATATTGTAATAGGGTCGAAATACAAGGTTTCAAAATTTTTCGATTAGTATTAGATATATACACACACACATACACACGGACATTATCGTGAAAATGTTAAAATTGGATTTTAGGGACCTTAAAAAGTGGTGATTTACTGAAATCTCGATATGCGATTTCTAGCACGATCCCTATACCTCCCTTACCAAGGGTAATGGGAGGTAAAAATTATTTTATTCAATTTTGACGTTTTAAACTGTCATTATTAACTCCATAGCAACAACTATATTAACACTTTTTTCACAAGTGAATTAAATTTTTTAAAATCACTCTCACATTTTTTTTAATGCACTCTGCAACAAATAATGCATTTAAAATAACCAGGCACGAAATTAACACATCATAATATTTATCAGACATTATCAGCCATTTTCATTACTTTTCACGGCACAAATGACAGACAATAAAGCTTTTTTAAATAGATGACTTGACATCTATCATCGACGATTGTCATGCACAGTCTACTAACTGATTAGTTTTTTGTTTTGTCAAAATTAAATATTATAATGGTTTTTATTACTATTTCCTCAAAATTGAATAAAATATTGTACAAACCACGTGAGCTAAGATTGTTTATTCATTCGAAGAAATTAACTCACTTGCCCTTACGGGCTCGTGAGCTAAACTTTCTTCTCATGAATAAACATTACCTTAGCTCACTTGGTGTGTAAATATCTATTATTCAATTTTGACGTTTTAAACTGTCATTATTAACTCCATAGCAATAACTATAAGTAAATCACTCACAAAATTTTAACTCACTCTGCAATAAATAATGCATTTAAAATAACATCAGGTACGAAAATAACACTCCCCATAATATTTATTAGACATTATCAGCCATTTTCATTATTTTTCAAGGCACAAATGACGGACAATAAAGCATTTTAAATACATGACGTCTATCAGCGATGATTGTCATGCTCAGTCTACTAACTGATCAGTTTTTTATTTTGTCAAAATTAAATATTATAATGGTTTTTATATTATTTCGTCAAAATTGAATACAATATTGTATAAACCACGTGAGCTAAGAATGTTTATTCACTCGAAGAAATTGACTTTCTTCTCATGGATAAACATTACCTTAGCTCACTTGGTGTGTAAATATCTATTATTGCCACACCTCGTATTTTCTTTATAGATTCCAGATAAATCCAATCACTCCGCGTTGCACCGTGTTAACCATAAGCGTCTATTTATTTCTATTAAGACGAAATGAACATTAACGGATTCTAAATATAACTTCACACACTTCCTTTTTCCTTTTCATTCATTGACAAGAATAAAAATTCCCGTCAATTCTCTCGACATCCATTACCATTACATTCTGTCATAAATTTTTCCTTCATCCATAATGATTATTCCTTTTATCTCGTTGCATTTGAATCCGATCACAGTTACGTACTAGCGATTAGAGCATTTAATTGTCGTGGTATCATTTAATTCCACACATACATGCAGAACACGCAGATTAGCAATATTTAATTACCTTCCTTTGGATAGGTTAAACCGATCGTTATGCACAGCTGCGGCAGAGGAAGGATAAAGCATTTGCAGATGAGGATGCAATTACATCGTTTTTACATACTGATGGAGTTGTCCCGAGGTAATTGAAGGAAATATCACAAGTGACGTGCGGTAGATACTTGATAGAATATTACAAGAGAAAGATGATGGAAATATAGCAACGTAATGACTATAATTTATATTTAAAATGAATTTGATATATGTGAAGTAGTCAATTATTTTTCTTGGCATTTACGAAGTATAACAGCCTAATTTATCATTAATCCGGTAGTTAATAATCACTGATTAAGAATCAAGCTGATCAGTAAATCAACGTATGTTCTAAGTCGCCAACTTGATTTTTGAATCAAGAAATCATGATCAACATATTTACAGATTTGTTTTAGTTTTTGACAGTTTGTGTAACTGGTATGTAATTTTATTCGTGGTAATTGTACTTTTCGTTAAAAAAGTATAAATAATGTAATTTATACGAGGGTCACTTCAAAATTATTAAAATGCTGGGAAACAGTTGGCTTTGGAAAATTTTTAGTGCACAAATGTCAAACTTCAATTTATTTAAAATATCTGTCTAATAATAACATCTGGTTGAAGTGATTTATTGTGGTGGAATTCGAAGTGAAATAAACTGCAACATGAAGTTAGGAAGAGAGCATTATCGCGCTATGTTTCACTACGACTTTAAAATTGGATTACATGAAGAACAGTGCGAGGAACGTCTCCGACTGGCATTTGGACATGAAGCTTCATCTCGAGCAACTATATTTCGCTGGTTTTCAGAATTCAAAAGAGGCCGTAATTTCTTGCGTGATGAGAAACACTCAGGGAGACCTTGTACAGCGGTAGTGCCAGAAAATGTAGCTGCCATCAGACAAATGATAAAGGATGATAATCGTGTCACCTATCAAACGATGGAAGATGCCCTTGGCATTGGATCCGCAGCAATAGCAAAAATTTTGCATGAAGAACTTCGTGTTAGAAAAATTGTTTCTCGTTGGGTGCCACACAACTTAACGGAAGAACAAAAAGCCAAGCGTGTTACAATTAGTCGCGCCACTTTAAAATTGTTAAATAATGGCGGTCATCGTATTCTTTCTAAAATTGTAACTGGCGATGAAACTTACATACCATTTTATGATGTTCCAACGCGTCAAGAAAGTAGGGTATGGGTGTTTGAAGACGACCCAACACCAGTTACCGTGAAAAAACGACGTGCACTTAAAAAAGTTATGTACGCTGTATTTTTCAGAAGTACAGGTCTTGTGAAAGCAATTAGGTTGGAGGGACAGAAGACTGTTACTGCCAATTAGTACACACAAAAATGTCTACCTGAAGTTCTTCGCAGTGTGAAAATTAAAGGTTTAATGCTTCACCATGATAATGCGTCCTCCCATACCGCTGCGACAACTGTTAATTTTTTGAAAGAAAATGGTATTAAAGTCATTCAGCATCCACCGTATTCTCCTAATCTTGCAATGTGTGACTTCTGGCTATTTTTTTAATTTGAAAAAACATTTACGTGGTCGTCACTTTACGTCAGAAGAGGAGATTAACAACACCATAATGGAGTATTTTAATACGATTCCAGAAAATGAATGGCTCAAAGCTTTCCATCTCTGGAAAATTCGATTACAAAAGTGTATTGAAGCAAGGGGGGGGGGACTACTTTGAACACCAGTAAAACTACATGCTTCTCTTTCAAATAATATTTCTGTATCTCAATAATTCTGGCGTGACCCTCGTAATAGTTATTATTTTAAGGTACTGAAGTTTTACTTTTTATCACTAATATGAAATTTAGTTGCCGAGGCCGTAAGGCCGAAGAAAATAAACCATATGAGTGATAAAATAGAACTTCAGTGCCAGATTAAATTATATTTAAAGTTGAAAATTTGTGAGAATGAGAGGAATATTTTATTTTTATAGGTTATGTTTATGTAACTGTCAGTCTGTCACTCAATGTTACTAATCTCCGAACATTGAAGTTATCGTAAAGAACACTCAAAATTATGTTTTATTTCAATATTCTTTATCGAAATTATTTAGTTCGTCCTTCTTGCACATATTTTTTGTCATATTACGTGCAAATTTACTATTATATCTATAGTACCTACCCAAATTATCTTATATATACAAGAATTATTATAAGGTTGGCAGCATTGCATTTGCTTGAAATCGTCGAATAATGAATTACTTTAGTGCCGATTTCTGAACTTTTAATGACTAATTTTGTGCACTTTTGTGACGATTTCAAATAAAATATATTTTTTCTTCAAACGTCATAAAAATGGCATTGTTTGTGACTTGATTCACAAGGTAGAAATGAAATAAATAAATATCCATAGCAACTACATAAAATGAGCGAATAAGAAGTAACTTGTAAAATAACCAAGATAACCTACAAATTGAAATATAAACAGTTTATATTTAACGAAATAACATATTATAAAATAGCAGACTTACATATTGGTAATGACGGTAAGAATAATTAGAAATAAAGTGATAAGAAAAGTTCATATTGTTTTTCAGCGATTCTTCGACATATCACATCCTTGAGCAATATTGTTGAACTTCCATTCAATTGAACAACTTCAAGGGCCGTGCATGGCAATACTTCAAATTTTGATATAATTGTACATAAGGAGAACATAAAATTGCATAGTTTTTATTTAAACGATAAAACTTGAAAATTTTTGCTTGAATGTTTGTAACAAAAAGTAAACAAATACGAAAGTATCCATAGCAACAGAGCAATTGAAATCAGCAAACGTCCTTCACATAAAATATTTATAATTCTTGTAACGTCAAGTTGAAATTATTTTATTTAAATACGTATGTTTGAAGAAAAAATATAATGTGTCATTCGGAGTAAAAGTGTCATTGTTCCTCGCTTGTAATTGTCCGACGCTACCGCTCGCAATGCAAACTTACATGCTCGCCACACAAAGAATCACTTTTACTCAATAACACAATATACTACTATAACACATATAATAATATTATATTTTTATTTTGATGTAGCTAGAAATTACATTGATTCAAATAAAGGAGTGTTTTTAAATATAATGAAAATGAAAGATATAAAATTATATTTGAAAATAATAAAACCAATACGTTTTTAAATAAAGAAGCATCAAGCAAAGTTACAAATGACAACAAATACAACAGCCAGAAACTTGACTAAATTAAATATCATTAAAAGATGGGATCAGTGCTTGTTTCATGGAATATGACAAATCAGTTGCTCATTGATTTTATCAGTAGATTAGCTTGATTTTTAAAGGAGAATTGGATTGATACAGAATCAGCGTGGATCTATGAATCAACTCATGATTAAGGAATGGTTAATTCGGCCGTTAGTATTTTATCATGAAACACATACATTTGAATTATGAACTGTGTAACAAAGGAATTATTGTGTTTATCTTTCAAACATAGGCTCCAAGATTTATAAAAAAGTTTTTTTAAAAATTTATTTGTGGAAAATATAGAAAAAGTATTAATGTATCTACACCTGTAGCAAATTCAATAAATTTTAATTTTCATAATTATATCAAATGCGAAAAAAATGACATTTAATGGTATTTATTGAAGAAAAATCATTATTCACCTCAAGCAAAGTGCCATTTCCGGTTATCCGATTTACACCAAAATCTAATGATTTCTTTCCATATTAGAATAGGGTCGAAATACAAGAATTTAAAATTTTTCGAAATGCTCATAGATGTTTCACCTACATTCCAGGAACAAATAAAGGTGGTTATAATAAATTAAAACATTACAATATTATTTGTTATTCTTTTACTGATACTTGGCTATCCATTATTTTGTGTTATTAACTGTAAGTATATCTATAAATAAATCTGCCATTTGCAGTCTGTAGTGAAACTACAATTCAATTTAGTATTTCCCGTAAAAAACGAAGGTATATAAAGTATAAAGTATAGCGTAATGCATTTGACACCCGCACATTTGGCCGTAATCCAACTCGATGCACCGAGCATAGCATGTTTCACAATATTTATACTGTCAATTACAGTATAGACTCACTCTGTTATCGCCACGTACGTCGTATTTATCCTGCAACGAGGATTATTTTAGCAGGAAATTATATACACATCTGCTTGATCCAAGCGTAAAATACATACCTAGTTAATATTTTAAGGAGCAAAATAGTTCTAAATGGATATTAACTTGACTTGTATATTATGTTATTCAAGTTTGGGATAAGTACAAGGATTCATTTTATTTATATTCACATAAACTACATACATTGAAAATTGATTTTCTATTGCGTCTGGTGTATTAATCATATGATAATAGTTAAGTAGTTTTTTATCTTCCGTCACCTTTGGTTAAGGGAGGTATTGTCTTTGGTCAAAAATTCGATGGTGAGTTTTTAAAGAATAAGCACGTTTCGGGATCCCCTTGATTTTACTATTTTTACAATGATGTCCGTAGGTATGTGTTCGTGTGGTTCGCTTATGTGTATGTGATGATGTTTTCGGATCGCATAACTCCAATACCAGAAATCAAAAAAATATTTTTTCGTATTCCTCGAGTATATATCCAAAGACCTGATTAGATTTCGGTTATTTTTCAACCGGAAGTGCCCTCATTTGCAACTTGTAACTGTTTTTATTAAAAAAACGCAATTAAATATCATTTATTGTCATTTTATGTTACAAATATTAAAGATAATTTTATTCTCTGTACAATGTGATTGCTTTAATTCTTCATACTCATTGTATGCTACAACGAACACATTTGGGACCAAAACCGTGCTCGGTTTGTTCATTCTATCATTTAAAAATATGATATGGCCAACACAATACTACCCGCTATTTATTGTATTTTAAATACATACCTACATATTTACTAATGTTGCAAACTATATTAAGTTACTTTGCATATAACTATATGCTTAAAATGTCACGGTTATTAATTTGAAGTAATTCGTTTTTTGATAGTGACATTTATCTGTCAGTTACATATACAGGGTGGAAACGCACTTACTGTCATAAATTTAAGGGTGAGTGGAATGACATGTGTAGAGTACGAAACAGAAAGAATTTTTTAAAAATTCGCATATTTAAGGATAGTTCTCATTAAACTAACATTTTTGGTACCACTGGACCACTGACAAATTAAATACTTGAAATTTATTTAATTAATTTACGTAATGTTTCTGGATAATCAAATATTAATTATATCTAACGTAATTTATTTTAAAAGTTCAATGAACCATATCAAAGATTAATATTAATACTTCGCAGAAAAACAGAATAGATTAACTGATAAATAGCAACAATACTAGAAACTTTTCATGTAACAATATTAATATGAAAAAAACTTACCTTAAAAATCAATTGAAGAATAAACACAAAAGTCATAAATATTGTTCAAAATTGTCACCTCTCACAGCTACACACAATACACTACGTTCAATTAATGAGACACTAAACATATCCACTAATTCAGAATTAGAATACATTTTTTTAACAAAATTACTTGTCACTAACACTTCCGAGAATAATGAAACATTATATGTACCTATTATACAATTATTGCAATGGTATTTAATTTAATTATTAAGAATAATTTAATTAATTATTAATAATACAACTAATTTTGAATGTATTTTTGATAAACATATTTTTAATGAAATATGAATTAAAACAGCAGTAAAAAAAAGTTTCCTTAAGAAAAGTCGAATTTTCGTGTTTCGAATTTTAAAAAAAATCTTTCAGTTTCGTAATCTACACATGTCGTACTACTCACCCTGAAATTTATGACATTAAGTTCGTTTCCACCCTGTATTTGAAATATAAACTGTGTAGATTTATTAATGATGAAACATATGGCTAAACGCCATTTTTCCGCCGAGTTGTCTTAATTATCAAAATTCATCGTATTTTAATGTGTCCTTTTTGATTGTCTCTGTGGTTCTTTTTGGATGCTGGTGGGATTCCCTCGGGAACATGTTTGGAGAAAGGACTATTCGCATCCATCTTTTATGTTTCCAATTGTTTCAATGTTGGGAGGTTTTGGGGCTGGAATCAGCCCTGCCAATTTAATTCTTTATAACGTTTTTACATTTTTACCTCCCGCTACCCTTGGTAGGGGAGATATAGGGATCGTGCTAAAAATCTCATATCGAGATTTTAGTAAATGACCACGTTTTAAGGTCCCTAGAATCCATTTTTAACATTTTCTCTCTTTTAAAATCGATAAGGTGTATCCAGTAAGAGGTATAGAGCAGGAATCGTTACTTCAGCGACATTCCATGACATCCCTTGCTGAGAGGCGAGAATGGGCCGCTGCTAGATTCCTCAAGAACCTGATCAGCTACAAGATAGATGCACCTTTCCTTCTATCTAGGGTATCATTCCACGTTCCCAGGCTATCATCAAGGCACTGCAAAACGTTCCTTCTACCGCCAGCGCGTACTGACATAATGAAACATTCGCCAATATTTCTATCTTGCAATGCAGCTAATCTTTTAATTGATGATATTTTCATCTAATTTATTTTTGTATTAAATATATATATACTTTTTTCTATTTTATGTATTTTTGTCCTGTAATTGGCTACTGTTAGGCAATAAATTTATTATTATTATTATTATTATTATTATTTTCACGATGATGTCTGTATGTGTGTATGTGTATGGATTTTGTCTTCACTCTAACTTAAATACTATCATTCAGAAAATTCTGAAACCTTGTATTTCTATCTTATTCTAATATGAAAGGAAGCCATTAGATTTTGGTGTAAATCGGATAACCGGAAACGGCACTTTACCTGAAGCTCATAGTGGTTTTTCTTCAAAAAAATTTATGTCTTATGAAAATTAAAGATTATTGAATTTTCTACAGGAATACATTAATACTTTTTCTATATATTTTACAGATAAATTTAAAAATTTTTTTTTTTATTAGTCGCTAAGCCTAAGATAAATACTATTCCTTTGTTACGCAGTTCATTTTTCAAATAAATGTAACTGTCAGAAAACTTATCACTTCAAATTAATAATAGTGACATTTTAAAAAGAAAATAGTAAATAAAGCAATAGTTTTCTGCAATGGAACACTTTGCAGCGTTAGTAAATACGTAGGTAGGTATGAATTTAAATTAATAAAAATTAAATAGCGGGAGGTTTTGTGTTGGCCACATCAGATTTTTTACTTTTTCGACGTTGTACTTATGGCCATGCCTGTTGTTTGATGCTCTGTTAGGATGTGTAATTTTTTTAAAAAATCGTCCTTGGTTGATGATGGAAGTTTTCCAGCTTCCGAAACGTTCCAAACATTGAATATGATTTTATGAAAAATATAAATGTTCTTCATTATCCCCACCTCGAGAAGGCGGTAATCTTTAGTGTTATTTAAATATATTTTCAATGGTTTCTGTAATGAACATTGTATTCAAATAAAAATAGTAATGAATATTGTATTCAAATAAAAATAATAGAATATGTGTCTTGTATTGTGTTTATTTCTATAGACTTAAATTAGGGATAATCCTTTAGTAATGCTACCAACTGTACCTAAAAGTCAGTGCACTATATCTTTAACCATGCTATATAAACAAACCTAATCTCTAACATCAGTTACATCACCTTGGCAATATAAAAGGAATTAAATAATATTTAATTTGTCTCTTCCTACATTACCATTTCATCTATTCAAATACCATTCTAAAAATCCATTCACCGTACACACCATTAATAAAAGACCTCTGTATCTTACATCCACTTAGCTTTGCATTATGTCTGAGAGATTCAAGCTAGATAACTTACAAGAAGTGAACGGTGTACGCTGTATATTTTAGGCAGACTCAACGTCTCGGATTAATAACATTTAATAGGATTAATTAATAACGTGTTAAGCTAATTATAGTAATGGACTAAGATAGAAAGCAATTTTGATATGACGGACAAAGATGTAATTTCTTAAGTGCAACAAAATACAAGACAATGAGCGATGAATATTAATTTTTAAAGAGGCAATACTATTAAGGTAAGAGTGTACTAATGTACCATACTCCAATTGAGATCATTTCAAATTTTTGAGTTAATTTTTTCTTGAAAAAATAGGTTAAATTAAATATATAGTTATATGTTTCACAACTTACAGGTCTTTAGAATAAGAGATGACTTTTTACCTCACACCCAGTTTTTAGTGAATAAGGATGTTTTTATGTACCTAGAATCCGATTATAACATTACTATGAGACTTAAGTTATATTTAACTACGGATCCCTCAATCGAACATATATGGGTAGAGATGATTAGGTGTTGGTAACAATTTAGACAACCGGTAGTGGTAGTTTCTTAAAAAATTCTTGTAAATATTATTTGTTATTATGAATATTAAAGAATATAAAATTCTCTATGTATCCGATACATTCAAAAATTCATTATGTCTTCAATAGATTTAGAGATAGAAATATAAAATAATCAGTATTTATTCAAGAGGTTCGAAAATAATCGAATATACAATTGACAGGACAAGATGTGTTTTCAGATAACACATCAAGTTCGCAAACTGTATATTCAGCATGAATCAACCAAACAATTTTTACGAATAGGGCTGTTGCAAGAATTTTTTTTCTAAGTACTAAATTTTAAAATATATTATTCTTTAAAGAGCTTAAAATTTAAAAATATCACAAAATATCCTTTAGATATTTTACAATTAATTTTTGAAATTTGGATAATATTTTGAATAAGTCACATGATCTGAAACAGAATGTGACGCCAGAGTACATACATCTTCAGCGGTTCTAATTGGACCGTTTATAATGTAAAAAAGTTGGTGTCAAGTGTATTGTCAAAGTTGTCAAACAAGTGCCAAATTTTTAAGATTGGTTCAAGTTGTATAATAATAAATAAAATAATAAAAAGTTCAAAATAAAATGAGTAATTTACGATATTGTATTGTGCCTTCTTGCAAAAATACTGCTTATCAATTTATATATTAAATTCAGTTTTTAGTTTTTATATTTTATTTTACCTTAACTTTTTAACACCCCTCATTTCGGCAGCAGTAAAACAATCGTTCTCTGATATAAATTCAGCCAACATCCAGCTATCGACCTTCGGTAAATTATCCGACTTAGCTTGAATGTAATTTGAATTAGCCATTATTACTTTATTATTAATTTATAATGAGCATTGTCAGCGTCAAATGTCAAATTAGAAATTTTTTATTAACATGTGACAAACTATAGCCTACGTTTATTTATATAAATAATATGAATAAGTGTAGGTGATGGAAAAACTATTTTCCTATTGGCTATTAATCATGTAATGTATGTACTTCTACGTCACAGGAGTGGGGGGTAGTTTTTTATTACGCCAATCTTTTTATTTAATTATTTCCATAAATAAAAACAAATTATTAAAATAAAAATTATTACTAAGAAAATTATTGCATAAACTTTCATTTAAAATAATTTTTGAAAAATGTGAAACAGGATCTATTTATATGCAAGGATGATATGGTTACATATGAATCATTTGTTTCCGACCGAAATACGCTAAGAGTTGTGTTCCGGCAAAACACAACTAAGCAACGCAAATATCCGATGTTATACAGCGTAACTAAGAAGAATTGAGCTATCTGATTAGTTTATTTTACGATGAGTTGTATAGTCAGTTGGAATGAATCTCACAACCCAAACAACACTATGGAAATACATATATTGTATATACCCAACAGAAATACCGCCAATTTCGCCAATAAATTGGAAAAATTTAGAAAATTTAGAAGAATATGAGAAAACTTGTTTTTAGAATGAATTAAAAAATATAAATATATCTAAAGATTAGATATAATTAGAATTTTTTGTGTGCCAGAAATGATAATACAAACTTATAACCTAATATGGAAATAGCGAGAGGTCATGTGCTGGTCACATCAGATTTTTAATAGTTACCTTTAATTTCAAATATATCAATGCTGATAATACAGCTTCACGGTTACTGTAATCGAACCCTACTGGTTTAGTTTGGATCTATGATTGCTTGGTTTCGTATTTATTTTAATAAATGTTTTATTTCCGTATTTTCTACTGCACTAGTACTTTTAAAGAAAGAATGAATAATAATAATAATAATAATAATAATAAATCTTTTCTTTTGTATAATCTACTGTCACCTGTCACAATTTTGGGTTAGATTGCTGTTTTGCGTTTACAACGGCTAAAACGGAAATCACAAGCCGCGTTAATGTGTGTATATGAGAGACAGATATGTCTATGTGAGTATGAACCTGTGACGTCACAAATTTAGTCCGTGGTTTCAGCCGCGAAAGTTTATTAACAAATTTAGGAATGTAAAGTCGCATATTTCAAATTATTTTATATTACTGTAGTTATTAAATGAGATGGTTTTCACGTTTTTATAAATTAAATCGACAACTTTTTAAATGACCCCATTCCTAACAAATCGTCGTAAACGTAAAGAAGAAGATTAAGAAGTCGAAGAGTTATTATAAAATGTTTTCTCTCTCATTTACATCCAAGATTTTTATTATTTTGACACTAACTACCAGCTGTCTTATGTTTTGATAGTTTAATAAAGACAAAAAGGCGTCTGTAGTCCAGGTTCAAACCTTTCCCCATCAATTAACCAATGGGAGATAAGCTACAAGTCTCAGCAACTAATGTAAACATATATGTAAATATGTTCATTAAACAGAGTTCAGATATGATCGCACAGTCTTTGAAGCTAACGACTCCAACACATAAATAAGAGAAATGCCAATTATGATGCACATAGTCAACCCACAGGTGATGTATATATGTTTGTTTTTCACAGTCAATAAGTAATTTTATTTATGATGGATTATTTGTATATGGAAATTGGAGTGAATTAACATGTTACTATTTTTAATTGTGACATTATTTATATACCGCTCGCCCTAAAAAATGCAACACTTTGAAGAAATTGAAACAGACAATTCTCCTTATAATAGTTACGAGGTGTCGTTTTTATATTCCCGGAAAAGGCACTTTTCAATGTTAATATAATTTTTCATTATATTAAAAAAATCTGTTGTGGCCAGCACAAGACCTCTCGCCATTTCCATAGGTATATAAGTATTGTATTGCACTTTACTATCGAACCGTCGTTTTATAACAAAAAAAAAAAATACAGAACTTTACCCAAATATTGTTTTTTGTTGTATTTAACATGTCTTCTGCACACATCTAATTCTAATTATATCCATTTTTCATTGTATGAGTAAGTTCCTAAACTTCAGAGATCCTTCCAATTCATTAACCAGATTGGCGATATTTCTGATGGATAATTTCAAATATTTAATTAATAAAACAATAAGAAAGATTAAATGTACTACCCAGAAAAAGCTATCAGAATGTCACTAAAACTGTTGATTTTTGACACTGACATCTATCATTTACAAACTATCTTATAAACATTTGAATTTGTCAAGTGGTTTCCTCAGTGCCTTAGCCTCTGCGATTAGATTATGCTATATATTACAGTGTCTTTATCTCTAAATCTATACAAGATTTAATAAAAAAATTAAGTGTATTAGATGAAGAATTTTATGTTCTTCGATATTTGTAGTAACAAAAATTTCCAAAAAATTATATTTAGAAGAATTTTTCTAAGAAACTACTACTTCCGGTTGTTCAATTGTTACCAAAACCTTTTTAGCTCTTCCCAGGAATGTCAGATTGAGGAATTCATAGTTAAACAGGTCTTAAGTCTTACAGTTTTTGAGGAATCGTCCCTCCAACATACACACATACACACATCATCGTAAACATATTATAATCTGATTATAGGGACCTTAAAACGTGCTTATCCACTAAAATCTCAATATGCGAATTTTAGCATGATTCCAATACCTCTCTTAGCGAGAGGTAAAAAAATTGCTTTGGGTCTGGAATACTAGCTCCACTGTAAGCTCCCATTTTTTTTGGAATCCAGGTTTAATTTATTCCACGTTATCAGGAGTACAATATTTGTATTTGCCATACCGCTCCTTCTAGAGAGATAATGGTTTGGGGTATTATAAATTACAATAGTAATTTAATTTAACATCAAAATATTTTGTTGAAATTCTGGACCGCTTAGTTAAAAATATGAATTACAACTTATTACGATACTGGCCATCATAATTTAAATTCTCCATTTTAGGACTCAGTTTTGTTATGTATTTTCTAGTCTAGACTATTGTACAATCTTATGTTGATTCTAGTTTCTAAGGCGACTGCCTCACCTTAACGCTTATAAGTGTGTGTGCACACAAGCTCATATGTGTTGTATAATACGAGTTACGGCTTCTGTTCTCGGATTACGTCTTAACTTAGTGGATTAGAAAATGATTGCTGATAAACGCGCTAATGCTTTTTTATTGTTTGTAATACCTGCTAGATTGAGGAGATATTGTGACTGGCATTCTGAGCTTCCTACTTAACGTGAGACTACCGTAATGCTATAATAATAACATAAGTGTATTAGGATAAAAGTAAATTTACATTTAAAATGATTTGTATTAAATACATGAATATAAGTTCATGTTTTTAAAGTTATATCATACTAAATTTAAAATATAGTTTAAGTCAAAGTTCTATAAAGTTTTAAGAAATTTATTATTGTTCGTTGCACCATATTTTTCCAAACTTTGTATCAATTCTTCAAGTTTAGTTTTAGTTTTGACATACTTTCATACAAATAATTTACATTGATCATCTAAAATATATTTGTTTGTTTACTTTTAACATAATTCAACTTTAAACACACATATTCTTTTATGCAAGAGTTGTAGACGCAGAACAGTGATGACTCCATTTGTCCATTACTTAAGGCAGTTTATCCGTGACATCTCTAATTAAATATAATATTTAGTCTCATTAAAAAATTGCATTGTTAAATGAGAAAAAAAAATTTATCTGAAATTGTCACTAAAGTGCACAAAAATCATCATTGAAAGCTCAGAAATCGGCATTAAAGTAATTCATTATACAACGATTTCATACAATAACAGTGTTTCCAACCTTATGATAATAGGCCCATAAACCAATTTTTCAAAAATATTTTTAAATGAACGTTCGTTTAATTTTGAAGCAATTCGTGGTACAAAAAGTGATAATTGTTTTTTGTAAAGCTGCATTTGATTTTTAAATAAACCTATAGCTATCTTTCTCACACCAGTTTCTGTAGTAGGCTGCGCAAGAAAGATACCAATAGTCTGACGTCATCTGTACCCCTGGAAATATATTTAAATATCTGGCAAAAGTAATTATTAAAAAAATTGTTTTTTTTTTTGTCTTAATCGTTATTTATTGAGTTAGTACTTTAAGGATAAAGTGTACATTTTATCAATTTTTTTTTTTTTTTGGTTTATGGGCCTATTGCTGTACCTACATGTAAGATAATTTGGGAAGGTGTACGATGAAAAATAGTAAATTTGCACGAAAAAATGTCAAAAATGTGTATAAGATGAATGAACTAAATAATTGCGATGAATAAGTTTGAGATATAACAAATAATTTTGAGTGTTCTTTACAATAACTTCAGTGTCCGAGGCTGACAGATTATTTTTAACCTAACCTACGAAGTAAATATTTTCCAATTTTTCGATTTCAAATAAAATTTAATATACACCTCGGAACTGAAGTTCCCTTTTTCACTCATATGGTTTATTTTCCTCGGTCCTAAGAGCCACGGCAAATAAATTCCAAATTCGTGATAAAAATAGAACCTCAGTACCTTGATACATAAATAATTATTAGTTTCAATTGATGAAAACCAAATGTATAGTTTACCTTTTTTAAAATATTTTTTTATTATAAGTTCTACGTATGACTTCAGTAGTATTGAAATGAAAAATCCAGCCGAGTGATATGACATTAGTTTTTATTTAAAAAAAGGTTTAATTTTCTACGATTAAATGTTATACATTTCTTTTCTTACATAATTTATTTCGAGTGAAATAAATTAGTAATTACTTTTCTGATCGTGCGTGAATTAAATCTCTCGCTGAAAAGATGATTACAACGTTGCCAGTTCACTTAGCACTTTATTGCCCATTTGCGTAATAGCGTCAAAAATATACGATTTCTTGAGACTGCAACTTTTTAGGTGCGATTTTACAACAATTGTTATGGTATCTCATAGTTTTTATTTTTACCTCCCCTTACTCTAGGTAAAGGAGGTACCTATAGGGATCATGCTAAAAATAGCATATAGAGATTTTAGTGAATAAGCACGTTTTGATGTCAGCAGAATCTGATTTTAACATTTTTACAACGATGTCTGTGGGTATGTATGTGCGTGTGTGGGGTGGTATTGTATTGGCCACATCAAATTTTTTTAATACATCTTAAACATCAAAGAATACCTAACATTCGTTTTTCAAACGTTGTCATATTAATATTTTCTTATAACTTGTGAATCTACTGCTAACCTAAGTAGAAGCAATGTATTCCAGTATCAACTTTAAATTCAATTATCTTCGTTATTTCAATGGTTACTTATGATTTCTAATTTACTTCCAAATTCTACAACTTGTAATGAATATTATATAATTATTTGTGTCACATTTTGTACTGTGACCATCAATGGGATGAACTACCTTAAATTAGTCTTTGGTATATAATAATGGACCTGTTTCGTCTCGCCTATGATAAAGCGATGTAAAAATTTGTTGGATTGTAAACTAATCAAAAGTGAATACCTATATTTTTGAATTGTGCTGTAAATTGTACCAATATTAAAATGTCAAAGTTCGCTTTTTAATCTATCTAATCTATTGCTCTAATTTAAATCTCTGACATATTGCTAGCGCCATTGGATCAGATATGAATCCGTGGGTTGTAAGAAAGTTCACCATGTGATACTCTGTTGACAGCTGGGTCACCATCGAATGCTACTAGACAACGATCTATATTAGTTCTGACACAGCACACTGCTTTATCTACATCTGCTTTGTTTCACTTCGGGGCCTGTAGTTCGCGAATATATACACAGCGCAGGATTGAGAGATATTTAACGTAATGGAATTGTAATATATTGAAAGATGTTTTCAGAACTCATTTTAATAAGATAACACAATATTTGGGTATAAGTTCTTATACCCAAATATTGTGTTATCTTAATGGAATTGTGTTTATCGACTATTTTAAAATAGTAAAACAATCGCTTCTATGAAACAAATATGGAGTTTAGGGAAAGAAAATTTCAAAGAAATCCCAGAGTAAGATGGATGATGTTTGAAGTATTATTACTCTACGGGGCGGAAATATAAGGATAGACAGAATGTAAACAAAAAGAAGACATATAAGTACGATATATAAAATGGATTTTGGATCTGAGTAGATGCACACCAGAATATATAATAATAGAAGAGATGAAAGTATTAAAAATTGGAGTAGAAACAGAAAAGAGAGCAGCAAAATATGAAGAACCAATAAAGGTGGATTTATAACTAAGACAGAACATAAAACATAAATTAGTACAGATTAATTTAACATAGAAAACATAGAATTTTGTCAGGCGATTTTATAATGTCACACAAAACATAGTAAAAATAAGAAGTAAAAGAAAAAGTACCTGTCATTTTCAAATTATAACAAAAACATATCTTTGTCTTTGACTATGATTTTTTACCTCGCGCTACCCTTGGTAAGGGAGGTATAGGGATCGTGCTAAAAATCACTTATCGAGATTTTAGTAAATGACCACGTTTTAAGGTCCCTAGAATCCAATTTTAACATTTTCACGATGATGTCTGTATGTGTGTATGTGTGTGTATGTATGTGTATGTATGTATGTGTGTGTGTGTATGTATGTGTGTGTGTATGTACGTGTGTGTGTGTATGTGTGTGTATGTACGTGTGTGTGTATGTGTGTGTGTATGTATGTGTAGATATTTTGTCTTCGCTTTAACTCAAATACTATCATTCAGCCATTAGATTTTGATGTAAATCGGATAACCGGAAATGGCACTTTACCTGAAGCTCATAATGGTTTTTCTAAAAAAAAATGCCTTTTTTTCGCATTTTATGTCTTATGAAAATTAATGATTATTGAATTTTCTACAGGATCTACTTTTTCTATATATTTTACAGATAAATTTAAAAATATTTTTTTTTATTAGTCGCGAAGCCTAAGATAAACACAGTTCTTTTGTTACACAGTTCATATTTCAAATGAATGTAACTGACAGTAAATGTCACTGTCAAAAAACTAATCACTTCAAATTAATAATAGTGACATTTTAAAAAGAAAATAGTAAATAAAGCAATAGTTTTCTGCAATGGAACAGTTTGCAGCGTTAGTAAATACGTAGGTATATGTTTAAATTAATAAAAATTAAATAGCGGGAGGTTTTGTGTTGGCCACATCAGATTTTTTTAATAAATTTTGTCAGATTTGATTTCGAGTACGTGTTATTATTTGGTTTTGTTATTTATGATTCAATTTATACAAATAAGTTTGATGTCATCCATTTTAACCATCAAGTGACTGACACGTGTTTCACCCTCGTAGCGGTATTTACAAATATTTATTCGAACTACCACGAAATGTTACGAAGATGCACGAAAAACATAGGGTGCCCAGCAAAGACATATAAAATTGAACATTGGTCAATTCCTATGCTGTGCTAAATTTTGTTCTAAGAGCTGTCTAAATTATCTTCGATGTTCTATGTCACTCCACCTTAAGAAATAATCAAAACTCAATTCTGCAAGAATGCTGGCGGGAAATAACACAAAGAGAGAAAAACAACACACTAAAAAAATGGGGACGAGCAAGAAAAGCTTGCTACGAAAGAAATGGATATTCCACGGTACAAATAGAGAGGCTACGCATAAATGGAGAAAACATACATTATGAACTACATCAGCAAGAACAATAATGTAAGATCAACAATTTCAATTACAACAAACAATATAAATTAATACAAATAATGTAAATACAGATTAAGATTAGGTAATGAAGAGACAAACAATAAATACTGGTTATTAAACAACGAAAGAAAGTGTACACTATGTGGGAGAGAAGAGGAAACAATTAGACATTTAAGGATATTGTGCAGGGAAGTTCAGAGAGAAGGAAGAAAAGAAAAGATTCTGTTAAACGATTTCGACTGGATGAAAGAAGTCATCAAGAACCGGAGGTTAATTTAAGCTAATATGAAGTATTACCACAAATTCAATTGTAAAATATTAAATTTAGATTTTAAGCCAATTAGGCAAGAATAAATATTATAATAATGAGCCCTATTTTGTAAGGAAGTTATTAAGTCTTAGCAACGTTGCAAAAATTTTAACCAATAGAAACAAATGTAATGTCTTTCATTTTCATGTTTTATTCAGTACTCGCAATTATTATCATTGGTTATTTGCTACATAAAAATGTAAAATAAATAAATAAATATATCATCACGGCATATTACCCATTTTCGAGTGAGTCAGTATCTACAACACATGTAGACATCGGTAATGATGATGATATATTTTACCGTGTAGGCGCTTACCAGGCGTCACCTCACGGGCACTCATAGCTAGTGTGGAGAGTGCACCACAAGGGTAATTTTTGTGCCATTTAAAATTGGAAATATTTGGCGTCTGTCGGGATCGAACCCGATTCCCCCAGGTTCGCGACCAGACACTCAGACACGTGGCCACGGAAACAAAAATGTTGCTAAGAAATAACAACTATCTCACAAAAAATAGGGCTGAATATGTAATAAAACAATATCGGGGGAATCATTTCCTTTACTATGCTCGTGTTATAGTTATTGACGTCATTAGGCCGATATAATGCAAATAACGGACGGAGTTATTTGCATATCGGCCGTGTGACGTTCAAGATTTTTCGTAATAACACAAAATTTAAACATTTAGTAATAACAAAATTCTTCTATTTCTGTCATATTGAACAAATTTTTTGTTGATTTATAAATTTTCCTTGACAATGGTCCATCAAGATGCTGTTATTTTTCTAGGAACACTTGATCCTTAATTGTAGGCCGGCGGCCGTTATTTTTATCTTTTCACTTTCGTTTTTAGTCATAGTAACAGTATATTATGTATTACGAAAATGCATTAACTACCAAAATTGTACAAATATCAAAGAACGCTTAGAAACCAACTGAGTGCAACATCTTTCCACAAACCATATCGTATTAAATTGTCGTGTATTCCCTTTAGAATAGTCTGACGTCTAGCCGGTCTTGCGAGAGTTTGTTGTCGGGGATACAAGTTTTTATCGGGACGCAACAGGTGGCAGCAGCTTCGGTGCTGCAATCGCTCCGGGAATCCGGCAGTCTGGAAACCGGAGTGCGAGGAATCAACGTTAGCGCTGGAACAAATTGCTATCGCTGTGGGAACAAGTGCACCAACGAGTAATGCAGGAATGTTGATATGCAAAAAGACCAGACCAGCGAGCTATCCTAGTTATTTTATTAAATTCCTAACTTTTCTCTAATTTACTTCAATAATAAATTATTAGAGATCGTATTAATTGATTGTCAAACTTTAAAACGATGTAAATTTACGAGTTCTAATTGGCCTATGCAAAGGGAATCATTTATGTGTAGTTTTTTCTCCCTAAAGGCTTTCTTCAGCTTTATTTATTATTGTCACCAAAGTGACCCCTATGGTGCACTCTCCACGCCAGCAATAAGTGCCCGTGAGATGAAGCCTGGTAAGCGCCCGCACGGTACAAATATGTCATCATCATTACCGATATCTGCGATAAAGTGGATTGTGGCGCACTCAGAAATGGGTAATATGTCGTGATGATGTATATATACAGGGTGTATCAAGATAATGGAACAGTGCCGTTTATTCGTGTATGTGAAAAGATACAGGAAAAAATTATTAGGATATTTTGTAAGGGATAGAGGGGGACACATTTTAGCATAAACTTTATTATCATAAATACAGTGGTACTCAAACTATAGGGCAATATTATATTTTTTTTTAATGGCATTATATATATTTTATTAACTCATTAAATAGAGAATTTTGTTCTGAATTCAACAATATAATAATATCATACCCTTGCATTGCGAAAAAAATTATAAAAGTTAATTCAAAGTTAGTATTTCATTTCTACTGTATCTAAGTAATCTGAGCAAACATTCAATTAATAAAACAAAAAATTTATTTTAAAATATTAACTTTGAATTAATTTTTATCAAATTTTTCGCAATGTAAGAGTATGATATTATTATATCGTTGAATTCAGAACAAAATTCTCTATTTAATGAGTTTATAAAATGTATATAATGCCATTTAAAAAAATATAATATTGCCCTATAGTTTGAGTACCACTGGATTCCAGATAATAAAGTTTATGCTAAAATGTGTCCCCCTCTATGCCTTACAAAATATCTTAATCACATTTTTCTGTATTTTTTCACATACACGAATAAAATGCACTGTTCCATTATCTTGATACACCCTGTATACAGGGTTAGTTAAAAGTATGGAGACGGCGATTTATTGTCGTTAATATTCATTTTACGAAATTATGTTCAATACAAAAGTTTTTTTAAAAAATTTGGTCTACATTTGAAACTACTTTCTTCAATTGTTTTTGAGTTACGCTTGTCCGCGTAATTTTTTTAAATGGGAACCTATTAATTTTACTCTACCATTCGATAGAGTGTTTTTTTCTCTTTACAACAGTATTTTTGTTTTTGTTTTTTTCTATTTATTTTAATAACATTTTTACAAGGAAAAACACCGGTTCAAGTATTTACGAATAGTAAGTACATCTAAGATAGACAAAAGCGAAGCGATAAACAAACTCGAGCGATGTAATTTACTTAGATATTAATGTAGAGTAAAATTAATAGGTTCCCATTTAAAAAAATTACGCGGACAAGCGTAACTCAAAAACAATTGAAGAAAAAAAAATTTGAGTATTCTCAAATGTAGATCAAAACTTCTTAAAAAACTTTTGTATTGAATATAATTTCCTAAAATGAATATTAACGACAATAAATCGCCGTCTCCATACTTTTAACTAACCCTGTATACTGATCAAAATTCCCAAATGATATTCAAATTTGAAAAATGATAGATATCTATGCCAAGTACTATTACCTCTGGCTGAGAAAAGTATTGGACTCATACTAAAAATCGCATATCCAGATTTTAGTGGATAAGCACGTTTTAAGGTCCCTAGAATCTGATTACAACATTTTTACGATAATGTCCACGTGTGTAGGTTGGAACCACGGTTTCTCAAATACTATAAGACTTAAGACATGTTTAACTGCGGTTTCCTCAATCTGAAGTTACTGGGAAGAGCTGATTAGATTTTGGTAACAATGAGGTCATGCACGACTTTTTTTTTATAATTTTAATCGATAGAGTAGTGAAAAATAATAGACCCGTATTTTTTATTTTTCCTTAAATCGATCTTTAATCATGAAAAAATTGTAATTGAAAATGACATTCTTTAAAATGCGGCTGAAGACCCCCGCTTCGTCCCTTGTCCAATGACGTCACAGAGTGAGAAGCACGACCATTTTGATTTTCACATTGTCTTAAACGTCAAAGTGACATTTAAAGATAACCTAAAATTTATGAAAGTAAACATGTCGATGGAACGTTGTTTCGTGCCAAAATAAAGAATAAAATAATATTCTGGAATATATTCAATGTCTCATATGCGTTTATAACCTCCTACCGTCTAATTCAAAGATTCAAAAGTGAAAGAAACATCTGATGTAACGTAGATAATTTCACGCCAAATGAAAATTATATTTATAAAAATAAATAGAACGATATTATATTAATATAAAATAGCATATTTAGATATGTAATACTCAATTTATAGTTTAAATATATTTTTCTTTTAAAAATTATGTGTCCATATAAAATGTCTGTTTGAAATGAGTCTGAACTTCGTTCGTAACGTTGTGACGACAAAACATGGCTGGTTTTTGCAAGTTTTTAAAAATACCATACTTTAAAACGATTTTATACAACAAAAAATATAAATAAAAAATAATTTAATCATACTGATCGATGAATTAGACTAACCTTTTTCGATTTAAACAGAAAAAAGGTAAAATTATTTTTTTTTGCATGACCTCATTGGACAACCGAAAGTACTAGTTTCTTAAAAAATATTATTTTTTGAATATTTGTTATTACAAATATTAAAGAATATAAAAATCTATATTTGATACATTTAAATTTTTTATTATATTTGCTATAGAATTAATTAGAGACACAGAAATATAAATATGTAAAATAATATATTGTATTGAATCTCGCAGCCCATAGAAATGGAAAACAAGTGGAAAAATTAAAATGTTTTTAATTGGCAGATAAATGTCAGTGTCAATCTGTCAATATATGTTCGTGTTATAATTTTATTGAATATATAGAATCTTTTCCAAGGAATTTTCGCTATAGAATTTGTAGAAAATAGTTATGTTCGTGTAAAAATGTTACCGGATATATAGAATCTTTTCCAACGAAATTTCGGTAAGGGATTTATGCAAAATACATGGAATTGACGGAAGGTAATGTGCCTGCTACATCAGATTTTTTTATACCTAATCTAAATTATATAAAGTGCATAATGATATATTTATCTACACTCATCTATACTATTTTCCTAGCTATGGTGCCATTGATACATTAGAAAGTCCTTAGCATTTAAAATCAGGTTACATCAACATTGTCCCACCTCTAGCAAACTTCTCTCCTTTCTGATGGAATGATACCGTTAATAAAGATTCGAATTTGATTGGTCGTAACCAGACTGTATAATTGCATGGTGTGAGTGGGTCAGCCAATAGCTTACTTTGATTCATAACTAGAACAGACTAGATAGGTACAAGGTACGAAATAAGAAATTGTTGTTTATTTATACGGCGAAAAATTGTCGGGTAAGGTGAGATAAATAAATGCATTGTCTCTTAAACAAAAATATTTCGTAATGTATTCTGTCAAGTATTCTCAAAATGTAAGACTAACTTTTTACTTCTCGCTGAGAAAAGTATTGGATTCATGCCGAAAATCGCATATCCAGATTTTAGTGAATAAGCACGTTTTAAGGTCCCTATAAACCGATTTTAACATTTTTACGATGATGTCTGTATATGTATGTGTGTGTGCACGTGTATGTGTGTGAATGTGCGGATGTAGGAGGGACCATTGCTGGAAATAGCTGAAAAGATTTTAGTAACAATTGAACAACCGGAAGTAGTAATTTCTTTAAAAATTCTTCTAAATATCGTTTTTGAAAATTTGTTCTATTACTAATATTGACCTTCTATATATTTAGACATAATAGGTGGTAGTATGAACAAGTGATTAAGGGTGATTAGCTAGGAGATGACTAGCAGTGTTTTAGCGCTATCAATCGTTTATGGATTAGTTTAGAGAAAAATACTTCAAATAACAGTTATAGAAAAATTAATTGTGCAAAACTTTTATTTGAAGTATTTTTCTCTAAAATACTTCAGAACCGATTGACAGCGCTAAAACACTGATAGTCATCTCCTAGCTAATCACCCTTAATCACTTGTTCATACTACCATCCAAAGACAGTGCAATATGTAGAATAATCGGATTTAATAAATCGCACAGGTTAAACTACACCAATGAAACCAGTTGACAAATTCAAATGTTTGTAACATAGATTATAATGACAGATAAATTTCAGTGTCAAAAATCAGCAGTTTTAATGACATTCTGAAAGCTTTTTCTGGAAGTACGTTTAATCTTTCTTATTCTTATATTAATTAAATATTTAAAATTATAGGTCAAATGCAAATTCCAAAAAGAAATACTGCGAATCTTGTTAAAGAATTAGAAGAATCTCTGACATTTAGGAACTTCGTTATAACATGAAAAAATAGATAAATAGAATTTTATGTGTTCACAACTGCAAGACATGTTAAATGCAACAAAGAAACAATATTTGGGCAAAGTTCTATATATATTTTTTTATCTCCCGCTACCCTTGGTAAGGGCGGTATAGGGATCGTGCTAAAAATCTCATATCGAGATTTTTGTAAATGACCACGTTTTAAGGTCCCTAGAATCCATTTTTAACATTTTCACGATGATGTCTGTATGTGTCTATGTGTATGGATTTTGTCTTCGCTCTAACTCAATTCTGGAACCTTGTATTTCTATCCTATTCTAATATGAAAAGAAGCTATTAGATTTTGGTGTAAATCGGATAACCGGAAATAGCACTTTACCTGAAGCTCATACTGGTTTTTCTTCAAAAATACCATTAAATGCCATTTTTTCGAATTTTATGTCTTATGAAAATTAAAGATTATTGATTTTTCTACAGGAATACATTAATACTTTTTCTATATATTTTACAGATAAATTTAAAAATAATTTTTTTTTTAGTCGCGAAGCCTAAAATAAAAACTATTCCTTTGTTACACAGTTCATTTTCAAATGAATGTAACTGACAGTAAATGTCACTGTCAGCAAACTTATCACTTCAAATTAATAATAGTGACATTTTAAAAAGAAAATAGTAAATAAAGCAATAGTTTTCTGCAATGGAACAGTTTGCAGCGTTAGTAAATACGTAGGTAGGTATGTATTTAAATTAATAAAAATTAAATAGCGGGAGGTTTTGTGTTGGCCACATCAGATTTTTTTTATTATAAAACGACGTTTCGACAGCGAAGTGCAATACAATACACACTGATTTTTCACACTTGACCGTTATGTCATAATTTGATGTTCGTATATTATATATACGTATCGAAGACAGAATGTAGGAAACCATAAGTAAGACAAAGATAAACATAAAATTACTTGTTATTTTGATGTTCAACAATTAATGACGCAACGGTCAAGTATGAAAAATCGGTGTTTAGTTATATAACATAAAATGGAAATGACGAGAGGTATTGTGCTGGTCACATCAGATTTTTTTTATCCTTCTGGATATTGTCTGCGCAAGGCTTTCTAAATAAGATATTTGTTTCACTATTTCTCGATTTAAATCATACTTTTCAATTCTTTCTTCAGAGATCAATTAATTAGATCTTATCAATAAATCATGTGCATCTCGTTCGCAATTACTGAACTAATTGAACTGTCGAGTTTGTTTCACACCTGTTTATTCGTAATTCAATAATTCCCATTCGCTCGCTTACAATTCTTGATTTATATCTACACTCCTCGGCAGAAGAAACGCAAATAACTAAGATTTATATTTTCCAATGTGATAAAATATGTGTGAAGAGATGTACACGAGCAAAAATATCGATAATATATACATCAGCGGAATGTTTCAGCTTCTGAATATTGCATATTGATTTCGAATACAGGCTGGAAGAACATTTGCATTAATTTGTAGTATTGAAAATAAATTTTCAATGCATTGAATAATTTTATTGCTAATATAAATTATTTATTCAATAGGTTTGTTCGCGCAACAAAATATGCAGCAAATTGCTAATTTTTCAGTATGCGTGCGTAGTTTGAAACTGGTTTCAAACTGATTGGAAATTTTTGAATACTGCGAACAGAATTAAAGGTTATTGTTATTACTATCATCTGGGGTGAACAGAAAGGTTTTTATCTAATGTTGATTGTTGTTGTTGGCATTTGTCATTGTCACATAATGATATTATAATCTTACTTTATTGTTTAAGAGGATACTATAGCAAAACGCTACAGGCCGCACTATTGAACTATTTATTATACACCATACACATTTTTTTTTTTTGGCTAAGTTATGACTGTTTAAAAAACATCCATATTTGATAGCTGATATCTTAGACCAGGAATAAAGGGAAGACAGGGCATGCTATGTATTTCGCCGTATGAAGACTTTCCAAATCATCATAGCGACTTTCGACCTTATTGAAATGTCGAAGTCAGCTGCAATCACCCAATCGACCAGATGTGTTACATACGTGTGCAATCGAACGAATAAGTTTTCAAAATCAACAAGCGTCACCCAACGTTATCAATCATTATTTTGACTTCTGACGTTCTTTGAATACATACGTCTTTAGTTGGATTCATAGTTTTTTTAGTTTTAAATTGTTTTATTTATGTTATGGATAATCAAGTGTTTATTTAGATTTGGTCAACTGTAACATAACAATATTTAACTGGTCGACTAGCGATTCCAGCTGATTCAATAAGGGTCAAAATCGCAGAGATGATTTGGAAATATACGCGTGAATATGCCTTGTCTCTCCTCTATTCCTGGTCTAAGGCTGATATCATCAGTCCTAAGCATAATAGTTAAAAAATCCCTATACTTTAACTGGAAACACTAAAACTAGATACGTATTTCGGCAACTAAAGCTGTGTCCGATGTTGCACTTTTATCGCCCTAATATCTAAATCCTAAATTTATATACCATAAACCTAGTGATTATTTAGGATTTTAGGAATTAGATTTTAGGATTTTGCAGGAACACATTATCACACAAATCATGTTCGTTGCTATAATTTGTATAAAACGTCATATTTTCGGTCAAAGAATAGCTTATTAGCTTCTATTTTATAAAATATAATATTAATATTTACTCTCAAGCATCAAATTGAATCGAATCGTATAATTCATTTTTGTTTTAAAGTGTTGCCACACAAACCATTGGATGTTATTAGTGTGCCATTCGGAGTTATATTTATGTGAAGAAAACCTGAATCCTAAATACTAAATGTCAAAATGCGACATCGGACACAGCCTAAGTCAACAAATTTGCTCTGTTTTTCAGATTTGTTTTGGACCTCTGGCATGGTTGACATGTTGAATAGGTAATCCAAAACTGATCTGTTCTTAGACGTAAGTTTACTGATGATGGCAACTTAGTTGCCGAAATTCGTATCTAGTTTTAGCGTTTTTAGTTAAGGTTTAGAGATTTTTTAACTTTATTAGAGAGTTATTGCAGTTTCAACGCAAAAATAACGTGCACTTTAAAGTCACGTTTGCTCATGCGTACTAATAAGGTTCACGTTATATGAATAAGGAGACACGGAGACACGTTATGTGCAATGGAATAGCGAGCGTTTAACGTCACACGTTCTGTATCTTTTGAGGTTGTGTTCCTGTGAAAAGTGTGGATGTAACCTTGTTTGTGTTGCTTTTAGCATTAAAGTTAGCGTGAATACATTAGGGAGTTATTGCAACTTCTAAGATGAAAGAACGTAAACGTTAACCTTATGTAGAAATAAAGCAACACAAACGAAGTTATATCCACTCTTTTCACTGAAACATAACCTCAAAAGATAAATAACGTGTGACGTTAAACGCTCGCTATTCCATTGCACATAACGTGTCTTCTTATTCATATAACGTGAACCTTAGTAGTACGCATGCGCACTCGGGCTGTCACATGACTTTAAAGTCCACGTTATTTTTGCGCTGAAGCTGCAATAACTCTATATTAATTAAATGCAGTAAACATTGAAATTGAAAGTCCTTTATTTCTAAAATAAAGCGTTTTCTACATTAGCTTAACGTTTATGTTCTTTCATCTTAGAAGTTGCAATAACTCCCTATTATCTGTTTAACCTTAGACTGCAATAAAGTTTTATTAGTCTTATTTAGTGATTTGGAAAAATTTATAATAAATCTTAATATTCCTTTTCTCTCGCTTTGGCTAGTACAATTACATGTAGGAACAACAATACTCGCTAATAGCCAGAAGTTCCAGTGCGCATGCCACAACCTATACTATTCTGACGGTTGGAAACTGATCAGGGGTGTGATCCCAAGACTACGCTATGATAGCGTAGAGACAAATTAACACTTCGTTAACCTAACAACCGTTGAAATTGATAAGGAAAGGAAGATTAAACGTAAGGGGTGTTTTCCGCTACGCTATCATAGTGTAGTCTTGGGATCCCACCCCGAGGATTGAAATATTTTGCTGAACAAACAAATAATTTTTAATTGTAGATTTAAAATTTCTGTTGTACGGACATTTTTAAACTGATGCGCATGCTCAGAATGGTTTGTGACGGTTTGTGACTGTTATATATATATATATATTCTCGTATGACTGTTTTAATTAGGTTTTTGAATTTATACGTAGAAATTTCTGTACATACAGGTTATTTCAAAAGTGACACTAGTGCTTTTAACAAGAAATATTAAATAAGATATTTATATAACAATTATAACATAAAATGGAAATCTTTTTATTGGTGTTTGAATTTTAATTTCTAATTTATTGAAGCACTATATACGTCTAACAGTAAGATGAAATGCACACTATATTTGTCTTGACTCGAGATAAATTTGCATGGTCAGGATTTAAGCAAATTCAATTTAGTTTAGACTGCAGATTTACATCTCCATGTAATCCAGTGCATACATGCATGTTAATTAGACACGAGAACTATTCGCTTGTTAAATGGCTCAGGTTATCACATTCACTATATTAATTGTTGAATCTGCATTCAAATCGTGGTACATTCAATTAAGAAAAAAAAACTATAAAACGAGGGTTGTACAGTATTTATTTTTGCTAAAAGCTCATTCACAGCTTCGAAAATAAGAATTATAAATAAGACTTATATAGCTGGTGTTCACAGCTTCGAAAATAAAAGTAACATCAACACAAGTAATAATAACAACTTCATATCTTTTAAAGCACTGTACGCAATCATATATGCACACCTTTGTCTCAAGACAGCTTTTTACCTTCCGTCACCTTTAGGTAAGGCAGGTATTGTCTTTGGTCAAAAAATTCGGTGGTGAGTTTTTAATAAATAAGCACGTTTTAGGGTCCCTACAATACGAATTTACTATTTTTAAGATTATGTCTGTATATGTGTGTGTATGTGTGTCCATGTGTGACAAATTTTTCTCCGACGATAACTCCAATACTACAATTCTAAAAATTATAATTCTCTCGTATTCCTCTTCTGTACATCCATATGAAGAGTTGATTAGATTTTGGTTATAACTGATCCACCGGAAGTACCCTTATTTGAAGTTTTTAACAGTTAAATAATATTTTTTGACATTTTGTTATTAAGAAAATACTCTTCCCTATACGGTTTGATTATGCATTTTCCTTCATGTTCAATAGATGTAGATTTAAAGCATTATAAAGAAATTAATTTTCAAAAATTAGTCAGCTTTGCTATTTATCATGGAAACAGCTGATATATTCAAAAGAAAATCTAATTGACAGATGTCAGTTGCAAGTGCTAAACCAAATATGGAAAGTATAGGATCAAAAATTGGTATGTCATAGTGTTCCTCGCAAGTGGCATGCAGAGAAAGGCCAAAGAGAAGATGGAAGGACTGTATCACGGAAGACTTAAGAAAGGAAGGACTGAGTGAAGAAGATGCGTTGGACAGGAATGAGTGGAAGAGAAGAGGAAACAGCGACCCCTAATAAAATAGGGGAAAGCTGAAGAAGAATGAAGGAGGTGTCAAATGCATTTTACTTAGTGTATGTTTATGTTATAATTTTATTGGATTTACAGAACCTTTTCAAATGAACTTTTGGTATGGAATTTGTAAAAAATAGTATGTATTCGTGTTTGATTTTACATATTATATAGAATCTGTTTCAAAGACCTTTTGGTATGAGATTTGTACAAAATACATCGAATTGACGGAAGGTCTTGTGCTGGCCATAACAGATTTTTTAAAATTATATTTAAATTGAAATTTTTTGCCAGTACGTAAATTGACAGCTCAAATGGCAGTTGTTATGTATGTATATATGTGCTTATTTTTGTGTAAAATATTTAATATTTGCAAATCCTTGTGTTTTTTTTTTATGTTCATTTTTGTTTCCGAGAGCTGTGAACACTTTCATAAGAATCTATTATTTATGTAGTTATTTTTATTTTTATGTATAATTTTATTTTTATTTTCGGAGCTGTGAATAAAGCTTAACATATTAGCCTTTGAAATATTGTTTTCAGAACAACAGCAATTGTGTGTTTTTATCTGTCAATCGAAGTGCCAAATTTGATTATTCTAGTGTTAATAATTTTCATGACTTCAAAAAGTGTCAGCAGGATGAGTACCCCGAACGTCGTTGTTTAATCAAAGTCCAAACAGTTTTCGGCTCGATCTGTTACAGTTGATAAACACACGGTTCACCACTTCAATCCCGAGTTGAAATTTAGGGTCTAATTAGATTATGGCTACTGCATTTTAGGATGCTGAGAGAATTTGAATAATTGATTATCTGGAACGTGGTCATATAATCACTGGTCAGTATTACGCAACATTGCTAACATTCGTGATTACGTAAAAAAAAGCGAAAAGGAAAATTTTCGCATGGAATTCTGTCTCATCAGTACAACTCTTTAGTTCATAAAAGCTTTGTTTACATGAACGCAATTCTTGATATCGGTTTCAAACTTATATCACATTCACCGTATTCACCTGACCTAGCGCCTAGTGGTTTTATTTATTTTCCAAACTAAAGGAAAGCATTTCAGGAAAAAAATTTGAAACCGACGAAACTGGCATGGCAGCAGTTTAGAATTTTTTTCTGCGATAAAGACTACGATTTTTTTTAAAAAAAGGTGTCACTTGTTAGAACATTAACAGCTCGATTCTCGAAAAAGTTTAAGCTAATTCTCATTTTGGATTAGCGAATTCTACTATAATTTTTATAGTTTATATCTTAAAATATAGTGTAATTTATTCCTAGTATCTACATTTTTTGATAATATTTTGAAGATTAAATTTTAAATACCGGAATAGAATAGAATTCACTAATCCAAAAATGAGGATTAGCTTAAACTTTTTTGAGAATCGGGTTGTAATAGTTATTTATGTATTAAGAGCGTAAGGAGGCTGGATTTTGAGCCCGAGGCGTAAGCCGAGGGATAAAAACACGTCAAAGGCCATAAAAGCAAATTAAGCTCGAGGTACATACAAAACTTTATGCACGGACGAAAATTTTCAAATTATGAGTGTTAGAAAAATTGTATCGAACAGAAATTGTCCTCGTACATCCAGTATCTAGTGTTGCTATGAAAGCGGAGAACAACAGTTTATTGTTTGTTTATTAGTTATGTCATTTGAGTTTTATTTTGTGTATCTCCGTGCTTTCCATATAAATATCACAAAATTAATTTTCATTAAAGAATATAAAAATTTTCGATATGTAATAAACTTTTTCATGTTGCCTGTTTAAATTGTTTATATTGTAGGTTATAATTTGGTTTGACGTTTCATTATAGCCCGGCGGACTATAATGAGGCCCGCGGGCTATAAAATGATGTTTATGTCAAAGAAATTCGTGTATAATTGTCAAATTATGATACGTCCATGCATAAATGTTTTTAAGTACAAAATGATTATGTTGAAAAATATTTTTTATACATATATAAAGAACAAGAAATACTGTACAACTCTCGTATAAAGTAAATACAAGAAACATAATGTATATAATTTATAACTTAATAATTACTTCTGACCATTAATCAAATAATAATTAAATTGATAAAAATCAAAATCTATTACGTATAATCGTGAAAAATAAATCACTTAACCATTCAGCCTCAACAATAAAAGCAAAACATAGTCGCATTCTACAAAACAGGTAACTGGGCAAAACAAAACAAAAGCAAAAGGAATAAAAAGAACAATCGTCGTATAGAAGAACAAAACAAGTGAATTACGAAACAGAAAAGATCGATTTATGTAAATTCCGATCCATACTGTATCCTCACTAACATAGATATCGATGTTCAGGGCCGTATCCGTAGAATTTATTTTCTCTGTAGGTGGCCATGCATCAAACATTTTTTCATCTCCTCTAGGGGAAAATAAATTCCACTAGAGGATGGAGATGTCACTAGGTAACAGTCTGAAATGCGATTTGGATTTTTTTGCTGAGTGCTGAATACTGAATACACTTGAATGCAAGTGCTTCTTGATTTATTTGATAAGAAAGGATGTTTTGGTGCTTTTCGTATTAGGGTTTATGAATATTTTCAATATTTATTTAAATTCAGCAGCTATTTTTATTTCGAATGAAACATATTTTATTCATAAATACACAATAGGGTATTTTTATCCTAATATACACATGAAGTTTATTGGAAAAATAGGATTAAGCCCATTTTTATTAAAAATAATGAAGTAGGTACATACATTTGAATCTGTTTAAAAAAACAATAAACACGTATAGTTTATTTTTTTATTTGTACCAAATCAACATTTTCGTCCTTTGTACCAATTACTGGCCTTTCACTTCCAGGTTTCCTGAAAATTTATCCAGTTTTTACCGGTCGCCTAATAGCACGATTTATTCTAGAAAGTGTCCATCTCTTCCCTATAATTCACAGTAAATGGAGAGAAAAAGGACCTTCGCCTTGCCAAAGATGGAGTATTTATGATTTTAATATATGTATGTTGCTTAGGTCGGGACTTTCATGAAAAATTTAAGTTTTTGATCCTGAGAAGAGTCGGCACGAGCCACTATCTTGGAGCAAAGGTGCAAAAAAATGTGTTGGGTTTTTGGTTTTTTTCTCTAAAACAATGGCCCGTATCAAAATTTTACAAGAATACAAAATTAAACCTCATAACTTTTTGTACAAAAAAAGGATTGTTACATTTTTTACCTAGGATGAACTTTCAAAGAATTATGTTAAAAAAATAACCAGACTAACAATTTACAAAAAAAAAATATATTTTAAAAAGTTTTTAATATTTAGTCTAATAGGTTTTGCTATTTATAACAGTTTATATTCGTCGTGGCATTGATACAAATAAATTATCGATAATTTTTAAATATCATCTTTTACACGATTTTTGATTTGCTGAGTTATTCTCGAGTTATAATAAATTAAAATTACATAAAATTCCTCTAAAATTTTGAACGTCTATAAATCGGCTTAAAACTCATTTTTACCTTTTGCTAAGGGAGGTACTGGACTCATGTTAAAAATCGCATATCCAGATTTTAATGAATAAGCACGTTTTAAGATCCCTGCAAAAAACAATTTCTCAAATTCTATAAATCTGTTTAGCTACGGATTTCTCAATCGGACATTAATGGGTAGAGCTGATTAGGTTTTTCTAAATTTATTTAATTTTATTATTTATTATTATTACACGCTTTACAATGTTATCTATTACATATAAGCGGTGATATTATGGGCGTGACACAATTTTTTTTAACATATATATTTCTCTATTTTCCTTGCGAAGATGATGAAGATGAAATGATGAAAGACACACACAACAACCATGCCTTATCCGGGATTCGAATCCGAGACCCTTGGAGCGTGAAGCAATAGCACTACCGCTACTCCACCTAGGTCGGCTGGGTTTTTCTAAATATTATTTTTAAATTAAAAAAAAAAATTGTGTTATTACATATATTAAAGAGTATAAAGTTCCCTTTCCGATACATTTAAATTTTTTGTTATATCTTCTATAGATATGCAGAAATATAAATATATAAAATATTCTGTTGTAATGAATCTCACAGTTTTGTTTGGGCTAAACAACTCCACGGAAACCAGTTGATAAATTTAAATGCGAGTAATTGAAGGATAAATGTCAGTGTCAAAAATGCAGAGATATTTCTGCAGGCTTTTCCTGGGCATTACATTAAATATTTCTTATTCTATTATTAATTAAATATTTAAAAGTATAGATACAAAATATGTGTAATATATACCATTTGGAAATACCGCCAATTTCGTCAATGAATTGGAAGAAACTCGAACATTTAGAACAGTAGGAGAAAAGGAATAGATGTAATTGTAATTTTTGAGAGTACCAGATATGTTAAATGCATTACTTATGAAGCCTAATATGGATATGCGAGAGGTTTTGTGCTGGCCACAACAGATTTTTTCAACTGAAATTTCACCACGTATGAAATACGAGGGCGGTTTGACGGAAGAGTGACTTTTCAAAGGTTGGCAACACTTTCACTACGATGATTATATTGCTGGCTTCCACCATGTTTCTGATGTCTACTGTTAAAATTTCACACAAATCTGACAGATAGTTTATGTTTTATACTAATTTAAAGAAAACTGTTTTTGTTGTTCTGTAAATATGGAGAAAAAAGAATTTTGAGTGTTAAATAAACATTATTTTTTATGTGGAAAAACAATTAAAGAAACCCAGGAAAAAATACGTAAATATTATTCTGAATGTATTGCGTCCCCTGGAATGATTTGTAAGTAGTTTTCTGCTTTTAAAAGTGGCCATATGAGCATAGATGATACAGAATGTCTTGGACCGTCATTTACTGTAACTACTCGAGAAATGGTTAATAAAATCCATGCCCTAGTAATTAGCGATCGTCGATTAAAAGTACGTGAGATAGCTAATGAAGTCAACATTTCAACCGTACGGGTATGCAATATTTTGCATGAACGTTTACATATAAAAAAGCTATCCGCGAGATGGGTGCCGCGGCTACTTAATTCAGATCAAATGCGCTCTCGCATTAAACATTCAGAAGAATGTTCGGTTACCTTCAAACGTAATCCAAAGGAATTTTTCCGCAGGTATGTCACAGTAGATGAAACGTGATACACCATTATACGTCAGAAACTAAAATGCAGTCGAAACAATGGATTTCTCTTGAGGAAAGTGCTCCTAAGAAGGCAAAAACCGTTTTTGCGGTCAATAGGGTCATGGCTACAGTATTTTGGGATCCCAAAGGTGTGATCTTTATTGCTTGTTTACAAAAAGGAAAATCGATAGCTGGCCAATATTATGCTGATTTGTTGACACTTTTTGATGCCGAACTAAAGAGAAAACGACCTCATTTGTTGAAGAAAAGGGTTGTTCCATTACGATAATGCGCCTTCTTATTCGGCCGCTGTTGCTACAACAAAATTATTCGAATTGCGTTACGAAGTGCTACTTCATCCGCCATTTTCAACAAATCTGGATCTCAGTGATTTCTTCTTATTTCCAAATTTAAAAAGATGGCTCGGCGGAAAAAGATTTCACACCAATGAAGGAGGGATATCCGAGAAAAATGCATATTTTGAAGAGTTGCCGAAAGATTACTTTTTGGATGCTTTGAAAAAATTGGAAACTCGATGAACTAAGTGTGTACAATTGAAAAAGGATAATGTCGAAAATTAAATACTTGTAAAAGTAAAATAACTTATTTTTATTGAAAAGTCACTCCCCGTCAAACCACCCTCGTACGTACCCTCCTCAAGTCCCGACCTAAACAATATATATTAAAATCAGAAATACCCCACCTTTGTAAATCAAAGATCTTTTTTGATCTCCATTGACTGAACTATTTAATAATTATTCCCAATATTTTCTGGTGTTGTATTTTCAACAACCGCTTGTGTAATTAAGTCACATTTTAGCAACTACAAAAAATAATATTACGGCTTACAAAACAGATCAAATTTTTTTTTGGAGGAATCTGTTATAAATGATAGGAAAACTAAGTGCAAAAACTTACCAGCAGCATGTAGTTCCGGCACGTGAAACTTCTTCGCAGCCGGTGCAACCAAAACCGCAGCAGCTAATTGAGTCCCATGGCTAAGAACATGCACCAAAAGGGCACATGCAGCCACAACCCACCCCCACCCTCCCTCCAGGTAGTAATGGCGACAGAGAAGACGTCTTGCGTGGCTGAGTGCCACTCTGGAAGCACCTGGGCCTGTGCCTGGAGTGGGGACGGTACCACCTGGACCGCCTGCCAGCAGAGGCCATGAGGCCGCTCGGGAGAGGGATGACATTTAGATGGTGGAAGACGGTGTCATAGTTGCACTAGGTTGCTTTTTTAATTAATATAGCACTACACTTTATCACTTTATTTTATATTTTGATATTATAGTTCAATAATGTTTTACTCGTATTATATTGATTAATATTGTTCATTGTTCACTTATTACCAGTAATATCATCTATGAATGTTTTGGTTTATGAGTTTAACAATAACAAGTAGTAATATAACAAGAGAATGAGAATAAATTGAAAATAATTTGACAGATTTGAACAAGTTTGAGAAAGAAACTGGAGAATTATTTTCTAATTTATCGAACTCTCGAATTATATTTAATTAGATTATTTTTTGATTTACAAATTTGTTTCAAACAACGGAAAGTTACTGTCTTGCTATTGTGTCGCCATCTACTGTCGTAATTAACTACAGAGGCTGTGTCCGATGTCGCATTTTAGCATTTAGTATTTAGAATTTAGGTCTTCTTCACATAAATACACCTTCGAATGGCACACTAGTGATATCCATTGGTTTGTATGGCAACATTTTGGAACAACAAAACTGAATTATACAATTGATTCAATTTGATGCTTGAAAGTAAATGCTAATATTATATTTCATAAAATAGAAGCTAAGAAGCTTTTCTTTGACAGTAAATTTGACGTTTTGTACAAATTATAGAAAGGAACATGATTTGTTTAATTAGTGCGCGTCAACTTCAAGGCATAGTGTGCTCCTGCAAAACCCTAAAATCTAATTCCTAAAATCCTAAATAATCACTAAATTTAGGGTATATAAATTTAGGATTTACATATAATGCTGGCTTCCCACGGCCCGTTATATTGCGGGTCGCACCGCGCCAGCTCGCGCCAACACGCCGTGGGAAGGGTCCCGTCCGAGTCGGCGCGGCCTGATCTGCTGCGGCGCGTCCGATCCGTAGCAAGTCGGTAAGATCAAAGGCGCGAAGCGAGCGCGCGCGTGACCATCCGTCGCCCGTGATGGTTTCAATTGTTATTGGTGAGCATTTCAGTTATATTCCAGGTCGCACGTAAATATGGAGTGGTCCAATGAGGTTATTTTTGCATTTTTTTTAACTTTATATGAAAATGAAGCAGAGTTGTGGAACACGAAGACTTCTGAACATAAAAATAGGAACGACCTGCACGATGCGTGGAGTAGAATACAGATAACATTAAAGATAGTAGCATCCCGATGAAAGACATAAAAAAGGAAAGGAACAACTTAATGTCAACATATAGGAAATTGAGAAGCAAAGTTATAGATTCTATGAAGACGGACAGTGGTGTAGACGAAATTTACAAGCCTGATTGGCCGCGTTATACTGTTATGTCCACATTCTTAGATGATATCTTCTCCACGCGAAATTTTGGAAAGGCACTTCAAACCAAACTAGGGATCATACCACGGGCCTACACGCGTTGTGGGAAGGGTTCGGCGCGGGCTTGTCTGTGGCGCGTGCTCGTCCGCATTTATCGGCGCGGCGCGACGCGATCCGTAAAATCACAGGCCGTGGGAAGCCAGCTTTAGGGTGATAAAAGTGTAACATCGAACACAGCCAGAGTGATCAAAAAGAAATGATACAGTTGGCAATACAATTCTGCAAAGATCCCCAGATTTTCTGGGGACCTTTATTATTCCACAATTTATACAAAACTGTAGGCGGAAATACTATTTGACTTGTCATTTTGACAATAAATACATATAGGTCATGTCAGAGCATGGACCTGGCAGCTAATAGGATTTTGAGTGATTGAAATGCTTTAGATTATTGCTTATGGGTAATTTAAGAAATAAAAGTACGTGGGTAAGGGAAACAACAACCATTTTAATAAAAAATTGTAAATTCAATGTCACTGTCAACAATAGGAAATTGGTATCACTGTTACCAATTACAAGTAATTTTTTTGTTATTTATACTGAATCCGTTCTTTTTGATCACTCCGTTAGCTTCATCTATCTGTCTGTTTTGACAAAGCTAACTAAAATCATGTTAGATTCAATGTAATAACTGTATTAATAGGAGGACAAAATACGACAAAACGTTATAATAAAAGAACCTTATATTAATTAAAAGTTTTAATAACTGAAACATGCGTTTTAATTCAAGCAAAAATTTTTCTTCCCTTGGCATTTTTTCGTAAAATCAAAAAAAAAAAATTTCTTCCTCTTGTAAACTCAATCCGGGGACATACTGTATATTTGACAGGCCGCCTATGGAATATCACGATATGAGCATTTCTTTCCTTTACTTCAGGTCAATATTCGTGTCCCGCACTATATTTTCTTCACATTTCTGTATAGTTCGGTAAATAATCGAGTATCCAATATTTTGATCCAACAACATTAACAATTTCACGTTTCGGCTATTTGTCCACGTATTTAAAGTTTAAATAACCTTTGTTAAAACTTTATCTGGCAATTTTAACGTGGTATATTATGAAACTATTAGACCTTATTTAACAATAAAATTTGGAGCGTAAATTTTTTCTCTTACCTTTGTTACACACCTTATTCTATTTCATTTTCCCTTCAAACTAATAATTGTTTTAAACTAATTTCAACTAAACGAGACAAAAAAGAAGACAAGCATATCCGCGAACATTCTGCAACTTAGCAATTGAGTTTGTAGAATGCAGACATAGTCCTAAACTTCAAGACGTAAATAGTCTTAACCATTTGAAGCTATCTCTCGTTGTCGCCTGATCGCTAACTAATGACGCCCGTGCCATTGAAAGCAAGCCGAAAACAATCATTTGTAATGAGGGAGAAACCGCTAGCTACCATCAAAGAAAATTTCGAATAGTTTTACTCGTTTACCGTAGTTTGCTCGCAAATTTGATGTTAGACAGTGATTAGTACTCGTCTGCAAGCTAGGGTATCAGATAAAGTAAAGACATTATCAAAATTTTGCTAGGATGTCGTTTGCTAGGATTTTGCTGAGAGGGCAATATTTAAAGAAGGAAAGTTAACAAACAGTTTGACCAATAATATTCAATTATTCTTTGTTTCTTTTGTGGAAACTTTCGGGCTAATTCTCTAAGCAAAGTAATTTGTTAAAATTAATAACCATTTTAAGTTGTTACATTCACTGTCTGTTGCAAAGTCCAAAATTTCAATTCATTATTAAATTAAAATTTAACAACTAGTCGCTAAGTCGAGTTGCTAATCTAATATACATTTCTCCCGTTGTTATGAATAATTGTTGGTAAATAGTATTTCTTGTAAATTTTATGTTGAACTATCATTGGAAAAGAGAAATAACAGCAAAGGCAAACTATTTATAAACTAATACCTACATGACCAACAATTATATTAATTTTTACCTCTCGCTCTAGATGTATTGGATTCATGCTAAAAATCGCAAATCTAGATTTTAGTAAATAAGTACGTTTTAATTTCACTAGAATCCGATTTTTACATTTTCACAATTACATCTGCCTGACTCTCTCTCTCTCTCTCTCTCTCTCTCTCTCTCTGTGTGTGTGTGTGTGTGTGTGTGTGTGTGTGTGTGTGTGTGTGTGTGTTTGGGAGAGATTGTATGTGTATGTATGTGTGTGTGTGTGTGTGTGTGTGTGTGTGTGTGTGTAAAGTCTAATTTAACTACGTATTCCTTAATCTGACATTAATGGGAAGAGCTGAAAAGGTTTTGGTAATAATTGGACAACCGGAAGTAGTAGTTTCTTAAAAAAATCTTCTAAATATTATTTTTTTAGAAATGTATGTTATTACAAATAGTAATGAATATAAAATTCTCTATCCGATATACGGAATATTTTTATTATGTCTTCCATCGATTTAGAGATAGAGAATCATAAATACATAAAATAATCTGTTATAATGAAACTCACAACCCAAAATTCTATAAAAACCAGTTGAAAAATTAAAATATTTGTAATTGACAGGAAAATGTCAGTGTTAAAAATCCATTTACGTTACTGAAGGCTTTTCCTGGTAACTACATTAATATTTCTTATTTTATTATTAATTATATAATTAAAATTATAGATACATGTATATTACATATACGCATCAGGAATACCAGCAATCTCGTCAATGAATTTGAAGAATCTAGAACATTTAGGAAGAGTAGGAGGAATCCTATTTATAGAATGAATTAAAATATAAAAAATCTAATGGGACCAACACAAAACCTCCCGTTATTTAATTTTTATTAATTTCAATACATACCTACCTACGTATTTACTAACGCTGCACACTGTTCCATTGCAGAAAACTATTGCTTTATTTACTATTTTCTTTTTAAAATGTCTCTATTATTAATTTGAAGTGATAAGTTTTCTGACAGTAACATTTACTGTCTAATAAAAAAAATTATTTTTAAATTTATCTGTAAAATATTCCTGTAGAAAATTCAATAATCTTTAATTTTCATAAGACATAAAATTCGAAAAAATGGCATTTAATGGTATTTTTTGAAGAAAAACCACTATGAGCTTCAGGTAAAGTGCCATTTCCGGTTATCCGATTTACACCAAAATCTAATGGCTTCTTTTCATATTAGAATAGGATAGAAATACAAGGTTTCAGAATTTTCTGAATGATAGTATTTGAGTTAGAGCGAAAATCCATACACATACATACACACATACACACATACACACATCATCGTGAAAATGTTAAAATTGGATTCTAGGGACCTTAAAACGTGGTAAAAATATATTAGTAAGAGATGTAATTAGAATTTTTGTTTGTACCAAAAATGTTAAATACAATATGCACATATATACACTAATTGTGCAAAGAAAATTGCGAGTTGTTAGTAATCCATTCCATAATTTTTTAACTTGAATGTTTTAATTCTTAAAAAGAAATTTTCAGATTCTCCTTACACTTAATTCCTGTAGCTATGGAATAACAAATAGCTTGATGGCATTTAATTTGCACACAATCATCTTTTATATTCACAAATGTAATCTACCATTAGATAATATTGTCCCGCGGAACATCTTGCAATAAGAATTTTCTTATGAACCATCATGGTCTTTTAACTCACTTGTTAATAATTTCACTGTTATATTTAACAACGATTGTTCACAATGGGCCGAATTCAGCACACTTCTTTAAGTTAGTGATCGTCTCTAGTAACCATGGAAACAGCTTGCATTTTTTTTTTTAAATATATCATTATATATGTCTCTCTTTATTTTGTTATTTTTAGATAAGCTTGTTTAGTTAAAGAAGAGTGCTGAATTCGACCCAATGTCATTAATTATGTATTAACTGAATACTATTTGAGTTATAAGATTGCTAAAAATCGTTGTTAACATGTTAGCTCTCAATTGTTACCTAAAGACTATGTTAACCATTATCTTAGTAAATTAGACCGTATATCTTTATTAAGCAATAAGGAATAATTCAGAAAATATTTATTTAACGAATCTATTTACATATTTGTGCTACGATCCAATTTCAATCGCAATGTCATTTAAAGTTACAACCAATTCCGAACTTAGACTAAAACTACTCTTACTGCAAAGGTAACTTCCTTCGTTTAGTTTTACGTTCAAATACCTAAAAGTATGAAATCTCCTGTTTGATTGCTAGTGATAGAAGACGCGCGATATGATTTGGTCCATTGCGCTTTACAGGCAAACTTGCAAACCGGGTTACGATCGTCGTTTTTTAAACTTTGTTTTTAAATTCGTTGCAGAGCAGTTTACAGCGTTTAGAGTCGAGCTGCCAGAGGTTACTCCAAATATTTATAATAAACGGATTTATGGTACAGCAAAAATGCATTGCATTCGCTGCGCTCACGACAATCAATTAGGATGTTTACAAGAAATTAAGTACTAATAAATGGGAAATGCAAACAAAGTTTCTATCGCGTATTTTAAGCAAATCGTATTTATTTTTTGTTGATTAGTAATACTATTTTATCTAATTCCATTTTAAAAGGTTGACTTTTATCTAAGCTTCTGACGTTATGAAATGTCACTTTTTCCATAATTGATACGAAATGAGTTTTGTAAAAATCTTTACATAACTCAGTTACGTAAAGCATATCACACAACTGACAACTGATAAAAAAAAGAAACAAGAATATATCAATAATGATCACTTTATGAATTATTGGCTTCACATCAGAAGGAAGATCTTTATCGGTTGCACAAGACTTTCAGAACTCATTTTCAATGATGATACGCATGCATTGACATAAGCTTTAAATTAAAAAATAAAATTAATTTATTTTCACGGCAACGCTTTGGTAAATTGATTTTGAAATACGTATATTGAGCTGTCGTAGAAAAATTAAGAATTTTGTGTATTTTTAAATTATTTCAGCGGAGTTAGATAAAATTTTGTACATAATATGTTGTGAAAACATGATATTGTTTGACTCACATAATTTGCAAAACATTTATCAAACAATATCATTCTTTTCATAACTGATTATAAAAATAACTATTACATTAGAAATCAGGTGATATGGTCGCGCCTGAGATACATTTGGAAATTATACTCTCTCTATTTCTTTCTCTCTCTCTCTCTCTCTCTCTCTCTCTCTGTGTGTGTGTGTATGTGTGTGTGTGTGTGTGTGTGGTGTGTGTGTGTGTTTGTGTGTTTTCTACAGTGATCTCTGTTAGGGAGATTCACTGCTTTTCTATAAAAGTTAGCTCCTTATTGTTCTGCAGCATCTGGAGATTCGCTTAAGCTGGGCCGCAATCTGTTTAATTACATGATTTCTTTCGAAATTTTAAATCATTTTTTACCAAAGTTCTGCTAACACTCATCTTCATAATTCTAAATTGACGAGTTAATTTACGCGATGAGGTTTTAACTTTCTCTTGAACACTTTGAATGAGTCTGCTGACAATATTTGGGGGCAAAAGATCGACTCGCCCCTTTTTGGTAAATTAACACACACTACACCTTCCTTATATTCTAGTGTAGTTCGGTAAATAGTCGTCTATCCAATATTTTGATCCTCGGAAACGTTAACAGTTTCACGTTTCGGCTATCTGTCCAACTAACCTATGTATCTATAAATATGTTTGCGTATTTCAAGTTTGTATAAAAAGAAAATCTAGTAATTTTAACATTGTATATTATAAAACAACAGTGGTGCACACAGGGGGGGTGCAAGGGTGTACGTAAACCCCTTTTAAAGTGGCGGCTCGTGGATCAGACAATTGGATAGGCGCAAAATAAAAAAAAAAAAAACAAAGATATATATTACAATAATGATTATTAAAACGATCCAATAACAGTGCAATATATAAAAGTCCAGATATTTTTTTTTTAAATCAAGTTTGCTGTGTTCTAATTATGTTCAAACTTGAATGTTGAATACTGGGCTGAATATTCAGTTAAGTTCGGTGTTCGGATGTTCAGCCAAAATTATATTCGGCGCATCACTATAAAATATCCTATAATTGTCAACTATTTTTATAAATAAACAATGTAAATGAAAGCCTAAACAGAGAAAATGGTACACTACACTCGTTAAAGAAATCTATTCAAGCACTCGGTCGTTCGCCCACTCGTGTCCAAATTTCTAACTCGTGCTAGAATAGTTTGCTTTCTGTAGTTGCGGTATTTAATATATGTAGTACTTATAAAAAAAATTTTTGTCTTTTTTATAGTGCAGCCCCCTATCCAAATTCCTGGGTGCGCCACTCTAAAATGACTATTACATATGTATTATGTCCAGTGATAACTAGATTAGACCGTATTTAGTAATAAAATTTAAAGCGTAAAATTTTTCTCAATACTTTTGTTACGTACGTTACTTCTTTAGGGCACTTTTTAAGCTCTTTCGAATAGCTATACTCATTTTTACCTACCGTCCGCTTTAAGTATCAAACGTATTGTCTGGTCAAAAAATTCGGTGGTGAGTTTTTCATGAATAGATACGTTTTATGGTTCCTGCAATAATACAATTCTAAAAATTATAATTCTTTCGTTTTCCACTTCGTTACATCCATATCAAGAGCAGTTAAATATAATTTTTTGACTTTTATGTAATTATCAATATGAAAGAATATCTTGTTGTCTAAGTTTGATTATAAATTTTCCTTCATATTCAATAGATAACGAGTTAAAGAATTATAGATTAAATTTAATACATCAGCCAGCTTTTCTATAATCATGGAAACAGCTGATATAATAAAATAATTCTAATGTAAGTGTCAAGTGCAAGTTACATAGTGTATGTTTGTGTTATAATTTTATTGGATTTATAGAATCTTTTCGAATGACCTTTCGGTAAGAAATTTGTAGAAGATAGTACATGTTCGTGTTACAATTTTACTGGATATATAGAATCTTTTCCAAAGAACTTTTGGAATGGAATTTGCTCAAAATACATAGAATTGACGGAAGGTAATGTTCTGACCACATCAGATTTTTTATCACAATTTAGTTGATGAAAGTTAATATAATAATTGACCTGTTGAGAACAGGAACTAAAAAATATAAATTTACAACTTTCGAAAATAAAATACGCACACCCTCAATTAGACACAAGCATTTAAGACCGTTTAATCTTATCATAAATTTAATTCCTCCGAAATTCTCTGTATCCTAAATCCTCGACTTCCTCGAACGTGTTTTGCGACCGGAGAATTTACTGCTCCTTGCAATGACCTTGAATCTCCAGAACATAAATTATAAGGTCCGGATTTGTGGAGACCTGAAACGCGGAGTTTCGGCGAAAATTACTGCATGTGACATGTAATAACTGTATAGTAATTATAATTCTTAAGCAGGTTTTTTTGTAGGAAAAAGAAAAAATGTATGCCGTAATTTGACAAGCAGAAAAGATTGGAGAATGTGTGATGGTAATTTTAAAGACATTATGCAAAATAGTAAATAAACAACTATTATACTTCTACCTGACCCCTTGCGATTTTTATAGATTTCAAGTTTTATCTTCCGTCGCCTTTTGGTTAGGAAGGTATTATCATTGGTCAAAAAACTCGGTGGAGAGTTTTTAATGAATAAGCACGTTTTATGGTCCCTAGAATACGATTTTACTAGTTTTACAAGTGCGTCTGTATCTCTCTCTCTCTCTCTCTGTGTGTGTGTGTGTGTGTGTGTGTGTGTGTGTGTGTGTGTGTGTGTGTGAGTGTGTGTGTGTGTGTGTGAGTGTGTGTGTGTATGACAAAAATTTCTCCGACGATAATTCCAATACTACAATTCTAAAAATTATAATTTTTTCGTACTCCTTTTCTTTACATCCATATAAAGAGCTGATTAGATTTTGGTTATAATTGGTCAGCCGGAAGTTCCCTTATTCGAGGTTCTTAACAGTCTTTTTTTAAAAAAAAACGCAGTTAAATATCATTTTTTGTGATTTATATAATTATATAAGAATATCTTATTGACTATACGAATTGATTATTCATTTTATTTCATATTCAATAGATACAATTAGAGAATTATAAAGATATTAATTTTCATAAGTCAGCTTGCTCTGCTATAATCATGGAAATAGCTGATATATTCAAATAATTCTAATTGACAGATGTCAGTGTTAAGTGAAATTTACATAGTGTATGTTCGTGTTATAATTTTATTGTATTTATAGAATATTTTCCAATGAACTTTCGGCATGTACTTTGCATAAAATATTATGTTCGTGTTACAGTTTTACTATATATAGAATCTTTTCCATTTTTTTTTTTTTTTCTTATTTTCTTATTAATTAAATATTATAATTATAGATACATAGGTATCAGAAATACCGTCAATCTCATCAATGAATTGGAAGAATCTTGAACATTAGAAGAATAAGAGGAACTTGTTAATAGAATGAGTTAAAAAAATATAAAGAAGATATGTGTTTTTGTGTGTACCAGAAATGTTAAATATGTACAATACTTATATAACCTAATACGGAAATTGCGAGAGGTCTTGTGCTGGCCACAACAGATTTTTATTTTACATTTTACTGATAAAAGCAAAGTATAAGAATAATTTTGTGAGCCACTGTCTATTTCCCATTGAGACTCAAAGGGTAATATATAGTTACATTCCAATTAAACTTCAGAAATTAAAACAAAAACTGTTTCTTTTCAACAGTAGTTATCTCTTAAAAATACTGCAATTTTCTTTATCTGTTGATAATTTTTTCTCGCGGTTGATGATTATTGGCTGTCAGACGGGCTCGTGAATTACCATAAACCAGGTGCGAACCACGTCGGTGGTCTCGTGGTACAAGAAGTGGGTTGTGAAATGTGAAACATTTTTAATATATGTAATTAAACATTCCTTGTTTAATTAAAAACCCTACTAACACCAGTAAATTAACTAGATTAAATAGTGGCGTTATACCCATAAACTTGCTAAACGTATAGTTGATGAAGTAGTTTGATACTTGTACAAGTATATTATACATGATCAAAGTAATACTGATCCACTACTTTTTTACGATTTTTGGCCATTTTTATCTCCCGCTACCCTTGATAAGGGTAATATAGGGATTGTGCTAAAAATCGCATGTCAAGATTTTGGTAAGGTATCTAGAATCCGATTTTAATATTTTCAAGATGATGTATGTGTGTGTGTGTGTGTGTGTGTGTGTGTGTGTGTGTGTGTGTGTGTGTGTGGATGTGTATGTGTTTGCATGTTTGTATGTGTGTGTATGGATTTTGTCAACACTCTAACTCAAATACTGTCATTCAGAAAATTCTGAAACCTTGTATTTCAACCCTATTCTATCTATAATATGGAAAGAAACCATTAGATATTGGTGTAAATCGTATAACTGGAAATGGAACTTTACGTAAAGCTCTAATGGTTTTTCGTCAAAAAATACCATTAAATGTCATTTTTTCTCATTTTATGTCATGAAAATTAAAGAGTACCTATTGCATTTTCTACAGGTATACATCAATACTTTTGCTATACAGGCCTGTTTAAAAAAGTTGAGTTTTATGAATAAAGAACCTACTAATCCTTCTGGTTGATAAATGTATTTAATTTATTATAGAACTACATTCAATATTGACATTACAATATAAATTACATATCTATCAAAAATCATAATTATTCAACTATTCTTTTTTTTTATTACAACTAGATTTCTTGGAGTTTTGTCAATCAATAATTATTATCAAGTATTCTTAACAAAAAAAAATGTAAAAAAAATTAACGGCATATGGTACTGACATAAATGAGTAAAAAAAACTCAATCAACATAGATCTGAACTTCAATTATTGTTCCCGAGATAAATGAAAAATCGAAGCATAATTGACAATGATAGTGATCGAACAAAATTTTGTCTATGTCAGTAAATAGACTATAAAAAACAATAAAATTTTATATGAAACATTTTTCTCAATTTCTAATAGTTACGAAGTTATGTGAAAATTAAATATTGGCCAAGGTACCCACAACATTAAACAAAAGCACATCTAAGATGACCTCTGAAAGGTAAATAAAAAGTCTTATTTAATTAAGGTCGTAACCCTTTTACTTTTCAAGATAGCAGAGGTAAACCCCATAAAAACTCATTTTTCACTGCCTCATCTCGGAAACTATTGAAGATCGGACTCATGTTGATTAAGCTTTTTTTACTCAATTTGGTCAGTACTATATGCCCTTATTTTTTTTTTACTTTTATGTTAAAACACCCTGTAAATTTGAAAAATAATCTTTTTTATAAATCCCGGAGCCTAAGTTAAACACAATTCCTTTGTTACACAGTTCATATATCATACGTATGTAACTGATAGATAAATGTCACTGTCAAAGAACGTATCATTTCAAATTGGTAATGGTGAAATTAAAGAATATATATATAATACATAAAACAATAGTTATATGCAAAGGAATTTATTATAGTTTGCAGCATTAGTAAATATGTAGGTATGCATTTAAATTAATAAAAATTAAATAGCGGGATATATTGTGCTGGCCACATCAGATTTTTATTTATTTTGCTCTAGAAATTGTATTCATTGAATAATTTTTTTGTAACTATGCTTATTTAATATTGTCTATAAAATCGAATGGTGAAGTTGCTAGACTCGTATCTCTGCCCACTTTTGGGTTATTATCCAAGTAGATATATAAGATTTTTGAATAGTTTATTATGCTTTAAATTTGTGTAAGCCCGGTTTATTATGAATAAGAGCCGGTCATAAACGTACAGTTAAAATTACTTCCAAAGTAAATTTAATTACATTTCTGAACAAATTTTAATCAGTTTCCAATGTTTCCATCCACATTAAGTCTTCATATTGATATTATCAATGGTCGATAAAATATTTCCTTCAAGAGATCATCAATTATTTTTAATTAACAATTGAATATACCACAATGACTTGATCATTCCTTACAAAAGAAACAATTGCGATCTGAATCAAGTTGGCATACTCCGCATGTACGGGATGTTTGGATAATTACGCCTGCAATTGTTATTTTTCTCTTGACAGCATTTAACCCGATAATTGTTTACACGGACATCTTGGATTCTCCATCAAAATTTTTGTTTTTCATAATAGTTTCTTTTTAAGAAGATTTATATGCAGTTACTGGTTATACTAATTGGTTGTAAGGAATTTAATTTAGATAATATAGCGTGGCATTAATTATTATTTCAATACTGATATAATGAATCAAATAAAATAAAAAGAAAAGATATTTGGAATATTTTAGTAGGCAACTACTGTATATTATCAGTTAATTAAAATTTTATCTAAATTCTTTGTATTGAGTTATTAATAATAAATGTGGTTATACGCCAAAAAAACTGAGAAGATATTCCCTTCATTGAAAGTTAATTAAATAAATAGCTACCTCGTTCCCTCATAAATTGAAGCGGCAAAAGAAAGTTCCAAAGTCCCGTAAATTTCTTCCAAATGACAATTAATTAATCAGTAGCGTAGAGAAGGGGTTGGCACCAGGGTGAATGGTGCCTATTTGTGCAGAAATTTTTGTCTTTTTCTCCGTTTAATATCTCAAGTTTTATTTGATGTACGGTTATGATCGCAAAAGAGGGTAATACGTCAAGATTTATTTTAAAAGTGCCCCGGTTCACGAACGCTAATGGTTAACACGTAGGCGAAAATCTTAGAAGTAGGGGATAAATTTTGTTTTATGGGGTGAAGTTCTGTTTATTGTAAATTCTAACTGAGAAGATGATCTACAATGAAATTAAAAATGCTGTCCAAAATTTTTGTAAATATCAGTGTAATGGGTGATCTAATTTGAGTTTCCTATGTTTGCAGCACTGTATATCAAACAGTTATCAATAAGCACATGTTTTCAAAGTGTCAAATATTAGTTTATAACTACACATTTCCGAAATGGATCATGCACAGCGAAAAATTTACACAGATTACGCTTTAGAGCACCAGAAAGTTAATGTTTTTTTAGAAAAATTTTCTTCTCTGATGAGACACATTTTCTCCTATCTGGATATGTTAATAAGCAAAATTGCAGCATATGGGATAATGAAAATCCAAATACGATTCACGAGGCACTATTACATGCCCAAAAATCTGTTGTGGCCAACACAAGACCTCTCGCCATTTCTATATTAGGCTATAAAGTATTGTATTGCACTTCGCTATCGAACCGTCGTTTTATAACAAAAAATTACGGAACTTTTCCCAAATATTGATTTTTATTATATTTAACATGTCTTCTGCACACATATAATTCTAATTATATCTATTTTTCATTGTATGAGGAAGTTCCTATTTGTCAGAGATTCTTCCAATTCATTAACCCGATTGGCGGTATTTCTGATGGATATATGCATTTTACCTATAATTTCAAATATTTTATTAATAAAATAATAAGGAAGATTAAATATACTTCCCAGAAAAAACTATTAGAATGTCACTAAAACTGTTGATTTTTGACACTGACATATGTCATTTACATACTATGTGATAAACATTTGAATTTGTCAAGTCGTTTCCTTAGTACCTTATCCTCTGCGATTAGAATATTCTATATATTATAGTGTCTTTATCTCTAAATCTATACAAGAATTTTAAGTGTATTAGATGGAGAATTTTGTTCTTCAATATTTGTAATAACAAAAATTTCCAAAAAATTATATTTAGAAGATTTTTTTTAAGAAACTACTACTTCCAGTTGTCCAATTGTTACCAAAACCTTTTCAGCTCTTCCCAGGAATATCAGATTGATGAAACTGCAGTTAAATATTTTTTAAGTTTTATAGTTTTTGAGAAATCGTCCCTCCAACATCCAGACACACACATACACACACACATACACACATACATACATCCACACACACACACACACACACACACATTATTTTAAAAATGTTATAATCGGATTCTAGGAACCTTAAATCGTGCTTATTCAATAAAATCTGGATATGCGAATTTTAGAGGTAAAAAATTACTGTTTGATGCGCAACGTTGTCGGGCGGGCGTCATTCGACTTTTTTGAAAACAATGATGGTCGAACTGTATCAGTCGATGGTGAGCACTATAGGCGCATGATAACCGATTATTTTTGGCACAAAATCGAAGGTATTGATGTGGTTCCAACAAGACGGCGCAACTTGTCACACATCGGGTGCAACGTTGGATGTTTTGCGTGATAAGTTCCCTGGTCGCATTATTTCACGTTTTGGTAACGTGCACTGGCCGCTAAGATCATGCAACTTAACTCCGTTGGATTTTTGGGGTTATGCTAAGAGTCGTGTCTATGCTAACAAACCTAAAACGTTGGAACACCTAAAAAGCAACATCCGGCAAGTTATAGCCCAGATAACACCAGAAATGTACGAATAAGTCTTGGAAAATTACCTCGAAAGGATCGGCTGCTGCAGAAGTTTCAGAGGCGGCCATTTAATACAAAATAATACAAAACATTTTCGACTAATAAAAATATCCGAAAATTTCCATAAATATATGTGGTTTTTTCTTAAAGTTCGGAAACCATAATGGGCTACTTGCGTACCTTTTTACTTCCTTGTACGAAGTAAAGGAAGTATTGTAATCGCAAAAAATTTCGGTTTCCAGATTTCAACGGAAATATCCATTATGAGCATCCCTGAATCCATTTTGACTAATTTCGTCGTGACGTCTGTACGTATGTACGTATCTCGCATAACTGAAAAACGGGAAGTCGTAGAAAGTTAAAATTTTGTATTTAGAAGTGTTATAACATCTAGTTGTGCACCTCCCTTTTTGGTCATCACATAACTTTCGGAAATGGTACTTTACTTGAAGCCTATAATAGATTTCAATGAAAAAGTATATTAAAATATAAACCAAAACTTTTCAAATGTGGTATATAAGACTTTTATATCAATGGGAATAACATAATAGATTTTAGTTAAAATGGTCTATCCGGAAGTGGTACTTTACTTGAAGCCTATAATATATTTTAATGAAAAACTATATTAAAATATAATCCAAAACTTTTCAAATTTGGTATATAAGACTTTTATATCAATGGGAATAACATAATAGATTTTACTTAAAATGGTCTATCCGGAAGTGGTACTTTACTTGAAGCCTATAATAGATTTTAATGAAAAAGTATATTAAAATATAATCCAAAACTTTTCAAATTTGGTATATAATACTTTCATATCAATGGGAATAAAATAATCTAACCGGAAGTGATACTTTACCTGAAGCTGTTATCAGTTTTTCTTGAAAAAATGGTGTTATTTTGATTTTAGTGATAAATGCTTCAAATAAAAGTTTTAGAGAATTAAATTCTGCGTCGAAAACATCAAGTATGATTAAATTAGCTCTTTGTATTCTGTAATTAAGTTTGCTATGGATGGAACAAAAAATTACAGAAAAATAAAAATAAATTATGTCACATACGTGCAATTTTATGATTGAGTCTGTTATAATACATATTTTATTATTAACAAAATATGTATAGTGTAACAGGCGTACAAGGAAGTCATGTGGTGTCCACATCAGATATTTTTATTTAATATTTTTGAAAAGCAGGTAAAAACTTGCTACCCATATTTTTTTTTGACAAAATTTTTGTTAATTAGCCAGAAAAAAAATAATGAAATTTGATTATTTGAATTCACGCCATGTATGACGTAGAATTACGCCGCACCAATGAATGGTCGTAAAGCCATTGCGTTTTTTTGTACAGGTAATGTAGATCTCCTGTTTGACGTTTCAACAATAGTTTGGAGGTTAGTATTTTAATTTATCTTTTTGGTATCGATATTTTAAATTACATGTAACTACCTATGTGTTTATTTGTGAAGTAAATAATATATTTGAGAGACCAGAGAAAGAGAAAAATGAACTAATATCAAATTCAAATTAAAACTTTCTCGCATGCCATCTATACGTTACATTTTTAAATATGGTTCTCCAGTTAAATATAATGACGTCACAGAAAATTTTCTTTCTTAATTTAGTAAAAAACAAATAATTTTTTTAAAATAAAATTTATATTTTTATATATGTTTTCACCATAACATTACATTTATAGTGATAGAACTCGGATTTTCAGTACCACGCAAGTAGCCCATTGGATCACTCTTTACATATTGAAATTATTAGGTATACCCAAATTTTTGAGTGATATATGATGCGACGTAAAATTCACTATTTTAAATTAAAGTACCGTTGTAGGAAACATACATTTGAAATTCAAATAGGCCAAATTTCTAGCAAACGTATGAGATGTTAGTTTCTTATTTCCATTTTTGGTAAAAATGTTACATATACTCGCGGACGAATCTCGAAACTATGCAAAATGAAAGTTGTTTAAGATAAGAATCTACAAACCATTCTACATTTTTACTACATTTTTCACAAATAAAAACTGTTTTTACATATTTATAAATAATACAATATTTTTGCTGTTTTTTATTGCTGTGCCGTAAACCGCGGGTCTAGAACAAGGTTGAAACTACAAATTTTTGGAAAATGAGATTTTTGCAAACTACGTCATATCGGCTATATTCCATTTCTCACATTAGATTTTAAATATTGCAGCCATTTTTCGAGATAGTACAAAAACAAAGTTCTATCTTCAAAAAATTTAATCAAACGTGACTAAGTTCTTTCTGCACCATAGTACAGATAGAAGTACTTTAAAAACGTATTCCTGAGCCAAAGAAACTAAAAGTGGATTCAGAAATTATCGTCGAGAAGCGGAATGCATTGGAAACAATGATAGATGCAATATGTGAGTAAAATCAAATGCCTATAGTATAAAACAATATTAAAATTAAATTAGTTTTTTTTTGCAATGAGAAATGTATTATCCTTTAATTTATTATTATTATTATTTGCAGCGCCTAAATTTATTATTTTCATGTTTTATTAATAAAAATAAATATAAAATTTCTATGACGTATTGAATTATTTTTTAAATATGCGTAGATAGAACTTTGATCCCATGAAAGGTGTAAAAAAATTGAGGTACATAGTTCTAACTGCCTAGCATAAACTGATTCTTATCCATTTTGAATTTCACCAAACAAAGCAATGTCCAGCTAGGAATTACTTACGTAGGCATCAGATTATTAGTTCTTTTGTGATATATTTGCACATTGGAAATAAATGAATAATTTTTATAATTTATAACATTTGTCAGCATTGACATTGGAAATTATGTACAGATTAATATTACGTTGAGGTATACAAAATTATTAAATTTTTAATGAAATATATTTTACTATAAATATATTTTAAAATTTGTATTACAAAAATGGAAAATATAAATGAAACAAAGATGAAAATGAACAAAACGAAGAAATATAAAAGGCAAAATATAGAATAAATAATACAAAAACAGAAGCGAATCCTCTGATTTCAATATTCAACAAACTTGTACAATTTTCATTTTAAAGTGTCAGCTGTCAAACGTTAGGAAATGCTTAGCGATTTGGGCATGGGAAAACAGATTCCTAGCTAAGTACCTTAATTTCTGAATCGAGATAGGCAATGCTTAGCCGTTTGTGAAAATGAAATTTTGCTAGGTAATGCCTATGTGGTTCACATCGGGTACATAGGCATTACTTAAATTTTAGGAATCGGTGATGAAATCGTCCATAAGCATACCATTGTAATTTTTCTTCCATATTCTTATAATAAAATTAAATTCATTATTAGAGTTAAAAAAAGTAATTCCTCTTCAAAGTTTTTGTTTTTCTCACAACCGAATTCACCATCCCTGAATCAAATTTGATTCTCTGATCAACAAAATTTGACACTGTTGCTTTGTTAAAACTGTTGATTTCCAAGGTAAACCAGAACTTGAATTAGAGATCATTGTTGATCAGAGAATCAAGACTTGATTAACGGTTGGTGTATTTGGTGGTTAATATTATTTTTTAAAGAAGATTTGTAGGCAGTTACTAGTTATACTAATACTAACATATGCTTATAATACTATCAAATTATTTATTAGAGTTTACAAAAATGGTAAGTAATTCGATAACAATAATGTGTTTAATAACATTGAGCTAAAATTTTAAATCAGTTTCATCGCTATTTTACTTTCTTGCAGTTTCAATCTTGTTATTCAAGAAATATTTTCGTTTCTCATATAAAATACATAAAAACCAATATAATATTTAAAATAAAAAGGACTTGTCATGTAAAATATTTTTTTCTTTTTGTCAACGTTTCGGAATACACTTATTCCTTCATAAGGTCTACTGCAATATAATTATAAAATATAATAATCAATTTCATATATGATAATTATAATACTTACAAAAAATTATAACAGGAAACGGAAAAATAAGGTAATATTCATAAAAGAAAGGGAAATAGAAATATTTTTAAAATGTTTGTAAATGACTTTAAATTATGAATTATGTATCGATGGCAGTTGTCCTGATGGACGAATAAGTGACAAAAAGAAATAAATATTTTGCATGACTGAAGTCCTTTTTATTTTAAATATTATATAGTATCTACAGTCGTAGTCGTTTATAAAAATCTTATTATATAAAAACCAATTACCAATCACCACAATAAATCGCTGCTACCACCAAACCACTACAATTTAAAAAACACTTAATCATTTTCCACTAATAATTATCCGAACACCCCTTATCCCTTAAACATAGACATACGCTACGTTGACGATTTTCGCGAGATGTGGCAGTCGTCACCGTCGGCAAACCACTGGCAGTAACCGCGAGCGAGTTGTCCGCGAGGCGAGAGATCATTCGCGACTCCAAGTCCGTAGCCAAAGCTAAAGCACGAAGCACGTGCCACGTGCTACACAATGTGGTAGTGGTAGTAGATAGTAATGTGCGCATGTGTTCTGATATCAGAGGGTGAAGAAGGAGTTAAGGGAGGTGTTGTTACAAACAGCAGGAAGATAGTTCAGGAATAGATTACATTTCAAAAAATATAATTTTCAGATCCAATTTGCATAACAGAACATTGCGAAATAATCGCGAACTAAATGTATCCGGGCATCGCACTTCCTTGTTTCAACGATCATTCACTTATAATTGTGACTCTTTTTATAAAAAAAATCGCAGATAACCTCAAAATCATGACAGTACAAACATTTTCTGTTGAACTGAAAAAACATTTGTTAGCTACACAATAACTACTTTTTCATGTTGAAATTGTCATCTCTAAAGATGTTAAGCGTGGTATCGCATAATATCCATATTTTAGTGAATAAGCACGTTTTAAAGTCACTAGAATCTGATTTTAACATTTTTACAATGATGTCTGTGTGTGTATATGTGTGTCTGTGCAGAGATGTGTGTGTGTGTGTGTGTGTGTGTGTGTGTGTGTGTGTCTGGATGTTAGAGGAACGATTTTTCAAATTCTATATGACTAAAGATCAAATTAACTACATATTCCTTAATCTGAGATTAATGGGAAGAGCTGAAATTGTTGTGCTAAAAATTGGACAACCGGAGGTAATAGTTACTTTAAAAAAATCTTCCATATATTATTTTTTTGGAAATTTATATTATTAAAATATTAAACAATATAAAAATCTCTATCCGATACATTGAATATTTTTATTATTTCTTCTATTTTAGATAAAGAGAATTATAAATATATAAAATAATCCGTTGTAATGAATCTCATAGTCCAAATAAATCCAAGGAAACCAATTGAAAAATTAAAATGTTTGTAATTGACAGAAAAATTTCAGATACTTTACTGAAGGCTTTTTCTGGGAAGTACATTTAATATTTTTTATTTTATTATTAACTAAATATTTCAAATTATAGATACATACAATACATATGCGCATCAGAAATACCGCTAATCTCGTCAATGAATTTGTAGAATCTCGAACATTTAGATGAGTAGGCGAAACTTATTTATAGAATGAATTAAAAAATATAGAAATATAGAAATATATATTTTGTGTGTATCATCACGGCATATTACCCATTACTGGGTGTCTACAACACATGTAGACATCGGTAATGATGACGATATATTTTTACCGTGTGGGCACTTACCAGGCTTCACCTCACGAGCACTCATAGCTGGTGTGGAGAGTGCACCACAGGGATCGCTTTTGTGTGATTAAAAGTCTGCACTGGCCGGGATCGAACCAGGGTCACCAGACTGGCAACCAGACACTATACGCACATGGCCACGCGACCCCATGTTGAATACAATATGTACTTATATAACCTAATATGAAAATGGCGAGAGAACTTGTGCTGGCCGCAGCAAATTTTTTGTTAGGATGTTCATAAGCTCTGCTGGTTGTTCTATAACTGCATGTTGGACTCGAATTTCGTTCCTTTTAACGCAGATTTAAATTTTGGGATTATGAGAAAATCCCATGGTTATTTTGCTTCGTCATAAACATCTTGACAAGCAGGACGTTTTTTTTTGCGAGTTGTCTTTATGGTGAATCAATGAGTAGTTTTTTCAAATTTCACCCCTTTTTCTTCTCACCCGTGCATGAAAGATTATCAAAACCTCCTTGTAGTATACCTAGTTAACGAACTGCTTCTCAGACACCCACATAAACAATCACTCGGACTTCGAAAAAAAAAACTTCCTCGGCAACCTCCCTTAAAATGATTCGGAGATTAACACAATGGCTGGTAGCACAAGCCTTGTTTTAACTAAAACATTGTTTTAACAAATGTCAAATTTCAATACTTAATAATAAAAATAAATAATATTAATTTTATCAAAATATGATTTTAGAGCAGAACATGGTTTATATTCACACAAATATTTTAAAAAAAATCGTTCTTTAAACATAAGGATAAAATTAGATATTGAAATTTTAATTTGACATTTCTTAAAACAGTGTTTTAGTTAAAACAAGGCTTGTGCTACCAGTCAATGTCTTCAATTTTTGCTACATTTTCATTGTCAAACCATCTATTATATAAGTTTTATCATCTCAAAATCGACTTCATTACCCGATATAAATTTTTGTTCATATTCTTCGCATTACAAAAATGATTAATTGTCCTAGTTTTAGTACCGTGATTGTGGGTTAAGTAAATAAAAAGAATGTTAATTAGTCGGACAAGTGGCTGTCAGACTTTTACTGAAATAGAATTTAAAATAAAAGAGTTGATAAGTAAGCTGGATGGAGAGTTATGGAAGCTGGTGCCATTAGTAGACAATGAGGAACGATGGAAGGGGAAAAGTGATAATTTTTTCCGCCATCAGTGAAGTATTCATCAGACGAGCGAATGATACTCCATCATGCACCATTAGCTTACAAACGACCACGGATACCAAGCAGATACAGAATTATATTTCATCTCATCATACTCTTACAACATTTAGATAAAAAAAATCTGTTGTGGCCAGGACTATACCTCTCGCCAGTACTTCTGATGATGCCGCAACTGGCGAAATTGTACAATAAAGTAAAATATACTTTTCTTGTGAAACCAAACCAAGTTTTATTAATTTAAATACATACCTACATATTTATTGATGCTGGAAACTATATTATGTTCCGTTTTATTCGTATAACTAATGTTTTATTTTCTATTACAATTTTCTTTCTAAAATGTTAATTGAAATGATAGGTTTTTCGACAGTGAAATTTATCTGTCAGTTACATACTCGTACAATTGAAATCTGAACTGTGTAACTAAGGAATTATGTTTATCTTTAAAACATAGTCTCCAGGATTTATAATAGTTATTTATGTATTAAGAGCATAAGGAGGCATAAAAGCAAGTTACGCTCGTGGTACATACAAAACTTTATGCACGGACGAAAATTTTCAAATTATGAATGTTAGAAAAATTGTGTCGAAAAGAATTTGTCCCCGTACATCCAGTATCTAATGTTGCTATGAAAGCGGAGAACAACAGTTTATTGTTTGTTTATTAGTTATGTCATTTGAATTTTATTTTGTGTATCTCCGTGCTTTCCATATAAATATCACAAAATAAATTTTCATTTTTCATTAAAGAATATAAAAATTTTCGATTTGTAATAAAAACTTTTCATGTTGCCTGTTTAAATTGTTTATATTGTAGGTTATAATTTGGTTTGACGTTTCATTATAGCCCAGCGGGCTATAATGATGCCCGCGGGCTATAAAAAGACGTTTATGTCAAAGAAATTCGTGTATAATTGTCACATTATGATACGTCCGTGCATAAAATATATTATTTTATATATTTATCTATAAATTATATAGGAAAACTATGAATACATACCTGTAGAAAATTTAAAATAAATAAATATATCATCACGGCATATTTGCCATTTCTGAGTGTGCCACAATCTGCTTTATCGCAGATATCGGTAATGATGATGACATATTTGTACTGTGCGGGCGCTTACCAGGCGTCACCTCACGGACACTCATTGCTGGCGTGGCGAATGCATCACAGGGGTCACCTTTGTGCCATTTAAAATTAGAAATATTTGGCGTCGGTCGGGATCGAACCCGGACCAGACACTAATTCATCGTAGATTTTTAAAATTTCTTTCATTTAAATTAGATAAGGTATATCCTGAAAGAGGTTTAGACCAGGTATCCCTATTTCAACGTCACTCCATGCAGTCTCTGGCCGACAGAAGAGAACTTTCGTGCGTAAGATTTCTTTGTGGCTTGCTCTCCAACAAAGTGGATGCCCCATTCCTTCTCTCTCGTGTGCCATTTCACGTACCCAGGCTGGAGTCCAGGCATTCGAAGATGTTCCATCTACCTACACCACGCACGGATATTTTAAAATATTCTCCAGTATTTGTTTGTTGTAACATTGCTAATCTTTTATGTTTAGATATTTTCAATTAAACATTATTTTCTTTGTTATTGTTTCAACTCATTATTTGAAATAACTTAATATTCTATGTAATTTTGTTCTGTAAATGGTATTACTGTTGGGCAATAAATGTATATATTATTATTATTATTATTATTACTACTAATAATATAATATACTTATAATAATATAAATCGCGAAAAAATTACATTTAAAGGTATTTTTCGAAGAAAAACTATTTTAAGCTTCAAGTAAAGTGCCATTTCCGGTTTCCTGATTTACACCAAAATCTAACGGTTCCTTTTCGTATTAGAATAAAGTAGAAATACAAGGTTTCAGAATTTGTATAATAGTATTTATCTCTACTTGCGATTTTTAGCACGATCCCGTAGTTAAACATGTCGTAAGTCTTATAGTATTTGAGAAACCACGGCTACAACATACACACACACACACACACACACACACACACACAAACATAAGGACATCATCGTACAAATGTTATAATCTGATTCTAGGGACCATAAAACGTGCTTATTCACTAAAAACTGGATATGCGATTTTTAGCATGATTTCACTACCTCTTTAACAAGAGGTAAAAAAAAATGTAGGACATACGTTATTATTACATAATTATTTATCATTTTCTTGTCTCCGGAATGCTGAAAAATAACCTATATTACCACGTAAATTTGAACAACAATGATGATTATTATTACGGCGTACATTTTTCAACCTGACATAAAAATCTTACAAAAAATTCGTCGTCTCATAAATTTGTCAAGGCATTCGTTCCACACACTCGTTTATGTCCCGCGGGCAATTCCCCTTTCCCCGCCGCTGTACTCCTCTTTGATCAAAGCGTAGTCGGTGCGAAATCACATTTTCCTAATTTATTTTACATAATTGCGAGACATGCGCGTTGGGCGTAATTATTATAATAATCGCAGTGTCAATCAATCCGAAGCCAACCCTGTCGGATGGATTTTTGTGGAGTAATTTGAATAAATGGCCCGCGAGTTAATATGGTAATGGCATGGGACGTATTAAGGAAATTGTTATTATTATGCAGCATGTTTCGGACGCTTGATTACTATGATTCTGACAGATTTTAATGAATTAAGTGAGATGTTAGTATAGTCTAGGCATTATTATTACCATGCCATAAATTTTAATAGATGTAAATTACACAGTAGATGATTTATTCATTTTGTTAACAGATTCCATTATGACAAACACAAATCTGTGGCTTAATATGAGAACAACCAATGTCTACATATCGTAAATTTGAGAACAAGTGATTTAATATTAACAAGAAACTTTCAGGGTTAATGTAATATAGAGAATATAATTAATTAGTCACCTGACCTGAGTATTGTATTGCACTTCGCTTTCGAACCGTCGTTTTATAACAAAATATTATAGAACATTACCCAAATATTGTTTTTTATTATATTTAACATGTCTTCTGCACACATATAATTCTAATTATATCTATTTTTCATTGTATGAGGAAGTTTCTAAATGTCAGAGATTGTTCCAATTCATTAACCAGATTGGCGGTATTTCTGATGGATACATGCATTTTACCACAATTTTACCTATAATTTCAAATATTTAATTAATAAAACAATAAGAAAAATTAAATATACTTCCCAGTAAAAGCAATCAAAATGTCACTAAAACTGTTGATTTTTGACCCTGACATGTGTCATTTACAAATTATGTTATAAACATTGGAATTTGTCAACTGGTTTCCTTAGTACCGTAGTCTCTGTGATTAGTTCACACTATAAATTATAGTGTCTTTATCTCTAAATCTATACAAGATATAATAAACATTTTAAGTGTATTAGATGGAGAATTTTATGTTCTTCAATATTTAATAAAAAAAAACTTCCCAAAAAATTATATTTAGAAGAATTTTTCTAAGAAACTACTACTTCCGGTTGTTCAATTGTTACCAAATCCTTTTCAGCTCTTCCCATGAATGTCAGATTGAGGAAACTGCAGTTAAATATTTTTTAAGTCTTATAGTTTTTGAGGAATCGTGACTACAACATCCAGACATACATACATACGTACATACACACACACACACATACACACATCCACACACACACACACACACACACACACACACACACACACAAACAGACAGACATCATTTTAAAAATGTTATAATCGGATTCTAGGGACCGTAAATCGTGCTTATTCAATAAAATCTGGATATGCGAATTTTAGCATGAATCCAATACCTCTCTTAGCGAGAGGTAAAAATCATTATATTCACTCATTAAGTATAAGCTTGTGATAAGATTAATAATCGAAGATATTGCTCGTGAAACCGAAGCAGCATATCTAACTCGTCTTTCGGACTCGTGAAATCTGCAATTCGATACCACTCGAAAATATCATTGATGATAATCATACCACTTGTTACGTATGAAAATATTTTAAAATTATGCAAAGAAATTTGCGAGTTATAATAAATATCTAATTATAATTAGACAAAATTTCAATTCTTTTTTTTCTGTGTACTACGTATTACAGCTGTTATTTTTAAGTAACCATTATAAATGAATATACGAAACACTGTATATTCGAATATACCTACCTTCGTATATTCACTTATGGGTACGTTTGGTTATTTTGTTCTATGTACTCAAATGTATCAGTGTTATTTTGAATTCTATTTACATATCTTATAGAGTACGATCTTTTTTCAAACACAGTACTTACTTAATTTGGCTTTGAGGAGAAAAATCATGCTTTTCATGCTTTAAATAGACATATTAAATTACAGCTCCGAATGTACCGGAACGAATAATTAAACGCACCTATTGTTTAACAACAATGCTGTATTGCAATAAAAATTTGACAAGTAAGCATTTTGTTATTTAATCACAAGTCCAGAAATTGCGTAGTTGCTACTGGGATTTTATTTAAAAATACAAGCATTTCAATATAATATAAAATAAAATTACGATATTACATAGCAATAATAAATAAATAAAAGATAGGTTATGTGACGTACAGTTTGACGTGAAATTGAAGCGGTTTACTTTTTAATTTATTTTTATGCATGATATAGTACACAACTAAATAATAAAAAATTCTCGACATATTCAACGAGTTGCCTTTTGGAAATACGTGGTGTTTTCGGACAACACGTTTCGTATTTATCGAGAATTTTCAATCGGCTTGTTGTATAATATATGAAAATACTAAAGTTGAATGAAGGAATTGACTTATGCATGGTTTAATCCTTTTATAGAGGGTTGAATAGCTTAGCGATCAGGATTCATAAATTATTCGAACTTGAAGGCAATTCAAAGCTAAGAAATGAGCCATATAAAAAAAATTCATACTGAATATTGTAAACCGAAAATATTAAGAAATAAGACACAGTAAATACAAAATTTTGGTATATTTACCGCGAAAAAATATTTACATATTACAAAAGAATAACACATTTTTTTTTTAAAAAAAAAAACGGATTTAGTACTGAGTACATTGGAGTTAGATTTAGAAAAAATATTTATGTATAACAAAAATAAAAAATATTTTAATAAAATAGAGATTTCATTATCAGTCCGATTCACAAAAAAGTTTAAGCTAATCCTCATTTTTGGATAAGTGAATTCTATTCTATTCCGGTATTTAAAATTTAATTTTATGATATTATCAATAAAGTTAGATACTAGGAATAGATTAGACTATATTTTAAGATATAAACTGTCAAAATTAGAGTAGAATTCGCTAATCCAAAAATGAGGATTAGCTTAAACTTTTTTGTGAATCGGGCTGTATATGTTTATATTTAGTGTTTACGTTTGAATATATTATATTCCCTATAACATTTAAATCATTTTTCAATGTTAGAAGAAGTATATTTAAACGCATTATTATTGGAATATTATAATCCAGACTTAAAATAACATAATTAGAAAATATCTTGAACGCAAATTTCGGGTATGGTCCATGACAGGAAAAACTACATGTGTTAATGAATCTTTACAGCAAGACACAAAAAAATTATTTGGTAGTTTCTATAATGAATTTCTTAGATCGCTTCATACAACTATACTAACTCTTATTCTATCTGTAAACTAAACAACTTTACCCAAATTATATCTAGAAGGCTTGATGATAAATTTATTATCCTTTCTTAGTAGCTTCTTGTTGAACTCACTGACCTACACAAGACGCCATAACTCATCCTATGTAGTTTCACACACCCCTCGTCTTGTAACAAGAACTAGAAGTGCTTACGAAAGCTCTATTCTTAAGCTCTGTGTCATATTTTCACTCCGTGGCTTCCATGTTCCACTGTGGAAAGTTTCAAAGATGATTCAGCGTTAAAAAACGCCAGATAAGTTCTGAAACAATATGCTAACAGGGTAGTGGAGAGTTTGGATTTATTGAAAATTTTGTAAGATAAATTGCGTGAAAATCAGATTGCCGTGACTGTTATTTTACGAGAAAGCTTCAAAATGTTCTCCCAATTGATTAATACAAATATATTGTAAAAAAATCTGTTTCGCTAGTTATAGTATGCGCACGTGAAGTTGAGACTGATGACAGATGTCAAAATTGCGTCAATGGGCTACTTGCGTACCTTTTTTTTATTTAATATTTTTGAAGAGTAGGTAAAAACTTGCTACCCATATTTTTTCGTTTTGACAAAATTTTTATTAATTAGCCAGAAAAAAAATAATGAAATTTGATTATTTGAATTCCCGCCATAATATGGCGGGAATTACGCCGCACCAATGAATGGTCGTAAAGCCATAGCGTTTGTTTGTACGGGTTATGTAGATCTTCTGTTTGACGTTTCAACAATAGTTTGGAGGTTAGTATTTTAGTTTGTCTTTTTGCTATCGATATTTTAAATTACATGTAACTACCTATGTGTTTATTTGTGAAGTAATTACTATATTTGAGAGCCCAGAGAGAGAGAGAGAATAATGAACTAAAGTCAAATTCAAATTAAAAGTTTATCGCACGCCATGCCATCTATACCTTACATTTTTAAACATGGTTTCCAGGATGGTTTCCTTCTCCTGTTCTATATAATGACGCCACAGAAAATGTTCTTTCTTAATTTACTAAAAAACAAATAATATTTTAAAATTAAATTTATATTTTTATATATGTTTTCAACATAACATCACGTATATAGTGATAGAAATCGGATTTTCAGTACCACGCAAGTAGCCCATTAACAAACCAGAAACTATTGACTGCAGGAAGCACGTGCTACTTATTGTTTTGTACTGTACAAATACAATAAGTAGCTCGTGTTTATGACATTCAAAATCTTCTGGTTTGTCAATAGACGCAATTTTGACATCTGTCATTAGTCTCAACTTCACGTGCGCATACTATAACTAACCGTTAATGATCATTAATTTTTGTAGTATGTCTCGGGTATTAGGCTATATGAGTATACATTGTATTTAACATTTCTGGTACACACACAAAAATTCTAATTACATACATCTATTATTAATATATTTTTTAATTAATTCTATAAATAAGTTTCCTCCTACTCTTCTAAATATTCGACATTTTTTAAATTTATTGACGAGATTGGCGGTATTTCTGATGCGTACACGTAATATAATAATAATTAATAATAATAATAATAAATAATAATAATAATAATAATAATAATAATAGTAATCAGCTTACCAGGCCCATTGCTACTTGTAATATTCTTCTGCTGTATTCTGTCCTGCGCTTTTTCTTTTCAGTTTTTTATACCTAACACTTGTAAGTCTTTTTGCACTGATATGTAATATCTATCTATAATTTTAAATATTTAATTAATAATAAAATAAGAAATATTAAATGTGCTTCCCAGAAAAAGCCGTCAGTAGTATATTTGGATTTTTGACACTCATATTTTCTGTCAATTACAAACATTTTAATTTTTTAACTGGTTTCCATGTAGTTATTTGGGTTGTGAGATTCATTTCAACGGATTATTTTACATATTTATAATGCTCTATCTCTAAATCTATAAAAGATATGTAAATTCCAAATCATCACGCCTATGTTAACATATGAAGCTCACCAAACTACATGATTTTGGAATTATCTGTCATTTTTTATGAATTATTCGTTCACAGCATTGTGTTTGCTCTATATAGTAATTAATAACATGTAATTTAATTATTCTTTTCAGGTACCTATTTATTTATTATTTCATCATTATTTATTTTTATGCTTATTGTAATTCTTTTCAGAATAATAAAATCAGTTTATACATAAAAACCAACTTAGAGATATAGTAAAAATGTTCAGTGTGTCGGATAGATAATTTTATATTCTTTAATATTTGTAATAATATAAATTTTCAAAAAATTATATTTAAAAGATTTTTTTAAGAAACTACTATTTCCGGTTTTCCAATTGTTACCAAATCCTTTTCAGCTCTTCCCATTAATGTCAGATTAAGGAATACAGTAAAATTGGTCTTTAGTCTTATAGAATTTGAGAAACCGTCCCTCCAGCACACACACACACACACACACACACACACACACACACATTTAAATAATTAAATTGTTCACGGTTCTGAATGTAATAATAAAAAGAAAATAATTGAATACATGTATTGTTAAAATGGATAAGAAAATAGCTCTTGTTTGTTTCATGTAGTCATTTATTTGTCCGAAATAACTCATAAAGACTTCACGAAGTGCGAACTGCTATATTTTCTTCGAAACAATCTATACTAACCCTTCACATGGATCAAGGTTGGAAATTTTTGATCGGATCGCTCAGTCTGACTGATCGGAGTGAGTTTACGAACGTGTCAGATTAACCCGATTGACTTTACGAACGCTTCAGATTGCATCGGATCAATCTGATCGACTTTCTTTTATAGTTCTCGAGATCCCCATGTTAGATAGGCAAGTTATCCTGGATATCCTGTATATTTTCCACTGAGAATCTTCAACACTTCTTGTTTCATGTATAATTTATTTTTGGAAAAATACTACCTTTTTTTAGTTTATGTTCTGTATTTATTAATATAAACCCAACGTTTCGGCACCATAAACTGGTGCCTTCTTCAGGGGATACATTGACATTAATTTTTTAATAAACATAATTAACAAGTAACCAAGGTAACAAGAAATATTCATAAATGTTACCTTTTTTATGTATACAATTTTCTAGACAATGTATGCATGCCCGGCAATAACATGGACGGCGAACATGCATCTTCTCAGGAAAAAATCTCCTTTTGCCAGAGGAAAAACCGTCCCAAAAACTGGCAGAGAAGTGATCTGTATAACTCAGAGACGCTTTATCGGTAGCGAAATACCGCAGCCGTACTCTTTATAAACAGATGTTAGAAAAAGTTTATAAAAAATTGTATAAATATTACAAATTACAACATATTTAATATTGGAAGCCATGCGCGACTAAGTTCTAATTCGTCACAATGATTGAGATTGATATTTCTTGTTTTATAAATCTCAATGGCTTCTCTACTTAATCTGTTGTTAAGTCGAGAAGGTCTTGCATTAATTTTCGTATCTTCAAACTTTATTTGGTGGAATTCTTCCAAGGCATGTTCTGCAACGGACGATTTCTCAGGCTGGTTCAATCTGATCGATCGATGATGTTCGTTCAATCTTGTAGAGACAGTTCTACCAGTCTGTCCGATGTAAGCGTCTCTGAGTTATACAGATCACTTCTCTGCCAGTTTTTGGGACGGTTTTTCCTCTGGCAAAAGGAGATTTTTTCCTGAGAAGATGCATGTTCGCCGTCCATGTTATTGCCGGCCATGCATACATTGTCTAGAAAATTGTATACATAAAAAAGGTAACATTCATGAATATTTCTTGTTACCTTGGTTACTTGTTATTTATGTTTATTAAAAAATTAATGTCAATGTATCCCCTGAAGAAGGCACCAGTTTATGGTGCCGAAACGTTGGGTTTATATTAATAAATACAGAACATAAACTAAAAAAAAGGTAGTATTTTTCCAATTAATAATATGAGTTCTGAAAGATATTTTAATAATTTCTTTTTGCTTATTATTATTATTTATTATTATTATTATTATTATTATTAATTTTATATTTTTATTTTCTTTTCAGGTAAATTTACTTTTCCTCTCTCCCTATTTTGTCTACACCTTCCGAACGTTTTGTAAGTAACACCTTGTTTATACACCATTCTCTAGTTTACGATACAATATAAAATAAGAATGGAAAGTAACCTAGTACAAATCTTTGAAACTTGTCGGCACAGTATCATTAGACAGCGTCGTGCTCGTGTATGTCTTAGAGTTGCAGGCAGCTCGGCAGTTCAATTCGTTGACGTTTATTCGCTGTACGCCGCCAATTTATAGCCAATTTGTAATTTTATATGAGCGCGAGCGACAGTCGGCGCCCGTCTTTGTTTTATTTCTTTCAAATGTCACCGGGTTTTGAACCTATGACAGATAACTCACAAGGGAACACAGACACCGGAAAGGATAGTCATCGTTCAATTAATTTCAATGCACTGAAATTTTTCTTTCGACATGAGACCATCCAGTTCACGAATTAAATCATGGAGGAACACCTTACTCAGTTTGAGTTTGAATGAAATGAATTACATCTCGCAAATTTCTTTGCATACCTAATTCTAAAATATTTTCTAAAAAATATATATAATTGTTGGTATACTGGGTGTCTATTTGGAATCCGTTATACGAGCCCTGCGCGAAAATAATTGGCCTACATCTTTTTTCTTTACTTACAGGAAAACTATACATTTATTAATAATAATAACGCGTCTTATTTATATAGGGCAATTCTGAAAAAATCTGTAAGTCTTACAGATCTGTAAATCTTTAACAAAATGACAAAACGTATCTAATTTTGTTGATTAATATAAAATTATACATAAGAGTGGCAGCTTTCGTTGCTATTTTGTTCATTATTTACAAATTTACAGATCTGTAAAACTTACGGATTCGTCCAGAATAGGAGCGTTAAGCAATAAATTAATTTTCGTAACACAAAATTATGCGGGTATCCCAATCTGCTTGGTCTATACGCAGATATCGGTAATAAATAACTAAATAAATAAATAAATATATCATCACGGCATATTACCCATTTCTGAATGTGCCACAATCTGCTTTATCGCAGATGTCGGTAATGATGATGACATATTTGTACCGTGCGGGCGCTTACCAGATGTCACCTCACGGGCACTCATTGCTGGCGCGGAGAGTGCACCACAGGGATCACTTTTGTGCCATTTAAAATTCGAAATGATGATGACATATTCATAAATACAGTATGGGCGTTTACCAGGCATCACCTAACGAGCACTCATTGCTGATGTGGGGAGTACATCATAGGGGTCACTTATTTACAACTTAAAATTGGAAATAAGTTTTAGCGTTGATCGGAATTAAACCCAGGTCCTTAGATTCGCGACCAGACAGGCACACGGCCATGAGACCTTATTACATTTAGTAATTTTATACGAAAAAATATAATAAATAGAATAAAAAAATATTAAAATTAAAATTGCAGGGCTCGTAGAAGGAATACAATATTATTTTTTTCATTTTGCTGTAGTTTCTGACCTACTACTTTTAGAGAAAAGTTGTAAATAAAAAAGTTTTTCAGAATTAAAAACTACACAATTAATAACAATTTCTTTTTATTTTACGAAAAAACGGAAACTAAAATTCGCAAGTTACAGCATATTTCTATATGAGTGCCATTGAATTACGGATGTTATGTTTTTATTTGACATTAAACTTTTAACATATTATTATTATAATAAATAATTTTGAATGTTATAATAATATACCATTCTTGAATAATTTTATACTTTCTTTTGTGTTTCATTACACTTTTAATAATAATTACATAGGTACATAAAATTATTTATTACAAGAGTAGAATTATAAGATCTGACAAAATAGATATTTACACACCAAGTGAGCTAAGGTAATGTTTATTTTGAGTGAATAAACATTCTTAGCTCACGTGGTTTGTACAATATTTTATTCAATTTTGACGAAATACTAATAAAAACCATTATAATATTTAATTTTGACAAAACAAAAAAACTAATCAGATAGTAGACTGTGCATGACAATCGTCGATGATAAACGTCAAATTATATATTTAAAAACTTTATTGTCTGCCATTTGTGCCGTGAAAAATATTGAAAATGGCTGATAATGTCTGATAAATACTATGGTGTTAATTTCGTGCCTGATGTTATTTTAAATGCATTATTTGTTGCAGAGTGAATTAAAAAAATGTGAGAGTGATTTAATAGTTATTTACGATATAAGTGGGGTATAGACATTATTAACGTACGTATTGTGAATTACCCTACGAGCCCGTAGGGCGAGTTAGGTTAATCACATAGTGCGTTAATAATGTAGTACCCCACGAATATCGTACAAAGTTTTATATATCACCGTTAAAATTATTTCAAAATAGCATCATTTTGATAAAAAAATAAATTAATCAAGATGACGATAGGATCTATTTTGTTTGAAAATCACAGAAAAGCGTTAGTAGTCTATGATCGTGTCTCAGTTACCGAATAACAACAAACTGTTATTCTAAATAAATTTTTCTGATGTCAAACCGTTTTGTTGTAATTTTCTTCGAAAATGAGTTTGCCAGGCTGTTCTTCTGAAGAAAAAACGTCCGATGTGCCCGTAAGTATTGAGGAAGAAGCAAATAATGTAATATCCGGACTTGTCCCATCAAAATCTGGAGCCAAATATGAATTGGCATTTAAAAATATGAGCAGTGGTGCATTTTGAAAAACATAGAGAACATTACCAGCGAAAAGGCATTACTAGTATATTTTAAAGAACTAAGTAACAGCCAGAAGCCCTCATCCCTTTGGTGTTACTACTCGATGCTGAAGACGGAAATATCGATCAAGAAGCGCATTGATATAAAAAAATATGTCAATCTCACAGCTTTGCTGAAAAATATAGCAAAAGGTTATAAACCTAAAAAGTCTAAAGTTCTAAACAGAGAAGATACTGTTAGATTCCTGCAGACAGCAGGGAACGAGAAATATTTATGCATGAAGGTTAGTCATATACAAGGAAATATGTATTTTATTGGTTGTAACGTATAATAATTTTCAGGTTGTTTTGATTTTTGGTTTGGCGGGTGGATGCAGAAGAGAGGAGCTTACATTTCTGAGGAGAAGAAACGTCATAGATGAAGGATCATGTTTTAGAGTCGTAATTCCGGATACCAAAACTAATACAAATAGAGAATTTTTTATAACGGTTGGAAATATTGATGGTATTAATCTAGTTCAGACTGTCAGAAATTACGTGAAACTTCGTCCTAAAATTTGCTCCAATGATCGTTTTTTTCTGGCATACAGAAATGGTCGATGCACGAATCAACCTATTGGGATAAATACAATAGGAAGCATGCCGAAAATAATTGCAGAGTTTTTGGGGTTGCCTGATGCAAAGGAATTTACTGGTCATTGTTTCCGGCGCATCTCCACTACAATGTTGGCAAATGCAGGAGCAGATCTCCGCGACATAAAAAGGCACGGTGGATGGCGTTCTGATTCCGTTGCGGAAGCCTATATACATACTTCCGCTGAGAATAAGAAGAAAATCGCTGTCCAAATTTTGGGGAAGAATGGAGCAGTTTCATCCGAAAAATCTGATGCCACCGTCTCGGTTACTAATTCTAGTTGTACAAGCACACAAGTAAAAACGGCCAGTGTTAACGAAGGTGTTAATTTATATAACTATTCAAATTGTGTTATTAATATTTATAAACAATGAATAATTATCTTTTCTTGGATTTGTGAGTTGTCAATTTCATTACCGCACTAGTGTGGTAATAATTTCATTAAAGCACTCATTGGGCTAACAAGTCCATTACATAACTAAAATGAGTGGGATATGGTATAACTTATCCCACGGTGATATATAAAAATATTTAATTCGCTTGTGAAAAAAGAGTTACTTCTAATTGTTGCTATGGAGTTAATAACGACAGTTTAAAACGTCAAAATTGAATAAAAAAAATTAAACATCAGGAATTCAATGGCACTCTAAAATTTGCAGAAAATTGAGAATTTTAATTTGTGTTTTTTATCATAAAATAAAAAGTAATTGTGGTTAATTTTATTCTCATATTGTGTAGTTTTTAATTTTGAACTTTTTTATTTACAACTTTTTTCTATAAATAGGGAGACATAGCTTAACCACAGATTCCTGAAGCTAAAATAAGACGATTTAACTGAACTTGCTTCTACCGGAAAGTGTACCATTTAGCCAGTATTCTGCTTTAAAGTTCTTCGGAAAAAAAATTGCTTATAATAACAGAACGCTTTATTCGATTTGAATGAAATTTGTTTTAACAGTTCATATGGTTATAAATCATTTTTCGAAGAACTTTGAAGCAGTATACTGGCTAAATGGTACACTTTCCAGTAGAAGCAAGTTTAGTTAAATCGTCTTATTTTAGCCTCAGGAATCTATTATTAAGCCATGTCCCCCTATTTGAGAGACACCCTGTATAAAGAATTTCAAGTAGACACCCTTTCGTTCCTCTATTTCCAATAAAAGTTCATTTCCTAACATAAAATATATAAGACGTACGTACCATTTACCAGCGGGAGAAATGCAGTTGTGAGATTAGCAACTCGACGTAACGACTAGTTAAATTTTGGCAACTTGATGTAATAGCAAATTGGAATTTTGAACTTAGAAACTGACATTCAATTAAAATGGTTGTTACGTAACAACTCTGCTAAGAGAATTAATCCGACAATCTTATTATTATTCCATTCATTTACTAAATAATTATCTGAAGATCTTTCCGTTTGTTAGCGTGCAAGTAATCAGAGACTTGTTGAACACGAATATTTCCTTGCCTGGTAATGTTTCTCGACGACTATGAGGCACATTTATTCGGCTGTATCTGACTGTACGATACGAGTTATTGTGGTATTTTTTACACTTTAACAACTCAGGCGAAGTGGATAGTTTATGGGATATTTTGGAAGCGATGTGGTACTGATACGAGCTTGTTTTACAGTAAGGTGATTAAAAGAGAAATAAAAATATTTTACCATCTTGCTTTCAGCCTTCGATGATGTAATTTGCAGTATCGTCAGTTTTATTAGCCTCGTTTGCTTCTGATATTGAACAGGATAATTTTACCACATATTTATAAGCCTTTATAACAACTCATCATTTTAATTTCTTTTTGCCTCTCGTTACGAGAAGTATTGGATTCATGCAAAATATCGCATATCCAGATATTAGGGAATAAGCACGTTTTAAGGTCACTAGATCCAATTTTAACATTTTTACAATGATGTCTGTGTGTGTATGTGGATGTGTGTATGTATTTTGGAGAGACGGTTTCTCAAATTCTAAAGACCAATTTCATTGCGTATTCCTTAATATGACATTAATGCGAAGAGCTGAAAAGGTTTTGGTAACAATTGGACAACTGGAGGTAGCAGTTCCTTAAAAAAATCTTCCAAATATTATTTTTTTGAAATTCATGTTATTATAAATATTATAGAATATGAAATTCTCTATCAGATACATTTAACATTCTATAATATCTTCTATATTTGTATAGGTTTATAGATAGAGAATTATAAATATATAAAATAATCCGTTGTAATGAATCTCACAGCCCAAACAACTCCATGAAAACCAATTGAAAAATGTTCATAATGACAGAATATGTCAGTCAAAAATTCAGATACATTACTTAAGACTTTTTCTGGGAAGAACATTTCATATTTCTTATTTTACTATTAATTAAATATTTCAAATTATAGATATATTACATATACCCATCAGAAATACCGCCAATTTAGTCAATTTGAAGAATCTCAAGTATTTAGAAGAGTTAAGAGGAAACTTATTTATAGAATTAATGAATAAATATAAAAATATATATATAATAATAGATGTAATTAGAATTTTTTGTGTGTATCAGAAATGTTAAATACAATTATGTTCTTATATAGCCTAATTTGAAAATGACGAGAGAGGTCTTTTTTTTATTGTCGCAAAGACATCACTTTTGTCCTTTTGTCACGCTCTGTATAGGGTCAATCGGAGTAATTTTAAAACACTTGAAAATGGAGGTAAAAGTGAGACATATTTATTATTCTGTTGATTATTTTAAATTTAGAGCGCTCATGTGACAAAACGGATATTTCAATGTAAAATAATGTTAAGTTAGTAAAATTTCACCTGATTGTGAGGTCGAAATTACCCCAGAAAAAATCTCTATACCTTTGACAGAAATTCTAACGTTAAAAATTTTAGTTTGACTTTCAAAAATTTCGTTGGTAACAGCAAACAATGAACCAGTAATACAAAGTATCAAATATAGTATTAACCAACATTTTATTGCGGTTTCAACCCATATAATATTTCGAAGATACTTTTATGAATTAATAAATATATTTAAAAAAATATAAATGAGGTAAGAATGAGACATAGGTTGGGGAAAATATGAGACATAAGACAAAGAAGGGTCGGTCAAGGAAACTGTAAAGAAAATCAGTGAAGGAATAAGTTTACGGGCTGCTTCTAAACAATTTAATATATACAAGTCGTACTTGTCAAGATATATATTAAAGGGCCGTCTTAAGAAAAAATGCACTAAGACTACATTAAGTGAGGAACAAGAAACTACATTGGCAAATAATTTAAAAACAATGGCCACGTGGGGATATTCATTATCAAATCAGAAGTTTGTAACGTAGTACAAGAATATGTGGCACAGAATGAAATAAAAACTCCTTTCAAGAACAATCGTCCTGGCAAAACAGATGACCTGATAAAATATACATTCGAAGAGAAAATTAATGTAGACGAATTATAAATTTTCATTTAGGCTCATGTTAAAGCGTATTGATGAACACCATGGATGAGATTCAGTGGGTTGTATTAGCGTGTTTTAAGCTAAAACAGTCCTTTGTCAAAAATATTTTGGCAACTTTGTAATACCTGTCAGAAAAAAGTGAGAGACCAAAGGATCAAATAAAGAAAAAAATATTATTAACAGAAGTAAGAAAAAAAGGACAAATGTCAAAACTGATCAAAACGGGGGTTGAGATATTTTAAAATTCGTTAACATTCAGGTATGAAATATTTGACACATAAAATTTTACATATTTCTAACTATATTTTGCAATAATGAGTTTCCTTTTACACCTTCCGTTTACAATAATATTTCCTCATTTAACTAAAGGATATCTGTATTACTTTTCCCTGTGGTAAAATTTCTAAATCACAATTGAATCTCATTGATACATGTGGAAAATATTACAATGTTGCAATATCCTTAATACAAGACTTAATACAGACCTTAATACAACCCACTGAATTCCACCCCATGGCTTGTAGTATGATCATAGTTTTAATTAAAACGCTGTTTTAAGAAATGTCAAATTTCATTATTTAATAACAATAATAAATAATAAAAAATTTATCAAAATATGATTTTAAAACAGAACATAATTTGTATTCAAACAAATATTTTTAAAAAAATCGTTCTTTAAACATAAGGGCGAAATTAAATATTGAAATTTAATTTTGACATTTCTTAAAACAGCGTTTTAGTTAAAACCGTGAACATACTACGAGCCCATAAGTTTAGTTTTGATCTGAGATCTCATTTCTAAAAAAAAAAATCAAAACTGCGAAGTGATTGATTTCCAGCTTGTTGAATATATTACGAAGCAACGTAGACATGCACATATTTCTTGTTTTTATTTTGTGGCGTTGCCGAGGTTCTTCAACTGTTTGTCATAGCCGTGTTGATTTTTCCGCAGTGAGTCGTGAAATCGGTCGTGAAGGCGTTCCGACGCCTAGGTTAGGTACGAGATATTGCTATACGCACATATAGAATCTCTCAATCTATGCATTATACATGCGTCTGTCTAGGATTTATCTAACGAATTGCGATGGAAAACGAAAAGATATTTCGCAGAAAACCGATAAAATTGGAGATTTAATAGGAAAGAAATATTTAATGTGATCTGTAATATTTACAGATTTTTTGAAACTTTGTTTTTTGCAATTTCAAATGTTTTAAACTTGTGCGTACTTTGAAAGCTAGGTTATACACTTGTATCATAATATACTATTAATTGAAGAACCAGAATAGGTTAGATAAGTTTTTTTTTGAATATAATAAATGGCCGGGTTACACTGTGACGCTATATTGTGACCTAATCAAATCTTAACTGTATCAAACTTTTAGTTATTGTGTGTTTATACTGTAATTTTTTCAAAGTCAAGGTTTATTTGGTTATAATTTGGTACGACATCGCCATTTTTAAAACTCGAACTGTTATATTACTATAGCTTATTTAAAAATACGAAATAATTACAAAAATCATTCACACAAAGTACTTTTATGTAAAATATCTTACTTTAACTACGTTGTTACCTACAGGCAATTCACATAACCTATCTCCTCAACAAACAAGCATTGAAAACACGAAGTACACGCATACGTAACTTGGTCTTCATACGTTTACAAGAAAAAACTGTATTTTAGTCACGTTAACTAATTTGGTTAGGTACTAGCATCGAAACGCACCAGACTATGCTGGTATGTCAGTGTTTACAAAAAGCGTTCTAAACTAAATAGTAGTAATATAGTCTTAATTTAGTGTATGGTCAGCTTAGCAAAATATCGGTGTAAACCGACCCAATGCTAGTTGTATAAATGTATCTGGCCCGGTTTACACCGGTACCTTGCTGACCAAACATTAAATTATGACTATATTACTACCTACTATTTAGTTTAGTACGCTTCGTGTAAACACTGCCACAGCAGTCAGTATAGTTCGGTGCGTTTAGAAGCTAGTACCTAATCAAAGTAGTTAACCTGGACTGTAAGAAAGTTTTCCCTTGTAAACGTATAAAAATCAAGTTACGCATGCGCGTTCTCCGTATTTTCAAAAACAGGTTGTTGAAGAGATAGGTTATGTGAAAAAACGTAGTTAGAGTAAAATATTATACATAAAAGTAATTTGTATGATTGATTTTTGTAATTATTTCATATTTTTTAATAATTTTGTTGTTTCAGTACCTCATAGTAACACACAGGATTAGTTAAAAGTATGGAGACGGCGGTTTATTGTCGTTAATATTCATTTTAGGAAATTATGTTCAATACAAAAGTTTTTTAAGAAATTTTGATCTACATTTGAGAATACTTGATTGTTTTTTCAATTGTTTTTGAGTTACGCTTGTGGGAACTTATTAATTTTACTTTACCATTCGATAGAGCGTTTTTCCTCTTTACAACAGTATGTTTGCTTTTTTGTTTTTCAATTTATTTTAATAACATTTTTACAAGGAAAAACACCGGTTCAAGTATTTACGAATAGTAGGTACATCTAAGATAGACAAAAGCGAAGCGATAAACAAACTCGAGCGACGTAATTTACTTAGTTATTAATTTGTTTTTAATGATAAGATTGTGACCGACAACTTTATTGGAAATAATTTTGTCTATCTCAGATGTACCTACTATTCGTAAATACTTGAACCGGTGTTTTTCCTTGTAAAAATGTTATTAAAATAAATTGAAAAATAAAAAACAAACATACTGTTGTAAAGGGAAAAAACACTCTATCGAATGGAAGAGTAAAATTAATAGGTTCCCATTTAAAAAAATTACGCGGACAAGCGTAACTTAAAAACAATTGAAGAAAAAAAAATTCAAGTATTCTCAAATGTAGATCAAAATATCTTAAAAAACTTTTGTATTGAACATAATTTCCTAAAATGAATATTAACGACAATAAATCGCTGTCTCCATACTTTTAACTAACCCTGTATATTTCAATAATTGCCTGTGTACCGCCTTCTAGAGGTGGGGAAAAGAAAACATAAAGTTTTATAAAATCACTTTATTCGTGGGACGTTTCGGAAGCATTGCAATGCTTCCATCATCAGCCATAGCTTGGTACAATATTATTAAGATTATTAGGGGTGGGATCCGAAGACTAGGCTATGTTAGCGTAGCGAAAAATACCCCTCACGTTTCACTTTCCTTTCCCTATTAACTTCCACGGTTGTTAGGCAAACAAAGTGTTATTTGTCGCTACGCTATCGTAGCGTAGTCTTAAGCCTCATTCACAGCTCCGAAATTAAAAATAAAATTATACATAAAAATAAAAATATCGATATAAACAATAGATTCTTATGAAAGTGTTCACAGCTCTCGAAAATAAAATTAAACATAAGACATATACACAAGGATTTGCAAATGTTAAATATTTTAAACAAAAATAAGGATTTCAATTTAAATAAAATTTTAAAAAGGTGTCTAAGACAATGGTTCGCAAATATGGTTGCATACAGTGCTTTAAAAAGTGTGAAGTTGTTATTATTGCTTGTTAATTATGAACGTATTAAATGACACTTGATGTTAAATTACGTTTTATTTTCGAAGCTGTGAATACCAACCATAAAGTCTTATTTATAATTTTATTTATATTTCTTATTTTCGTAGCTGTGAATGAGCCTTTAGGATCCCACCCCAGAACAAAGTTCTTTAAATTTTCTGATAATCCTAATTATTGAAAAATATTTTTTAATAAGTTATGTTAATTTAACTGTTCAAGTTTTAATAATGACGATACGTCTTACCAAATAATACTTGCCATTGAAGAAGAAATTACGGTGTAACCATGCATTAACTAAAAGTTTGGTATTGTTAACATTTGGTTAAGTTACAATATAGTGTCAATGTGTAAACCAGGCTAGTGTTTGCGATAAATAACTTGTGTCTAAATGTTGAGAAAATGGCGAATTCATGTTGATTTTCCGCACAAGTTACCAATGTCATCGGATGACAAATTACCGCAAAACTAATTATACACACTGTATAATTACTATACATACCTGCGCTTCAGGTACGAAAAAACTAATTTCTCTCAATTAATTCTTATGACTCGGAGTTTTAAATCATCTGCAGATGAACCGCACACCTCATGGACGCTGAGCCTTAAGAATATTGTTGTCTTTTTATGACAAGAAATATTTATAACTTTGCATTTTAAAATATCGAAAATATTGAAAAAAAAACGTTATATATGGACATTTTTCAATGATTACGAAAAGGAATGATCGTGCTCTATGTGCACTTATTGTAGAAGCATAAAAAACAAAATATGATCTTTACAAGGTAAATAGTAATAACTTTTATCATTCAAATACAAAGTAAGTCCCGGGACTCAATTGTTTGTTCAAAAAATATAGGGCTTGCTTTTTGAAGTGAAAACTTTTTTAGGCGCACCTTGTATACTTTTTCTTGGGCAGTGAGCAATGCTGATCCGTCACGTTCGAGTAAATTCGGGGAGAGTCGACCGTGACGTAACGTCAATTCGGGTCATAGCCTACGTTGAGTTATTAAGACCGGGAAGCATCACAATATATGTCAAAAAGAAACTCCAGTACCAACTCGCCGTTTTGGCATGTGTTATTCCTGCTGTCACTGCTGTCATTTCCAATATCAGTGTTTAAAGCAGATTGACACATCCAGATTAGCACGCCCAGCAATTAATAATGTGCTTTGATATATTTATTTATATATAAGTAAATAAAATATTACATTTGTATTTGTTGCAGATTTAATTTGTTTATAATTTTGAAATACTAAAATAGTTATTTACTTATCACGGCAAGGATGTTCATCTTCTCATGACGAATATGGAGATAATCATAATGGCCGGTAGCACAAGCGTGGTTCTAACACCGGTATGAACTAGAACCGTGTCAATGACTTGGCACATACTTCAGGGTTGTTAACAAAATAAGAGTTGCCAATATACTGAATTAAATCGAAAATGTATCGACAGCCATATTCAATAAATTTGACCTCATTATTTAAAACTGTTTTTCCTAGAAACAAGTTAAAAACAAATCATATTAAATAATTTTAAATAGTGTTGGCAGATTTATTGAATATGGCTGTCAGTAAATTTTCAACTTGATCAATATATTGGCAACACTTGTTTTCTTAACAAGTCTGAAGTATGTGTCAAATCATTGACATGGTTCTAGTTAACACCGGTGTTAGAACCACGCTTGTGCTACCAGCCAATGAGTCATGAAAAGGAACTTCAATGACGAAATAAGTATTTTTTTTTTTCTGAAATCGTATCAGAATTCAATATTACTGAATGGTACATGTACCCTATTTTTATTTAACAAATACATCACATTGAAACTCTATCATCATCATTTATTTTAATTTTGTAGTTGTATTTCATATTAAAACGTAAAATGTATTTGTGAAAATAAATATGGCAACGATACATTTTACATTTTACTTTATTCAAATTCCCTGCCGATTTTGCGGCAGAGAAGTAGTAGATTACATTGGTAAGGGAGGTATAGGGATCGTGCTAAAAATCACATATCGAGATTTTAGTAAATGCCCACGTTTTAAGGTCCCTAGAATCCAATTTTAATATTTTCAAAATGATGACTGTATGTGTGTGTGTGTGTGTGTGTGTGTGTGCGTGTGTATGAATTTTGTCTTCGCTCTAACTCAAATACTGTCATTCTGAAACCATGTATTTCTACCCTATTCTAATACGAAAAGAAACCATTAGATTTTGGTGTAAATAGGATAAACGGAAATGGCACTTTACTTGAAGCTCATAATGGTTTTTCTTATAAAAATACCATTAAATACCATTTTTTCGCATTTTATGTCATTATGAAAATTAAAGATTATTGAATTTTGTACAGATTAACATTACATTAATACTTTTTCTATATATTTTACAGATAAATTTAAAAATCATTTTTCTTTTTTTAATCCCGAAGCTTAAGATAAACACAATTCCTTTGTTACACAGTTTATTTTTCAAATGAATGTAACTGACAGGTAAACGTCATTGTCATAAAATTAATCACTTCAAATTAATAATAGTGACATATTAAATAATAAAGAAAAACGTAAATAAAGCAATAGTAATATATGCAATGGAACATAATATGGTTTGAAGCATTACTAAATACGTAGGTATGTAATTATATTAATAAAAATTAAATAGGGGGAGGTTTTGTGTTGGCCACATCAGATTTTTTTTTTTGGATTTGTGGCTAGATTTGAATTGTTTTTCAGCTTTCTCCCAAGAAAATTAAAATTCTTTCTTGAATATTTTTTTAGAATATGATTAGAATGCTCACAGGATTTTGACATCTTATAAAAAAATAATATTAATGTAAGCCCAGCACACTTAAACATTTAAGTTATTTCATACATCTCAGGCTAGTGTCTTTAATGATCTGTCTGTCAATCACATATGCGTATTTAACAGGAAAATCTGGGATAGAAACTCGGCGATCTTCTATAATAAGTGCCCGTAGAGCACGATATGATCATCCTTGTCATCGCAAAACGTTCAGTTTTAACTTTTGTCTCAATATTTCTGGTATTTCTTTAAGTATACTTGATTTTTTTGCAATTTATTGCCTGTAGGTATGCAGTAGGTACTTTATTTTATATTGCAAGGAAATAAAAAATAAATAAATAAATAAATAAATAAATAAATAAATAAATAAACAATTGATCGCTCTGGAAACATTCATGTAGGAACTGGACAGTAACTTCCTGATCCCTTATAAACAATTTTCCGAACTAGCTCAGTAAAGAAATTTCCGGTCTAAAAAGTGACCAGAAACAGCTCATTTTCTGAACGATCGCGAAAAAATACTATTTAATTTCTCAAAACATAGTTTTTAAAACCTCTTGGATATAGCAGAATTCTTCGGTTATTTATTATTACGGATACAAATTTTTAAAATTCCTATTCATTTCAAAAATAAATAATAAGGCAGTGATGAGTGAATCCCCACATTTTTCTGTGACATTGACACTGAGCTAATATTTGTCTTTTCTCTGACATGTTGATTGTCTGTCTGCCGGCAATATTTTTGTTGGTGCGCGTCCACTGATGTTTAATTTGGCCGGTGTATTTTTTCGTTTGTCCGAATGTTTGTCGGCGCGGTTAATTGAGACATCAATAAGGAGCGTGCGTGCGGGATTCGCTCCATGAATCTTCCTCCGATCTGGAGCTGTATGGAGACTATGGAAGCAATTATATGCAAGCCGGGAGGCACATTACCAAACCGTAATTAGATACAGGACAGATAATAAGATGGATGGGTTTTCCAAATCCAATAAATCTAGAACAACTTCAAAATTATTATTATTATTTTAAATTTGAAATTACATCATTGGTCATTCATATTAAAACTAGACTTTAAAACAGGATGATACGGACTATTAAACTTTAAAAAAGTTTTTTGTGTTAAATTGTTTATTATCGATACGTACATTTTACAATTACTGCCCGCAAAAGTTACTTTTTTCTTGTTTTATTTATCAGGGCCACTATTGGTATTTTTCTAAATACTAATGGCATCCTAAAGAACACTCTATATAAATATATATATATATGGGGTCCCGTGGCCGCGTGCCTGAGTGTCTGGTCGCGAACCTGGGGGAACCGGGTACGATCCCGACCGGCGCCAAATATTTCCAATTTTAAATGGCACAAAAGGTGACGCCTGGTAAGCACCCACACGGTAAAATATATCGTCATCATTACCGATGTCTACATGTGTTGTAGATACTGGCACACCCAGAAATGGGTAATATGCCGTGATGATATATTTATTTATTTATTTATATATATACCGTGAGTATTTTTAACGTGAAACATTGGCTTTGGCATATCCATGGTTACGACTCGACATTTGATTGACAGCAATATATTTGCCTGTCCCATTTAAAATTAAAACAATTTTCTTTTAAAACTTTTATTTCTAAAAATTCACTCAGTTGTTCATATACTCTTAAAATTGTCTTCACAATCAAATAATATTACTGCCAAATTTATATCTCTACCCATTTTTGAATTATTGCCCCAAAAGTCAATATACCCCATATTGTAATAAAAACCTGAAAATTTTAAATGCATCTAGATACTTCTTCATGCGCTGATTCCAAATTTTGAAACCGCAGGTCGATATCTCGTTTGGTTCTCGAGATATTTAGATTCAAAGTTTTGCTCAAAACTGCCCATTTTTTGGTAATAACCCAAAAATGGGTAGAGATATGAATTTGGCGATGTCATCGTTTGATTCTACGGGCAAAATTACATAAGTATACCAATTTTCATAATTTTTGAACACCGCTTTACAATCTCTAAAGCAAAATAACTAAAAATAGCCAAAAATCGCAAAAATCATATTTTCAGATTTTGGCCATTTACAGAGGGTTTCAAACTTTTAATCATAAAAAATGAACCGGTAGGTCAAAAATTATGAAAATTGGTATACTTATGTATTTTTGTCCGTAGAATCGAATGGTGGTATCGAAAAATGTATATACCGACCAATTTTTGGGTTATTGCCCAAAAATGGGCAGTTTTGAGCAAGAATTTTAACTCTAAATATCTCGAGAAAGAAAAGAGATATCGACCTGCGGAAACGCTCTATTTGAGTTATAATTATTGAAAATGAAGATTGTTCACAGGAAGAAAAAGATACAAATAACTGAGTAGTATTGTTTTGATGTAAAATATATAATTTATAATTTCTGACAGGTAAAACGTCATTGTTTGTAATTTTTCGTAATACCATACTGTTATTATGACATAACAGGGCTAAAAACAAAAATGAAAAGATAGAATAGCTATTTATGTATAAAGGGCGAAATGATATAGATTTTGGCCCGCGGTGCAAGATTGACAACGCACCTAGGGCCAAAATATATTTCAAATCAAATTCAGATCATAGTAGTCTATTTGACATATGTACGTTGTCACCGATAACAATAAAAACAAGCAAGTTAATGATAGATGTAATTATTTTAACTGGGCACGAAAAGCTCTAGGGCGAAAATTACTACTTTTTCGCCCTCGGTCGAAAAAGAGTGTCATTTCGCCCTTAAAATAATGCTATTTGTCCGACTTTTACGCCCGGATGTGCAAAAATAATTTTTTATAACAGTTGCCTACAATTAAGGATCAGGTGTTCCTAGAAAATAACAGCATATTGATGGATTGTTGTCTAGGAAAATTTATAAATTAACCGAAAAAGTTGTTCAGTATAACAGATATAGAAGAATTTTATTATTCCTAAATGTTTAAATTTTATTACGAAAATTCTTGAACGCCACACGGCCGATATGCAAATAACGAACTCGACTGATTATAAACCTCAGTCGCGTCCGTTATTTGCCTCATATCGGCCTAATGACGTTAATAACTATTATTTCAATACCGCACGGCTAATGCTTTAAAGAAGTAACTTTGATAAAATTTTAATTCACTGATCTCGGTTACGAAACGTGCGAAAGATGATGTGATTATTCGTTTACATGCAGAATTAAATTCTCTACAACATGTATTTGAAGAATTTTTGTCTAAAATTAATAGGTCACTTTTGCGCAAGGAGAAACTGTTTTCCCAAGTTTTCGTGTTACACCCGGTATATATAATATTTAATTATTGAAAGAAATACTCATATTACAAAGCTACTGTCTTACTATAAATTTACTTTCAAATACATATTTTAATTTTGATTAACGTTCATATACTTTTATATTCCCATATAAAGAATTTGATAAATTAATTCTAGGTGTCTAACAATCTTATAATAAAAAATTCTAGATGTTGGAGATAAGCAAAAAATCATCAATTACTTCATAACAACACTCTCATACACAAAATATTTCACAACTTGAAACACTCGTATATCTCAGAATGACACTTGACATTTTTACTCCGCTATTTGAATAAAATGACGATTTAAAATTTAATTTAAACACATGCGCTAGATATGGTCTTTGCTTTTAATTCTAGTGGAGTTTCTGTTTAGAGACAGTGGCGTCACAAGAGGGGTACGGACGAACTATCCGAAGGGATGGAGAGATCCATAAAGATCACTAGAGACGCCACTGCTTAGTGCACAATTCAGATGTGAGGTTATCTTCTGTGTTCATCTGGTGCTCTAGTTCTACATAGAGAAAGGACCTGGTGAATTATTTCAGTGATTTATATTAAGGAGCGCCATAATGAGATACTTGTAAGGAAGTTTTAATTATTGTACGGAACACGGCGCAATGAGACTGTGAAATCAAATTTATTTTAAACCAAAAGAGATATTCATTTTATTAATGGGAATAGTCTAACAAGTATATCAAATTATTTCCAATTTTCAATAGCACAAAAGTAACCCCTGTGGTGATTTCTTCATTACAGCTTTGAAAGCCTGTATGGTAATGACTATGCAATCACGAATGCGATAACATTAATTCTGATGAATCGCAATTTTTTATGCCAAAATGATTCTCGGATATTTGTTAGAAGACGCCGTGATGAAAGAAGGAATGTGGCTTGTATTCGTGTGCGTTATATTAATTTTCTATTGTTCTTTATTGTTGAGTTGTGAAATTTTAATCGTTTACACTGCTAATAATAAGCAACTTCTACGCTGAATCTCATTTATTTGTTCCTAATATTTTTACCTCTCGCTAAGAGAAGTAATGAATTCATGCTAAAATCACATATCTAGATTTTAGTGAATAAGCACGTTTCAAGGTTCCAAGGTTCCATTTAACATTATACGATGATGTCTGTGTGTATGTGTGTGTGTGTGTATGTGTGTGTGCGTGTGTGTGTGTATGTGTGTGTGTGAGTGTATGAATGAATGTGTGTGTGTGTGTGTGAGTGTATGAATGAATGAATGTGTGTGTGTGTGTGAGTGTATGAATGAATGAATGAATGTGTGTGTGTGTGTGTGTGTGTGTGTGTGTGTGTGTGTGTGTGTGTGTACTTGTGAATGTAGGAAGGACGATTCCTCAAAAACTATAAGACCACTTTAACTATGAATTCCTTAATCTGACATGATGTCCGTGTGTGTGTATGTGTGTGTTTGTTTGTGTGGGTGGATGTGTGGGTGTTGGAACCACGGTTTCTCAAATACTATAAGATTTAAAAAATATTTAACTGCAGTTTCCTCAATCTGACATTCCTGGGAAGCGCTGAAAACATTTTGGTAACAATTGGACAACCGAATAAAGTAGTTTCTTTAAAAAAAATATTATTTTTGAAAAATTGTTTTATTTTATTACTAATAATGAAGAACATAAAATTCTACATCTGAGATATTTAAAAATTTCATTATATCTTCTATAGATTTAGAGATAAAGACATTGTAAAATAATTGGATGTATTAAATCGCACAAGCTAAATTCAACCAGACAAATTCAAATGTTTGTAACATAGTTCATGACAGATAAATGTCAGTTTCAAAAATCAGCAGTTTTAGTGGCATTCCGAAAGCTTTTTCTGGGAAGTACATCGAATCTTTCATATTGTTTATTTATTAAATATTTAAAATTATAAGTAAAATGCATAATATCCATTTAGGAACTTCCTCGCACAATGAAAAAATAGATATAATTAGAATTTTGTGTGCTCACTAGACAATACAATAAAAAACAATATTTGGGTAAGGTTCTGTAATTTTTTTATTACAAAACGACGTTTCCACAGAAAAGTGCAATACAATATTTATATAACATAAAATGGAAATGGTAAGAGGTATTATGCTAGCCACAACAGATTTTTTGGTGCGGCGTTGTTAACAACCGCTAGTTTATTAAAACCAAACTCTGTTCAAAAATTAATTTTGTGTATTTGCAAAATTTAATGCACCTAGTAACATTACTATTTACGAGTTATTAAAATTTTTACGTCCCACTTTTTAATATCGACAAATACCTCGTAAAATCTTCAAAAACTTTAAAAACAGGAACTATATTTCTTCTACAACTTCAAAAACATGTCCAGACACGTCATCGTTCGCAGGATACGTCACAGCGAGTCAAATAAAATTCGCAGAAAAAATTATAGCTTCCTGCAAAATTCTCCTGCTGCCGAACATATCAGGAAAGGATTCCAAGGAAGGGTAGTAGGATATGTGAAATCCTGCACAATGAGGCACATACGTGATGAGGGTTTGAAATGCATTAAGGGAATAAAAAAAAGTTTGGGACGTTTTAAAGAGGGTCAATTTCAATTATATTAAATGGTGCAAGTTTGATAAGGGTTAGTTTTTATTAAAAAGATTCTGAAGGACAAACATGAGCAGTAAAATGATAAAAAATTGAAATAAAATCTGCACAAATGGTGAGATACTTGTGCAAAAAAATTTCGACTACTTTAAAATACAGACTTTAAACTTACATAAACTTATTACGAGTATTTTATTCAAAAAGAAGCAAAAGTTAATATAACAAAGTTTGTGATCCAACTCTTCGGCATTTACAAACCCAAATTCAAAATAATTCTGCCGGTTTATATTTTCAACAAATCATAAAATCCATTACTTTAAATATAAACTTAAAACTGTAAAATATCTGATGTGGACACCACACTATACATATTTTGTTAATAATTAAAATATGTATTATAACAGACCCAATCATAAAATTGCACGTATTTGACATTGACATTAAATTCTTTATTTTTTTGTCCTAATTCATAAATAAAGAAATAAATAAATATATCATCACGGCATATTACCCATTTCTGGGTGTGCCAATCTGCTTTATCGTAGATATCGGTAATGATGATGACATATTTGTACCGTGCGGGCGCTTACCAGGCGTCACCTCACGGGCACTCATTGCTGGCGTGGAGAGTGCACCACAGGGGTCACTTTTGTGCCATTTAAAATTCGAAATATTTGGCGCCGGTCGGGATCAAACCCGGTTCCCCCAGGTTCGCGACCAGACACTCAGGCACGCGGCCACGGGACCCCATGTCCTAATTCATAGCAAACAATTACAGAAACCAAAAAGTACATAATTTTTAAATTTACATCATACTTGATGTGTTAGACGCAGAATTCAATCCTCTAATGCCCAGTTGCACCAACAAGGCTTAAATTTTAAGGTAGGCTAAAATAAAAAAAAATGCAAATCGAAATTTTGACTGCAATATATTATAATTCATTTGACATTTCATTTCGATGCAATATTGTCAATTTAAGCCGAGTTTAATATTTAAGTTATGTTGGTGCAAACGGCCATAAAACATTTATCTGAAGCATTTGTTATTAAAATCAAATTAACACCATTTTTTCAAGAAAAACTGATAACAGCTTCAAGTAAAGTATCACTTCCGGTTATACTATTTTAACCAAAATCTATTATGTTATTCCCATTGATATAAAAGTATTATATACCAAAGTTGAATAGTTTTGGATTATATTTTAATATAGTTTTTCATTAAAATCTATTATAGGCTTTAAGTAAAGTACCACTTTCGGGTAGACCATTTTCACTAAAATCTATTATGTTATTCCCATTGATATAAAAGTCTTATATACCAAATTTGAAAAGTTTTGGATTATATTTTAATATAGTTTTTCATTAAAATCTATTATAGGCTTCAAGTAAAGTGCCACTTCCGAAAGTTATGTAATGACCAAAAAGGGGGGCGCACAACTCGATGTTATAACAGTCCTAAATACAAAATTTTGACTTTCTACGGCTTCCCGTTTATCATTTATGCGAGATACGTACGTACAGACGTCACGACGAAATTAGTCAAAATGGATTCAGGGATGGTCAAAATGGATATTTCCGTTGAAATCTGGAAACCGAAATACAAGAAAGTAAAAACTGTGGCCCAAACGACTAGTGATAGTAGTTCGAATGGCATTTTATGGAAGGGTCATCTTCTACTCCAGATTTAGCTTTTACCGAAACCCTTTACTTTTAGCACAATAACTTCGTAAAAATCCAGTTTGTACAGTCAGTAAAATCTACCTTGCAAGATGTATGGGACAATACTCACAGAAAAATATGTAAGGCTTATGGATACAATGCTTAATAAATAGTATTAAAGCTGGTATTACTAATAAAGGCGATGTAACCGAATATTAAATGGGGGAATACTTAAATAACATATTCCGTTTTTGCAAGTTATATCTATTTTTTGAACTAGTCAAAAAAAAAAAAAATGTAGAAATTTCTTAACATTTGCATAGATTTTATAATTTGTTTATTTTAAATGTAAACCGGCCAAACTATGTATAAAGAGTTTGGGTCTCAATATTGGGTTACTTCATTCTTATTAGTAATAACCAGGACATAGAACCTGAACCGAACCAAAACCTGAACCAAACCATAATATTTTACCGAAGCCAAACCCAGAACTGAACTTCAGATATTATTTTCAAATGAACCCAAGTTGGAACTTAACCGGATATTAAAATTCGGGTTCAAGGTTCAGCTCCGGTTCAGGTTCATTTCCAGTACGAAATGTAAGCATAATCGTAATACGACCGATCATTGACGCGGCGTGTACGTTGCTGCCTGTGTTGGGTGTTCATGAAAATATTCTTACCTTGCATTGCGTCATAAATTCCGACTCGCATTTTCATTATTTCTATACAAAATTGTTATTCAAAAAACATTAATTCAATTTTCATTAGGTCGAACCGAACCTGAACCCAGTACCTGAACCTGGAACAAAACCTCAAATTGTATTAATGCTTGAACCGTACACGAACCCATTTCTCAAATTACAAATTAACCTGCACCTAAACCGAACCCAGTTTTGGCGGATTCGATGCCGTGGACTAATAACAGCTTAAATTATATTAGTTAATGGGGTTGCTTGGTCGTGTTCCTGAGTGTCTGGTTGCGAATCAAGAGAACTAGATTCGACCCCGACTAACGCCAAAATGGGGGATTACACTATTTTTTTTTTATATAATTTCATCTGAAAATATTAGGAAAACTAAGACTATTGATGAAAATCCGGTAAAAAAATTCCTATTAATAAGCGAGTTATAGTCTCCCGAATTTTGAAAAGATTGACGTGACGTCACATTTATGTGTTTTTATATCAAACTGTTTTCATCATGGACCTAAATGTTCTTGAAATATATGCTATTTTAAGTTATATTTACATAAAAATAAATGAATATTATAACACTGTATAAGTCTACATACTTTATAATAACAGGTGTATTTAAATTATTAAGTTTAATGCAAGAAATTTATGTTAAAATAAAAACTGTTTGGAAACTGTAGTACAGGAATATTAGCTCCTCCTTTCGAATTTGAATTTCTTAACTTCCATTGGTAGTAATCCCCACCTCCTAACACGCGATTTGTAATGCATGTATAGGCGGTTTCTCGGTCGGCAATCAAAATACGCTATAACAAAAAAACCTTTATTTCCGAAATATCTCAATGGGGTATTCCACTCAATTTGTTTTATTATTTTAAATAAAACTTTATTCAGTTTTGAAGCAATTCATAGTATTAAAAAATCTTAATTGTTCCTAGTTTAACAGTATTTAATTTTCGAGAAATCAATGTAACGTCACATTTCCCCTATACTTGTCTTTCTCACACACACTGCTCTGAGTACGCTGCAAGAGAAAGATAACAATTGTATGACGTCAATTTTCCCTTTTAGCAAATGTGAAATATCTCGTAAAGTAATTATTTAAAAAATGTTTTCATTGTTTTAACTATTATTTATTGAGCCATACTTTATGTTAAATTGAAATTTTTTGGATTTTTTTGTTATGGTGGAATACCCCATTATACCATTTCATTTTTTTATTAATATTCGTTATTCAGCATATACATTCGTATTTTTGTACTATTTTCCTTTAATTCGATTGAGTCGTAATCCCCCATTATTTCGGATTTCAAATGGTACACTCCACGCCAACAATGAGTGTCCGCAAAGTGACACTTGGTAAACGCCCGCACGGTACGAATATGTCATCATCATACCGATATCTGTGTACAGAGCAAATTGGCACATCAAGCAGTGGGTAATATGCTGTGATGATATATTTATTTACATATCTATAACCTCTTTTAATTTATAAAATTCTGTAACTAGAACATGTTTCTTACATCATTACTATTTATTCTGAGGCTACCTACTTACTATAAGTCTTTTCAAAGCTAACTACACCGCTGAATCGGTCATTACTAGTGTTTATTGCTGATAAATTAAATATGGGCGTGGCATAGCCGTACGTGATTTGGGGCACATATGGGGGGAGAAGAGAAACTTGGTTGGTTATTGGCAGACTAAAATTATTGCGGATTTTTTCGCAGATCAGGTACAGTTACTTTGGATTTGCTTGGCTGTAATTTTGAATACGGTATATGTGTTGTGAGAGTTTGTATGCTTGTTTTGGTAGTAAATTTAGAATTTAACGTACATGAAATTGTACATAAATTACCATTCAAAAGAATTCCTTGGTGTAGTTTTAAAAATATAGGAAATTTAAACTAAAATATACTCGTTTATGATTTTTTTTCATTTTTATATTTTTGAATATTAAAGCAGTTTTACTGACGAGCGAAATATCATGTCAACATATTAATTTTATTGAAACATGTTGTATTTTCTTATTGTACAAAATATAATTGCGATAATGAGCCTGTTTCACATTTTTCAAAAACTATTTTAAATGAAAGTTTATGGAATGATTTTCTTAATAATAATTTTTATTTTAATAATTTGTTGTTATTTGTGGAAATAATTAAATAAAAAGTTTGGCGTCCTGAAAAACTACCCCCCACTCCTGTGACGCAGAAGCACATACATTACATCATTAATAGCCAATAGGAAAATAGTTTTTCCATCACCTACGTTTATTCATATTATTTATATAAATAAACGTAGGCTAAAGTTTGTCACATGTTAATAACAAAATCTTTTAATTTGACATTTGACTGCATTTGACGCTGACATTGCTCATTGTAAATGAATAGTAAAGTAATAATGGCTAATTCAAATTACACCAAATCGTACAATTAACCGAAGGTCGATAGCTGGATGATGGCTGATTTTATATCAGAACGATTGTTTTACTGCTACCGAAATAAGGAGTGTTAAAGAGTTGAGGTAAAATAAAATATAAAAACTGAATTTATTATATAAATTGATAATATATTTTACTTTAAAGTTCTGGTCTTGATTCTTATTTGACACTTGTTTGACAACTTTGACAATACACTTGACACCTTAGAACCGCTGAAGATGTATGTACTCTGACGTCACGTCTGTTTCTGATCATGTGACTTATTCCAAATTTTATCTAAATTTTAAAAATTAATTGTAAAATATCTAAAGGATATTTCGTGATATTTTCAAATTTGAGGCTTTTTAAAGAACAATATCTTTTCAAATTTAATACTTAGAAGTCATAGAAATTCTTGCAACAGCCCTATTACTAAAACTAAAAATCATACTTACGTTCCACAATTTTTTTTGTGAGTCAACCTCTCATTCGTTTAACTAGAGAGACTAGCCCACGCATCCAGAACCATAGAAGCGTTTCGCTCTTATTGGAGCTCATCAGTGTGGTGCCTTTAGGAAGCACTGACAAGATTGTGTGGACGAATGATAAACCATTCACAAATGATATGTTGCCTGCAAAGTAACTAACCATATGCAGAGCCATCTATCGATAATTCCGCGAGCTTGGTCAGCAATAAATAACAATAACTGTACAGAGTACAACTGCGATATTTTGTGATACTGTTTATATATAATATTCAAATATCATTCTCGACATGTTTCATGATATTTCACTCTCTGGTTCTGGTTGAGCGGGCCAATCACTGATAAATGACCGTGAGGTTGATTCAGAGACTGAAATTTTGTGAAATGTGTGAAATCTTAAATAAGAAGACGAAAATATGCATAAATTAATGAGTATTAGTGAAAAAAATTTCTTTAAATATTAACTAGGTCACAAACTACAAGCGATTGAAGCTGATTACTAATTGGGTATGACGCGTTAGGTACTAAGAATTTGATTGGTCGCCTGATTTTAAATAGGAGATTCGTGCGTCCATAGCAGTCGCCTTTAAAATATTATGGAATGTCATGTTTATGTAAATAAATAAAAATATATATGTCATCACGGCATATTACTCATTTCTGAGTGTGCCACAATCTGCTTTATGGCAGATATCGGTAATGATGATGACATATTTGTACCGTGATGATATAACCTAACAAAACATTTAACAATTTTGTGTTTGATGATTTTGTTTAATTATAACATCTAGTAATATTAACAATAATAATGCATTTATATTTAAATCAATTTGTAATACTAATTAAATTAATAATAATATTAATGAAATTTATATTGAAACTTCAAAACAGTTTTTTCGATGCACATAATAACCAAAGATAGTGTGAATCTACGGTAATCCTTCACTTTCTTCAGTGCTGAAAAGGATCTTTAGCCAGTATAGTTAATCAAGCAAACACCCATAATAAAATTAAAATATTAGAAAAAATATTCTCAATGTTCTTGTCTATATATATATATAAAATAATTTTTAAAAAAATTGTTTTTTTTTTCAATTCCTGGTATAATTTTGCGCCAGAAGCCCGGGCTTCTCAGGCTTCTGCGATAATACGCCACTGATTATCAAACTGTTTCAATGTTCTATAATTAATTAGGACAAAAATGCTTATTATTTATGTTATTTACACTTAATAATACTTTCTTCATGAATATAATATATATCAGAGTTTGTCCATTGTTTGATACTGGTCAGTACCTGCTACGTCACGCATCAAATTCTTAAACTTCTTATCTCGCTTATTACCTAAATTTTTTAAGTCGCGTTTCCACTAAAATTCTTATTTCATCCTGTTCTTATAGAAAAAAAGTGGTATAGGACCCTATTGTGAGAGAGACATACACAACATCCATGTTATACACGGGATTTAAACCCGGAACCCTTGAGTCGTGAGTCGGCTATGTTTCCCACTATACCACCGGGGTCGACTTTTTAAATATTATAAAAAAAAATTAAGAAGTGTATACCTACCTGTTAAGCATGTAAAAATTTTCAAATTTCTATCGCCCGAATAACCTTATTTATCATCGCCCATTGCGACTCTCCTAGTTGGTACGACTTATGTAGGTATATACCGTATTAATATTATCATATTTATTATCAGTATAATATAAAATGCATAACTAATTAAAATATTCATGCTAAGCAATAACAAAATAATCCATTCTAATTAAACTCATTGATTTTCCAATAAGATTTATTCCTATACAAAAAATTAATTAATGGTTCCGTATCTTAATTCCTAATCATTTGATTGAAATACAAAGACCGTATATACTGTATAGAGACTATGCGTAGTGGTATAAATATAAAAACATGTTAGAGATATAGGAATAATTTAGCATAGGTAATTAATTGAGATGGCAGCGTTTCTAAACTGTAAATGACATGTTTATTAATGACACCGCAGTGGAATTAACGTAAGATGTAAAGCCAAGCGCTAACTGGACACAATACCGCCATGTGTGAACTGTGAAGGAAGATCAGAACAGGACTAAAATAATTTCCAATTCCACGCTACTGTGGTTTAAGGAAAGCATATTGAATCTGCTTATTACTGCAACAATTAACATAGCTTAAGCTTTAACATTTATATTTAATATAGAGCTAGTGGCCCGTATTCTCTTTACGACAAAAATTAGGTCTGGCTTGGCCCATGAGCGTTTGTAGAGTTAATTTATTTTGCGTACTTTTTGAAAAATTCTGGTCTTAATTGTTTTCATTGTCGTACATCCTTCTTGTAAGTAACGCCTAAAAAGGTACTACAATTTTTTCAAGATCTACATCTTTTAACTTTGGTTTAATTAGAGAAGCCAAGGTAATTTTTAAACTAAATGGTTTAGAATTAAGCAGGGCATCGAAACCGACAAAAACTGGGTTCGGTTTAGGTTCAGATTAATTTGTTTTTTGAAAGATGGGTTCGGGTGCGGTTCTGGTTCAAGCATTAATAAAATTTGCGGTTTTGTTCGCGGTTCAGGTTCGAAATAATGTAAAATAAGAGCCGGAATTTACGCAAAACGCAACAAGAAACGAACACAATTTTCACGAAAAGTCAACCCAGACAGCAACGCAGACGCCTAAGACGTCGATTATAGGTTGTATTTACTTTTCGAACTAAAAATTAACCTGAACCGGAGTTGAACCCTGAACCTGAATTTTAATACTCGGTTCGGTTTCGACTCAGGTTCAATTAAAAATATATCTGAGGTTCGGTTCTCGGTTTGTGTTCCCTAAAATGTTACGGATTGGTTCCGGTTTTGGTTCGTTCAGGTTCGGGTTCGATGCCCTGGAATTAAGTATTTTAAATGTATTATACTCGTAATTTATGGGGTTTGGTCGCAAACCTGGGGAACCGGGTTCGATCCCGATCTTCGCCAAATATTTCCAATTTTAAATGGCACAAAAGTAACCCCTGTGGTGCACTCTCCACGCCAGCAATGAGTACCCGTGAGGTGACGCCTGGTAAGCGCCCGCACGGTACAAATATGTCATCATCATTACCTATGTCTGCGTTAAAGCAGATTGTGGCACACTCAGAAATGGGTGATATGCCGTAATTATATATTTATTTATTTATACTCGTAATTTGTATTCGTAGTTAGGGGAGACCGAGGCTGATTGTCTCACGGGTAAGTTGTCCCAAGTCTCAATTGTCAGTCACTACTGCCAGGTAGGAATTGTGACTCGAACTACTAAGTGTTTACTTCATTGCGAGTGTGTGCACGCAGTTTCGATAATTCTATGAATTTTATTGGTTCTTTTGTGTTTTTGCAGCTGAAAATAATCGTTGAACGATATAATTAAATCTGATTATTCACTTTCTGTTCAATAAAGTCAATGTCTCAACTATTTTTTCGTAAAACTGTAAGGTTGTATAAAGTTATCTATATCAATTTATAGGTTAGGTTATATAGTATTTCCGCCAAATCGTGATTCGCCTGAAATGTCTTACAGGGCTGGTTGTCACAAAAACCCCGGGGATGATTGTCACGCGTGAAAAAATAGATATAACTGGGCTCACGAGTCATGGACTCCCAGACTGAATAACTTTAATACTTGTCAAAATTGTGAAAGTGCGGCCGAAATTGACTCATGTATTATTGACCATTAAATATTCACTTAAATTTTTATTTCAGTTACAAAATGTGTCTTAAATTTAAATTACTGTCATCCTATTAATGTTTTTCTTTATCAACTTTAATTTTTAGCTTTGGCTGTCCGAAATAAAATTTAATGATAAATTTTAAACTTCATTTTATTTTTTCATTTAAATAACCCGTGACAACTAACCCCAAAGTCTGTGACAACCAACCCGGAGTAAGGGCAGATTTTATACAATAAAGGGTAGGCTAATGATAAAAAGTGTAACTGTAAACCCTGCCTCTCAAAAAATTCAAAAGCAAAAATTATGGCAACAATTCCCGGTCTCCCCTACTTGCTTATACGCTGCAATTAAACTGAATCCAGCCCTGTATTCTTTGTGTGAGGCGAACTAGTTTGGGGTCAAGTGTCAAAATACCTCATCAATCACTCATCAGCAGAGGATCCTCATACAGTACCCTCCCTTATAGTGCACAAAACGTCACCATACCCTCTCATCAACTCCAAGGTGTGTATTTGACACCGTTTTTATACTAAACTACCCAATGATATATGGTTAATTTAGGGACAAAAACTATTAACAGATCCCAAAGATATATTATCAACTCTCGTAACAATATTGTCATTGATACAATTTATAATAATTTCTGGGAATTATAGGTACGTATTTAATTTACGATAATAGATTTGCGATCAGGCGTACATCACTGTCGGTAACAATTTTGTGTGCACGTTGCGATCGTGCACACAGATACATGACAACGGGTGACGTTTATTCGCATCAACGCAAATCTACAAATCATGAGCAATAAATCACAGCACATACGACAAGCGACAGTCGTGGAATGCAATGTATAGGTGCACCAAACAGCCAGCAACCACAATAAAAGAAAGAAAACAGAACATATTTTTAATGATTAAACCTGTTCATCAAATAGAAATAATTTTTTAATGAAATTTTGTTATAAGAGGATGTCCTATAAACAAAGGAAATAAAAAAAACACCAATGAGGACCATTATCGTCAATGGGACGCAGTTTTTAAATACCTTGTCTCAATTGTCTCTGGACGATGTTAGCAACTTCAGTTTGTTTTGGTATTCTGTTACGAAATGCATAAGTCAGTCTCGCCTCAGTAATTTTGAGGGATTATTTTCTCTCTCTCTCTCTCTCTGTTTTCTATAAAATCTTGGCTTCTTAATACTCTGGAGCATCTGATGATTCGCTCAATTTGGGCCGCAGTCTATTTGGCTACATTATTTCTTTTTCGAAACTTTAAATCATTTCTGACCAAAGTTCTACTAATAAATCATCTTTAAACTTCTAAAATGTCCAGTTAATTTGCACGATGACATTCTAACGCTGTCTTGAGCATTAATGGTCTGTTCAATATTTTGATTTCCGAAAATATATTCGATATTGTTCGATGAACATAATACTGCCAAAACGAGCGAAGCGAGTTTTGCAAATTACGGGAGTCAAACAATTATTACGTTTTCCGCTGAAATAAGTAATTTAAAAATAAATAAGTTTTTCTATGACAGCTCAATATACATATTTCAAAATCAATTTACCAATTGTCATGAAAATAAATGAATTTAATTTTTTAATTTAATGCATATGCCAGTTCATGCGTATATCATTGAAAATGAGTTCTGAATGTCTTTTGTAACCGATATAGATCTTCCTTCTGATGTGGAGCAATTAGGTGTAAGCCAATAATTCTTACAGTGGTATTGAAGAAATCATTATTGGTATTAGTATATTCTTCTTTTTTTATCAATTGTCAGTTGTGTAATATTCTTTACGTAACTCAGTTATGTAAAAATTTTTTCCGACGACCACTACGAAAAGTACATAGATTCACACGCCAAACTATTACTGAAAGTTGGTATTTGCACATCACTACCAAAGCTGTGTGAAATAAAAGGTCGTTAGACAATCAGATGCATCCGCAACTGTGTGATATGATTTTATCACACGCTGCGATAACTGAGCGAACTAACCTAAAAATTTGTATGTAAAAATTTGACAGTTGCAAATAATTTGCTGAATTTGCACGGATTAAGAAGGCTGGGTCCTGATTTATCAGATTTTAACATAATTTTTGGTGAATTTTTTATGAAAATTTTATATTGTTTTATTTTTTGTGGTCGTCGGAAAAATATCGTGTACAACACGTGCTGAAAGGGTATTTCACACCACTCACGTGATTAAACCTCTCGCCTTCGGCTCGTGGCTCAAACTTCACGTTCATGTGAAATATCCAACTTTCAACACTAGTTATACAATACACTATTTACAAAACTCATTACAAGATATATACAAATGACATTTGACAGTTACTTTACTTGACAGTCAAAACTTATTGGGACTTAAGAAAAAGTAGTTTTTCATGAAAAGTTTTTCGTTCAAAATCTATTCATCTGTCTTTCTTGCATTCCCATCAATATGCGAGAGAGAAAACTTTTAAAATCACTTCAAAAGAAAAATTTCATCGTGCAATGCACACATTGCATGCGTTTTACTGAGTTCAAATTCGAAAAGCAAAGCTTTTGAAATACTGTATATTCATTCATCTGAAGAATGCAGACCGCACCACCTATGAAGTTCGATTATTTATAAATGACTAAGTAGCACTATTAGAGAAAATAAGTTGGAATGCATCTCTACATCATATACGTTTCATAACAAATCTATCCTATGTTCATAATTCCGCATTTATTCCTTATGACAAACAACCCTAATAACTCAACTATTTCTTGCTTTTCTGCGCTCATTACACGCGAACATCTGTTCGCCGTCTTCAGTTTGACTCTCGGCCATCAATGTCTTCCGCTTCCTGTACGTAACAACCCTATTTGTAACTCTGGTTGTAATTGAAAATCTTACGTTTAATTATAAAATAAATCTCCTGCAATTATCAATTCTTTCCGCCATTTTTCAACTGCGATTGGCGTTTGTCACGCAAGCGACTTGATTCCCGATGTTTGTTTATCGCGATGTGATCTTGTTTTCTTAATGGCGGTTATGTGCTACTAATTGGTATGGAATAAATTCTTGTACTTATTAAAAAGATTTGTAATATTGGTGAAGATTCTTATGGTAATGTTATTGTTGATTGCGAAATTTAAGAATACATTTTAGTAGGACACCGATGCATTTATTTTAAATTGCTTTGGGAATAATTAATGCAATTAGTTAAATACTTTGTTAACAGATTTAAATTTTTATTAAGCATTTAAGACCTGGTTTTCCAATCGGTAGTTAATTCTCAGACATTAGTTAACGAATAGTCAAAAATAGAAATACGTTTTTAAAATAATAGTTCTCTTCAACGTAAGTTAACTAGAAATTATCTTATCTTAACTAGCAAAAAATGTAATAGTCAAGTGTTAGTTTTCTATTCATAACGAATAAAAATTATACTGGATTTTATATTGAGTGAGGTTCTTCACATTGTCTTAATTTTCTATTAAGATATTGATTTCTAACTTAAGGAAAATACGAAGTGATCAATTGAAATTTGAAAATGAAATTGGTAAGATTGATACATAAATTTATTTCTTGTTTTTGACACTGTTGACAGTGACATTTAAAAATTTAAATTTGGGTGTATTTTAGTTATTATTGTATTAAGAGCGTAAGAAGGTTTTTATGGCCTGCGTCGGGATTTTGAGCCCGAGACATAAGCCGAGGGATAAAAACACGTCAAAGGCCATAAAAGCAAGTTACGCTCGTGGTACATACAAAACTTTATGCACGGACGAAAATTTTCAAATTATGAGTGTTATAAAAATTGTATCGAAAAGAATTTATCTACGTACATCCAGTATCTAGTGTTGCTATGAAAGCGGAGAACAACAGTTTATTAGTTGTTTATTAGTTATGTCATGTGAGTTTTATTTTGTGTAACTCCGTGCTTTCCATATAAATATCACAAAATTAATTTTCATTTTTCATTAACGAATATAAAAAAAATCGATTTGTAACAAAAACTTTTCATGTTGCCTGTTTAAATTGTTTATATTGTAGGTTATAATTTGGTTTGACGTTTCATTATAGCCCGGCGGGCTATAATGGGGCCCGGGGCTATAAAATGACGTTTATGTCAAAGAAATTCGTGTATTGTCAAATTATGATGCGTCCGTGCATAAAACATTTTTATCTCTCGCTAAGAGATTCATGTTAAAAATCGTATATCCAGATTTTAGTGAATAAGCACGTTTTAAGATCACTAGAATCCGATTTTAACATTTTTACAATTATGTCTCTCTCTCTCTCTCTCTCTCTCTGTGTGTGTGTGTGTGTGTGTGTGTGTGTGTGTGTGTGTGTGTTTCAGAAAAATTCATGCTATTTGAAGATATTTAAATTCTGTAAAATATTGTAATTATAATATGACGCAATATAATTAGTTGTCATTACCTTCTGCCAAATTCGAATTTTGACATCCATGAATTTTAATAAGATCCATAAAAATATATAAATTGCAATAACTAAAATATGTTATGAACAATACCAGACTTATTTTAAGTATTAAATACATAGTTACCTACTTTACGTGAAACAATTATACAGACCATATAATAATATAAAATAAAATATTTCAAAAGTTAATTTTACTTCATTGACAGTTAAAGCCTATTTATAATGAAGTAACGCAAGCGGTAACGCAGTTGCAGTAAGATAACGCAAAACATGAGTGCATGGTATTGCAATCTGCTGATTTATAATGAAAAGTAACGCAGCTCCATAATCAGCAAATCAATAAACGAACGCAGAAGATGACCAACTCTCATCTTTCTACCTTACTACTGTACCTCTAATCAATCAAAATTCATTGTTTCAGTTGTACTATAAAAATCGTCGACATATTTTTGAACTGTCACAACTACAAAATAAATAATATATTTTCGTCAATGTCCATTTCTATTTAAATTATTTTATATACTAACCTTATTTATACTTATGTATGTCATATAAAGAAAATAAATAAAAGTGAGTAAAATTTACAAAAAATACCTATACCAAATTCTTCTGATTGGTTAGAAGTGCTATCTTTTTGTTTTTTATAAATCACAGATTTTGTGTTTACGTTAGCGGTCACTTTTCGCCGTTGCATTGCGTGTAACGTTACTTTGTTATAAATATGCCATTAAACGTAAAACATGAGTACCAACATAAATAAAATATAGTTAGCTCTTAGTTAAAAAATACCAAATGTACTCGGAAAAACTTATTAGTAGTTTACTTTAAGTTAAACTTCTGGTTAAATTAACTGATAGTTAGTAAACCAAAACTTTAACTTTGTATTAAAATACCGACCTTAAATCAATTAAACATTTTATGCGCATTATCCATGACCTAAAAAAAATTATATAAAACAATTCAATTAGTATAATCTTTTTTTGATGCCACCATGAATATAATGAAGTACTTAACTTCTCGGCTATTAAATTCAATTTAACAACATGCACAAGCCACGTATTATATTGCTAGGCACGCGCTTTAATTCTTTCTTTGCCTGACTTGATTTAAACATCTGCGAAATGCTGTCCGTGTCTTGCAAGTTGAATATATAGTCTAATATATGATTACTGGATCGTTAGAGCGTGAATTAATGCTGGTTTGACTACTTGTTAATTATTTATGAGTATGTGAAAAGTATAATCTTAGGAAATAAATAATTTGTGCTACAATGTTGCGTTTTATCATTTTTGCTTTTATGAATCATTTACGAAGTAAATTACTGTAAAATGGTCAATTAGTTTCACATGAAAGGTATACTTTATCCACAGCGGGGGGTCATACAAGTAGAATATTAATTTAAAATAATAAATATTAATTTTAAATTATATACAGGTTCTCATAATTAGGGGAACATGGCTTAACCACAGATTCCTGGGCCCAAAATAAGACAATTTAACTAATCTTACCCTTATTGTTCCACTAAGATGGTATTTGTTATTATTAGCGAACCACTAGTGTATGAAACGTTGGTGACATGACTATGATCAGTCCATAACTTTTTAATGGCAAAGTCAATAACGTAAAATTGTTGTTTTTCAGAAAGGTACATTCAATAGTAGACGTTTCTATCTCTGCGTAAGTTGTGATGTCTATAACGATACATATATCCAGTTGTTCAACTCTACAATAATGCCAACAGCCCTATATGGGGCTGAAATATGGGGGACTAACTACGGAGAAGCTCTCGAAAAATGTCAAACAAAATATTTTAAATCAATTTTCTGTTGGCCGAAAATTACACCAAATTACCTTGTAAGAAGAGAAGCAGGTCTAATTAAAACAGAAATTCTCGTTCTCAAAAGAATACTTACATGGTGGTACAAATTGTTAATAATGCCTGAATCAAGGTACCCGAAAATATGTTATAATAAGCTAATAATGTTAGATACGAAATCACACTTTGAACACAAAAAACAAAACAAATACAATTGGGTGCGAACACTGAAACTAATCCTGCAGAAAGCACACTTTGAACACATCTGGGAAAATCAAAGTCCTTCTGATCTAAAAGCGGAAATGAACAATATAATTACTGCTTATTCTGAAATTTTATACAAAATAGACTCTCAGAGTATAATCGATTCGCATTACAGTAAAGAATACAAAATATTTATTACTAGTCATCACTACCTGTCAAGCAATATAACACTGAAGGCGTTAAGAGTAGTAAGTCAGCTACGCCTAGCCAGAACAGACAATGCTCAGATATATATATATATATATATATATATATATATATATATATATATATATATAAATGGCACTAATCACACTTTTTCATCAGACAATATATGCACATTGTGTAATACATTCGAAGAAGACTCACTTTCTCACTTTTTAATCAGATTCAACCCTATAAGAAATCAATTTTTGAGAAAGCACATAGAAGAGGAACAAAACAATAACAACAACAACAATAACAACATTACACTTTTAAAATATACAACACCTGAAAAAATCTACGACCTCTATAACTTTATCGTCAATGCATTAAAAATAAAAAATTTCATAACAAATCATTAAATTACGAGTGATGAAAACCGAAAATTTCAAGATACAACGTTAAATAAAATCAAATGAAGTAGTGTACGCGGAGGGCCTGTCTATACGTTTATATAAAAATAAGTGTCAGAGAAATGTGCTAGTGTCAAAAATTTGTTGTGTCAGTGCACTTCAAAACAAAAAATAATACAGTCAAACAATCAATAAACAGTACTTGTGATATAAAACTAAGTGTTGCAGTGTTCGCGGAGGGCCTGTTCATACGTTTTTACCAAAGTGAAAAATCAAGTGCTCTGCACTAAACTGTTTATTGTAGCTTTCAAAAATTCATTAGTTGTTTGTCGTTTAGGTATTAATTTTGCTTTAATTTAAAACTTACTAATCACCGTGAAGGTATACTATTGTTCCATATCTATTAAGCAATAAAAGTAAAAATGTATATACTTGTACCAATCACCTTTGTAATAAGTTTTTTCTTGGGTTACAAATAAATTTATTATTATTATTATTATTATTATTATTATTATAACGATTTAGACAGAAAAATTAAAATGTAAGTGACTGCGCCGTGTAATTTTTAAAATGAATTTTATGAAGCAGTCTATCCAAATGTCAAACAAACTATACTCACCGTCAAATAAATATGGACTGATGCTCATTTTTCCCTTTTTTTCCACCCTGTCCCTTGCCATGCGGTTCTTCATAACTTAGCATTTTCAACATGACCAACGAAATGGGGTCCTCCACCATAACAAAAAATAATAAAATGTACACTTTCTGCTTAAAGTACTACTGAATAAATAACGATTAAGATAAAAAACACTTTTGTAATAATTACTTTAGGAGATATTTGATATTTGTTGTCAGTGTCACTGTGACGTCACACTATTGCTAGCTTTCTTTCGCAGCGTACCGTAGGGTCTGATGCGGGCTGAGAGAAAGATAGAAGTGTCGCCGTGACGTCATTTTGACTTTAAAAATCAAATGCAGTTAAACTTAAAAAAAAATGACTTTTTAATACTACGAATTGCTTCAAAATTAAACGAACTTTAAATTATAAAAAAAATAGAGTGGAGGATCCGATTGGCAACAGTGGAAAAATCTCCAGTTCATATTTATTTGACGGCAAGTATAATTTTTAATGACAGTAACAATTGTTTATAAGTTATCAATCTTCTCAAGTACTCTAATATTATCTAATCGTCTAATTATAATAATGGCAGTAAAATTATATTAGGCCGAAAAAACGGATATGTTACTAGTTTTAGAATATTGCGAAGGAAATTTTTGACAACCCATAAACAATACGGTCATGCCACATTTTCTGTTTTATTTTTTTCCTGGAAGTCTACCGGTCATAGTATATGTAAATAATATTTTCACGCCATTTGTGTGTATTGTTTTGTGGATATAATTTTTTAAAAATAGGGGTTAATTTCAAATCTCAATGAGGTCACGTGAGTGCATACGTCATGTATCTGAACGATTCCAGTTCACCCTGGCGGACAGAATGTAAATTAAGATTATTTATAAATAGTTTTTTTGGGTTTTTTAATAAATTGTTTCCACAAGTTGGAACTGCACAGTTCTTCTTCACCATGTTTTATCATTATTATCATTATAAATATACAATTATAGCACTTTTATGTATTAAATTATATATCAAGCACACAAACCTGCAATTAAAAATAATATTTCTCTAATGAAATAATTAAATCTTTATGAAACAAAAAAGATTGAATAGAGTGCAATTTTCCTCTGACAGCTTTATAAATATTTGGTTAGTTTACTCTGATCTTACGTTTAACTTCGCGTTTGAAGTTTGTGACATTGTGACCTTCATGCACGTGTGACTAGTGTCGTTGTGTGAGTAGCCGATACATGACGTCACAGAAAATCGTAGCGCGAATATCTTTTAAGTAAATTATGAATGTAAAGTATTATATTTTGGGATGTTTTATGTTGCAATATGGATAATAAGTGTCATAGATTCTATTTTTATAAAAATATTAGCAACATTTTTTTTGGCATGACCCCATTGTTACTGTCATTAAAAATTATACTTGCCGTCAAATAAATATGGACTGAAGATTTCTACACTGTTGCCAATTACATTAGTTATGAAGAAGCGGCAACACCGTAGGGCAAGGGACAGGGTGGGGAGAAGGGAAATTGAGCAGGTGTCCATATTTATTTGACGGCGGGTACAGATGTTTGACATTTGGATAGATTAGTAGATGAAATTTATTTTAAAAATTACACGTTGCAGTCATTTATATTTTATATTTTTCTGTCTAAATCGTTACGGATATCACAATTTACGCAGAGACAGAAAAGTTTACTAATGAATGCATCTTTCTGAAAAACAATAATTTTACGTTATTGACTTTGCCATTAAAAAGTTACGGACTAATCATTGTCGTGATGTTCAAATTTCGTACGTTAGTGGTTCACTAATAATAACAAATATCATCTTAAAAGATGAACTGTATCCATATGTATTATCATCATAAATTTCATTCTGGTTGATCAAAACGTTCCGTTATTATAAGCATTTTTTTTTTATTTTTTTATTTTTTTTTTGAAGAACTCTGAAGCAGAATAAACGGTTCACTTTCGGATAAGGGTAATTTTACTTAAATCGTCTTATTTTGTGCCCAGGAATCTGTGGTAAAGCAATGCCCCCCTATTTCTGAGACACTCTGTATATTATTTTTTGGGTCAAGATATCTGAGACAAATACAAGTATGGTTACAACAAATTTATCGTTGCATATATAACAACTTTTTGTTAACCGGTGGCATACGTAGTCAGTTCAGTTGTCTCGGTGATTAAAATTAATGCCGCTATTTATGTGCCTAACAAGTAACTAGGCGCTAGGTGTCAGCACTGAAGCTTGCAGCTTGAAAAGGTTAAACGTTAAAGGCTGCTCTATTGCTCATTAAGTTTAATGCCACAGTTGCTGATGATTGATGAAAGATCAGAAAGAATATAACGAGGAATATGATGTGAAAACAACTAGCTAATGGGTTCACATGTAATGTTATAATACAAATGGGGTCCCGTTGCCGCGTACCTGAGTATCTGGGCCATGTTTCTCAAAAATACAAGTCTACAAGTTAATAAGTTACAAGTTACTAGTAAATTTTTCACAAGGACATGTAAATTCTGTTTCAGAAAGAAATTTACAAGTCTAGTAACTTTTTTACACATGTAGTTTATCTTCACAAGTGATCACAGCTAATTTAATTTGTGTGTTTATTATAAGGGAAACATTCTGACCAAACATAAAACGAGCAACATTGCTAAGTTTTCTTATATCATTATGTCATGATCTATTTCTAGGTCGCGTTAAGCAATTTTCTAACCCTAGACACAAGAATAAATTCGGGCCCCTAATTTCATACATTCGTACTTCGTACATACATAAACTCGTTATACAAACAGAAATCTGATTAATTACAATCATTGTTATAACCAAGTTTATTGTTGTAATCAAGTATAATCATTGCTGTACTCAAGTATATTTATTGTTGTAATCAAGTTTTATCATTGATATAATGCTTTTTTAATTTTTAGCTCACAAATATTAAATAATTCGTGATATTACTAGACAACTTGTACACTTTTTCAATTGTAAATAAATATTTTTTACACTATTAGAATTGTATGATAGGGTTGCTTGAGACTGCTAAAAATTTTCATGTATTTCACAAGACATTACTTGTAAAATATATTTTGAGAAACAGAACGATAATTACACTTGTAAAAAACACTTGTATAAAATAGACTTGCACTTGTGACTTGTGTCTTACAAGTGTAGTTTTGAGAAACAAATACTTGTGAAAATTAAAATTCTACAAGTGTACACACTTGTATAACAAAGACTTGTATTTTTTGAGAAACAGGGCCCTGGGGCCTGTTTCTCAAAAAATACTAGTTTACAAGTTACAAGTTACTAGTTACAAGTGAAATTTTTATTAGTACTAGTAAATTGTGTTTCTGAAAGAATGTTTCTGAAAGGTATTTTACAAGTTACTAGTTACAAGTGAAATTTTATTAGTCAAGTAAAATAGTGTTTCTAAAACATTTTCAATAGTCTAGTAGTTTTTTTTAAAAAAATATTAGTATGTATTATAAAAATTTAAATCAAGTGATTCAATTATCTGAGTGACATTGACATTTTCAAATATTTTATATTGAAATTAAATTATTTTCAACAAAAATGTCTACGCTGGATGCCAAATTAACTGTTTTGGGGATGATTAGAGATGCTGAAGTAAAGGTCCTAATAAATTAATCAAAGTTTCACACTTATTTGCCGTGAGTCTAAACCTTTCATTAAACTCATATGAGGTTTCTATATGGGCATAATTTATTCTTGTTTTAAATAGTTTTTGACGAAGCACAACTACTTCTTCATCACTAGACTCAGAGTCACTTGACCACATTATTATATTATTTTTTAACACTAAACAAAAAACACTATATGAAACTAAATAAACATTAACGGAATACCAGTGAATTACATATATGAAATAGAAAAACCGCACAAACTATAAAATAATTCGACTAGTAAAACTTATATTCATAATTTACAAGACTTTTGACACTTGTAGCTTTTCTCTAGTAAATTACAAGTCTGACAGTCAACACAAATATTTTGAGAAACAAAATACTAGTAATTTTTGTCAAAAACACTAGTAAATACTAGTTCCCGACTTGTAACTAGTATTTTACACTTGTATATTTGAGAAACAAAAACTAGTAAACTTCACTAGTATTACTAGTGTAGGGACTAGTATTACTAGTCCCGTATTTTTTGAGAAACAGGCCCCTGGTCGCGAACTTGTGGAACCGGGATCGATCCCGACCGATGCCAAATATTTCGAATTTTAAATGGCACAAAAGTGACCCCACGCCAGCATTGAGTGCCCATGAGGTGACCACTGGTAAACGCCCGCATGGTACAAATATGTCATCATCATTACAGATATCTGTGACTTAAGTCAGTTCGACTAGAACGTCCATATTTAATTATGGGTACAAGACAAGTTGCATTGCAATTTACTTTTATTTTATTTATTGACTAAAGTTCTTAACAAAATGTTATTTACATCTAATATTTTTATTCTTTATATAATATAAAACATTGTAAACGTGCTGAAGATGAACCACTATAGGTTCGAAACGTCCAAATGATAAAAATAAAGAAATTCTGGATTACCAAGGCCTTTTTTGCTCTATCTATCACAAAGCAGATTGGCACACTTAAAATGGTAATATGCCGTGATGATATATTATCATAAAAATTCGGCCAGTTTACATTTTCAACAAATTATAAAATGTACACAAATGGTTAGAAATTTCTATAAAAATTTTCCGGCTACTTTAAAAACTTTAAAAAACTGTGTGCCAAATGTCTGGTGATAATAGTGCGACCAGCATTTTAAGGGTCATCTTCTAGTCCTGATTTAGCTTCTACCGAGACCTTTTACTTTTAGCACAATGAAAACAGTAAAACCTATATTGGAAGACATATGGGGCAATACTCACGGAAAAATGTGCAGGGCTTAGGAATACAAAATGCTTAATAGAATTAAATCTGGCATTACGAATAAAGGCGATGTAACCCATTAAATGATGGAATACTTGAATAAAATGTTTTTTGTACGTCTAAAATATATACTTTCAATTAGTCGAATTTTTTACCTCTTGCTAAGAGAGGTATTGGAATCATGCTAAAAATCACATATTCAGATTTTAATGAATAAGCACGTTTCAAGGTCACTAAAATCCGATTTTAACATTTTTACAATGATGTCTGTGTGTGTGTGTGTGTGTGTGTGTGTGTGTGTGTGAATGTGTGTATGTGTGTGTGTGTGTATGGCTGGATGTTGGACGGACGATTCCTCAAAAACTATAAGACATAAGACCTGTTTAACTATGAATTCCTCAATCTGACATTCCTGGGAAGAGCTGAAAAGGTTTTGGTAACAATTGAACAACCGGAAGTAGTAGTTTTTAAAAGAAATTCTTCCAAATATTAATTTTTGAAAATTTTTGATATTCTTAATTTTGAAGAACAAAATTCTACACTTGATACATTTTTGACAAATTTTTTATTATATTTTCTATAAATTTAGAGATAAAGACGCTGTAATATATAGAATATCGCGATATAACAAGTCGAGTAGGCGAAACTACACTAGAGAAACCAGTTGACAAATTCAAATGTTTATTTATAACATAATTTGTAAATGACAGATTTCAGTGTCAAAAATAAACAGTTTTAGTGACATTTTGATAGCTTTTTCTGGGAAGTACATTTAATCTTTCTTATTGTTTTATTAATTAAATATTTGAAATTATAGGTAACATGCATGTATCCATCAGAAATACCGCCAATCTGGTTAATGAATTGGAAGAATCTGTGACATTTAGAAACTTCCTCATACAATGAAAAATAGATATAATTAAAATTATATGTGTGCAGAAGACATGTTAAATACAATAAAAGACAATATTTGGGTAATGTTCTGTAATATTTTGTTATAAAACGACGGTTCGAAAGCGAAGTGCAGTACAATACTTATATAGCCTAATATAGAAATGGCGAGAGGTCTTGTGCTGGCCACAACAGATTTTTTTTTTTTTAGAAATTTCTCACCATTTTATAATTTGTTTGTTGAAAATGTTAACCGGCCGAACTAATATGAGTTTGGGCTTGTATACTATAAATTACAAAATACACAATTTGATATTACATGGATATCATTGAAAAAGTTTAAAATAACGTTTACATGTATGATATAAATTAGATGTATTAAATAAGTAGCAATTTCTCAAAAGGTACCTACGTATCAATTTAGAATTACTTAAATAGCCATTATTGTGTCTTTTTGCGATTTATTGGATCGTTTCAAAGCAGTTAATAAAATAAAATGTGAAGAATGTTTCTCTGCCAGTATTTATAAAAAGTAAAGTGTTATTGTTCAGGAGAAAATATAATGCTATAGTTTTATTGAATGATTTCACGTTTCTAATGTCGTTAAAATCAAAGCAAAGTATCGAAAGCAGTCTTTAGAACATTCTTTTGCTTACAAAGAAGAAAAAAAAATTTTCTCTTTAACACAAATATTAACGAGTCACAAGAATTACAGGAACAAACATTACACTTTTTTCTAAAATTAGAAAGTTTTCTTGAAAATATAATGCGCAATATTTTTGTTGTTTGTATGTAAAAAAAGATTTAATTTTCCATTGAATTTAATCGCAAAAATGCTATCGGAAATCATCGCGACATTTTCCCACTATAAGTAATTCAAAGGATTATAAAGGATAATCCAGGAAAGTATCCCTAGCAGGATAATGCATGAAACTTTTGAACCAGAAATGGGATTTGAACCAAGGTCCACCTAGGGTCAGATAAGCATCAAATAGGATACTTCGCACTATGTTATTGACAGCATAAAAGAATAGTTATTTAAGTATTGAGGGTACTAAGTGCTTCCTACCGGTTGAGGATGACATCCGATACCGGTAGAAGAGGACTTTGTGACCCCAATGCTTGTTAGGCTTTTTGCACGATCGATGCACAAAATTTAAAAAATCTGATGTGGCCAACACATTATTTTCCGTCAATTCTATGTATTTTATGCAAATCCCATAAAAAAGTTCCTTGGATAAAATTCTACATATCCAGTAAAATTGTAGCACGAACATATACTATTTTCTAAAAATTCCATACCGTAATTTCCTTGGAAAAGATTCACTATGTAAATTGCACTTGACACTGTTAAAAAGAGACAGATAACACTAAAAATATGTTAAATTTCACACGCTTGCAAATATAACTAATAAAAAAAATAACAATCCAGAAATTTCGAAACAATTTTCGAGAATCGAGTTCTCGGCAAATATATCTCGTCTCGTAAAATATATTTTACACACTGAAATATATACTAACTGGAATGCGTGTACGAACCGTGACTGTGAAGGCATATTGAAAGCCTGCTGCTGGAGTAGTCGGCAAACTTCGAGACAGTTCGTGGGTAGACGGAAATTATTTCGTGTGGCGCAAGTTTAAATAAATGAAGCACAATATGAAAATAAAGCGATCAGCTATGATACGAGTTATTCGGCTAGGTTCGGTTCGGCACGACCGTGCGCGAACAGGACCAGCTATTATTGTTCAATGGGGCTTCAGTGCAGCGTACGCTGATAGGTAGAGTATGCGAGTTCCAGTTAGTATATATTTCAGTGATTTTACATTTCTGTCTTGTCTCGTCGAGACAAGAAATCTCGAATACGAGACGAGACGAGAATCGAGAAATATCTCGTCTCGACAGAATTACTATTTCATATTGATAATAACTGTTAAGAACTTCAAATAAGGGAACTTCCGGTTGATTAATTATTATAACCAAAATCTAATCAGCTCTTCATATACACATACATACACACACAAGCACACAGACGCACACACATACAGCATAAAACAAGTTAAATCGTATTCTAGGGACCCTAAAACGTGCTTATTTATTAAAAACTCACCACCGAATCAAAAACCCCGTACTTACCAAAAGGTGATGGAAGGTAAAAACAAAATTTGAAAATTGTATTGATATATACCTAATAGTATATTATGTGGAAAGTGTGTGAAGCTGAAATTTTTACATGAGGGTGGAGATTGCGACATGAGCCGAAGACGAGTGTTGAAAACCACCCGAATGTAAAATAGGCTTCACATACTTGTTACATACCATACTTTTTCTACGACCTTGCAATAAAACATATATGTTTTCTTCACATTATCATTCTTTTAACGTAAAGCCTCTGTATTATCGACATGTGTAACCATGGTTACCAACGTTACGGGTGTTTAACAGCTTTGTTTTATTAAAATACAATTCAGTTTGTTATATTTAAAATAATGAATGGTGCGTGAAGTGTTACTTCACGCTCAGTGTGCAAAAATCAAACTTCACACATAAAAATTGATGTGTGTAGAAAAAAAATTCAGTTTGTCATTTTTAAAGTAAACTTTGATCGTCTATTTATCCGCCTCCTGATCGGTAATTTGTAGATAAAGCGAACTGTCTTGGAAACCCTATCGGTAAATAAAAATATACGATCGTGCAAAAAATACATTTAAATCGATAATTTATCTTCTCTGTTCAACTGGTATTACACGAGTACATGCAGATACGTGTATATTATTTTTAGCTTACATATAGAAATATCTCAGATGTCTAGGCTTGTTAAACTGATTAATTTGAAAGATTTGTTCAGGTATTAAAGTCATGTTTCTCCGACAAAAATTCCCTAAAGACATCGTTAAAACTCATTTTTATTTAGTGAAATACTTTGCCAACTTCTACCGACACAGAACTCAGTAATTTATAGGCCAGTCTTGAGCATATTACATACTACATATAACCACATCAAAAGAAGCAAATCTGTTTTGCAGAACATGTAAACAGACCGTAAATGATTATAAATATACAAATATATCATCAAGATTTGGATTGTTTTATTTTTGATTCAAAATACTCCAAAATTTCAGTTTTCACTTTCTCATTGCCCTTAACTCTTTCAGTTCCAATAGGACATTGCGTGCAAAAGTTTTAAGCCATTTTTACACTATATTATATATTGCAAAAGTGATAAAGAAATGAAACAGTTATTTTTATATGTATTTGTGCATAAAATATTTTCAAATTATAAACCAAAAACTACAAAAATAAACTTATATGATAATAATATAGTTTATATATCAAAGGAGTAAAGTTCGTCATTATTTGTCGAGAGCGAAGATTGAATCCTGATGACGTAGCCCGAGGGATGCAATCGCTTGAGGCAAATAATGACACTTTAATCCCGTGTTATATACAATATTTTATATACAAACGGAAAAGAAGAATAATGAATCACATTTCTATAAACGAAGAAAAACTATTTATTTTAAATTTATTTTTTTAAAAAAATCACTATATTTTTTTCCAAAATAAATATAATTAATAATATTCCTTATTTGTTAATTTCCCTACGGAGTACTTTATTTCCCTAGGGCGTACTTTATTTCCCTAGGGAGTACTTTATTTCTCTCGATAAATAATGAAGCACATAAAGTTATGATTTTGATAAAAATAAAGTTAACATTATTTACCGGTTGTATATAAAAATTATTTTTGATATAAAAATATATTTCGCGAGCGTTTATTTATAAAAATAGAAAACATAAAAGTTGAAAAATCAATATTCGACTGTGTTAGGATGGAGGTAGATACAGGAAAGTAAAAATTCTTCGGACTTGCAGTCAATTAATAAAATTTATTCACGCCGACGTTTCGACTATACAATAGTCTTCTACAGGGCTAGAATGGTCTAGTCGAGAAAAGGAAACCACATGTGGATAACAGAATATACAACACGGACAATTAAAAAAAAAAAATAAATAAATATGAATAAATAAATAAATAAATAGTTAAAAACAACATATCACAGAGAGAAAATCGTCAAAAAATTAAAAACTTGTCTTGGATGAGTACAATACATATGGAAATACAAATAACTGTTATTTGACTATTGTATAGTCGAAACGTCGACATGAATATATTATATTAATTGACTGCAAGTCCGAAGAATTCTTACTTTCCAGAAAACATAAACCCTGAGAAAAATATGTTTTCTAATTTTATAATTTATGATGTTGTTCCAAAGTATTGCGCCAGAAATATGCTTACTTTAAAATAGTATAAAAAATGGTACAATCTTTTTGGACTTGCAATTTTGTATTCTTTAATACTTCGTGAAGCAATCACTGCAGCACACCGTCGAGGCATATTGATTTGATTAAATTTGTAATAGAGTCTTGTGGTAAATTTTGTTACTCATTTTCCAAATGGTTCCATAATTCACCCTCGTTGGAGTATTTTTCTTTACCCATGCGTATTTTTAAGTCTTGCCATAAATTCTCTTTTAGATTTAAATTGCCATGGCCAGTCAAGAATTCGGACTTTTTTGACTTAAAAATAGCTTTATTAGTTTTGAAGTATGTTTATGATCGTTGTCCTGTTGAAAAACCCATCCCCGCGGCATATTTTTTGTAGCATAAGGTAGTATATGCTTTGTTAAAATATCTCTTTACATTAGAGCATCCATGGTACTTTTAATCTAGACAAATGGACCTAAAACGTCAAGAGAACATGCACAACATAAAATCACATTTTCTCTGCCATGCCTACCTGTAGGAATTTGGTATCTATAATTGTATCTTGCACTTGTTGGTCGCCGAAAATACTTCGTACCGTCATTTCCAAAAAAATCTAATTTTGATTCAATCGAAAATAACACTTTTCACTATTCGCCTTCATTCCAATGTTGATATGTTTTGCAACATTTAATCTCGCCTTTTTATTTCTTCTACTAACTAAAAGTTTTTTTAAAAAATAAAATTAATAAATATAAATATATCATCACGGCATATTACCCATTACTGGGTGTGCCAGTATCTACAACATATGTAGACATCGGTAATGATGACGATATATTTTACCGTGCGGGCGCTTACCAGGCGTCACCTCACGGGCACTCATACCTGGTGTGGAGAGTGCACCACAGGGGTCACTTTTGTGCCATTTAAAATTGGGGTACCGTGGCCGCGTGCCTGAGTGTCTGGTCGCGAACCTGGGGGAACCGGGTTCGATCCCGACCGTTGCCAAATATATTTTTTAAAAAATGACATGTCCAATACTAGTGATTCGGTCGAGACGAGACGAGATGAGAAATTCATAGTCACGTCTCTTCTCGTTTAAAATTAATAAAATTATGTCTCGTCTCGAAATTTTCATCGTCTCGTTTAATAGAGTCTCGGCTGAGATTCTCGCCGAGATTTCTCGACGGAAATTTAATATATATATATATATAGTGGTCCTATGAACGAATTATTAAATTTATAAAATTTTGTGTTAATGGCAATTTGAACAAAAAGATAAGTATTTGTCGTTTTACCTGTCAAAATTTGTTATAATCTAAAACTTGTTCAAATTTTATTATGTTATAATTTTAAAGGAAATAAAATATGTATGGCTCAAAATTTTTGCACGCAAATGTACATATGTCCCGTACATATGTTGAAGTTACCCAGTCAAGTACATCCTTCAAAACCCCCACTACTAAATTGTTCTTAAAATTATATCATATTGTCATAATTATAAATTGTCTTTTCAAAAAACTTTTAAAAAATCCTCCAGCAAAATTTGGCACAAATTCCTATATATTTCACTACCGGTTCAACCGGAACTAAGATTAATGTTCCCGTTAAATGCCGGAAACATTTACGCATACTTCCTTTTGGATTTTTATTTCATAAAGCACATTCTATCTCACTTATTCGTATCTCTTTCTTTGTTTAACTTCTTGAGAAAGATAAATGAATCGAGAAAGAGTGAGATTTTTTAGCGTCCGTTAATAAACTGGTAGGTTTTATAGAGAAATGTGTGTATGTCGGTTGAGAAATGATGTATTTTGTTTTACGTCATGTCGGAGAATATCAGGGATGTTTCATTCTGTAAAGTTGGTAGCTTGGAGAAGTTGAAAGCTAGCCAAATGCGAGCACTGATTTAATTTTAATCGAATAAGTTTTGTCTTGGATTTTATTGACCAAACAGACTGTAATTTTGAGAAGATTATTACGTAAAAATAAAATATGGTAAAATTTCTTAATGTTACAAAATATATGGACTTCTTAATGTGATTTATGTAAGATTTATTTTCGTCGCCATTATTTGTGATTTGAAATCTAAGATCAGTTTTACACCCAAAAATGGGCCAAACCAATATTTGGGTTTATTTCATTGCGTACATTCCAAATTTTCAAACCGCATTCGCATATTATTTTTTACTCATTTGATTTTCTCTAAAAATATAACCCAAAAATGGGTGGAAATACGAAACTGACAATAGCGCCATTCGATTCTGCGAAAAATTTACATAAGTATAACAATCAAGTTATTTTTTATAATAAGACAATACTAAATTTGCTGCCCTCAAAATCAAGACAGTTATATTAAGCGCCCTACAACCGATTAAAATAATGGTGCCAGGACCCAAAAGTTAAAATGTATCCTTTGCGGACATTTTTATTTTTTCCCAGCGGGAATTTTGTGCACTTTTTCTCCCGGCGGTAGAAAAAATACCGCAATTTCCCGCTAAAACAAAATTTGCTGTTTCTGTCAAGGTTTGGAGTCATAGAAACCAACTTTCTCTCCCGGTCGTGGAAAAAAGATGTTTTCTTCATTCAAAATAACATCATAAAACATCTTACAAAAACATTACTTTAGTTATATTTTCCACTTTCTACCCTTAGTGCGTTTTTAACCCTCCTTAACAATGATTAATCACAAGTTTCCAAAACAATCCGTTATCAGTTGTTCAAGTGCACGCCGCCTTGTGTCGCCAGCGCCACCTTCATGTTGTTATCTCTTTCTTACGCGCGGGTGAACCTGTCACCAGCATCGCTAGACAGAGAAAGAACATCGTTTGTCATACTCCAATGAACGTATGTGATTGATGCGAGAAGTTAGATTAGCGAAGGTTGTGTCTTAAAATATGTTTTATTTTTAAATAATCCGCATACTTGAGTTGCTCATTTTGCAGCTCACTTTTTCAAAAAAATTTTAAGTGCAATATTTAGATACACTCTTTAAAAAGCGCCTAACTTGGCGCATAATTACCGGTTTGTAAAACCAAAAACTAGAGGATCAACGGCCAGTATGGTAGAGCGCTCCAAACAGTTATATGAACCTCAGCACCCAATCTTCAACCAAGAACCAATGCGGTCACGACTAAAACTATGAAAAGTGTTTACTTTTTATATTAATACCTTGAAAAGTTTTAACTTTTTATGTATATACCATGAAAAGTGTTTACTTTTTATGTTAATACCTTGAAAAGTTTTAACGTTTTATGTATATACCATGAAAAGTGTTAACTTTTTATTTTAATATCTTGAAAAGTTTTAACTTTTTCTGTATATACCTTGAAAAGTGTTTACTTTTTATGTTAATACCTTGAAAAGTTTTAACTTTTTATGTATATACAATGAAAAGTGTTTACTTTTTATGTTAATATCTTGAAAAGTTTTAACTTTTTATGTATATAACATGAAAAGTGTTTACTTTTTATATTAATACCCTGAAAAGTTTTAACTTTTTATGTATATACCATGAAAAGTGTTTACTTTTTATGTTAATACCTTGAAAAGTTTTAACGTTTTATGTATATACCATGAAAAGTGTTTACTTTTTATTTTAATATCTTGAAAAGTTTTAACTTTTTCTGTATATACCTTGAAAAGTGTTTACTTTTTATGTTAATACCTTGAAAAGTTTTAACTTTTTATGTATATACAATGAAAAGTGTTTACTTTTTATGTTAATATCTTGAAAAGTTTTAACTTTTTATGTATATAACATGAAAAGTGTTTACTTTTTATATTAATACCTTGAAAAGTTTTAACTTTTTATGTATATACCCTGAAAAGTGTTTACTTTTTATGTTAATATCTTGAAAACACTTAACTTTTTATGTATATACCTTGAAAAGTGTTTACTTTTTATATTAATAACTTGAAAATTTTAACTTTTTATGTATATACCTTGAAAAGTGTTTACTTTTTATGTTAATACCTTGAAAAGTTTAATTTTTTATGTATATAACATGAAAAGAGTTTACTTTTTATATTAATACCTTGAAAAGTTTAAACATTTTATGTATATACCTTGAAAAGTGTTTACTAATACCTCGAAAAGTTTTAACTTTTTATGTATATACCTTGAAATGTGTTTACTTTTTATATTAATACCTTGAAAAGTTTTAACTTTTTATGTATATAACATGGAAAGTGTTTACTTTTTATATTAATACCTTGAAAAGTTTTAACTTTTTATGTATATAACATGAAAAGTGTTTACTTTTTATATTAATACCTTGAAAAGTTTTAACTTTTTATGTACATAACATGAAAAGTGTTTACTTTTTATATTAATACCTTGAAACTTTTAACTTTTTATGTATATAACATGAAAAGTGTTTACTTTTTATATTAATACCTTGAAAAGTTTTAACTTTTTATGTATATAACATGAAAAGTGTTTACTTTTTATATTAATACCCTGAAAAGTTTTAACTTTTTATGTATATACCTTGAAATGTGTTTACTTTTTATATTAATACTTTGAAAAGTTTTAACTTTTTATGTATATAACATGAAAAGTGTTTACTTTTTATATTAATACCCTGAAAAGTTTTAACTTTTTATGTATATACCTTGAAATGTGTTTACTTTTTATATTAATACCTTGAAAAGTTTTAACTTTTTATGTATATAACATGAAAAGTGTTTACTTTTTATATTAATACCTTGAAAAGTTTTAACTTTTTATGTATATACCCTGAAAAGTGTTTACTTTTTATATTAATACCTTGAAAAGTTTTAACTTTTTATGTATATAACATGAAAAGTGTTTACTTTTTATATTAATACCTTGAAAAGTTTTAACTTTTTATGTATATAACATGAAAAGTGTTTACTTTTTATATTAATACCTTGAAAAGTTTTAACTTTTTATGTATATAACATGAAAAGTGTTTACTTTTTATATTAATACCCTGAAAAGTTTTAACTTTTTATGTATATACCTTGAAATGTGTTTACTTTTTATATTAATACCTTGAAAAGTTTTAACTTTTTATGTATATAACATGAAAAGTGTTTACTTTTTATATTAATACCTTGAAAAGTTTTAACTTTTTATGTATATACCCTGAAAAGCGTTTACTTTTTATATTAATACCTTGAAAAGTTTTAACTTTTTATGTATATAACATGAAAAGTGTTTACTTTTTATATTAATACCCTGAAAAGTTTTAACTTTTTAAGTATATAACATGAAAAGTGTTTACTTTTTATATTAATACCTTGAAAAGTTTTAACTTTTTATGCATATACTATGAAAACCTTTTACTTTTTATGTAAACACCTTGAAAAGTTTAAACTTTTTATGCATATACTATGAAAACCTTTTACTTTTTATGTTAATACCTTAAAAAGTTTAAACTTTTTATATATATACCATGAAAACCTTTTACTTTTTATGTTAATGCCTTGAAAAGTTTTAACTTTTTATGCATATACTATGAAAACCTTTCATTTTTTATGTTAATACCTTGAAAAGTTTTAACTTTTTATGCATATACTATGAAAATCTTTTACTTTTTATGTTAATACCTTGAAAAGTTTAAACTTTTTATGCATATACTATGAAAACCTTTTTCTTTTTATGTTAATACCTTGAAAAGTTTAAACTTTTTATGCATATCCTATGCAAACCTTTTACTTTTTATGTTAATACCTTGAAAAGTTTAAACTTTTTATGCATATACTATGAAAACGTTTTACTTTTTATGTAAATACCTTGAAAAGTTTAAACTTTTTATGCATATACTATGAAAACCTTTTACTTTTTATGTTCATACCTTGAAAAGTTTTAACTTTTTATGCATATACTATGAAAACCTTTCACTTTTTATGTTAATACCTTGAAAAGTTTTAACTTTTTATGCATATACTATGAAAATCTTTTACTTTTTATGTTAATATCTTGAAAAGTTTAAACTTTTTATGCATATACTATGAAAACCTTTTACTTTTTATGTTAATACCTTGAAAAGTTTTAACTTTTTATGCATATCCTATGAAAACCTTTTACTTTTTATGTTAATATTTTGAAAAGTTTAAACTTTTTATGCATATACTATGAAAACATTTTACTTTTCATGTAAATACCTTGAAAAGTTTAAACTTTTTATGCATATACTATGAAAACATTTTACTTTTCATGTAAATACCTTGAAAAGTTTAAACTTTTTATGCATATACTATGAAAACCTTTTACTTTTTATGTTCATACCTTGAAAAGTTTTAACTTTTTATGCATATACCATGAAAACGTTTTACTTTTTATGTAAATACCTTGAAAAGCTTTAACTTTTTATGCATATACTATGAAAACCTTTTACTTTTTATGTTAATACCTAGAAAAGTTTTAACTTTTTAAGCATATACTATGAAAACCTTTTACTTTTCATGTAAATACCTTGAAAAGTTTAAACTTTTTATGCATATACTATGATAACCTTTTACTTTTCATGTAAATACCTTGAAAAGTTTAAACTTTTTATGCATATACTATGAAAACCTTTTACTTTTTATGTTCATACCTTGAAAAGTTTTAACTTTTTATGCATATACCATGAAAACGTTTTACTTTTTATGTAAATACCTTGAAAAGTTTAAACTTTTTATGCATATACTATGAAAACCTTTTACTATTTATGTTAAAACCTTGAAAAGTTTAAACTTTTTATGCATATACTATGAAAACCTTTTACTTTTTATGTTAATACCTTGAAAAGTTTAAACTTTTTATGCATTTACTATGAAAACCTTTTACTTTTTATGTTAATACCTTGAAAAGTTTTAACTTTTTATGCATATCCTATGCAAACCTTTTACTTTTTATGTTAATACCTTGAAAAGTTTAAACTTTTTATGCATATACTATGAAAACCTTTTACTTTTTATGTAAATACCTTAAAAAGTTTAAACTTTTTATGCATATACTATGAAAACCTTTTACTTTTTATGTTAATACCTTGAAAAGTTTAAACTTTTTATGCATTTACTATGAAAACCTTTTACTTTTTATGTTCATACCTTGAAAAGTTTTAACTTTTTATGCATATACTATGAAAACGTTTTACTTTTTATGTAAATACCTTGAAAAGTTTAAACTTTTTATGCATATACTATAAAAACCTTTTACTTTTTATGTTAATACCTTGAAAAGTTCTAACTTTTTATGCATATACTATGAAAACCTTTTACTTTTTATGTTAATACCTTGAAAACTTTAAACTTTTTATGCATATACTATGAAAACCTTTTACTTTTTATGTTAATACCTTGAAAAGTTTTAACTTTTTATGCATATACTATGAAAACCTTTTACTTTTTATGTTAATACCTTGAAAAGTTTTAACTTTTTATGCATATACTATGAAAATCTTTTACTTTTCATGTAAATACCTTGAAAAGTTTAAACTTTTTATGCATATACTATGAAAACCTTTTACTTTTTATGTTAATACCTTGAAAAGTTTTAACTTTTTATGCATATACTATGAAAACCTTTTACTTTTCATGTAAATACCTTGAAAAGTTTAAACTTTTTATGCATATACTATGAAAACCTTTTACTTTTTATGTTTATACCTTGACAAGTTTTAACTTTTTATGCATATACTATGAAAACGTTTTACTTTTTATGTAAATACCTTGAAAAGTTTAAACTTTTTATGCATATACTATGAAAACCTTTTACTTTTTATGTTAATACCTTGAAAAGTTTTAACTTTTTATGCATATACTATGAAAACCTTTTACTTTTTATGTTAATACCTTGAAAAGTTTAAACTTTTTATGTATATACCATGAAAACCTTTTACTTTTTATGTTAATACCTTGAAAAGTTTAAACTTTTTATATATATACCATGAAAACCTTTTACTTTTTATGTTAATACCTTGAAAAGTTTTAACTTTTTATGCATTTACTATGAAAACCTTTTACTTTTTATGTTCATACCTTGAAAAGTTTTAACTTTTTATGCATATACTATGAAAACGTTTTACTTTTTATGTAAATACCTTGAAAAGTTTAAACTTTTTATGCATATACTATAAAAACCTTTTACTTTTTATGTTAATACCTTGAAAAGTTCTAACTTTTTATGCATATACTATGAAAACCTTTTACTTTTTATGTTAATACCTTGAAAACTTTAAACTTTTTATGCATATACTATGAAAACCTTTTACTTTTTATGTTAATACCTTGAAAAGTTTTAACTTTTTATGCATATACTATGAAAACCTTTTACTTTTTATGTTAATACCTTGAAAAGTTTTAACTTTTTATGCATATACTATGAAAATCTTTTACTTTTCATGTAAATACCTTGAAAAGTTTAAACTTTTTATGCATATACTATGAAAACCTTTTACTTTTTATGTTAATACCTTGAAAAGTTTTAACTTTTTATGCATATACTATGAAAACCTTTTACTTTTCATGTAAATACCTTGAAAAGTTTAAACTTTTTATGCATATACTATGAAAACCTTTTACTTTTTATGTTTATACCTTGACAAGTTTTAACTTTTTATGCATATGCTATGAAAACGTTTTACTTTTTATGTAAATACCTTGAAAAGTTTAAACTTTTTATGCATATACTATGAAAACCTTTTACTTTTTATGTTAATACCTTGAAAAGTTTTAACTTTTTATGCATATACTATGAAAACCTTTTACTTTTTATGTTAATACCTTGAAAAGTTTAAACTTTTTATGTATATACTATGAAAACCTTTTACTTTTTATGTTAATACCTTGAAAAGTTTAAACTTTTTATATATATACCATGAAAACCTTTTACTTTTTATGTTAATACCTTGAAAAGTTTTAACTTTTTATGCATATACTATGAAAACCTTTTACTTTTTATGTTTATACCTTGAAAAGTTTTAACTTTTTATGCATATACTATGAAAACGTTTTACTTTTTATGTAAATAACTTGAAAAGTTTAAACTTTTTATGCTATACTATGAAAACCTTTTACTTTTTATGTTAATACCTTGAAAAGTTTTAACTTTTTATGCATATACTATGAAAACCTTTTACTTTTTATGTTAATACCTTGAAAAGTTTAAACTTTTTATGTATATACTATGAAAACCTTTTACTTTTTATGTTAATACCTTGAAAAGTTTAAACTTTTTATATATATATACCATGAAAACCTTTTACTTTTTATGTTAATACCTTGAAAAGTTTTAACTTTTTATGCATATACTATGAAAACCTTTTACTTTTTATGTTTATACCTTGAAAAGTTTTAACTTTTTATGCATATACTATGAAAACGTTTTACTTTTTATGTAAATAACTTGAAAAGTTTAAACTTTTTATGCTATACTATGAAAACCTTTTACTTTTTATGTTAATACCTTGAAAAGTTTTAACTTTTTATGCATATACTATGAAAACCTTTTACTTTTTATGTTAATACCTTGAAAAGTTTAAACTTTTTATGTATATACTATGAAAACCTTTTACTTTTTATGTTAATACCTTGAAAAGTTTAAACTTTTTATATATATACCATGAAAACCTTTTACTTTTTATGTTAATACCTTGAAAAGTTTTAACTTTTTATGCATATACTATGAAAACCTTTTACTTCTTATGTTAATACCTTGAAAAGTTTTACTTTTTATGCATATACTATGAAAACCTTTTACTTTTTATGTTCATACCTTGAAAAGTTTTAACTTTTTATGCATATACTATGAAAACGTTTTACTTTTTATGTAAATACCTTGAAAAGTTTAAACTTTTTATGCATATACAATGAAAACGTTTTACTTTTTATGTTAATACCTTGAAAAGTTTTAACTTTTTATGCATATACTATGAAAACCTTTTACTTTTTATGTTAATATCTTGAAAAGTTTAAACTTTTTATGTGTATACTATGAAAACCTTTTACTTTTTATGTTAATACCTTGAAAAGTTTTAACTTTTTATGCATATACTATGAAAACCTTTTACTTTTTATGTTCATACCTTGAAAAGTTTTAACTTTTTATGCATATACTATGAAAACGTTTTACTTTTTATGTAAATACCTTGAAAAGTTTTAACTTTTTATGCATATACTATGAAAACCTTTTACTTTTCATGTAAATACCTTGAAAAGTTTAAACGTTTTATGCATATACTATGAAAACCTTTTACTTTTTATGTTCATACCTTGAAAAGTTTTAACTTTTTATGCATATACTATGAAAACGTTTTACTTTTTATGTAAATACCTTGAAAAGTTTTAACTTTTTATGCATATACTATGAAAACCTTTTACTTTTTATGTTAATACCTTGAAAAGTTTTAACTTTTTATGCATATCCTATGAAAACCTTTTACTTTTTATGTTAATACCTTGAAAAGTTTAAACTTTATGCATATACTATGAAAACCTTTTACTTTTTATGTAAATACCTTGAAAAGTTTAAACTTTTTATGCATATGCTATGAAAACCTTTTACTTTTTATGTTCATACCTTGAAAAGTTTTAACTTTTTATGCATATACTATGAAAACGTTTTACTTTTTATGTTAATACCTTGAAAAGTTTAAACTTTTTATGCATATACTGTGAAAACATTTTACTTTTTATGTTAATACCTTGAAAAGTTTTAACTTTTTATGCATATACTATGAAAACCTTTTACTTTTTATGTTAATACCTTGAAAAGTTTAAACTTTTTATGTATATACTATGAAAACCTTTTACTTTTTATGTTAATACTTTGAAAAGTTTAAACTTTTTATATATATATCATGAAAACCTTTTACTTTTTATGTTAATACCTTGAAAAGTTTTAACTTTTTATGCATATACTATGAAAACGTTTTACTTTTTATGTAAATACCTTGAAAAGTTTTAACTTTTTATGCATATACTATAAAAACCTTTTACTTTTCATGTAAATACCTTGAAAAGTTTTAACTTTTTATGCATATACTATGAAAACCTTTTACTTTTTATGTTAATACCTTGAAAAGTTTAAACTTTTTATGCATATACTATGAAAACCTTTTACATTTTATGTTAATACCTTGAAAAGTTTTAACTTTTTATGCATATACTATGAAAACCTTTTACTTTTTATGTTAATACCTTGAAAAGTTTTAACTTTTTATGCATATACTATGAAAACCTTTTACTTTTTATGTTAATACCTTCAAAAGTTTTAACTTTTTATGCATATACTATGAAAACCTTTTACTTTTCATGTAAATACCTTGAAAAGTTTAAACTTTTTATGCATATACTATGAAAACCTTTTACTTTTTATGTTCATACCTTGAAAAGTTTTAACTTTTTATGCATATACTATGAAAACGTTTTACTTTTTATGTAAATACCTTGAAAAGATTAAACTTTTTATGCATATACTATGAAAACCTTTTACTTTTTATGTTAATACCTTGAAACGGTTTAACTTTTTATGCATATAATATGAAAACCTTTTACTTTTTATGTTAATACCTTGAAAAGTTTTAACTTTTTATGCATATACTATGAAAACCTTTTACTTTTTATGTTAATCTCTAGAAAAGTTTAAACTTTTTATGTATATACTATGAAAACCTTTTACTTTTTATGTAAATACCTTGAAAAGATTAAACTTTTTATGCATATACTATGAAAACCTTTTACTTTTTATGTTAATACCTTGAAACGTTTTAACTTTTTATGCATATTCTATGAAAACCTTTTACTTTTTATGTTAATATCTTGAAAAGTTTTAACTTTTTATGCATATCCTATGAAAACTTTTTACTTTTTATGTTAATACCTTGAAAAGTTTAAACTTTTTATGCATATACTATGAAAACCTTTTACTTTTTATGTTAATACCTTGAAAAGTTTTAACTTTTTATGCATATACTATGAAAACGTTTTACTTTTTATGTAAATACCTTGAAAAGTTTAATCTTTTTATACATATACTATGAAAACCTTTTACTTTTTATGTTACTACCTTGAAAAGTTTTAACTTTTTATGCATATACTATGAAAACCTTTTACTTTTCATGTAAATACCTTGAAAAGTTTAAACTTTTTATGCATATACTATGAAAACCATTTACTTTTTATGTTAATACCTTGAAACGTTTTAACTTTTTATGCATATTCTATGAAAACCTTTTACTTTTTATGTTAATACCTTGAAAAGTTTAAGCTTTTTATGCATATACTATGAAAACCTTTTACTTTTTATGTTAATACCTTGAAAAGTTTAAACTTTTATGTATATCCTATGAAAACCTTTTACTTTTTATGTTAATACCTTGAAAAGTTTAAACTTTTTATGCATATACTATGAAAACCTTTTACTTCTTATGTAAATACCTTGAAAAGTTTAAACTTTTTATGCATATGCTATGAAAACCTTTTACTTTTTATGTTCATACCTTGAAAAGTTTTAACTTTTTATGCATATACTATGAACACGTTTTACTTTTTATGTAAATACCTTGAAAAGATTAAACTTTTTATGCATATACTATGAAAACCTTTTACTTTTTATGTTAATACCTTGAAACGTTTTAACTTTTTATGCATATACTATGAAAACCTTTTACTTTTTATGTTAATACCTTGAAAAGTTTTAACTTTTTATGCATATACTATGAAAACCTTTTACTTTTTATGTTAATCTCTAGAAAAGTTTAAACTTTTTATGTATATACTATGAAAACCTTTTACTTTTTATGTTAATACCTTGAAAAGTTTAAACTTTATATATATATACCATGAAAACCTTTTACTTTTTATGTTAATACCTTGAAAAGTTTTAACTTTTTATGCATATACTATGAAAACGTTTTACTTTTTATGTAAATACCTTGAAAAGTTTTAACTTTTTATGCATATACTATGAAAACCTTTTACTTTTCATGTAAATACCTTGAAAAGTTTTAACTTTTTATGCATATACTATGAAAACGTTTTACTTTTTATGTAAATACCTTGAAAAGTTTAATCTTTTTATGCATATACTATGAAAACCTTTTACTTTTTATGTTAATACCTTGAAAAGTTTTAAATTTTTATGCATATACTATGAAAACCTTTTACTTTTCATGTAAATACCTTGAAAAGTTTAAACTTTTTATGCATATACTATGAAAACCTTTTACTTTTTATGTTCATAACCTTGAAAAGTTTTAACTTTTTATGTAAATACCTTGAAAAGTTTAAACTTTTTATGCATATACTATGAAATCGTTTTACTTTTTATGTTAATACCTTTAAAAGTTTTAACTTTTTATGCATATACTATGAAAACCTTTTACTTTTTATGTTAATACCTTGAAAAGTTTAAACTTTTTATGTATATACTATGAAAACCTTTTACTTTTTATGTTCATACCTTGAAAAGTTTTAACTTTTTATGCATATACTATGAAAACGTTTTACTTTTTATGTAAATACCTTGAAAAGTTTAAACTTTTTATGCATATACTATGAAAACCTTTTACTTTTTATGTTAATACCTTGAAAAGTTTAAACTTTTTATGCATATACTATGAAAACCTTTTACTTTTTATGTTAATACCTTGAAAAGTTTTAACTTTTTATGCATATCCTATGAAAACCTTTTACTTTTTATGTTAATACCTTGAAAAGTTTAAACTTTTTATGCATATACTATGAAAACCTTTTACTTTTTATGTAAATACCTTGAAAAGTTTAAACTTTTTATGCATATGCTATGAAAACCTTTTACTTTTTATGATCATACCTTGAAAAGTTTTAACTTTTTATTCATATACTATGAAAACGTTTTACTTTTTATGTAAATACCTTGAAAAGCTTAAACTATTTATGCATATACTATGAAAACCTTTTACTTTTTATGTTAATACCTTGAAAAGTTTTAACTTTTTATGCATATACTATGAAAACCTTTTACTTTTTATGTTAATACCTTGAAAAGTTTAAACTTTTTATGTATATACTATGAAAACCTTTTACTTTTTATGTTAATACTTTGAAAAGTTTAAACTTTATATATATATATCATGAAAACCTTTTACTTTTTATGTTAATACCTTGAAAAGTTTTAACTTTTTATGCATATCCTATGAAAACCTTTTACTTTTTATGTTAATACCTTGAAAAGTTTAAACTTTTTATGCATATACTATGAAAACCTTTTACTTTTTATGTAAATACCTTGAAAAGTTTAAACTTTTTATGCATATGCTATGAAAACGTTTTACTTTTTATGTAAATACCTTGAAAAGTTTAAACTTTTTATGCATATACTATGAAAACCTTTTACTTTTTATGTTAATACCTTGAAAAGTTTAAACTTTTTATGCATATGCTATGAAAACGTTTTACTTTTTATGTAAATACCTTGAAAAGTTTTAACTTTTTATGCATATACTATGAAAACCTTTTACTTTTTATGTTAATACCTTGAAAAGTTTCAACTTTTTATGCATATACTATGAAAACCTTTTACTTTTTATGTTAATACCTTGAAAAGTTTAAACTTTTTATGCATATACTATAAAAACCTTTTACATTTTATGTTAATACCTTGAAAAGTTTAAACATTTTATGCATATACTATGAAAACCTTTTACTTTTCATGTAAATACCTTGAAAAGTTTAAACTTTTTATGCATATGCTATGAAAACCTTTTACTTTTTATGTTAATACTTTGAAAAGTTTAAACTTTTTATATATATATAATGAAAACCTTTTACTTTTTATGTTAATACCTTGAAAAGTTTTAACTTTTTATGCATATACTATGAAAACCTTTTACTTTTTATGTTAATACCTTGAAAAGTTTTAACTTTTTATGCATATACTATGAAAACCTTTTACTTTTTATGTTAATACCTTGAAAAGTTTAAACTTTTTATGCATATACTATAAAAACCTTTTACATTTTATGTTAATACCTTGAAAAGTTTAAACATTTTATGCATATACTATGAAAACCCTTTACTTTTTATGTTAATACCTTGAAAAGTTTAAACTTTTTATGCATATACTATGAAAACCATTTACTTTTTATGTTAATACCTTGAAAAGTTTAAACTTTTTATGCATATACTATGAAAACCTTTTACTTTTTATGTTAATACCTTGAAAAGTTTAAACTTTTTATGCATATACTATGAAAACCTTTTACTTTTTATGTTAATACCTTGAAACGTTTAAACTTTTTATGCATATACTATGAAAACCTTTTACTTTTTATGTTAATATCTTGAAAAGTTTAAACTTTTTATGCATATACTATGAAAACCTATTACTTTTTATGTTCATACCTTGAAAAGTTTAAACTTTTTATGCATATACTATGAAAACCATTTACTTTTTATGTTAATACCTTGAAAAGTTTAAACTTTTTATGCATATACTATGAAAACCTTTTACTTTTTATGTTAATACCTTGAAAAGTTTAAACTTTTTATGCATATACTATGAAAACCTTTTACTTTTTATGTTAATACCTTGAAACGTTTTAACTTTTTATGCATATACTATGAAAACCTTTTACTTTTTATGTTAATGCCTTGAAAAGTTTTAACTTTTTATGCATATAGTATGAAAACCTTTTACTTTTTATGTTACTCTCTAGAAAAGTTTAAACTTTTTATGTATATACTATGAAAACCTTTTACTTTTTATGTTAATACCTTGAAAAGTTTAAACTTTTTATATATATACCATGAAAACCTTTTACTTTTTATGTTAATACCTTGAAAAGTTTTAACTTTTTATATATATACCATGAAAACCTTTTACTTTTTATGTTAATACCTTGAAAAGTTTTAACTTTTTATGCATATACTATGAAAACCTTTTACTTTTTATGTAAATACCTTGAAAAGTTTAAACTTTTTATGCATATACTATGAAAACCTTTTACTTTTCATGTAAATACCTTGAAAAGTTTAAACTTTTTATGCATATGCTATGAAAACCTTTTACTTTTTATGTTCATACCTTAAAAGTTTTAACTTTTTATGCATATACTATGAAAACGTTTTACTTTTTATGTAAATACCTTGAAAAGTTTAAACTTTTCATGCATATACTATGAAAACCTTTTACTTTTTATGTTAATACCTTGAAAGGTTTAAACTTTTTATGCATATACTATGAAAACCTTTTACTTTTTATGTTAATACCTTGAAAAGTTTTAACTTTTTATGCATATCCTATGAAAACCTTTTACTTTTTATGTTAATACCTTGAAAAGTTTAAACTTTTTATGCATATACTATGAAAACCTTTTACTTTTTATGTAAATACCTTGAAAAGTTTAAACTTTTTATGCATATGCTATGAAAACCTTTTACTTTTTATGTTAATACCTTGAAACGTTTTAACTTTTTATGCATATACTATGAAAACCTTTTACTTTTTATGTTAATGCCTTGAAAAGTTTTAACTTTTTATGCATATACTATGAAAACCTTTTACTTTTTATGTTAATCTCTAGAAAAGTTTAAACTTTTTATGTATATACCATGAAAACCTTTTACTTTTTAAGTTAATACCTTGAAAAGTTTTAATTTTTTATGCATATACTATGAAATCCTTTTACTTTTTATGTTAATACCTTGAAAAGTTTTAACTTTTTATATATATACCATGAAAACCTTTTACTTTTTATGTTAATACCTTGAAAAGTTTTAACTTTTTATGCATATACTATGAAAACCTTTTACTTTTTATGTTAATACCTTGAAAAGTTTAAACTTTTCATGTATATACTATGAAAACCTTTTACTTTTTATGTTAATACCTTGAAAAGTTTTAACTTTTTATGCATATACTATGAAAACCTTTTACTTTTTATGTTAATACCTTGAAAAGTTTAAACTTTTTATGTATATACTATGAAAACCTTTTACTTTTTATGTTAATACCTTGAAAAGTTTAAACTTTTTATATATATACCATGAAAACCTTTTACTTTTTATGTTAATACCTTGAAAAGTTTTAACTTTTTATGCATATACTATGAAATCCTTTTACTTTTTATGTTAATACCTTGAAAAGTTTAAACTTTTTATATATATACCATGAAAACCTTTTACTTTTTATGTTAATACCTTGAAAAGTTTAAACTTTTTATGCATATACTATGAAAACCTTTTACTTTTTATGTTAATACCTTGAAAAGTTTTAACTTTCTATGCATATCCTATGAAAACCTTTTACTGTTTATGTTCATACCTTGAAAAGTTTTAACTTTTTATGCATATACTATGAAAACCTTTTAATTTTATGTTAATACCTTGAAAAGTTTAAACTTTTTATGTATATACTATGAAAACCTTTTACTTTTTATGTTAATACCTTGAAAAGTTTAAACTTTTTATATATATATTATGAAAACGTTTTACTTTTTATGTTAATCCCTTGAAAAGTTTAAACTTTTTATGTATATACTATGAAAACCTTTTACTTTTTATGTCAATACCTTGGAAAGTTTAAACTTTTTTATATTTATACCATGAAAACCTATTACTTTTTATGTTTATACCTTGAAAAGTTTTAACTTTTTATGCATATACTATGAAAACCTTTTACTTTTTATGTTAATACCTTCAAAAGTTTTAACTTTTTATGCATATACTATGAAAACCTTTTACTTTTTATGTTAATACCTTGAAAAGTTTTAACTTTTTATGCATATACTATGATAACCTTTTACTTTTCATGTAAATACCTTGAAAAGTTTAAGCTTTTTATGCATATACTATGAAAACCTTTTACTTTTTATGTTCATACCTTGAAAAGTTTTAACTTTTTATGCATATACTATGAAAACGTTTTACTTTTTATGTAAATCCCTTGAAAAGTTTAAACTTTTTATGCATATACTATGAAAACCTTTTACTTTTCATGTAAATACCTTGAAAAGTTTAAACTTTTTATGCATATACTATGAAAACCTTTTACTTTTTATGTTCATACCTTGAAAAGTTTTAACTTTTTATGCATATACTATGAAAACGTTTTACTTTTTATGTAAATACCTTGAAAAGTTTAAACTTTTTATGTATATACTATGAAAACCCTTTACTTTTTATGTTAATACCTTGGAAAGTTTAAACTTTTTATATATATATATACCATGAAAACCTTTTACTTTTTATGTTTATACCTTGAAAAGTTTTAACTTTTTATGCATATACTATGATAACCTTTTACTTTTTATGTTCATACCTTAAAAAGTTTTAACTTTTTATGCATATACTAAGAAAACGTTTTACTTTTTATGTAAATACCTTGAAAAGTTTAAACTTTTTATGCATATACTATGAAAACCTTTTACTTTTTATGTTAATACCTTGAAAAGTTTTAACTTTTTATGCATATACTATGAAAACTTTTTACTTTTTATGTTAATACCTTGAAAAGTTTAAACTTTTAATGTATATACTATGAAAACCTTTTACTTTTTATGTTAATACCTTGAAAAGTTTAAACTTTTTATATATATACCATGAAAACCTTTTACTTTTTATGTTAATACCTTGAAAAGTTTTAACTTTTTATGCATATACTATGAAAACCTTTTACTTTTTATGTTAATACCTTGAAAAGTTTTAACTTTTTATGCATATACTATGAAAACCTTTTACTTTTTATGTTAATACCTTGAAAAGTTTAAACTTTTTATGCATATACTATGAAAACCTTTTACTTTTTACGTTAATACCTTGAAGAGTTTAAACTTTTTATGTATATACTATGAAAACCTTTTACTTTTTATGTTAATACCTTGAAAAGTTTAAACTTTTTATATATATACCATGAAAACCTTTTACTTTTTATGTTAATACCTTGAAAAGTTTTAACTTTTTATGAATATACTATGAAAACCTTTTACTTTTCATGTAAATACCTTGAAAAGTTTAAACTTTTTAAGCATATACTATGAAAACCTTTTACTTTTTATGTTCATACCTTGAAAAGTTTTACTTTTTATGCATATACTATGAAAACCTTTTACTTTTTATGTTAATACCTTGAAAAGTTTTAACTTTTTATGCATATCCTATGAAAACCTTTTACTTTTCATGTAAATACCTTGAAAAGTTAAAACTTTTTATGCATATACTACGAAAACCTTTTACTTTTTATGTTAATATCTTGAAAAGTTTTAACTTTTTATGCATATACTATGAAAACGTTTTACTTTTTATGTAAATACCTTGAAAAGTTTAAACTTTTTATGCATATACTATGAAAACCTTTTACTTTTTATGTTAAAACCTTGAAAAGTTTTAACTTTTTATGCATATACTATGAAAACGTTTTACTTTTTATGTTAATACCTTGAAAAGTTTAAACTTTTTATGTATATACTATGAAAACCTTTTACTTTTTATGTTAATACCTTGAAAAGTTTTAACTTTTTATGCATATACTATGAAAACCTTTTACTTTTCATGTAAATACCTTGAAAAGTTTAAACTTTTTATGCATATACTATGAAAACCTTTTACTTTTTATGTTAATACCTTGAAAAGTTTAAACTTTTTATATATATACCATGAAAACATTTTACTTTTTATGTTAATACCTTGAAAAGTTTTAACTTTTTATGCATATACTATGAAAACCTTTTACTTTTCATGTAAATACCTTGAAAAGTTTAAACTTTTTATGCATATACTATGAAAACCTTTTACTTTTTATGTTAATACCTTGAAAAGTTTAAACTTTTTATGCATATACTATGAAAACCTTTTACTTTTTATGTTAATACCTTGAAAAGTTTTAACTTTTTATGCATATACTATGAAAACCTTTTCCTTTTTATGTAAATACCTTGAAAAGTTTAAACTTTTTATGCATATGCTATGAAAAACTTTTAGTTTTTATGTTCATACCTTGAAAAGTTTTAACTTTTTATGCATATACTATGAAAACGTTTTACTTTTTATGTAAATACCTTGAAAAGTTTAAACTTTTTATGCATATACTATGAAAACCTTTTACTTTTTATGTTATACCTTGAAAAGTTTTAACTTTTTATGCATATACTAAGAAAACCTTTTACTTTTTATGTTAATACCTTGAAAAGTTTAAACTTTTTATGTATATACTATGAAAACCTTTTACTTTTTATGTTAATACTTTGAAAAGTTTTATATCATGGAAACCTTATACTTTTTATGTTAATACCTTGAAAATCTTTAACTTTTTATGCATATACTATGAAAACCTTTTACTTTTTATGTTAATACCTTGAAAAGTTTTAACTTTTTATGCATATACTATGAAAACCTTTTACTTTTTATGTTAATACCTTGAAAAGTTTTAACTTTTTATGCATATACTATGAAAACCTTTTACTTTTCATGTAAATACCTTGAAAAGTTTAAACTTTTTATGCATATACTATGAAAACCTTTTACTTTTTATGTTCATACCTTGAAAAGTTTTAACTTTTTATGCATATACTATCAAAACGTTTTACTTTTTATGTAAATACCTTGAAAAGTTTAAACTTTTTATGCATATACTATGAAAACCTTTTACTTTTTATGTTAATACCTTGAAAAGTTTATACTTTTTATGCATATACTATGAAAACCTTTTACTTTTTATGTTAATACCTTGAAAAGTTTAAACTTTTTATGCATATACTATGAAAACCTTTTACTTTTTATGTTAATACCTTGAAAAGTTTAAACTTTTTATGCATATACTATGAAAACCTTTTACTTTTTATGTTAATACCTTGAAAAGTTTAAACTTTTTATGCATATACTATGAAAACCTTTTACTTTTTATGCTAATACCTTGAAAAGTTTAAACTTTTTATGCATATACTATGAAAACCTTTTACTTTTTATGTTAATACCTTGAAAAGTTTTAACTTTTTATGCATATACTATGAAAACCTTTTACTTTTTATGTTAATACCTTGAAAAGTTTTAACTTTTTATGCATATACTATGAAAACCTTTTACTTTTCATGTAAATACCTTGAAAAGTTTAAACTTTTTATGCATATACTATGAAAACCTTTTACTTTTTATGTTCATACCTTGAAAAGTTTTAACTTTTTATGCATATACTATGAAAACGTTTTACTTTTTATGTAAATACCTTGAAAAGTTTAAACTTTTTATGCATATACTATGAAAACCTTTTACTTTTTATGTTAATACCTTGAAACGTTTTAACTTTTTATGCATATACTATGAAAACCTTTTACTTTTTATGTTAATACCTTGAAAAGTTTAAACTTTTTATGTATATACTATGAAAACCTTTTACTTTTTATGTTAATACCTTGAAAAGTTTAAAGTTTTTATATATATACCATGAAAACCTTTTACTTTTTATGTTAATACCTTGAAAAGTTTTAACTTTTTATGCATATACTATGAAAACCTTTTACTTTTTATGTTAATACCTTGAAAAGTTTTAACTTTTTATGCATATACTATGAAAACCTTTTACTTTTTATGTTAATACCTTGAAAAGTTTTAACTTTTTATGCATATACTATGAAAACCTTTTACTTTTTATGTTAATACCTTGAAAAGTTTAAACTTTTTATGTATATACTATGAAAACCTTTTACTTTTTATGTTAATACCTTGAAAAGTTTAAACTTTTTATATATATATATATACCATGAAACCCTTTTACTTTTTATGTTAATACCTTGAAAAGTTTTAACTTTTTATGCATATACTATGAAAACCTTTTACTTTTTATGTTAATACCTTGAAAAGTTTTAACTTTTTATGTATATACTATGAAAACCTTTTACTTTTTATGTAAATACCTTGAATAGTTTTAACTTTTTATGCATATCCTATGAAAACCTTTTACTTTTCATGTAAATACCTTGAAAAGTGTAAACTTTTTATGCATATACTATGAAAACCTTTTACTTTTTATGTTCATACCTTGAAAAGTTTTAACTTTTTATGCATATACTATGAAAATGTTTTACTTTTTATGTAAATACCTTGAAAAGTTTAAACTTTTTATGCATATACTATGATAACATGAAAAGTGTTTACTTTTTATATAAATACCTTGAAAAGTTTTAACTTTTAATGTATATAACTTGAAAAGTGTTTACTTTTTATATTAATACCTTGAAAAGTTTTAACTTTTTATGTATATAACATGAAAAGTGTTTACTTTTTATATTAATACCTTGAAAAGTTTTAACTTTTTATGTTAATACCTTGAAAAGTTTTAACTTTTTATGTATATACCTTGAAAAGTGTTTAGTTTTTATGTTAATACCTTGAAAAGTTTTAACTTTTCATGTATATACCTTGAAAAGTGTTTACCTTTTATGTTAATACCTTGAAAATTTTTAACTTTTTGTGTATATACTATGAAAAGTGTTTAATTTTTATGTTAATACCTTGAAAAGTTTTAACTTTTTACTAAATGCGTGTTTCTTCGGAATGTGATTATTATTTTCTAAATAATGATTTGTGCAATAATGATTCCTTCGGATCATGGTTAAATTAAATTCCAAAGTAACAACAAAATTAACTCGATCGACGCGAAACCTACGCAACGTTGAAGGAACTAATGGCAAACGTCAAATGATAAAGTAACACCCAATTCGAAAATAATTTAAAGACGGATTGTGCTGAAACAGAAATAATATTTTTGATATGGAACGTAAAGTAAAATATGAAAACAATTTCTTTAACTTTTTTCGTACCTGCAGGATCTAATATTAGGAAAATCGAAACCAATAATGAATGTTAATTCTACTGGCTCAAGTTCTAGTAGTTCCGATGATTCTGATGTAGACATAAATTTTCACATTGGCAACTGACTTTAAGCTCGCAGCGCCAAAGCGGAATTAACTTGAACTCACGGAGTTGAGATAACCATATGATAACTATAATCTTTGTAGGAGTGTTTTTGTGTTTTCTTCGTGTTTTTTAAACTAATAAAGCTTCGGCAGCAACAAACTCTGCTTAAGAATGCAATACATTTTCAACATGATAAATATTAGTTTTATTTTTTCTATAATTTCTTGCAAATAAGCGAGAATTTCGACTACTGCTGGTGGAAGGTTTGTCTTCATGCTTTAAAGTGGGCAAATTTTTGGAAGGTACAGCAGTTTTTTTAAAACATTTTCCTTTATTTGTATTAACATTTAAAAAATCTGTTGTGGCCAGCACAAGACCTTCCGTCAATTCCATGTATTTTGTACAAATCCCATACCAAAAGATCCTTGGAACAGATTCTATATAATATCATGTAAAATCGAACAGGAACACATACTATTTTTTACAAATTCCATACCAAAAGTTCATTTGAAAAGGTTCTATAAATCCAATAAAATTATAACATAAGCTACACTAAGTAATGTCCTTCCATCTTCTCTTTGGCCTTTCTCTGCGTGTCACTTGCGAGCAACACTATGACATACCAATTTTAGATCCTATACTTTTTTCCATATTTGGTTTTGCACTTGCAACTGACATCTGTCAATTAAATTTTTTTGAATAATTATGTCAGCTGTTTCCATGATAAATAACAAAGCTGACTAATTTTTGAAAATTAATTTCTTTATAATGCTTTAACTCTACATCTATTGAATATGAAGGAAAATGAATAATCAAACCATATAGAGAAGAGTATTTTCTTTAATAAATATAAAAACAAAATGTCAAAAAATAATATTTAACTGCGTTTTTTTAAGAAAAACTGTTAAAAACTTCAAATAAGGGTACTTCCGGTGGATCAGTTATAACCAAAATCTAATCAACTCTTCATATGGATGTACAGAAGAGGAATACGAAAGAATTATAATTTTTAGAATTATAGTATTGGAGTTATCGTCGGAGAAAAATTTGTCACACACGGACACACATACACACACACACACACACACACACACACGGACACACACACACACACACACACATACATACATACAGACATCATCTTAAAAATAGTAAATTCGTATTGTAGGGACCCTAAAACGTGCTTATTCATTAAAATCTCACCACCGAATTTTTCGACCAAAGACAATACCTTCCTTACCTAAAGGTGACGGAAGGTAAAAAGAATATATACTTATTGCAAATACAACTTTTCCTCTTGCAGTATACATACCTCTGGTAAAATAATCACTATCAACCAAATGTAAAGACCTTCATAAATTTAGAAACTGGTTTCCCTATTTTTAATTTTGTTATCCAGGTTTTTCGCCGGTCAATTTTCTTTTTATCTCCAAATTTATTCTCGATGATAACATAATCTTTATTTTTTTGAGAGAAAGAATGGTAACTTACATATTCTGTTTTTTTTTTTTAATAACGACTTGCATTGGGGTACAGAACAATAAATATTACTCATTTTAATATAAAAAACAATTATGCAAAAATTAACAAAACTTCGAAAACAAACTTATTTTAAAGGTTAGAATGCAATTATTTGTATATAATAATTAATACAATAAGTTAATTATTATACATACAATACACTATCTGCAAAACAGATCTACGATGGCAAATTTCACAAAATATTATAACAGAAAGCAAGAAATAATTAAATAATATTAATTTTTGCAGATACGACAATCTTTATATACAGAGCGCGCCAGATCTATCTCAACTCCTAGAGTTCGATTTTTCGCCACTAGTTAGCGTATCGCTTAAAGTCAGTTGCCAATTCCAATATTTCATTGCTTGCTTTTTCCGCCATTTTCAAATCTTTTGTTATTTCGTTATTTCAATCATAGTGATCATGTGAAAAGACTGATTCAGAAGGGAAAGGGGAATGGCGTGTTGTGATCACAAAATGAAAGATTGGGGATAACGAATAAAGAACGAAGAAACAATTTTCTTTTTGATCATGTTCACTTTGTTCAATTTTATCACGAATCACAGTCCGAAGAAACACGCCTTAAAATCCAGACACATATTCCGCAACTTAGTACTTAGTAGTTCATCTGACAGAAACCAAGACTGCAACAAGACGCTTAATGTGAGATGAGACGTTGAAGCCAGAAGATAAAGCAAAGGGTATGCCTCCAGATGAGAAACTACCCCCAGGTAATGACCAAAAATGGCCCATTTGGAAAACTTTAAATCACCTACGAAGTCAAGTAGGAAAATGAGTAGTAAACATGTTCAACTGGGGGGTACCAAGTAGAGCCCAGTTTATGTCATTGTGGTTAAAAACAAAAAATAATTCACCTGCTACCTGCTCACGTGCGCCAAATTAGAAGAGGAATGCACGAGAGAAAATCTGGCTAAGGGAATACCAACTGCTCTAAACTGTGCAATTTTCTGGATAAATACAATTTAGCTAGGTCTCCTATCTGCCGTTTTTTCCTCCGTCATGAAGGAGATAATCTCCGAAAAGATGCATCCTCACCGTCCTATACTCGCAGTCAAATAAATATGGACTGATGCTCCATTTTTTCCCTTCTCCCACCCTGTCCCTTGCCAAGCGGTGTTGCCGCTTCTTCATAACTTAGCATTTTCAACATGACTACTGCAATTGGCAACAGGTAGAAATATCCAGTCCATATTTATTTGACGGCAAGTATACTAAATGCCGAGTGATGCGTTAAGCCTATTAAGTTATATAATTACCAAATTTGATGATGTTCATATATGTTTATTTTCTACATATTATGCATATGTAGCGTGATTCTGAAAAAATGGACCCTCCTTTAAACTGTTTTATTACAAGTAATAGAAAAATCTGTTGTGGCCAGCACAAGACCTCTCGCCATTTCCATATTAGGCTATATAAGTATTGTATTGCACTTTACTATCGAACCGTCGTTTTATAACAAAATATTACAGAACTTGACCCAAATATTGTTTTTTATTGTATTTAACATGTCTTCTGCACACAGATAATTCTAATTATATCTATTTTTCATTGTATGAGGAAGTTCCTAAATGTCACATATTCTTCCAATTCATTAACCAGATTGGCGATATTTCTGATGGCATATTACCTATAATTTCAAATATAAATAAATAAAATAAATAAATATATCATCACGGCATATTACCCATTTCTGGGTGTGCCAGTATCTACAACACATGTAGACATCGGTAATGATGACGATATATTTTACCGTGTGGGCGCTTACCAGGCGTCACCGCACGGGCACTCATAGCTGGTGTGGAGAGTGCACCACAGGGGTCACTTTTGTGCCATTTAAAACTGGAAATATTTGACGTCAGTCGGGATCGAATCCAGTTCCCCCAGGTTCGCGACCAGACACTCAGGCACACGGCCACGGGACCCCATATAACATAACAAAATAACATAATTTCAAATATTTAATTAATAAAACAATAAGAAAGATTAAATGTACTTCCCAGAAAAAGCTATCAAAATGTCACTAAAACTGTTGATTTTTGACACTGAAATCTGTCATTTACAAATTATGTTATAAACATTTGAATTTGTCAACTGGTTTCCTTAGTGTAGTTTCGCCTACTCGACTTGTTATATCCCGATATTCTATATATTATAGCGTCTTTATCTCTAAATTTATAAAAGATATAAAAAAAAATTAAATGTATCAGGTGTAGAATTTTGTTCTTCAAAATTAGTAATATCAAAAATTTTCAAAAAATAATATTTGGAAGAATTTCTTTTAAAAACTACTACTTCCGGTTGTTCAATTGTTACCAAAACCTTTTCAGCTCTTCCCAGGAATGTCAGATTGAGGAATTCATAGTTAAATAGGTCTTATGTCTTATAGTTTTTGAGGAATCGTCTGTCCAACATCCAGCCATACACACACACACACACACATACACACACACACACACACACACACACACACAGACATCATTATAAAAATGTTAAAATCGAATTCTAGTGACCTTGAAACGTGCTTATTCATTAAAATCCGGATATGTGATTTTTATCATGATTTCAATACCTCTCTTAGAGAGAGGTAAAAAATGAGTCTGATTAAAAAATTTATTATTTCAAATAACTATTTAATGGCAGATATACTTATTTTTATAAAGTCAGGTTTACAAGATAAGACTATCAACTTTTATTTTTTAAATAGCATAAAATACAAACCTCCATTTTTTCTCTTTTCAACGATGTAAAATTTTGTATATCAAAAATATGAAAAAAATCGAGGAAAATAAGGTAATTGAAAAATATTGAAAATTATTCAAATATTCTTGGTGCCTATGTAAAAAAATCTGTTGTGGCCAGCACAAGACCTCTCGCCATTTCCATATTAGGCTATATAAGTATTGTATTGCTTCGCTATCGAATCGTCGTTTTATAACAAAATATTACAGAACTTTACCCAAATATTGTTTTTTATTGAATTTAACATGTCTTCTGCACACATATAATTCTAATTATATCTATTTTTCATTGTATGAGGAAGTTTCTAAATGTCACAGATTCTTCCAATTCATTAACCAGATTGGCGGTATTTCTGATTGATATATGCATATTACCTATAATTTCAAATATTTAATTAATAAAACAATAAGAAAGATTAATGTACTTCCCAGAAAAAGCTATCAAAATGTCACCAATTTTTGACACTGAAATCTGTCATTTACAAATTATGTTATAAACATTTGAATTTGTCAACTAGTTTCCTTAGTGTAGTTTCACCTACTCGACTTGTTATATCTCGATATTCTATATATTATACCGTCTTTATCTCTAAATTTATAGAAGATATAATAAAAAATTTAAATGTATCAGGTGTAATAATTTGTTTTTCAAAATAAGTAATATCAAAAATTTTTTAAAATTAATATTTGGAAGAATTTCTTTTAAAAACTACTACTTCCGGTTGTTCAATTGTTACCAAAACCTTTTCAGCTCTTCCCAGGAGTGTCAGATTGAGGAATTCATAGTTAAACAGGTCTTATGTCTTATAGTTTTTGAGGAATCGTCCGTTCAACATCCAGCCATACACACACACACACACATACACACATCCACACACACACACACACACACACACAGATATCATTTTAAAAATGTTATAATCGGATTCTAGGGACCATAAATCGTGCTTATTCAATAAAATCTGGATATGCGAATTTTAGCATGAATCCAATACCTCTCTTACCGAGAGGTAAAAAAAAATATAGAATTTAATTTATTAATTCAAAAAAAAACACGTAAGATAAGTAACAATTAAATGTCTATTTTATTTCGTTGTTTTTAATTGTTACATTTTGTTTATTTTCATATAGCCACTTAGAATATTTGAATATAAATAGTTTCTGATATTTTTATATTCTTATTTTTCTGGAATTTTTCATCTTTTTGATATACAAACTTTTACATCATTGAAAAGAGAACAAAAATGGCGGTTTATATTTTAGTAAAATAATTATAAGGTTGCTATTTAAAAAAATATCTATATCTGCCATGAAATAGTACCTTTAAAATAATATGATCCATGTTTTTCTATTACTTATAATAAAAATTTTAAACGGGGTGCATCTTTCCAGACTCAGCTTGTATACATACATTCATCCTTTACTAGAAAAATCCAGAAATTAATAATAAAAACAACTAGAGCTCAGCTATCTCACTCTACTCTAATTGATGGGGTCCGAATGTAGTATTTTGCTACCGAAAATAGGTCACTTTAATATGTAGGGAGTAAGATTTGTTATATGATTAGTAAGATTGTTGTTATATATTTTAATAATTATATGTATGATAGATGATGTATATTGGTTTGTACCCGGAATATAAATATTAAGCGAGGTAATATTCGAAATAAATTATGAAAAGTGAAAAGAACATGTCAACCACCAGGATTTGAACCCGGAACCTTACCTTGCCGTGGTAATGCTCTGCCAGTGAGCTATGGCGGACCCTTATCACGATGACTGAAATGATCCACTTTTCATATAACTGTTGGTATATCTCTATATCCTATCTCCAATTCCACCAATCCGTCTTATGATAATGTAGCCATCAATTACATCACCTCTGATGATATAACATGTTTTCTAAAACAACTAAAACCTACATTGTCATGTGGTCCTGACCTCATCCCAAGCTTGCTTATTAGAGACTGTGCTCAACCCCTGTCAAACGCCCTCTACCATATCTTCAATTTAAGTATTAAAACTTGCACTTTTCCTGACCTTTGGAAAGTAACTCGCATCACTCCGATTTTGAAATCGGGTGATGTGTCGTCCATTGACAATTACCGACCTATTGCCATGCTGTCCAATGTCAGTAAAGTTTTTGAGAAAATTATTTATGCCTCAATATACTCTAAAATTAAACATAATATTTCCATCTCACAGCATGGTTTTGTAGAAAAGAGGTCAACAGTTACAAACTTAAGTTATTTTAGTCACGTAATCTCCTCTATTATTGATGGTAAAGGGCAAGTAGATTGCATTTATACTGACTTTGCTAAGGCGTTTGACAGAATAGATCATGGTGTCTTGATGAGTAAGCTTGAAACATTTTCACTTTCCCTGCCCTTACGTTCCCTTCTATCATCTTACCTACATCAACGACAAATGTATGTTCATTATAAAGGTGGTATCTCTACATCTTTTGTTCCAAACTTCTCTTTGCCGATGACCTAAAAATATTTTATCCCATTTACTCTGTGCATGACTGTGATCTTCTCCAAGAAGACTTGGTACTTCTTTATCAATGGTGTTCAATTAATAAATTATATCTTAATTTAAACAAATGTACGACAATATCTTTTACACGAAAATTGACTCCATTTAATTATAGTTATAGTATCAATAATGTCATCATATCACGTTCAGCAACTGTACAAGATCTTGGGATAAAGTTTGACAATAAATTTACGTTTGTTCCCCATATAGAAGACACGTACAATAAAGCCATGAGAATGCTGGGATTTGTAATTAGAAACAGTAAATCGTTCCAAAATCTTTCAGCTATTAAAAGCCTATATTACTCATTTGTTCGGGCTAAACTTGAATACTGCCATATTATCTGGAACCCTATATATGAAGTCCATCAAGATTTACTCGAGTCTGTTCAAAAATTCCTAAAATATGTTTAATACAAGGTACCCAGTATATTCAATAACGTATCAACAGTTGTTGGTTATGTTTAATTTTAGGAGTCTTTTTGAACGTCGTGAAAATGCTCTTGTACTACACTTGTCAAAAATAATTAATTATTGTGTTGATGATCCTTGCTCGCTCTCTCTCTTCCCTTCATTTTCATACTCCCATTGTCCGTACCAGAAGTAATCTTACATTTTACTTGCCCTTAGCTCGAACTAACTGTTTAATGTTGTCACTTATTCACAGAATGTGCCATGTTTATAATTCTAAATTTTCTGCTGTCGATATTTTCTCTTTTGACTTTGCAAATTTTTTCAAAATTATATGCAAAATGTAATATGTAATATCTTTGTGAAATATGTACTATTTTCCTACCCTTAATTTGGGCTTAGCCTGTTGGGTAGTCGTATTAATAAATAAATAAATAAATAATGAGGATATGTTTTTACGCGTCACGTTATTAGAGGTTGGGTTGGGATTACCACTACATTTTAAACATCTGTAGACGAAGTCAGAAATTATCTGACCAGTTTTTAATATTAACAATGAGTTAACATCAGTTTATTCGAAATAAATTGTGAAAAGTGTCAGCCATCCGGATTTGAACCCAGGACCATACCTTGCTGGGGTTACGCTCTGCCACTGAGCTAAGGTTAAAATAGACGGTCAATTTGCTTGTTGTTACTCACTTGTTTTTGTTCTCTTTCTCCAAAATTCTTCCCTGTATGCAAATTGGACGCCGGAGAAATTTGTTTGCAAACAATTGCCTACTTGTCCGCCGGATTTATTGACGAAGTCCTTCTTTTGTTTCTTTTAATCGGCTCTTCACAGCCGACTTGGATACCACATCCAAGTGTGTCTTTTTGCGATGCGACCGATAAGAGAAATTTAAGATCGTGATTACAAGAAGCGAGGAGAAACGTTCATAAGTTTATTTCGTTATCAGTGCAACGATGATTTTACCGTTCTAAACTAATAAATTGCTTACGCCGTTCCAGAATTATTTTATACGTTTGAACACTTGGAATTATATTTTTATTACCTTGGTGACCTTTATGAATCCTCAATGTTTTGGAGAGTTGTAAGAGAAATTTTTTATCACACATTACATGAAGAATTGAGAATCAGAAAGGTGACGTTAGGTGCTGCGACTAGGGCTGGTAGACTTTGAAATATGGAAGTCGACTTTCGAGTGTTCAAAATATCGACTTTTACCGACTAGTCGAATATACAAAAAAAGTCGAAATAATTGAAAATCAAAATAAAGTCGAAATAATCATAGTCAGAACAATTTAAGTCTAAATAACCGAAAAAAGGTTGAAACAAGCGTTGCCTAATTAATTGTAGTCCAAATAATCAATAAGTAGAAATAATAATAATAATAAAAAATCGGATGTAGCCAACACAAAACCTCCCGCTATTTAATTTTTATTAATTTAAATGCATACCTACGTATTTAGTAATGCTTCAAACTATGCTCCTTTGCATTGCATATAACTATTGATTTATTTACGATTTTCTTTATTATTTAATATGTCACTATTATTAATTTCAAGTGATTTTTTTTTAACAATGACTTTTACCTGTCAGTTACATTCATTTGAAGAATAAATTGTTTTACAAAGGAATAGAGTCCTCCACTCTAATTTTTTTATTATTTTAAATGAAAGTTTATTTAATTTTGAAGCAATTTGTAGTATTAAAAAGTCATAATTGTTTTTAGTTCAACTGCATTTGATTTTTAAAGAAACCTATAGCTATCTTTCTCGCACTAGTTTCTGTAGTAGGCTGCGCGAGAAAGATAGCAATCGTTGTGACGTAGGTGTAGAGTTGCTTAAAATCACTAATATTTCAAAAACTAACAATTTTTAAAAAACTTTTATCGTCTCAATCATGATTTTATCTTATCTACTTTCAATATAACTAACTTTTTACTCAATTTTCTGTCATGGTGGAGGACCCTATTAAAAAAAAAAATTATTTTTAAATTTATCTGTAGAAAATTTAATAATCTTAATTTTTATAATGCGAAAAATGGCATTTAATGGTATTTTTTGAAGAAAAACCATTATGAGCTTCAAGTAATGTGCCATTTCCGTTTATCCGATTTGCACCAAAATCTAATGGCTTCTTTTCGTACTAGAATAGGGTAGAAATACAAGGTTTCAGAATTTTCTGAATAATAGTATTAGAGTTAGAGCGAAAACAAAATTCATACACATACACACACACACACACACACACACACACACACACACACACACACACACACACACACACACACACACACACACACACACAGACATACACACATGCAGACATCATCGTGAAAATGTTAAAATTGAATTCTATGGACCTTAAAACGTGATCATTTACTAAAATCTCGATATGTGATTTTTAGCACGATCCCTATACCTCCCTTACCAAGGGTAGCGGGAGGTAAAAATAATAGTCTAAAAATCTAAATCTGCGAATGCGTATGTCTAGCGATCTGTATAAAAATCTCTAAATTGTCAAAAAGCCTATACTTTAAAAAGCTTCAGACCAGAACTCATTTATATAGAAATAAAACACACTTTCAACACTAAATTGAAATAAACAAATGCAAGTTGCAACAAATCTGAAAGAGTAATTTAAGGTATTTGATTCAGATTTGAGATCTGACATATGACAGCTGAACTGAAATAAGCAGAATAATTAAGTCGAATTGAAATTATATAACAAGTCGAAATAATTTTAAAGTTGAAATAGTCTAAAAAGTTAAAATAATTTAAAAGTCGAAATAGTCTAAGATGTCGAAATCATAAATATAAGTCGAAAAAGTATAAAAAGTCGAAATCTCAATAGTCTCTATTTGACTAATCGATATTGCTTTTTTTAAAATCAAAATCGATTGACTCAAAGAAAAGTGTAGAATAGAAGTCGATATATCGATTATTTACCAGCCCTAGCTGCGACTGCTCACTTTAGATCAAAAAATCTGATGTGGCCAACACAAAACCTCCCGCTATTTAATTTTTATTAATTTAAATACATACCTACATATTTATTAACACTGCAAACTATTCCATTGCATAAAACTATTGCTTTATTTACTATTTTCTTTTTAAAATGTCACTATTATTAATTTGAAGTGATTAGTTTTTTAACAGTGACAGTTACTGTCAGTTACATTCATTTGAAATATGAACTGTGTAACAAAGGAATTGTGTTTTCTTAGGCTTCGGGACTTATAAAAAAATTATTTTTATATTTATCAGTAAAGTATATAGAAAAAATATTAATGTATTCCTGTAGAAAATTCAATAATCTGTAGAATAGAAGAATCCAAAAATGGCATTTAATGGTATTTTTTGAAGAAAAACCATTATGAGCTTCAGGTAAAGTGCCATTTCCGGTTATCCCATTTACACCAAAATCTAATGGCTTCTTTTCATATTAGATTAGGGTATAAATACAAGGTTTCAGAATTTTCTGAATGATAGTATTTGAGTTAGAACGAAGACAAAATCCCTACAAATACACACACACACACATACATACACACACACATACATACATACACACACATACACACATACAGACATCATCGTGAAAATGTTAAATTTGGATTCTAGGGACCTCAAAACGTGGTCATTTACTAAAATCTCAATAAGTGATTTTTAGCACGATCCCTATACCTCCCTTACCAAGGGTAGCGGGAGGTAAAAATGCAGACGAGAGGACATTTCCAAAGTCAAATTAACTACTGAAATATCTATAGACCACACCATATATTTAGTACAATCGGTCACGAAGTCCATTATTACAGTAAATTAAATTACCATTTTATTTTCAACATACCTATACAATCAACAATCAATAAATCCAACCTCATCATGCATGAATACCAAAACCTCGTACAAAATTTCCAAGTCATTAATTTAATTTTCGCGCCAAAACATTCAATTACCAGTAAACAATCACCTATCTTCCAATAATAAACAACCATCAGCTTGGCGAACATTCGCGCATCGTTGGTATTATAGTCATCGCCTACTTCAGTTATTATCTGCAGGGTTGATCACGTGGTTGCCCCGGGTAATGTAACAAGACTTAACAAGCGTGTAATTGCCAGCATGGGCGTAGAATCAGGGGATAAGAAAAAAAGGGTCGAGAAAAAGATCTTATCGCCAGCTGATGTAATTGAGGCTGTTATAGAGAATTTAAATACACTGACTCACCACTTTTTAAAAGAATGCTGAATGTGGAAGATAAAGACTTACCTAGAACAAAAAAAAAATGTTAGTATAATAATTAGAATTATTGAGAATAAAGCAAATGGTTCATGGTTTTAAGAATTTTATTGGACACTTCATACAGGCTGTACCACAACTTCAGGTACAAACTTTAAACACATATAAGGGCCTATTCCGTAACTCAGGGGTTAATTTTTATCAACTGATTAAAATTTTTAACCAATCAATAATCAAGTATGTTGATATATAACAAAAAATTGTATGTAGTTGTTAAATCAATACTTATTAGATATTTTTTTTAACTGGTTGTTAAAAACTAACCACTGAGTTACAGATCTGGGGTGGGATTCCATAACTCGTAACAACTACAAATAACCATTGCTCTTGTTAAATATCAATTACAAATCGTAATCGCAATAGCAACTACAGATAACAGTTGCTCACGTTATTTTTCAATTGATAAATAATAACGACTGCAAAATACCAGCCGTTCGGCAGCCATATTGAATTGTCAAATCTGACATTTGACATTACTCAGTTCGACAATTTATTTGAAAGAAAATAGTAAGTACAAACAATTTTTATGATAAATTAACAAAATATTTTACTTGTTTAAATTGGTATATAATATTGGATTTGGATAATAATAGTTTAAAAATCTTATACTTAATATTTTTTATAACATTAGAACCTATTTTCCAATATAGAGCGCACTTTATTTCTCTTGTTACGTACCAACTACAAATAACAATTACTGTTATAAAATCCAAGTTCACTTTGTAGTTGATATTTGCAATTGATATTATATCAAGTTCAAATGATACACGGTAAATAAAAACTTTACCAAAAATGAGTTCCAGCAGCAATTTTTTTTTGTCAATATAGGACGAGCAAATATATTTGTTACAGTTACCTAGGTAAATTTGCTGGTAAAAAATTGTTGTGGCAACAAATACAGTTTTGTTATATATAACAAAAGATATTTGTTATGCGAACAAATACAATAAGTTACCATGAAGAAGTATAAATTTGTTATACGAACAAATAATTTAAGTTACTATTAAGAAATATAAATTTGTTATGCGAACAAATAAAATAAGTTACCATTAATAACTATGAATCTGTTTTGGAAGGTAAAAATTAAATACATGCGTATTATAATAATTTTATTTATTTATAATTATAATCTATATACATGTAACAAATATTATATAAAATAATAACTTATGAAACAATAGTTACTTAAATTATATAGATTTATCAGTAATCGATACATACCTTCAAATTTCTCAATAAGACACTCTAATTACCATTGTTTTAAAATATCTTTTACAAAATCATCCATTTATATTGACGGCCACAAGAAACAAGCACTTTTAAAACACAATTTTCGACAGGCAAAATTTAACAGCGCAAGCAATTGCGACACGACGTACAATAGTATAACACGAACAGTGAATTATGTTGTATAACAGGGAATACCCTGTCTACACAAAAGTTTTAGTTACCTGTACAAAGTATATGGCGGGAAGAAGAATTTGTAATCTTTACAAAACATAATGACACAGGAAAAAAAATTATAAAATTTGTCCCAGTAACAGACTAAATATTTTTAATTGTTGCAAAATGATTTTGTAATCTGAACAAAGTAACAAAATGACTGCTTAATACTACTAATATTAATTGCTACCATGACTAATATTTTACAGCAAATAATACTTTTTATACACAACAAAAATGTTTTAGTTTTGGAAACTTAAAATACAAAGTTTTTGATATACACGGCAAAAACATATTGTTGAAATAACAAAAAAAATACAGCTAACTAAATTTTGTCCGGAATATCAATGTAATTTTTTACCGTGTAGCAACCGAAGTTATGGAATCCCACCCCAGGCCTGATAGTGCAGACAAAAATAAGTAAAAAATCTAATGTGGCTAGCACATTACCTTCCGTCAAATCTATGTACGTACCTATTTTCCACAAATTCCATACAGAAAGTCCCTTGGAAAAGATTCTATAAATCCAATAAAATTATAGAACGAGCATACTATGTAAATTGCATTTAACACTGACAAACTGACATAGGTCAATTAGAATTATTTGAATCAGCTGTTTCCATGATTATTAGCAATTCTGGCTGATTTATGAAAGTTAATCTCCTTATAATTCTTTAACAACTCTACATTTAATGAATATGAAGGAAAATGTAATCAAACCGTATAAACAATAAGATATTCATCTTTCATATTGATAATCACGTAAAATGTCAAAAATTGATATTTAACTACGTTTTTTCAAGAAAAAAAAACTGCTAAGAATTTCAAACAAGGGAACATCCGGTTGACCAATTACAAACCAAAATCTAATAAGCTCTTCATATAGATGTAAAGAAGAGGAATACGATAGAATTATAATTTTTAGAATTGTAGTGCTGGAGTACACACAGGCACACACACACACACATACACACACACACACTCTCTCACACACACACACACACAAATACAGACAGACATCATCGAAAAACTAGTATAACCCTAAAACGTGCTTACTCATTAAGAACTCACCACCGAATTTTTGACCAAAGACAATATCTACCTTCCTTACTTAAAGGTGACGGAAAGTAAAAAAATAATATAAAATGGATTTAATTCCATCTACACTCGATAGAATAAAAATTCCTGTACAGTTTCCTGCTATTTGAAAGCTCCTATCGGAAAGTAGCTGAATTATTTTGAACTAATGGAACCTGTATGTGACGTCATAACAGTGTTCAATAATAAATATTGCCCTCTGTGATCAAACGGCTGAACTTCGCAGCAGGACTGCGCAGGAACTTTCCTGCTTTATTGATCAGTTGAGGTTCCTGTCTATGCTAACCACTTGTTGCATTATTATTTTCATGAGATATGTTGAATGACATAGGATAGCTATTGGCAATCAAAACTTAGACTGAATAACATACGTAGTTTCTCTATTAATTGTTTTATTAAACTACTTATCTATGCATATTTCTAATTATTAACCACGAAAGCTATTATAAACATATTTATATATTTTTATAAATGTTCCAATATATCAATTTATGTGCTCCAATTATGAGGTTTGTGTTTGAGAACAAAATGAACTTAACATCACGTCACAGAATATTAAAAAAATTATTACGGCTTAACAAATAATAATTAAGAGTTGAAAAATCAATATTCGACTGTGTTAGGATGGAGGTAGATACAGGAAAGTAAGAATTCTTCGGACTTGCAGTCAATTAATAAAATTTATTCACGCCGACGTTTCGACTATACAATAGTCTTCTTCAGGGCTAGAATGGTCTAGTCGAAAAAAGAAACCACATGTGGATAACGGAACATACAACACGGACAATTAAAAAAAAAAAAAAAATATGAATAAATAAATAAATAGTTAAAAACAACATATCACAGAGAGAAAATCGTCAAAAAATTAAAAACTTGTCTTGGATGAATACAATACATATGGAAATACAAATAACTATAGTAACGTATAAAAATTTATGAAAAATCCTTAAAAATAATTAAGACTTTTTTTTTCTATATTTTAAATAAAAGAATAAATTTGCGCACTTCTGCAAAAAAAAATGACTAACTGAAGTCGGTCCAGCCTACTAATTTCAGTCATCACTAAAAGCACAAAAGCTAATCTTCACTGAAATTCGTTTGTTTCCAATGTAGTGTTTTAGTTTCAAATGTGCCTTTGGCTAACATTTTTTCATCACAAGCTGCCTTTGATTAATAAATACAGAAATAATTACATATTAATAACATGTAATCTTTTTTATGTACAAATCTAAAAATCTCTTGTGGCCAGCACAATACCTCTCGCCATTTTTATTTTATGCTATATATGTATTGCACATATTGCACTTTGCTGTCGAAACGAAGTTTTATAATAAAACATTTACATTCTTCCAATTCATTAATAAGATTGCGGTATTTCTTATGGATATATATGCATTTTACCTTTAATTTTAAATATTTAATTAATAAATAAGATGTATTACCCAAAAAAAGCTTTCAGTAATGTCACTAAAAATGTTGATTTTTGATGGACTATAATGTGGTTTTTATCATGATTCTCTTAACGAGAGGTAAAAAGGAAAATTGTCTTATTTTTCTTTGTTTTGTTTTAGTTTATTTTTGCTACATCAAACTAATTTACTAATGAATACTATTTCTGTGACTTATAATAGCTTATCAAATACTAAGCCGGTTAATCGGTGTTTTACTGACTATTCGCCGATTAATTGCTGACTAGAAAAGTGGCCCGATAGTCGGCTTAACCGACTAATAGTCGGTAGTCGGTACATCTCTAATAAATATACAATGAAGTATGAAGTTACAATGGTGTTGGTGAGACTTTTAATATAAATTTAAGAAAATATTATTTATTTAGTTGACACGTTGCACACGATTTCAGATTCTATAACAACCTCTCGGTCATTTATCAGAGACCCACTCAACCACAACCACAGACGCGTTTCGCTCTTATTAGAGCTCATCAGTGTGCTGCATTGTAGCCTCTAGGTCTCTACGAGGCACTGTCTAAGTTGAGTGGACGTATGATAAATCCAAAGATGATCTGATGTTTGCAGAGGTACCTATCAACATGCAGAGCCATAAATGACCGAGAGGTTTATTCAGAGACTGAAATCTTGTGAAACGTGTCAAGTATGATTTTTTATATTTATAATTTTATTATCTGTAACATATTTTTATTCTGGATGCATTTCATCAAAAGTATCATTCATAAATTTCTCAGCTATCTTTCTTTATAAAAAGTTTTATTGACAGGAGCGCTATATGTCATCCTAGTGGCCAAAGTTTGTACTACATCTCCCGGGAATGAGATTAGAAGTTTTAAAAATCAATTTAGTTGGTGGAACTTTTATCAATATGTAGCCGCGCTGAGCGAAGTAAAGAAGTGAAATAATATTGCTGCAAAACTGTGAGCAACATATGTTCTTCGGATGTGTTATAAATTCTAAACTGTTGTTTACACAAAACTTAGAATCGGAAATTTAGATAAATGTGATTCCAAAAACCCAGTTTTACACTTTGAAATATTTACGATGTTAGATGTGAAATAATTTTCATTTATTACTGCAAATAAAAATGATAGATAACTTTATTTTACTATACCAGTGATTCACAAAGACTATGCCAAAATAAAACTATGGATTGGGGGAGTCATATTAAATAAAAATTGATATATGAAGATATGTCCGGAAACTTTTCGTTACAGAAACACTTTCAAAGTGCATCTCTTCAGACACATTTTTATTAATAACTCTGGTACTAAAATAAATAAAATAAATATATCATCACGGCATATTACCCATTTCTGGGTGTGCCAGTATCTACAAAACATGTAGACATCGGTAATGATGACGATATATTTTACCGTGTGGAGAGTGTACCACAGGGGTCACTTTTGTGCCATATAAATTGGAAATATTTGGCGTCTGTCGGGATCGAACCCGGTTCCCCCAGGTTCGCGATCAGACACTCAGGCACGCGGCCACGGGACCCCAACTCTGGTACTAGTTGCACTGAAATTTTGAATCTTGGTAAGAGGATGCTATTATGAAAATGAATAGGCAGAAGACTTACGTCATCAACCTAGAAAAAAAAGCTTATAAAATTAAATATCTTGTAGAAATTATTTATTTCTAAATAAAGCAGAAAAAATACTAGTATTAAGAAACGTATATATTATTGAAATTTACATGTATTTCTAACTCTGTTTCTTTTGCGGAATATAAAATGATATTTGAAATAATTGTAGTTGATTTTTATACCATACGTCGAAGACCATGTTTACATTAAATATTGTCGATCGAATATCGATCCTGTCACTATTTTGTCACTTGTTTGTTGTTTATCAGTATTCTCTGCGTTAAGTATTTGTGACTTATGCTACAGTATTACTTGATTGTTTTAATAATACATCCATAATAATAGAGTTGCCAAAAACCCTGGATATGCAGTCAAAATTTTATTTATTTTCGGCCTCGACCGGTTTTGGGCACCACTTATGCATTCGTCAGGAGCTGGTTGAAATTTACAAAATTAACAAATGTATAATATTTAACGTGTAAAATTATAAAAACGTGGTATAATAACATGTACAATTCATTGAGCATATATGTAATAAAACCACATCACAATGGTCGTCAGAAAATTACAACAATAAATAATAATAAATAAATGAAAACATTGATGTCTGTCGATACAAAATTTGTAGAAAATACAGGATGTTATGTAAGTAAGTGATCAACGCTTAACCCATGGTAGAACTGATCCCAAAGATAGTAAATCTGGCAATAATTTTTGTTTAACATACTTTCTACAAGAACTAGAGGACTTTAAAACTGACCAATAACGAATAGATCAAAACTTTATAGAAAAGTAAAAATCAATGTGTTCTCTGGAAAAAATATTGATTGTCAATCTGACGTTAAATGTTTTTTTGCATAGACGTACAATTTATATTATGTTTTTTTGATATTCTCAAAATGCCATTTACCTTCACCAACCTAGAATATGCAGACATGCATTATGGTTTATGGCGAGACATTACAGAATAGTCGTGCTACTGTAAGACGGTACAGAAAGTTATTTCCAAATAGACGTATACCGCATTACTCTGTTTTTATCCGAAACAGAATATAAATTGTACGTCTATGCAAAAAAACATTTAACGTCAGATTGACAATCAATATTTTTTCCAGAGAACACATTGATTTTTACTTTTTTATAAAGTTTTGAACTATGACGTGATTGGTCAGTTTTAAAGGCCTCTAGTTCTTGTAGAAAGTATGTTAAACAAAAATTATTGCCAGATTTAATATCTTTGGGGTCAGTTCTACCATTGGTTAAGCGTTGATCACTTTTTTCATAACACCCTGTATTTTGAAAATATGAAAAATTAAAATAATGACATCTATGTACATAATTTACTAGTTGTCATTCTGTCACGGGCCCTTATATCTGCTTGTCAAGAAAGATCAATAAAGTCATATGACTACTCGCGCCTTATAAATTAATATCCCATGTAAACGTAGTAGTATATGACGTCATTACTTTAGTAATATTATTTGATGACGTAAGTCTTCTTCCTGATCATATCTACCATATTAGGATCGAAAAAAAATCTGACAAAGATAGTGACTGAACAAAGTTTCGTCTATACCAGTAAATAGACTACAAAAATACAATAATTTTTTTATGAAACATTTTTCTCAGTTACCTATTTGAAAATTAAATATTATCGTAATACAATTATTTGATTTTTTTGAAAAACAAAAACATATCTAAAACAACCTCTGAAAGATAAACAAAAAATCTCATTCAATCGAAATCGTAACTGCTAGTTTTTGAGATAGTAGAACTAAATCCCACAAAACCTCATTTTTCAATGCCTTATCTCGGAAACTATTAAACATCGAACCCATGTTGATTAAGTAAGCTTTTTTTTACTCATTTTAGTCTGCACTATTTGTACCCAAATTTGTGAAACAACCTGTATAATTACATTTTCTGTATAATTAAGTCATCTATTTTACTATCTTAGCATCTCAATCTTGGCATAATTAACATTTCATTTAATATTCCATCCTAATCTAACCAACTTCATCAACAACCCCCTTCCTCATTATATATTACCCAGAATGTCACTCCACGCTCCCCGAAGTGTGAGTGACGTCACTATCTCACCGAGAGTCACTTGTCAGTCAGAGGTTAACGTACATAGCAACGCTTCGCCGCAATGGAAACTGACACATAAACCGACAGATGTCACGACGGTTGTGGCAGTGGGCGCGGAATTCAAATGGGGTGCAGATATGATTACAAGTGTGAATTATTCATGAGGACGAAGAAATCAGAAGGCGTTGAATGAAAGAATATCTGCTTTAAAAAATGTGGCGCTTACACAAGGCATTTTGGTCTGGGGCGGGTACGCATTCCTGATACACTACATCTAGTGGCCTATTCAGAGAAGAACAGTCATAAAGGTTGTTACGGATATAAAGATTATCATAAAGACATTTGTAACAATCTTTATGAATTTGTCAATTCAGAACCTACGTCGGTATTATTGATTATCTTTACAAAATAATACTTGTGAATGAACCAGATTATTTGACAATAGCTAACTTCAATATGCATATATGAACTTAACCTAACCTTATATGTCAACGCTTTATTCTTTTAATAATGTGACAGAAGGTTGTAAATTAAAAATGTCTGGACCTATTTATACTATTTTGAAATCAAGAAAAATTAAAAATAAGTGTACAACAATATTTTCGTTTTTTACCTTCCGTCACCTTTAGGTAAGGAAGGTATTGTCTTTGGTCAAGCACGTTTTAGGATCCCTAGAATACGAATTTACTATTTTTAAGATGATGTTGGTATATGTGTGTGACAGTGTGTGTATTCGTGTGTCACAAAATTTTTCTTCGACGATAACTCCAATAGGTACTACAATTCTAAAAATTATAATTCTTTCGTATTTTTCTTCTTTACATCCATATGAAGAGCTGATTAGATTTTGGTTATAATTTATTCACAGCAAGTACCCTAATTTGAAGTTTTTAACAGTTTTTCTTTAAAAAAAACGCAGTTAAATATTATTTTATGACATTTTATGTAATAAATATTAAAGAAAATGCTTCGTATTCAATAAATATAGAGTTAAAGCATTATAAAGAGATTAATTTTCAAAAATCAGTCAGCTTTGCTATTTATAATGGAAACAATTCTAAATGCCAGATGTCAGTGTCAAGTGCAAAATCAAATATGGAAAGTATAGGATCAGAATGCCGGGAGTATGAGGAAGGCGAAAGAGAAGATGGAAGGACTGTATTGCAGAAGACTTAAGAGAGGAAGAACTGTGTGAAGAAGATTCGTTGGAAGGGAATGAGTGGAAGAGAAGAGTAAGAAACAGTGACCCCTAATAAAATTGGAGATAGTTGAAGAAGAAAGAAGAAAGTGTCAAGTGCAATTTACATAGTTTATGTTCATGTTATAATTTTATTGGATTTATAAAATCTTTTCAAAGGGACTTTTGGCATGCAATATGTAAAAAATAGCATGTGTTCGTGTTACGAATTTGCATGATATGTAGAATCTTTTCCAAGGAACTTTTGGTATGGGATTTGCACAAAATACATCGAATTGACGGAAGGTTTTGTGCTGGCCACAACTGATTTTTTAATATAACTCCTGTAGAGACTATTTTTCTTACGGTACTATACGAAATTTTAGTTTAGTTAGCGATTTTTGATAAAGGTGCTTCTTCTTTTCCGTTACTTTTTAAACTATTGTACACATTTATAATAATTTTTTTCCATCGTCAGATAAATGAATACGCTTTCTATTTGTTTCTTTATCATATGGCTGATTTTGTTCTAACCACAGTCTCCACATTTTTAAATTTTAAACTTATTGCCGCGTAAGTTTAACCAAAAAAATTAAAACTACACCTTTTATATTAAAACTCTTCTGAAGATTACATATCTCATTAAGCCTTAATTCGTTCCAAAGAAATAACATTAAATATCATGGAAGGTTCAGAATGAAAAAAGTGATTTGTAGTAAATCCGGCCCTTTCCAATAAGTAGCAAAATCTCATGCTGCGAAGGGAATAACCCATCGATTAGTAAGTCATGTCAATAGCACTAAAAGTTGCCACGACTTACACCTGAAGTTGCTCCGCATTGCAACTTAAACAGCGGCATTTCAGCAAGACAACGCTACACCACATGTCACGAGAAGAGAACTGACATGGCCTACCCGTTCTCCAGATTTGTCACCAATTGAAAATCTGTAGGATAACTTAAAAAGAACAGTGAGGCGTATTCAGCCACCAGTGCAAACTCTGGAATAAATGGAGACTGCAGTTAAAAGAGATGCAAGATGACATCTTTAAAAAATTAAAGTGTAATGCCAGTTTTTGAGTAGGTAGTGTTTGTGACTACGCCTCCTGGTTTTCAAACGTCACCCCATATATAGGTCAGTCACAGCACGAGTGACATAATATGTGATCTACATGCATGTGACAGGGCATAGATACCTCAAATATCAGTTTCAACTTTCATCATTCAACAATATCTGTTCAACGGCTATCCATTCATCCGAAATCAATCGAGAAACCCTTGTAATTAACAATTGCACAACGAAGCGATTGGCTTTTGTTTCCGGTCAGTGCCTTCTCGATACAAGAACAAATACAAGAACTATTATTTCTTTGGTGGAGCAGGTTGTTTCTCACAATGTTTTTTTTTTTTTTTTTCGTTTGACGGATTTTGATTTTCTTCAGAACAGCGTGTGAAATCACTTCTTGAGACCCTTCAGATACTAAAGAAAGGATACGGAAATGAGGCAATGGTAAAATAGAGTGTGTACGAGCTGCACAAGCAAAAATCTCGCTTGGACAAAATAACAATAATAATAATAATGCTAATAATACTAACTATTCTATAGTTATCCAATTACAGGGTAAAAAAATGTAAAAAAATAACAATATTAAATATAATGGGTGAGATTCAGTGCTAAAACAGTCCTTTGTCAAAAATATTTTGGCAGAAAAAAGTGAGAGACAAAAGGATCAAATAAAGAAAAAAATATTATTAACAGAAGTAAGAAAAAAGGACAAATGTCAAAACTGATCAAAACGGGAGTTGAGATATTTTAAAATTCATTAACATTCAGGTATGAAATATTTGACACATAAAATTTGACATATTTCTAACCTAATTTTGCAATAATGAGTTTCCTTTTACACCTTCCATTTACAATAATACTTCCTCATTTCACTAAAGGACATCTGTATCTGTATTACTTTTCCCTGTGGTAAAATTTCTAAACCACAATTAAATCTCATTGATACATTTGGAAAATATTACAATGTTGCCATATACTCAATACAAGTTTTAATACAGACCTAATACCACACACTGAATTCCACCCATTAAGAATAGCGAGAACATGAAAACAGTGAAATTAATATACTAGGTACAAAAAAAAGTGTATGCAAATACATCTTTATAAATTAAATTTGCATTCAGACACATTGAGTGGATAGGTGAGCCGTGCAAAACAAAAGCAAGGGGAATGTATGTGATTAGGAGGTGTTTTTAGATTCACTACTAATACATTTTAAAAAAATTTAGTGAAAATCCTTCAACGCCGTAGGCCTACGAGACACAATCAGACAATCCTGAAATTTGAGCAGGAAATGATTGGTTTTCGAAAACAACACTCCAATACATCACTCCCTGATAGTGAAAATTAATCTTGCTAACAATGTCACCCCTCTGAAACAACCCCTCCAACCCCCCTATTCAACCAACTTACCACCATCCGATTTTTACCTGTTCCCACGGCTAAAAAGCTGTAGTAGCCAGCACAATGCCTCCCGCCATTTCCTTTTTGTTACATTAGTATTAAATTTAAACATTTCTTGTACACACAAATAAATCTAATTATATCTATTCTTTTAGTCTATAAGGAATCTTGTTCAAGATGGTTTCAATTCATTGACGGGATTGGCGGTATTTCTTAAGGATATAGTAACACTAATATACATATCTACCTACAATTTTAAATATTTAATTAATAACTCAATAAGAAATATTAAATGAACCCAGAAAACGCATTCAGTAATATCAGTAAAACTGTTGATTTTTTATACTGACGTTTATTTGTCAATTGCAAACATTTGAATTTGACAATTGGAACAGATTATTCTATATACTTTCTTTATCTTTAAATCTGTAGAAGATATAATAAAAAATTTAGGTGTATAAGTTAAAGAATTTCTTGTTCTTAAATAGTTGTAATTACAAAAATTTTCAAAAAATAATATTTAGAAGAATTTTTCAGAAAACTACTACTTCCGAGTGTCCAATGGTTATCAAAATCTTTTCAACTCTTCCCATGAATGTCAGATTGAGGAATACGTAGTTAAACAGGTCTTAAGCAGTGTTGTGCTTATCTAGATAACATTATCTAAAAATTTATCTAGATAACGTAGTTAGTATCTTATCTAATATCTAGATATTTTTAAAATTAATATCTATTATCTTATCTGTTTTATAACATGCAGAAGAAAGATTTTTATTATTATTATTGTCGGGAGGTAGTTCATTCTTGCCCCTGTTCTGCGACCTTTCTGGTCTATTGTACCCTCCGTGTTTTCCTCCTATTCTGGGAGCCCTGTTATGTTTTGTAAACTCCAAGATTTTCTTTAGACTAATGTCCTTTAGTGTCTCAGTGTGCAATTTCTTTGCTCCTAAAAGACTATGTCTGCTTGCCATAAATGCTTCGCAGTGACATATTAAGTGTTCAAGGGTTTCATCCTCTTCTCCACATCCTCTGCATATTGGTTCTTGTTTGAGGCCCAACCTATGCAAAGTTTATTTAATTGACAGTGTCCTGTTATTAGTCTGACATCTTGCTTGCTCATTACAAGTAAGTTGTCTGTTCTTTTCTTGGATGGCTCATTCAGGAAGAGCTTGGAATGTCTTTGGCCTGATGTGGCTGTCCAATGCCGTTTGTGCCATTGCCAAAGCAAAGTATTAAGTTCTTGCTTAACTGTTTGAGCAGTTATTCCGCAAGCAGGTTCTGGTCCTATAAAAGGTATATTTGTCTCATCTTTTGCAAGATGGTCGGCTGCCCGGTTTCCTTCAATTTCTGAATGCCCGGGTACCCATATCAATCTTAATTTATTCGTCGCTCCTAAGGCATTCAATCTGTGGATGCAGTCCAGAATTAGTCCTGAGCCTCCTCACACGAGTTTAGTGCCTTAAGTGCGGCTTGGCTGTCTGTTACTATGGAGAAAAAAGATAAGATAACCATTATTTATGTTAGCTCCATCTATACTCAAATCAAAATACTATTTAGCAAGTACGGACAAGCACAACACAAGCATCGCATAGTCCCGTATGCCGTGTCGTGTGTTCTCCGTCGCCATTATTTATAAAAATATTCATTTACTGGCATTTTTATATGCTTAATTTTATGCAGGTAAATAATATAAAACAGTGTTTATTAAGTTAATGCATTTTAAGACTAATATTTCATATTTTCATTGTTTTATAAACTAACCTGTCAGTTTACGGTTAACATTTTGATTTTGTATTATTTTCAGCATAATGGAAGAGAAAGACGAACCTATACCGTCAACATGCTTACTTTTCAGGTATCTTATCTGTTATCTAAATTTTTTATCTAGATAACATGTAAAGTATCTGTTATCCTTATCTAGATATATTGCGCAAATTTATCTTTTATCTGTTATCCAGATAACGAAAATCATTATCTGACCCAACACTGGTCTTAAGTATTATAGTTTTTGAGGAATCGTCCTTTCAACATCCAGACATACACACACACCTTGAAACGTGCTTATTCACTAAAATCTGGATATGCGTTTTTTAGTATAGCCAAATCATTCCAGCAGCCAATGTACGTCATCACTTAGTGTAAAAACCTTAATACATTAAAATCACTAATAGTGAAAAATGAAATAAAATTTTAATCATTTTTAACCGTCAAAAAGTGTGTAGCCTTATATAATTATTAAGATGGATAGTAGAGTTCATTACTTATCATATTTGACATGAATAATATATAAATAATGTACATCAACGTCATATTATTCGTTTAATTGTTGCTATAGTTGGCAACATTGATAATTTGTATGTTCATACTGTCAAAGTTATTATTTGAAAAATATTTGTATCGTGTTTGAAACATTTTTGTGCGTTGTAAAGGCCTATTTATAATAAAGTACTGTTAAACGCAACGCAACGACGCAACGTGACCGTTAACGCACACCCAAAATCTGTGAATCTGCCAAGGGTACCTAGCACTTCTAATCAATCGGAAGAATTCGGTATATATCTTTGAAATTCGGCTCACTTTTATTTATTGCCTTTATATGGCATACATAAGTATATAGTATATATATAAGGTTAGTATTATAAAATAATTTAAAAAGATATGGAGAGTGACGAAAATATAGTATTTATTTTGTAGATGTGACAGTTCATGACCATAATATAGATTGCAATCTGTATAACTCTTTTCATAAAGATTCGAAAACCTCTGCAAACGTACCAGTACATGACGTCACACATCTAATTACTTTTATTCAATTTTTATTAATGACGTGCATTGGCTGCTTGAATGATTTGGGTATATGAATCCCAATACTTAGCGAAAGGTAAAAATGTAATTAAAAGGACAAAATTTTGCTAATCTAGGGTGATAGAAAATGCGACGAGGCATTTGAAGACATTTTCAGAAAATGGTTTCTAGGAGTGATTTGAAAGGTATGGTATGAAGATATTAAACTGTTCGGCCTTCCACAAATAAATAAATCTTTTGTCTGATAATCGCTCTTCAAGATGAAAATATATCTTTCGCCGAATTCTTTTTAGTGAGAGATGTATTGATATATTTATTTATGTCTCTCAATAGCTGTATTTACCAAAGGCGTAAAACTTCTTAACAATTTTCTTTCTGAATTGGACTGTATATCTTTTCCAATCTGCTGGAATCTCTCTCGATATTGTCATTCTCGTAGTTGAAAGTTTTTCTATCACTAATGTCATTCTCCTGCTACATAGGCTTGCTTGCATTGGAAATTTGTTTTTGCTCGTAAAGCTCAAATGTAGTGGGTTCTCTAGTATTGAAAGCTTCATCCGCTTATGTATGCATGTTTTTTGTGTTATTTTCGACCGCGTAAACAGTTTTTGTTGAATGTATTCTAGGTTAGAGTTTTATACTTCCGGAATTTTAGTCGCTGTGCTCTATTTTCGAGCTATTGTTGGGCCTAACATGCACGAGAATGGAATATTGACTTGCCTTGTTTACTATTAAATATTTGAGGAGCCAAATGTCAGCATGTGAACTGGAGTTTGATTTGTTTCAATACTATTTCTTTTAATTTCAATTATGCAAATTGTTTCAGTATTATTATTTATTGTGCCTAATATACAAAACAAATTTATTTTTCATTATAATTACCGTGTACTTGAAGACAATTATTCCACCTATGTTCTATTATAGTATGTCACCAGAAATCGAGGGATCGCCATAAAAGCCCCTCAAATATAAAAGTACAAAAGATCCTTTCAACGTTCATACCGCAAATTACTGTATGTATACTTCCAAAGCCCAGGGTCGGCTTTAAGGAAAAATTATTCTTGTTTTTACAATACAGGTTTTTTCATTTTTTATACATGTAGGTAACGATAGTTCAAGTACTGAATCAGAAGACTAATTTTTTATATAAATTATGTATGTATGACTATAACATTTTTGTTAATATTAAATATCTGTATTTACAATTTGTATGCAAAATAAATATAATAAAAATTGACAGCTACACTATAATTAAATATTGTTGTAACAGGTTAAAAAGTTGTTTATGGGCTATCCAGCGAATCAAGCAGTTTCCGTCATCGTTTAGGGATTTTTGAAATTTTCTTCATATTTTTAAATATATTTTATTAACGGTATTTTATTAGTTTTTAATTGTTATTATGTATTTGAAACCTTTAATAGAAATAATTATATTTGGAAATATTATTATTAAGTAAAATTTTGTTAATTTTTGCAAAATGACGTTTGATTATATTTTTTTAATATTTATTTCTGAATATGTATATTACTAAATATTATATGTCTACATTATACTTTTCAACCTGTATTGTGATTTCATTTTGTTTTTTATTTTGTTGTTCATTGACGAAATGTCAAATGCTCTGTCATGTCAAATTCAAGAGCTTGTAGTTAATTTATTGACTTATTTTGAAAATGAAAAATAGAATGATAGGCTCTTACTTATACTGAATTGTATTATTGAGGTAATATTTTGCTCTATTTGTTAGTAATAATTTGAAAATTAAATCTATATGTGCAGCGTATGGCACGCCTATACGAAATGTACAGAAACAGTAAGAAATTGTATGGTATGCAGTATTCTGTATTTTTTAAGGATCTCACATAATGCTAGATAGTTTGTTGCATATACTACAAGAATGAAGTATTTATAACGGCGTAAGGAGTATCCTTCAGAATATTTTAAATAAAACTGGATTTCGCTGGAAATAAATGATACAAGACGTGTTATCTTTTTAAGATTTGGATTTATGAAGGCAACCCACAGATCATATTTTAATCTGTTTTACATGCTCATGTAAACTTTTTAACACATGACGTCATTGTTTCTAGTGATATTGTATAGGCTACGTCATCGTTTAGGGATTTTTGAAATTTTCTTAATATTTTTAAATATATTTTATTAACGGTATTTTATTGGTTTTTTTAAATTATTATTAAGTATTTGAAACCTTTAATAGAAATAATTATATTTGGAAATATTATTATTAAGTAAAATTTTGTTAATTTTTGCAAAATGACGTTTGATTATATTTTTTTAATATTGGTAATTCTGAACATGTATATTACTAAATATTATATGTCTACATTATACTTTTCAACCTGTATTGTGATTTCATTTTGTTTTTTGTATTGTTGTTCATTGACAAAATGTCAAATGCTCTGTCATGTCAAATTCAAGAACTTGTAGTTAATTTATTAACTTATTTTGAAAATGAAAAATAGTTTGGTGGGCTCTTACTTTCACTGAATTGTAATATTGAGGTAATATTTCGTTCTTTTATTAGTAATAATTTGAAAATTAAATCTATATGTACAGCGTGTGGCAAACGCTATACGCAATGTACAGAAACAGTTAGAAATTGTATGGTATGCAGTATTCTGTATTTTTTTTAAGGATCTCACATAATACTAAAGGGTTTGTTGCATATACTTCAAGAATGAAGTATTTATAACGACGTAAGCAGTATCGTTCAGAATATTTTAAATAAAATTAGATTTTGCTGAAAAAAAATGATACCAGACGTGTTACCTTTTTAAGAAAGATTTGGATTTATGAAGGCAACCCACAGATCATATATATATTTCTCCGTTTTACATGCCCATGTAAACTTTTTAACATATGACGTCATTGTTTCTAGTGATATTGTATTTATGACGTAAACCGCTTGATTCGCTGGATGGCCTATATTTATGACGTAAACCGCTTTATTGGCTGGATAGCATATAATTTAATTCTTATTTTATAACCGTGTAAAACTTGAGAAATCTGTTATAGTATGCACATTTTTACCTCCCGCTAATCTAGGTAAGGGAGGTATAGGGATCGTGCTAAAAATCGGATATAGAGATTTTAGTGAATAAGCACGTTTTGATGTCCCCAGAATCCAATTTTAACATTTTTACAATGATGTCCGTAGGTATGTATGTGTGTGTGTGTGTGTGTGTGTGTGGATCGTGTGGACACGATTACTCAAATACTATCAATCAGAAAATTTTGAAATGGGAAGAGCTCATTAGTTTTTAGTACATATCAGATAACCGGAAGTATCATTTATACAAGCTTTTAAGAGTTTTTCTTGTAAAAAATACATTAAATATAATATTTTAGCAACTTTTACCAATACAAATTGAATATAATGGCACAATCTTCAATTCTACGATAAAAGCATAAGTAAATAACTTGAAATAACTTTAAATATTATATTATAAAATAATTTATTTTTGTACATCACTTTGCCCCTATGTCAAACAAAAACAATACTTTAATATCAATTTTGACATATTTAAACAAATGTCACTGTCACGAAGCATTTACCTACATTAAAATTAATAATGAAACTGTGTTAAGAAGAATTTAGTAGTTTAAATATGATTCTAATGAAATTAAGGTTAGTAAAATTAATATATTTTCCATCATACATAAATATGAGATATACAGGATATTTCGATTTAAATTTGATGTTCGCAACAATACACATCAAACAGCTTTCAATAAGAACGTGATTTCAAAGTGTCATATCATAGTTTGCAACTACACATGGAATCATCTAGATCTACGGCGAAGAATTTACACAGATTGCGTTTTAGAGCATAAGGAAGTTGGTGCTGATTTTGACAATAATGTGTGTGTGACGATTTTTCATTAAAATATATTAATGATCCAAAACTTCGCAAAGTTGGTATTTGCTTACAGATTTTTCAGGAAAAATATATTAAAATATAATCCAAAATTACGTATTACAAACTTTTCTATTTATTGGAACAACAAACGATCAATCGGAAGTGATACTCTACTTAAAGCTCATTGCCATTTTTGTCATAACAGATTCGCCGGTTTCCAATTTTATTCTTTGTATACTTTCCTTTAGCTTAGGACATAAATAAAAAAACAGTAGGTGCTAGGTCAGGCGAATACAGTGGATAAGACATCAGTTTGAAACGTACATTGTGAAGTGCGTTAATGGAAACAAGGCTTTTATGAGCTTGAAGCGTCGCTGTCCTGATGAAACCAAATTCCACAGAACAATTTTCCTTTTCTCTTTAATACAATCACGAATTTTAACAATTAGTGTTTGTGCAATACTGACCAGTGATTGTGTGACCACGGTCCAGATAATCAATCATTAAAATTCCTTCAGCATCCCAAAATAAAGTAGCTTTAATCTAAATGGACCTTAAATTTGCAAAGTGGAAGATATTCTCAAAGTAGCCATTCCATACTTCGAAATTTCGACTCGGGATCAAAGTGGTGAACTCATGTTTCATCAACTGTAACAAAGCAAACCAAAAAACTATTTGGATTTTGAATAAACAACGCCAAATTGGCTTCTGAAGAGGTGACTCTCTTTCGTTTTTGTTCGGACGTGAATATGCGGGATACCACTCTTTTTGATACCTTATGAAGTCTTGTAAATTATTAACACTAAAATAATAGTATATATGATACAAGTGTATAAGCTAGCTTTTAAAGCACGCACGACAAGTTTACAGCCACGACGCGTAGCGGAGTGCCTTTAAGAGCATTGCCGGTCGCTCAGCAAAATCAGTTTTGTAGCTAGTATGACACTAGTGCAGACAAACTTCTTACGTTCTTCCACTACTTTTAAGATTGCTAAGTTTATTTCTCTCTATCTGCTTTTATATGTGTTTGTCCTTGTTTAAAGCATAAGGGGAAAACTCAGCCCGTGTTGTGAAGCAAATTGTTGGAGTGAGAGAGGAGATGTGTATAGTAGAGAGGGAACATATTCTCCTAACACTTTCTCCTCCATAGTCTATCGTTTTGATTTCTGAAATAAGCGGCAAAAAGGGGTTTAGTAGAAATCAAATCATAGCTAAACTAAAAGAGATAATTTAGATTTTTTTCACAGACTTACTACTAAAGGCGGGCGCTATGGGGGTGACCCAAACATTTTTTGTATAAAGTACAGTTATCGTGTTAAAAATAAATTTTAAAATAGCCATTTTTATGATGTTTTTCGAACTAAATTTAAATTCAATAGAAATTAATAATTATACAAAATAATTGGTCAGACCCATGCATTGATCTATCTACTATACAATGGTATCAAGTTTGAAGTTATAACTTAATATTTACGAGTGTAGTTTGATTTCTACTAAAGTGCTGTTTAGCGTAGCACCGGCAATCGCCTTAATGTCGTAGTGCTTTAAAGGCTAGCTTATACACGTGTATCATACGCTATTTTTTGTTATAAATGCATCATAACCATTTAAAACTGAAAATTATTGCAAATCATAAGGTTTTGATTTGAACAAGTCAATTTTTTTTTCATTGTTTTAGTTGTTATTCATATTTATTGTCACTTTTCGTTACCTAGGTAACTCAAAAATTTAGCGTGTTTTAATGGTCGATTTACGCACGCTTTTGCGTGTTTTGCAGAGCGATTATGATGCATGTATAATAAAAACAAATTTGGCACTCCGATGACAGATAAACAATAAACAATTATTCTTGTCATGAAGACAATATTTCAAAAGTTACTATGTTAGGGCAATAAATACTGTCCAACCCTAGTATAGGTAGGAATAAAGTTAGTATTTCTCCATTTCTTCGCCGACTGATTAATATTCTAGTTCCTTGTTCGAGATTTGAGATTTTGGCAAGAGTTCAAACGACAGGTTAAGTAGATATTGTAGAAAATAACAAAAAAAGTGTGTGTTATGATGGATTACTGAAGTTATTGATTGTGCGATGATTGAGCGATGGAAAAAATTGATGTAATTTAATGGTTGCGGTGCCTTGATTCAAAAGTTGTTTGCTACTCTCTGAGAGCCAATAGCACTAAGATAATGGAACTAACACAATATACACCGAACACACAAACCGTAAACAGCTTTCATTCTTAAAATGGATACGGGATAAAAAGTATGATACAAGCTTTAGAATTTTTCTATGTTTCAATAGTTTCTATAGGAAATATGAAACTAGTGTAGTGTATTAATATACACGTGTTCCAAAAAACAGTCTCACTCACCATTTGCGTAAGTTTTATGCGGTAGCTCAAATTCTATAAGACTAAAGACCAATTTAACTACGTATCCCTTAATCTAACATTAATGGGAAGAGCTGAAAAGGTTTTGGTAACAACTGGACAACCGAAAGTAATAATTCTTTTAAAAAAATCTTCTAAACATTATTTTTTAGAAATTTATGTTTTTGTAAATGTTAATTTTTATTAAATCTTCTACAGATTTAGAGATAGAGAATTATAAATATATAAAATAATCCATTGTATAATAAATCAAACAGCCCATGGAAACCAGTTGAAAAATTAAAATGTTTGTAATTGACATAAATGTCATTGACAAAAATCCCAAAGACATTACTGAAAGCTTTGTCTGGGAAGTACATTTAATATTTCTTATTTTATCATTAATTAAATATTTAAAATTATAGATAGGTATAGAATTCGTACATGGACAAGTCGAAATATAATATTAATATAATATGCTCTTGTTATAACGAGGAAAAGACTCCGTCAACATCTAATGTTGGTATAAAAAGAAAGGGGATTCACTTGCTATACATATATTTCATCATATACCACCAATCTCGTCAATGAATTGGAAGAATCTCAAACATTTGAAGAATAGGAGGAAACTTGTTCATAGAATGAATTGTGCACCAAAAATGTTAAATACAATACTTATAGAGCCTAATATGAAAATGACGAGTGGTATAGTGCTGGCCACAACAGATTTTTAGCTCTCGCTAAGAGAGGTATTGGATTCATGCTAAAATTCGCATAACCAGATTTTATTGAATAAGCACAATTTAAGGTCCCTAGAATCCGATTATAACATTTTTAAAATTATGTCTGTGTGTGTGTGTGTGTGGATGTGTGTATGTGTGTATGTGTGTATGTGTGCATGTCTGGATGTTGTAGACACGATTCCTCAAAAACTATAAGACTTAAAAAATATTTAACTGCAGTTTCCTCAATCTGACATTCCTGGGAAGAGCTGAAAAGATTTTGGTAACAATTGAACAACCGGAAGTAGTAGTTTCTTAGAAAAATTCTTCTAAATATAATTTTTTGGGAGTTTTTTTTATTAAATATTGAAGAACATAAAATTCTCCATCTAATACATTTAAAATTTTTATTATATCTTGCATAGATTTAGAGATAAAGACAGTATAATTTATAGAGTACACTAATCGCAGAGGCTAACGCACTAAGGAAACCAGTTGACAAATTCCAATGTTTATAACATGACACATGTCATTGTCAAATATCAACAGTTTTAGTGACATTCTGATAGCTTTTTCTGGGAAGTATATTTAATTTTTCTTATTGTTTTATTAATTAAATATTTGAAATTATAGGAAAAATTGTGGTAAAATGCATATATCCATCAGAAATACCGCCAATCTGGTTAATGAATTGGAACAATCTCTGATATTTAGAAACTTCCTCATACAATGAAAAATATATATAATTAGAATTATATGTGTGCAGAAGACATGTTAAATACAATAAAAAACAATATTTGGGTAAAGTTCTGTAATATTTTGTTATAAAACGACGGTTCGAAAGCGAAGTGCAGTACAATACTTATATAGCCTAATATGGAAATGGCGAGAGGTCTTGTGTTGGCCACAACAGATTTTTTTTATATTTATTTCTATTGAAAGCTAAACTTTGACACATATTAGACACACAAAAATATACTGTATACTGTAACGCAGGTTAGCAATAATTTTTGAATACCGTAACGTGAACGTAGAAAGATAAAAGTTGGCGACCTTTGGGTTTTTGATACGTTGAGGCACGGTATGTCACGTTGAGTAATATGGCTGGGTACATTATCACATCTGTTTGTATTGTTTTATTCTTTATGTAACGTTACAGCACGGTACGGTACGTTAAAGCTTACGCTGTATAATTCCAGCATTATAATTTGTTGAAAATGTAATTGACGTTTGACGATTATAAATAATTTATGAAAGCTAGAAAAAAGAAATCAAGTTCCAAGACTATTGCTTTTAATAATCCGAAATTTTGAAATTGCTTTTTAAAATTGCAAAGTAACCCAAAAACATAGTAAAAATGTAAAAATATTTGAACATGAAACTTTTAATTCTGACCAACTTTGCACTCTACAGTTTTTTCCGTAAAATGAACAGGAGAAAAGGAAATTTTACAAAACTAAAATCCCAGTGCTCACCCTTAACCGCCACCATCATATATACAGGGTGTCTCACAACTCGTGCCCCAGACGAAACTGACACTTGCCGACGACAATAGGTTGCCAAAAAATAGAAGAAAATAATTTGCGGCTGCTTGCATAACGGAGTTACAAGACTTTTTAATCCACCAATCCCGGAAGGATATTTTGAGGTGTGATGATATTATTACAAAATAAAACTGGTGGCTAGGTTTTAAAAATACTACTAGTGAGTTACAAAATTTGTTTGACTTACTGTAATTTTGACACTTTGGAGTTGACTTTTCACTGTCAACAAATTTAGGTTAGCGAAGGTGTCATCCGAGATCATCATTTATATCGTACAGTGCAACGTGTTGTAGCAGTTGTGTAAAATGTGTTAAACTAAAATATTATAATCATTTCTAAGTAATCAGTACGAAGCTCCTCGGAAAACGGTATGACTAGAACCGTAACTCGGTCAATCGCAGCGGCTGAATACATGGTAAGAATTTGCCTTTTTTTATTCACCTTGTCAAATTTAATTTGACACTGTCATTTTTCGAAAACTACAGTCGCCCACACATTTTAAAGAAGATTTGATTTGTATAAAACCCTAGTAACGTAAAATTACGACAAACACACGTTAAAGGTGTAGGTCTCTGATTGGTCAATTTTAAGACGTCTTTTCTCTAATATCTTTTAAGCTAGATTTTTTTTCTTCGAAATTACTCATTCGAGTGCAGTTTCGTGTTTCCTCATTCGATCTGGGGCGTGAGTTGTGAGACACCATGTATATATACATATTCAATGCTTCGTTCATCAGGTAAATAACAAACCATGATATTATTGTTTGGTATTTATCTGACGAAGGCAGCACTTCGCTTTCAAAACGTCGTACTATAATAAAAATGTACAAAACTTAAACCCAAATATTGTTTCATGTATTAAATATGATTTCTGGGAACTTCTTTCAATATTCAAACTAATTCCTTATTTCAACAAAAAAATCTCATAAAATATTAATTAACAAATGCTCTAATTACAATAACTCTAATTAGGGCAGATAAAAACTGAAACATTTGCGAAACAAACACACAGAGATAGATAAAAAAATCCGATGCAGCTAGAAAGAGACAGCAGTATCATTTCCCTAGAGACGCTCCTATTCTTTTCATGTGATAGAAAGAGAGAGAGAATATAACTGGGGTTTCTTAAGCACTAAATCAACAGTTAGTTGACACGAGTGCTGTTGTCTTTGTCTAACACGTTGGCCTATATAAAGAAAGTGGAAAGGGGTGGCGCCACTGGTGCATTTCCGGATAGAGGGCACTGGTGCGGTATTCTTTTGTTTTGAAATTTGATAGGGACAATAGAAAGTTTAGAAGAGTTAGAAGAAAATAATATATTTAGGGAAAAATAAACAGCTTTGTATTCATGACTAGGTGTGCCACTCAGTTTAATGCATATTTCGGTATTGATTTTTTGCATATAAGTATATTAAGTAAATTCATTTATTTCTTAATATATTTCAAACAAACTTGAAATCAATATTATTGAGTTTTATTATTTTATAATTTAAAACGAATACCAGCATTAATTCAATAGCGCGTATTTTCGCTTCTTGATGCAATAGGCTATTCCACAGTAATCAAAAATAGTAAAAATTTATTGAAAATAAGAATGACAATAGTTAAAGGATAAGGAAAACCATATTTTTTTTATTATAAATTATTCCTTCTAGAAGACACGGGGAGTTTTGCTTTTGATGATGCAGGACATGTGCACGAGTGTTTGAGCAAATGGGATCCAAGTATGACCTCCGATTTTGAGAAGCCCCGCCTTAACTAAGTATATACTTCTTCGGGTGTGTCGGATCTGTTCGGTTGCTGTTCGGGTGACGTTATAATTTCTTTATTTTTATAAAATGAGAAAGAAAGTGAAATAAATTAAGTGAAATAATTTATTTTATGTCTCTAATAATGAATTATAATATTACAATATAAATATACATTATTTTGTAATTTGTTTAACAACTTTTCGTGGTTTGTGAACCACTGTTTGTTTACTTCTGGTATATTCACATTACCTACGTCACAAAGCTGATTTAAAATTCGGACCTTAATATCTCGCTTATTTGGAGGAATTTTTAACTCGGACTTTCACATGTGGTCTTATATTTTAAATTTTTTAAAAATGTCGTGGAATAGCCTATTGCCTGCATTCATCGTCCCATGGTCCTTATAAGGTTCAGAATGTATTTTTAAGGAATATTTTTATATTCCTCAAGAAGGGCCCTTGTATAGTGTTAAGTGGGTTAACACGCCGATGATCCATCTTTCATTCCAAAAAGTTTCGACGGGGTGCTAACCACTCTATAGTTGAAATTCCCACATCATTTAAGTATTGTGTAACAATTCTCTCAAACTATATATTCAACTGTTTTTATTCAGAACCGTAAACGATAAATACGAATTTTGTGAAAAATACATGGACTTCACCGGGATTTGGACCTTTGTATTGCCGGTACGATGCTCTCCCAACTAAACTATGAAATCCCTCTGAAGTCAATGAATTTTTCACCTGTCTTATTGCTAGTCTATATCCAAGTATACCCTCCTTTCGGGCATTGAGTGCTTAATACACAGCGCGACACACTTGGTTCTTAAAGTGTCGCGCTGTCTATTAAGTACTCAATGCTCCGAAAGGAGGGTATACATTGTCAAAAATTTATTGACTTCAAAGGGATTTCATAGCTCAGTTGGGAGAGATCGTACCGGCAATAAGAAGGTCCTGGGTTCAAATCCCGGTGATGTCCATTTATTTGTCATAAAATATTGATTCATAATTCTCCCAAAATATAGTCCTACGTCTTATAATTGATTAGTTGAAAATGATTATCAATTTATGGAGTAAAGGGAAATATAGCATCTTAAAGTATCTCCTCAATATACTGTTGAGTTATTAAAGATTTTTCAATAATAAATCGGATAACCGGAAATGGCACTTTACATGAAGCTCATAATGGTTTTTCTTCAAAAAATACCATTAAATTTATACGAATAAATTTTAAAATAATTTCCTTTTTTTAATCCCCAAGCCTAAGATAAACACAATTCCTTTGTTACACAGTTTATTTTGAATGAAATGAATGTAACTGACAGGTAAACGTCATTGTCAAAAAACTAATCACTTCAAATTAATAATAGTGACATATTAAATAATAAAGAAAATCGTAAATAAAGCAATAGTTATATATGCAATGGAACATAATATAGTTTGAAGCATTACTAAATACGTAGGTACGTATTTAAATCAATAAAAATTAAATACCGAGAGGTTTTGTGTTGGCCACATCAGATTTTTTTAAAAGTATTTTAAATGAAACTTAATACAATATTTTTCATAGTAATAAAAATAATAATTTATTGTTATGTTCGTAAATAATCAAATAAAAAGATTGGCACCAGAAATAGTCATGAAAAACAACCCCCTACTCCTGTGACATCGGAGTACATACATCACGTCATTCATAACCAATAGGAAAACAGTTTACGCTATTACACATATTAAACTATATGTTCTGTGACGTCACATTCTGTTTCAAATCACGTGTCTTTTAAAAATGTTACACAAATTTCAATATTTAATTGATATTTTCATATTTGGGGCTCTTAAAGAACAATATCTTATAAAATTTAGTATTTAGCAGTCGTATAAAATATCTTGCAACAGCCCTATTAATAATAAAATAGCATACCTCAACAGAAAATATTATAAAATATCGAATAAATACAGAACTACATATTTTATATCTGAAATAAGCAAATATATTTCTTTTATATAAATATATTTTTGCCGATCAGTATATAAATTTTGTTTAAAATTTTATCTATTTTCTCAATAAATTCGTTCTGCATTCTGCAACATTCCGAACCACGTTCACCAATTCCAATTTTTTCTATCGCTAAATCACTGTTACATACAAACCATGACAACAGGCATTCATTTTAATAAATCGCGAACAAGAAACAAACTACTGCCACATCTTTTATCTCTGTTTATATTACACAGGAACCGACAAGAGCATCTCTGTTCAATGTTCTCGCATGTCTGATCCTTATTTATGTCCGAAACAGTAGATAACAACATTGGACGACGTCCAATATGGCGCCAATACGAGATGTCGAAGATGCAATATTGCTCATGATAACAGTGATAAGAAAATGGATGTTTCAGTTGTAAAGGAAAAATGGGTTTGAAGGGACGTAACGTTGATATGAGATTTAAATTTAGATGGATGAAATTCCTATTTAGATACATCTCAACGCGCTGATTTCCAACCGCAGTTTTTGAGATATTTACATTTAATAGCTTTGTTCATAGGACGGTTTGAAACCGTCAACAACCGTCAGAGTCATGCAGAGTTACATAATAGTTATTTGTGTATCAAGAGCGTAAAGTGGATCTTTATTGCTCGCGCTCGAAAACTGAAGCGCGAGGGTAGCGAGCTCTACAATCGAGCGATAGCAATAAAGATACTTTACGCTAGAGATGCACACATAATTTTTTCTACGACTTTACTAACCAAAATAGAAAAAAATAATAATACCTATTTAGTAAGTTCAATTCAACCTCAACCAATTTCTGTTTTGTGTTGTGTGTAACCATGACGATGTGAGTATCCAAGTAAATAAATACAAAATTCTGTCAGTAAAAGATAGTGATTTTTCCTGCACTCCTCCAGATATATTTGAAACGGCGCAAAAATACTTCCTTGAATTTATTATCTGCAAAATCAAAAGCATTATACGAAAAGAATTATAACCTCTCCATTGAATGGTGTAAGTTAAAAAAATCAAGAATTACAGTGAAAATGTCTTACTAGCTTACTTTTTGTAAAAATCTAATGAATTCGTCTTCTCTTTGGTCCATTTATTCCATGCTAAAATCAACACTAGCAGTTAAGAACTGAAAACTCTAGTGAGTGTCACAGTCACAGAATCTAATTTATCTTCGTCAGCTGTTTTCAAGTTCTGGAATGAATATACATAACTGCCAAAAGTGCACATTCAATTTTAACATTATCCGCCAATAATTAAATCCAATAAGTTTGTTAATTATGAAATGTGTGTTATTAAATATTTAAAGTTGTAATACAATGTACATTCACCAGTAGAGTTGTTATTATATATAATGAAATACCTAACCTAACTAAATTGGTAATGCAGCTAACTTCAGGTATATTGTTTGTAGCACGTTTTTAGTGTAAAAATGAACCTAACCTATATTTTAGATTTCGTAAGTATTATTTTAATAAATTAAGGTTTCAGCAAAAATATGTATTTATCTAAGCGAGCAAATTGAGCACTTTACCATCAACTTTACGATGACAAAATAGAGCACAAATATCAACTTTTCATGGAGGTCGTAGAAAAAAACGTTTACAGAGTCACAATTTGCAAACTCTGACTAGTAGTAGGCTGTTCACAGAAAATTTCTAACAAGTTGAGGACTGGTTGGCAACGATCAGAATAATTTACAACTCGGCTAGAAATTTTTAGTTTGAGACATGCGCATTTATATTTATTAAGTTTTGACAGTTCCACATTTTCGAGTTCGTTTTCGTTTGCAGAAAATTAGAATATTTCTTTGATACATTAAAAATAAATTTAAATTATTAATTTAATAAATATTTTAAAGTGAGTATATTATTGCAAACTAATAAGATACGTATTAAAATTTACTTAGTAATAGATGACGGATTTGAATAGTAGCATGTCCAGTGGAAAATTTGACTGTGAAGATGACGCTTTTGAAATAATGGCTATTAGAAAAAATCTAATGTGGCCAACACAAAATCTCCCGCTATTTAATTTTTATTAATTTAAATACATACCTCATACCTACGTATTTACTAATGCTGCAAACTATATTATGTTCCATTGCATATAACTATTGCTTTATTTACTATTTTCTTTTTAAAATGTCACTATTATTAATTTGAAGTGGTTAGTTTTTTGACAGTGACATTTACTTGTCAGTTACATTCATTTGAAATATGAACTGTATAACAAAGGAATTGAGTTTATCTTAGGCTTCGGGATTTATAAAAAAAAGATTTTTAAATTTATCTGTAAAATATATATAAAAAGTATTAATGTATGCCTGTAGAAAATGGAAATGGAAAAGATTCTATAAATCAAGTAAAATTATACAGTATGTAAACTGCACTTGACACTGACATCTGTCAATTAGAATTATTTGAATATATCAGCTGTTTCAATAATTATAACAAAACTGGCTGATTTAAGAAAGTTAATTTCTTTATAATCTATTGAATATGCAGGAAAATATATAACCAAACCGTATAGATAATATGATATTCTTTCATATTTATAATCACATAAAATGCCAAAAAATTATATCTAACTGCGTTTTGTCAAGAAAGACTGTTAAGAATTTCAAATAAGGGTACTACCGGTGGATCAATTAAAACCAAAATCTAATTATTTTTTCATATGAATGTAAAGAAGAGGAATACGAATGAATTATAATTTTAGATTGCAGTATTGAAGTTATCGTCGGAGAAAAATTTGTCACACACACACGCACGCACGCACATACACATGAACACATAGAGATGCACTCGATTTCGAGCATTGGCCCGGCCCGGCCCGAAGCCCGCCTCGATTTCGAGTCGATCATCGAGCCGGGCCAAAGATATTTTTTATCGGGCCGAATCGGGCTAATCATTTTCAAAAATCGAGGCGAGTCGGACTTTTGATTTTGGCCCGGCCCGAAAATTCGAGCTTTTCGGGCCAGCCCGAAAAATCTTATAGTTCATTCAAATGCACAGTTTCCTTAATATTTTAATGAAAATGGATGAAGTTAAAAAGGATCAAAATGATTTAATAACAACACAGTTCACATATTAATAAATAAAAATGTATTATTTTACTTCAAGAATTCAAGGTTATTCATTAAAGCATAATAATTATATTGTGATGATGCTATTATTATTGTTATTACTCGTATACTTAAATAAAAGTGATTTTTGTTCCTACCATAATGGTTTCTTGTCCTATTTTTGAGCAGAAACAAAGTTAGATAAAAAATCCGTATGTAAATTAAAATTCTATTTTTTAATGTAAGATTTTTGAAAAAGTTGTTTAAATTCTTTGGTAAACAAAGAGTTAAATACTCGTAGGTCAGTAATTTTTATAACAAACTTACACTAGAAGGGTCTCTTTTTTAACTACTTATGTTAACTATTGTTGAAAGTTATAAGAATGTAGAGGTTTTTTATAAGTTTGACACGAAAAAAGTTAAACATTTTGCCTTAACATAAAAATCAACATTAGGAATGCCGGATGAACCCAATTTCGAGCTTTGGCCCGGCCCGGCCCGAAGCCCGGCCCGATTTCGAGTCAATTTTCGAGCCGGGCTAGCTAATTTTTTTGTCGAGTCGGGCCGGTAATTTTTATTTTCGGGCCGAGTCGATCCAAACCTCAAAGCCCGGCCCGGCCCGCCCGAATGCATCTCTATGAACACATCATCTTAAAAATAGTAAATTCGTTTAGTAGAGGCCCTAAAACGTACTTATTCATTAAAAACTTACCTCAATTTTTTTTAACCAAAGACAATACTTTCCTTTTTCCGTACCTAAAGGTGACGCAAGGTAAAAATACAATTCTAATAATAAAAATTAATTAGGACCATCACCGAGGCAGGTGAATGTTTTCTTCTTGTTTTGTATGCTGGTAACAAAAATATAAAATTGCCCAAAAATATTCGCCTGTCGACAAGTAATCCCTTTCGAAACATATACATGGTAAGAGCTATTCATTTATTATAATTCCCAATGCGGCGTTTGTTTGCGACATATTGCAAAGTTTGCGAGCTTACGATCAAATTTAAGACTACAAAGCATGAGAGAACAATTAAGTACGAAAGCAAATGTTCCACTTTCATTCAAGTTTGAATGTATACTGTACCGAGCACAATTCAACAATTATAATCACCCCGGTAGTGAGTTGTATATTCTGGTATTATTTACTTATTCCTCCATTTATTAAACTAGAGTTGTTTTAGCCCTGCAACGCGTAAGAAATTAATTCTCACTTTTCAAAGCGAAGAAAGAAATTCCTGATTAATTGTACGAGAATTCGGAATCATTTATATTTTCTTTTCTCTTCATTTATCTTTCAGATCAAGTTATCGTCTATTCCGGACGTTATTGGGTTGTTTGTTCTCAAAATACGAAAAAGTACGCTAAGGGAAAAGAGAAAACAAATATGTAATAGAATGAGGAGCAATTTTTTTTTCAAAAAATTATTTCTGGACATGCTACATACATACAGTGTGTTCAGAAAATACCTAATTCGGTGGAGGCTATGAACACGTGTTTGATCATTATTCAATTCAAAAGTCAAGTTGTGATATTTGATCGTGAAATGTAATTTTAAGGAGAAAAGATAATAAAGAGAAATACAGAATATTGCCATTCACCGTTTTGTAATTATTTTTTGACAATATGTCTTGTCAAATTGACATTTAATTAAATACTTTCAAATTGATATACGTTTTTTTTATTCATAGCCTACTCCGAGTTAGGATTTTTGTTGAACACACTGTATATGGGTTAAAAAGTATATATTTTCATGTTAACAATTATACCTACTCGAAATCAGTCTCATATAAGATTTAAATTTATAAAACCGACGTTTCGGTATACACTTATATCTTCTTCAGGGTAGGTAGGTAAGATCTTACAGATTCTTAAATATAAATTCAGGTACACATAAATATTCGTTTAATATGTTACATATGATTTTTTTAAAAATATACACGAATTTCTTTGACATAAACGTCATTTTATAGCCCGCGGGCCTCATTATAGCCCGGCGGGCTATAATGAAACATCAAACCAAATTATAACCTACAATTTAAACTGGCAACATGAAAAGTTTTTATTACAAATCGAAAATGTTTATATTCTTTAATGAAAAATGAAAATTAATTTTGTGATATTTATATGGAAAGCACGGAGATACACAAAATAAAACTCAAATGATATAACTAATAAACAAACAATAAACTGTTGTTCTCCGCTTTCATAGCAACACTAAATACTGGAAGTACGAGGACAAATTCTTTTCTAACTCACATAATTTGAAAATTTTCGTACGTGCATAAAGTTTTGTATGTACCACGAGCGTAACTTACTTTTTTGGCCTTTGACGTATTTTTATCCCTCGGCTTACGCCTCGGGCTCAAAATCCCGCCGCAGGCCATAAAAGCCTCCTTACGCTCTTAATACATAAATAACTATTATGTATTAAGAGCGCAAAATAGGATATTGTCGACAGACGTTATGTCTATTTGCGCTCGAAACACACACGAGTTTTTCTACAGTCGCCACAATGGGGTCCTCCACCATAACAAAAAATAATAAAATGTACACTTTGTACTTACAGTACTATTCAATAAATAACAATTAATATAAAGAAAAAGAACGTCTTTTAATAATTACTTTAAGAGATATTTGAAATTTGTTGTAACATCAAAGTATTGCTATTTTTCTCTCTCGGCATAGTATAGAGTGTGGTGTAGTTAAACTAAACACAATTTAGATTTTTTATTACTAAATGTATATGAATGCCCTATTTTATTTCGATATTCCTTTACAAGGCATTTTGTTTGGTTATGTAATATACCGAGAGAGCAGTCATAAGTCAGTTTGATTTGTGGAGGTAGTGAATGTGTAAGTAACTACAGCGCCATTAGTTCCTGACTAATGTAGACAAGTGACATTTCTTAACATTTTATAGTTGAAAATTCGGACAGCGAGCGTTTTTTCTGCTTTGTCGCGCATGAGCGGCGAAGTGACATTTTGCGTTGATAAAAGCACCCACATTTGGGTAAATTTTTAAAAAGTCTACTTTTTATAATTTTAAATGCATTTCAACGGGCTGATTCTAAATTTTCAAGCTTCTAATTAATATCTCTTCCAGTTCCTGACATATTAATAAAAAAATCTACTTAATCTACTGTGCATAATCTTTATTCAGTGGCGTGCGGTGCGTTTCTGTGTTGGGTGTGCAGATTTTTTTAAAAAAAAGTATTGTGTAGGTAGAATCTTAGGTTAACAATTCAGAATTATCTTATTTTTTTATACTATGTCTCTTCTAGAAAATGGTTTCTTCAGTAACTCTGCAATTAGTAATTCACGTGCAATTTCCATTCTATAAATTTTCATAAATACAAATATAAGTTAAATATATAAATAATATACCAAATACCTAAAATTAATAATTAATTGTTTGTCTGAACTTGTTTATGCTTGTGAATAGTACCAAAAGTAATTTTACGGAGAGTGCGATGGGGCGATACGTATTTCTAATATTTGCGCAAATACAGTGTTCCTATACCCTCCCTGTGTAAAAACATGCGCACCGAGTGCAGTGCGGAGACTGCACTTGCCCGGCAATTCACACATTCGCTGGTAGGCAACCAAATCAAATACGCTACGGCTACTGTTTGTTATTGTCCCATAATTGTATTAATATTTTTATATTTTGTATATCATATATTAAAATCAAATCAATTAAATAATTTACATTTTAATGCAATAAATTTTGAAATTATTCGCAGGGTGTGCAGTGCACACCTTGCACATATGGACTGCACGCCACTGTCTTTATTATTGATTTTCCAATCGTGTGATATCGCTCATTAGAAAATGATCTTAACGCATCGCTCTTTAATTTTTCAATATGATCTACTTTATTTAATTTTCATTTATAATTAATTATAATTTATAATTATAATAAATATTCCTCTTCATACAAAAATATACGACAAAAATAAATGAAAATGAACGCATGCGCACATATAAAAATACGCTGACAGATGATGAACGTCATAATCCCACTTTCATTGGAATAAAATTTAATAATAAAAATGTTCAACAATAGTGACAGTGAACAAGTTATGAGTTTAGTTTTAAACGTGTTAATTGCAATAAAAAACCGAAAAAAGAAACGATAACGGAGATACATAATGACAACCAGCTGATCAACTCAAATTCTCGTCGCTGTCATGCCGTACACGCATGCGCCATTTATAATTTTCATTTATTAGATAAAAGTTGGCCATCTTTAAAAATAAATTAGAATGAGAGATAAATGAAAACGTAAATGAAAATGGTGTATGCATGGCTACATTGGTTTACATACATTTATCTTTTATATGAAAATTAAATTAAATTCACCTTATGATCGTTACTATTGATTTTCTGATTTTTCTATCGTGTGACGTCACACATACCAAACCATGCCTGTCGACACAATTTTTTTGCCATGTATCTATTATTTATATGTGTATTTGAGGGCGTATTAAAATCAAGCCCCTTAAAGAAGGCGTCTACACTGGAAAAAACCATTGATTATATATACTAACGTTTATACGTGATCAGGGAAAAAACTATACATTTTTAAACCATTTCTAGAACTGCGTAGGAGGATTTAACATCTGCTGCCAACTACGATAAAAAAATAAACTTTGAAGATTTTGAAGTGCTTTACTGGATTTATATTTAAATTGTTTATTATAAATTACCAGTAAAGTTTTAAATATTAATATCTTGAAAACAAAAAGAGATATTTAACTGCCGTTTCAAAATTTGGAATTTCGATGATTTTGGAGAAAACGTGTGTATTTTCATTCGTTATTTTTCTAGTTTATGTTTTATTTCCCTTCGGGAAATGAATTCCTTTATTGTGGAATGAAATTCCTTTGGCTGCTTTGAATGACAATTCATTACAGTGCGTGGGAGTAAAGAATCGTCTCGGAAATAAAGGAAAACAATTTTTTGGCTATAAATGTCAGTAGAAAATTAAGTGATTTATTGATATTGTTTTTTTTTTCTCTAAGAGTTTTCCGGGTATGCTGATTTCCCAATAATAAATAATAATAATCCTTTTGCCCTCTTTTTCTTTCTTTATAACAGATTAATTTTCAACGAATTACAAATGGGAAAAAAATATGAATCTTTTGTATTTTACCGATGATTTTTACCTCTCGTTAAGAGATGTATTGGAATCATGCTCAAAATCGCATATCCAGATTTTAATGAAAAAGCACGTTTTAAGGCAACTAGAATCCGATTTTAACATTTTTACAATGATGCATGTGTGGGTGTGTATGTGTGTGTGTGTGTGTGTGTGTGAGAGAGAGAGAGAGAGAATGTATGTGTATGTGTGTGTGGATGTATGTGTGTGTGTGTATGTGTGTGTCTGGATGTTGGAAGGACGATTCCTCAAAAACTATAATAGAGGAAGAGGTGACAACCGGAAGTAGTAGTTTCTTTAAAAAATCTTCTAAATATTAATTTTTGAAAGTTACACTATCGAAGAACTTAAAATTCTCCATATAATACACTAAAAAAAATTATTGTATCTTCTATTGATTTAGTGATAAAAAAAAAGTATATTATATAGAATAATCTGTTGCAATAAATCGCACAATCCAGATTACTCCAAGGAAACCAGTTATCAAATTCAAATGTTTGTAATTGAGAGATAAATGTTAGTGTCAAAAATCAACAGTATTACTGACATTATTGAAAGTTTTTTCTGGGTAGTATATTTTATATTTCTTATTGAATTATTAATTGAATATTTAAAATTGTAGGTAGGTATGTATATTAATAGTAAAATAGTACCTACATAATGTATATCCATAAGAAATACCGCCGATTCCGACAATGAATTGAACATTTTAACAGAGTAACACAAGATTACTTATAGCATGAAAGAATAGACATAATTAGAATTATTTGTGTGTACAAGAAATGTTAAGTTCGATACTTATGTAACAAAATGGAAATAGCGAAAGGTTTTGTACTAGCCACAACAGATTTTTTTTCTTAAAAAGTAATTTTAAACCTAATTTTTACCTTCCGTCACCTTTAGGTAAGGAAGGTATTGTCTTTGGTCAAAAAATTCGGTGGTGAGTTTTTAATGAATAAGCACGTTTTAGGGTCCCTACAATACGAATTTACTATTTTTAAGATGATGTCTGTATGTATGTGTGTGTGTCTGTGTGTGTGTCCGTGTGTGTGTATGTGTGTCCGTGTGTGACAAATTTTTCTCCGACGATAACTCCAGTACTATAATTCTAAAAATTATAATTCTTTCGTATTCCTCTTCTGTACATTCATATGAAGAGTTGATTAGATTTTGGTTATAATTGATCCACCGGAAGTACCCTTATTTGAAGTTATTAACAGTTTTTCTTAAAAAAACGCAGTTAAATATTATGTTTTGATATTTTGTTATTATATATATATATTAAAGAAAATACTTTTCTCTATATGGTTTGATTATTCATTTTCCTTCATATTCAATAGATGTAGAGTTAAAGCATTATAAAGAAATTAATTTTCAAAAATTAGTCAGCTTTGCTATTTATCATGGAAACAGCTGACATAATTATTTAAAAAAAATTAATTGATTGATGGTCAGTTGCAAGTGCAAAACCAAATATGGAAAAAAGTATAGGATCTAAAATTGGTATGTCATAGTGTTGCTCGCAAGTGACACGCAGAGAAAGGCCAAAGAGAAGATGGAAGGACATTACTTAGTGTAGTTTATGTTATAATTTTATTGGATTTATAGAACATTTTCAAATGAACTTTTGGTATGGAATTTGTATAAAATAGTATGTGTTCGTGTTCGATTTTACATGATATTATATAGAATCTGTTCCAAGGACCTTTCGGTATGGGATTTGTACAAAATAAATGGAATTGACGGAAGGTCATGTGCTGGCCACAACAGATTTTTTTCTTATTATACTTAATATTTTTTGTCGAAATTAGTTCAGGCGTCATTTCATGGGCACTCATTGCTGATGTGGAGAGTGCAATATTCAATAATTGTGGTAGAGTATTTCTGGTAAAGCTATAAAGCTGTAACTAACTCCCATTTTAATACGAAATAGTCAAAAGATATAAAATTCTATTTGTGAACAATTTACATGAGTTAGGTCCAAAATTATGATGACTATTATTTACAGTAGCATCCAAAATAGGATTATAATCTCCATCAAATAGTCATAATAAAATTCTAACATCCACTTATAGCTCGCATTCCATAGATTTACTATACTGCTCCCAAAGAATTTTTGGCAATTTCACTATTTTATGTCCTAACTATAAATTCTAGTGGTTTTGTTTCGCTAATGCAGGACCGGACCGACACGCATTTGCAAATGTTTCCTGCTGAGAAAAAATGACATCCGGTTGAGGGCAGGAAATTGCGTCTACTAGGGAAGTGACGTCACGTAACACATGACGTTGTGGCCTCTTTCAGCATGTGTAATATACGTGTATATAACCTCACATACATATTAATATAAGCATATGAGGGAGTATAATGTTAATGAGTTAATTGTTTAGTAATTATAACTCAGCATATTTTTCGAAGAAAATAATACATTATGTTACTAGGAGTTGAAACGGGTCTTTTTGTGTTGAGTTCATAATTTGCGGCCGAGGCGTAAGCCGAGGCTATGCAAATTGAGCGAAATACAAAAAGAATGTTCAACTCCGAGTGGCATATACTATTTTCTCTTCAAGCATTCCGAAGTAAACTTGATGTATATAATATGTAAATATGTCATTTCAGAGGTTTCTTCTGTCATTTTGTACAATAAAATATGACTGAACTACGCAATACAACTGTCATTCGTCAGAGCTTCTGTTGTAGGTGCTGCCACCTGTGAAACGGGGAAATAAAACAATTAACATTATTGTACGCCATACAATAATATTTTTAGATTTTGCGTTCATAATGAAGTCATTACGATACACAATTGCGTATCGTAATGGCCTTCATTTCGATATGCATTTTTTTGTTCTAGAAGGTTGGTACTAGATGACATTTACTTAACCCTTTTTTACGTAATTTATTTTTAGTTAATTGATAATTGACTATTCATGTTCAAAAAAATAATAATTCAATGTGGTCAGTTCAGTGATACCAACTACAACATTTCACTTGCAAATTTCCTTAAATTGACTCGGTTTAATATTAGCAGTTTTTTACAATATTTTAGTATGTAGAAGGCGCAAAATCTAAAAAATAGTATAAAGAACTCATTTTATAAGACTTTTTTTCGAACTTGTCAATTAGAAAACTCGCCAAGGCTCGTTTTCTAAACTATGACGCGTCCGAAAAAAACATGTCTTATAAAACTTGTTCTTTAATATACTATTATATTATTGTACGCTGTAAAATAATATTTTTTTATTATTATACTAGTAACAAAATGTTTAACTTGTATATCGTGTATGTAGTTGCAAAATATGAACATTATAATACGCTTGAAGAAAAAAACATTTTTTATTGCACGAGATTATTTTTTACCTTCCGTCACCTTTAAGTATGGAAGGTATTATATTGTCTTTCGTAAAACAAATCGATGAAAAAGCACATTTTAATAATAAAATATATCATCACGGCATATTACCCATTTCTGGGTGTGCCAGTATCTACAACACATGTAGACATCGGTAATGATGACGATATATTTTACCGTGTGGGCGCTTACCAGGCGTCACCTCACGGGCACTCATAGCTGGCGTGGAGAGTGCACCACAGGGGTCACTTTTGTGCCATTTAAAATTGGAAATATTTGGCGTCAGTCGGGATCGAACCCGGTTCCCCCAGGTTCGCGACCAGACACTCAGGCACGCGGCCACATTTTAGGGTTCCTTAATACAATTTTTTTAGTTTACGATGTTGTCTGTATGTATGTGTATGTATGTGTGCCTTTGTGTGTGTGTGTCTCTCTCTCTCTCTCTCTCTCTCTCTCTCTCTCTCTCTGTGTGTGTGTGTGTGTGTGTGTGATAAATTTTTCTCCAACGATAACTCCAATACTACAAATTCTGAAAATAATAATTCTTTCGTTCCGGAAGTTCCCTTACTTGAAGTTCTTAACAGTTTTTCTTCAAAAAACGCAGTTAAATATTTTTTGATATTTTATGTGATTATCAATTTGAAAGAATATCTTATTGTCTATACGGTTTCATTACATTTTCCTTCATATTCAATAGATATAGAGTTAAAGAATTATAAAAAGATTAACTTTCATAAATCAGCCAGCTTTACTATAATCATAACAGCTGATATATTCAAATAATGTTAATTGACAGATGTCAATGTGAACTGCAATTTACATACTGTATGTTCGTGTTATAATTTTATCAGATTTATAAGGTACTTTCGGTATGGAATTTGTAGAAAATAGTCTATGTTCGTGTTACAATTTTACTGGATATATAGAATCTTTTCCAAAGAACTTTTGGTACGGGATTTGAACAAAATACAAAAAATTAACGGAAGCTATTGTGCTGGCCACATCAGATATTTTATGTTATTATAAGAAGAATGAATTAATAATATGAATAAGTATGTAACAAATTTTATAAAGGTCATTTTACTTTATAAAACGAGTCACATACTATACTTTTTTACGACTCAATGCATTAGCTGTTAGTGATCGCTAGTTTCATGCCGAATCCAATTCAATTGAAGCCTTAGCTTGTCTAGTAGGGATTACGATATTTAACGCCGAAGGAAAATCAAAATAAAACTGTTTGATCATAACTAAAATAAAATTAATGCAACCGAGTGATTCGATAGAAAATCGAATAAAAGCTGTATCCTAATTTCATCTACTATTAAAATGCAAATTAATTTATCCCAGAAACCTGAAACAAATAGAATTCTGTGCCATGTAACAGAGAAGTTAAATTGACTCGTATACAAAATATTCGCAAAGGGAAAATCGTATATCTCTTAAAAACCGTACAATTTAATTATTTTTTCAATTTCAAAATTGTCTGTAATGCTTTTTGATTAGGAGGCATTAATTTTTAATTGCGGCCTAATATTATAATCCATTTCGTTTTCAAAATAAAAAATCGTAACAAATGTCAGTCAAACAAGCTCTAAATTTGAATTCTTGTTTAATTGAAATATTTGCACAGCCTAAAATAGATTATATGTGTGATGGTATTTCAAAAATTTGTAATAAACGTTCACAAGAGGACTGGTAATGGAACGAAGTAAAATGGTTGGAAATATTTGAAATCGTGAAAAATAAGGGAACAACTATTTATAAACCGGATTATAAATTTTTATAAAGTATCGAGAAATGAAAATATAACAAACTCCTGAAAATATTGCCGGAGTTATAAAACTTTTCGAATATATTGCCACGCTGCATTTTTATAAATTTTAAATCTGCTTCTGACATTTTCGTGAAAAGTTATAAATAAATTGATGTAAAATTAATTCAACCCTGAACAAATATAAAAAATAAAATATCAAAAACTAAGACCTATTAGGGCTGGTTTATGATGAATTTAATTTGTAAATTTACATTTTGAAATTTTGATTTATACATTACAATTTTCTCTCTGGTTTATGTTCGATATTGAAATTCTGGATCTGTCGAATCAGTATCTACTACGTGACTTGTCATTGCTTGTCATTTTTAAGTTTCACCAGTTACCAGTTCAGATTTTAGGTTACAATTTTATTTTCATAGCCATGAATTTGTTAGACCCTAATGAACAAGATAATTTTTTTAATAATATCGGTAATGTTTTATTATTGTTCACTGTATAATAAAAAAATCTGTTGTGGCCAGCACAAGACCTTCCGTCAATTCCATGGATTTTGTACAAATCCCATACCAAAAGGTCCTTGGAACAGATTCTATATAATATCATGTAAAAACACATACTATTTTTTACAAATTCCATACCCAAAGTTCATTTGAAAAGGTTCTATAAATCCAATAAAATTATAACATAAACTACACTAAGTAATGTCCTTCCATCTTCTCTTTGGCCTTTCTCTGCGTGTCACTTGCGAGCAACACTATGACATACCAATTTTAGATCCTATACTTTTTTTGTCCATATTTGGTTTTGCACTTGCAACTGACATCTGTCAATTAATTTTTTTTTGAATAATTATGTCAGCTGTTTCCATGATAAACAGCAAAGCTGACTAATTTTTGAAAATTAATTTCATTATAATGCTTTAAATTTACATCTATTGAATATGAAGGAAAATGTATAATCAAACTGTATAGAGAAGAGTATTTTCTTTTATAATAACAAAATGTCAAAAAATAATATTTAACTGCGTTTTTTCAAGAAAAACTGTTAAAAACTTCAAATAAGGGTACTTCCGGTGGATCAATTATAACCAAAATCTAATCAGCTCTTCATATGGATGTAAAGAAGAGGAATACGAAAGAATTATAATTTTTAGAATTGTAGTATTGGAGTTATCGTCGGAGAAAAATTTGTCACACACGGACACACACACGGACACACACACGGACACACACACACACACACACACACATACAGACATCATCTTAAAAATAGTAAATTCGTATTCTAGGGGCCCTAAAACGTGCTTATTCATTAAAAACTCACCAACGAATTTTTTGACCAAAGATAATACCTTCCTTTTACGGAAGGTAAAAAACAAACACAAACATAAAAAAACGTGGATGGACTCCTAGGCCGCGGCCTATGAACATATTGGCTGGTAGTGAGAGCTCGGTTTTAACTAAAACACTGTTTTAAGAAATGTCAAATTTCATTATTTAATAACAAAAATAAATAATATCAAATTTATCAAAATATGATTTTTAAACAGAACATAGTTTGTATTCAAACAAATATTTTTAAAAAAATCATTCTTTAAACATAAGGATGAAATTAAATATTGAACTTTGAATTTGACATTTCTTAAAACAGCGTTTTAGTTAAAACCGAGCTCGCACCACCAGCCATTAAGATTTGTCAACGGGCAGTTTATCATAAATAGTTTGTTTCTGAAAATGAAAGAACAGGATCATGAACAATTCTTCGAATATACTCGTATGAGTGTGCATATACCGCAGAGTTTTTTTTATCAGTGAACATGGGCGTATGTCATTACCATAGTTACATTTAAAATGATTGACATTTATCGTTTTTTTTTTTTAAACTGGATATAGGACGTGCCATTTAGTATGTCATCAAATTGTTATACTTCAAAATGTATACAGTTAAAGAAAAGTTCAAATTGTAAATTGGAGATATTATAACGAGTCTACGACAAGTTTTTGACTTATGTGCATTAATTTTTATAAAGCGACCCAGTCCAACAACTATAAGAAAAATTTACAAAGACTACAGAACTAAAGGATACGTCAATAAACAGCACAAGAAGAAAATCAGACCAAGTACTGTAGTTAATAGTAAGAAACAAGAAATTATGCAATTAATTGAAAGTGACAACACCCTGTCAACAATTTTTTTTCTGAAATTAAGAATACTAGTATACAAGGTTTTAAGACAAGAACATTTTAAGAGTTTTAAATATCAAAATCACCAAGAGTTATTACACAACGATATAGAATGAAGAAATATCTTTTACGAAGATATGATGAACAAAATTAATAGTGGGGAAATATTATTTGATCGAATTTGATTTACGGATGAAGCGACATTTTATATTAATCGGAAAGTAAATTCACAAAATTGCAGGTATTGGAGTCGTCAAATTTTCACTTATATCTGCACCAGGTCCTCCCCCAACGCTGGATAGGACGTGATGAAGAAGTGGAGTGGCCTCTACTTCTTTCTATTAAAAAATACGGATAAAATATAAATAAAAATAAAATAAATATATCATCACGGCATATTACCCATTTCTGGGTGTGCCAGTATCTACAACACAAAAGTGACCCCTGTGGTGCACTCTCCACGCCAGCTATGAGTGCCCGTGAGGTGACGCCTGGTAAGCGCCCACACGGTAAATATATCGGATAAAATATAATTTATATTAATTATTTCTTGCCTTAGGCTTATGTCAGAGTATAGAATTATACCATACAATTTGAACTTTTTCTTCAACTGTATACATTTTGAAGTATGACAATTTGATGACATTGACAGATATACTAAATGTCACGTCCTATGTCCAGTTTTTTTAAAAAAAACGCGATAATACATTACTGTCAATCATTTTAAATGTAACTATGGTAATGACATACGCCCATTTTCACTGATAATAAAAACTCTCGGTATTGAGCACCTTACTATCTTTCATTGCATTGAAATTACGCAAACGTTTTTCCTTTGTACAATTCATTTGCATTGTAGCATAAATCACGATACTCGCGAGTTCTGTTTATTAACAAAATATCAATTTGTTCGTTGTTCTTGTGAATCCATCTTCAAACCTCACAGACTTACACCACAAACAGAAAACATAGCTGACGGATGAAGTAAAGACTTTACAGCCCTGTTTAATAATTCTCTCTTGTGATTGGTCGAATTTGAAATTTACATTTGGAAATATAAAATATAGTTATATTCCAAATCTAAATTTCAAATTTCTAAATTTGTAAATCGTTCATAAACCATCGCGTTTCAAGTACATTTATATTTCAAAAACTAATTTATAAATTGTAAATTCGTTCATCATAAACCAGTCCTTAGGCTCAATATTAAGAGAACATCTGTAATTCTATACACAAATTATTACAACACTTAGCATTCACCCGAGCATTTTTAATTTCAGGTTAAAATTTCATCACTGAACGTTAGGCCTCTATCAAACTGGGAACGACGCACGCACAACACTTCAGCCTTCGGTTGTGCGTCGTCATAAAACTCATATTTCAGCAGCAGATTGCCATCTTGAGCCCTAGAGCACTTACGTATACACTCACACATGATATCGCTTCCTATACTTCCTTATCGCAAAAGGGAAGTGTGATAAAACAGGTTTTTCCAACGACTAAGCAAAAAGAAATCAGAAGATAACTGAATATTATTGAATTTTCAGAGGGTGACGAATATAGAAATTAATTAATGTACGTGGTTAGTGGGTTAGCCCAAACCCGAAAACAATATATAATGACAATAATAAGAATAAAACCACAGCTGACTTATTTTTTAATTCATTCTATAAATAAGTTTCCTTCTACTCTTCTAAATGTTCGAGATTTTTAAAATTCATTAACGAGATTGGCGGTATTCTGATGCATGTATGTAATATAATGTATCTATAATTTTAAATATTTAATTTAAAAATAAAATATATTAAAAGTACTTGCCGAAATGCCTTCAGTAATATACTTGGATTTTTGACACTGACATTTTTCTGTCAGTTACAAACATTTTTATTTTTCAACTGGTTTCCATGGAGTTATTTGGTATGTGATATTCATTACACCGGATGATTTTATATATTTATAATTCTTTATTTTTAAATCTATAGAAGATATAAAAAATGTTCAATATATCGGATGGAGAACGGGCTACTTGCGTGGTACTGAAAATCCGATTTCTGTCACTATATACGTAATGTTATATTGAAAACATATATAAAAATATAAATTTTATTTTGAAATAATTATTTGTTTTTTACTAAATTAAGAATGAAAATTTTCTGTGACGTCTTTATATTGAACTGGGGAGGGGAAGCATGTTTAAGAATGTTATCAATAGACGGCATGGCGTGCGAGAAAGTTTTAATATGAATTTGACATTAGTTCATTTTTCTCTCTCTCTCTGGTCTCTCAAATACATTAATTACTTTATAAATAAGCATATAGGTAATTACTTGTAATTTAAAATATCGATGCCAAAAAGATAAACTAAAATACTAACCTCTAAACTATTGTTGGAACGTCAAACAGGTGATCTACATTACCCGCACAAACATACCATTACTATGGGACGGCACCACGCTTGGTTTTGCTACTATTCATTGGTGCGGCGTAATTCTACGTCATACATGGCGGGAATTCAAATAATCAAATTTCATTATTTTTTTCTGGCTAATTAAAAAAAATTTTGTCAAAAGAAAAAATATGGGTAACAAGTTTTTACCTTCTCTTCAAAAATATGGAATAAAGGTACGCAAGTAGCCCATTATATATTATTGAATAATTGTAATAACAAGAATTTCCAAAAAAATAATATTTAGAAGATTTTTTTTAAGAAACTACTACTTTCGGTTGTCCAATAATTGTTACCAAAATCTTTTCAGCTCTTCCCATTAATATCAGATTAAGGAATACGTAGTTAAATTGGAGTTTAGTTTTATAGGATTTGAAAAACCGTACCTCCAACATCCACACACACATACACACGCACACACACATCCACACACACAGACATCATTGTAAAAATGCAGGGCATCAAACCCGAACCGAACCTTAGATATATTTTTCAATAGAATCCGAGTCGGAACCGAACCGGGTATTAAAATTCGGGTTCAGAGTTCAGCTCCGGTTGAGGTTAATTTTCAGTGCGAAACGCAAGCTTAATCATAATACAGACGATCTGCATTGCTGCCTGTGTTGACTGTTCGTGAAATTACGTTCCATTATTAATTCCGGCTCGCATTTCAAATTACTTCTTTATAAAGATTATTTTTCAAACAACATTAATTCAATTTTCATTAGGTCGAACCGAACCTGAACCCGGAAAGAAATCGCAAATTTTATTAATGCTTGAACCAGAACCGCAGACGAATCCATCTCTCAAAAGTCTGTTGTAGCCAGCACAAGAACTCTCGCCATTTCCATATTAGCCTATATAAGTATTGCACGTATTTGACATTTATGTTACACACAAAAACACAATTATTTTTTACACGTTTTTATATTTTTTAATTCATTTTATTCACTCTTATTTTTCTAATGTTTAAGATTCTTCCAATTCATTGATGAGATTGGCGGTATTTCTGAGGGGTATATGTAATATATGTATCTATAATTATAAATATTTAATTAATAATAAAATAAAAAATATTAAATGTACTTCCCAGAAAAAGTATTCAGTAATGTCTCTGGCTTTTTGACATTCACATTTATCTGTCAATTACAAACATTTTAATTTTTCCACTTGTTTTCCATGGGATGCGAGATTCATTTACAACTTATTATTTTATATATTTATATGTCTCTATTTTTAATTCCATAGAAGATACAATAAAATTTTTAAATGTATCGGATAGAGATTTTTATATTCTTTAATATTAGTAATAATAAAAATTCTCAAAAAATGATATTTAAAAGATTTTTTTAAAGAAACTATTACTTCCAGTTGTCCAATTGTTACCTCAGCTCTTCCCAGGAATGTCAGATTGAGGAAACTGCAGTTAAATATTTTTTAAGTCTTATAGAATTTGAGAAACCGTAGTTCCCACATCCACGTACACACACATACACACACACACGTACACACACACATACACACACGCACACAAACACACATACACACACATATATACACACACATGGACATCATCGTAAAAATGTTATAATCGGATTATAGGTAGGTACCTTAAAACGTGCTTATCCACTAAAATCTGGATATGCGATTTTTAGCATGATTCCAATACCTCTCTTAGCGAGAGGTAAAAAACAAATTAACCTGAACTTGAACCGAACTCAGTTTTTTGGCCGGGTTCGATGCCATGCTTTTAACAACATTCTTATTAACCGTACATCATACAGCAAATATTCCTTACTCTTAACATATTGAAATGACCGATTTTCGGTAGCGACATACCGCATCCAGACCACAATAATAGTTACGCAACAATCATCCTTCACCACACATTCCTGTCCAAACATACATCTTTCCCCTCGTCCACATTCATCTTCGCTTTAATACATAAGAGCTCAGCTGAGTTACTCTATTCTCTTAAAAACATTCTTACTAACCATATCTTACGAAACAATCATCCTTCGCCACACATTCCTGTCTAAGCACACTTCTCATAACCATTCATATGCTCTTCTTCTTTTCCCACTCGGAATTTTTTTTGCCCTTAATTAACTTATAATATCCCTGTAGTTTATTTATAAAAAAAAGTTTTGTCAAAGTCATATCTTGTCGTCTAATTCAATTTTTAGTCCATTTGCAAATAGGGTAATGATATTTCGTTGCGGTTGTCACGTCATTTGTTTTCCGGGTTTCATTTAAAATACAAATGTAACGCTTTGGGGCGGTGCCCGCGTCGTATCTGGGGCCCTACAACCGCGAAGCCCCGATGCATTCAGGAACAATCGCATGGAAAACAACCTTGCATTATTCATGAGAGGTGAGTGAATGGAAGACCTCCAGTTCAGATGCAGCAAATGGGCAAACATGAATTTGTATTTCTACTCTAATTCATTAAAAAATAATAATAAAAGTACAATAAAGTACAATATCATGGCGAGACTTGGTGAAACTATTCTAATAAGATATTTAAATTTCTGATGTGGCCAGCACATTACCTCCCGCCAATTCCATGTTTAAAATAGCAGTGAGTTTTAAGTAAAGTATCACTTCCGGTTGACCGTTTGTAAATAAAATCTAATTTGTTGTCCAATAAATAGAGAAGTCTGTAATACAAAATTTTGGATTATGTTTTAATGTTTTTCCTCAAAAATCTGTTAGAGCTTCAAATTAAGTACTACATCCGATTTAACATATATGGTTAAAATGTAATATATTGTTTCAAATTATACATGAGTTTTAAATACCAAATTTTGGATCATATTTTAATAGACTTTAAGGAAAAATCGTCACACACGCATTCTTATAAAATCACCATCAACTTCTAGGTGCTCTAAAACGCAATCTTTGTAAATTCTTGGCCGTACATGATCCATTTCGTAAATGTGTAGTTGTAAATTAATATTAATTTATAGTGCTGTAAAAATAGCAATTAACAAATTCAAATCAGATCATCCTGTACATCTAACATTTATGTATGATGGAAAATATATTATTATTACAAACCTTAATTTCATTAGAATGTAATTGCTTCCTGTCAGTGACATATGTTTCAATATGTCAAAATTGTTGTTAAAATTATGTTTTTGTTTGACGCATAGGCAAGATAATATATGAAAATAAATTATATTATATATTCATATTTAAAGTTATTTAGAGTTATTTACTAAATGTTATAGTAGAATTGAAGATTGTACCATTATATTCAATTTTAATTAGAAAAACTGTTAAAAGCTTGTATAAATGATACTTCCGGCTATCCGATATACCCTAAAAACTAATGAGCTCTTCCCACATTAGTATAGAATGGGTATACAAAATTTCAAATTTTTCTGATTGATAGTATTTGAGTAATCTTGTGCACACGATCCACACACACACACAGACACATACATGCTTACAGAAATTATTGTAAAAATGTTAAAATCGGATTCTAGGGACATCAAAACGAGCTTATTCACTAAAGTCTCTATATGTGATTTTTAGCACTATCCCTATACCTCCTTTACCTAGGGTAGCGGGAGGTAAAAGAGTAGATAATAGAAATACATTAGACTATATTTTAATATATAAACCGTCAAAATTAGAATAGAATTCGCTAATGAGAATTAGCTCAAACTTTTTCGAGAATAGAGCTTGACATGTTTCACAAGATTTCAGTCGAAAAATTTTTGATGTGATTGGAAGATAGGTCGTTATCCCGATATTCAATTTTTTACCTGTCATTTGCACAGCCATCTCAGATGACACTACAGTTACAGATTCTTATGCCAAGAGCCAAGAACGAAAAATGATAAATTTTATTTGAAAATTGAAACATTGTCATAAGAAAATAAATTAATCATAAAGTGATCACAAGGTAAGGTTGAACGAGTGGATGGTTCTGATTGAGTGAGCCAGTCTCTGATAAATGACCGCGAAGTTGATTCAGAGACTGAAATCTTGTGAAACATGTCGTGTTATTTTTAAATATCTTATTAGAACAGTTTCACCAAGTGTCGCCATCATGTTGTACTTTATTGTACTTTATTATTATTTTTAAAGAATTAGAGCAGGAATGGCTAGCTAAGCTAGTGGCGTCCTCGATAGATGGCTCTGCATGTAGTTACTTGCTTCTGCAGTCATCTTATCTTTTGGAATTTTTATCATCCGCTCGCTCATCCTTAAGCTGGATTCAGAGATTGCGTAGTAAACACAGCATAGGAATACACAACACAGGAAAACATAGAAACTTTAAACCAATTCAGAGATTGTACACAAAACGTAAAACTGTTGTATGTAGACAACTTCGTGTCAGTATTTGTTGCTGATTTCACAAGTTTTATTTAGCTGTCACTTCTGTCAAAGAAAGTATTTTTCGTACGTTAATATAATAGTTTTAAGAGTAGTTTATATTAATACAATGAACAGAAATAAAATCATTATTGCAGCTACGGCCTCATTTTGTGTGGCTGCATTATATAATTTAAAACATCGAGAAAAGGTAAAAATGTTATGTAAATAATTAACAAAAATTTTTTGCTGTACAAAAAGAGGATAAAAAGAAGCCTCGTCTAATGAAAACTCGTTTCATCAACCGAGATCGGAAGAAAATTGGATTCTTCGTGTATTTGAGGAAAATGAAACTTCACGATGAACAACAATGAACAAAGAATGAATATTGATTTATTGAATAATTTATTTTTATTTAATAAATTTAAATTTTAATAATATTTTAAATAGTTATAATATACACAACTGCAATACAAAATAACTTAAAAGTTGTCTTAACCAAACTTCAATACGAATACTCACGAAACATAGCGCACATGGCCGAACATGGCAAAACATAGCTTCGAAATAAAATATGGCCAATTCCCCATGTTTTGCTGTGTTGTGCTATGCTATGTCTGTAACTCTGAATCAGTACACGCTTTTCCGTATGTTCATTTTCTATGTTTTTCTGTGCTATTCTATGCTATGTTTACTACGCAATCTCTGAATCCAGCTTTACTCAGTGTCTGCTAGACGCGACAGTACACCTCACTGAAAAGCTACAATAAAAGCTAAACGTATCTATGGTTCTGGTTGTGTGAGCTAGACTCTGATAAATGACCAAGAGGTTGATTCAGGGACTGAAATCTTGTGAAACTTTTGTCTTTGTGTGAGAAGAGACTTTTCCAGTGCCTAGGCTTAGATGAGAAAGTTACTAGTTTGAATTGTTTTACGATTCATTTTACCACCTCGTAGAACCCATTTCTCAACTTTTTCATACTTCTCGGGCAAGTGTCTTTAAATGTTTAAAGATAGGTCTATTAACTACATTTGTCCATTTAGTAGGCAAATCTGGGATAGAAACTCGGCGATCTTCTATAATCTATAATAAGTGCCTGCAGAGCACGATCATCCCTTTTCGTAATCATCGAAAAACGTCTAGTTTTAACGTTTATCTCAATATTTCCGATATTTTTAAACTGCAAAATCATGTTTCTAGTCGTTTTTTAGGAATACTTAAGTTTTTTGCAATATTTTGCGCAGAAAGCCTATAGTTACGCAACAATAATAGAATTTCACATGGAAGATAGAGACTTTCCGTGTACTTGTTTAACAATTGTACTACATTGACATGTCAACAATAAGTTTTAATTGGTTTCTTGCAAACTCGATAATATATTTGAACAAAAAATTAAGCTTCACCGTTTTGATCGAGATGTAAACATCTAACACTAAGGTCTTTATTTTGTTTATTATAATGGGGTCATTTCACATTTCCTGTTTTATTTTTTTCTTGAAAGAATAGGTCAAATGAAATATGCAAGTGTATGTTTTATATCTTACAAGTCTTTAAAATCAGAGATATGATTTATTAAAAATTGCGTTTAATTTCAAATATTTCAGCGGCTGACGACACAGTGTCACGGATACGATATTTGAGCTCTACCGCTTTAATTTGGAACTATGATTGTTTGGTTTGGTATTTATTTAAATAAATGTTTTATTTACATACCGTATACTGCACTAGGACTTTTAAAGAAATAAAATTAATAATAATCTTCTCTCTTGTATATCTTGCTGTCAGTATCAGCTGTCACAATTTTAGGTTAGATTACTGTTTCATGTTGTAGAACCTAAATGTATATGTGTATGCGAGAGAGAATTGTCTTTGTTGGAGTATGAAACAGTGATGTCACAAATTTAGTCCATGTTTACAACCGCGAAAGTTTATTATCAAATCTACGAATTAAAAGTCGCATCTTTCAAATTATTTTACATTATTATATTCATTAATTGAGAGGGATTTCATGTTTTATAAAAAAATGACTATTATTTTTTTAAATGACCCCATTATTGCAAATGAAATATATATATACAGGGTGTAAATTTTAAAACGGGTCATAGGGCTATAACATGGAAAAACAGTTTTTTAGACGACAAAAGTTTCTGTATTAATTTATTGAAAAAAGAATTAATGTATATTATAAAGAAAAAAATTACGAAACACATTACATTTCTGTTTCATATAAAACCAGTAAATAAATTTCAAAATTTGCACAATTAAGAAAAAATATCATTAGCCGTGAAACTGACAGTAACAAAATAAAAAAAAAAAACAATTGTTGACGCAAGACGCTCATTAATAAACTTTTTTGCATATTATTTGTTAAATTATTATTATTTTCCTTTTATTAAGAAGAAAACATGGATAATTTGTATAATTATTAAATGGTTTTAATTGTTCCCTTGTAGTTTGCAGTTTTTCTCGTTTCTTATAACTTATTATTACATGTAGATCATCTTTAATTTGTAAATGCCTATTACAATAAATAATAGTTGTTTCTTAAATAAATATCCTAGGCTTTTCTTTATTTTGTGTTATTTTGTATTAGTTCATAAATTAATAATGTCCCCTATTAAGTTAATAAAAAATGACAATGTTTCGTTACTGTCAGTTTCATGGCTAATGATATTTTTTCTTAATTGTACAAATTTTTAAATTTATTTTCTGGCTTTATATGAAACAAAAATGCAATGTGTTTGGTATTACAAAATTCGTAATTTTTTTCTTTATAATATGCACTAATTATTTTATCAATAAATTAATATAAAAACTTTTGGCGTCTAAAAAACTGATTTTCTATGTTATAGCCCTATGACCAGTTTCAAAATTACACCCTGTATATATATATATATATATATATATATATATATATATATATATATATATATATATATTAAATATTGTTAATTAATTGCTAAAACTATAGTAAATTGAAACACTTATTTATTTTCATATTATTAAGTTATACTTAACAAATTTTAATTCTGAAAAAATATTTTTTGTACAAAATTTTTTGTTCAATACTTATGCGACAAGATTCGTAATCATAGTTTTCATTAAAATGAATGCATTATTCAGAATATTTACCTTAATTTTTTTTTTTGACAACTTGCTATAAGAGGTATGTTCTATATCAAATATACTTCGTTATTTTATCATTTTATGATTAATATGTTTTCTTATGACAATGTTTCAATTTTCAAATAAAATTTATCATTTTTCGCTCTTGGCTCTTGGCATACGAACCTATAAAATACTGTAGTGTCATCTGAGATGGCTGTGCAAATGACAGGTAAAAAATTGCATATCGGGATAACGACGCATCTTCCAATCGCATCAAAACTTTTACGACAGTTTCAATAAATGAACATCGCTATTTACATTGTTTTATTGCCCGTAATATAATGCATCATACATCACTGACTTATGATAAAAAATTTACGAGATTAATAGAAACAAATTTAATAAAATTCAACTTGAAAATTCCAACAAAAATTCCCGCTTAATAAGAAAACTTTTGTCAACAATGACAGTCCAGTGGCGCAGAGTTAACAGAAGGGCACAAGGGAAGAATTCATTCTCCACGGCGTTGACAAGATACAATTTACGACAGGTTCGGGTATACAAGGTAATTTATTTGTAGAATAAATCTGCCCCCTAAAGAGACGTGAGCCCATGGTGGAGCAATTTAACTGGCTAGACGTGACGTCATTGAAACGTAATACGGAAGGCGAAAGTGATTTCATGAAGAGAAAAATTACTGATCGTTTATATCGAAAGAAAGCGAGAAGGAGTTGGAAAAGTAAATAAAATAAAATGGTTTTATACTGTTCTCTGTAGTGCAACATTTTGATTATAAAAATTACGATCTATGGCTTGCAAAAAATCTCATTCTCGAATGCAAAAGTGACATTTCGCAATCTACACTTAAGTGCATAGCATTTGACTAATTTGATTTTCTTTTTAGAAACTAAACCACAGGTTAAAATAAAACTTATGCAGTGTGAAAAATTATTTAATACACTTTAACATGAGCCAAAATTAATTAGAATGGGGTCCTACACTCCAATTTTTACCTTCCGTCACCTTTAGGTAAGGAAGGTATTGTCTTTGGTCAAAAAATTCGGTGGTGAGTTTTTAATGAATAAGCACGTTTTAGGGTCCCTACAATACGAATTTACTATTTTTAAGATGATGTCTGTATGTATGTGTGTGTGTGTCCGTGTGTGTGTGTCCGTGTGTGTGTATGCGTGTCCGTGTGTGACAAATTTTTCTCCGACGATAACTCCAATACTATAATTCTAAAACTTATAATTCTTTCGTATTCCTCTTCTATGCATCCATATGAAGAGATGATTAGATTTTGGTTATAATTGATCCACCGGAAGTATCCTTATTTGAAGTTTTTAACAGTTTTTCTTAAAAAAACGCAGTTAAATATTATTTTTTGACATTTTGTTATTATATTCATTAAAGAAAATACTCTTCTCTATATGGTTTGATTATTCATTTTCCTTCATATTCAATAGATGTAGAGTTAAAGCATTATAAAGAAATTAATTTTCAAAAATTAGTCAGCTTTGCTATTTATCATGGAAACAGCTGATACATTCAAAATTCTAATTGACAGATGTGTGTTGCAAGTGCAAAACCAAATATGGAAAGTATAGGATGAAAAATTATTTCACAGTGGTCCTCTCAAGTGACATGCAGTGAAAGGCTAAAAAGAAGATGTATCGCAGAAGACTTAAGAAAGAAAGGACTGTGTGAAGAAGATGCGTTGGACAGGAATGAGTGGAAGAGAAGAGGAAACAGCGACCCCTAATAAAATAGGGGAAAGCTGAAGCAGAAAGTAAAATGTGTAAAGTGCATTTTTCTTAGTGTATGTTTATGTCATAATTTTATTGGATTTATAGAACCTTTTCAAATGAAATTTTGGTATGAAATTTGTAAAAAATAGTATGTGTTCGTGTTCGATTTTACATGATATTATATAGAAACTGTTCCACGGTCCTTTTGGAATGGGATTTGTGCAAAATACATCGAATTGACGGAAGGTCTTGTGCTGGCCACAACAGATTTTTTTATTATTTTAAATAAAAGTTCGTTTAATTTTGAAGCAATTCGTAGTAATAAAAAGTCTTAACTGTCTTTATTTTAACTGCATTTGATTTTTAAATTCACTATCACGTCACGACGACACTCCTATCTTTCTCTCGCTCCGCACCAGACTCTATAGTAGGCTGCGAGAAAAAGATAGCAATAGTGTGACGTCACAGTGACATTGACAATAAATTTCAAATATCTCGTAGAGTAATTAATAAAAAAATGTTTATTTTTTTATTTTATTCGTTATTTATTGCGTAGTACTTTAAATACAAATTGTACATTTTATTATATTTTGTTATGGTGGCGAACTTTCTTGTTCTCGAACGAAAAGTTCTAAAATGAAATACATGAAATAAATTAACATTTTCACTTAGAAACTAATATTAGCTCTGTTCGATGAGAAGTGCTTGAAGTGTAGAGCAGAATAGTGCAGTGCAGTGTAGTGTACACTAGTACAGTCTAATTCTTGTGGTTTCATAAAACACACTAGTGTATATTTGGGCAAGTTTGCTCAGCTGTGAGTAATCAAGCCAAGCATAGCCAAAGGTGTAAAAGGTTAAGTTGTTTATAAACACAGTCATATCATAAAGCTGCAAAAAAGTGACTGCAGAAATGTCTGTTTTAAAGAGCATAGTAAACTAATAAACGATTCTGACGAAGATCAATCATCACTTGATTCTTCATCAGATTCAGAGACAGATATATTAATTAATTCTTTATATAGCAAAACAAAATTTAGGTTAAATAAACAGATGTGTAGATAGGATAGAATTAAAATGTCTACCGAACAACATTTAGCTACCCCCACTCCTAGTCTGCACTTTCTACACTACGTCGCTAGTCAGGTCAGAAAAGTGAGCACTAGTTCTTAAAATTTTTGTCATCGAACAGCCTGCCAGAAGCTGCCCGTTTCTCATAAAACATGTTAGTGCAAGAAAGTTAACACTAGGGCGGCCTAGTACATGTCATCGAACAAAGCTACTGATACAACATTGAAAATCGAATTATGTGCAAATTAATGCAGACAATAAATGCAATCTGTCACTACTGTGTTATACTAGTGATAGCAACCACGTATAAATATGCGCCGTGCAACAATAGGTGCGTTCGGTAAATGAGTTCTGTTCACTCTTTTCACTCTGTACACTCCTAGCACCGTTCGGTAATTACGTGGAGTGAGAAGCGTCTTAAAATAGAGCGTTCGGCAAATGCAGAATGGAGTCAAGTGGAGTGAAAAGTCCATAAGTCCAACCTCGATATGCAAGCATACATGGAGTTTTTTTTGTTTTATTTGACATCTGTCAGATCATTTTGTATTTTTATGTTGAAATATTTTATTATACACAATTATTTTATATTTATAATATTGTTTTGTAATATAACAAGGCACAGTATGTCGGAACGGTAAGAATTCTGTACCATATCTAATATATACTTTCTTCAGAATCATTAAAGAATAATACCAAACTGAATAACTTCAGTATAGTTCATTATTTATTTTTCTTTTTAGCAGTGCAGTATATCAGATTGTCAAAAAAGGAGGTTATTATATTCGTGCACCAAAATTTTAACTTTACTCGTTCGGTTAATCACAAATAAAGGAGTGTACCTTGTTCCTTCGATCTACTCCAACTCCAGCTCTACTCCCACTCCACTCCAACACCGCTCCGTAAATACTCCAACTCCGTATGATTTACCGAACGCACCTCATAGCGTAATTATGAGTTGTTTTTGATATGCGTTTCTACACTTGATAAAAAATAAGCACTCTTGATAAATTTAGGCTCATGTAAAGCGAAATAAATGAACTTTCAAATAAAATAGTTGGAATGGAAAGTAAAACTTCCTTTTGTTGGATTACTGGCTTTATTGTATATTTCCTTTAATAAAAATGCGACTTTTCGGCCAAGATCTTGGCCATTATGAAGCATGTATGCAATTTACATTAAAAAATTATAATAAAAAAGAATTTTGTTACATTTTTATAGTCAAGTTAAAAAAAAAACTGGAAGTGTGAAACCACTTCAAGAGTCCCAAAATGACTAGCAAAAATTCAAATAAAATAATTAAATTTAAAACTGCAAAGTGGTCAATTTCGATATACGTACGTAAGTGTAGAATCAAAAATAACTATTTGTAATATTATTTTGAAATAGGACAGGATGTCGAAAATGTAAATCTAAAAATCTCGTTTTACATATTCCATTATATGCATTATTCAAATCAAAACAAACACAGATTAAATGTCACTATTTCAATTGATATTGGAAAATTGCGATGCATTATTGTACCAATGAAACAAATAAATTGAATGGAATGTTTAAATTTATTTTTGTAAACTATGTCAATTCAATCTGACATCCATTGTCAGTTAGAATGATATATTTCGCCCAACATTTTATACTACGCTCGAATTCTACAATAATTTTGTGTTGACTTTTTTATAAGAATGCCATTTCATGTTCAAGGAATATGGCTTGAAAATGGATAATATTTCTTGTCTTGTAAAAGAATGGCTATTGTACATAAAAAATAAGCTTCAGGAATACCTCACAGACACGGGAATTCTATTGAGCTAGTAAAGGAAATTCTTAAAAGAAATACGAATATACAGGGTGTTGGCGAAAGTCCAAAAATATTTCGTTTATTATTAATAAACAAATTTTAACTGGACGGGCTTGTAAGATGATCGTAGTAAGAATTTTGTGCCACTTCCGGTTTTAGCAGAAATGGATACAACTTTTAAATCTAGCATAGGGATTCGGTATTTATATATTTTATTTCAGAATTTATATAAAATTACCTTCACAACGATACCAAAATATCGTAGTTATACTTCAACCATTTCAAAATGGTGACGATTTATTTTATTAATAAAATTCTATGCACAATAAAACAGCAAGCTATGAAAACAATTTTATTACCCTAAAACAAAAGAAAAGTATTTACCTACAATTCTGTTTATTTTTAGTTAGCCACCTAGAATATTTTGTGAATAAAAATTATTTCTCATATTTTTACCTCCCGCTACTCTAAGTAAGGGAGGTATTGCGATCGTGCTAAAAATCAAATATAGAGATTTTAGTGAATAAGGACGTTTTGATGTCTCCAGAATCCAATGTTAACATTTTACAATGATGTCTCTGTAAGTGTGTGTGTGTGTGTGTGTGTGTGTGTGTGTGTGTGTGTGTGTGTGTGTGTGTGTGTGTGTGTGTGTGTGTGTGTGTGTGTGTGGATCGTGTGGACACGATTACTCAAATTCTATCAATCAGAAAATTTTGAAATTTTGAATACCCATTCTATACCAATGTGGGAAGAGCTCCTTAGTTTTTAGTGTATATCGGATAACTGGAAGTATTACTTATACAAGCTTTTAATAGTTTTTCTTGAAAAAAATACATTGAATATAATTTTTCAGCAACTTTTACTAATAAAAATTAAATATAAGGTACAATCTTCAATTTTACGATAATATTAAATAACTTTAAATATGAATTTATAAAATAATTTATTTTTTATATTATATTTTGATATATTTAAAGAAATGTCACTGTTAGGAAGCAATTATATTAAAAGTAATAATGAAACCGTGTTAAGGAGAATATAGTAGTAATATATTTAATTCCAAGGAAATTAAGGTTTGTAAAGTAATATATTTTTTGCCCTCCTGAAGTGTAATGGGAACTTTACAATTGTATACACAGCAAGTGTAACCTACATTTTACGCTTACTGTGTTGTAACTTGTCTAACTATGCGGTAAAATAATCAAAATACACTTGACGTTTATAGGCATTTAGAAAAGAAATCATCTTTACTATAATAAAGTTCATGTAAAAAAGTACTACCTACTTAAGTTATTTTTTTACTTTAACATTTCCTATATTTAAAATTAATTTATATAAACCAGAATCACGGCAGCGACATCTGTCATTATTGTAAAAATCCGCCGTTACCGACATAGTCACCGATCGATATACCTGTCAAATACGCGAGGCGAAAATTGCTGAAATGTCAAATTTCGATACCTACCTATTATTTATTACGAAGAAAACATGAGCAAATAAATATATCATCAGTCATAAGCAACGTCTATTATTACAAATAAATTTTCGCTAGAAGAAGTACTCTAATGAAGGTAAGTAAAATCAAATTTGGAAATTGACTTAATCCCAGTATTTTAAACTAACCCTTTTGAGATGTATAACCTATCTCATTAAAAAAGTGATTTTCATTATCGTCGGCCAAAAAATTTGATACAATTCTCGTGCGTGAAGTATTTTACAGCGCTCCAGCGAATAAGGCACTCGCCTTAAGGGCTCGTGCATTAAACAAACCTGTCGCGCTGTAAAATACAACTTACACGCACTCGAATGTAAATAACTATTCCATCATACATAAATATCATATATATTATTGATTTGCTTCAATGTCTTCCAGGCTACGGCTCTGAAAAGACTTTGTGTAAAGATATGAGTACTATTTTGAATTTTTGTTAAGTTTTTCTATTAGTTTTGTCAATATTTGTGAAATTTATTTTGTGTATGATATATGTTAAATGTAAAATAAAATTTGTTATGACTGAATATAAAAATATTTGAACATAATGATTGCTTTATTTATACTGCGTGGTTAAATAAATACCAGTGATCTCTATAACATATGTTATAGGGACCACTGTTAAATACCCAGCGGGAGGTTATGGGCTGGCCACATCAGATTTTTCAATTACGTATTTTATTTTTCTAGAATTTTTTCAAATACATTAATAAAAAGTAAATACATCGTTGAAAAAGCAAAAAAAACGGTGGTTTATATTTTAGTAAAATAATTATAGGTATTATTTTATTTAAAAAATTAAAGTTGATAATGGAAAGTGTTTTAAATGAAAGTTTATGTATACAATATTTTTCATGGTAATAAAAATAATAATTTAGTGTTATTTCAGTAAATAATTAAATAAAAAGATTGGCACCAGAAATTGTCTTGAAAAACAACCCCCACTTCTGTGACATAGGATTACAAACACCACGTAAATTATTGTCAATAGGAAAACAATTTACGTTATATAAATAAAAGTAGAATATAGTTTGTCACATGTTAAACTGCATGTACTCTGACGTCACATTCTGCTTTATATAATGTGACTTTTTCAAAATATTTCACAAATTTCAATATTTAATTGTAAAATATCTAATGAATATTTCGTGATATATTCAAATTAGAGGCTCTTTAAAGAATAACATCTTTTAAAATTTAGTACCTAGAAGTCATATAAATATTCTTGCAGCATCCCTATTTTATTTATAAAAATTTTACACTACTTTTTGAAGTATGTTATGAATAAATTTCCTCTTATACGCTGTGATCTATGTAGTCGTGTTCCTAATTAAACATGTTTAATATCGCAACGTAACACGTAATAAGTTAGTTTATTCTGATATACGGAAGCGAACAAACGTATATTAAATGATAATGTATAAATTTAAAGTGAAATATGAACATTTTGTGTCCATGTATTTTGTTAAACGCCGGCGCGAGATATATATATTCTATTACCGGTAAGTCCCATCATTTACTGTTTGCAAAATGCATTCTATATAGATTAGGTGCTCCGCTGACAGAAAATTAATTATAATTTATATAGTCTCATATTTAAACGTCGCTATTATTCAAATTCCACCTCTTTTCAGTTAATTACTCCTTCTATGTAATAACAAAACGTGAGTAATGTTCCGACCTTGTCAACTAGGTCTCTGTTGTGTTGTCAAATGTTTCTAGGCGTCGCATGACGTCGACAGACGACACCGGTGTCAGGATAATTGTATTTGAAGCGTCATCGGTCCGTGAAATCATATTACCGTTGTCACACTAGTGAGAGAGAGAACGCACAGCTTTATTTTTGTGATTGGTGATAGTGTTACGTTCTATTAAGGTGCTTTCATAACTTTAAATTGCTTAATATACAGTCATACGAAAAAGTCTTCGTACGACAATAGTTTCAATCTACTTTAGGAAATATAACATTCTAAAACCCAATATACTTATCTTTTTATTCTTAAGTGAAAAGTATTATATTATGGTAAACATTGAAAGTATTCAAAATTTTATGACAAAAAAGTCTCCGTACGATAACCATAATATTAAAATAATAAACCATTTATATATGTTTTATAAAGAATTATAATATTTTGATAGACTTTCTTTGGTTTTTCTACTAGTAACTCAGCGACGAGCTATTGAATCTACTAAATTTTTGAACACCGATGGTAGAAATTCTATAACATTAAAAATAAAATTAAAAAAAAAAATCTGTTGTGGCCAGCACAAAACCTTCCGTCAATTCGATGTATTTTGTACAAATCCCACACCAAAAGTACCGTGGAACAGTTTCTATATAATATCATGTAAAATCGAACACGAACACATACTATTTTTTACAAATTCCATACCAAAAGTTCATTTGAAAAGGTTCTATAAATCCAATAAAATTATGACATAAACAAACACTACGTAAAATGTACTTGACACATTTCTTTCTGCTTCAGCTTTCCCCTATTTTATTAGGGATCCTCTTCTCTTCCACTCATTCCTGTCCAACGCATCTTCTTCACACAGTCCTTCCTTTCTCAAGTCTTCTGCGATACAGTCCTTCCATCTTCTCTTTAGCCTTTCACTGCATGTCACTTGCGAGGAACACTATGACATACTAATTTTTTGATCCCATACTTTCCATATTTGGTTTTGCACTTGCAACAGACATCTGTCAATTAGAATTTTTTGAATGAGCAGCTGTTTCCATGATAAATAGCAAAGCTGACTAATTTTTGAAAATTAATTTCTTTATAATGCTTTAACTCTACATCTATTGAATATGAAGGAAAATGTATAATCAAACCATATAGAGAAGAGTATTTTCTTTAATAAATATAATAACAAAATGTCAAAAAATAATATTTAACTTCGTTTTTTTAAGAAAAACTGTTAAAAACTTCAAATAAGGGTACTTCCGGTGGATAAATTATAACCAAAATCTAATCAACTCTTCATAGGGATGTACAGAAAAGGAATACGAAAGAATTATAATTTTTAGAGTTGTAGTATTGAAGTTATCGTCGGAGAAAAATTTGTCACACACGGACACACATACACACACACGCACACACACACGGACACACACACACATACATACATACATACATACATACATACAGACATCATCTTAAAAATAGTAAATTCGTATTGTAGGAACCCTAAAACGTGCTTATTCATTAAAAACTTACCACCGAATTTTTTGACCAAAGACAATACCTTCCTTACCTAAAGGTGACGGAAGGTAAAAAACAATAGGGTGCGTAATATTTGAAAAGATAACACATGGAAATTAATACTAATGAGGGAATAAATTGTTTCTGGATTGCAGTCATAAATTTTATTTCTTAAATTCTCGGGTCGACCGGTTTCGAGCTCCACATGAGCCTTCCTCTTACTTAAGCAGTTCCATTTGTTCTTCGTTTTTATAAAAAAGATTTATATAATTTTTATTTTAATTTTTGACGAAATCCATGGGCTTTATGTTGCACCTACTTTTATATATTTTGTTATGTTTTCAATGTTACTAATTTTATCATAATTCTTGTCTCCTAAGGAAGGCTCATGTGGAGCTGGAAACCGGTCGACCCGAGAATTTAAGACAATCCAGAAACAATTTATTCCCTCATCAATACATCCAGTCAAGCAGCCTTTTCTCTTATTAATACTAATATACATATAATAATATCTATAGTAGTCAGACACCAATTATTCCATTATGGAACCAGTCGATCATCGTAATCAACCATATTTAGTAGTGTTTTTGGTTATTCTGAACTGAAAAAATCTTTGTCGTCATGTAATTAGAAAAATCAATTATTGTTATATTTTTGTAAATTCTAACGTTTTTAACAAAATGGACAAAATCAATTTCGTCCAATTTATCTACGATGTTAATGTCGTCAAAATTAAGAAAATCCGGTAAATCCGTACCGAATATTGTTGAAACGAATACAAACATAAACACTGATGAATACAATGACAGCTTTGGCTTTTGACAGCCGATAATTTATTTTGCTAGTGCAATTACAATTACGTAGCACTTTAATAATCAACAACTAAAGTTGCTTTGGAGAAACCGGGTATAAGTTTCTACATTTAATTCTTTATTAGGTTTTCTAGTAAAGTAAGTTTAATACTTACAAAATAGATAGAAGGCAGACAATTTGGAGAAATGGATAAATATTTCAAAATGTATCTGTGAACAGAGATTTCAAAATGAATAAGGTAAAAGTACCTGTAAAAAGTTAATTGGTTAATGAAAATTCTAATGCACAAATGGTGTAATGTCTTTAAACAATTATTACAGAACACTTTTTCCTGATATTAAAAATGTAATATTCATTTAAAACAATAATGAACTTTTTACACTAATGACACAGACACTGGTTCCAAAATCCAGCCAAAAAGTTTAACAATTTATCCGGAAAAAAACGTTATCGCACAATATAATTTACACAGTACATACACAGCCCTCGTCAGTAAAGTTAGCACCATTTCCAAAGCCATCTAGATTGTGAGTAAATAATGCAAAAGGTTTTCGCAAATCTGATTACCTACTCCTACCTAATGTTACCGGCCCGGAAGTCGTTACTGCGACTGGAACTGATACCGGAAGTAACAAGCTAATCAATCATGGATGACCTGATGTCTGATCTCAAGCTTAACAAAGATAAAGACCAAAGAGGTTTGGGAGAATAGCTCTAGTAACATTACCAAATTTAATTGGATTAGAAATAATCTTATACTTATTATAAACTATAGCCATTATAGTTGACACATTTCAAACTTGCGAAATAATTACACTGATTTCATCTCGCTATCTATCATCTGCATCTGTAATTACATCCAGTATCCAACGCCGTCCGTCATTAAGGGGCCTGCCTAAACGGACACGTACATCTCATATTCGGGGCTGATGGTTGTCCGGCCCTACCCGCAAATTAATTGCGTGATTTATGCGGCCTGGACGAGGTGTGGATGTGGAAATCCGAATTCACACCCGGTTCGATACATAAACGCTATACATCAGAGCGCAGCGCGCGGTTCAAGGACGTGCATGAGAAAGGATTAGGGGTTGTTCACCCGATATGAATCATAGGATGATGCTAATAAAAGGGATAAAGGCAATCTTGGAGAAGATGAATAAGATAGCTGAAATCGTTTTCATGTAGTTCAAATTAGAAACGATATATTTATCATACGAGGTGCGGGAATAAAATAATGGGATTGATCTTTGAACGTATCACAACACATTACATTTCAGCCAATTTTCTTCTCGCCCGTGCATGAAAGATTATCAAAACCTGCTTATACAAGGTTCGGTAGAAAGGACGGACATTTTTTAAAACGTCACAAAATTTATACTTTTTGCTTGAAAAAAAAGTACTGATGATGATGCCGCAATTGGCGAAATTGTACAGTAAAGTTATAAAAATACTTCTCTTGTGAAACTAAACTGAGCGTAATTTTTTTAAACTTTTATTAAGTTAAATACGTACCTATAGAGGGTGTTAAAAAAATAAGTGTTCCAAACTATGAGGGCCAAATGACCAAAATGAGTAAAAAAAGCTTAATCAACATGGGTCCAATCTTCAATATAAGCAGAGCTGGGCAGTAACTAGTTACTTTAGGAACTTAGTTACTAACTAGTTACTTTTACGTAACTTAGTTACTTTTTAAAATATGGTAATCTGTAACTGTAACTTAACTTGCTGCGGAAAAGTAGTTGGTAACTTTACGGTTTTTAGTTACTAGTTACTTGAGTAACTTAAGTTACTTAAAGTAACCCAGAAATTAGAATGTAACTTAAGTTAGTCAAAGTAACTTAAAAAGTGGAATGTAACTTAGTCATAAAAAGTAACGGGGGGATTAAAATTTCTAAGAAATATTTTGTTGAGGCTGGTGCCTTTTTTAGAAACACTAACTAAAACTGTTTTGTTTTAAATAAATGTCTGTACAAAGTGGGAGTGCTGAGCGCAGCATCGCGCATACCCTCTGTAATGTGTAACTTTTATTTTAATACATAATTAAATTTAATATTATTGTTGATTGATTTCAAGCCATAATAGATAATAAAATAAGTAATTATATTCATTAATAATAGGGTTTTTGTACGGTAACCAGAAAAACTTGCTTACAAATGATACGTTTCAATAAATTATAATTAAACTGCCACTAAATCATCAAAATTATTATAATTTTCAGGTTATACAAAAAATAGTGTATTTTGTTCGTTGTTCCAAGGGTTGTAAGTTGTATTGTAAGACTTGAATTCGTCTCATTTTTGCAAATTCCCTTCTTACAAGATAAAATGTCACTTTTAATTTTTATATTATATTATAATGTAGGTCCGCAGGGCCTTTTTATAAGATTTTTGGGCCCTAGGCCAAATTTAGCGTAATATTCTGTTACTCCTCTCTAGGGACGGTTGGCGATTTTGCCGGGTCTCGGGAATATCTTATTAGCGTAGCGGGCCCCAAATATTTATAAAAAGATACTTTTTCATCAAATTTTGTTATATATTTGAATGTGCGGGGCCTCAGATTGAAAATCGACGAGGTTTCCAATAAATTAATCATTATCCACTAATAAGTCTAGGAAATAATGTATGCATGTTTTATACATTATAATGGTCATGTCATGTTAAAAAGAAAGTACAGTCTTTATATCTTGGTATAAGAAATCAAAATTGAAAAAAAATTAATAAATTTTAAAAAAATCACAGCAACCGGGCCCTGCGGGCCTAGGCGGTAATGAGGCCCTGTAGGTCCGTTAACATTAACAATAATAATCTGATTGGGTGTTGCCAAGCAATAACGTTAAAATTTAGGTTAACGTAGTTAGTGCAAAAACTCCCTAATATGTGTACTACACAATAACTAAGTCAACAGTCTAAGTCTACACTTCACGCCATTAAAAGTAGTTAGAAAGTAACTCGAGGTAACTAAGTTACTTTTAATGAGTAACTAGTAAATAACTTAGTTCTTTCACCAAAGTAACTGGAACTTAAGTAACTTAGTTACTTTTTTTTGGAGGTAACTGTAACTAGTTTCATTTTAAAAGTAACTTGCCCAGCTCTGGCTATAAGGCAGTGAAAAATGAGTTTTTTTCGGTGTTTACCTCTGCTATCTCGAAATCTATAAGAGTTACGATTTTGATTAAATGAGACTTTTTGTTTCCCTTTCATAGGTCATCCTAGATGTGTTTTTATTTTTCAAATAAAATCGAATAATTCTTGTAGAGACCTTGGCCAATATTTAGTTTTCAAATAACTTCGTAACTATTAGAAAATGAGAAAAATAATCATATAAAATTTTATTGTTTTTTTTACAGTCTATTTACTGGCATAGACAAAATCTTGTTCTAGTACTACCTTTACCTTTTTTTTTTCGATTCTAGTACAAAATGGCCTCTTTCTCAAAATCAGTTGAAGATCGGACCCATGTTGATGAAACTTTTTTTTACTCATTTTGGGCAGAACTATGTGCCTTCATAGTTTGGGACACTTATTTTTTAACACCCTGTATATTTATTGATGCTGAAAACTATATTATGTTCCTTTGCATTCGAATAATTATTGATTTATTTACTATTACAATTTTCTTTTTAAAAAGTTATCATCAATAATTTGAAACGATAGGTTCTTTGATAGTAACATTTATCTGTCTGTCATATATTTGAAATCTGAACTGTGTTTTATAAAAGAAATATATAGAAAAAGAATGAATGCGTACCTGTAGAAAATTTAATAATCTTTAATTATTATAATAACAAATCGCGAAAAAATATATTTAAAGGTTAGAATAATACAACCTTTTTGCTGAGAGATAAGGGAAAATGCTTACGTCGTAATATTTCATAGACGCCGTCAAATAATAATTATTACAATAACTTTCTGCTTCTAACTTATTTGGCTACACTTATGATCCGAGCGTAAACAAGACAGGAACTGATGCGAAAGAACAACTGCCAATTTAAGAAAGACTGCGTAGCTTTAAAAAATTATTTGGGCAACTATTATATTTTATATTAGGTATGTGGAGAGTAAATTAATTTTATTTCATGTGGATTTAAACGGAGCGCATACATATATTAGACAGTGATTTGTGGTAACATATTTTCCATAGTCCATCTTTGGTGTCCTGAACCAGGACTGTACTTATTTCTGTAACTTCCTGTATAATTAAAAGTGTAATAATTTAAATTATTATAAACCTCTGCGTAATCTTATGTGTAATCCGTGCCAATGCATCCATTATCACATCCCTTTTGAGTTTGGAGCAATTTTCGCTTAATCTTGGTAGTTAGGGCTCAGAGATTTGCGATTGTAGGTTTATACATGTTGTAGTTGTCTAACAGATAACTCGTGTGTTTAATCATGCCCTAAAACGGCTATAGTTGGCAACAATGCGCACAGGATGTTGGCTACTGGCTAATTTGTGTTCCGGGGTTGCTTGCCTTGACCAAGCGATTTATTTTATGCTCAACTACCCTCGAATGGATGCACAAACATAATAAGATGGAATAGCATGGGATATTATTTGAAGACGAACTCATTTAATACTTTTGGGAATAAACTTTCAGTATATAATTTATTCAAAATGGCTGGAAACTATTTTAAATTATTTCCATTTCCATTCGCTAAGAGAGGTATTGGAATCATGCTAAAATTCGCATATCCAGATTTTAGTTGATAAGCACGTTTTAAGGTCCCTATAATCCGATTATAACATTTTTACAATGATGTCCGTGTGTGTGTATGTGTGGATGTTGGAACCACGGTTTCTCAAAAAAATACTATAAGACTTAAAAAATATTTAACTGCAGTTTCCTCAATCGGACAATCCTGGGAAGAGCTGATTAGATTTTGGTAATAATTGGACAGCCGGAAGTAATAGTTTGTTTAAAAAAGTCTTCTAAGTATTATTTTTTGAAAATTTCTGTTATAACTATTATTGAAGAAAATAAAATTCTACATCTGATACATTTAAATTTTTTATTATATCTTGTATAGATTTAGAAATAAAGGCACCTGTAATATATAGAATAATTTAATCGCAGAGGCCAAGGTACTAAGGAAACCAATTGACAAATTCAAATGTTTATAACATAGTTTGTAAATGCTAGATGTCAGTGTCAAAAATCAACAATTTTAGTGACATTCTGAAAGCTATTTCTAGGAAGTACATTTAATCTTTCTTGTTGTCTTATTAATTAAATATTTAAAGTTGTAGGTAAAATGTATATATATTGATAAGAAATACCGCCAATCTTGCTAATGAATTGGAAGAATTCCTGACATTTAGGAACTTCCTCATACAATGAAAATTAGATATAATTAGAATTGCATGTGTACAGAGGACATGTTAAATACTATAAAAGAATATTTGGGTAAAGTTAGCAAAATTGTGCCATTTTATATTAGAAAATTGGTCATGTAGACAAAATAAAAATTATGTCAGCGGTTCCCAAAATTTGGGACATAATATAAATTTTTTAAATGGAACTATATATTTTTTATTATCTTATTATCGTAGAGAGTATTTTTTTCTCTTTCCAATAAGGTAATGTTGTTTATGTACAATTTTTTCAAATAAACGAGTTATTTACGTTTAAAGATAAAAATTATCTTTTATTAGTTTAGGTCAAGTAAACTATGGAAACAATTGTCTTTTATAAAATTATTATTTTATTAATTTATTTTACAGTAATAACAAAACAATGATAATATTCATATTGAAAGCCATTATTTCTTTCGCACATTTAAACTCTTTTGGAAAGAGAGCCGACCGTTCTACGTAACTGGTGTCTAGATATAACTTTCCATATAGCACGATCATATCTAACTTTTCTTAATTTGTAAAGTTATTAAACATTATTAAACACAGAAAACTTTACGGGAGAAATTAACCGTCAAACAAACAAAGAATCAATTGTTTCCATGGCTTACTTGACTAAAAAACTAATAAAATAGTTTACAAAATTTAAATTTTTAACCGTAAATAACTTATTTATTTGAAAAAATTGTACATAAACAACATTAACTTATTGGAAAGAGAAAAAAATACTCTTTCCAATAAGATAATAAAAAATATATGTATAACGACGATTCGAAAGCGAAGTGCAATCCAATACTAGTATAACAAAATGGAAATGGCGAGAGATATTGTATTGTATATATAAATTATATATTCAAAATACAATTTTCTCATGAGTAAAGGGTAATATGGAAAAATAAAAAATGTGGGTAAAATCTTTTCCAAACCATACAAATATCCAGTTTATGATTTGTAATATTCATAAAATTGTTTGTCAGTTTTAAATAATTTTACAAATATATTCAAAACTCATAAAATATAGTAATAAAAACTTTCAACAAGGCGCAAATAATTTACGAAATATAGAATGGAAAAAGATCAGAATAACAAATTATTGATATCTTACGGGATATAAAAATCGGAATAACACATAAAACTTCAATAAAAAACCTTGAAAACGAAGTTTTGCTAGTTCTTTTCGCCCAGGTATAGGGCTAAGTTTTTATTTCCTTTTCCGGCCAGACAACGAACTGGAAATGAGAAAGTTCCGGCTCGCAGGACCTGTATATATACCTGCCACGTCGCACATCAATTCGCAAACCCGCTTTAATTTTATTTTATTTAGATAATATATGATACAAATAATAACTAACATAAATTATCGCCAATTTTTAGCAAGATGACAGACATTTTGTTGTTCTAATGACACATAGCAAGATATGTTTTCTTAAATATGTCTGGTCGCGAACCTGGGGGAACCGGGTTCGATCCCGACAGACGCCAAATATTTCCAAATTTAAATGGCACAAAAGTGACCCCCAGCTATGAGTGCCCGTGAGGTGTCGCCTGGTAAGCGCCTAGATGGTAAAATATATCATCATCATTACCGATGTCTAAAAGTATTACAGTAATTTATAATAAAAAATCTGTTGTGGCCAGCACAAGACCTCTTGCCATTTCCATATTAGACTATGTAAATATTGTGCATATTTGACATTTCTGATACACACAAAAACACATACAGTCATACAAAAAAGTCTCCGTACAACAGTACCTAGTTTTAATGTATTTTAGGAAAAATAGCAGTCTAAAACACAAATATATTTAATTTCCTTTTAATCCAAAATGAAACGCAGTATATTACGTTATTATAAATATAAAATAAACAAATAATTTACTTAATTTAATTATATTATGGGGTAAACATTGAAAGTATTCATAATTTAATGACAAAAAGTCTCCGTACGATAACCAAAACATTTAAATAATAAACCATTTAGTTATGTTTCATAAAGAAATATAATATTTGGAGGGTTTTCCTTTGGTTTTTCCACCAGTAACTAAGCGACGAGTAATTGAATCTACCAAATTTTTGGTCACCGATGGCATTATATTCTGCCTTTTTACTTGTAATTAATTTTAAATTATTTTTTTCTTTATATTCTTATTTACTTTATATCTCTGGCTTTTTAACACTCACATTTATCTGTCAATTACAAACATTTTAATTTTTCCACTTGTGATCATTTACAACTTATTATTTTATATATTTATTTTTAACTCCATAGAAGATATAATAAATCTATCGGATAGAGATTTTTATATTCTTTAATATTAGTAATAACAGAAATTTTCAAAAAATAATATTTAGAAGAGTTTTTTAAAGAAACTATTACTTCCGGTTGTCCAATTGTCACCAAAATCTGATCAGCTCTTCCCAGGAATGTCACATTAAGGAAACTGCAGTATACACACATACATACGTACATACACACACACACACACACACACACAAAATTTGGATATGCGATTTTTAGCATGATTTCAATACCTCTCTTAGCGAGAGATAAAAACGATGGTACCCAATACTGACAAATAATATAAAAATAATATATCGATTTTTAATTTTTAGCTAAAAATTGAATTTAACATTACGTTATAATACTTAAAAATCTTAATTTTAAATGAAAAGTAAAGATCTGTTTATTATTACAGATTCTATTAGTTATGATAAATGAATTTTTAACAAGTGGGTGAACTGATGTGCGGCGAGGCTCCTAAACCAGAAAATATATTGGAAGACTTCCTGATACTATTAATATTCATATTTAAACTTTGAAACTCTATACAGCTAATTTAATTATTTAGCAATAGATTGAGAATATACAGCTTTGTATTTTATTTTAGCATGATCTATAACTCTTTAAAAAAATAAATCCTATTCGCACATCGTCAAAGCTTTATCGCTTTAAAAAATTTCATCAAAAATCCTATTAGTGCACATCACAACTTAATTTCGAATTTGTTGCTTTAACTGGAAAAAGACTACGTCAAAGAAAATGGTTCTTCCTTTTTTCTTGACGTAATTTACTCTTTCACCCTTGCGTCATCCATCATTTCGGACATGTGACGTTAACGTGACGTCACTACTGCGCAAGTAAAGAATACATTGCAAGAATCGTAGGCGGCAATGACAATGCGACAATTGAAGAACAAACACTTTTGTAATCGCATTTCAGGTGAAAAGAATTGAGATGTTTTTTGTTACGGTTGCCTAGCAACCAGGGTTGTGAGGATAAATATTCCAGGGTTTTATGTAAAGTCTTTTGTGCTAGGTGACTTTAGATTTTATCCTACAAAACAGGGGGGTACTGGAAATACATTTACGTGCAAAGATATCGACCACTTCACAATTTTTTTTTTTTTAGAATATAGACCTCAGATTAAAATAAAACTCATGTTGTTTGAAATAGCTATGTTCGTACAATTTTCGTGCATTCATCGTGCATGCATGCACTCATTTATAAAACTAAAATTTATTTTTTTGAGAAATCATAGTTGTGTTAAAAAACAAGTTTGTTATGACAGTCAAACAATCAATCTGTTATAAAAATCTGATGTGGCCAACACAAAACCTCCCGCTATTTAATTTTTATTAATTTAAATACATACCTCCGTATTTACTAATGCTGCAAACTGTTCCATTGCATATAACTATTTCTTTATTTAATATTTTATTTTTAAAATGTCACTATTATTAATTTGAAGTGATTAGTTTTTTGACAGTGACATTCACCTGTAGTTACATTCATTTGAAATATGAACTATGTAACAAAGAATTGTGTTTATCTTAGGCGTCGGGATTTTTTTTAAAAAAAATGGATTTTTAAATTTATCTGTACAATTTATAGAAAAAGTATCAATTTTTCCTGTAGAAAATTCAATAATCTTTAATTTTCATAATGACAAAAAATGCAAAAAATGGCATTTAATGGTATTTTTTGATGAAAACCATTATGAGCTTCAGGTAAAGTGCCATTTCCGGTTATCCGATTTACAACAAAATCTAATGGTGTCTTTCCATATTAGAATAGGGTAGAAATACAAGGTTTCAGAATTTTCTGAAAATAGTATTTGAGTTACAGCGTTAACAAAAGCCATACACATACACACACACACCACACACACACACACACACACACACTCACACACACACGCACACATACAAACACATACACACATATTGCTATCAGAATATCAGATAAATCAGGGTCCTACCATCTTAATCCGTGTAAATTCAGCAAATTATCTGCAACTGTCAAATTTTTAAATACAAATTTTTAGGTTAGTTCGCTCAGTTATCGTAGCGTGTGATAAAATCATATCTCACAGTTGCGGACGCATCTGATTGTCTAACGAGCTTTCATATCACACAACAATGCTAGTGATGTGCAATGACCAACTTTCAGTAATAGTTTAGCGCGTGAATTTATGTACTTTTCGTAGTGATCGTCGGAAAAGTGACATTTTGCGTTGACAAAAACCAGCGTTAATGCTTTCCTTGTATATAGACTGTATAAAAAATAATTTATTACGCTTTAACATAAGCCTTAATTTATCAAGAGTGCTATTTTTTAACAAGTGCAGAAACCGATATCAAAACAGCGCATATTTACGTGTTACACAGCGCAGATTTACATTGTTACTATTATGAGTATAACACACTTTTAACTTTGATAGATTGCAGTTATTGCCTGCAGTAATTTGCCCATAATCTGTTTTTCAGTATCAGTATCAATTTCAAAGTATTAATGTTAATATGTTTCAAGCATTTCATTTCAGAACCTGTCGTTTGAGAACACGAAAGGAATTCTAATTAATTTAAAACGTATTAAATGTTATTTCAAACAGGCAAGTTTTATTTTAATCTGAGGTCTATAATTCACTTCACGTAAGGAAATAGAGTTTGAAATAGAAATGTAAATTCTGCCCTTTGATTGGTCAAAATACTAACTGCTAACCTAGTTTACAAAAGCGAAAAAATATCACTTATCAGCTGTCAATTATAAAATAAAATCGACAGACTTTTTTTTCATATTCAGGTCATTACAGAAAAATATTTTTTTCCACAATAGTTAGCAAAATTCATTATTATTCAATTTAAAAGAGTGAACAAAGTAGCATGTTGAATCACAAGTGAGCAAAGTAAATAAATTTCTTCACAAGTGAGCAAAATACGTTAGCAGTCAAAAAATTTGATGGAGTTACAAATTGTACAATAAATATCTACCATTCTACGTGAGGGAACAATATTTTTTTTAGTTAACTTTACATTAAACTCAGTTATAAACATATGTACTGTTGAGTTTTTCATTAATAAAAAAAAGTACAATGTTTCGTTTATTATATAATTATATTTCGAGATTGTGGAAAAAATCATGTTTAGCACACGTGAGCATGTCTTTTTCTCACTTGTCCAGTTGGCGCACCCGCTCCCACTCGTGCGGCCAATAGACACTTACAAAATTGACGTCACTGCAAGAGAGATATAGAAGGTCATGCATACAAACAAACCTCCCCTCGTTGTCTTGCGTCCCGTTCCCTGCTCCTATCTGTCATTGTATTCGCATCTGTTATTCAGTGTTAAACCTAATTCTTTATTGTGATGTGTACGTTGTATTTAATAAAAATGAGTTTAAAACCAGAAGATGTGTCTGGGGCAACTTTAAGGTTTGATAATATTGAAGATCATTCGATTATTCAACTAAAACGATGGCTAGAGTGTTAAGTCTACGGCTGATGACAGGTCTTTGTTTGTACGGGGAAACCAGAGCAATCTTGATTTCTATGCTTCGCCGTTAGAGGCGCTCGTGCAAATTCCAATTTTGTAAGTGTCTATTTCCGGTTCCGGACACGGGAGAATCACTTGTACTAAAAATAGCTATTATGACTGACAAAGTTTGGTTTCACGAATTTAAATGATTAATTTAACAAGTAGTAAATACGGTTGTCTCTCAAGCGCCATCTGATATTTTCTTACATGAAATGAAGTATAGTTTCTAAAAAATATATATAAAATTAAATTCAAAACTGCGAAGCGGTCGATTTCTATGCACGTACCTACCTAAGTGTACATAGATATATACATATTCATTTGGAAATATTTATTTTTTAATATTCTTATATAAATAATAAATTTTTCTAATACGCCCCTGGCTAGCTTTTTCGCGTACAAATCCCCCTTCTATTTTCTACTAACCTGCCACCATTTTTATAGTTTTCCCAGTATTCGGCTTTATCGAGCGAATAATTTAATAAATTTATTGTTTAAACACCGTGTATATTACACTATAAAAATCTAGCAAACTATAAAACTAACACTTCACCCCAACGTTGTTCAAATGTTCAGAGCTTTAGAGAGACGTTAGAAATAATCGACAATCGTTGCCGATTTTTTTTAGTATGACATTTTATTGGGGAATTAAACTAAATGGAGGAAAATTTTACGGTCAAAACAGATTAAATTGTGATTTTTTTACGATTTTGACTTTATTGCGCAGAGTTAAACAGCAAATCGAATGATAGGCCAAGCAAAAGGGAGTCAAAACTGTGCTTGTTCGCGAAAAAATCCAGGTGTTTTGCAAATTAGCATTTTGATACAGTTTTATATCCTGAATAAAGTAGTAAATTTGCTACCTTGGGGCCCTACCGCTCGCTTCGCCATATTGCAAAAATGGCGGCCAAAATCAATTTTTTGACAATCTATCCTGTTAGGCGAGTTCTTTTATTCACTGATGAGTCGTGTGTGTGAAGCAGAAATTCACCAATGAGTCTTTTTATTCAGCAATTTAAAAGCAATGTATTTCAATATAGCGTTCCTATTTTCACCGGTTAGTTAAATAGAAATCTATCGGTTCCATCAGGTTTGAGTGTCGATGGATTTGATAATTTCTGATGAATTAGTAGTGGGGTTATAGTATTCAGGTTATGTTCACAAGTTTGTTAACGTTTTAGCCGTGAAGAAACTCGTTACTGTCATTAAAAATTACGTGTTTGACATTTGGATAGACTGCTAGATTAAATTTATTTTAAAAAAATGCACGATGCAGTCACTCAAGTTTTATTTTTTTCTGTCTGAACCGTAACATATATCAAAAACTAAACAGAGAGAGAAAAATTTACTATTGAATGTATCTTTCTGAAAAAAAATTATTTTATGTTATCGGCGTTAAAAAGTTACGGTCCAATCAATGTTGGGACACGTAAGTTTCATACACTAGTGGTTCACTAATAATAATAAGTATCACCTTAAAAGATGACTTATAACCATATGAATTGTCATACCAAATTTCATCCAAATCGAATAAAGCGTTCTCTTATTATAAGCAAAATTAATTTTTTTTTCGAAGAACTTTGAAGCAGAATTCTGGCTAAATAGTACACTTTCCGGTAGAAGCAAGTGTAGTTAAATCGTCTTATTTTAGCCTCAGGAATCTGTGGTTAAGCCATGTCCCTCTATTTAAGAGACACCCTGTATTTATTATTTTTTTTAGTCTAACTCTTGTTTGTAGATGGAATATACTTGCCATTCTTAATTTTTTATTTTGTATCCTTTTGTGCCTTGTGACGTATTATAAATGTTTTTCTATGTAAACATATAATAATGAAATAAATATTATTATTAAATATTATTATTATTATTTTATTATAGTGTGAAACGTGAAACATTTGCTGTTTATAGTAATTATGAAAGATCGAATGGTCCCAAGAAAAGATTTAATTTTTTATTGACCAGGAAGAAGGAAGTGTCAAATGCAATTTACAGAGTGTGTGTTTTTGTTATAATTTTATTGGATTTTTCAAAGGAACTTTTGGTATGGAATTTTTTTATAAAATAGTAATGTGTTCGTGTTACAATTTTACATGATATATAAAATATTTTCCAAGGAACGTTTGGTATGGGATTTACACAAAATACATCGAATTGACGGAAGGTTTTGTGCTGGCCACAACAGATTTTTTGAAACGTAATACAATGATTGTACCAGGCATTATACTCGTATTACATTTTGGTTCCAGTCAATCGCCGCTTTTTATAATTTGTGTCTAGGAGATACTGAAAAGGACATGCTGCCAAAAAACTGATTTTGGCCGCCCTATGTCGCAAATTTTATTTAAGATATGAAGCTGCACTAAGCTGTCAATTTTCAAAACTCCTGGATTTTTTATCCAGGCAAAAACTACCTACTGCTTGGCCAGCGTTCGCCTTTATTTCTGAAACGATTTTCATTCATGGAAGAAGTTCTAGCAGCCGTACCTGGATATTTTGCAGATCAATTTACAACTGCAAATAAAAAAGCATAAACTATTTATGCAACTAGGTTAAAGCTAAACACCTAGCCGAGCTTTAATATTATCACCGCCTGAAGCCGTCGTCAAATTGATTGTGCAGGAGAATATATGGCGTGGAACGCATCTCCGTACCGTGTGTTTGGAAAGGAATTAGATTTAGTGTGTAATATTCTTTGGAGTATATGAATTGTGCATAAATTTGTATGAGTATAAATTTTTCAGCATGCATAAGGTGGATTATTCCTAATCCGGACATAAATTTCAGTTATTCAGCTTTATTCAGAACACGGGGCGTTTATTTCGGAATATGCAATTACCCAACAATAAAACTATTCTAAATGGAAAATACTCTAGCGGTCGTTGAAAATACGTCACCATAAAAGATTAAGAATAAATAAATGATATTCAGCATACAAGTTGCTTATTATTAGCAGTATAAAAAAAAAATAAGGAATTACTGACTTTAGTCTTTGAAGAAGTACTTAATTATTTAGATCTCTGCGATTGGATCGGTGCACCGATAGACGACTATGGAATCATTATCTACTGTAAAGTAAAGAATTAGAAAATACTCGCCATGTTTCATACAATGAATTACAAAAATCATGGATTTCAGCATCTGAATCAGCTCATCAGTGTGGTGTAACTGTCGTTTCTTTGCAGAGGCAATGCACCAAATAGGCACAGCAAGAGATATACATCTCATACAAGGTAACAGTTACACTGCATCCATCAATCCACGCGCATCGATTACCATCAACCGTTTTTCTTGTGAGTGGTCACACTACTGCATCGGGTGGTAAGAAATGAAATGTCACTTTTAAAATTACCGCGGCTTTTCCAATAAATGTTGATGTTTCTATGGCCTGCTCGTTCTCCAGATTTGTCACCTATTAAAAATCTGTGGGATATCTTGGGAAGAGCATTGAGGCGTACTCACAGTGGCGGCACTAGGGGTGGGCGCGGTTTGGCGACAGCCCAACTAATATTCTTCTCGCGCAACCAATCGCCCAACCTACATTAATGTGAAGGAATTGTTGTAAGGTAAGTATACGAAATCTACAAAACGTAAAAAAAATGCGACATACGAGCCATCAACAAATTATCTATTTGTATTATTGCACACGTGTTTATATATTGCGCCACAAGCAGGATAGTCATGATTACCCATAGTATAATATGTGTGCCTTTTCTTTTTCCTTTCAAAAATTTGTAGCTTGTAATACGTACTTACTTATGAGACTATGTGCTGCTATATACACTAAGCTTTGCGTTTGCACAAAGGTTTACATGTTATGTTCGAGAACGAACTACGACACTCGAAATCATTTGGATTTGTCTGTGTTAGAACAAGATTCGCATTTAGTATTTAGGAGACAGTGGTTGTTGCTTTAACTTTTCGATACACATACTGGATATTTTTTTACTCTTATTTAATAATGAGTACAAAACTTTGCATAAGTGATTTTTTTAAACCAGAACAGAAGTTACACATTGAAAAACCGAAAACACTTGAAAACGTAATTACTCATACGAGTGATAGTGACAGAAGTAATGAAGCTAATACAAGCAGCATTCTTTCCAAAAAAAGATTACTAGAAGATGATATAGTTCCAATTAAAATTACTGCCAAAAACTATTGAGAGATATGAAGTAAACCACAAAACTAAAATTAAAGGTTTAACTGATTTTGCGGTTCTTTTACATGAATTTAGATTAGTCTTTCACGTAATTCATAAATTATGTAATATTGCAATGACAGTACCGTCTTCCAATGCAATTTGTGAAAGATCTTTTAGTAGTCTAAAAAGGATTAAAGATTATTTAAGAACAACAATGTCCCAAGATAGACTTACTGATATAGGAATATTTTATATTGAAAAAAATATTGTAAAAATCTAAATTTAGAATTAATTGTTGATTTTTTTGCTAATAGACATAATAATAGAAGAATAATACTTTTGTAACAATAATATCTTATGTACTTACCATGTTAATTTTGATACCTATATTACCTATTTTAATTAATATTTTACTTGTTTCTTGAAATATTTAAATAAAATGTACCCTCCACGTCCTATATATATATCGCCCAACCTGAATTTGTTTTCGACGGCTTTCGCCCAATTAAAAAATAATGCTAGCGCCGCCACTGCGTACTCAGCCACCAATGCAAACGCTGGAAGAAATGTGGACTGCAGTTGAAAGAGGTTGGAATGAAATACCGAAAAATGCTATTCGCCACCTTATTAAGTCCATGTCAGCGTATAGAAGCGGTAATTAATGCGGGGAGGATATAGTTCTTATTACTCTTCTGTGGCTCTGTTTAGGGTTGTAAAATTTTAATGACCGGTTTCATAAAAATTTGTAAAAGTAAACTTTAGTTAAAGTTAAACTTTATTTCAAAGTGACTTTTTATACACTGTAAAATATGTGCCTATCATAATAAAATCTTCCTTTACTTTCAGTAAAGTACTTCTAATGTTTTAAAAATAATTTTAGAACAAAATGTTTAGTTAAGAATCATATGCTGTGGTAAGACCCTTAGATTCACGAAATGAAATGTCAAAGTACAAGTTTAGAAGTATATAATTCATGAAATCACATCCATGCAGTTCTCGTTTGTTCGAATAATACAAGAAAAGATGAGCTCAGTTTTATAGGTTAGGTTAGTGAATATTTTAATATTTATTTCCAAGATTTTGTAGGATTCGGCTTGGCAAAAATTTTAATCGATTTAAACAGCAGTTAAAATCGATAACTTAAAAACAACAGGTAGAAATTATGGTTTGCTAAAACAGAACATTGTAAAGAAAAATAGTGGTGATCCGCCAATAAATGACATTCCTTCATTTGTTTCAATTTTTAAATGTATAAACATATATGTATGTACTATGTAACCTCCTCACAAAATGTTCATAAAGTATTATGTCTGCCGCCTCGGCGGTCGTGCGGTTAGAGGTAGCGCTCAAGCAACCTTCACCGTTCGACTCCGGGGTCGTGGGTTCGATTCCCACCAGGGGCTTGGATGTTTGTGTATGTAAATACTCAAAACTACATTGTCTCTGGCCAATCGGCACCGCATCGAAGGTCATAATTAAAATTTAAAAAAAGTATTATGTCTTTTATACACAACAATTTTGACTCATTTATTTGTTGGTAATTTGATTATTTCTTCTGTCTGTTCTAATACAAATAAAAATGTATTTTTTCTTAACCTTAATCTATCATAAAATTATTTTTCTTTCCACATTATGTATTTACGATCTTGATAATAGAATGAAAGAAAACATTTTTCTCAATAATATTGAACCGAAACTGCTAAGTTAATATCCACTTTATCTGACATCTTTACCTTAAAGTGAAATTATGAAATGCTTTTTTCACTTTGAGATCAAACTTTAAAAGTAAAATGAATTTAGGTATATTTATTATGAAACTGTCTATAATAGTTATTTGTGTATAAAGATCCTTTACGGTTAATAAATAATTCTATCAGTAATCATTGTTTATGAAAAGTTTTCACATATACGAGGTGTGGCAATTAAATAAGGAGATTTAATTTTTTCGGCTTCTTTGTAAATTTGGCAACATTGCAGGCTATGTCATATTAATTTGTTATCTTCCCTCCATCCACTGTTAAAATTTCAAGATAATTAGGCAAACCGTTCGGCAGAACCGTTTGATTGAAGTACTCGTACTCCACCGGAATTATGTTAGTGTCAATATGAAATTCTGTGTAAAACTTAAAAAAATCGCTAGGTATAGGAATGTACGAATTGTTAAAGAATGTTTATGGTGATGAGGGTATATCGAATACTCAAGTTTTCGAGTAGTTCAGAAGATTTAAAGAAGGAAGAAAAGAGATCGGAGACGATTAGCGCCTCGGCTGTGCACTGACATTGTTTCTTTCGAAATGCGAGTGATTATTCACATGGATTGGGTGCCTGAGAGAAATTTCGTTAACCAAGCATATTACAAGAAGGTTTTGATAACCCTTCATGCAGTGGGTAAAACACCTTGTCCGGCAAGACATTTTTGACGAAATACAAAATCACCGTGTTGCTATATCAACCGTACTCACTTGACCTAGTGTCATGTGACTTGCTTTTATTCACAAATTGTAATTCTGCGTTAAAAGGCACCAAATTCGGGGCCGAGATGTAGTTATAGAAAAAGCGGCAGGGCTTATTAACAACCTAACAAAAAAGGCCTGCAGGCATTGCTTCCATAAATGGAATATTCGCATCGGGGGGTGTAGGGTTCGAGGAGGAGAGTACAATGAAGGTGTCAATATTTGTTTTGTATAATTTTATGCATTATCAATGTCCTAAGATCAATCTTGTTATTTTGTAGTCACACCTCGTATATCAAAAATGTGCTCAAAAATCTCCGAAAATAGTGAAGTCGGTGATTTTTCCTGCACTCCTCCAGATATATTTGAAACGGCGAAAAATGCTTCTTTGAATTTATTACCTGCAAAACCTAAAGCATTATACGAAAAGAATTATAACCTCTCCATTGAATGGTCTACGTTTAAAAAAAAAATCAAGAATTACAGTGAAAATGTTTTACTAGCTTACTTTTTGGAAAAATTTAATGTAATGAAATCGTATTTTCTTTGGTACGTTTATTCCATGCTAAAATCAACACTAGCAGTTAAGAACAAAAAATTCTAGCGAGAATGTTATAGTGACAGAATCTAATTTATCCTCGTCAGTTGTTTTCAAGTTCTGGAATAAATATACAAAACTGCCAAAACTGCACATTCAATTTTAACATTATCTGTCAATAATTAAATCCAATCAGTTTGTTAATCATGAAATGTGTGTTATTAAATATTTAAAGCAATTTAATGCACATTCACCAGTAGAATAAAATTGTTATTATATATAATTAAATAACTAAATTGGTAGCATAGCTAACTTCAGGAATATTGTTTGTAGCAAGTTTGTAGTCAAAAAAATGAACCTAACCTATATTTTAGATTTCGTAAGTATTGTTTTAATAAATTAAGATTTCAGCAAAACTACGTACCTATTTACCTAAGTGAGCAAATTGAGTACTTCACCGCGCGCTACTACGGGAGACACGGTAATAGTTATTTACATTCGAGTGTGTGCAAGTTTTTATAGCGCGCCAGCTTTGTTTAAAGCACGAGCCTTATTATATACGAGTACCTTATTAGCTGGAGCGCTGTAAAATAATTCACGCACTAGAATTGTATCAAACTTTTTGGCCGACGATAATAAAAATCACTTATTTTAATGAGATAAGTTGTACTCCTGAAAAATGATAGTTTAAAATAATGGGGTTAAGTCAATTTCCAAATTTTATTTTACTTACCTTCATTAGAGTTATTCTTCTAGCGAAAATTTATTTGTAATAATAGACGTTGTTTATGACTGATAATAAATTTATTTGCTCATGTTTTCTACGTAATAAATAATAGGTACGTGTCGATATTTGACATTTGAGCAGTGTTCGCCTCGAGTATTTGTCAGGTATATCGATCAGTGACTATATCGGTAACAGCGGATTTTAATAATGATGACATGTCGCTGCCGTGATTTTGGTTTATATTTAAATTAGTTTTAAATATAGGAAATGTTAAAGTAAAAAAATAACTTACGTAAGTAGTACTCTTTTACTCTTTTTATGTCATTCATCTTTTGTACTTTGACTATTAAATATATTGTAACTCTTGGACACGAAATAAATAGTAAAGATGATTTTTATTGTAAATGCCCATATATGTTCAGTGTGTTTTGATTATTTTACCGCATAGTTAGATAAGTTACAACACAGTAAGCGTAAAAAGTAGGTTACACTTGTTGGCTGGTATTGCGAGCTCGGTTATAACTAAAACACTGTTTTAAAAAATGTCAAGTTCAAATTTCAATATTTAATTTCACCCTTATGTTTAAAGAATGATTTTTTTTAAATATTTGTTTGAATACAAACTATGTTCTGCTTTAAAATCATATTTTGATAAATTTGATATAATTTATTTTTGTTTTTAAATAATGATATTCGACATTTCTTAAAACAGCTTTTTAGTTAAAACCGAGCTCGCACCAGCCGTCGTCGTAGAAAAAACTCATTTATATATTACTAATATTTTTTGGTGCTGCATTTTCAAAGACCGCTAGTGTAGAAAATTTGTATAAGCCTTTGTTTTATTGCATAAAATTGTTATTAAATTCTACACGGTAAATAAAAACTTTGTTGTGATTACCAAAAATGAGTTCCCGCAGCAATTTTTTTTTGTCAATATAGGACCAGCAAATATATTTGTTACAGTTACCTAGGTAAATTTGCTGGTAAAAAATTGTAGGGGCAACAAATACAGTTTTGTTATATATAACAAAAGATATTTGTTATGCGATCAAATAAAATAAGGTACCATTAAGAAGTATAAATTTGTTACATATAATATAATAATAATAATAAATTAAGTTACTATTAAGAAAAATAAATTTGTTATGCGAACAAATAAAATAAGTTACCATTAACAACTATGAATTTGTTTTGGAAACTAATAAATTTTGATAGATATACAAATGCATTAATGAGGTAGTAAGATAATAATTAAATACATGCGTATTATAATAATTTTATTTATTTATAATTATAATCTATATACATGTAACAAATATTATATAAAAAAATAACATATGAAACAATAGTCACTTAAATTATACAAATTTATGTAATCGATACATACCTTCAAATTTCACAATAAGGCACTAATTGCCATTGTTTTAAAATATCTTTTACAAAATCATCAATTTTTATTAACGGGCACAAGAAACAAACATTTTTAAAACACAATTTTCGACAGGCTAAAACTTAACAGCGCAAGCAAATGCGACACGACGTTGTATAGTATAACACGAACAGTGAATTATACTGTATACCAGGGAATACCCTGTCTACACAAAAGTTTTAGTTACCTGTACAAAGTATATCACGGGAAGAAGAATTTGTAATCTTCACAAAATATAATGTCACAGGATACAAAAAAAAATATTTTTGGCCCAGTAACAGATTAAATATTTTTGATTGTTGCAAAATGATTTTGTAATCTGAACAAAGTAACAAAATGTCTGCTTGGTACTACTATTAATAATTGCTACCATGACTAATATTTTACAGCAAATAATACTTTTTATATACAACAAAAATGGTTTAGTTTTGGAAACTTAAAATACAAAGTTCTTCGTATACACGGCAAAAACATATTGTTGAAATAACAAAACAAATACAGCTAACTAAATTTTGTCCGGAATATCAATGTAATTTTTTACCGTGTACGGTAATAATTCATCTAATACGATTTTTAAAATTTTATTTTCAGTCATTTTTGAAAATACAACCGTATTTAAATTCACATGCTGTCACGTTTTCGGGAAATTTAAAATAAGCGGTATTCTGTGTGATGAAGCACTCCAAGCGTGTTGACTTTAAGCTGTAAGCTCTGAGAGGCCCGAAAGCGCTGATATAATCAGAGCAGTCAGCTTTAAAGCACATATGGAACCTTGTGGAGTAGAACAAGTAAGAGAGAGAAAGAATATATGCGGTCTGTGACGTCACAAGGGAGCTGTTTGGTAGACTTACATACATCTGAAATAAAGGTTTGAGTGTTCAAGATATAGAAAGGTTTATTACCCAGTAATAAAAATAAAGAGAAATTCAGAAAGTATAGCAAAGGAAATAGTGTGAATTGACTCCCGACCAAATGAAAGCTTGGAGCTTTCACGATTTAAGCGTCGGCATTTCGGACTCAAAGTGCACCGGGCCAAATTTTCGTTGTAAAAATCTGATGTGGCCTCCACATGACTTCCTTGTACGCCTGTTAAACTACATATATTTTGTTAATAATTAAAATATGTATTATAACAGACCCAATCATAAAATTGCACGCATTTGACTTAATTTGACATTGACATTAAATTTGTTATTTTTTGTCCTAATCCATAGCAAACTTACAGAAACCAAAATGTACATAATTTTTAAATTTACATATCTCGCTTATACAACGAGCTAATTTAATTATACTTCATGTTTTCGTCGCAGAATTCAATTCTCTAAAACTTTTATTTATTTCTAAAATCAAAATAACACCATTTTTTTCAAGAAAAACTGAAAAAAGCTTCAAGTAAAGTATCACTTCCGGTTAGTCTATTGTAACCAAAATCTATTATGGTATTCCTATTTATATAAAAGTATTATATACCAAATTTGAAAAGTTTTGGATTATATTTTAATATAGTTTTTCATTAAAATCTATTATAGGCTTTAAGTAAAATACCACTTCCGAAAGTTATGTAATTACCAAAAAGGAAGGTTATAACAGTTAAAATACAAAATTTTAACTTTCTAGGGCTTCTCGCTTTTCAGTTACCTATGCGAGATACGTACATATGTACGTACAGACGACACGAGGAAATTAGTCAAAATGGATTCAGGGATGGTCAAAATGGATATTTCCGTTGAAATCTGGAAACCGAAATTTTTCGCGATTACTTCGTACAAGTAAAAATGGCTACATAGAAATGCTTCTGCTTAGCTTACAATATTAAACTAACATGAAATTGTGCTCGGTTTAAATTTGATTGTCAATGAATCTTAAGATATTTTTTCTGTACCTGAACCATAAAATTGTGACATTATTTTGTGCAGTCGTTAGTGAAAGTTCATAAAATGAAAAATTGCCGATACTTTCAATTTTAAGAGCTTTAAAGGAAAATTGGAAACATGGTCATAAATTGAAAACTGACGCCCTATTATTTTGCGAACATAATTGAGTTATCGATCCCAATATAAAGTAGATCATTTTTCATTTTTAACTAGATTTGTCAAGCTGAATGAACACCTGATGTATGAAAATATCAATCATTTGCTTAATAGCATAATTTCTAATAACGTCAGCAAAAAATAATAACACTGGGCCACATGCCACATGATCGCAACAAGTTTTACGCCATGCCGAAACTAAAAAATTTGATGTAGCCAACACAATACCGCCCACAATTTAATTCTTATTAATTTAAATACATACCTACGTATTCACTAATGGTGCAAACTATTATGTTCCTTTACATATAACTATTGCTTTATTTACTATTTTCTTTTTAAAATGTCACCATTAATAAAAAAAATTCAATAATCTTTAATTTTCATAAAATGGCATTTAATGGTATGTTTTGAAGAAAAACATTATGAACTACAAGTAAAGTATAATTTCCGGTTATCCCATTTACACCAAAATCTAATCGTTTCTTTACATATTAGAAAAGGGTCGAAATACAAGGTTTCAGAATTTTCGAATGAGTTAAAGCGTAGACACAAGCCATACACATACACACACACACAAACACACACATACACACACACACACGCGCGCTCACTACACATACAGGGTGTTCCAAAGAAAGTCTAAAAACGTTTAAATAAGTACTGACCAAATAGAGTAAAAAAAGCTTAATCAACATGGGTCCGACCTTCAATAGTTTCTGAGATATGAGGCAGTGAAAAATGAGTTTTTACGGGGTTTACCTCTGCTATCTTGTAAACTATAAGAGTTACGACTTTAATTAAATAAGACTTTTTGTTTACCTTTCAGAAGTCATCTTAGATGTGTTTTTTCTTTTTAAATCAAATAATTGTCTAAGTTAAATATTGTGGAGATCTTAGCTAATATTTACTATTCATATAACTTCGTAACTATTATTCATATAAAATTTTATTGATTTTTTATAGTCTATTTACCACTGAAATATATATATAGTAACTGGAATGCGCGTACGAACCGTGACTGTGAAGCATATTGAAAGCCTGCTGCTGGAGTAGTCGGCAAACATCGAGACAGTTCGTGAGTAGACGGAAATTATTTCGTGTGGCGCATGTTTAAATAAATGAAGCATAATATGAAAACAAAATGATACGAGTTATTCGGCTAGGTTCGGTTCGGCACGACCGTGCGCGAACGGGACCAGCCATTATTGTTCAATGAGGCTTCAGTGCAGCGTACGCTGATAGGTAGAGTATGCGAGTTAGTATATACTTTAGTGCTATTTACCGACATAGACAAAATATTTTTCGGTCACTATCATTGTCAGTTTTTCTTCGATTTTTCGTTTATCTCGGAAACATTTGAAGATCATACCTATGTTGATTAAGCTTTTTTTACTCATTTTTGTCAGTACTACATGCCCTTATTTTTTTTAAACTTTCTTTAAAACAGCATGTATACCGATATCATCGTCAAATGATTCTAGGGACCTTAAAACGTGGTCATTTAATAAAATCTTGTTATGCGATTTTTAGCACGATCCCTATACTTCCCTTGCCTAGGGCAGCGGGAGGTAAAAAACTGCTAAAAAATAGACTTAGTGTTGATATTACATGTAAGCCTATTTCGATAGTAATGCCTACAGCAAGTTGAAGGACTCACTGGGCAAGAACGACGAATCAAACGTGGTTTATAAAGTACATTGCTCCACTGAAAATTCCAAAGCTACGTATCTACAAAGGGGCTACTAAATGATATTCGAAGATACAGATGAGTGAACATCACAGATAACACAAAACAACACGGCGAACAAAATGTGCTCTGGCTGAACATTCCAATTCACAAGGCCTGGCATTTCAGTACGGGATTAAAATTTTGGTTACCTGATCTTGTTCAACTTGTAATCGACATTTTAACCCAGCATTCGTATTTCAATATCTAAATCCAGGTTAACTTAACCGAGATTTGCTAACCAAGAATTTTGTTGTATTGGTACTAGATTTTATAGTGTATTCCGAAATTGAACCAAGCTAACCGCGGTTACTTTTTCGGTTGTATTTTCGGAACGCGGTTACTAAAAGCTGGTAACTTTTCTCTAACCACGCTAGGCGCGCTAGATTGACGGTTGTGGTGCGGTTACATTTTGGTGTATGAGAGATGCCTCCATTGTTCTCAACTATTTTAAATTTGTCAAGTTGAGGTTACCTGTTAGCTGGCTCATTTTTCCAGTGCGGTGTTGGTAGCATTGTAACCGCGGTTAAACCGTAACCATTTTCAGTGGTTAGCATGGTTTAATTTCGGAATACACCATTAAAGTGACATGATGAGCTTGTAAAATCAGCTCTTAAACTCACATGTTAGATATTTATCATATTCTAATAAAAACAACAAGCCTGATGGTTGTAGTTGTCTTAACTAAAATAATATTATGGACTTCATGTGAATCTTCGCCTGATTTGGCCGATGAACAAATTATTAATTTTGTTAATCGTTTAGGAAAAATACGAAATATCACTTTTAAACATTCTAGTAATTGGTTAAGTAAAATAATTCAATTCCGTATCACATGTTAATAATATTTATGTAGTCAACAGGAGCACAAACGTTATAATAATTATTTGAGCTATCAACAAACGTCAAAATTATGTCTTTCACGTAAGCAAACTTTCAATACATATTTCTAGGCATGACAACCATCAAATTTTGGATTAACCTTCACATGTCGGTTTAACTTTTCGATTACATAAAACTTGTTTAACACTTAACTGGAAACTAAAATACGTCTAACCAATAAAAAAAAATGGTTAAATAAAACTTTTTGGTTTAACCTTGTATTGAAATACCGCGCCTAAGACACTTTCGATTTGGAAAATTTTAAGATTTTGGGAAGAAGTACAGACTTACTTAGTGTTGCCGGAAGTCGAGACGAGGCGAGACGAGACGAGACTTGGGGTCGGTCTTGTCTTGGTGTTGACTTAATCTCGACTAGAGTAGTCACGTCTTGGTCTTGTCGAAACGAGACTTGATGTCAGTCTCGTCTTGTCTTGAGTCTCGACAAGACTCTCAACTTTGCTTCCATTATCAATTTTTTTATAATCGCATCTAATAAGTACATAAAATTCTAAGAACAGCAGTACAATCGCGATTCAAAAAATCCAATAATATTTGAGATATTTATTATTAAGTTCCTATTCGAACTGAAAATGATGTTGTAAAGCCATAGCTATGTGCGTATTAATTTTTGCGTATTATATTTGTTACATTGTGTTTTATTTAATTACTTATTTTGCTTCGCTAATTGCTGATTTTTGCATTATTAGAAACTCGTGGATGAATGCTATCATCCACATCTTGTTATTCTCGATTTGATTACGTAACACGTTGTTCCTGAAGCACTGCGTATCAGCACCTTTAAGGCGCAGGGATTCGTTTAAATTAACGTCACTTTATTTTAATATATAGTACAGAGACGGGTTTTCCGTCAGAGTTCAAAGTTAACAATTCGCGAGAGCATTGTCAAAAAGGGTAACATTCGAACTTCGAATAGAACTCTCCGAGAGTTTCAGGCGCGTTTCAAATTTGATTCGCGTAATTAAAGTCGCGGATAACAGGATAAATCAAAAGGAACATTTCGTGTATTTGTAATCTTTATTTCGGCAAATAAAACATGTACTGAAAGATATCAAAATGTTTTAAGTATGAAAAGATCCCATTTAAAAATAAATATTGTTAAACTGTTGCGGCAAGCCAACCACGCAACAATGAACCTGAATAGGAGTTGAGCCCTGAAACCGAATTTTAATACCTGGTTCTGTTCCGCCTCGGATTCAATTCAAAAATATATCTTAGATTCGGTTCTGGGTTTGGGTTCGCTAAAATGTTACGGTTTGGTTCGGTTCAAGGGTGGGATCACGTAACTGTGAAAACGATATTGCGAATGGTGAGAATAATACGTTCTGACAGATTAAAAATTTCAATGACATTCATATATATTATCTGTCAAAACTACTAATTAAAACAAAAACTTAGTCTATAAACGATATCGTTTTCACAAAACGTAGTCACTTTACGGAAATAACCGAAGTTGAAAACGTAGTGAGTGACTAATTTTATGTGATCGCTAAGAAAACGAATATCGTTTTCACTTCTCGATAATCGCAATATCATTTTCACTTTTACGTGATCTCACTGCAGGGGGTCTATTCTAATTCATAGCCACATGTGCTATCCGCTATCCGCTATATAAGTTCCACTACTAGCCAACAGGGGGTCTATTCTAATTCATAACCACATGTGCTATCCGCTATCTGCTATATAAGTTCCACTACTAGCCAACAGATGGGGGTCCCCATCCCGCTATCTGACTTGAATCCATCTGTTGGCTAGTAGTGGAACTTATTAATATTGCCAGATGTCAAGTTGACAAGTAGTTCGGCTTTTCAATTTTGTGATCAAATACTTGTGCACGTGTGTTATATCAATAATATTTGATTAATATCTGTATATTGTAAGCACCTATTTAAATTATAATAATTATTTATAATTCTAACAAATAGCACATGTGGCTATCCGACTTAAATCCATCTGTTGGCTAGTAGTGGAACTTATTACAGCGGATAGCGGATAGCACATGTGGCTATCCGACTTGAATCCATCTATTGGCTAGTAGTGAAACTTATAAAGCGGATAGCGGATAGTACATGTGGCTATGAATTTAGACTAGACCTCCAGGTTCGATACCCTGGTTACAATATAAATGCCAGAACTGATATACACATAAAGACGAAATAGCGTATATTTTGGTGTATTGGAAAAGTTCAAAAAGGAAAAAATAAACTTCAGGTCAAATTAAGAGTTTATAAATTGTTTACATTTTATTTATATTCCAAAAGCAATGCTACATAGTCATTGATGTACACACGATCAAAGGAGTTCGTATTGATGGTGTCACCAAAGAATCCTTCCACAAGATATTTCCGTTTTGTTTCCGATTTATTCTGTTGTCGATTTTGAAAGCAAATTGATGTGTATGTGTTCTTCATGAATTTTTGTACGATGTAAAACTGAATGGTAAGAATGAATTTTATGAAAGTTTGTATCATATTGACAAAAATATATCATATTATTCTTACATTAAGGTACTAGTATGTATTTATTTGTTTTGGCAAAACTAACAACTATAATAAACTGAAACTACCCTAACTATCTAAGAGCACGCCTAATCATTTCTCCATTTCCGTGTCACTATCTGCATGTAGCCGCATCTGCCGCGTTCGATGACCTGGGAGTACTAGCGTAATTACCTTAGTGCTCTAATGACCGCGAATGACATCCCATAAAAGGGTTGCTGTACATGTTGCGGCTAGCACAGCCCTCAAAAACAAAGGGGAAGTTTAAAATGAAATGACAGAGGATAAACTTTTCAGAGGAGAACTAAAACTAAATTTATGATGCCAGGCTAAATACAAACCATGTACCTTTGTATAGAAATAACATCTATGTGTATAACGTGATTGATCTTATAACATTGACTACTCAAAAATTACGAAAAACAAATATTGCTACCCTCAATGTACTCTCCTCTCCGAATCCTTCATCGCCAAATACGAATAATCCATTGTTGGAAGCAATGCTGCAGGCCTTTTTTTGTTAGGTTGTTCGTTCTGCCGGTTATTCAATAACTTTCGTGGACTCGAATTTGGTTCCTTTTAACGCAATTTTGGGAGTAAAACAAAGTCACATGGCGCTAGGTCAGCTCAGTACGGTTAATGTATAGTCCGGGACACGAAAGATAAACTATGAAAAATATGTTAGCACAAATAATTGTCTAATATATGTGCTGCGTTTAAATACACACAAAATACAATTAATTTAATTTCCGCATACCTTATATAACATACAAATAAGTTTTCAATCTACGCAGCCTTTCTTATATTGGCAGTTATTCTGTGCAATTGACGTTCGTATCAGTATCTGTCTTGTTTACACTCTGATCATACGCGTACACAAATGAGTTAGAAGCACACAAAGTTCCGGTAATAATTATTATTTGATGGTCAAGATTGATGCCCCGCAGTATACCAGTACGGTTATTTTGTGTTTTGCCAAAAATGTCTTGACAGACAGAGCGTTGTGTTCCGTTTCATTCTAACCCGGGCATGAAGAGTTATCAATACTTCTTTGTAGTAGTATAACCGAATTGCCCCTCAGTTACCTAAACTACGTACACAATCACTCGGATTTCTCAAGTTTTACACAGAAATTTATAATAACGCTGACATGATTCTGATGGAGTACAAGAAAGCGGTTCACTTCAATCAAAGGCTACTACCGAACGGCTTGCCTAATTATCTTGAAATTTTAACCGTGGATGGAGGGAAGATGACAAATTAATACGACACAACCTGCAATATTGCCAAATTTACGGGGAAGCCGAAAAAATTAAATCTCGTTATTTTATTGCCACACCTCGTACGTCAAAGAATATTTAAAATAGTTATTTATGCAACAACTGTGTAAAGTAGTACTTTTTGGGCGAGAGCGTATGCAGAAATTATTACCAGATAAAAAATACTATTTTACACACGTGTTACATACAATATTTTTCCTACAACCCAAATGTTAGTGATATGTTTCTCATAAATACTGAGTGTGCAAATACAGGCGTCGTCAAATGTTGCTAGTACTCTTTCTTATTATACATAAATGTTCAAAAGAATCTCAGAGACAGGTGGATTAGTCCTCTAGAGTTGTACATTTAATATTAATATTAAAAATTGGGTTAGGTTAGAACTGTCAAAAAAATGTTAATATTCTTAAGAATTAGGTTAGTACTCATTCTGTTAATAAAAAATATTACACATTTTATTTGCAATGTACGATAATATGTCTTATTCAATTATATTACTTCAATAATTATTTACTACCTATTATCTACTTGACAGATAAATTAACCTAATGTATATGTTGTCTAGCAACGCCTATTTACTTTTTATACACTAGTGCTTAAAAAGTGATTCTTTACACTGTAAAGAGTGCGTAAAGTACGAGCCTCATCGCCCACCCATTTTAATTTCATTTTATTTCGTTAATATATGATGCAAATAATAACTAACATAAATTATCGCCAATTTTTAGTAATATTACAGACATTTTGTCGTTATAATGACACATATGTTTTCTTAAATATTTTTTTGTTTTGTTTTCTAAAATGATATAATACTTAGTTTTACCAATTCAGAAAATACTGAAAAAATAAAAGAATTTAAATCGTAAGATTATGAGATTTTGTTAAATAAAATGTCTAAAAGTATGACAGTAGTAATTTACAATAAAAAACGATGTTTCCCAATATTGATAATTAATCTGAAATTAATATATCGATTTCTGTTATTCTGTTACGCTTTTACCGTTAAGTTTTTAATCTAGCTAAAAATTTAATAAAAAATTACAATATAATGTTTAAAAATCTTCATTTTAAATAAAAAGAAAGATTTATTTAACTATTATTACAAATTCTATTGGTTGTCATGATAAATGAATACTTAAGAAGTGGGCGAACTGATGTGCCACAGGGCTCGTACATACTTTACTTTTAAAAAAATATTACAGCTTAACGAATAACAATTAAAACTTTCTAGAACTACAAAACGCTTTCAATTTAGATAAAATGTCATAAAAAACAATAGTGGGGGAACCTCATAATATCATCTGAATAAAATTGAAATATTTAGGAATTCACTTTTGTATCTCTCTAACATTTATCGCATAGCAATCTAACTTATCCCCGAACACTTTTATTCAACCCACATAAATATAAACTTTCTGCGGTCAAAAAAAGTATAATAAATACCAAATCCATTAAAATTTTATCCAACCACATACTTTCCCAGAGCCACAAGCTACATTTTTTACCAAATATCTGTCCCCTTCTCTGAAACTGAAACACAGGCGCATAACCCCGTCTGAAAAACACGACCGCTGAAATTTGCATACGGCAACAATGGATAGGAACGTTGCTGAAGGCTGAAACTGAAAGCGCTTAACAAATTGCGAACAGTTATGTGAAAATGACTGAAAACGACAAGGGAAACACAGAGGGAAATAATACGTGTAAGGGAAAACATAATGTACTTGGATAGGGAGTGTATTAAACATGCTTGTTTCACTTGACATTTGTGGATTTATGCTGGTGCAATAAATTTCTGAAAACTGATAAATCAAGTGGAACTAATTGATATGGCAAGTAGATATTATTTTCTATTTCTAAATTTATAATGGGGTATGTGACCACAGAGTTCATATTTCGTAGAATTTTATTTTAAATTCTTATTAGTCCAGTCAATGGAGTCCAAAAAAGACCTTTGCCTTACAAAAGTTGGGGTAAAAACGATTTTTTCGTATTTTGTACAGTAATGTACTATTTTAATATACTCAAAATCATACAGTAATGGGTTACTTCACAACATAGCAACCGTTACTGGATAGCAACGGCTTTTTCATGAAAATACATTTTGACACAAGGAATTGTTTATTTTTATTTTGTATTTTTATCTTCTAAATCGTTTTTCATGTTCTTTTCATCATCTTAATCCATCGTTTTGCAAATCGATCTCCAAAAATTACTGTGTCTGGAGGTTGTAAAGTACAAAAAACAATAACTGTCAAGGTACTTTGTTACTGAGAATCAGACTACTATGTTTCTTTAGATGTTTTTAATTCAGTATATTATGCCGCAAAAAGAATTCAAACATTTAAACTAATATCGCGTCAGAAAAGTGATTTTACTGTACTGGTATGGATTGCTAGTACTTAAACTTGCCATACTCGTCTGGTAAACTTTCATTTTTCTTAACTTGGAACGTAATATATTATTAACATATCTTGTTTGGGTCGAGATGGGGATATTTGTGACCTTAGGAAGGCTCGGCGTGCGCCGCCATCTTAGATCAAAGGTGCAAAAAAGAGTTTTTGATAATTTTTTCAAAAACAGTGGCCCGTGTCAAAATTTTACAAGAATATATAATTAAAACTCGTGATTTTTTGTACAAAACGGGTTCTTACATTTTTTCCTAGGGCGAACTCTCAAAGAGTTATTTTCAAAAATAGTTAACTAGAATAACAATTTATGAAAGAAAATTAAATCATGAAAGAGAATTTTAAACCGCGGTATAGTATCTTTAACCGTGTCAGAATGGTTGAAGAATTTTGACAAAAATTATTTAAAAATCATCGATAATTTACTTCTTTCAATCCCACGGCGGATGTAACCTGTTAGAGTAAGAATTAAATACTTAATATTGTTTATATTTTTTATGAGATCCCGTGGCCGTGTGCCTGAGTGTCTAATCGCGAACCGGGGAGGGGGGGAACCGGGTTCGATCCCGACAGACGCCAAATATTTCCAATTTAAATGGCACAACAGTGTCCCCTGTGGTGCACTCTCCACACCAGCTATGAGTGCCCGGGGGTGACGCCTGGTAAGCGCCCACACGGTAAAATATATCGTCATCATTACCGATGTCTACATGTGTTGTAGATACTGGCACACCCAGAAATGGGTAATATGCCGTGATGATATATTTATTTATTTATATTTTATTTTGACTGATTTAATTTTTTGTTAACTATTTTTGAACATAAGTCTTCTAGATAAAAAATGCTTTTTGTACAAAAAATTGCGAGCTTTAATTTTGTAGTCTTGTAAAATGTTAATAGAGGCCACTGTTTTCGAGAAAATAGCTAAAAACTCATTTTTTGCACCTTTGATCCAAGATGGCGGCTCACGCCAAGCCTCCCCAAGGTCACAAAGTTGAATTTTTCACCTCCTTCTTAACTTAAACCACATATGTTGAAATCATTATTACCCCCACCTTTTGTTGGGTAAAAATATCTATTGACTGGACTATATGTTGAAACTAGTTCCCTTCAGCAATAATACACTTAGTTATTTTTTCTCCCAACCAATCTTCTTTTGAAATATTTTCAAACTATTTTCTGAAAAACTTAAAAAGTCAAATTAATCACTGTAAAACTTAGGAACTAACAAATTAATTACAGACAAACTTAAACACAATACCTAAAACAAATTTCTAAATAATTTGTATGCTCTTTCGTAACAAATTAATACATTGGTTGATCTGGTTTTGATAACTTGTGTCTTCATTTTTTTTTTTTTTTTCACAGAAGTCCGACAGGATTCGAAGAAATCTAAAGTAAAGAATAAACATCATCAATTCTTGTTTCGTTTAGTATCATAACGTTCAAATATTGACCAAAAAAGTTGGCACAAATGAACTTCGCGCATTCACAATTTGAAAAGTACACCCCAAAGAAACAAATTGTAAATAAAAATAATTAATTGAATCATAGAAAACTGCAAGCTGTTGAATTAAATTGAAATAGGTTCAGTAATTGGTAATATTTTATTCACAATTTGTACTGCAGAGTGTACTTTTTAAATTGTGAGCGCGCGAAGCGCATCTGCGCCAACTTAATGGTCAATATTTGAACGATATGGAACAGAAAATAATAAAAAATTAACGTTCAAAATAAAATAAAATGTTTAAATAAGAATTTGATTACCCTAATTTTTACCTTCTGTTACCTTTGGTTAAAAAATCGGTGGTGAGTTTTTAATGAATAAGCACGTTTTAGGGTCCTTAGAATACGATTTTAATAGTTTTAAGATGCGATGACTGTATGTGTGTCTGTGTGTATGTGTGTCTGTGTGTGTGTGTGTGTGTGTGTGTGTGTGTGTGTGCGTATGTGTGCGTGTGTATGTGTATGTGTATGTGTGTGGGTGACAAAAATTTCTCTGACGATAACTCCAATATTATAATTTTAAAAATTATAATTCTTTCGTATTCTTCTTCTTTGCATCCATATGGACAGCTGATTAGATTTTGATTATAATTGGCCGGAAGTTCCCTTATTTAAAGTTCTTAACAGTTTTTCTTGATAAACGGAGTTAAATATCATTTTTTGACATTTTATGTGATTATCAATAAGCAAAAATATCTTATTGTCTATATGGTTTAATTATACCTTTTCCTTTATATTCAATAAATATAGAGTTAAATAATTATAAAGAGATTAACTTTCATAAATCAGCCAGCTTTTCTATAATCATGAAAACAGCTGATATATTCAAATAATTCTAATTGACAGATGTCAGTGTGTGAGTGCAATTTATATAATGAACGTTTGTGTTATAATTTTAAATTTATAGAATCTTTTCCAAGAAACTCTCGATAGGGAATTAGTAGAAAATACTATATGTTCGTGTTACAATTTTACTAGATATATAGAATCTTCCAAAAAACTCCTGGTATGGGATTTGTAAAAAATACATAGAATTGGCGGAAGATATTGTGCTGGCCGCATCAGATTTTTACATATTGATAGGCGTATCCATATTTTTGAACGATACTGTAATTATTTACAAATCTTCCAAATTACATCATCATTTTTCTAAATCACCGTACCACGACGTTAAGAATGTTGTTTTCTCTCCGTAAATCAAAATCCAATTTCCCCCTATTGGTATTCAGCCCTGGCGTGCGGATCTGTGATTAACCTGCGATACTCTTGCTCTAGTCTCTCCCCGACTTGGCATCTGGAATTCAGGAATCCAGGTATCCGGAAATCCAGGAGGTTTAATTGTGTGTCTAGGGCAATCACGCCACCTACAACGTTTAAGTTGATTTTAAAGGAAAGACTATTACTTGCCCAAGTCGATAAGATTGACACTAGAACGAAATAAAGATTTTTATTTGAAATCGTCACTAAAGTGCACAAAAATCGTCATTATACGACGATTTCAAGCAATAGGGGATTCCAGCTCAATCGAATTAAAGGAAAATAGTAAAAAAATACGAATGTATATGCTGAATAACGAATATTAATAACAAAATGAAATGGTATAATTGAGATATTTCGGAAATAAGAGGTTTTTTGTTATAGCGCTTCGATACGATTATGAAATCTATATATAATATTTTGATTGGCGACCGAAAGACCGCCTATACATGCATAACAAATAGCATGTTTGGAGGTGGGGGTTTAAACTTAATAATTTAAATACACCTGTAATTATAAAGAATGTAGACTTAAACAGTGATATTCATTTATTTTATGTAAATATAACTTAAAATAGCATATATTTCAAGAACATTTAGGTCCATGATGAAAACAGTTTGATATAAAAACACATAAATGTGACGTCACGTCAATCTTTTCAAAATTCGGGAGACCATAACTCGCTTATTAATAGGAATTTTTTCACCGGATTTTCATCAATAGTCTTAGTTTTACTAATATTTTCAGATGAAATTATAAAAAACAAATGGTGGAATCCCCCATTGCAGTGTTGCCAACCTTATGATAATTGCCGTACATTTAACATCATTTGTATAGGTGTACGATGTACAATAGGCCCATAAACCAATTTTTTTAAATGAAAGTTCGTTTAATATTGATGCAATTCATGGTATCAAAAAGTCATAATTTGATTTTTAAAGAAATCTATAACTATCTTTCTCACACCAGATTCTGTAGTAGGCTGCACGAGAGAAATACTAATAGTGTGACCTCTGGAAATAAATTCAAATATCTCGCAAAGTAATTATTAAAAAAATGTTTTTTTTTATCTTAATCATTATTTATTGAGTAGTATTTTAAGGATAAATTGTACATTTTATTATTTTTTGTTGTGGTTTAAGGGCATATAGTAAATTTGTACGTAAAATGATAAAAAGATAAGCAAGAAGAACGAACTAAATAATTCCGATGAATAAGTTTGAAATAAAACACATAATTTTCAATATTCTTTACGTTAACTTCAATGTCCGAGGTTAGCAACATTGAATGTGACATTGACAGATTATATTTAAACATAACCTATAAAGTAAATATATCTTTTATTTTCACAATTTTTCGATTTCTAATAAAATTTAATATGCACCTCGGCACCGTAGTTTCTTTTTATCACTCATACGGTTTATTATCCTCGGCCCTGAGGACCTCAGCATATAAATTCCATATTTCTGTTAAAAAAGGACTTCACTGCCTTGATACATAAATAACAATTTAAGTAACGTATGTCCCAAAAGTTTTGACACAAATTTCAGAGGCTATAAAATAGGTAATAAAAAAATGACAAGTTGCTATTGAAACAAAAATTTGTTTTTCTACAGTCACTATAGAAAGTAGCCATTTGCGCTCTCTTTTGTCAACACAAAATGTCACTTTGCCGCTCATGCGCGACAAAGTAGAAAAAACGCTCGCTGTCCAAATTTCTAATAATGTCACTTGTCTACATTCCTAATGAAAATGTTTAGTTAGGAACTAATGGCACTGTAATTACACATTTTTCACGTTTACAAGTCAATTTAACATATGTTCTGTCGGTATTTAACATAACCTAACAAAATGCCACACTGCTGTGAAAATGAAATAGGGCATTCATTTACAAAAACGAAAGTATAAAATGCTTAGATAAAATAAATTGTGTGAACAGTTATGTTTAGTAATAGGAATGATTGTACACAGATGGCGGTAGGATAGTTGCGAGTCTTACTGACATCTGATCTCTAGTTAACTATTTATTTTGATTACAATAAAGTTATTAGTTATTTCGTTACTTAAATAATTGCGAGAAGTCAGTCAATGCACATACATGTTTATATAATCACAAATTCCTTGAAATATTTGCTAATTTTTTCAGTGTGACAGGCGTGACAACTAACCACACATTTTCCTACAAAAACTCATCAAATCATCACAAATCCTTGCTTCCACGCTCTAATTTTGGTTTTTTTTATGGAATAGATGGCTAATGTAACGATATAATCATTAAAAAGCCTTTTTAAGTTTAAACCGTATCTTTTATATTAGCCAATCGCTATTTATTGAGCAGTACTGTAAGTATAAAGTGTACATTTTGTACCCCATTGTGGCGACTGTAGAAAAAATCTTGTGTGTGTTTCGAGCGCAAATGGACATTGTCGATTTCGAGAGAATGCCGGCGACAACCTCTCAATCGACAATGTCGCATTTTGCGCTCTTAATACACAAATAGCTATTAACATAGTTGTAACTGAGGACAAACTCAAAATTGGCTAAAAGACCAAAAAGTACCATTTGTTCCACGAAACGACACTGACACTATTCTTCACCTTCTCCAGACTAGTACCGTAGAAGATTTTTGGGCTCTGATATCTCAAAAAGATTACGATGGAGAATGGGAATAAAAACAAAATAATTTTTCTACAGTCTATATACAAAGAAGGCATTTGCGTTCGCTTTTGTCAACACAAAATGTCACTTTGCCGCTCATGCACGACAAAGTAGAAAAACGTTCGCTATCCGAATTTCTAACTATATAAAATGTTGAGAAATGTCTCTTGCCTACATTCCTAATGGGAATGTTTAGTCAGTAACTAATGGCTCTGTAGTTACTTACACGTAATTGTGTAAGTAACTTCCTCAAGTCAATCTGACATATGACTGCTCTGTCGGAATATTACATAACCAAAGAAAATGCTGTACTGTTGTGGAAAGGAATACAGGAATAAAATAGGACATTCATTTACAAAAACAAAAATAAAAAATCTGTTGTGGCCAGCACAAGACCTTCCGTCAATTCCATGTATTTTGTACAAATCCCATACCAAAAGGTCCTTGGAACAGATTCTATATACTATCATGTAAAATCGAACACGAACACATACTATTTTTTACAAATTCCATACCAAAAGTTCATTTGAAAAGGTTCTATAAATCCAATAAAATTATAACATAAACTACACTAAGTAATGTCCTTCCATCTTCTCTTTGGCCTTTCTCTGCGTGTCACTTGCGAGCAACACTATGACATACCAATTTTATATATACTTTTTTCCATATTTGGTTTTGCACTTGCAGCTGACATCTGTCAACTTTTTTTTTTGAATAATTATGTCCGCTGTTTCCATGATAAATAACAAAGCTGACTAATTTTTGATAATTAACTTCTTTGTAATGCTTTAACTCTACATCTATTGAATATGAAGGAAAATGAATAATCAAACCATATAGAGAAGAGTATTTTCTTTAATAAATATAATAAGAAAATGTCAAAAAATAATATTTAACTGCATTTTTTTAAGAAAAACTGTTAAAAACTTCAAATAAGGGTACTTCCGGTTGACCAATTATAACCAAAATCTAATCAGCTCTTCATATGGTTGTAAAGAAGAGGAATATGAAAGAATTATAATTTTTAGAATTGTAGTTTTGGAGTTATCGTCGGAGAAAAATTTGTCACACACACACGGACACACAGACACACACACAGACACACACACAGACACACACACGGACACACATACACACATACAGACATCATCTTAAAAATAGTACATTCGTATTGTAGGGACCCTAAAACGTGCTTATACATTAAAAACTCACCACCGAATTTTTTGCCAAAAACAATACCTTCCTTTTGACGGAAGGTAAAAATGCTTAGATTAGATTGAAGCAATAGCTCAAGAAGAATGGAATATAACGATAAATTAAAATTAAAAAATATAATTTTGGGTTGATAATTTTTTTACCTCCCGCTACCCTAGGTAGGTAAGGGAGGTATAGGGTTCGTGCTAAAAATCGGATATAGAGATTTCAGTGAATAAGCACGTTTTGATGTCCCCAGAATCCGATTTTAACATTTTTACAATGATGTCTGTAGGTATGTGTGTGTGTCTATGTGCGTGTGTCTGTGTGTGTGTGTGTCTGTGTGTGTGTGTGTCTGTGTGTGTGTCTGTGTGTGTCTGTGTGTGTGTGAGTGTGGATCTTGTGGACACGATTACTCAAATACTATCAATCAGAAAATTTTGAAATTTTGTATACCCATTCTATACTAATGTGGAAAGAGCTCATTAGGTTTTAGTGCATATCGGATAACCGGAAGTATCATTTATACAAGTTTTTAACTGTTTTTCTTGTAAAAAAATTCATTGAATATAATTTTTTAGCAGCTTTTACCAATACAAATTGAATATAATGCCACAATCTTCAATTCTACGATAATAGCATTTAGTAAATAACTTGAACTAACTATATTATATTATAAAATAATTTATTTTTGTACATCACTTTGCCTCTGCGTCACACAAAAACAATACTTTAATAACAAATTTGACATATTTAAACAAATGTCACTGTCACGAAGTAATTTTCATTAAAATTAATAATGAAACCGTGTTAAAAAGAATTTAGTAGTTTAAATATGATTCTAATGAAATTAAGGTTTGTAAAAATAATATATTTTCCATCATACATAAATATTACATATACAGGATAATTCGATTTAAGTTTGATGTTTGCAGCATTATATATCAAACAGCTCTCAATAAGAACGTGATTTCAAAGTGTCAAATAATAGTTTGCAACTACACATTTACGAAATGGATAATGTACGGCGAAGAATTTACACAGATTGCGTTTTATAGCATAAGGAAGTTGGTGATGATTTTGACAATAATGTGTGTGACGATTTTTCCTTAAAATATATTAATGATCCAAAACTTCGCAAAGTTGGTATTTAATACTCTTATATAATTTGAAACAACATATTAGATTTTGACTATTTTTATAAACCGGATGTAGTACTTAATTTGAAGCTCTAACAGATTTTTCAGGAAAAACATAATAAAATATAATCCAAAATTTCGTATTACAAACTTTTCTATTTATTGGAACAACAAAGTAGATTTTGTTTACAAACGATCAATCGGAAGTGAAACTTTACTTAAAGTTCATTGCTATTTTAAATATGGAATTGGCGGGAGGTCATGTGCTGGCCTCATCAGATTTTTTATCGAAAATAAATCTAATCATTTTACTTGACAATATGGCAGCATTTCATCTCTAGTTCATAAGAATTTCACTGAAACATGACGTCACGGTGCGATAAAAATAATTTTGAATATGGAGTAAAAATGACAGTCATTTTAATTCCAAATAAAACTACACAGTTTATTTTAATTAAAGATCTGAGGAGTTAATTTACTGTAATATGAAATTATTTAATTAATTTCAGTGACATTTACAACTGCGTAATTAATCATAACTTTTAATTAATTCATATTTCGTTGGGATAAAACATTACATTCAAATTAAATAGAATTTATTTTAATAATCCGTAAAATGACTTCATTTATTTGAGATTTTAACTCATTATATTTCTTCATCTTTTCAATTTAGAATTTGTTGGCCCTTTATAATAAGATTTTGCAATAATCTGATAAATTTATAAGTTCAACTTTTCATTATGATGGATCCATCCGTTATCCCTCTGTTGGCAAGTCATTTAATCAGCATAAAATACTTCATAATCCGATGGGCCTTGAAGTCCCGAAGAGTTACAACAGGAGCAAAGGGCTTTAATCTAATCGGCTCAGTTCATAGGCCGTACACCAAAGACCATCGTCTCACCTTAATCGTTTTCCAATTTCTCAATTCTCACGCACTTAGAGCCAGCCTAAATCAACTCTTTCTTATTGAAGGCAGGATGTTATTAAGAGGAGAATATAATTCATTAGTCACGTGATATGTCTTCCGCCAATCAGCATTTAGAATCTCCCTAGTTACATTTCTACACAGAAATGAAAAGAAATGAAATTTTGTCTAATTATAATTAGATATTATTTTATTAGGCAACATGTCTAATAATTTAGTATAATTTACAATTTAGCATTTTAACTAACTCGAAATAGATAATAAATATTTTGTTAAAAAATCGTTATTTGATATACAGTCATTCAAAAAAATCTCCGTACGACAGTAGTTTTAATGTATTTTAAGAAAAATAGCAGTCTAAAACCCAATATATTTAATTTCCTTTTAATCCAAAATAAAACGCAGTATATTACGTTATTATTAATATAAAATAAACAAATAATTTACTTAATTTATTTATATTATGGGGTAAACTTTGAAAGTATTCATAATTTCATGACAAAAAAGTCTCCGTACGATAACCAAAACATTTAAATAATAAACCATTTATTTATGTTTCATAAAGAAATATAATATTTCGAGGGTTTTCCTTTGGTTTTTCCACCAGTAACTAAGCGATGAGTCATTGAATCCACCAAATTTTTGGTCACCGATGGCATTCTATTCTTCCATTTTACTTGTAATTAATTTTAAATTCTTTTTTGCTTTATATTCTTATTTATTTTAAGAATTTTCCGCACTTTCTCAATCTGTTTAAAGTCTGGAGACTGTGAGGGATGATTAAGCATATTTTTAATATTATACAGTACTCATTTTCTTAAAGAGCGAATTATTTGTCGAAATTTTCTGGTGCACGAAATTAAAATTGTGTTTTAAGGCCCTATTTTTCGGGACATCGTTTAAAATTTACTTTTAAAATGTCGAGGGAACCTTTGCTATCCATTGTTGTAATAATTACTAATTTTCGTACTCCCGCTGAGGAGCTTTAGCTCCTAGACATAATGCTGTCACCGCCGTATTTAACTTACATTTAAATGTTTTAGATTTTCTACTTTTAAATTAAAAGTTTTAATTCTTTATTAGGTTTACTGGTAACGTAAGTAAGTAAGTATAATACATACAGATTAGACAGAAGGCAAAAAAAATGGAGAAAACCTAAAATTTAAAGCATTTAATAGTAACAGTTAAATACGCCGGTAATAGCATTATGTCTAGGGGCTATAGCTCCTCAGCGGGAGTACGAAAATTAGTAATTATTGCAACAATGGATAGCAAAGGTTCCCTCGACCTTTTTAAGCAAATTTTAAACAATGTGCCGAAAAGTAGGGTCTTAACAGACAATTTTAATTTCATACATCAGAAAAATTCGATAAATAATTCGCTCTATAATAGAATGCGTACTGTACAATATTAAAAATATGCTTAATCATCCCTCACAGTCTCCGGACTTTAATCAGATTGAGAAAGTGCGCAAAATTCTTAAAATAAATAAGAATGTAAAGCAAAAAAGAATTTAAAATTAATTACAAGTAAAATAGCAGAATATAATGCCATCAGTGACCAAAAATTTGGTGGATTCAATGACTCATCGCTTAGTTACTGGTGGAAAAACCAAAGGAAAACCCGCGAAATAGTATATTTCTTTATGAAACATAAATAAATGGTTTAGTATTTAAATAGCCGGCAGTACGGCAGTGTGGTTAGAGTGTCAGCTTTGTGATCGGCAAGTCCGAGCAGGCTACACAGCAGCGATCTGTTGGATGGGTGAACGCTCAGCAACAAAATTTATCACACTGCGGCTCGGTGCGCCCGACACCCTTACACCGAAAGGTACTAAAAGGGTTACAGATTATATATATATTTAAATGTTTTGGTTATCGTACGGAGACTTTTTTGTCATGAAATTATGAATTCTTTCAAAGTTTACCCCACAATATAAATAAATTAAGTAAATTATTTGTTTATTTTACATTAATAATAACGTAATATACTGCGTTTTATTTTGGATTAAAAGGAAATTAAATATATTGGGTTTTAGACTGCTATTTTTCCTAAAATACATTAAAACTACTGTCGTACGGAGACTTTTTTGAATGACTGTATATAAATAGTTAATGAGTTAGATAAGTAAATAGAAAATTGAAATATACATATATTTAGTTAATTTCTTTATTTATGTTTAGTTCAATACTAAATGTAGTAATTTAACCTAATTTTATATTTAATTTTACTATAATTTGTTATTACAAATTTAGAAAATTAAACTAAATTAACTTAGATAATTTAATGAAAACATATTAGTAGGCCGACAATTATCGTGACTTAAATAGTATTATTTCTAATAATAATTGAGGAAGTTTTTATTATTTATTTAAAGTAAAGTTATTTCCATGCACATTATCTTTAAATTATATTTCTACCTAAACATTAATATTGAACAGTATAATAATAACTCAATTTTTTTAGTAAATTTCTATTATTTATCAAGATTGGATAATTCGTCGATTATTCTTAAAAATTGCCGTAATTTTTTATAGTGTCTTATTTCTAAACTCTGACAAACAAATAACGTCAATTCTTTTTAAACTATTTTTTTTTCTTGTATTTTAGTAAAACTATGAATTATTTCGTTTGAAATTAAAACAACAAATTATTTCAGAAAATACATCTTACTATATAACACAAGAACCACAAAAAACTATAATATAAATAATACCGATAATTACGTTTTACGTTAGTTATTATTTGTATTATATATGTGCTATATAAAATTAGTAATTAAGGTACCAAGGGTTGTTATAAGGACAATAATGCCTGAGGTCAACAGTGCACTGTCGAGGGCCTCAGGCCCGAGGCGAGTACGTTGACCGAAGGCATTATTGTCATTTAACACCCGTGGTGCCTTCAACGTTTTATGTCTTACTAGATATTCTTAAGAAACATTTTGTCTGACTAGAATTTATCAAACAAAAATAATAAATCACAAAATTTTAATTCAACTTACAAAGTAGCCTGTGAATGAGGTATCTAGGTAATATTTTATTTCTGTAAACAAAGTATTTTTTCAAACAAAAATATATTTCTTGTGGTATTTTTCTGTTAATATGGACGAGCAATGTTACTGCTAAAAATAAGAAGTATGCTGGTTTGTATTTGTGATGAAACAAATATGATTATAAACGACTACAATTCACAATGCTTCTTAACCTTAACTGCAAGCATGTTAGTATCAGTACTATTAACCTCAGTTTGTTGTGAACATTACCAAAGCAACTTAATACGCCATAGGGCATTATTTACTCAATAACGGACCTAATGTTGAGGTCGTTATAAAACAATAACATACTAGTAAGACACAAAAAATTTTACAGCCCGATTCACAAAAGTTTATGCTAATCCTCATTTTTGGATTAGTGTATTCTATTCTATTCCGGTACTTAAAATTTAATTTTTAAGATATCAATAAAGGTAGATACTAGGAATAGGTTAGACTATATTTTAAGATATAAAGTGTCAAAATTAGAGTAGAATTCGCTAATCCAAAAATGAGGATTTGCTTAAACTTTTTTGTGAATCGGGCTGTTAGCGACTAGGCCAACTAATATGGTTCAGGGCTCGTAGATCTTATATTACACATACGCATCAGAAATACCTATCGCCAATCTCGTCAATGAATTTGAAGAATCTCGAACATTTAGAGGGAAACTTATTTACAGAATGAATGAATGGATGTAATTAGAATTTTTGTGTGTGTACCAAAAAAATACAATATTTACGTATATAACCTAATATGGAAATGGTGAGAGGTCCTGTGCTGGCCACAACAGATTTTTCACTTTTATAATAAAGAACAAATCTTTCTTTTCAAAGTCAATAAAAAATACATTTTAGAATTTTAGAGAAACTTAAAATGCAGCTATTCTAAACTTATTAACAACAAAATCAAGAAAATTGTACGATGCAACCTATAACATATTAGACAACTGAACTGCCAAAGTAATATAATTTTTTTTTAGAAAAATTAATTTCACGCATGTTTTCATTTGAGGCATTTTTCTCTAAAAATCTATAAATGATTGAGAGAGATAAAACAATGGTAATCAAATGCTCACCAATCACCATCAATTATTACTCATACTAATGGTCAAAAAGTTTTACTTCTGCATGATTTTGACATTGTAGATATCGATTTCTTTCTTTCTTATCGCCTAAGGGTCAAGGTCGGAGATAAACGACCTCTGATAAAATCAATTTAAATCCCTGTGCTTTTATGTGCCAGTCCGGTTCTGGAAAACGGTCTTCGGACTGTGACAAGGCTGGTCAGCGGGAATTTCAGGCGAGAGAAGGCCTGAAAGCTTCAACGCTCACGCCTGAAAAGAATTGAAGTCGAATACCGTAAATCAAACGAGCCCGTGACAGATATGTCCCATTTCCTGCACTAGAGGAAGTGGCGTATTGAAGGACGATGCAGTATTAATTAGCTGGAAATATTTGGAATTGACGTATTTTTTTTTCTTCATTAGCAATTCGGCAAAAAATTAACAAACTCGAAATAGATACTTTTGCAACAAGTGTGTAAAATAGTACTTTTTGGTCGAGTGCAACGTGCGAAATTAGCTCGAGATAGCTATACTATTTTACACACGAGTTGCATACAATATTTGTCATAAATACTATAAAAATGCGTACATTTACGTAACATTCTCTTTACAAGCAAATAATATTACTACCAAGTTTATATCTCTACCCATTTTCGAATTATTGCCCTAAAAATTGTATTACAATTTTACTGGATATATAAAATCTTTTCCAATGAATTTTTGGTATGGGATTTGTAGAAAATACATCAAATTAACGGAAGGTCTTATGCTGGGCACAACAGATTTTTTTCTTTTAAGTTCTAAGTCTATATTTAAAGTAGTGGAATAAATTTTGTCGAAATTTCTTACCATTTACTAAATTATAGTTCCTTATAATATATTACTTAATTCCTTTAACTCTTGTGAGACCTCATTAATAAAGTCACAATTGTTAATAACATGAAAACATTACTTTTCAGAAAAATAATCTTGTTGAAGTTATGAAAAAAACGAACTAATTTTTTCTCCTTTTAAAACAAATTTATCGCTTCATAAACACGCTCGCTTTCTGCCTCACGTTATTCTTTTCCAACGCCTACTGCCAACTTATTTATTACTTAATTACTCGGCAAACAAACTACCACCTCTTCATCCGATGTTCAACTGAACATTTCCTTGGTGATTAAATTACTAGTGGGCGAAAATTCTACATTGATTTTCCAGATAAAACAAAACAAGATATCCCACGATCGTCTTTTTTTTCTCGGAAGTGAAAGTGAATTTCAAGAAATAGTCGTGGTTGTAATTTTGTTTCAGCGATCAATAGCAGAAATTGTAATATCAGCATTTAGATGGTATTTTATTTTTTTCCAATATTTGGAATTGAATCTTGAAAGGAAAAATTGGTGGCTTAAGATTAGAAGTGAAAATTAAATTCCACGAAAGTGGCAATTTTATTGGAAATTTTCTGCTGTATTTTACACTTAATGTCAGCAAAAAAATGTTCTTATAATATTCTTCACCTAAGAATGGAATTTCGCAATAATGTTTCGTTGGTAGATAGTTCAATTCGCTCTATAATTTGTACTGACATCGCCTAGGACTAGGAAACTAATATATGTAACAAAAGTTTTGAGAAAAAGTTACACCTCTTCATCAAATAGAAATTTTTACCTCTCACTAAAAGAGGTATTGGATTTATACTAAAACTCGTATAACCAGATTTTAGTGAACAAACACGTTTTAAGGTCACTAGAATCCCATTTTAACATTTTTACAATGATGTGTGTGTGTGTGTGTGTGTGTGTGTGTGTGTGTGTGTGAGGATGTCGAACGGACGGTTTCTCAAATTCTATAAGACTAAACACCAATTTAACTGCGTATTCCTTAATCTGACATTAATGGGAAGAGCTGAAAAGGATTTGGTAACCGGAAATAGTAGTTTTTTAAAAAATGACATATAATTGTCTTTATACTGTGGGTAGCAAATTTCATGTAATTTTAAATTTGAATAAATATATAGGGTGTTCCACTTGAACATTAAAAGTTGCTATTAATTACTCGAAAATCGGAAGGAACAATGTTGACCTACTTCCGCTGTTATATAGAGGAATTTAAGTACTGTAATTTTTGTTATATAGTTAAAACCGCTAAATGTAATATTAAGCGAGATAATTGGAACACCTTTCACTTAAGTTGGAAAAGAAACCCAAATTTCCACCCCTCATAAATAATACTGTCACTATTATACAGAGTTGGACTCTCATACCAAAAATATTATGAAACTACGAACTTATTAATAGATATTTACACCCCAAATGAGCTAAGGTAATGTTTATTCATGAGAAGAAAGTTTAGCTCACGAGCCCATAAGGGCGAGTGAGTTAATTTCTTCGAGTGAATAAACATTCTTAGCTCACGTGGTTTGTACAATATTTTATTCAATTTTGACGAAATACTAATAAAAACCATTATAATATTTAATTTTGACAAAACGGAAAACTAATCAGTTAGTAGGCTGAGCATGACAATCGTCGCTGATAGACGTCAAGTCATGTATCTAAAATGCTTTATTGTCTTATTTGTGCCGTGAACAATAATGAAAATGGCTGATAATGTCTGATAAATATTATGGTTTTATTTTCGTACCTGATGTTACATATTTTAAATGCATTATTTGTTGCAGAGTGAGTTAAAAATTTTGTGAGAGTGATTTAAAAAAAAATTAATTCACATGTGAAAAAAGTGTTACTTATAGTTGTTGCTATGGAGTTAATAATGACAGTTTAAAATGTCAAAATTGAATAAAAATATATAACACAATCTGCTGCGCATATTCATGTAAATAAATTTTATTCAAATTAATTTCATCGACTTCATTGTGATGTTCAACTTCATTTTACGCAAAAAATTTCAACTGTACTCGACTCCAATGGCCAACTTGACTGCATTTTTACAGGCTCTAACCTTGGACCACTACTTTTTCTAATTTTCATAAACGACGTTACGAGTGCGTTGCATTGTGATAAACTACTCTTTGCCGATGATATGAAATTTTTTTATACCATTTCTTCCCCAGCTGATTGCCTTCTGCTTCAGTATGATCTGAATAGCCTATTTAATTGGTGTTCTTTAAATAACCTCCATCTTAATATAAAGAAATGTACAGTTATGATATTCACTAGAAAAATGACACCTTTTTCATTTAAATATTCACTGAATAATATAACCTTGCAAAGATCTACAGTAGTTAAAGATCTAGGTGTCAAATTTGACCCTACTCTATCATTTGTGCCTCATATTCGTGATGTTTACAATTCAGCTATGCGTATGTTGGGTTTCGTAATCAGGAATACTCGTGATTTCAATAATATTTCTGCTGTTTTTACGTTATTTTATTCATTTATTAGATCCAAATTGGAATATTGCAGCATAATTTGGAATCCTGTTTACGAGACTCACCAAGATTTGCTGGAATCAGTTCAAAAAAAATTTCTTAAATTTATTTATTTTAAAATTAATAAATTTTACCCTGAAAGAAATATGCCTTATTCTAAGCATGTTCGATATAAAGAGCCTTTTGGAACGCCGGGAAAACACTCTTATTCTTCATCTATTTAGTCTAATTAATAATAGAATCGATGATCCCTGCTGTCTTGCGCTACTAAATTTCCACGCCCCCTCTATCTCTACTCGCTTCTCCTCCACTTTTTATCTCCCTTTCTCCCGTACCAATCTGCTCATGTCTTCCCCACTCTTCCGTATGTGTGCTCTTTACAATAAGAAATTCTCTGATTTAGACATATTTCGCTTGAATTACAAACTTTTGCGCAATACTTTAAATTCCTAATGTTTTGTTATTTTTTTCTATCTTGTATTGTATTTTTTTGTACCACTATCCGTTTCGGGCTCGTCCTATAGGATAGTTTTCTTAAATAAATAAATAAATAAATAAATCGTATCTTCTTTTAGTTAAGTTTCAAACATTAATTTTCTCATAGAAACGTCCAGTTCATTAACATTATCACTATCATTTGAAACCCACGGTTCCCACATGATTTTTTTCATAATGTGAGCTTTACTAGTATAGAAGTTTTTCTTATAATGTGTTTTATATGGAGTAAGTATGAAACAATAGGGGAAAATTTAATTCGAGTTAGTTGTTAAATTTAGTTTAGAAATTTTACCAGTTTCTTAAATATATCGAAATTATAATTTGTTGTTTTTATAATTGACACTCAAAACTGGCTACGTTAATCCAAGCTAATTTACTTAATTTCGAAACATAGTAATCCATCAATAATAATATCTTTGCATCTTTGAGTAAGATTATGGATTACATAAGTGTATTGATATTTATTTATTTTTTTTATTCCAACCCTGGGAATTGCAAGTATTGTGACAAACCTGAGGCAATTTGCGGTACATTGCAATAAACTGTTCCTTTGTATTTTTATAGTATACGGGTGTTTAAGCTATTTATTATGATCCTTTGTGTTTCAATGACACAGAGCATAACTCGAATTTAAATTTTCGATTAGGCGTCCAGCATCCTATTCGCTAGTTTATACTATCCGGAAAACACGTAAAATAAATTATACTTCTTGATAAATTTATTACTTTAGGAAACTAGTTCTAAGAGAATTCTTCTACATAGCAGGATTTAAATGTTCTTGTTAGTAAATGGTCCGTAATGAATAATTCTCCTTGGGGCATGTAAATTCTCTGGGCCAGAATTCATGTTTGCAAGACACTTGCATAGAATTTGGTGCTTTAAAAACTAATTACGCCATGATTACATAAATGCAAATCACTTGGAGATGTAAGTTGGGAACTTGTTAAATGCAGCTCTTAATCTTAGACAAACTTTGGAAAACTGGAATAATTTGTTAAAAGAGAATTTTAGCATAAAAGTTAGGTTATTAATAGACCAAGAATTTGACTCAAATTTATGGAATTTTATTAACACGTGGTGGTATACGTCATACATTTTCAAAATAATTTACTGTAAGCCGTTATTTTTATTTTGTGTAATTTGTAATATGTCAAAGTTAAAGTTTAAGATTATGGAATATTTACATCAAAGTCGGTTTTCTATACTTACGTTTTTCAAAGAATTATAATGATTGTTTCTTTATATGTTGTTTTATTACCTCCCGCTACTCTTGGTAAGTGAGATACAGGGATCGTGCTAAAACTAGCATGTCGAGATTTTGGTAAATGGCCTCGTTCTAAAGTCCCTAGAATCCGATTTTAACATTTTCACGATGATGTGTGAATATGTGTATGTGTCATACTGTCATTCAGAAAATTCTGAAACCTTGTATTTCTACCTTTCCCATATCAATAAATGTGTAAGTATGAATTTAAATTAATAAAAGTTAGAAAATAATAATAATACTTGATTTAATTAAACAAGAAAAGTATATTTTTACTTTATTGTACAATTTCGCCAGTTATGGCATCATCAGAAATACTGGCGGGAGGTATAGTGCTAGCCACAACAGATTTTTTTTTATTAATTTTATACATGTTAAAGTATAAAATAAACTTACAAAATAATTAGTATAGTCTGATTCACGAAAGATGACTATTCAAGTTCACTTTATATACAATAGTTTACAACATTTTGTATTAGAAAAAATAAACTATTTGACTTATGTCTATTTAACTAATACTACATACATGACAGGTACACGTAAATGGTGACAATACTTTCTAACTCACTAAAAGTAATAGTGACGTATGTCGGAGATCTACAAATATGTAATGGGGGATTACACCATTTTCTTTTATAATTTCATCTGAAAATATTAGGAAAACTAAGACTATTGATGAAAATCCGGTGAAAAAATTCCTATTAATAAGCGAGTTATGGTCTCCCGAATTTTGAAAATATTGACGTGACGTCACATTTATGTGTTTTTATATCAAACTGTTTTCATCATGGACCTAAATGTTCTTGAAATATATGCTATTTTAAGTTATATTTACATAAAATAAATGAATATTATAACACTGTATAAGTCTACATACTTTATAATTACAGGTGTATTTAAATTATTAATTTTAATGCAAGAAATTTATGTTAAAATAAAAACTGTTTGAAAACTGCTGCACAGGATTGTTAGCCCCTCCTTTCGAATTTGAATTTCTTAACTTCCATTGGTAGTAATCCCCACCTCCTAACACGCTATTTGTAATGCATGTATAGGTGGTCTCTCGGTCGCCAATTAAAATATTTTCATATTAGTGTCGAAGCGCTATAACAAAAAACCTTTTATTTCCGAAATATCTCAATTATACCATTTCATTTTTTTTTATTAATATTCGTTATTCAGCATATACATTCGTATTTTTTTACTATTTTCCTTTAATTCGATTGAGCCGTAATCCCCCATTGTCAATTATACTGCCCTCTGTGCTGATATTTACCCAGTGTTGTTAACGTTTAAATCAAATTATTATTACATGGTTTACATTTTACATCACCTCTATATTTTTGTTTCATACAAAAACATAGGTGAAGAACATTTTTGGAATAACATTATTTATAAAGAAACAATATTTCAAATAACCAAAGGTATATACTGTCCTATCAATTCATACATAATTCAAAAATAATTTATTTATTTTATACCTTTTTTTCTTTTTTCTTAGCGGAATCTCATTCTTCAAGGGTATTTACAAGTTTATTAAATGAATTTGAAAGAAATCTCCATTTTAACGTTAAGGTATTATTATTGGTAAAATTCTTGCGGAACCATTATCGAACAAGAACTCTACCTAAGCATCGGAATTGAACCACTACCCTTTTAACGATTGTTCCAATGGACCAAAAACTTGGAAATCGTACGAGAACAAGTCTCTACAATGGAGAAAGTTATTTAACTTTTAATGTGCCTATTAGATCCTGTAAAACAATTTCCAACTGTTTCACATTATTCATCTGCTAGAACACGGGCACGTGGACTACCAAATCTTTAGTGGATTTTCTTGCTTGTCCAAATTTATTGCGCAATTCAACCACTCGCGGGCCTAGAATACCAAGGTTGTAACCCCAATTAAGTAATATGTCAAGGAAATAGATTTGCAATTTTAACTCGCTATTGTTTGAACAAGTAATGTTGGCAACATGATTCTAGGGATAAATAGAAATTCCCCTACTAATTGTTACGTTCGTTACATATATATATACCTAACATCCTGCGTAAGAAGGCATTTACTTATTTGACAGATAGTGTGTAAAAGGTAATTTACTGATATGGGAGTAGAAAAAAAATATATCATCACGGCATATTAATCATTTCTGATTGTGCTAATCTGCTTTGTCACATATCAGTAATGATGACATATTTGTACCGTGCGGGCGTTTACCAGGCGTCACCTCACGGGCACTCGTTGTTAGCGTGGAGAGTGCACCACAGGGGTCACTTTTGTATCATTTAATTAACATTTATTTACTCTTATTTAATAAGAATATTGAAGAAAAATTATGGAACGCCGTTTTACTTTTTATTCCATCTTTTTTCCTTCACTTTAAATAATGTGACATGTCCTTAATTGAATTAAAGATATCTTAAATATAATTAGATATCTCTAATTTGGTTACATTTAAGATATCTTAAATTCAGTTTTAGATATCTGAAATTCAATTCGCGATATCTGAAAATGAATTTTAGATATATATATAAAATTCAATTAAAGATATCTCAAATTCAATTTACTGTAAAATTTTTGAAAGAAGTCCGATCAAGGCCATCTACGTATTGTATCGATGAATTAAGATTTTATGCTGTCAAATTTAGTAGTGTCGTTTACATAGTTTTTATGAGGTACACAAGTTATTATGTACCCTCATAAAAACTAAGTAAAAGACACTACTAAATTTGACAGCATAAAATCTTAATTCATTGATACAATTCATAGATGGCCTTGATCGTACTTCTTTCAAAAATTTTACTGTACATGCTTTCCTATATGTAATTTTAGATATCTAAAATTATTTACAGATATCTCAAATCGAATTTCAGATATCTTAAATCTGAAATTGAATTATGGATATGTTCAAATTTAGATATCTAAAACTGAATTAAAGATATCTGTAATTCATTTTAAAATATCAGTAATTAAATTTTAGATATCTGTAATTCAATTTAAGATATCTGGAATAGAATAGTGGATATCTTAAATTGAACATATTCATAATTTTATTTTAAGATATCACAAATTCAATTCAAGATATCTTAAATTTAATTACAGATATCTTAAAATGAATTACAGATATCTGAAATTGAATTAGGGATATGTTCAAATTTAGATATCTAAAACTGAATTAAAGATATTACAGATATCTGAAATTGAATTAGGGATATGTTCAAATTTAGATATCTAAAACTGAATTAAAGATATCTTAAATTGTATTTAACATATCTAAAATTACATATAGGAAATCATGTAAATTGAATTCGAGATATCTTTAATTGAATTTTAGATATCTAAAATTCATTTTCAGATATCTCGAATTGAATTTCAGATATCTAAAATTGAATTTAAGATATCTTAAATGTAACCAAATTAGAGATATCTCGAATTGAATTATAGATATTTGAAATTATATTTAAGATATCTTTAATTCAATTAAGAATATGTAACATTATTTAAGGTCAAGGAAAAAAGATGGAATAAAAAGTAAAACGACCTTCCATAAAAAATTACATTGGTATGTTTAGATACTAAAAAAATTTTATTTACAAAAATATGCTAACTATGATTTCAAATTTTCTCATCTTTCATCATACGCTATAAATAATAATAAAACAAATTAAAAGAAATAATAAATTTCTCCAGTACAAAAAATCTAATTTAATTTTAATATAACAATAATATTATTGTTTTTTTAACATTCCGCTTCTCGACGCTTATTTCTGAACCTTTTAATTTCTTTGGCTCAGGAAATACTTTGTTTCAGTACTATCTCGATAATGGACAAAATATCTAAACACTAATATCAGAATGAGATAGAATATGGCTTATAGAACCTAATTATATAAAAATCTCGTTTTACCAAAAACTTACAGTTACAATGATTGTTATTCTGCACAATGTCGTATGAAATTAACTATATTAATTTGTTTTTCAATGCTTGTCTTTTAAACGTTAACGAAAGTATAAGGCCCAGTTGCATAAAACATTGTTAACTTTAATCACGTTGTTAACTTTGACAAAGCTTGTTTTCCAATGTATTTTTGATACGTATCCATGGTTACAGTGTGTAGTTAACCACATGATCAGCTAACAACGCTTTATGCAATTGGTCCTAAAAGTATCCCGAAACATCAGTTTTATAAGAATAAATGTTGTATGATTTCGATGCAAAATAATAATAACAATAATAATAATTTCGTTATAGGTTAATATTAAATTATTTATCGTTGATTTTCTACTCGCAAGAAATCTGCTCAACTTCTGAAAAATTAATTAATTACATTGCAGCACTCGCCCGCCAATTTATCTCCAAGTTTTGAACTTATCTGGAACAAATAAAACTCTGGTCATATCAACAATTTTAGTAGTTTCCTAGCAATAAAACAATAGCAATCTCTCTAACTTCAGCAGACGGTCCGTGTCCCAACAGTGCTCGACTATTCATCTTCCAGTCAACAAGTTCATTTAATGACAATATACCAATCATTACACGCCCCTCGGATGATTTTCTCTCTCTCTCTCTCTTCGACTTACGGTCTCAGTGGTGCAATCAGCAAATGAACATCGCGTTGGACTTTTTACACACACACACAAGAAAAATCTGCACTGGCATCAAGCCCAGACATGGATTCAGAAAAGAGCAGCGACTTACATTGTAAATACGCTATAAAAATTTAATGATTATATCCTACAGATTATATACACACCTTTATTGCATTATATCATACATAGCAACTGTAAAACAATTAAATACACTTGTTACAGTAAGAAATTATTAGATAAAACACATAAATTTCCTTAGCTCGCTCTAAAAACACCCATAACCCAAAAATGGGTGAAAATACAAATTTGGCAATATCGTCATTCGAATCTACGGACACTTTTACACAAGTATACTACGTTTCAATTTTTTTGCCAAACTAGTTCCGTTTTTATAAATAAATATTTGGAAAGGGGTGTAAAATCATTTTCCCCCATCTTCCCCATGAGATTTGAAATTTCGTTTAACAGTTATTCAATTGTTAATGCAAAAACAAATTGAAAAACATGTTTTACACTTCTACCAAATATAAATTTAAACTTTGTAAATTGTTTTTCTCAAAATTATCAGTAATTTTTGAGATATTTAACACTTTAAATCTTATTATATCGTTACTTCTTATGTCAGGATACCATTCCGCATTAACTTAGGACCTTGGATATCCGTAGGTTCCCCTGCTATGCACTTGCAGGCAGGGGCGGATCTACATGGGGGCTAATAGGGCTTAAGCCCTGGGCCCCCAAGCGTTAAAGGGCCCACAAAAATTGAATTATTATTATCAATTTTTAGTTCACTAAATAATTGTAAATAGAATATTTTAAAAATATTTCCATGTAATGCGAATGCGAATAAGTAGGATTCATTAATTTTTAGTATATTGCACCTATTTCAAAATGTCCGGAAGAAAGTACATGAAGGGGAGTGAAATTGTTTTTGCAGATCTAGAAAATTTGAATGAAACTAAAGATTACCAAAACGTAAGTTTTTGTAACACCAGTAATGAAAGTGAATTATTTTTAAAATAATTGAAATATTTTTAATCTGAAAAAAAAGAATGGGGCCTCCCTTGTACTTCAAGCCCTAGGCCCCGAAAAACCTAGATCCGCCCCTGCTTGCAGGTGTGGATCAAAATTGCTCTTTAGAGTATTCTGATGACGAAATCTTTGATTTCGGAGGACATCTATGAGTTCTATTAGGGATCTACGATTTCTGACGAGATCTTAGATTTCTAGAGAGATCTTTGGACCTTCGACGAGATTTTTGGATTTCCGACGAAATCTTGGATTTCTTAGGAGATCATTAGATATTTGACGAGATTTTAGGCTTCTGAAGAGATCTTTGGGTTTCGACGGGTTCTTGAATTTCTTAAGAGGTCCTTGGATCTTTGACGAGATCTTGAGTTTCTGAAGAGATCATTGGATCTCGACAAGATGTTAGATTTCTGAAGAGATCCACGGATCTCTATGAGCTCTTGGATTTCTAAAAAAAACTATGGATCTCCGACGCAAAATATGTTGTAGGATCAATCTTACAATATCTGTTTAAAACTTTAACTGTCAGTTAAATAAATAAAACCGAAATGAAATGAACTGTTAAATGAAAAATTTATAATTGCTGTTAATAAACCGATTTAATATTGTTTATTTAACTCCCGGTGGCACACATATGATATCCATTGGTTTGTACGGCAACACTTTAGAACAACAAAAATTAATTATACAATTTGATTTAATTTGGTGCTTCAGATTAAATGTTAATAATATATTTCACAAAGTAGAAGCTAAGAAGCTATTCTTTGACAGTAAATTTGACGTTTTTTACAAATTATACCAATGAACATAAATAAAATAAATAAATATATCATCACGGCATATTACCCATTTCTGGGTGTGCCAGTATCTACAACACATGTAGACATCGGTAATGATGATGATATATTTTACCGTGTGGGCGCTTACCAGGCGTCACCTCACGGGCACTCATAGCTGGTGTGGAGGACAGGGGTCACTTTTGTGCCATTTAAAATTGGAAATATTTGGCGTCTGTCGGGATCGAACCCGGTTCCCCCAGGTTCGCGACCAGACAAGCACCAACGAACATTATTTGTTTAATTAATGCATATCAACTTCATGGCATAGTATGCTCCTGCAAACCCTAAAATCTAATTCCTAAAATCCTAAATAATGACGATATTTAGGACATATAATCATATAAATTAAGGATTTAGATATTAGAGTGATAAAATTGCAACATAGGACACAGCCTAAGCACAGAATATATACGTGACTAACGTCCACAGAAGCGACCTTAGGTGCGTTCGGCAAATGAGTTCTGTTCACTCTTTTCACTCTTTTCACTCTGTACACTCCTAGCACCGTTCGGTAATTACATGGAGTGAAAAGCGTCTTAAAATGGAGCGTTCGGCAAATGCAGAATGGAGTCAAGTGGAGTAAAAATTGTGAACTCCATAAGTCCAACCTCGATATGCAAGCATACATGGAGTTTTTTTTTTTGTATTATTTGACATCTGTCAGATCATTTTGTATTTTTATGTTGAAATATTTTATTATACACAATTATTTTATATTTATAATATTGTTTTGTAATATAACAAGGCACAGTATGTCGGAACGGTAAGAATTCTGTACCATATCTAATATATACTTTCTTCAGAATCATTAAAGAATAATACCAAACTGAATAACTTCTGTATAGTTCATTATTTATTTTTTTAGCAGTGCAGTATATCAGATTGTTAAAAAAGGAGGTTATTATATACGTGCACCAAAATTTTAACTCTACTCGTTCGGTTAATCACAAATAAAGGAGTTCACCTTGTTCCTCGATCTACTCCAACTCCAGCTCTACTCCCACTCCACTCCAACACCGCTCCGTAAATACTCCAACTCCGTATGATTTACAGAACGCACCTATTGTATGTATTACTGTCCGTGTGTGCGTGAACTTAGACCAGGGAGGGGTAACGCAAGGAGATTGGGCGTACTCCGGTACGCTCGGCTATTCCATTGACGGAATGACGGCGTTGGTGTGCAGGGCGGTTCAGCTACTAGACATAATGCCGGGTGCTATATATTGTTGCGTAAAAAGCAGTCCAAATAGTAATTAAGTTAAGTTTTATAATATTAATATTGATATCAAAATAAATAATCTTTCCTCCTAGACACCTAGGCAGATATCTTACGTACGCCTATCCTAGTGCGTAAAGGTGGCGTAAAACGAAGCTGTTAAGGTCACCAAACTGAAATACACACGTATAGTGTTGTACCAATGGCCTAAGTAAATAAACACTCTGGTTACATTTAACCTCGCTTAAAATAAATAAAAACGTGACATTCAGGCAAATTTGATTTAATTTATAAATCTATCTACATGCACAATTACATCTTATTTACTTAATTATCTTCTTACTACATATATCTTTCCATAATTAGAGCAAAACTAATTTCGTGCGCTATCGTTGTATCTATCTCTTTAAGTAATCCCGACGCTGTTAAAGAGGAAATTCGCTGATTCGAACGGATGCTCTGGGACCTCTACGACGATACGAGTCTTGCACAGCACTCCTAGACGTACTTTATGATCTAGATCCTAGATCACAAGATCTAGCCGCGCAAATCAAACTCTTCTACACTAGAAAAACCGTGTTTTATAGTCCTCAAGCCACAACACAAGAAAATAAAAGCTAGATATAGTAAGAGAAAATGAAAAAGATATTGTATAAATACAATATATATTTTAAAATAATACCAATCGATATAAATGAAGTGTATGATTATTTGAATACCATTAGTATTCTTTTCGTAGATTTTATTCAAAGATACATTCGTATAGTTCATGGCCGCATGATTCTATTATTAAAGAAGAATGAAAAAGCAAAAATGATGATTAATTTATTTGCTATCCATTAGCCGAATATTCGGCATTATTGGAAAAATAATGGAATGTCATAAAAGATTAATTAGAGATCTTATATTTGTCTCATTAACAAACCCACCAGAAAACAAATTATCAAAGGTCAAGAGATTATTATTTTTTTTCATTTCTTCGCAGTTTTGAATTAGCGCGCCCAACTTTATTCAAAATTAAATTTCCGGTTGGAAATGTATTCTGTATCACGATAAATAAAGAAAATTAGCATCGCAAATTTTCACAAGTATCTTTTGATTTATAATGAAATTACTTTTGCCTTTGGGGTGTTATTTTACCAAATAAAAAAAACGAAATAAAATTTGATTACGTCGTCAAAACAAAGTAAAATCCTTTTGAAGAAAATATAGAACATTTATTTTTATACAAGAATAACAAACATACATAATATAAAAGAATATGTTTTGATATCTTACCAAAAATGTAATAATATAAAATTCTGAAACTTTTTATTCGGGAGTTTATTCTTGCCTTCTGCTTTTTACCTCTCGCTAAGAGAGGTATTGGATTCATGCTAAAATTCGCATATTCAGATTTTATTGAATAAGCACGATTTAAGGTTCCTAGAATCCGATTATAACATTTTTAAAATGATGTCTGTGTGTATGTGTATATGTATGTGTGTCTGGATGTTGGAGGGACGATTCCTCAAAAACTATAAGACTTAAAAAATATTTAACTGCAGTTTCCTCAATTTGATATTCCTGAGAAAAGCTGAAAAGGTTTTGGTAACAATTGGACAACCGGAAGTAGTAGTTTTTTAGAAAATTTTTTCTAAATATATTTTTTTTGGAAATTTTTGTTATTACAAATATTGAAGAACAAAATTAAATACACTTAAAATTTTTATTATATTTTGTATAGATTTAGAGATAAAGACACTATAATATATAGAATATTCTAATCGCAGAGGCTAAGGCACTAAGGAAACTACTTGACAATTAAAATGTTTATAACATAATTTGTAAATGACATGTCAGTGTCAAAAATCAACAGTTTTAGTGACATTCTGATAGTTTCTGCTAGGAAGTATATTTAATCTTTCTTATTATTTTATTAATGAAATATAATAATGAATTGGAAGAATCTCTGACAAATAGGAACTTCCTCATACAATGAAAAATAGATATAATTAGAATTATATGTGTGCAGAAGACATGTTAAATATAATAAAAATCAATATTTGGGTAAAGTTCTGTAATTTTTACCTCTCGCTAAGACAGGTATTGGATTCATGCTAAAATTCGCATATCCAGATTTTATTGAATAAGCACGATTTAAGGTCCCTACAATCCGATTATAACATTTTTAAAATGATGTCTGTGTGTGTGTGTGTGGATGTGTGTATGTGTGTGTGTGTGTGTGTGTGTGTGTGTGTATGTATGTATGTATGTCTGGATGTTGTAGTCACGATTCCTCAAAAACTATAAGACTTAAAAAATATTTAACTGCAGTTTCCTCAATCTGACATTCCTGGGAAGAGCTGAAAAGGTTTTGGTAACAATTGAACAACCGGAAGTAGTAGTTTCTTAGAAAAAATCTTTTAAATATAATTTTTTGGAAGTTTTTTTTATTAAATATTGAAGAACATAAAATTCTCCATCTAATACACTTAAAAATTTTATTATATCTTGTATAGATTTAGAGATAAAGACTAATTTAATTTATAGAGTAAAGTAATCGCAGAGGCCAAGGCACTAAGGAAACCAGTTGACAAATTCCAATGTTTATAACATGACACATGTCATTGTCAAATATCAACAGTTTTAGTGACATTCTGATAGCTTTTTCTGGGAAGTATATTTAACTTTTCTTATTGTTTTATTAATTAAATATTTGAAATTATAGGTAAAATTGTGGAAAAATGCATATATCTATCAGAAATACCGCCAATCTGGTTAATGAATTGGAACAATATTTGACATTTAGAAACTTCCTCATACAATGAAAAATAGATATAATTTGAATTATATGTGTGCAGAAGACATGTTAAATATAATAAAAAACAATATTTGGGTAATGTTCTGTAAGATTTTGTTATAAAAAGACGGTTCGAAAGCGAAGTGCAATACAATACTTATATAGCCTAATATGGAAATGGCGAGAGGTCTTGTGCTGGCCACAACAGATTTTTTGTTATAAATCGATGGTTCCATAGCGAATTGCAATACAATACTTATATAGCCTTATATGAAAATGGCGAGAGGTCATGTGCTGGCCACAACACATTTTTGAATTATGGAATTCATTTTCAACTATATGATACAGAAAATAATGAAATTTTATTTAATTTTTCATGTACATAATTACAGTTATATTGTTCGCAAATTTTATTTAAAAGTAATTACCTTTTTTGAACTTAATTTACTTCATGTGCTCCACGCCAACTTTTGTAATTAATTATGAATTTGTTACAAAGTTCAGTAAAATGAAAATAAAAAGTATGTTGTTCATTTTTAATAAATTAACTTCAGGTTCACGTTCTGTCTATTTTTAATTTAAACTTAAGTATGAAGCAGATTTAATATGTTCTCATATTAAATTTTAAACAATTTTCTAGCTACAATCATTAATCATAATTGTCTTAGAGTTTCTCTTAAAAGTACAAAACAATTAAAGTGATAAAATTGTTAATAATGGATCAAATTGTAGAGAAAAATAACTGACAATAGCCAAATATCGTGCCAAAAAGATGTGTCCAATTAATTTTTCTATAACTGTTATTTAAAATATTTTTCTTTAAAATACACTTCTTTAAAATACATTTGCATAGAGATCGACCACTTCACAGTTTCGAATCTAATTATTTTTTTTTTTTAGAAATTGGACTTGTGATTTGAATAAAATTTACGCTGCTTGAAAGATCATTTATTTCTCCTTAATATAAGCCTAATTTATCAGGAGTGCTTATTTTTTATAAATTGCAGAAATCGATATCAAAAACAGCGCATATTTACGTGGTTGCTATCACGAGTATAACATAGTTTTGACAGATTGTAGTTATTGTTTGCATATATATATATATATATATATATATATATATATATATATATATATATATATTGTTAATATTATTCTGTAATTGGGACATTGTCCTGTTGAATAATAAAGCTATTATTATTATTAATTTGCAAATAATTCGTTTTTTAGTTAAAGCGTATTAAATGATCTTTCAAATTTCATAAATTTTATTTTAATCTGAGGTCTAGTTTAAAAAAAAATATCCGTTATGGCCAGGTCGATACCTCCCGCCAGTACTTCTGCTAATGCCACAACTGGCGAAATTTAGAATAAAGTAAAAATATACTTTTCTTGTGAAACTAAACCGAGCGTTATTATTTTTTTAACTTTTATTAATTTAAATACATACCTACATATTCCCCTGCTTTCGTATTGTTTTATTTACAATTACAATTTTCTTTTTAAAACATTGCCAATTTGCATTAATAATGAAATGATAGATTCTTTGACAGTTACATTTATATGTCAGTTACATACATTTGAAATCTGATATTTATAAAATAGATTATTATATATACAGGGTGTAACACGTACACCGACCACTGCCATTATTACCTTTATTATTATAGTTACAAAAAAATACTATAGAACAAAGTTGTAGGGGACCAAAGAGGACATCCTTTCAGAGAAGAAAATTTTTTTTTAAATCAGTGGTTCTCAAGTTACAACACAAAGTTATATTTTTTCTAAATATTTTTTATGCCTATTCGATAGCATATTTTTTTCTGAATTCAACCATGTATTAGTTTTATGTCCTTACATAATAAAAATATTGAAAAAAATGCGATTGAAATTTTAATAAATTTTTATTTTTAATATTATTGTACAGTAGGCTATGGATGAAAAACAATAACAAAAGAACAAAATATAGCTGCTGTCAAATAATAATTGGCGTACTAATTGTTGTAAATTGTTATTCTTTGTGTTTTGAGATTATTTTGTAACAATATGGCTGATGTTTATACAAATGAAGATTTGTATCGTTTATTATTAATTTATGGTGAGTGTAATGAAAATGCCATACAAGCGTGCAATATTTATGCCACGAGATATCCAAACAAACCGTGTCCAGGGAGGTCAGTAATCAGGCGATTAGCACGAAATTTGAAATCTATGGATCATTTTCACAAAAACGTGAAAGGCAACATCCCGTGAGAAACAATGAAGAAATAGAAACCGCAGTTTTAGCTTCTATTGCGCGTAATCCCAGTTCATCCACACGCGAAATTGCTCAAGAACATTTTATTTCTAATATGTTCGTATGGCGCATTTTGAAAAAGCATAATTTAAAATCATATTCATACAAACTATTACATGCTATACCTAATAATGACAATGAACGAAGAATAGTGCTTTGCGAATGGTTTTTGGTGCAGTATCAGGACGATAATAATATTCTTACAAAAATTCTGTGGACAGATGAATCTAAATTTTCAAATAATGGATTATTTAATAGAAATAATGAGCACATTTGGGCTGAAGAACATCCTCGTGAATTTAGAGAAAAAATAATCAACACAGATGGAGCTTTAATGTATGGCTTGGAATGTTTGGGAATAAAATTATTGGACCACATTTTTATGAAGACAATTTAAACGCTGCACATTATTTACGTTTCTTGGAAAATGAATTATTAAATTATTTAGAAGATTTAAACTTGAATGAAAGACAAAATATGTGGTTCCAACAAGATGGAGCGCCGGCTCACAATACTCGTCGAGTACTTGACACCCCTTGATTTTTTTTTATGGGGACATCTTAAAGATAGAGTATATTCAAAAGCAGTGACAACGAAACAAAATTTGATGGACAGAGTTAGCGAAGCTTGACACCAGAAACTGTAATAAAAGCTACTTCTTCTGTTTTAAATAGAATATAATTATGCTTAGAAAATAATGGAAATCAAATAGAACATTATTTATAAGGAGTAATTAACAATTATTAATTTTCAATTTAAATTTATCACTCTTGTTTCTCAACCATGGCCTACTGTACAATAATATTAAAAATAAAAATTTATTTAAATTTCAATCGCATTTTTTTCAATATTTTTATTATGTAAGGATATAAAACTAATACATGGTTAAATTAAAAAAAAAAAAAAAATATGCTATCGAATAGGCATAAAAAATATGTAGAATCTCATTTAAAAAAATATAACTTTGTGTTGTAACTTGAGAACCACTGATTTAAAAAAAAATTTTTCTTCTCTGGAAGGTTGTCCCCTTTGGTCCCCTGCAACTTTGTTCTATAGTATTTTTTTGTAACTATAATAATAAAGGTAATAATGGCGGTGGTCGGTGTACGTGTTACACCCTGTATTTATCTATAAAATATATAGAAAAAGTATGAATGCATACCTATAGAAAATTTAAAAATATTCAATTCTTATAATAACAAAAATCGCGAAAAAATTACATTTAACGGTATTTTTCGAAGAAAAACTATTTTGACGTAACGTGCTAAACAGACCTCAGAAACAAATTACAGCAACCTCAAATATGAATCACCTTCCCGTATAAAATATTGAGCTCCCAGTTTTGATTTGAGATTTTTCGCTTATGTTTGACAAACACGAACTTCACTTCCATTTGCAGCAATTCGTCAAAAGTATTCATTCCGCCTGCAGATAAATCACAGACGTTCTCGCCTCTTCGGTCGTGCCCGAAGCCCTAAAGGCCTTGCATCTGTAATAAACGCTGCAGAGTACTCTATACCTCATAGCAAAATGCACAAGCACACTGAACAAACAAACTGGGTTCCATATAGCAGAGAAGTGTAAGACGAAGACGGCATAATGCACAGTTCCAAGTTCCAGAAGCATCTTTCATAAAGGAAAGATGGAGTGTAATGCAAACTGTAAATGTGCTATTAGTTTACGGAACTTTTTTGCTAAAAAAAAAGCTAACCCTGGATTGCGGATTGTTGTGGATTATAGGCATCTTGAAAATTAAAATGAATAGTCAAAACGCTTTGAGCATATTTAAAATAAAATTCTAAAAAATAATAATCATGTGCCTTAAACCGCATGCTTTTATGCTTAATACACAATGACTAGTGCATAAAGCTGCATTATAACAACATCTTATGAAAAAACATGTAATTATCAAGCAATCAAATTTTATAATGCTTTACCACCTGCAATAAAACAAGGGTCATCCAAGAGTGCTCTTAAAACAATAAAAAGAATTCTGATTTCAAAAGAATATTATTCATTAGATGAGTTTTTAACGGACTGCAATAATAAAAACCTTGATAAAAACATTGTTTAATCTCTATTTATACGCTAGTTGACATGATTAAACATTGTGAAGTTCATTAATAAACAATTCATTTGCAATAGTTCTTATTCATTCTTATTCATTCTAATAATTCATATTCATGTGCTTAATTATTTATATTATGTTTTTATCACAGTTTTAATTTTTGCAATACGTAAATTTTAAACGTAACTATTATCTATTTCTGTATTTATAATGTTCATTGCTGTCAAACATACACGTATCTATTTAGAGTTTTACTCATTTTTGTAATATGCATTTATTTAAATATTATTTTTTTTATTACTTTAAATTAGTTAATGTTCCTAGTTTAAAACTACATGTAAGTATTTACAGTTACACTTATTTTTATTGTCTGTATTTTTATATTTTTTCACGTGTATTTATATATTGTGGTCCGGATGCGGTTATTCGCTACCGAAAATCGGTCACATTAATATGTTCTTTGTATGAATGTTATGATGATTTTGGACAAGGCGAAAGAAGAATATTTTTAAAGAGTTAAGTGATTCAGTAGAGCTCTCACTTTCATCCCTTTTCTTATTATTTTCGGGTTTTTGCTAACCCACTAAGTGGGAAACGCGTGATTTTATGTATGTATGTATGTATGTATGTATGTATGTATGTATGTATTTATATATGTTATGTATTCATTTACTTATTACTTATTTCTGTCATATTATATATATTCAATTATTGTATCTCATGTATGTATGGGAAGATTGAAAATCGTCTTTTGAACGAATCTTCTCATTTAATATTAATAATAATAATAATAATAATAATAATAACAATTTACTAGGATACCATTTCCAGCTACTTTGTTTAGTGTCTAATTACTTGTTTAGCAGACTGCCATTCCAGCAGCAATAATTCTTCTTTTTTAATAGTTATAAAATTAATTTTCTGAATCTATATCCATATCAAAAAATTAAAGCTTAATAATAGGGTCCTTCACCCTAGTAACAAATTAGAACAAGAGACAGTTATATTAAAACTAGACCTTAAAACTGTATATTAAGGACAATCAAAGTTTAAAAATAATTATTAGTTTCTAAAATAATCGAGTTTTTATTACCATTTCATCTCTATATCTATGTCACACATTTATTCTATTTCAAATTCTTACTACTTTCAAACCTTCTGCTATCGCCTTTTTGCAATACGGAATCCATTTGCAAGTATATAAATGCAGAAAATAACAACAATAAAACAGCTGAAATAAACCAAATAATACTAGTTTAAATTTATGATGCCATGACAGATTACAAGCGTTGGTATGAAAGTAAAAGATATGTTGAATGACATAGGCTACCAGTGGTAATCAAATCTTGGACTATCACTTTTGTTATTATCTTTTCATTATTTTGTAACTATACTTCATTTCACGCAAGAAAATAACCCGTCAGGTGTCAATATCAAATGAAATCTACAGAATTAATTGATGTTTAACCATGTTTTGTTGTAATTTTTACCTCTCGCTAAGAGAGGTATTGGAATCATGTGTGTGTGGATGTTGGAGCCACGATTTCTCAAATAGTATAAAACTTAAAATATATTTAACTGCAGTTTCCTCAATCTGACATTCCTGGGAAGAGCTGATTAGATTTTGGTAATAATTGGACAACCGTAAGTAATAGTTTAAAATAAAAAATATTCTAAATATAATTTTTTTTAAATTTATAATATTAAATATTAAAGAATATAAAATTCTCTATCCAATACATTAAAAATTTTCATTATGTCTTCTATAGATTTAGTGATAGACTGAATTATAAATATATAAAATAATCCATTCTATAATTAATCAATTAGCCTATGGAAACCAGTTGAAAAATTAAAATGTAATTGATAATAGGAAAAGATTCCGTCAACATCTAAAATTGGTATAAAAAGAAAAGGGATTCATTTATAAGCCAAAGTATGTAGTATCAGTGTCAACTAAATACGCGCTTACAATACATATAATTCATCATACACCCTTCAGAAATACCACTAATCCCGTTAATGAATTGGAAGAATCTCGAATATGTAGAAGAGTAGGAGGAAACTTGTTCATAGAATGAATTGAAAAATAAAGAATAAATATAATTAGAATTTTTTGTGTGTACCAGAAATGTTAAATACAATACTTATATAGCCTAATATGAAAATGGCGAGAGGTATTGGGCTGGCCACAACAAAAATCACATAACGAGATTTTAGTAAATGACCACGTTTTAAGGTCCCTAGAATCCATTTTTAACATTTTCACGATGATGTATGTGTGTATGTATGTATGTGTGTGTGTGTGTGTGTATGTGTAGGAATTTTGTCTTCGCTCTTACTCAAATACTATCATTCAGAAAATTCTGAAACCTTGTATTTCTACCCTATTCTAATACGAAAAGAAGCCATTAGACTTTGGTGTAAATCAGATAAACAGAAATGGCACTTTACTTGAAGCTCATAATGGTTTTTCTTCAAAAAATACCATTAAATGCCATTTTTTCGCATTTTGTCATTATGAAAATTATAGATTATTGAATTTTGTACAGGTATACATTAATACTTTTTCTATATATTTTACGGATAAATTTAAAAATCATTTTTCTTTTTTTAATCCCGAAGCCTAAGATAAACTCAATTCTTTTGTCACACAGTTTATTTTTCAAATGAATGTAATTGACAGGTAAACGTCATTGTCAAAAAACTAATCACTTCAAATTAATAATAGTGACATATTAAATAATAAAGAAAATCGTAAATAAAGCAATGGAACATTATATAGTTTGAAGCATTACTAAATACGTAGATATGTATTTAAATTAATAAAAATTAAATAGCGGGAGGTTTTGTGTTGGACACACCAGATTTTTAATATTCAGTTTGTCTTCACGAATATAAATTATTTATTTAATGCATGTAAAAACAGTCGGCTCTCAAGCGCCATCTACTATTTTCTTACGTGAAATGAAGTATAATTTTCAGTATTTTTATGCGTCACATTGAATTAATCAAATTATTGTTATTATTTAATTATAAGTCCCTAACAAACGCAACAAAACCCTAATTTACATTATTCACATTGTTATACAGTGTCAGTTTTCCTTTCTAAATTATCCAATTTCATCCCTTTTATCACCCTTATCCTAACCTTTTCTACCTAACCTATCCCAACATTTTGCTCCTGCTAATTAAATCACACTACTTATGTAGCTTGTGTAATTCCTGCTATTGATTGAGTCCTACTGGCTGTGTACTTTATTACAGCAGGATTTGTTTTTATTTCCTGCAAGACGAATCGCTTGGTCGACCCAGATCCACAATGGGGCACTACTGATGTTATGCAAGAATTAAGTGGTCACAGAGAAAGGAAAATACAAAAAGCTAACTTAATTTAGGATGGAGGAAAGTAACTTCTATAAATTCATTCATAGCTTCCTTGCTCAAATATGACAAACAAAATGAAATGAAGTATAAAACAAATAAATGAAGCTATCTTCTATCTTTAAATTTTGGTATCCATTTTGTATCTCTGTCTTTCATGGTCTGTTATCCTTTGTCGAAACAAATGAATCTTCCGATACATCGATTATCCTATCCTTTAAATGTCGGTCGACATTCGAAAATAAACAAATGAATGATTCTTTCTTGTCAAATATATTTAGTAAAAAAGTAAAAAGGGATAATTTATTGTTCGGTAGTTTAATCAGATCAATCAGTAGGACCTATTTTTCAACTTTCCAGCATTTTACAAATTACATTCTGCATATTCTGTATTACAATTATTAAACCAAAATGATGTATATTTTTACCTCCCGCTAACCTTGGTAGGGGAGATATAGGGATCGTGTTAACATCACATGTCGGTATTTTGGTAAATGACCACGTTTTAAGGTTCCTAGGATCCGATTTTAACATTTCACGATGATGTCTGTATATAGTGCGGACACGAAAGGTAAAAAAAATTTAAAAAAAATATATCATCACGGCATATTACCCATTTCTGGGTGTGCCAGTATGTACAACACATGTAGGCATCGGTAATGATGACGATATATTTTACCGTGTGGGCGCTTACCAGGCGTCACCTCACGGGCACTCATACACTCTCAGAACAGACGATGAAAATTTTGCCCAAATAGAGTGATTTTCAACTCAAGTAGAGTGTTGAAAATGCATCGCACTTATTGAGTTCTTTTTTACCCTTTTAGGAGTAAACTAAATTCGCTCTTAGAAGAGTATTTTTATAATGAATCTTTTAATAATTACATTTTAATCTTAAAAGATGAAAATTTTTATTCTATAAAAGTGTATATAGTTCTCCACAAAAGTGTGAAATATAAACTTTGATTGTCAAAAATTACTCTTTATTTTAGTGATATTTATTCTAGAAAAGTGTATTTAGTTCTTCACAAAAGTGTGAAATATAATCTTTTATTGTCAAAAATTACTTTATTTTAGTGATATTTACTCAATAAGAGTGTATATAGTTCACCACAAAAATGTGAAATATAACCTTTTTGGCGAAAAATTACTCTATTTTGGAAATATTTACTTCAATAAGATAAAAAATTACTCCTTAATATAGTACTTTTTTCAATGAAAGTGCGAGTTTACTCTTTGAATTAATAATTTTAATAATAATAATAATAATAATAATAATAATAAATTATTTTATAGGAACCAATAAAAGCAATATATTCGATTAGAAAAAAATATTTATTATAATAATTTATGTAATGCTGATACAGTGAAAGCTCCAATCCATTTTTAACATAACTGGGTATCTCCCGTAACCGGACAAAAAATACCGACTGTCGGTGTCCATTTATTAGCATTCACTCTACTTGTACTTGCATTAAAGAAACAACTAATGATCCCACGGTTGGGTTTACATTTTTATCCGTATTATATATCAATGAATCAAAAAATATATAAAATTTTGTTAGTGATGTATCGTACTGTATGTTAAAAACATGATAAAATTTATATAAAATATCAAAGCTTTTCAAAATGTTTCTTGTGTCTTCTGCGACTAGGAAGTAATTCTTATCTTGGAGAATCAAGTACGGCTGTTTGATTTTCATCAACTACCTATGAAATTTAAAATTAAGTGATACAATTGTTAAAATATATTTCCTTTCATATATTTACAGGTAACTAAGAGTTGATCTAGGTTCTAGTTACAAGGATCGATTATGAAATAAAAATAACACAACTTACCTTCAATTCTGCTGGCCGTTGCCTCGTCCACACCATTTTGAATAATAAATTTTTTCAATTCTTACACATTCATTTTTCTATTTTCCACCTTCCTAAGCGGGTTGAAATAATGATGATTGGGTATTACGCAGTAAAACGTACAAGAATGCGAAGCAAATATATGGCGCATGCGTGAAACACGAATAACTACACTTCTTTGAGTGACTATAGCTCTTATATGATTTAAAACGCTAATTTCACTCTTTATAGAGTACATTTTAACAAATATTAGAGTAAATTATTTAATTAACATTAATAAGAGTAAAATTTGATTTTTTGAAGTGTACATTTTACTTTAATGCAGAGTAAATTATATTAATGAAAAGAGTAGATTTTACTCGACATTTGATAACAGGAAAATATACTCAAATAGTGTAAAAATTTTACACTTAAAGATGAAAATATTTTCATCTTCAATTGAGTACTCATATTTCACTCATTTCGATTAGATTTTATTCAAGTAGATGAAACTATACTCAAATTAAACTAAAAAAGTTTTTACTCCGTAAAAGACAAAAATTTTCGCTCTTCTGTTTTGAGAGTGTAGCTGGTGTGGAGAGTGCACCACAGGGGTCACTTTTGTGCCATTTAAAATTGGAAATATTTGGCGTCTGTCGGGATCGAACCCGGTTCCCCCAGGTTCGCGACCAGACACTCAGGCACGCGGCCACGGGAGACACGAGAGGTGAACTATGGAAAACAATTCACTGTCTAATATATGCGCTCAGTTCAAGTTCATACGAAATACAATTAATTTGCTTTCCGCATACCTAATATAACATATAACAATTGCCCAAATAAGTTTTAAAATTACGCAGCCTTTCTTATATTGGCAGTTGATCTGTGCACTTGCTTTCAGTAACAATTCTCGTCTTGTTTACACTCGGATCATAAGCGTACACAAATGAGTTAGAAGCATTAATATATAGAAGTAATAATTATTATTTCACGTCGTGTATCATGGACAACGTGAAATAATAATTAGACTCTATGGAATATCACGGTATGAGCATTTCTTTCCCTAATCCGGCACTGACCGGTGGGGACCGGTCAGTGCCGGATTAAACCAAGTGGAGGCCATTAGGCAATCGAAATCTCGGGCCCCCCTAAGTTTACGAAGTTACCACCAAACAATTTTAATAAAATAATTTTATTATATAAAAAAAATGAACATACTTTTAAACAAATTAATATAAAATATAAATAAACGAATAAAACATTTTATAGAAGTTAACATTGACTTTTCTCAATTTTAAAGTACATATTGAACTGTTTGATGATTTTTTTTTTAATAAATCAATTTTATTACACAGAATGAATATGAACAATATTATTTTTTTCGACACTACCTAAAAAACACGATAACAATCTGCGAAATTACCCAAAATAGTAGCTATAGCTAAAGTAAAACTCGTATGTCAAAATTTAACTTTGCGTACTCATCTGTCAAATTGAATTAACCAATTAACCACAATTTCTAATTTTTATAAAAAAAATTGCATACTTTCTTTCTCTGGATATTCTATATTCACATACCAATTAACTCGATGAAGACTACGTCTGACTAATCATTTTAAGTGGTAAATTGGAATGTCCAAAGAAATAAGTGATGTTTGTGCTGTTAAAGCATTTGACAGATCTTAAGACATTTGACAGTACATTTGTTACCATAGGTAGCTCCATCGAAACAGGTAGCATTCAGTTGGGATCCTGTAATATTGATTGACATTTTTTATTATCGTAATCAAGTTTCCATTATTGTAAATAAGCATTTCTTTGTTGTAATCAAAATTTCTTTATTTAAGAATTTGTTTGTAATAAAAAAAAGTTCAAAATAAAATCAAATGTGTGAATCTGTGGGTGTATGGATTTTGTCATCGCTCAAACTCCAATACTATCCATTCAGAAAAATCTAATATGGAAACCATTAGATTTCGGCGTAAACTGGAAATGACACTTTACTTGAAACTCATAATGGTTTTTCGGCAAGAAAAATACCATTAAAAGTCATTTTTTCGCATATTATGTCATTAAGAAAATTGAAGTTGATTGAATTTTCTACATGTATACGTTAATACTTTTTCTTTATATTTGACAGATAAATTTAAAAAAATAATCGTTTTTATAAATCTCGAAGCCTAAGATAAACACAATTCCTTTGATACACAGTTCATATTTCAAATATATGTAACTGACAGTTGTCACTGTCAAAGAACCTATCATTTCAAATTGGTAATGCTGGCATTTTAAGAAAATAGTAGATAAAACAATAGTTGTATGCAAAAGGAACTTAGCATAGTTTGCAGCATAAGTAAATATGTAGGTAGGTATGTATTTAAATTAATATAAAAATTACATAGCGGGAGGTATTGTGTTGGCCATATCAGATTTTTACTTTTAGATGATAGTTCCGATGAAATGTAGACACATCATTGCCTTTATTGGAAATAGCTCGCGGACAATTGCACATGATGCAAGGATATTATTTCCGTAGTTTAGCTATAATAAATAAAGTAAAAATTTTATTTTCAATCGCTACCGGGTGCATTTTATAGCAGACAATGAAAGTTTTAGAGGCTGTTACGTTAGATTAAAAATTTAACTAAGTCATAAAAATAACTACCCTAGAGCATCTCTCATTAAAATTGTAGCTTTAATTAAAATTTTCAAGTGCGTACACTGAAAATAAAAGTGCAAAGGGAATGGATATTTTTCAGACTCGTTAATATTTTGTCACTCATGAAACAGAAAAACACACTCAATAAAATTTATAGAAATACGCTTAAAGGTTGTATAATAATTTTTTTCATAATCGTTAGCAAAATTCATTATTATTCAACTTAAAAGAGTGAGCTAAGTAGCATGTTGAATCACAAGTGAGCAAATTAAATAACTTTCTTCACAAGTGAGCAAAATAAACATGCCTATAATACTCTACGTCAGGAGTCATAAATTTTGATGGAGTTACAAAGTGTACAATAAATATTAACCATTCTACATGAAGGAACAATATTTTTTTGTAGTTAATTTTTTATTAAATTCTGTTATAAACATATGTATTGTTAAGTTTTTCATTAAAAAAAATCCAATGTTTCGATTTTTAGAAAAATTATATTTCAAATCATGTTTAGCACACGTGAGCATGTCTTTTTCTCACTTGTCCAGTATGCGCAATCGGTCCCGCTCGTGCAACAATTTCCAGACGCATGAGAAAAAGATATATTTTGCTCACTTGTACGTCTGAGAAACATTTGGGTGATTTCGTACTCTCTCTCTCTCTCTCTCTCTCTCTCTCTCTCTCTCTCTCTCTCTCTCTCTCTCTCTGTGTGTGTGTGTGTGTGTGTGTGTGTGTGTGTGTGTGTGTGTGTGTTTTCTATATTGTCCCTTTAATAATCGGCAGCATCTGGAGATTCCTTAAGCTGAGCAGGAATCTATTTGGTTACATTATTTCTTTTTTGAAAATTCTGACATTTCTAACCAGAATTCATTTAGCAATTCTAAATAGGGGATTCCACGATTTTTTGATTTTTTTACATTTTATAGTATTTTAAAATCAGAAATTCCCTAATTTTTCTTTTTTAAAAATTCGGTCTCTAATCGAAGAAAAAATGGCAAATATTGGTATCCAGCGTTTCCCGCCTTACGACGAAAATGAACCCATTCATGCTTTCCCTCTTAGCAGCTGTTGTCTTGGCTGCTGTTACCAGAGATTTTAAACTATTTTTCATGTTGTGCGGTTAAGGTTATATCGTCTTCTTTATTATTAAATTAAACTTACATAATGAATAATATTCTGTTGCCTTTGCCTTAATCAAATAATAATATAAAATTGGAAAATGATGTTTAGCCGTGTAGCTATAACCAATAACTACCATAAATAATCACTCTAGTGGAACAGTCTCGCAGTCACTGATTTGTTGATGAAGACGCTCACTTACTGTGTCGGCCAATAAAAGAGCAGGGTTCAGTATTGTCATCAAGCCCGGAGAAAATCCGCGCGTTTTGAAAGTGTGTAAAATATTTTCGCATTTATAAAAAAAGTAATAAAATATATAGAAAAGAAATTTTGCGTCAATAACACAGTTATATGGGAAGAAATAATTGTATGTATAATTTATATAGAAATGCGATATGAGTAGAATTCCCTATTGCCGAATTAATTTGAGCGATGACGTTCTAATTTTGTCTTGAGTCTGCTGATTCAATTTGGCTCGGGTGCCCACTTTTGGTAAATTAATATCTACTACTCCTTCTTCACGTTCCCTTATAGTTTGATAAATACGTGTATAGGGAAAATGAAAAGGCAGAAGACTTCCGCCATCAACCTAGAAAAAACCTTATAAAATGAAATATAACTTGTAGAAAATATTTACTAATTAAATACAGAGGAAAAATATATTAGTATTAAGAAACGTATATATTAATGAAATTTACAAATATTTCTCAGTCAATCACTATTACTTTTACGAAATATAAAATTATTTGAAATAATTGTAGTTGATTTTTAGACCATACGTTGGCATGACAATGTTTACATTAAATTTTACATCGATCGAATATTGATCCTGTAACTATTGTCACTTGGTTGTCAGTTTCCTCTGCGTTAAGTATTTGTGACTTGTGCTACAGTATTACGTGTCTGTTTTTATAAGTAATATACTTACAATGCATCCATAATAAAGCCCAAAAGCTTTAACAAAGCAGTCTCAGAAGCTAACCATAAATGTTGTGAACTATTTCGAATAGGAATTGTCTAACGGAGGGCCATTGATTCCATTGAAAGCTGTTGAAAGGTATTTTTTTCAAATATTTCTTTTGTTCGTAATCTTTAATTAAATTATATATTTTTAGAGAGCAACAGGTGCCCTGCAAATAAGGAAATCTTGACAAGTAGATATGGGGGCCCGTGTCAGAATGACAGCTAGTAATCATGTACATAACTTACAAATGTCATAAATTTTAATTCAAAATTTTAAGATTTTCTAAGTTCTTCTTTGTCACCAGTAGTGTGGATTTTACTTGGCGAGTTTAAATAAACCACATGGAACTGAAAAATCATGAAATTTAGAATGAAAAATGATGACATTTGACATCTATGTTCATGATTACTAGCTATCACGGGTCCCCATATCTGCTTGTCAAAAAAGACCAACAAAGTCATATGACTGCTCGCGCCTTATAAATTAGTATCTCATGTAAACGTAGTAATATATGATGTCATTACTTTAGGGATATTTTTGATGACGTAAGTCTTCTACCATATCATTTCTACCATATATTGATTTCCAATAACGTTAACAATTTCACGTTTCGGCTATCTGTTCAACTAACCTTATACATAGATAGATTTGCGTATTTCAATTTGTATAACATCTTTCAAAACTTTTTCTGGCAATTTGAACATAGTGAATTATAAAACAACTATTATATATTTACTATGTCCAGTTACAACTAGATTAGACCTTATTTAGTAATAAAATTTGGAGCGTAAATTTTTTTAAAAAAACTTTTATTACATACATTAGATAAATAATGTAAGTACAACGTAGTAATTGAGCTGTTTAAGAGGCGATTTACTTGAAATTTCCGTGCAATCTTATCGATGAATAGATATGTAAAGTGGGTAATTTTCCCGATGTCCGAGTATGAATTATTTATGCCAGGGCTGGACTAGGGGTTGCCTGTCTTGTCCCCATTCCAGCAGAGAATTTATTGCCCGACTTCTCGCTTTTCTTTTGTTGGCTGACCGGCCTCACATTTTTCCAAACTTATTATTTTTTGTGGTGAATTAATAACGACTCACTTGTTTTTGTACCTATGAAATATTTATTGGAATTGTAGTTTCAATTTTTATTTGATGATTTGCCAAGAGTTGCGGATTGTTTGAAAATTTATTGAGAAGAATTGGATTCATTGTTCTTTAAAATGAAATTGCTGTTATGATTTTTTGTTGGTAAAATTTGTTTCTTTATTTTTTACGGACTCTTTCTTAACACTGCAGTGGTGGCGCCCAAAAATGTAAAAATGTAGCGTTATTGGTGGCGCGGAGTTTCTGATTGATTTCTTAAAAAAATATGGTATTTTAATTAACATTATTTCATTTAAGATACATTATAGTTGAATACGAAATTTGTTAATGTTTCTTAAATTATAGAAAGTATAAATTAACACATTATTTAGATACACACTTTTATAAACTCCCTTTAAATATGCCAAAAATAAATGAAATATTAAAAATGTTTAAAGTATATTAATATTGATTTAAACTATTATGTATTTTTTAATAATTATTGATAACGATATTTTTCTTACATTTTAATAGAAAATTTATTACTATCTATTATTAAGTATACACGGGAAAGAAAATAATGAAAACAAAGACATATTAGTACAAAATGTTATTGATAAATTTGGATAAGATTCGAGAAGATTGCAATTTTTATTTAAATAATTAATGAGCCGATTTCACACTTTTTAAAAAGTATTTTAAATGAAACTTGAGGCAATATTTTTCATAGCAATAACAATAATAATAAAAATAATAATTTGTTATTGTTATCCACTGTGACGTCAAAGTAGGTACATATGTCAAATCATTCATAGCCAATAGGAAAGCAGCTTGTCCATTGCCTAAATTATTTATAAATAAAATTAGGCGATAGTTTGTTACATATTAAGCTGTATGAACTTTGACATCACTAAGGTATTATTTCAAATCGCGTGACTTTTTCAAAATATTACACAAATTTCAATGATTAATTGTGAAGTATCTAAAGAATATTTCGTGATATTTTCAAATTTGAGGCTATTTATATACAGTGTGTTCCATTTAGAGGTGCCACCATTGGGATCTCGAGAACTATAAGAGATACAATGTCGGTTAAATGGAACTTTTTGTGCGCCTTTGGGAGGCCATCTCAGATGTGCTTTTGTTTTTCCAAAAATTCTCATAGGGCACTAGATAATGACGAAAAACTGGATATTGTTGATTTTTTCTTTTTCAAATAACTTCTAAACTATTAGATATTGTTGAAGATTATTTTCATATCATTTGAAACGACCCGGTTGCGTAAAATCGTAAGATTATTACTAGTTGATTCATTGCGGAAATTGACATATTTCTTAATGTTAGTGGTCTTATATTTCCTTCAATCTGTCCCAATATGTGTAACACACATTGTTTTGACAATCGAAATCTCTTTTTAAACTCATGGCTCGTACCACGATCATGGTTTTAACAAAAACGCTGTTTTAAGAAATGTCAAATTCAAATTTCAAAATGTAATTTCACCCTTATGTTAGAAGAACAATTTATTTAAAAATATTTGTTTGAATATCAACTATGTTCTGCTTTAAAATCATATTTTGATAAATTTCATAGTATTTATTATTATTATTAAATAATGAAATTTGACATTTCTTAAAACAGTGTTTTAGTTAAAACCGTGATCGTGGTACGAGTCATTGTCATCATATATTTCATATGGATTTGTCCTGTTTCGGAACAATTTTGGTAGCCTACCTCGTGCAAATATAAATGAATCCGAGGACACTGATGATACAGACTCTAAAGATGACATACTCGACACAGACATTTCTTAAAAAAAGATTTAAAAAGTAAATAGTTCACTATTTCAATTGTTTTAAAATAAACATAAGAAAAAAAAATACAGTTTGACGTTTCTTTAATAACTGATTTAAATCTGATATCATGAAATTCCGCAGTTACTTTAATAGGTCGATTTACTTGTCATTAAACTTTTATAATACCCAAATCTTCAGTTAAATTAGTTTAGTAGCTAACTAAATTTTAACTGTTGATTAAATAGTTTTATAAGACCGGCCCTTAGAAAATTAAAAAATATTGTAACGTGACTGGTAGCGCGGAGCCTGTTCGACTAAGCAAGAGTATCAACCTGCTTGTTGTACATAAACTATACTAGAGACAAAGTTAGGCAGGTATAGAAACAAACACGAAAATATTCGATTTAATTATGGAAATAACCGAACAATTAAAATTGCTGGAGTCTTACACACTCCAAACCACCACTGCAGGGTTAAAAGTTGAACTTTCTTCTTCTTCTTAACGTTTATTCCCGGATCACTAACCAAGGATTGGTTGAAATTTGCTGCTCTTGCTACTAAAATAAGTTAAACAAAACTTCTTTACAATAGTTTTGCGTTGCTGTTATAAATCCCGCTTAACTGATGTACAAATATATCATCATTAGTAAAACTTTTGTAACGAAAATTAGCACACCCAGCTTTGGGTAAAAAGCCATGATATATTAATATCAAACTTTGTTTCTGTAGTTTTTTCGTTTCTTTTTGTGAACGCTGTTACGCAAACTGGTATAATTTATAGAATGGCTGTTGCTAATACGGTGAAAACATTTTTTCTGTATGTTAGTTGGATGAAATGAAAGAGAAAAATTCAGTTTCGTGTAGCAAGGATATAGGATAATTTTTCATAGGATACGCAGGATGTAGGATATAGGAGCAACAGGAAACCCAGAAGAAACATTACGTGTCCTGCTTCGCTTTCTTCTAACACAATTTTTTATTGAGTCTTTTTTGCAAATTTAAATAAACACCTTCATTTTTTATAAGAAAGTTTTATGAGATACGATGAACATACTCTTTATTACATCGCCCCTGTAGGTTTACAACGTAAATATATTATCGCTGTAAACGCACCTGTCTTGGTGTCCAATAAGATCTGTCAGATTTGTTTACATTTTAAGTGAGAGGATAATTTTTACTCAACACCGACTTATAATATATTTGTTACTGTGGTTATTTGAAATAACTAATATACATTACTCACCGTGAGAGGATATTTAAGAAATCACGGAGGAAGTATTACTGATTTTTGCATTTTTTAATATAAACAAAAAATATGATGTGGCCAACACAAAAACTTCCGCAATTTAATTTTTATTAATTAAAATACATACCTACGTATTTATTAATGCTGCAGACTGCTCCATTGCATATAACTATTGCTTTATTTACTATTTTCTTTTTAAAATTTCACTATGAAGTGATTAGTTTTTTGACAGTGACTTAATTTTTATTAATTTAAATACCTACACATATTTACTAATGCTGCAAACTATATAAGTTCCTTTGCATATAACATAAAACTATTGCTTTATTTACGATTTTCTTTATTATTTAATGTTACTATTATTATTTTGAAGTGATTCGTTTTTTAACAATGACGTTTCCTGTCAGTTACATTCATTTGAAAAATGAACTGTGTAACAAAGGAATTGTATTTATCTTAGGCTTCAGGATTAAAAGAAAAAAATGATTTTTAAATTTATCTGTAAAATATATAGAAAAAGTATTAATGTATACTTGTAGAAAATTCAATATTCTTTAATTTTCATAATGACAAAATGCGAAAAAATGGTATTTAATGTTATTTTTTGAAGAAAAACCATTATGAGCTTCAAGGTTTCAGAATTTTCTGAATGATAGTATTTGAGTTAGAGCGAAGACAAAATTCATACACATACACACATACATACACACATACATACACACATACACATACACACACATACAAACACATACACACACATACACACATACAGTCATCATCGTGAAAATGTTAAAATTGGATTCTAGGGACCTTAAATCGTGGTCATTTACTAAAATCTCGATTTGTAATTTTTAGCACGATCCCTATACCTCCCTTACCAAGGGTAGCGGGAGGTAAAAACAAGTTTGCAAAATTATTTTATTACTGAAATTATTTAACATTATGAAACTTATTTGTTTCAAATAATATTAACATTTATGTTAAAAGATACGTATGTTACTTATCTTTACATAATGACAGCTGCCATGTACGACTGATGAAACGAAAACGAGTTTGTGGTTGCTAGCTTCGGAATTAAATTCAAAAATGCTGTTTTTGCTTTTAAGGGCCGGTTTTTCAATAACTGGTTGAAATTGAAACAAAATGAACTGTGTGATTACAGATTATCATTGCTGTCAAAATAAACGATGCAATATTGTTTACTTAACTATACTCGTCGTCAAATTATTATGGACTGATGTTCAACTTTTATCCCTTTCCGCACCCTGCCCCTTGCCCAGCGGTGTTGCCGCTTGTAACTTGACATGACCAGGAATGAACGGAAATGTCATATAATACATTTAAAACTAATTAAAAATTTTAATAAATCGTAAATGAAGAAAATATTATAACAAATAAGTAATGTAAGACAGTAATGCGTAATATAAAATATAAAAATTGTCTCTGTGGAAAATTTATATTTATATTTTAACCACAGTTTCCACACATCAAGCTAAGGTCGCGTTTGCGTTAAAATACGATAACCGGTGAAATCTAAATAAAAGGTAAGAATAATTGATTATTAGGTGAACAGTAGATCTGCTAGCACAACATGCTTCTGTAGTCAAATCCAAAGTTTTCTTGTTATTTAATAAATTATAAATTTTTTCAGGATGTAACACCTATTTTTTGAAAACAATGTGTACATTGGCAATAATTTAAATCTTGTTGTCCTAAACTTGTTTTATAAGAACTTGAACTATTTAATTGATGAGTTTCATTCATATTCTTTTCAAAAGTTTAAATATAATGCAATTTATAGGATTGGGAATAAGTACTAACGAAAATGTCAGAATGTAAAATGACATTGACAGATTACAGATATTTGTACAGGTATACACTGAAAAAGTTTGGCATCAGTGTAGAAATCTCCAGTCCATAATTATTTGACGGCAAGTATAGAAGTTAAAATTTTAACCAAAGATTGAAAAACCGGCCCTAAGTGAATATGTTTTAAAAGAAGGTCCTCGTTTTCACCCATTTTAATGTATATTTGTTTCAAATAATTCCCAAGGACAGACAATAATTATTACAGCAATTTTTTTCAATAACAATATAACAAAACCGTAACAACCATTCAATAGCGACTTTGTAATTTAAAATAATATATCATTTGACTTGTCACTGTCAATGAACGAAAACATAAAAGTGATTTAGAACTTTTTTAAAAAAAGTGTTGGAAAAACGTTGAATTATACTCGGAATTTGTATTATACTTGCCGTCAATCGTCAAACAAATGTGGACTGCAGGTTTCTCCACTGTTGCCAGTTCCGTTGGTCATGTTGAAAATGCTAAATTATGAAGAAGCGGCAATAACGCAGGGCAACGAACAGGGTGGGGAAAAGGGAAAATATAAACATCAGTCCATATTTATTTGAAGGCGAGTATAGTCACTAAAGAAAATTGGCCATTCGCCCTGCGGACATCGTGGCCAAACTTTTTTTAAATATAAATAAATATATCATTACGCCATATTACCCATTTCTGAGTGTGCCAATCTGCTTTGTCACAGATATTGGTAATGATGATGACATAGGCGCCGACTACGCGGGTGCCAGGGGTGCTCATGCACCCGTAACTTGATACCCACGGGTGCAGTGCACCAGTAAGTTTTTCTACATTTTAGATAACTGTTATATTTCAGTATGTAATATTTATAATCTATTTTCATCTTTGGTTGCGATATAATTTAAATGAACAAACAATTATACATAGATAGATATAGCCCGGTGTTTACGATTGAGTTCCGTCTATCGTGTAACTGGTGAATTGTTCGCATGTTTGCATGCATCTCGATCTTTACATTTGACAGAACTCATATAATAGGTCGCAGACTTGTGTAATGCGCACATGTCTCTTTGGAGAATAGCGGGAAATTGAAAAGTAGTTCTCAGCATTCTTATGCAATGATTTTAGGAAAACATATAGGAAAGTAATAAAGTCATTTGTTCAACTTTCTCTGTGTATTTTCACATATTTAATGTAGAAAATCCCTATTTCCCTTTTTAGGTGCTACACGATTTACAACATACTAAGCCTCCACACTCCGGGGCATGTTTACTTAATAAATCAAAACCTTAGCCTTAGCGTAATATATAAACACACAAAAAATAAAAAATAATAAATAAGTTCAAAGCAAAATATTAAAACTAACCATTCAGATTTTTACATAATTAATTACAGTATTGTTATAATAAAGAAACATGATGTACTCATTGATATAATTAGAATTATTTGTGTGAATAAGAAATGTTAAATTCAATACTTATGTAACAAAATGGAACTGGCGAGAGGTATTGTGCTGGCCGCAACAGATTTTTTTAATTATTATTTTGTGCACTTGTACCCAATATGATGATGACATATTTGTACCGTGCGGGCGTTTACCAGGCGTTACCTCACGGGCACTCATTGCTGGCATGGAGTGCACCACAGGAGTTACTTCTGTGCCATTTAAAATTCAAAATTTGTGGCGTCGGTCGGGATCGAACCCGGCTCCCCAGGTTCGCGTCCAGACACTCAGGCACGTGGCCACGAGACCCCTTTTTCTTTCATGACTAATATAATATGTAACATTCCTCATTCATATAATACATAACTATTACACTTGTTCGCACATTCTTTATTTCATACAAATATTTTTCTTCGTCAAAAATAAATCACTATTTTTAATCGTGGTTTTCATCAACTTGTCAGTTCGCTATTTATTTTCTATTTGATCTAGCGTAGCACTGAAGCGTAAAGGCCCGTGCCGAGATCAGGAATCTATTTTCACGTTTTGCGCTAACTTTGTTTTGATAAATGTAAAGTTTTTAATGTGTTCCGTGGCGATAAGTTGAGCGAGGCAGTAGCAGTAACCGAGAGTAGGAAACGACTTGACGATCTCTCCAACCATTAGCGGAAACTTTGCTAACGGTTATCAATTTCCACAAAAATAGAACATGATAGCAAAGATTTATAATACTTGTAATGAGGCTGAGGATACTATTTCTATTCTTCTATACATATTTTGAATAATAATGGATCTCGCAACTCAAGGAAACTTTTTTGTTCAAATTATATTATTATTTTATATTACTCTATTCATTTCCGATAGATCATGCTGTACTATAGCTTAAACCAGTGATTCCGTAAGCCACTCTAAAGTGTTCCGTGAAAATTTTCGGCGAATTTAATTTAACTATGCTTTATAAATTAAAAACTGCAACAGAATACTTTTTACCTTCCGTCACCTTTAGGTAAGGAAGGAATTGTTTTTGATCAAAAAAACCGGTGACGAGTTTTTAATAAAAAAAAAGCACGTTTTAGGGTCCTTACAGGATGATTTTACTAGTTTTACGAAGATGTCTATAATAATAATGTGTGTGTGTGCGTGTGTGTTTGTGTGTGTGTGTGTGTATGTGACAAAAATTTCTTCAACCATAACTCCATTACGACAATTCTAAAATTTTTAATTCTTTCGTATTCCTCTTCTTCCATATGAAGAGCTGATTAGATTTTAGTTATAATTTTTTATTTATTTATTGTTACATTGTAGTACATTCTATACTATATAATCGGTGATATGAGGGTGAGTATTTTCCTAATTTCTTTATTACTTTTCCACATTAAATTGGTCGCTGATGAAGATGAAATTTTGATTATAATGGGTCAACCGGTTCCCTTATTTAAAATTCTTCACAGTTTTTCTAGGAAAAGTATAATTTTTTGACAATTTATGTGATTATCAATATGAAAGAATATCTTATTTTCTACATGGCTTGATTATACATTTTGCTTAATATTCAATAGATATAGAGTTAAATAATTATAAAGAGATTAACTGTCATAAATCAGCTAGCTTTGCTATAATCATAGAAACAGCTGATATTTTCAAATAATTCTAATTGACAGATGTCAGTGTCTAGTGCAAATTATATAGCGTATGTTCGTGTTATAATTTTATTGGATTTATAGAATCTTTTCCAAGGAACTTTCGGTATGGAATTTGTAGAAAATACTACGAGCCCTGTCCCATAAGTGTTGGCCCAGTCATAAAAAAAATGCATTTCTTATATTTGTGCTCAACTGGAGAAGCTGCATCCAATTGCATTAGTTAGTGTAGATCAGTTATTTCCAGTATTTAAGGCATTAAGTTATAATTCAATGGAAATAAATTAGTAGGTGTTTTGATTTTTTGCTTAAATAAGTCATTTCAATGATTTTATGCAACTGGGCCAACACTTATGGGACAGGGCTCGTATATGTTCGTACTAAAATTTTACTAAATATATAGAATCTTTCCCAAGAAACTTTTGGTATGGGATTTATACAAAATACACAGAATTGACGGAAGGTAATGTGCTGGCCACATCAGATTTTTGTATCATATGAAAATGTGTTGAAATTCGTACTGATGAAGTCGTTTTGATGGTAGGAAGAGGGCTTTGTGGTTTTTGTAGAAAAATAAAATTGAAATTTGTTTCAACCATTTCTTCTTGCATAGACAAGCATTTATTGCAAAAACATTGCCTATGTAATTGCGGAACATATTGAGTAGAGTTGTTAACAGAGAAGTCAAACGGCTCTCTGGAAGAAAATGATACTTTCCCGCGTACTAGAATTAAGAAAAGAATTGCTTCGTTTAAAAAGAATATCTAAAAAAGAATATCATCAAAATAAAATCATCAGTTCGGATAACATGATGAAAAGTGCATGGGAGGTTATTAATTCCAAATCTAAATCCAAGGGTAATCTAAATCTGGAAATAGAACATGATAATATATCATCAGATAATCCTCAAGTTATAGCAAACCTTTTTAATAATTTTTTTAAGGACTGTCCTCTAAATATTCTACAGCGTATTCCAACAGTCAACAATACTTGCGATAATGGTCGTAAGGGAGATAATATCAGCGTCAATAATTTATTCCTTTTTCCTTTTTGTGAAGAGGAACTATTAAATATCATTAAATTAAAAATAAAAAACAAAAAATCTTCTGGGCCAGATGACATTCCAAATTTTATAATTAAAAAAGTATCTCATCTTATTTCAGCACCGTTAACATTCATTGTTAACACATCTTTTGCTAATGGCACTTTTCCAGAAAAACTTAAACTGAATAAAGTAGTTCCCATACACAAAAAAGGTGAAAAGAAATTAATGGATAATTATAGGCCTGTAGCTTTAACTTCCGGCTTCTCCAAAATTCTAGAATACTGCTTCTTATATAGATTCGAACATTTCCTAAATAAAAACGATATTATTTCTAATAAACAATTTGGTTTTAGAGAAAATAGTTCAACTATACATGCGTTACATTGTCTTTACTCCACCATTGTAGAATTTTTAAATAATGGAGAATGCCCGGTAGGTATTTTTTGCGACCTTAGCAAAGCGTTTGACTGTGTTGCTCATGACAGGTTACTAGCTAAACTTGAAGACATTGGTGTTAGAGGGGTTGCTCTTAAATGGATTGCTAGTTTCTTGCAAAATAGATATCAATACGTATCTCTTAAATATAGAGATAATAACTCTATAGATAAATTTGTGAACTCAGATTTAGTGCAAATAAACGTAGGAATACCTCAAGGTACTATTCTAGCGCCTATTCTGTTTATTATTTATGTGAATGATCTTACGAAAATTCTACCGGATGAGATTACTCCTGTGCTATATGCCGACGATACTTCTTTAATAATTTCTAATAAAAATAAAGAGACATTAATAACTCAATGTAATCAGAATATAAATTTATTAAATTCTTGGTTTCATTATAATAAGCTTTTTTTAAATGACTCTAAAACTAAATTATTAATTTTTCATACTCACCAAAATAATAATAATCAAGAAATAACATTAAAATTCCCAAACTGTGAGAAATCCAATGATAAATCAACAAAAGTCCTTGGTTTGATAATTAACGAAAATTTGAACTGGAAACAACAATGTGATGAATTGATTAAGAAGTTGAACTCTATTACTTTTCAAATTAAACATCTACGGCAATTTTTAAACATTACTCAACTCTTAATGTTCTATCATGCCTATGTAGAATCACGGCTTCGCTATGGGATCTGTTTTTGGGGCAATTCTCCTGATTGTGCCAACGTTTTTCTCAGCCAAAAGAGAATTGTGAGAGCCTTAGTTGGAGCAAGATATCATGAAACATGTAGAAATATTTTTCGACAATTAAAGTTATTAACGTTAACAAGTATTTATATTTTTGAGATGTGTCTTTACATACATAAGAATAAGAATTCTTTTACTTTAATTTCAGCTAAACATGACCATGATACTAGAAGCCAAAATAATTATTATATCCCTAGTTCAAGACTAGATATTGTTAAAAATTCTCCAAATAGATTTGGTCTTATTTTATATAATAAACTGCCAAACTTAATAAAATCGGCTGTGTCCGAAAGTACTTTTAAAAAGAATTTGAAATTGTATCTTCTAGAACACAATTTTTATAATGTTAATGAATTTTTAATCTTGTAGTTCAATGTATCCTAATTTTATATATTTTATTGACGTCTTCTATACACTTCTTGTGTCTTCAGAAAATAAATCTATTATTATTATTATTATTATTATTATTATTATTATTATTGTTTCTTTCAAAATTAAAACATCTTATTCGCGCAAGATATTAAAAATAATATCATGCACGTGCTCTGAAGAAATATTTAACTAATATTTTTAATTATTTAAACAAAGTATACAAGTATATTGGGTAAAAATGAAGCCATTTTCATTTACATTTTAATTTAATTTTCATTTAATTCTCATTTATAATTTTTAAATGTACCTATTCATACAAAAATATGTAACAAAAAAAAATGAAATGAACGCATGCGCACATATAAAATTACGCTGACAGATGATTAACGTTATAACCCGACTTTCATTGGAATAAATTTATTAATAAAAATATTCAACAATAGTGACAGCGAAGAAGTTATGAGTTTAGTTTTAAACGTGTTATTGCAATAAAAAAACCGTAAAAAGAAACAATATCGGAGATACGTAATGACAACCAGCTGATTAACTAAAATTCTCGTCCCTGTCATGTCGTACACGCATGCGCCATTTATAATTTTCATTTAAAAGGCGGATTTATGCAGCCATTTTCATTTACATTTAATTTAATTTAATTTTCATTTAAAAGATAAATATATGTAAACCAATGTAACCATGCATACACCATTTTCATTTAAGTTTTCATTTATCTCTCATTCTCATTTATTTTGAAAGATGGCCAACTTTTATCTAATAAATGAAAATTATGGCGAGAATTTGAGTTGATCAGCTGGTTGTCATTATGTATCTCCGTTATCGTTTCTTTTTACGGTTTTTTATTGCAATTAACACGTTTAAAACTAAACTTATAACTTCTTCGCTGTCACTATTGTTGAACATTTTTATTAATAAATTTATTCCAATGAAAGTGGGGTTATGACGTTCATCATCTGTCAGCGTATTTTTATATGTGCGCATGCGTTCATTTTCATTTATTTTTGTCGCATATTTTTGTATGAATAGGTATATTTAAAAATTATAAATGAGAATTAAATGAAAATTAAATTAAAAAGTAAATGTAAATGAAAATGGCTGCATAAATCCACCTTAACTACCTACGACAGACAAATTATCAGCATTCCCTGAAAAGATTATTCTTTGCCAAAAGCGAGTAGTAGAAAGAAATAATTAACAAATGTTACGCCTAAATTTCTTGCTTATAAAAATGTTCCGCGGTATTGAAAAGGTTGAGAACCATTGAAATAACACTATTACTAACATAATTACTCCTTAACCTTAAAATTTAATTCTAATAAAACTAAATAAGTATTTCGAGAACTTAGTTTTCATTATTAGTAGTACAACAAGGAAAAGCTAAACAGAGTAAACTTTTTTTTACTGCTGATAATGAGAACTTAGTTCTTGAAATACGCATTTAGTTTTATTAGAATTAAATTTTTATTAGTGTTATTTATAATTTAACCTTAGACTTATTTTACTCTTATCATTGGGAACTATTAGCTTAAACAAAGAGATAAAACCACTCAGTTGATGTTGCCTTTTTCCATAATAAAAAATTACTCACCAGCAGTGTTGATAGGGACTGCCTGAAACTTTCTGTAGGCTGGCGTTGCCAGAAGAGAACAGCTGAGTTGTAATCCATGATTGAGAACATGCACTAGGACACTGCACACGAGAATTACCCACGCCCAGCCACCTTCAGGGTAGTAATGTCTGTAACAGAAACAATAACTGTCAAAAAATAATAGTTACTGTTACTGGTATTGTTAAGATTTAGAAATCTATTAAATCTAACTGGAAGAGGTCAGCTATAGCTACACGTTAGAGAAACATTTCAGACTTCATTAAGACAAAAATATTCATTTCACCCTCGTCAACACCTTACGACTATAACAGGTGACTGGTATAGCTGAAAACATTATCTGTCGACTCTACGAATACGATGAAGAAATTTTGAAATCATTGCTTATTTATCTTCAGAAACTGACGAACGTAAATTGTCAGTTATGGGTGCTTATTTTTATGTAAAATATTTAACATTTGCAAATCCTTGATTTTAGTATATTTACTTTTGGGGGTCAAAGTAACGGGTCTGGTGGGTGGTTATAAATCACCGCCGCTGCGACGTTGTATTAATCCACAAAGTGTGTGGAGATGATGACCGAGGAAACATAGGTGTATTTGGCTGCTAGTGCTGTTACACTGTGTCGTTTTTTTTTTATTACTACCTCTAGTTAATGTCCACCTATTAACTAGCTATGCTGTACTGATGAACTCTAATAAGAGCGAAACACCTGTTTACAGCGGCAATTGAGTGATAACCCTAAGAAAAAATAATTCTTTATGTCTTATGTTTAATTTTATTTTCGAAAGCTATGAACACTTTCATAAGAATACAGGTGTCTCTTAAATAGGGAGACATGGCTTAACCACAGATTCCTGAGGCTAAAATAAGACGATTTAACTAAACTTGCTTCTACCGGAAAGTGTACCATTTAGCCAGAATTCTGCTTCAAAGTTCTTCGAAAAAAAATTAATTTCTCTTATAATAATCGGACGCTTTATTCGATTTGGATGAAATTTGGTATGACAGTTTATATGGTTATAAGTCATCTTTTAAGATGATACTTGTTATTATTAGTGAACCACTAGTGTATGAAACTTAGGTCTCCCAACATTAATTAGACCGTAACTTTTTAATGGCACTGCCGAAAACGTGAAATTATTTTTCTTCAGAAATATAAATTCAATAGTAAACTTTTCTCTTTCTGTGTAATTTGTGATATCTGTTACGGTTCACACAGAAAAAAATAAAATCTGAGTGTCTGCACTGCTAAATATTAAAAATAAATTTAATCTAGCAGACTATCCAAATGTCAAACAAGTAATTTTTAATGACAGTAACGAGTTGTCAATCTTCACAACTTGTTTAGGAGTAAGCTGAGATATGTAATCGTCTTATTTATAATAATGGTAGTAAAATACTATTAGGCCGAACAAACGGTTGTTACTAATTTTAGAATAGTGCGAAGAAAATTTTTGACAACCCGTAAAACAATTGTTACTGTCATTAAAAATTACTTGTTTGACATTTAGATAGACTGCTAGATTAAATTTATTTTAAAAATTTAGCAGTGCAGATACTCAGATTTTATTTTTTCCTGTGTGAACCGTAACAGATATCACAAATTACACAGAGAGACAAAAGTTTACTATCCCAAGGAGCACAAATTAGTTTGTTATTAGTTCTATTAACTTTAAAAAAACTTTTCTTAAAACTTTTTAACTTGTATTATACCTTTTATGCAACGATAATTTACTGATTCTAACGTTTATACGACGTTAATGTCAGGCGAGTGGGGAATCTATTCAACTAATTTACAACGTTTTTTTAACTACTATATAACTTTCTATTATCACTTAAGTAACATTTACATGCAATAGTTGCATATGTATTTTGCATGGACTATAATATGTTGGTTTCATTAAAGCTAATTCATAAGAGATATATTCACTAATAAAACTATAATATGGGTTACTATTCAAACTACAATACAGATTTCTCAGCAAACTATTTTCTACCGTAAATTCATATTTTATCATATCACGAGTCGTATAAGTAGTCTAAGCATGACTATGTTGTATAATTATATGTACCAAGACTTGTAATGTCTTCTGCTACTTTTTAAATCTAAGATCATCTTTATAAAGATCATATTTTTTACATATCTGTTGAACTCATTTTATAAACAAATTTATTTTTATTGTGAAATATTATATTATACTTGGAAAAAAATCAAAGGACATTATAATATCCTAAAATAAATAAAAGAAAATTTATTAAATTTTTATGAAAAATTGATTTTTGTATTTTTTTAAATCATTCGATATTATAATGAATAAATTATATTATAATAAACCATATAGGAGAATAATTACTTGCAGAATATTAAATTAAAAACACAATAAAATTAATTTATACTAAATTTTACAAAATGGCTTCTAAACCAGTTTCTGTTTAAATGCATAAATATGGCCGTACATATTATAATTCGATTCAGTTTTAATAACTTCCTAAGAACTAGTTTACATCAGTTTTTTAGTTGATGCATTAAGTTACTTAGAAACCATACTCCCACTTTCTTCTGTTTAAAATAAAACTGTTATTTTTGCAGTTATTTAAAAGTTTTAAATAAATTTATAAAACTTTTATAAAACGGTAAATTAACTAATATATGTAATATATGTAAACTTTAATGCATCTATACTAAACAATTATTTTTAAACAGTATTATAAAACTTTAAAAAATCTGTTTATAAATAACTGTCAATTACGTTTCTAACACTTCCTTTAATTTAGTGCGAAAGACGGTAATGAAACTAAAACAATCGACGCCAATGAAACTTAAATATAAAACGTTTTAATAACTATTATGTGACGAAGTAATAAGTACCACACATCATAACTTTGTATTGTAGTTTAGCAGACTAGAAAAAAGTTGTACAAGGCAAAATAACTTAAAAGTGTTATAATTCAGTTAAATGTAAGTTGCAGTAACAACATTATTAGTTATAATGTCTTAATAAAAACTCTGTGTTCCTTGGGATTAAATGTATCTTTCTGCAGAAAAATAATTTCACGTTTTCGAAATTAGCATTAAAAAGTTGCGGTCTAATTAATATTGGGAGACCTAAGTTTCATACACTAGTGGTTCACTAATAATAACAAGTATCACCTTAAAAGATGACCTATAACCATATAAACTGTCATACCAAATTTTCCAAATCGTATAAAGCGTTCTGTTATTATAAGAAAAACTAATTCTTTTTCGAAGAACTTTGAAGCAGATTTCTGGCTATATGGTACACTTTCCGGTAGGAGCAAGTTTGGTTAAATCGTCTTATTTTAGCCTCAGAAATCTGTGGTTAAGCCATGTCCCCCTATTTAAGAGACACACTGTATATTGTACATATCGTTATTTTTATGTATAATTTTATTTTTATTTTCGAAGCTGTGAATGAGGCTTAAGCCTCAATTTTTTTACATTTTATTGTATGGGATCATATTTAAAAAAAGAACTCAATACGGACATAGAAAATTATTATTTATTTTTATTAATAAAACACGAAAATAATAAATTTATGCGCTACTAATAATAATAATAATAATAATAATAATAAATCAAACTAAAAATAATAAATACTCAAGTATTATAGGTACAGCCATCATTGCTTTCGAAGCATTCCACTTCTCAATGCTAATTTCTAAATCTCTTTTTAGCTTCTTTGGCTCCGGATATACTTCTTTTAAACTACTTTTATCTATACTATGTTGTAAATAGTACTTCGTCGCTATACGTTTGATTCAATTCTTGGCAGATAAAACTTTGTTTTTGTACTATCTCGAAAAAGTGCCGTAATATTTAAAATGTAATATAAGAAAGAGTTAAAATATGGCAGATATACGAGAGGTCGTTTTTATATTCCTGGACTAGGCATGAAAAGAAAAGATTAGAACAGCAAGAAAAATATATTATTCGAAATAGGCCCCTTGCTTTTGGATATAAGTATAACATCGTTTCAATAATATCCTTAATCCATTATAAAAATATTCCTTTTTTTCGCAGTATGGCTTTCAACAGCCGTTATAAGTTCGTTATCATCCCTAATTTTTTCCCACTTAATATTTTTTTTTTTGAGATTTGAAAAAAAAAATTAGTCAAAAGGGGCTAGATCTGGACTGTAAAGCGGATGGTCAATTTCTACGAAACCACATTCAGCAACGGCAGCTTTTGAAATATGGACTTGAAGGCTGATGCAATGTCATGTAAGAATAGGACACCTTGCGAGACAACACAAACTGCCAAATCTTAGAACTAATATTACTGCAATTGTTTTGTAAATTGTCGTACACGTCACCAAGACATGTGTGATTAAAAAACAATATAATGAAAAATTACATTAAAATTGAAAACTGAATGTAAAAACGACCCCTGGTATAGTCTGTTCGCTCCTAGCTGAAACAATCCGATAATTTATTACCCCAATAGTTATTACCACAAACCATAAACCACTTTCTTGAGCCTTTGTTTATCAAACGGCGGTCAGTTGTAAATGGAGTGTTGAACAAGGATTGTATTCAATTCGTTTTGATATATGCGTTTGTAAATTTTTAAGAGAATTTTTTGAAATTATTTTGAAATGTATTTATAGCTAGGTATTATCATTGAATAGGTATAATTAAGAATTACCTGGAAAGACGTTTTCGGCTAATGACTTTGTTTTCGGGTTTGGCCATCATCATAATTTCTAGGAATTATTTAATCTACTATTCATTTAAGTCACCCTTGATTGAATTTCGTTCCTTTATAATCCCGGTTTTCTTTCGTCTTAACTAAGTTTACATGTAACATTAGTTAGCAGCGGTTGTAAGTGAAATTTTAAATATGGAAATGTGGAGGCCCTGGGATGTCGACAATGCTTCTGCCAGTGTTAGTGACGAAGTCAATACCTGTGACACCGATGCCGACGTTATGCAAAGTGATGAAGACACAAATTGTTTTAAATATTTCATCAACGAACAAACGCAGCAAGTTATATTAAATGTGTATAATCATTTTGTAGAAGTGGGTGAAACGAATGCTCTGAAAAGAACTTCGATTGCGACAAAAACGTCCCTGACAGTCCTAAGCCTGTAAAAAGTGTGAAGGAAAGTTGCCATTATTTGATTATTTTATGACGAGTATAACTGTATACTTGTAATAATGACATTTTCCCTTACTTATGCAGATTTCGAATACGTCCTTGTTCCACACTACCTGAGGATTTTCTATTTGTTTGTGGTAATATCTATTGGGGTAATAAAATATCGGTTTGTTTCAGCTAGGAGCGAACAGACTTTACAATAGTTATGCAAATATCCCATTTTCCAAAAATTTGCAGGTACTTACCTATAGAGGGTGGCAATCTTTCTCGCATCCAAGGGCACCTCGTTCAACAAACACTGTTTATTCCCGCACTCTTCCTTTTTGTCCTCACTACCATCTCTGGGTTCGTCACTATTATCATGACTGCCCCCTAAAGTCGGCAGTAACCCCGGTGGGGCGTCTATGTAACGGCCAGGACCTGCCGGACCTACTATAGCACGGTAGGGTGACCGAGTTCCAGAGTAGTACTCAGCGGATTCTTCGTCAATTCGACCCAAAGCCAAAACGTGGAAACGTTCGATACAGTAGCGGAGTTCTGCGTTACGGTCCTGGACAACTGGCTGGAAAGAAGAGAGAATTTGGACTAAATATTAATATGATTGAGCAATGAAATGTGTTTTTTCTGAAATCGTCATATAATCTACTATTTCCCTGCTTAAGCAGGGAAGTAAAATGCAACGTTGCCATCTTCATTTCAACAAGCACATTTTACGTTTTAATATAAAATTAAAATAAATGATGTCCAGTATACACTTGTTTTAAATTCTTGTACAATTTTAATTAGAGTTCCTTAAGTTTTCAATGTGATTTACTTGTTAAATGAAAATAGGTTATATGTACCATTCAGTAATTTTGAATTCTTATACGATTTCAGAAAACATTTAATACTTATCTCGTCATTGAAGTCCCTTTTCATGACTCATTATGATTATCTCCATATTCGTCATGAAAAGACGAACTTCCCTGCCTTGATAAGTAAATAATTATTAAGGGCTCAAAATTAGAAAATGAAAACTAGTTGACTGATTTATGAATTACCATAAAATGGGATGTATGCGTAGCTGCCTTCAGGGGCGACTTTGATAACCATATCAATTTTTGATACTTTGAAAATTAGCACCAACAAGTGTTAACAAAATGATACATGCTCGCCAACACTTGTTTAATGATAGTCCAAGTCTCAAGTCTCAGCATAGTTTCGTTATCAAGTTTCTTACTTCTTTGATGTGTTAAACACGCCGTAAAGTTTACTGTAAAATTAGGTGATATTTTCTAGCTCTTCAAATTTGTCGTACATGTAAAAATTATATAATAATTTGAATAGGGCTGTTGCAAGAATTTGAAAATATCGCGAAATATCCATTAAAATACTTTAGGCGAGGATTGGATTAACTCTTTGCTTGCGCAGACATAATTAAGAGTGATATCTTTCACATGATGCAAGTATTAAAAGAATACGGGGATTTTTTTAGATTTTAGTTCGTTATTATGTAATTTGCTTCTAAATAAAACTATATTTCTATTACAATTTCATTCTTTTTATCTATTTATCCAGTTCTGTTAAGTTAAAAGCAAAAAAAATACATTATCAGAGAGCCATGGAAAAAAAAATAATTTATATTCCTTGTTTTTGATATATCTGACAGATTTCACGTTTCTTTTTATTTTATTCTTATTGTAATTTGTGATTATTATTTTTTTCTTCTAGATAAACTCTTTCCATTATTCTAATAATAATAATAATAAAATAAAAAGAAATGTCAAATCTGTCAGCTATATCAGAAACATAAATTATTGTTTTTTTTTCACGGCACTCTGATAATTGCCTTAAATCGTGCATTTTCTTTTGCTTCTAACTCATACATAAAAACCAACTTGGTATTCAATCGATGCAGATTTTCATTCTGAATATTTTTCTTCATTCTTTTGTTCTAAAATTAAAGGTAAATGTCCATTTGCACCAACAAGACTTAAATTTTAAGCGACCCTTAAACAAAAAAAGTGCAGATCAAATTTTTGACAGCAATGTATAATAATTCATATGACATTTAATTTCGAGTCACTATGGTGCAACCGGCCAAAAGAGATATTGCCAAATGTTAACATTGAATGTTCAGAAAAACACCCGGTATACTTACAAGACAATAACTAGTAGTATTAACAGGGGTGATTAAGCTATTATTACAATAACAAATTCACTTGGTTTTTAATTATTCCAATGTATTTTTAAATGAAAGCCATGGTAATTGGGTAATTACGATGACTAAAATTTTGAGTAAGTACTACCGATCAATGTTTTTAAAAACTTTTTTTATAATTGATAAAAAAGTTATACAAAGAAATAGATTTTTATCAATTCCACCCCATTTTACGGTATCCTGAAAATATCTGGTCCCTTACCTTGCTATGAATCGGGCACATCTCCTCTTCATCCAGTACCGTGGAAACCGTCTCCGCTGTAACTGACCCCACACTATCCAACCTCCTAGAGGGGTCCAGAAGTAACGCCCGGGTCAGATCCCCATGAGCTGGTGCTCCAGGTGGTGGTGGTTCCACCCTCAAAGTGGCGTAGCGTCCACTTCGCCCCACTCGTAATTGGGCCACTGCTAATGTCCCCACTGGCCATGTTTTGCTGTGCTGAAGTGTCATGGCGTTGCATTTCCGGGGGGATGTTAATTTTAGGTTAGGTTAGGGGTTGACAGATGGCAAAAATAGGTTATGTTATAAAATAATTATATCGAATCAAATTAGTACAGTTAAAATTTATTTTCAGTGCAAAATTAAATGAAGTAGGTTATATTAGTTTTCTATGAAGTTAAATGAACTTTGACAATTGTATTTTGCATTTTAATGTTGCAATAGCAATTTTTGACTTTAAAATAAAGCAGGTTTTACATTTAAAATAACAGTCACCTTATGTTACGATTTTAATATTCCCAAATTAAGACTATATTTACGTACAATACAATTATAATTACCTCAGTAAATATTGTTATTATAAATAAAACTTCGAATTTTACTTGTATATCTATTAAAACTTTTTATGTTTAAAAATTACTATATTGAACATGGAATGTTGAAATAAATGTTTAATAATTTATATTTTATTCTTGTAATTTAAAATTTGAATTGTATCAAACCGAACAGACAAAACAAATTTTTGTTTGAAAATTAAAAAATACAGCATATAAAAAAAATTGAATTATTTATTTTAATTTTAATATTAAATAAATTTTCTAGTAAAAATTTTACTGTCGATAAAATGGAATTATTCATAGTTTCAAATCCTCCCATTTCCGGCTAAATTCCCGCTAAAATTCCTGTTTCCGGTGTACCGGAAGTGTTTTCCGGTAGAATACCTCACGAAATGTCCGCTAGAGGAGCTACAATCCTAACGAACTTTACCACAGCATATGAAATTTAAATGTGATTGCCATTTTGAATTTGAAATTGTGTATAAAGGCATTTATGTGGAGTTAAATAAATAATATTTATGCATGGTAGGCTGTGGAGGAAAATGGAAAGGATAAGTGAAAATCTGAAGCTGATGTGCCATTTTTTGAAAGCTGAAAAGAAAATTGATAATAAGAAATTTTGAGATTACTGAAAGATGTAGCGAGTTGCAGTATTCAATTAGTGAGTTTAATTTTTTTGTATATCAACGGATGAATTTACAAATAAAACATTGTCGTCTGTCGTCTGCATATTGTAAAGATACAATATCATTCATGTTGTTTATAAAGTAAAGTTTTTTTTTTTTCTTAGATGTCTCAATTGATCGGAGATATATGTATAGGTATAAAGCAAACAGTAAAGGGCTGGAGCATACACATGTAGTACCTCTTTACTGACACGTATTTCTTGCGAAAGTTTATTTTATGTTATATAAACTTGTATTTAAAATACTTTTTAAAAAATGTGAAGCAGGCTCATTCGTACGGTTGCTCCTTCATAATGAGGTCATGCAAAAAAAATAATTGTACCTTTTTTCTGTTTAAATCGAAAAAGAATAATCTAATTCATCGATCAGTATAATTAAATTATTTTTTATTTATATTTTTTGTTGCATAAAATCGTTTTAAAGTATGATATTTTTAAAAAGTTGCAAAAACCAGCCATGTTTTGTCGTCACAACATTACGTACCTAGTTCAGACTCATTTCAAACAGACATTTTATATGGACACATAATTTCTAAAAGAAAAATATATATAAACTATAAATTGAGGATTACATATCTGAATATGCTATAATATATTGATATAATATCGTTCTATTTATTTTTATAAATATAATTTTCATTTGGCGTGAAATTATCTACGTTACATCAGATGTTTCTTTCACTTTTGAATCTTTGAATTGGCGGTAGAAGGTTATAAACGCATGTGAGACATTGAATATATTGCAGAATATTATTTTATTCTTTATTTTGGCACGAAACAACGTTCCATCGACATGTTTACTTTCATAAATTTTAGGTTATCTTTAAATGTCACTTTGACGTTTAAGATAATGTGAAAATCAAAATGGTCGTGCCTGTCACTCTGTGACGTCATTGGACAAGGGACGAAGCGGGGGTCTAGCAGCCTCATTTTAAAGAATTTCATTTTCAATTACAATTTTTTCATGATTAAAGATCGATTTGAGGAAAAATAAAAAATACGAATCTATTATTTTTCACTACTCTATCGATTAAAATTATAAAAAAAAAGTCGTGCATGACCTCATTCTTTAATAGCCTTGTAATTCCCAAATGGTATTTTTTTTACAAATAATTTGTAACAAAAAAAAAATATTTGCCTACGGCTCCGAACAGGCGGCAGTGTTCTTATTTTGTTTTTCTTTCACTTATACATTTATTGTATTCCAAATTATTACTACTTTATTTGTTTCAATAAAATATCAAATAAAATCTCTAAATAAAAAGCGTTTTTCGGATCGTAGTTACCTGCGCTTTCCTGTCACAACGCTCACATTAATTCAACTGTTTAGTCCTCGACTTCATATAAGATAGTGCGTATCGTCGCGTGATTTTTAAAATTTTTTCGTAGTAAACCGATGGATAGTGATAATAAATTGTATATCAATCGATTCGTTAATCTTTCGCGATCATTTTGACATATAGTTCATGTAGTGTATATAAAAAATTCGTGGGTTTTCAAGTGAAAATTGCCGTGTTGCTCCAATATAGCCGACAATAGGTTAGTAAATTTTATTATTGTTTTTGTCATTATAAATAAGTTTAATGAAAAATGGTGCATACTATGAATAAAATATTAAATATTAAACAATATACTATACTGTGGACAGGTTAAAATAAACAAATATTATGTTCCGTGGTGAAAATTTTCAAGAACAGTAATTAGAAATATTTATGGATAATAAGCAAAGTAATTTCATCTTTTGATCAGTGAAACTTGTAATATTGTAAATCTTGTTTTAAATGTACGAAGTGTCGTCTGTTAATTACAGTATTCAGCTAAGCTATTAAAGTTGAAAGTGTTATAAGGTATTTCAACTTTCAGAAATAAAGTCTTTTAGGAAAGAAATTCAGGAGAGAAATAAGTACAGTTTCAAACTTCTCTAACGATTTCTAGCTAACTCTACCGAATATAAATGATAATTATTGGAATAATCCGACCAGTCAATGAAATCTAATTAAAGTTCCAATTTACAAAACTTAATCTCTCTTTAATTAAAACTCGAAAAATAAATCGGAACTTCATCAGGGGTAATTCTAGTTTAATTAAAACATTACCAAATGGAAAGTATTTTAGTTGAAATCTATTTACTATCCAGCTCCAGCTAGTGTAACATGTGTAATATAAGTTTTCGAAAAAAATGAGTGGACGATATTTATAGTTTAACGAATGTATATCGAATCTGTTTATTACTTCAACAATTAACATGGTTTAAGCTTTAACACTCATATTTTATATGGAGCTAGTAGCCCGTTTTCTTCTGTACGTCCAATGTACTGTCTAGAGATACCTGCTTACAAAATTGCACACATTTTTCAAAAGGTACTTAATTGCTATTTGTGTGCCGTTCGACGAAGGAGCGCGGCATTTTCTCGAAATCGACAGTGTCCATTTGCGCTCAAAACACACAAGATTTTTTCTACAGTCGCCACAATGGGGTCCCTCACCATAAACCATAAAAAATAATATAATATACATTTTGTAGTTACAGTACTAAATAAATAACGATTATATTTATTATTTTTAATTTATTGTTATTTTCCATTCTTCTTGAGCTATTGCTTCAATCTAATCTAAGCATTTTTTTTGCTTTTTTAAATAACTGCTCTATTTTATTTCTGTACTCTTACACAGCAGTACGGCATTTTGTTTGGTTATATAATATACCGACAGAACAGTCATATGTCAGATTGACTCGTGGAGTTGGTAAATGTGTAAGCAACTGCAGCGCCATTAGTTCCTGTCTAAACGTTTTCTCAATATTTTATAATTAGAAATTCGAACAGCGAGCGTTTTTCTACTTTGTCGCCGCATACGCTACAAAGTGACATTTTGCGTTGACAAAAGCGAGTGCAAATGCCTACTTTGTATATAGACTAGAAAAATAAATTTTAAAACTCGCTAAAGACTCATGAGGCAAGTCTAATTTTCATCGCATACAGGGTGTATCACAACTTCTGGATAAAAATAAAATGGAAGATACTACACGATGTGCTGGTCACGAATCAAAAGGATTTTTTTGAAAATTCAAAAAATTAGTTGCACTTATAATGGAGGGTGCATTTTTAGTGCCACTGGTTTATTTACTATTTTGTAATATGACAGTAATGAAATAAATTTAAAAATAATATAAGCAATAACTTACCTAATATTGTATTTAATCAAATTAATTAAATGTCTGTAATGTCCATTGCCGCAGTTCGATTGTTTCTTTCGTTTGGTGATAATCGTGAGATTAATTAAAAAATGCCCTACGAGTACAGTGATAGTGAGTTGAGTTAGTGGACATACAGTCATTCAAAAAAGTCTCCGTACGACAGTAATTTTAATGTATTTTAGGAAAAATAGCAGTCTAAAACCCAATATATTTAATTTCCTTTTAATCCAAAATGAAAAGCAGTATATTAAGTTATTATAAATATAAAATAAACAAATAATTTACTTAATTTATTTATATTACGGGGTAAACATTGAAAGAATTCATAATTTCATGACAAAAAAGTCTCCGTACGGTAACCAAAACATTTAAATAATAAACCATTTATTTATGTTTATAAAGAAATATAATATTTGGAGCGTTTTCCTTTGGTTCTTCCACCAGTAACTAAGCGATGAGTCATTGAATCTACCAAATATTTGGTCACCGATGGCATTATATTCCGCCATTTTACTTGTAATTAATTTGAAATTCTTTTTTGCTTCATATTCCTATTTATTTTAAGAATTTTCCGCACTTTCTTAATCTGGTTGAAGTCTGGAGACTGTGACTACTGTGAGTGATAATTAAACATATTTTTAATATTATACAGTACGCATTCTCTTATAGACGCGAATTATTTGTCGAATTTTTCTGATGCACGAAATTAAAATTGTCTGTTAAGGCCCTATCTTTCGGCACTTTGTTTTAAATTTCCTTTTAAAATATCGAGGTAACCTTTGCTATCCATTGTTGCAATAATTACTAATTTTCGTACACTCGCTGGGAAAATATAGCCCCAAACATAATGCTATCACCGGCGTATTTTTTTATTTGAAAAAATTGTACATAAACAATATTACCTTATTGGAAAGAGAAAAAAATACTCTTTCTAATAAGATAATAAAAAATATATGATTCCATTTAAAAAATATATATTTTGTCCCAAATTTTGAGAACCGCTGACACAATTTTTATTTTGTCTACATGACCAATTTTCTAATATAAAATGGCACAATTTTGCTCATTTAATCAACCTCGTACATCTTCAAATAAAAAAGTTACCAATAGTGAGCAAGCTTATTGAGACATCCTGTACTTTCCACAGTATCGTTCATTTAAATTTTTTCCAAAAACTTGTTATGCCAACCGTAATTAATTTGCTTCCCAGATAACTCTCGAACCCAAAACAACGCTGTAACAAGCTTGGTAATGGTAACTGCATCGAAAGTTTAAGTACACGAGAATAATTATTAGAAATATTGAAATAACTATTACATCTTTGAAAGAATGATTTGAATGATGTATCCACAAATCTGAACAATGTGATGAAATATTATGTCTATTATGAAATCTGACTGTCAATTCGTCAATTTTCACAATAACCAAATCTATTACACCACTCCACTACCAAAACATTTCAATTTCAATAGATCCTTGTTCATTGTATTGGTAATTTCGCTTGTCATTAGCATTAAGTATTCACTGCAATTAAACATTCCTCAATGTATTCTATTTGTAATAAGATTAATTTAGTAAGATTTCCACATGTAGCAAGCAAGTGTTTACGACGGCATTTGTTCTGGTTGCTTGTTTCATGTTTCGTTGTTTCCCTAACCAAGATACGGTAGCACTTGTCTTGTTTGCTTGATAAACAAAAGACGAAACGTGGACGTGATTACGTAGGCGTGGGCTTCACTCACAGATATTAAGTGCACGCTTATAGGGTGGACGCGAATTATAATTAATTTGTTTGTTTAGCCCCAATGAGTCATGAGGTGTGGCAATAAAATAGCGAGACCGATTTTAGAAAATTGAGTATTCAAAAAATTACGCAAAACAAATATTGCCACCCGTTTCTTTCCCTTCCGTCACATTTAGGTAAGGTATTGTCTTTGGTGAAATAAATCAGTGAAGAATTTTGAATGAAAAAGCACGTTTTAGGGTCCATAGAATACGCTTTTACTAGTTTTACGATGATGACTCTATGGCTCGTAGTATGATCACGGTTTTACCTAAAACGCTGTTTTAAGTAATATCAAATTTCATTATTTAATAACAATAATAAATAATATTAAATTTATCAAAATATAATTTTAAAGCAGAACAGTTTTTATTGAAACATTTTTAAAAAATCGTTCTTCAAACATGTCTGTGTGTCTGTGTGATTGTGTGTCTATATGTCAGTGTGTGTGTGTGTGTGTGTGTGAGAGAGAGAGAGAGAGAGAGAGAGAATGCGACAATAACTCCAATACTACAATTCTAAAAATAATATTTTTTTCTTTTTCCTATTATTTACATCCATATGAAGAGCTGATTAAATTTTGGTTACAATTAGCTAACCGGAAGTTCCTTTATTTGAAGTTTCTAACAGTTTTTCTTGAGAAAACGCAGTTAAATATCGTTTTTTATCATTTTATGTGATTATCGATATGAAAGAATATCTTATTGTCTATACAGTTTGATTATACATTTTCCTTCGTATTCAATAGACACAGAATGGAATCATTTCACATTTTCTAATTTATTTTTTTCTTGAAAGAATAGGTCAAATTCAATATGTAGGTGTATGTTTTACATCTTACAAATCTTAGAATCAGAGATATGATTTTTTAAAAGTTGCGTTTAATTTCAAATATTTCAACGGCTGACGACACAGATTCACGGATACTATAATTGTTTGGGTTGGTATTTATTTAAATAAATGGTTTATTTACATACCTTATACTGCAGTAGTACTTTTAAAGAAATGGAAAGAAATTACATTCTTTTCTCTTGTATATTTTGCTGTCAGCTATAACAATTTCAGGTTAGATTACTGTTTCATGCTGTGAAGCGTAAATGTGTATGTATGTGAGAGAGAATTGTCTTTGTGAGAGTATGAATTTGTGTCGTCACAAATTTAGTCCGTGTTTAAAAGCGTGAAAGTTTATTAGCAACGTTGTGAATGAAAAAACTTATATTTCAAATTATTTTCTATTACTATATTTATTAAATGAGATGGATTTTATGATTTTATAAAAAAAATCGACAATTTATTTTTTTGAAATGACCCCATTACAGAATTATAAAAAGATTAACTTTCATAAATCAGCCAGCTTTGGTATAATCGTGGAAACAGCTGATATATTCAAATAATTCTAATTGACAGATGTCAGTGTCAAGTGCAATTTACATCGTGTATGTTCGTGTTATAATTTTACTGAATTTATAGAACCTTTTTCCAGGAACTTTCGGTATGGAATTTGTAGAAAACAGTATAAGTTCGTTTTACAATTTTACTGGATATATAGAATTTTTGTCAAGGAACCTTTGCTATGGGATTTGTACAAAATACATAGAGTTGAACGAAAGTAATGTGCTGGCCATATCAGATTTTTTCTTAGTTTGTTCATAAGCTTTGCCGATTTTTCTATAACTGTAGCACGGACTCGAATTTGATTCCTCTTAACGCAGATTTAAATGAATTTAAAGGAATCTTTCCGTCAAAAATGTCTTGACAGGAAGGGCGTTATGTTCTTTATGGAGAATCCATGAGTCGTTTTTTCACATTTCAGCCCTTTCTCTTCTCATCCGTGCATGAATGGTTATCAAAACTTCCTTGTAGTATACTTGGTTAAGTGGTAACGAACTGCCTTTCAGGCACACAATCCACTTGATCAATCATTCGAATTTTGAAAAAAACGATGTCTGTGCAGGACCGAGGCGCTAATCATCTCTGATCTCTTTTCTTCTTTCTTTAAACCTTCTAAAGTGCTCGAAAACTTGAGTACTAGATAGAGGCTCTATCTATCTGATAGACCATCGTAACCATAAACACTTCAACAAATCGTATGTTTCTGGAGCAGATTTCTCAAGTTTCACATAGATATTCATAACAACGCTAACAAGATTCCAACGGAGTTCAAGAATAAAGTAGTTCACTTCAATCAAGGGTTACTGAAATTTTAACCGTGAACAGAGGGAACATAACAAATTATTTGACACACCCTGCAATGTTGCCAAATTTACAGGGAAGCCGAAAAAATCCCGTTATTTTATAGCCACACCTCGTATTGTGTTACATTTTTTATTATTTATGTGCTTGCAATAAACATGTAATATAGTTTCACTTTCTCTGTGGTGAAATTAGTTTTCTATTATCATGGAAGGCCTGTCTGTGAACGTGAGTAGAAAGATTAATAATAAGTATAGGTGAGAAGGCTGTAATCCTTTTCCTTTTCTCAACTAAGTTTTCATAGCCCACGTAACAGTCCCAAGCCAACGGATTATAGGATTATGATTATATTGATTTAGTATTTGTTTACTTTATACCTATACAATAACATAAGAATCCGATTACGTATATTATTTTGCTGTTCGTTTATTTTATAAAATTTATAAAATTGTTGCCATATTAATATTGATAATGAAAATTGTCCCCTAGGGCAAGAAATAGTGATGCCGCGAGATCTCACATTTTCGAGATTTCGTCTCGAATTTTTCGAATTTTCGGGACGAGATTAATCTTATTCTCGTCTCGATATTTCGAGACTGAAAGTAAGAAAAAAATTGACGAGACGAGAGGCAGAGAAATCTCGTCTAGAAAATTCGAGACGAAACGAGAGTGAATTGTTTCTCGCCATATCTCGTCTCGCGGCATCACTAGCAAGAAAGTATCTAATGTTTTATTTCTACCATTAATTTTAAAACTGCATTACATTGTTATATTTTTAATATATTGAAATATCTTTCTGAACTTAATATTAAATGAACAAGTACTTCAAAAAATTTGATTGCAACAATGATAAAATTGATTGCAACAATGGCATTGCTTGAACACATCAATGCGCTGCACGTATATTTCCCTTTCTTCTCAAGGTATCGCTCTCGTTGTCAGTGTTGCCAGATCGGCAAAATTCCCACTAGTATTAAATGATTTAATTCAATATCTGTGTTAATTATTTACAAATTAATTATATATTCTAAACAGTATCGAGATCAGTGCCTTAACAAAATACACAATTAAATTAACTAAAAATGTTATTTACACTTCAAATAAACATTAAAACTATATCTAAATGTGCTTTTGATTAAAATAAAACAAATCGCCACGAAAATATACAATAATGCCTTCTTAGTGTGCATAGAAAAATAATCGAAAATAATCAAAATCAGTTTATAGACGAAGTTGTAAATAGTTTCGCTAAAGGCAGACGAAAATTGAAATTTAGTTGTGATAGTAACCACTTCCCTTACAAGTGAGGAAAGTAATTTACTTTTCCGACAACCACTACGAAAAGTACATAAATTCACACGCTAAAATATTACTGAAAGTTGGCCATTGTACATCACTACCAAAGCTGTGAGAAATGAAAGCTCGTTAGCCAATCAGATGCGTCCGCAACTGTGTGATATGATTTTATCACACGCTGCGATAACTGAACGAACTAACTTAAAAATTTGTATTTAAAAATTTGACAGTTGCAAATAATTTGTTGAATTTACACGGATTAAGAAGGTTGGACTTTAATTTATCAGATTTTAACATAATTTTTGGTGAATTCTGATAGCAATGATGTTAACATAATCTGTTTTAATATTTTTAAGTAAATTTTATATTGTTTTTTTTTTTGTGGTCGTCGGAAAAAAAACGTGTACAACACGTGCTGAAATGGTATTTCACACTCACGTGATTAAACCATTTGCCTACGGCTCGTGGCTCAAACTTCACACTGGTGTGAAATATCCAACTTTCAGCACTATTATTTTAATTTAAGTGTGCTTTAATGTGCTTATCAAAAATTTCTGGTGGCGCCTATGGTAACAATTAAGGAAAAAGTCATGAGAAATTAATTTTCATGAAAGCTCAACAATTTTAATTTCAGCAATAAATTTTCCAAAACACCAAAAAAAATCACACCATCTATTAAACAAATTTTGAAATTTCCTGTTAATCCATCTAAACATTATTGTGACATATGACGTCCACCGTTACCGTTAGTCATTTTTTACTGCAAAACATTTTTTGTTTTGTCACCGCTGGCTTGATGAAAAATAAACGCATAATTACGCTCTGAACCCGGGCTTAACGAACGGGGTAAAAGTAAAAACTCATATGTGAACGTGGGAACGCCGACGCCTAGTTTTCTTCGCAAGTCTCGGATGTAGAACAAAAACTGCGCGGCAGTAATCTCAATTTGTGACGGGTGAAAAGGTTCGAAGAGTTGAGAAACTTTTCGAGAGGGAATTTATTCCAACTCAAAGGGTAGAAACTAAAAAAGTATTTTATTTATGATGAAATAAGTTTGTTTAGCTGATTTGGATGTCAATTATATTTACAAAAGTTCTCGGAAACTTTCATAAAAAAACTGTTTTGTATTTTTACGCCCTATCTCTTAAGGATTGTAATTTTTTTATCTGGGCCAATATTTTTATACTGTTTTCATAATGGACTAATAAAAGTGTAGACCTATGGGACTTTCCGTCATTATTTTTACCTTTGCTAAGAGAGGTATTGGATTCATACTAAAAATCGCATATCGAAATTTTAATGAATAATGTCCGTGTGTGTGTATGTGTGTGTGTGTGTGAGTGGATGTTAAAACCACGATTTCTCAAATACTATAAGACATATTTAACTACGGTGTACTCAATCTGACATTAATGGGACGCGCTGGTTCTGGTAACAATTGGACAACCGAAAGTAGTTTTTTTTTTGACCGACCGAGGTGGCTTGATGTTAGCGTACCAGCTTCACGTGCCAGCGGTTCTGGGTTCGAATCCCGGGTAAGGTATGGATGTTTGTGTACATCCCTTTCGTCATCTCGTATTCATCAATACAATGTTGACAAATGAAATGTTATAAAAATAACGAAATATTGACTCACCCTCATTATCAAATTGTAATAATTTGTAAAGTTGATATACAATAGAGAATTATTATTATTATTATTATTATTATTATTATTTTAATTTGTCTTTACAAATATTGAAGAATATAAAATTCTTTATCTGATACATTTAACATTTTTAATCTTCTATAGATTTAGAGATAGATAATTATCAATATATAAAATAATCCGTTGTAATGAATCTCAAACCCCAAACAACTCCATGGAAACCAGTTGAAAAATAAAAAATTTGTAATTGACAAAAAAATATCAGTGTCAAAAATTCAGAGACATTACTGAAGGCTTTGTTCTGGGAAGTTCATTTAATATTTCCTATTTTATAATTAATTAAATATTTAAAATTATAGATATATTACGTATAGTAATACCGCCAATCTTGTCAATGAATTGAAAAAATCTGGAATATTTAGAAGGGTCGGAGAAAAATTGTTCATAGAATGAATTAAAAAATACAAAAATATCTAAAGAATAGATAATTGGAATTCTTTGGAAGCATAAGATATATTAAATACAATGGGTGGAATTCAGTGGGTTGTATTAAGGTCTGTATTAAAACTTGTATTGAGTATATGGCAACATTGTAATATTTTCCACATCTATCCATGAGATTCAATTGTGATTTAGAAATTTTACCACAGGGAAAAGTAATACAGATATCCTTTAGTCAAATAAAGAAGTATTATTGTAAATGGAAGGTGTAAAAGGAAAATTATTATTGTAAAATTAGGTTAGAAATATGTCAAATTTTATTTGTCAAATTTATATATTTCACACCTGAATGTTAATGAATTTTAAAATATCAACTCCCGTTTCGATCAGTTTTGACATTTGTCTTTTTTTTATCGTAATTGTATGGCTTTCTTACTATTATTAATAATATTTTTTTGTTTATTTGATTCTTTGGTCTCTCACTTTTTCTGACAGGTATTACACAGTTGCCAAAATATTTTTGACAAAGGACTGTTTTAGCTTAAAACACGCTAATACAACCCACTGAATCTCACCCAATATGTATATAGCCTAAAATGGAAATGGCGAGAGGCATTGTGCTGGCCACAACAGATCTTTTTACCTCTCGCTAAGAGAGGTATTGGAATCATGCTAAAAATCGCATATCCAGATTTTAATGTATAAGCACGTTTTAAAGACCCTATAATCCGATTATAACATTTTAACGATGAAGTCCGTGTGTTTGTGTGGATGTATGTGTGGATGTTGGAACCACGGTTTCTCAAAAACTATAAAGCCTAAAAAAAATATTTAACTGTAGTTTCCTCAATCTGAAATTCCTGGGAAGAGCTAATTAGATTTTGGTAATTGGACAACCGGAAGTAGTAGTTCTTTTAAATATTATTTTTTGGAAATTTATGTTACTGCAAATATTAAAGAATATAAAATTTTCTATCCAATACATTGCACATTTTTATTATATCTTTTATAGATTTAGAGATAGACTGAATTATAATAGTTATTTATGTATTTAGAGCGTAAGGAGGCTTTTATGGCCTGCGGCGGGATTTTGAGCCCGAGTCGTAAGCCGAGGGATAAAAACACGTCAAAGGCCATAAAAACAAGTTACGCTCGTGGTACATACAAAACTTTATGCACGGATAAAAATTTTCAAATTATGAGTGTTAGAAAAATTGTATCGAAAAGAATTTGTCCTCGTACATCCAGTATCTAATGTTTGATGAAAGCGAAGAACAACAGTTTATTGTTTGTTTATTAGTTATGTCATTTGAGTTTTATTTTGCGTATCTCCGTGCTTTTCATATAAATATCACAAAATTTAATTTTCATTTTTCATTAAAGAATGTAAAAAATTTCGATTTGTAATAAACTTTTCATGTTGCCTGTTTAAATTGTTTATATTGTAGGTTGTAATTTGGTTTGACGTTTCATTATAGCCCGATGGTCTATAATTAGGCCTCCGGGCTATAAAATGACGTTTATGTCAAAGAAATTCGTGCATAATTGTCAAATTATGATACGTCCGTGCATAAATATATAAAATAACCTATTATATAATGAATCAAGCAGCCTATGGAACCAGTTGAAAAATTAAAATGTTTGTAATTGACATAAATGTCAGTGTTAAAAATCCAGATATTACTGAATACTTTTTCTGGGAAATACATTTTATATTTATTATTTTAACATTAATTAAATATTTAAAATTATAGATAGATATAGAATGCTTACATGAGCAAGTCGAAATAATAGTAATATAATATGCTGTTATAATGAGGAATAGACTACATCAACATCTAAAATTGGTATAAAAAGAAAGGGGATTCATTAATAAGGTAAAGCATGTAGAGTATCAGTGTTAACTAAACACGTGCTTACTATACATATAATTCATCATATACTCTTCAGAAATTCCGCCAATATCATCAATGACTTGGAAGAATCTCGAACATTTAGAAGAGTAGGAGGAAACTTTGTGCATAGAATGAATCAAAAATAAAGAATAGATGTAATTACAATTTGTTGGTTGTACCAGAAATATTAAAAACAATACTTATATAGCCTAATATGAAAATGGCGAGAGGTATTGTGCTGGCCATAACAGATTTTTTTTATATATATAAAATATTGATGATATAAAGAAAGTGTAAATAAAGATAGCTGCTATACGCTATACCTACTATACTAATAAATATTTAATTTTTGTTAGTATTCCTAGATTCCTTTAGAAATAATTTAGAAAACAAACAACAAGCCTGTCTCAATACTTAAAACTTTTCAAATTTACATGGGTCCAATTAATTTGTAATTCGTTGTCGAAAAGTTTAAAACAAGTAAATATTTTAGAAGTTCGTCAAGTTATTCCGGGCGTAACTTCACTTGTTCTACACTTTCAAGCACTTGTTTTTCACGGAAATCTTGCTTTATATTCACCTAAGTCCTTAAGCTACGACACACGTACAACAAATTTGAAATGTAAATTTTGTTTACTGCGAAAGCCAAATGTTTCATTATTGTATAATAGTAATGAAAACATCAACAACTTATGGAATAAAGGGCAGGAGTTATTTTTGTTTGTTGACAAGTTTACTTGCATTTTAACAAATTATAATGCTAATAACGGCAATATTAGTACCCGGAATTTTTAGTATATGAAGTGAACCATTTTTGTGAGCTGCGTTTCTACTTCCAACATTTAATAATGTTTTTATTACTTTATAATTTAAATTCAGTCAAAAGTCAAAATTCATGCATTACAAATATTATTTATCTGTAGCTTAATGTAAGAACAACCAATATCAACATTTTGTAATTTTGGAAATTAATAATTTAACTAATTTATATTATTCACTACAGAAAAATCAAAACGAAACATATGGCTCCATCTAGTGATTAGTTCTGACTTAATATTTCTGTATTACATTTATTTTATATTCAAAAATTGTTTGAAATTCCCGCTAAATCTCATTTACCTGCTTAAAAATTATTTAAATATTTTTTTTCTTCAGTCTATGTACAATGTAAGAATTTGCGCTCACTTTTGTCAACGCAAAATGTCACTTTGCCGCTCATGCGCGACAAAGTAGAAAGTTCGAATTTCTGACTATAAAATGTTGAGAAATGTCACTTGTATACATTTCCAATGAGGACGTTTAGTCAGGAACTAATGGCGCTGTAGTTACTTGCACATTTACCACCTCCACAAGTCAAACTGACATGTTATTGCTCTTTCGGTATATTACATAACCAAACAAAATTCTGTACTACTGTGTAAAGGACTACAGAAATAAAATAGGGCATTCATTTACAAAAACGAAAGTAAAAAATGCTTAGATTAGATTGAAGCAATAGCTCAAGAAGAAAGGAAAATAATCGACAATATCCCATTTTGCGCTCTTAATACACAAAATCTATTTTGTGCGAAATAAAACAAATTTACTTCGATTTGAAACAACAAGCAATAATCTAAAAATAGAACTTCGATTGGTTGGTCATATTTCGTGTACTTTATATTCTGTAATTATTGTTTGGAAAACACACAAAATCTCGCTGCCTCGCGAAGTAATTTTTGAACATATTATTTAAATATATTTTCTACGCTAAAACGAGTAGATCTATATTTCAATTTCAAACAAAAAAATTACAAGTTTAGTTTGCGCAAGTTTGTTACACCCTAATGTTAGCGCGCTCTGAAAAGCACAATCAGCGGGTTCCACATTTTTAAAAAAAGTATTTTAAATGAAAGTTTATGCAATATTTTTCATAGTAATAAAAAAAAATTATAATAATTTATTGTTATTTTCGTAAATAATTAAATAAAAAGATTGGCGCCAGAAAAAATTATGAAAAACGAACCCCCTCTCCTGTGACGTCGGAGTACATACAACAAATCAATCGTAACCAATAGGAAAACAGTTTACGTTATTTATATAAATAAAGGTAGGCGATAGTTTGTCACATGTTAAACTGTATGTACTCTGACGTCACATTGTGTTTCAGATCACGTGACATTTTCAAAATATTACATAAATTTAAATATTAATTGTAAAACACCTAATGGATATTTCGTGATATTTTCAAATTTGAGATTCTTTAAGGAACAAAATCTTTTAAAATTTAGTACTAAGAAGTCATATAAAAATTCTTGCTACAGCCCTATTGCACGATTTTACAGATAGTTAAATTTATTCTGTTTATAAGAATTATTAATTTGTTCTGGCATCTTGCGATAAAAAAACTATGTGTACCTTTTCTATAAATGTACATTCTAGGAGTAGGTCATAGAATGTTTATTTAATTGGCTTAGGGCCGGTTTTTCAATCTCTGATTCAAATTTTAACTTATAGTTAAGTGAACAATATTGCATCGTTTTGATGACACCAATGATAAATCTGTCATTTGACAATTCATGTCGCTTCAATTTTGCTTATTTAATTCTTAGTTAAAATTTTAACCAGATATTGAAAAACCGGCTCTTCATTTTTCATTAAATGTCTGTTATTAATCCAAATAAATCTGGAGTTTAATGGAAGAACAACTAATGTCCATTGTAAATTAATACTTATTTATGCAACAAGAGAAAAAAGTATAGTCTTATTTCACGAATAGGAAAGTTTGACAAGTCCTATTATTACTCGAGTGGCATACAATTTTTTTTTACCTCTGCAATAAAAGTGTGAGAAAAAGTGCCGTAACATTTTATTATTTCACACCTTTTCGTTAAAAAAGTGCACGTTTTTCACACTTGTATTTTGTTAAAAAAGATACTTCATAAATCCATTTTAATGAAAAAAGTGTACTTCTTTTAACAGACGTAAAAAAATAATATTAAACTTTAGTATGAATTAAGAATGATTAGAGAGCAGTTGACTAGCATTCATTGTTTTTTCCGACAATTATTTATGGATTATTTTGGAGAAATTTTTTTGGGTAAAAAATAACGCTTCAATTAATAATATACACACTCACAATAAAACACTTTATTATATCAAAAATTAGAAAATATCATTCTATTATTATTACTATTAAACGTTTATATAATAAAACTGAACTTTTCTTGACATGTCGTAGTGTCAATGTCAATCTTGTTATCGTTACATACTTCACTCTGAACAATATTCATAGCTATTACTGACATCTATTGGGTGATTTTATAAATGTAAAAATTCTGCTAAATAGAAATTCTTCATAAATTTAATTAAAATTACAAAAAAAAAATCTCACCAAATACCCCTTGATCATTGATAAATACTTATAATTTTATCACAACTTCCTCAAGCACGTTGCTTTTGGGTAACACTCCCTCCGGCTTCAGTGTCGGGCTATTACCAAGCAACGCGCTTTCGGTAACTGTCATAAAATTATTTCGTAATTATCAATGTCCTTGAGATATTATAGCTGAAAAATACTTCAAATAAAAGATGCGTACAATTAATTTTCTATAACTATCAACCATTGTTATGTAAATAATGCCAGTAATGGAATATAAAAACTGAAAGAAAAGTATCTAGAATAAATTCTGACGGTAGAATTTCGTACGGGAAAGAAATGTAAAGCTCAGACTTCAGTATTGAATTCAATTAGGTTGAATTGAAGCAGAATAAGATCTCTTTGTTGAAAAGGAAATAAAATAAATGTTCTCTTACGAAAAGAATAGAAAAGAATCGGTACCAACAAAACTAATTTTTAATCCAAGATTAAACACAAACGTACTGATTCTGTTCCACTTTACGTAATTGTGAAGTTATTGAAACTATATTGCTGAATTTATAAATTGTAAAGCGAATAATAATGACAAATGATTTACTTTGAAATGTTTGAAGTAAATATATCATAGTCTTTAATCATACTTTGAATGTGACAGTTTTATTCTTAGACAGACTTTGTTAAAAATATATTTATAATTACCTACAGTTTCAACTATAACGCAGTAAAGCTCTGCTAATCCGAATCTCCACTAATCCAGATATCCTTGTAATTCGGACTAAATTAAAAAATGTGGATTTTATATTATACAGGGTGTTTCAAAGAAAATGTAAAAAAAATTAAGGGCATACAGTACTGACCAAATTGAGTAAAAAAAGCTTAATCAACATGGGTCCAACTTCAAGTGTTTCCGAGATTTGAGGCAGTGAAAAATGAGTTTTTACGGGGTTTACCTCTGCTATCTTGAAAACTTGCAGCCCGATTCACAAAAAAGTTTAAGCTAATCCTCATTTTTGGATTAGTGAATTCTATTCTATTCCGGTAATTAAAATTTAATTTTCATGATATCAATAAAGGTAGATACTAGGAATAGATTAGACTATATTTTCAGATATAAACTGTCAATATTAGAGTAGAATTCGCAATCCAAAAATGAGGATTAGTTTAAACTTTTTTTATGAATCGGGCTGTATAAGATTTACGACTTTAATTAAATAAGACTTTTTGTTTACCTTTCAGAGGTCATCTTAGATGTGCTTTTGTTTTTTGAAAAAATCAAATAATTGTTAAATGTTGTGGCGACCTTGGCCAATATTTAATTTTCATATAACTTCGTAACTATTAGAAATAGGGCTGTTACAAGAATTTTTATATGACTTCTAAGTATTAAATTTGAAAAGATATTGTTCTTTAAAGAGCTTCAAATTTGAAAATATCACGAAATATCCTTTACATATTTTACAATTAATTTTTGAAATTTGGATAAAATTTTGAATGTCACGTGATCTGAAACAGAATGTGACGTCAGAGTACATACATCTTCAGCGGTTCTAAGGTGTCAAGTGTATTGTCAAAGTTGTCAAACAAGTGTCAAATAAGAATCACGACCAGAACTTTAAAGTAAAATATATTATCAATTTATATAATAAATTCAGTTTTTATATTTTATTTTACCTCAACTCTTTAACACCCCTTATTTCGGTAGCAGTAAAACAATCGTTCTGATATAAATTCAGCCATCATCCAGCTATCGACCTTCGGTTAATTGTCAGTTTTAGCTTGAGAGTAATTTGAATTAGCCACTATTACTGTATTATTCATTTACAATGAGCAATGTCAGCGTCAATGTCAAATTAAAAGATTTTGTTATTAACATGTGACAAACTTTAGCCTACGTTTATTTATATAAATAATATGAATTAACGTAGGTGATGGAAAAACTATTTTCCTATTAGCTATTAATGATGTAATGTATGTGTTTCTAAGTCACAGGAGTGGGGGGGTAGTTTTACAGAACGCCAATATTTTTATTTAATTATTTCCACAAATAACAACAAATTATTAAAATAAAAATTATTACTAAGAAAATCATTCCATAAACTTTCATTTAAAATAGATTTTGAAAAATGTGAAACAGGCTCATTGAGAAAAATGTTTCATATAAAATTTTACTGTTTTTTTATAGTCTATTTACTAACATAGACAAAATTTTGTTTCGATCACTATCATTGTCAGTTTTTCTCCGATATTTTATTTATATCAGAATCAGTTGAAGATCAAACCTATGTTGATTAAGCTTTTTTTACTTATTTTGGTTAGCACTATATGTCCTTTTTTTAATTTTCTTTGAAAACGTAATCCAATCCAAACCGACCACGGACATCCTAATCCGGATCACATGTCGTGTGTTATTGTATAGTCGCCACGCCACCTATATCCGCAATCAATTCTATACTATAAGTTACCAGAAGTCGAGGGATCATATAATAAACCGTTTATACACTCAATTACGTTCACAAAGAAATTTTATAGTCTATCTGCCATAAATAAAAAAAAATTATGTCTGCAATAAAAGTGTAAAAAAGTGCCGTAACGTTTCATTATTTAACGTGCTTGCGTTAAAAAAACACACTTTTATTGTGTAAAAGATATATTTTATAAATCCATTTTAATGAAAAAAGTGTACATTTTTTAACAGACGTAAAAAAAAATAATTTAAAAACATTTCATTTTATTGGAGTTATGCGTAAACTGTTGTACTTACCTCAGGCTGAAAGAACTTTACAGGTTTACACCCTTGGACGAATAAACTTTTGTCCGCAGACGTAACCCTTTCCTTCCGAACCTCTATACAGGGTTAGTTAAAAGTATGGAGACGGCGATTTATTGTCGTTAATATTCATTTTAGGAAATTATGTTCAATAAAAAAGTTTTTTGCAAAATTTTTATCTACATTTGAGAATACTTGAATTTTTTTTCTTCAATTGTTTTTGAGTTACGCTTGTCCGCGTAATTTTTTTAAATGGGAACATATTAATTTTACTCTCCCATTCGATACAGTGTTTTTTCTCTTTACAACAGTATTTTTGTTTTTTATTTTTCAATTTATTTTAATAACATTTTTACAAGGAAAAACACGGGTTTAAGTATTTACGAATAGTAGGTTCATCTAAGACAAACAAAATTATTTCCAATGAAGTTGTCGGTCACAATCTTATCATTAAAATCGCTTCGCTTTTGTCTATTTTAGATGTACCTACTATTCATAAATACTTCAACCGGTGTTTTTCCTTGTAAAAATATTATTAAAATAAATTGAAAAATAAAAAAACAAACATACTGTTGTAAAGAGAAAAAAACACTTGAAGAAAAAAAAAATTCAAGTATTCTCAAATATAGATCAAAATTTCTTAAAAAACTTTTGTATTGAACATAATTTTCTAAAATGAATATTAACGACAATAAATCGCCGTCTCCATACTTTTAACTAATCCTGTATGTAAATAACTAATCGATGCATGTTTCATATTGTTATTGGTCACTATTTTAAATATATTTCTATAGGTATTGAAAAATTAATTTGTTAATCAAAAACTGACAATGGTTGTATATTGTAAGCAACAAACATACCTAATTTCTATAAATGACTAATACATTTTCTTTTGTTTTAGGTAAGCTATCTCGATATTTCAATGGCATTTAGTTCTAAAAACATGGTGAGTTTTTAAATAATATTTCTAGAATTTCTGAATTTTAAAGTTATCTTTGTATAGGTACTTGAAATTCTGAATCATTTACTTTGTTAAATATTCAAAGTTGTTGAGGTTTCAAGAAACACTTCTTTCTAATAAATAATTGATTACGAATCGAATTAAATTCGAAAAGTTTGAACCACGATTGGTTACAAAGGATCTTAGTATTAGTACTCCTTAGAAAATTTAATTAGAAAACGCTGTCATCTGCAACATTTCATTATAATTATTTTTGAAATATGTACAGTATTGAAGGAAATAAGTTCAAATTATAAATATTAAGAATTTCACAAAACTTTAAACAATAGGGTAGTTGAGAAAAAAATAAATGTTATTTTTTCCTATTAATTATGAAATATATACTAATTCTAAACATATTAATGTAAAAATTATTAGAAAATATAAAACTTTTCATTCATAATTTCCATAAATAAAGTTCGCGGTGGAATTCTTGTGACGTAGACTTTTAATAATTATATAGGTCGACCAAGTCTGTATGACTCATACAAGCTTCATAGAATACCACGACAAAGCGAAGATGTTGAATTATATATAATTGTATCATACAAATATTTACAGTATAATTCTAAAAGAAAAATAACAGATACAAAAGTATTATTTAATAATACATATATTTTATAATTATTTACTTGAATACCAGATATTTTCAAGATATTTAATTCTTATATAGACAACTTCATAATTTTGCCACCAGATGGGTGCACACTCTAGTGAATGTACATGTCGTTTTTAGTGACATAACCTACGTTTTACGTGTTAAAATCATATTTTATTTTTCTTTTTTATATCAGCAGATTTAAAACAAGGTAATGAAACTAATGAATTTGTGTGAAAATGAATCATTTCTTTTAAATAGTGCTTCTCTCAAACATATAAATCGTTTCAAATAAAAATGGTAGTATTGTGTAAGAAAGACTGTGATTGGTACTAATAAAACACGTCACCACGGGAAAATTTGAAATAAGAATTTTTAAAAAAAAATCATATTTTGAAAAATATACAGTTCTCAGACATAAAATATGTATTAAAGTGAATAACTTGAATAATTCTTTCAGAAAAAAAATAAATTGGAAAATGCGCAACTACCCTATTCACAATTTTAAAAAATCCTCTCTTAACAAAGGCAATTATTTCTGTAAAATATAACCTCACAAAATTAGACAGAATCTGAATGCAACTACCCATTGGCTTATCTATTGAAACTAGGGCATTATGCCCTATCTAACTGACGTACATTTGCAAGTTTGATTGGCCCTAAATTCTCGCAACATACGCCACTGGACATATCCGGATTACACGTATAACTTATCACAATCTACAAATTATATATGCAAACCGCTATAATTCATTTAATTCCAAATAAATGTTTGTTTGGAACCTCAATTGTTTTGGGAAATTATTATTATTATTATGATCGTGTTTTGTTTTTATTGATGGGTTGTAATTCAGGGGGGTATTAGTTGTTATTGTTAATGAGATTTTCTTATCTGTTTATTAATGTTACTAATTTTCATAAATTTGTCTTTATCAATTTAATTTCATCAGCTTACGAGTATATTATGTTAATGTCAGCAGTAAATGATTAAAATTTAATTTTCACGTAGGATCCTTTGTTAAATATTTATTCAGGCTGAAAACTCGTAAATATAATATAAAAATATTAATAAAGTTTTGTGAAAGGAAAAAATGAAAATTATTTCTTTTTTTTAATAAAATGACGTGTTTAATAATTTTATTATGACTGAGTAAAATTAAATTTTAAATATTGTTGATTTTTTACCTCCCGCTACCCTAGGTAAGGGAGGTATAGGGATCGTGCTAAAAATTGCATATAGAGATTTTTTTGAATAAGCACGTTTAGATGTCCCCGCAGAATCCGATTTTTACAATGATGTCTGTAGGTATGTATGTGTGTGTGTGTGTGTGTGTGTGTGTGTGTGTGTGTGTGTGTCTGTGTGTCTGTGTGTGTGGATCTTGTGGACACGATTACTCAAATACTATCTATCAGAAAAATTTGAAATTTTGTATACCCATTCTATACTAATATGGGAAGTGGTCTTTAGTTTTTAGTGTATATCGGATAACCGGAAGTATCATTTATACAAGCTTTTAACAGTTTTTCTTGTAAAAAATTCATTGAATATATTTTTTTATCAACTTTTACTAATTAAAATTGAATATAATGGTACAATCTTCAATTCTACGATAATAACATTTAGTAAATAACTTTAAATATGAATATATAATATAATTTATTTTCATGTATCACCTAGCCTATGCGCCAAACAAAAACATAATTTTAATGACAGTTTGACATATTTAAACAAATGTCATTGACAGGAAGCAATTATATTAAAATTAATAATGAAACCGTGTTAAGGAGAATAGAATAGTAAAATATTTAATTAAGGTTTGTAAAAATAATATATTTTCCATCATACATAAATGTTCGATGTACAGGCTGATCTGATTTAAATTTGCTAATTGCTATTTTTGCAGCACTATAAATTAATATTAATTTACAACTACACATTTACGAAATGGATAATGTACGGCGAAGAATTGACAAAGATTGCGTTTTAGAGCACCTAGAACATGATGCTGAATTTTATAAGAATGTGTGTGTGTGTGACGATTTTTCCTTAAAGCCTATTAAAATATGATCCAAAACTTCTCAAATTTGGTATTTAAAACTCATATATAATTTGAAACAACATAGATTTTAACCATATATGATAAATCTAATGTAGTACCTACTTAATTTGGAGCTCTAACAGATTTTTGAGGAAAAACAATAAAATAATCCAAAATTTCGTATTAAAGACTTTTCTATCTATTGGACAACAAATTAGATTTTATTTACCAACGATTAACCGGAAATGATACTTTACTTAAAGCTTACTTCTATTTTAAACATGGAATTGGCGGGAGGTCATGTGTTGGCCACATCAGATTTTTTCTTTTTGAAACAAGTCGTTGGAAAGCTAAAAAATCATCTATATTTTTAATGACCTGTGCATTTGTTCCCAAATTACGATGCACCACTAAACTGTCGTCCAAAGTAAAAAGAGCGTACATGCATTTTTCCAATTTTGAGATATTTACATTTTTCTAAAAGAAAAGTTTCATGCAAATTTGCATACTTGTATAACTTTCGCACTACATGTAACGAACATAATAATTTTTAAATATTTAAATAAATATAATAAAAAATAAATACGACTTATTAGACTAAAAATGACTAAATTGATACTAAATAATAAAGACGTAAATGCAAATACTTATTAAATAAAGTACAATTAAAAAATTAATCTTATTTACTAATCCAAAGAGTTTCTTTCTGTTTGTTAAAGTCGTATGTGGTGAGAATGTGATTAAATTATGCTAAATTTCTTAGGTAAAAAATCTGATGTAGCCAACACAAAACCTCTCGCTATTTAATTTTTATTAATTTAAATATATACCTACGTATTTATTAATGCTGCAAACTATATTATGTTCCATTGCATATAACTGTTGCTTTCTTTACTATTTTCTTTTTAAAATGTCACTATTATTAATTTGAAGTGATTATTTTTTTGACAGTGATATTTACCTGTCAGTTACATTCATTTGAAATATGAACTGTGTAACAATATATAGAAAAAGTATTAATGTATTCCTGTAGAAAATTCAATTATCTTTACTTTTCATAATGACATAAAATGCCAAAAAATGTCATTTAATGGTATTCTTTTAAGAAAAACCATTATGAGCTTCAGATAAAGTACCATTTCCGGTTATCTGATTTACACCAAAATCTAATGGTATCTTTCCATATTAGAACAGGGTAGAAATACAAGGTTTCAGCATTTTCTGAATAATAGTTTTGTAGTTAGAGTGCCAACAAAATCCATACACATACACACACACACACACACACACACACACACACACACACACACACACACACACACACATATACAGACATCATCGTGAAAATATTAAAATTGGATTCTAAAACGTGGTCATTTACTAAAATCTCGATATGTGAATTTTAGCACCATCCCTATACCTCCCTTACCAAGGGTAGCGGGAGGTAAAAAGTCTTACCTACAAATAAATGTAAGATACTACTTTTTACTTAGTAACCGTCACACACATCTTTATTGCTTAGTAGGTATTATGCATTATCTGTGTACATACGCCTATTTTCATAGCAGGTTTATTCATGTTAGGAGTGCACTTTCGCCCTGAAACCGTGGCCAAAAGATGGAGAGTTATGACTTTTATATATTCGCACAGTAAACTCATTTTGACAAATTTTGTAGATACGTTCTTCTTGCTTAGGGCGGCAGGAAAATGGTCTCCGGTCTCCTAATGGGGTAACTTTTGTCTTACTTAACCGACTTTGTATCTCATAGTTCTGGAGATCCCCGTGTTGGATACATTATCCTGATCAACCTGTATATTGAATGCTTCGGTTTGATAGATTAGTGAACTAATTTATTAATCTATTTAGGAAGGAAATTGCAAACCTTCTATTAATTCTGGCTTAATTAATTTTGAACCACAGTTCATTAACATCACTCGATACTTTACATACGATACTGTACGATACGATTACTTATTCATTTCAGGCTCCTTCATTCAATTTTGAAATAGGATACTATGTATGTAGGATGTAACTAACCAGCAAATATCTCGCTAATTATTACTTTTAGCTATACAATACAGTGTGTCCCATTTAGAAGTGCCACCATTGGGATCTCGAGAACTATAAGAGATACGATGTCGGTTAAATGGAACTTTTTGTGCACCTTTGGGAGGTCATCTCCTATGCGCTTTTGTTTTTCCAAAAATTTTCATAGGACACTAGATAATGACGAAAAACTAAATATTGTTGATTTTTTCTTTCTCAAATAACTTCTAAACTATTAGTAATTGAGGAAAACGTTTCAAATATAAAAGATAGATATTTTTATTAACTAAAAAATCAATATTTTTTTCTCTTTTCAATGGTGTAAGGGTTATTATGTTTTATATTTATTTTGCTCCTAAAATTTAATTTTTCTCTTTATTTTCCTGAATTTTCTAATTATTTCCCAGAAAAACATTATTATTTTTATTAATTATATTGTATTTGATCAAAATAATTTGTTTTATGCCTTTATTATTTAATATTTTCATTCTAGACTCATAATTACAAATTACACTATGATGTGCCAAGGGCGACCTGATACAAAATATAAAAATTAATTTGATACGAATTTTGAGCAAATGTTTTTAAGGAAATAAATTATTTAAATACAAAGAGTATTTCCAAATAGAAATCTACCAATATTTTCAAAATAATTGTAAATTTAATACAAAATAAGGAAAAAATAATCATTTTTGAAGGCAAAACAAATATAAAACATAATAACCCTTACATCGTTGAAAACAGAAAAAAATATTTATTTTTTTGAGACTAAAATCAGATATGGGTTCCATTTAAAAAAATATAAGTTTGTGTTATATCTCAAAAATTTACAAATATAAAAATTTATTTCGTACGCCACTGGTTATTTAATAAAAATATCTATTTTTTATATTTGAAACTTTTTTCTCAATTATTAATAGTTTAGAAGTTATTTGAAAAAGAAAAAATCAACAATATTCAGTTTTTCGTCATTATCTAGTGCCCTATGATAATTTTTGAAAAAATAAAAGCACATCTGAGATGGCCTCCCAAAGGCGCATAAAAAGTTCCATTTAACCAACATCGTATCTCTTACAGTTCTCGAGATCCCAATGGTGGCACCTCTAAATGGGACACACTGTATAATACAGTGTGTTCAAAAAAAAACTTAATTCGAAGTAGGCTATGAACCCACAAACGTACTCGTATGTCTGATCTATAGTGACTGTATATACATAGTGTGGCCAACCGCCGCCATATTTAGGTAAAATGCGCGGGAAATTTGAATTCATATGATGTGATAGCTAAACAAAATTCGATAAACAATTAATGAAAGAGTACATTAAATGGAAACAAAATATTTATTTTCATTTTAAATCCTTTCAAAAAACTGTTTGCACAACCAACCGCCACGCAACCAGGCATCTAAAATATATACTTTAATATTAGACATTTTTAGTAATTTTGACAGTTAACCTAAAAAAGATGTGATGTTAAAATATATACAGGGTGTCCCAGAAGTCGACGATCAAACTAAATGGGGTGATAGGGGAGATCATTTCCAAACAAAATAACTATATATATTGTAATGCAATTGTTGATGGTTCAAAAGTTATTGCAACTTTTGTAGTTTCTCCTAAAAACGGCAAGGCGTCCAATAGAATTATTATTATTTTTACTACGAGACGTTTGTTTCTCTTTTTCTTTTTTATTGTATGCACCTGAAGGGTTCTACTTTCTAATAAAATCATTCTCATGAACATGAGTACCTTCTATTAATAATAAAAATATTGTTTTGTGAAAAAAATTTCTACCGAAAAAAAAGCTACTTGATTTTAAAGTGACGCTGACAGAAAAAAATGTACTAAAAAAAAATTGATCAACTATCTGAAGAAGTTGTGTATTTAATGTAGATTTTAACGCGGTATAACACATGGGGATATTCAGAGCAGATTTTCTTAAATAATTTTTTTTCTGCAAGAAAGTCATTTTACTTGAAAAATACATTTGAAAAAAATTCTTGAATCATAGTTGCTGTGTCAGAAATAAAACAAAATAATAGTTGTAATAGTTTTTATACAACATTAAAACAAAATAGGGTTTATGAAGCTTTTCATGATGTTTTCAAATTTTACAAAAAGTGTTCAAAATTTCTACCATGTTTTCTAATGCACATTACGCATCGCCGAATAAAATTTCTTTTTATTGTTCGGAACGCCCGTTGATTATTTTTAATAATGTTGGTAGCCTCTCTTATTTTTCGTCGCAACTCTTGTTCATTCTGACTTTCTGTCATGTAGACTATTTCTTTAAAATAACCCCATAGAAAAAAATCTAAGGGGTTAAGATCAGGTGATCGCGGTGGCCAAGTGATAAACCCTCCTCTACCAATCCACCGATTCCGAAATTCTGTGTCAAGGTATCGTCTCACATCTACAGAATAGTGAGGAGGAGCTCCATCTTGTTGCAGCCACATATCTCGGCGTGTCTCCAATGTCACGTCTTCAAGTAGATAAGGTAACTCATTTTGCAAAAAATGCAGATAATTTTCGCTGTTAAGCCTTCCTGGGAGCTCAAATGGACCAATCAATTTTCCTTCAATTATTCCCGCCCATATGTTGACCCCAAACTTGTGTTGAAAGTTGTCATTTCTAACAACTCTAGGGTTCACATAGTCCCAAAAATGTAAATTGTGAATATTAAATATCCCGGTTCTACAAAAGTTTGATTCGTCGCTCCACAAAATCTTGTTAAAAAATTCGGAGTCTTCTCTATGACGACGCAGCATTTCCCGACAAAATTGCACTCTTTTGTCATAGTCCGCAGGTAAAAGTGCTTGCACGCGCTGCACATGGTATGGATACAACTGGCCCTTTTGCAAAACACGATGAACCGTAGATTTTGGAATTTCCAAATGTCTAGATATACGACGAGCACTTGTTGACGGGTTCTCTGTCACCATTTCAATTATATCGTCTTCATTGCACTGAAGCGCATGTCTTCCTTCTCTTCGCGGATTGCCAGGGATTTCGCCTTCTAAGTAAGACCGATGAACATTTTGAAATACCCTATAATCAGGATAGCGTTCTCGATTAGGGTATCGTATCCGATACTCTCTTGCAGCAGCTCGAGCGTTCCCGTCACAAAACCCGTACACGTAATGCATTTCTGCATATTCTCGAGGGGTATAAGACATATTTTTGAGACCAAGAAGAACAAAGTTCAAATTAAAGGAGTATCAAAAACCAAAAAATACGCAAAATCACAAAAATTAAAACAAAGTTTAAGAAACGAAGAACTGATAAATCAAAAACACACAAACAGTTAAGTTATTATCGATATGTCACTTCATATACCTTCTTTTGTTTTATTTCTGACACAGCAACTATGATTCAAGAATTTTTTTCAAATGTATTTTTCAAGTAAAATGACTTTCTTGCAGAAAAAAAATTATTTAAGAAAATCTGCTCTGAATATCCCCATGTGTTATACCGCGTTAAAATCTACATTAAATACACAACTTCTTCAGATAGTTGATCAATTTTTTTTTAGTACATTTTTTTCTGTCAGCGTCACTTTAAAATCAAGTAGCTTTTTTTTCGGTAGAAATTTTTTTCACAAAACAATATTTTTATTATTAATAGAAGGTACTCATGTTCATGAGAATGATTTTATTAGAAAGTAGAACCCTTCAGGTGCATACAATAAAAAAGAAAAAGAGAAACAAACGTCTCGTAGTAAAAATAATAATAATTCTATTGGACGCCTTGCCGTTTTTAGGAGAAACTACAAAAGTTACAATAACTTTTGAACCATCAACAATTGCATTACAATATATATAGTTATTTTGATTGGAAATGATCTCCCCTATAACCCCATTTAGTTTGATCGTCGACTTCTGGGACACCCTGTATATATATATATATATATATATATATATATATATATATATATATATATATATATATATATATATATATATATTACTTTGAGTTATAAATATATAAATACACGTGTACTTTAATTATTTGCACTATCTAAAATATAAATATGATATAATTACCTTTAATTCACTTATAATTCACGTAACAAATCTGAAAATGTCACTTTGTCGGCATAATATCCGCCATATTTAGGCAAATTCGCGCCGACCAATCAAAATCGATCCCTCTACTGGCCACACTATATATATACAGTCACTATAGTCTGATCATTATTCATTTTAAAAGTGAAGTTGTCAAAATTGATCGTGAAGTATAATTTTAAAAAGAAGAGATAATAAAGAAGGGTACAGTATATTGCCATTCACCGTTTTCTAATTTATTTCAATTTCTAAAATAAGGATATCTCGTCTCAAATTAACATTTAATTAAAACTTTCAAATTGACACGTTTTTTTACACGTTTACACGTTTTCACTGTATAAGTTAGAATATATTCTCTTCTATAAATTTTCGGAAATAGTTCAATATTATCACTTCCGGTTTTCAAGTAATTGATAGCAACTTTAAATTTTCAAGTGGAACACCCTCTATATTCTTTTCAAATTTGAAAAGAACATGAACTGTATAAAAACAATCGTATGTTACGTTATTAAAAAATAGAATGGCGAATGATTTAAATATTACATTTTCATTAAATGTAGCGGGCTTTGCAATAAAATTTTTTGAATAAGACATATTCTAATGATGTTAGTTGATTAACAGGTATAATAATTAGATATCGTATTGAAGCAAATGTACATCAATTTAAATATTTAATTAATTAATTTTCTTTGAAATGTCATTGTATAAAGTAAAATAAATGAAATGCAAAGCCACCTGCATTTAATGAAAATGTAATATTTAAAATTTAAATCATTCGCCATCCTTTTTTACTTCCTTGTACGAAGTAAAGGAAGTATTGTAATCGCGAAAAATTTCGGTTTCACATTTCAACGGAAATATCCATTTTGACCAATTTCGCCGTGATGTCTATAATACGTACGTACGTATGTACGTATCTCGCATAATTGAAAAACGATAAGCCATAGGAAGTTAATATTTTGTATTTAGGACTGTTATAACATCAAGTTGTGCATTTCCCTTTTTGGTCATTACATAACTTCCGGAAATGGTACTTTACTTAAAGCCTATAATAGATTTTAATGAAAAACTATATTAAAATATAATCCAAAACTTTTCAAATTTGGTATATAAGACTTTTATATCAATGGGAATAACATAATAGATTTTGGTTAAAATGGTCTAACCAGAATTGATACTTTACTTAAAGCTGTTATCAGTTTTTCTTGAAAAAAATGGTGTTATTTTGATTTTAGAAATAAATGCTTCAAATAAAAGAGATTTGAATTCTGCGACTAATACATCAAGTTTGATTAAGTTAGCTCTTTGTATAAGCGAAATATGTACATTTAAAAATGATGTACTTTTTGATTTTTGTAATTAAGTTTGCTATGGATTAGGACAAAAAATAACAAAAAAATAAATAATTTAATGTGAATATCAAAATATGTCAAATACGTACAATTTTATGATTGAGTCTGTTTAATTATTAACAAAATATGTAGGTATAGTTTAACATTCGTACAAGGAAGTCATGTGGTGTCCATATCAGATTTTTTTTTTCATTTCGATACAGATTATCATTATGATACAAATTATCACTATGATTCAGATTATCATTATGATACAGATTATTATATTATTTTTTAATTATTATGAATTGTCGTAAAAACACTCATGTATAATGGCAATAATACCTCGTATGAATTACGATTCTCGCGAAGGCCCGTATTGTAATATTATTATTCGTGTATTAATACCAATCATTATAAACTCCTTTCAAAATATACTCATTTTTCATGAATATGAAAATAATGGCTGGTAACATAAACAACTGATCAAGGGTGATTAGCGAGCAGTTGACTAGCAGTGTTTCATCTCTCTTAATCGTTTATGGACTTCAAATAACTTTTATAGAAAAATTAATTTTACGCATATTTTATTTGAAATATTTTTCTCCAAAATAATCCATAAATGATTTATCCTTAATGATAATATTAAAATAATTTTACAAGTACAGTGTGTTCAGAATAAAAACCTAATACGGAGTAGGCTATGAACACAGAAACGTATATCCGATCATTATTCAATTCAAAATTCAAGTTTTCAAAGTTGATCATGAAATATAATTTTAAGGAGAAAAGATAATATAGGATACAGAATATTGCCATTCACCGTTTTCTAATTTATTTCTGTTTCTAAACTAAGTATTCAAGAAAAATTTTTAGATAACAATTTTGACAATTTCTCATGTCATATTGGCATTAAATTAAATACTTTTAAATTGACATACGTTTTTTTGCTCATAGCCTACTCCGAGTTAGGATTTTTTTTGAACAGAAATTCCAAAAAATAATATAAATACATAATCATATACAGTATGTCCCCGGATTGAGTTTACAAAAGGAAAAAAAATTTTATTTTTGATTTTACGAAAAAATGGCAAGGGAAGAAAAATTTTTGCTTGATTTAAAACGCATGTTTCAGTTATTAAAACTTTTAATTGATGTAAGGTTCTTTTATTATAACGTTTTTTCGTATTTTGTCATCCTAATAATACAGTTATTACATTGAATCTAACACGATTTTAGTTAGCTTTGAAATATTGACAAATGATTATTAATTCTAATTTCAGATAAAAAAAATCTGTTGTGGCCAGCACAAGACCTCTCGCCATTTCCATATTAGGCTATATATGTATTGTATTGCACTTCGCATTCGAACCGTCGTTTTATAACAAAATATTACAGAACTTTACCCAAATATTGTTTTTTATTGTATTTAACATGTCTTCTGCACACATATAATTCTAATTATATCTATTTTATATCATTTTCATGTCAGAGATTGTTCCAATTCATTAACCAGATTGGCGGCATTTCTGATGGATATATGCATTTTACCACAATTTTTCCTATAATTTCAAATATTTAATTAATAAAACAATAAGAAAAATTAAATATACTTCCCAGAAAAAGCTATCAGAATGTCACTAAAAATGTTGATATTTGACAATGACATGTGTCATTTTATAAACATTGGAATTTGTCAACTGGTTTCCTTAGTGCCTTGGCCTCTGCGATTAGTGTACTCTATAAATTATAGTGTCTTTATCTCTAAATCTATACAAGATATAATAAAATTTTTAAGTGTATTAGATGGAGAATTTTATGTTCTTCAATATTTAATAAAAAAAACTCCCACAAAATTATATTTAGAAATTTTTTTTTAAGAAAGTACTACTTCCGGTTGTTCAATTGTTACTAAAACCTTTTCAGCTCTTCCCAGGAATGTCAGATTGAAGAAACTGCAGTTAAATATTTTTTAAGTCTTATAGTTTTTGAGGAATCGTCCCTCCAACATCCATACATACACACACACACACACACACACACACACACACACACACACACACACACATACACACATCCACACACATACACAGACATCATCGTAAAAATGTTATAATCGGGTTCTAGGGACCTTAAATCGTGCTTATTCACAAAAATCTGGATATGCGAATTTTAGCATGATTCCAATACCTCTCTTAGCGAGAGGTAAAAATATAATCAAACGTCATTTTACAAAAATTTTAAAAAAATACTTAATAATAATATATCCAAACATAATTATTTCTATTGAAGGTATCAAATACATAATAATAATAATAATAATAATAATAATAATAATAATAATAATAATAATAATAATAAAACAATTAAATACCTTTAATAAAATATATTTAAAAAAATAAAGAAAATTTCAAAAATCCCTAAATGATGACGTAAACCGCTTGTTTCGCTGGATAGCCCATATTTTAAGCTAATTAAATAATAGTTTGACACAAATTAAAAACTTTATTTATGTAAAATACATTCGCTCTTCGTTTCTTGCAATTCTGAAATTTCTGTTTATTTCCTGAATGAACATTTTTTTCACGTCACATCTATTTTTGTCTTTCGGTTCTTTAAATGCTCTTTCTTCATCTTCAATTTCTTTTTGTCTTTCGTTTCTTTAAGTGCTCTTTCTTCACCTTCGATTTTTTTCGTGGTTTACCAAGGTGTTCTTTTATGTTTTTCTATGTTTTCGTCACATTCTTTAATCTTTTTATTATTTTACTTACATATTTAATTCTCTGGAGTATCTTTTATTTTCAGCAGGTTTATTATACTTGGTTTGTGGAAAATCTTAGCTTTTTCGTTAAACGTCAAAGCCACTATCTGTCCAAGCGAAATTTGACGTTTTATTACAAGTTTATCATATATTATTTAAGACTTGGTTAAATCTTCATAAAACGATGTTTGCAGGATGACAAGTTGCCGTTATGGTTTTTGTTGAAACATAATTAAGTAAAATTTTCGATTCGAGCTCGCACTACCGCCCAACAGATATAAACTACTCTATATTTTTGACAATGACATTATTTTTTTTCTTTTACAAACATTTGAATTTATCAACTGCATATGCATTCTACCTATAATTTAAAATATTTAATTACTAAAATAATAAGAAAAATTAAATATACTTCCCAGTAAAAGCTATCAGAATGTCACTAAAACTGTTGATATTTGACACTGACATGTGTCATTTACAAATTATGTTATAAACATTGGAATTTGTCAACTGGTTTCCTTAGTGTCGTAGCCTCTGCGATAAGTTTACTCTATAAATTATAGTGTCTTTATCTCTAAATCTATACAAGATATAATAAAAATTTTGAGTGTATTAGATGGAGAATTTTATGTTCTTCAATATTTAATAAAAAAAAATCCCAAAAAATTATATTTAGAAGAATTTTTCTAAGAAACTACTACTTCCGGTTCTTCAATTGTTACCAAAACCTTTTCAGCTCTTCCCAGGAATGTCAGATTGAGGAAACTGCAGTTAAATATTTTTTAAGTCTTATAGTTTTTGAGGAATCGTGACTACAACATCCAGACATACATACATACATACATACATACATACATACACACACACACACACACACACACACACACACACACACACATACATCCACACACACACACAGACATCATTTTAAAAATGTTATAATCGGATTGTAGGGACCTTAAATCGTGCTTATTCAATAAAATCTGGATATGCGAATTTTAGCATGAATCCAATACCTCTCTTAGCGAGAGGTAAAAAGAGTTAATTGAATAAACTACAAGTATTTTAATTTTCGCCTTTTTTTTTTCTGAAATTAGAATTAATAACCATTTGTCAATATTTCAGAGCTAACTAGAATCATGTTAGATTCAATGTAATAACTGTATTATTAGGAGGACAAAATACGAAAAAACGTTATAATAAAAGAACCTTACATTAATTGAAAGTTTTAATAACTGAAACATGCGTTTTAATTCAAGCAAAAATTTTTCTTCCCCTGGCATTTTTTCGTAAAATCAAAAAAAAAAATTTTTTCCTCTTGTAAACTCAATCCGGGGACATCCTGTATATAAACTAATATGTACCTTTTCGAAAAATCCTATTCTCATTTATTAAATTCACTTCACTTATCACTATTACATTTCCCACACCAAACTAAAATCCTATTGCACAATATAGTATAATTTTTTTTTCTTCGCCAAAAATGTGAGCACGAATTTCGCGATCGTACCGTTCCGTCGAACTAGACGACCTCCTAGTCGATGCTAGACGTCGAAGAGGCCACGTGCAACTGACAGTAAGGACGCGGTAGTCGCCGGCGCTAACATAGGCGCCCCCTCTAACCGGCGCCGCATTGAGAGAGGTACGAGACACGCATACACTCCCACGCACACAGATAGAAACCAGTGGGAAAGGTTGCAATGTACAATACGTCCATTCACAAATTGAAAGCGGATTTAGTGTTTTGTAATTTTATTTAAAACATGCTTAAAAAGTTCCCTTCACTATAATACATTTCAACGTTCTTTCCTTCCACTTCGTAAAAGTTCACAGCATTCTTCAGGAAAGCGTTCAAAATACACTAGCGGAAAAAAATTCATAACTTTAAACAATAAAAAATCTGATGTGGGCAGTACATTATCTTCCGTCAATTCTATGTATTTTGTACAAATCCCGTATCAAGTGTTCCTTGGAAAAGATATACAGGATGTCCCATTTAAGGTACGAATGCATTGGTATCTCGAGAACCGTAAGAGCTACGAGCAGGGCCGGCGCTAACTATTTTGCCGCCCGAGGCGAACTTTTTTTATTGCGCCCCAACAGGGGGGGGGGGGGGGGGGGTGCATTAGGATCTTAGAAACTAAGAGATACAAAATCGTTTAATTTAGGGTAAAGTTGCTCTATTATGGCCAGTTGCACCATTTTATATTCACGCCATATTGGAAATTTACACCATTTAAAAGAATTTATTTAGCTTTTTAAGGATGTACAACATCAAAATCTAACAGTGATAAAAAAATTAGGACTGGTTTAGGGAATAATTATACTAAAATATTCAATTATAGTATACAATATAATAATAATGAACAAAAAATATTTACAAATTAAAAGTTTCTCTCTTGCCGTAGATCGAAAAAAATTCGGCACTTTAAAAGTGCCGCCCCTTAAAAAGTGCCGCCCTAGGCGGACGTCTCGCCGCCTGGCCCCTAGCGCCGGCCCTGGCTACGAGGTTGGTTAAGTTAGACAAAAGTTGCCCCATTAGGAGGCTATTTTAATGGTGTTTTGTTATTTGCGAAAAAATGCATAGGTCACTAGATATAGCAACTTTTATTTTTCATATGAAGGTCATATTAAGCTATGTCATTTTTAAATAGAGATTTTTTTTTAGCTTTACAATGATATAAAACAATAATAATTTATTTTGATAATTAACAGAAAAATTAACAAAAATTGTTATTTATACTAAAATTAAATTGAAAAAAGTAAATCGAAAGCTGCTATGGAAACAACGAACAACGATAAAGTGCAACAATTGAATTTCTGAATTTTACTTGACAATAGTAGATTATTACGAGTCATAAACGAACTTTGACAACGAATGTAACAATGTTTGTTGTTTCCATAGCAGTCTTCGATTTACTTTTTTCAATTTAATTTTAGTATGAATAACAATTTTTATTAATTTTTCTGTTAATTATCAAAATAAATTATTATTGTTTTATATCATTGTAAAGCTAAAAAAAATCTCTATTTAAAAATGCCGTAGCTTAATATGACCTCCATATGAAAAATAAAAGTTGCTATCAGTAACTCGTAAATGGTTAGATATAAAAAAAATTTGAGTACTTCTGCAAATTCAACATACAAAAATGCCTTAAGAAAGTGCAAACCAGAATCTCGTATTATTTCATATAACAAAGTTATAAGCAAAAAAAGAAAATCGCGAAATTTACATTTTCACCTGTATCTAGTGACCTATGCATTTTTTCGCAAATAACAAAACACCATTAAAATAGCCTCCTAATGGGGCAACTTTTGTCTAATTTAACCAACCTCGTAGCTCTTACGGTTCTCGAGATACCAATGCATTCGTACCTTAAATGGAACCCTGTATATAACCAGTAAAATTATAACACGGACATATACTATTTTCTACAAATTCCATACTGAAAGTTTCTTGGAAAATATTCTATAAATCCAATAAATAAATAAAATAAATAAATATATCACGGCATGTTACCCATTACTGGGTGTGCCAGTATTTACAACACATGTAGACATCGGTAATGATGACGATATATTTTAGTGGGCACTTACCAGGCGTTACCTCACGGGCACTCATAGCTGGTGTGGAGAGTACACCACAGGGGTCACTTTTGTGCCATTTAAAATTGGAAATATTTGGCGTCTGTCGGGATCGAACCCGATTCCCCAGGTTCACGACCAGACACTTAGGCACGCGGCCACGGGACCCCGTAAATCCAATAAAATTATAATAATTAATTAACAATGATGTTGTTGATCATAAATGCCTGCCCTTTCTTAATTTTCATGCTCCTACAACTGTCTCTAGATTTACTGCATCCTTTTACTTACTACTCTCCCATACCAACTTATTAATATCTTCGCCACTTCATCGAATGTGTCATACATATCAAACCAAGTTTTCTATTATCGACATCTTCCGTTCAGATTTTAAATCGTTTAAGAAAGACATTATTAATTATTAATGCCCGGTTTCACCATTGACGAATAAATAGTTTATTCATCAGTTAAGCTATTCGTCGAATAAAATAGCATATTTTTGTTACACCAACGTCAGTTAGCAGTTATTTGACGAATAAATCGTCAGTTAAATTATCTGGAGATTTTTGCCCAGTTAAATATTTATTCAACGAATAGTTTGACATTTGATATTTTTATTGTGCGTGTAATAATATAATAGTTCAGTGGCGATCAGAAGAATAATTACAAAAGGTACCGATCTAAAACGGATAATAGATAAATATGAAAAATGAAGTTATCTTTAGTTATTTATATTTACGTCAATATTAGAATCTCATCTTCATCATTGTTGACATCTTCTGATGAAGAAATTGTTATTCAAGCGAAAAAGGAATGTTCCCTATAATCACATGATCATAATTTATAATCAATTTGACGAAGTAGATTTTCGCATGCGATTCTGATTATCAAAACAATGCGTTTAAAAAATTCTAAATATGATTCAGCATCATCTGGAGCCAATAAATGAAAGAAATATGCCAGTTCTTTTATGAAGGATATTTTTTTTTGTGCAAAAATATTCCATTCTTTATTTTTTTCTTGTGGCAACACATCTTCAGTTTTCTTATTTTCTATAATATACAAATATTCTTCCACTACAATTTTTAAACATTTTTTTTTTTCTTCATGAAGGAATTTTTTGCTTCTTTCCCTCTTCGTATTTATATTTTCACTCATTTTCATTTGATTTCAATGACACAAATCAAAAAATTATTTTCGTTGACAGCGAACATGACAGTTTTGTCAGGGAGATGAACTTGTTATTCAACGATTTTGGTTGGTGAAACGAAACTTTGACTAACCGATGAATAAAATTTATTCGTCAGATAACTATTTGTAAATTTATTCGGCAATGGTGAAACCGGGCATAAGTGTGTGTGACTCATGTAATGTATATGTTTTGTATTTGTGTGGTAATGCTATCCAGTCATTTGGCTTAACCTGTTGGATAGTCTATTCTTAAATAAATAAATAAATAAATAACACGAACATACACTTGACACTAACATCTGTCAATTAGGATTATTTGAATATATCAGCTGTTTACGATTATAGCAAAGCTGGCTGGTTTATGAAACCCCTTTTTATAATTCTTTAACTCTATATATCTATTGAATATGAAGGAAAATATATAATCATACCGTATAGACACTAAGTTATTCTTTCATATTGATAATCACATAAAATGTCAAACAATGATATTTAACACCGGTCTCACGCATACCCATGCACGTCGTTGTCTTCTATACGAGGCATATTTACTTGATAAAATTCGAACTGAATTTTAATCATTTTGCAAGAAATATTTAATAAAAAAGTTTGTGCGATAAATAGATTTGAACATGTATATTTCTTCAAAAATTAAACACACATTTTTTTGGGAGATAAATTTAATATTTCTTACTTTATTATTAATTAAATATTTAAAATTATAGATATAGCTGCCGCATGTTATGTTGACACTTGAATGCGGAGAACCCAAAATTCGTACTTGGACAATTCGAAATGTAGTAGAAATTATAATATGCTATTGTCATAACAAGGAAAAGATTCCGTCAAGATCTAAAATTGGTATAAAAAGAAAGGAGATTTATAAGCCAAAGTACGCACACTATTAGTGTCAACTAACCGCGCGCTTGCTATACATACAGGATGCCCATTTTATCTGTTCCCGCCTGAAAATTCATGAATATGCAACCCATGTTACTTTTCATAACTGACTTGGTTTTCAAAATTTTGTTTTGCTCTTGCATATTTACTGTGATTATTCCACTTAAAATACTAATATTTTCACGAAGTGGCTAGTGAAATGTAGTCTGTGTTGCCTGTTTTTAAATTTTAAGGCGGGAACTTATAAAATGTGCATTCTGTATATTTCATCATAAACCCTTCAGAAATATCACCAACTCGTCAATGAATTGGAAGAATCTCGAACATTTAGAGGAGTAGGAGGAAACTTGTTTACAGAATAAATTGAAAAATATAAAAATATATATAGAATAGATGTAATTATAATTTTTTGTGTGTACCAGAAATGTTAAATACAATACTTGTGTAGCCTAATAGAAATGGCGAGAGGTATTGTGCTGGCCACAACAGTTTTTTTTTGATGTTGCATTTTCAACGACCGCTAGTAAAATCATGAATTAAAGCCTCAATTTATCTCAAATTAAATTCCAAAAATCAACTTCATTTATTTAAAAGTTACCATCCTGAATTTGACATAAGCTTCATTTCCACCGATTGTCCTAATGCGTAAGAGCTATAATTAATGCTTACGAATTAAGAACAATGTGTAAGAACAAAAGATTTCAAACTTCTAACCTGAACTGTCAACTGTCAATCTATTTCATAGTTATTAAATTTTTAATTTTTCGGTATGGATATAGATACAGAAAATTATGTAAATCGCATTTTTTAAAAAAGAAGAATTGCTGCTGCAATTGCAGTCTGCTAGACAACAAGTAATAAGGGAAAAAATTGTGACATTTCTGTTGAATTAGTCACTAAACAAAATAGCTGGAAATGGTAAATTGTCATAATGCATTAAGTCTTATGCACTAATCATTATGCCTTAAGCAATAAAATATTCGGTGGAAATGAGGCTTTAGTTTAACTAAAATTACATTTTTCTACAGTCTATATACAAAGCAGGCATTTGCGCTCGCTTTTGTTAACGCAAAATGTCACTTTGCCGCTCATGCGCGACGAAATAGAAAAACGCTCGCTGTCAAAATTTCTAACTATAATCTATCTACATTCTTAATGGGTACGTTTAGTCAGGAACTAATGGCGCTGTAGTTACTTACACATTTATCACCTCCACAAGTCAATCTGACATTTATGATAACTCTGTAGGTATATTGCATAACCAAAGAAAATGCCGTACTGGTGTCTAAAAAGCTTAGGTTAGATTGAAGCATTAGTCAAGAAGAATGAAAAATAAAGGTAAATTAAAATTTAAAAATATAATCGTTATTTATTGAGTAGTACTGTAAGTACAAAGTGTATTATTTTTTGTTATGGTGCAGGACCCCATTGTGGCGAATGTATAAAAAATCTTGTGCGTGTTTCGAGCGCAATTGGACATTGTCGGTTTCGACCTCTCAATCGACAATATCCCATTTTGCGCTCTTAAATATTCCAGATTTAAATTTTAGATAAACAAACAAATCACTGTCCCATTCTTTTATACTTTTCTATATATTTCTCTTTATCTCTAGTCACTTGTATAAGATATTCCTCTTTCCGTACCGTTGTTTTTCCTATCCCATGTCACATATTGTATTGTGTCTTGGATAAAATACGTTTATTTTGCGTTGAGTTAATAAATTCTCCAAGTTGTTAGGGTGAATATTTCATGAGCAGAATTCGTGAACTCTGTCACGAAAGATGGATTTTATTTTTGCCGTTTAATTTTTAATGCTTGCTATGCATGCTGCACCGGAAGAGGAAGTGCAGAGGAAGGTCTTTATTGTGGCGGTAAATTCAAACATTAGCGGGAATAGATGCAGTTAAGGTAGACGAATTGTTTGGAAACGAATAATGGGGTATAGAGAGAGGAAATTGCGATAATGTTTATAAATCATAAAATTGTTTTACGCTGAATGATAAATTGATCAACTTTTCCAATGGGGCATTCAACCACTGCAGAGAAATAGTAAACTTCAATAATTATACGGCAGCATAATTTAAACTAACAATTCTAATAAAATAAAAATGAAGAAATATTAATTTGATGTAATAAAAATGCATAATTATTGTAAACGCAACGTCACAGTTCTTTATCGATTATTATCGTAAAATTTCGGATAAATTCGGTCGATTTAGACCTGCTACAGTCAGAAAACTTGACTCTGTCGGCCTGTGTCAAACGCCATAAAAGCAAGTTACGCTCGTGGTACATACAAAACTTTATGCACAGATGAAAATTTTCAAATTATAAGTGTTAGAAAAATTGTATCGAAAAGAATTTGTCCTCGTACATCCAGTATCTAGTGTTGCTATGAAAGCGGAAAACAACAGTTTACTGTTTGTTTATTAGTTATGTCATTTGAGTTTTATTTTGTGTATCTCCGTGCTTTCCATATAAATATCACAAAATCAATTTTTCATTTTTCATTAAAGAATATAAAAAAATTCGATTTGTAATAAAAACTTTTCATGTTGCCTGTATAAATTGTTTATATTGTAGGTTATAATTTGGTTTGACGTTTCATTATAGCCCGGCGGGCTAATAACACAATATACTATTATTATTGACAAAATCTGCTTTCATGAATTTGAAATATTTATTTAATGCATGTAAAAACGGTCGGCTCTCAAGCGCCATCTGGTATTTTCCTACTTGAAATAAAGTATAATTCGAATTTTAACATCGCATTTTCATCAGTACTCCTAGAACCTAGATATAAAAAAAAAATCTGTTGTGGCCAGCACAATTCTTCTCGCCATTTCCATTTTATGTTATATAAGTATTGTATTGCTGTCCAAAAAAATACAGAACTTTACCCAAAAATTGTTTTTTATTGTATTTAACATGTCTTATTGCACACATGATTCTTCCAATTCATTAACAAGATTGACGGTATTTCTGATGGATATATGCATTTTACCTATAATTTTAAATATTTAATTAATAAAACAATAAGGGCCGGTTTTATATAGAAATTTAATCTTCACTTAAAATTTACTTTCACAGTAAATTTAACGAAATGAAAAATGCAACGCGTTTTTTGACAGAAATGATTTAAATGTCATAAAAACAGAGGAACCGATTCGAATTTGTTTATTTCATTAAATTTACTTGACAACTAAATTTTAAGTGTAGATTAAATTTCTTTATAAAATCGGCCTTAAGAAAGATTAAATATATGTACTTTCCAAAAAGCTTTCAGAATGTCACTAAAACTGTTGATTTTTGACACTGACATCTGTCATTAACAAACTATGTTAAAAACATTTGAATTTGTCAACTGGTTTCTTGAGTTGTAGTTTAGCCTCTGCGATTTATTACATCCGATTATTATATATATTATAGTGTCTTTATTTCTAAATCTTTAGAAGATATAATAAAAATTTTAAGTGTATTAGATGGAGAATTTTATGTTCTTCAATATTTGTAATAACAAAATTTTCCAAAAAATAATATTAAGAAGAATTTTTCTAAGAAATTACTACTTCCGGTTGTCCAATTGTCACCAAAACCTTTTCAGCTCTTCCTGTGAATGTCTGATTGAGGAATACGTTGTTAAACAGGTCTTAAGTATCGTTCCAATATCCACACATACTCACATACACACACACACACAAACAAACAAACAAACACACACACACACGCAGACACACACACACACACACACACACACAAAACAAACACACACACACACACACACACACACACACACACACACACACACAGAGAGAGAGAGAGAGAGAGAGAGACATCATCGTAAAAATATTAAAATCGGGTTCTAGGGACCTTAAAACGTGCTTATTCACTAAAATCTAGATATACGATTTTCAGAATGCATCTAATACTTTTCTTAGCGAGAAGTAAAAAGGAGATAGAATATTCCATTCCTCTTAGGTAGTTTATCGAAAAATCCATTTCCAAAATTTAAAAATTAAGTATTTTGCCAATTTGACTTAACTCATTTATGACCTTACGGTTTCTCTCTTTGTAAACTAGCAACTAGCATGATTCCCATTAATAGTCTATAATCACAGCCCTGTCAATATTTCCCCTCAATAAATCAGGTATAAATATTGGAATTGACTAGTGAATGGCTATTTCCTCTTATTTTTGTTGTGTTGCGTCGCTTCGCAGTTTGTGCTTTGTTCGACGTATTTATGTGCCATTAAATAGCCCAGTTTAATCTACACTGCGGTTACCAACGATGGGTAATCGGGATAAGCCTGCCCTGTTCATTTTAGATTGAAATAGATTGCCAGCATGGTAAATAAGATGCAAAATGGGGAAATTTAAATCGTTTTCAGTCGTTTACAACACAAGTGTGATGAAAATTTATAAGGGATCATATTAAAAATGTTTGCGTTTGCATTTAAAGTATTATGGCATTATGAGGCCATTCACATTGAATAAATTTCGATAAGGAAAATTTATAAACAGGCTGAAAGCTGTTATGTAAACTTGTCAATGTCAATAAATTCACACATTTTGGCGTTGCTACTTCCAAGGAAGATTACTATCATCACAAATCCGGATATTAATTTTTGAATAAACTACCTCAAATACCAAAAAATCTGATGTGGCTAGCACATTACCTTCCTTCAATGGGGGATTACACCATTTTTTTTTTTTTATAATTTCATCTGAAAATATTAGGAAAACTAAGACTATTGATGAAAATCGGGTGAGAAAATTCCTATTAATAAGCGAGTTATGGTCTCCCGAATTTTGAAAAGATTGACGTGACGTCACATTTATGTGTTTTTATATCAAACTGTTTTCATCATGGACCTAAATGTTCTTGAAATACATGCTATTTTAAGTTATATTTACATAAAAATAAATGAATATTATAACACTGTGTAAGTCTACATACTTTATAATTACAGGTGTATTTAAATTATTAAGTTTAATGCAAGAAATTTATGTTAAAATAATAACTGTTTGAAAACTGCTGTACAGGAATGTTAGCCCCTCCTTTCGAATTTGAATTTCTTAACTTCCATTGGTAGTAATCCCCACTTCCTAACACGTTATTTGTAATGCATGTATAGGTGGTCTCTCGGTCGCCAATTAAAATATTTTCATATTAGTGTCGAAGCGCTATAACAAAAAACCCTTTATTTCCGAAATATCTCAATTATACCATTTCATTTTTTTATTAATATTCGTTATTCAGCATATACATTCGTATTTTTTTACTATTTTCCTTTAATTCGATTGAACCGTAATCCCCCATTCTATGTATTTTGTACAAATCACATACCTACCAAAAGTTCTTTGAAAAAGATTCTATATATCCAGTAAAATTGTAACATAAACATATACAATTTTCTACAAATTCCATACGGAAAGTTCCTTGGAAAAAATTTCATAAATCCAATAAAATTATAACACGAACATACACTATGTAAATTGCACTTGACATTGACAGTTGTCAATTAGAACAAACACGAACACACATACAGACATCATCATAAACCTAGTAAAATCGTGCCCTTGCCTTGCGGTGTTGCCGCTACTTCATTACTTAGGATTTTCATCATGACCAATGGAATTGGCAACAGTGTAGAAATCTCCAGTCCATATTTATTTGACGGAAAGTATAGTGTATCAACAAAATTAGTTTGTCTTCAAGATTTCAAGATTGAATAAAATATTTAAATAAATCGCGATTTGCGGATCGCAGTTACCAGCGCTTTGCTCTTGCAACGCTCACATTAATTCTATTGTTTAGTCCGTGTCTTCATTACGAAATCGTCTATCATTGCATAATTATTTAAAGTTTTTCCACGTAAAACGATTGATACTGATAATAAATTATATATCAATCGATTCGTTATTCATTCGCGGTCATTTTGGCATTGTAAAGTATCAAAAAATTTCGTTTGTTTTCAAGTGAGAGAAAAATTGTCTTATTGCTGTAATATGGCCGACATGGTAAGTCAGTTTTATTATTGTTTTCGTCGTTATAAATAATATTATAATGAAAAATGGTATATAGGATTTTTAAGTGGCCACCATTGCGACAACTATAAGAGATACGAAGTTGGTTAAATTAGCAAAGAATTTCTATTTTACATGGGTATTTCAAGTACAGATGCATTCGGGCCGGATCGAACCGGGCTTTGAGATTGGATCGACTCGGCCCGAAAATAAAATTTGCCGGCCCGATTCGAAGATCGACTCGATAAAAAATTAGCTGGCCCGACTCGAAAATTGACCCGAAATCGGGTCGGGCTTGGGCCGGGCCGGGCCTAAGCTCGAAATTTAGTGCATCCGGCATTCCTAATTTTGATTTTTATGTGAGGCGAAATGTTTAACTTTTTTCGTGTCAAACTTAAAAAAAAAACCTCTACATCCTTATAATGTTCCACATTAGTTAACATAAGTAATTAAAAAAAGACACTTCTAGTGTAAGTTTGTTATAAAAATTACAGACCTATGCGTATTTGACACTTTGTTTACCAAAGGCGAAAATTGAAACAACTTTTTCACAAATCTTATACAAAAAATATAATTTACATAATGATTTTTTATCTAACTTTGTTTGTGTTCAAAAATAAGACAAGAAATCATTATGATAAGAACAAAAATCACTTTTATTTAAGTTTACGAGTTGCAACACTAGTAATGATAGCATCACAATAGCATTATTATGCTTTAGTGAATAACCTTGAATTCTTGAAGATGTGAAGTATGATGTTATTAAATCATTTTGATCCTTTTTAACTCCATACATTTTCATTAAAATATTAAGGAAACTATGCATTTGATTGAATAATAGGATTTTTCGGGCCGGCCCGAAAAGCTCGAATTTTCGGGCCGGGCCAAAATCAAAAGTCCGACTAGCCTCAACTTTTGCAAATGATTAGCCCGAATCGGCCTGATAAAAAAAATCTTCGGCCCGGCTCGATGATCGACTCGAAATCGAGGCGGGCTTCGGGTCGGGCCGGGCTAAAGCTCGAAATCGAGTGCATCTCTAATTTCAAGGATAAACAAAAAAAAATTCAACCAGTGGTTCTAAAATATCGATACCAACTTTTTTATTTTAAATGGAAATATATTTTATTTGCTCATTCTTTAGGGAATTTAATTATGAATTCAGTGATATAATACTTTAATATCCTTACTGAACGATTTTTTTTTAAAGAAAAATACATGTAAAGTTTTATACTAATTTGATTAAAATTCAGTGGCGGCTCGTGCTATAGGGCACAAGGGCGCAGCCCTACCAAATAAAAAGACAAGAAGAAAAGAAATAAGCGAGTAACTATACATTTTAAAAATACATTAATTATTATTTATTTACTTTCATTATTATGCAATTCTTACTACACCGCCGATAGCTAGATAGCCTATATACTGACGTGTGCACGTACCGATATACTGCTAGAAGCTAGGGCACAAATGTTTCTGCCCCGGTCTCCCACTATTTTTACTAGAATTTTGACCAATAGCAGCGAAGCGCGCGAAGCTGCATATGACTGCATTAGGCCTGTTCCGGGGCACAGCCCAATTTAAACGAAGATGTCCGAGTATGTCCGGCATTTTCCGAGGTAATCTGTTATTGTTGAATTGTAATCGTCTAGTACTCATTTAATTACGAAGATGGCTTCTGTATCTTAAATAAATAAATAAATAAATAAATATATCATCACGGCATACTACCCATTTCTACATTTCTACAACACATGTAGACATCGGTAATGATGACGATATATTTTACCGTGTGGACGCTTACCAGGCGGCACCTCACGGGCACTCATAGCTGGTGTGGAGAGTGCACGACAGGTGTCACTTTTGTGCCAATTAAAATTGGAAATATTTGGCGTCTGTCGGGAACGAACCCGGTTCCCCCAGGTTCTGTATCTTAAAGATTAAATAATTTAATATACTCTTTTTACTTTTTTAAATTTTTGTGCCCTACCATACAAAGATATCACCAGCCGCCACTGTTAAAATTTGCCTACAATAAAATGCTACGAATGGAAAATATGAATACGTGTTATTTTTTTACATAGAATTAGAGTGCCCTGACAGAAAGATAGTTATTTTTTATACAAGACGATAAAATTGTTGCGAAAAATAATTCACTCGCAAAATCGCTCGTGAATTAAACTGTCCGCTCGTCGATAATTTAACTTTATCGTCGTTTGTAAAATTCTATTTTTTTCTATAGCAGATTTTAAAGAGCAAAAATTAGAAAAACCCATTATAAATTAAATTATTTAAGAACAATTTAAAAATCTCAGTAGCGTGGTAGTTATAGAATTTGTTTGAAAACAATTTCATTTTATTCATGTTTATACAATTGAAGTTATAATTATATAATATGAATCGCCAAAATGTATAATGTGTTTTTATTTAAATAAAAATTAAAGTTCTTTATCTACCCTTGCTGTTAAAGTATTATTTTATCTACCCTTGCGGTTAAAATGTCACTTAGTCAACTATTTCGAATTGAACAAAGCACACTTTAAAATCTGCTATAGAAAAAAGTAAATACTTTGTTCTTTTAATTGACCATAAATGGTCGCGTTCAGCCGCATCTAGCAGCTATCTAGCTGCTAGCTAACAGCGGTCGTGGTAATTCGACCGGTCCACCTAAAAATAAAATTTATTTTCACCTCATAATAAAATTTTATATTATATAGTATGTAAAAGTTTACCAGATTGAATATGTTTGTGAATTTCTCTGCTTTCATTTACCAAATATGACATATTTTCATATTCATATTGTATTTCATTTGAATTTACTAGCGCCATATTTCCTATTTTTGACAGTTATAGCAGTACGCTAAGTCATCTAGCACATTTTGTTTTCGCTAGCCCGCTAGACTAGCAGCTAGAATCTAGCGGTCGGTCAGCGGACCGTTCAACGACGTTCGCTAGGTTAGCGAGCTAGCAGCTAGGTGCGGCTGAACGCGACCAATGTCAACACAAACAAATATTCTCGCATTTTCATGGCACTCTAATTCCATCTGAAAAAGATTAATACGTAAGCATTTTTTCCATTCATGGCAATCTTATTATAGGCATATTTTAATCAAACGAGTATACAAGTTTACATGCATTTTTCTCAAAAAAAATCGCTATATAAGGGTACAAAAGTATTATATCATTGAATTCAGAATTAAATTCTCTAATGAATGAGAAAATAAAAAATATATGTTCTCATTTAAGTAAAAAATTTGGGTCCCATATTTTGAAAACCACTAGTCGCAAAAAATATTATTTCTTTTCTTTAAATTTATCTTGTGAAATAGAAATTGTTTGCCCATTTAACCGTTTTTGTAGCTCTTGCTCTTATAGTTCTCGAGATAGCTAGAAATGAAATATTAAAAATTAAACAATGCACTGTGGAAAGTTTAAATAGATAAATAGAAAATTTGCATGAATATATTAATTTTTTAATATAATAAATAAATGAAACTTTGATAGTCCTTATCATACATTTATAAGATCTAGTTGTATTATAAATGATAAATAACCCGTGTTTTAATTTGTTGCTCTAGTATTTTTAAGTATGTATTAAAAAATAAAAGTGTTAAGAAAACATTTCATATTTACAATTCACTTTTGCACCTTTTACCAACTTGAGAGAAAAAAATCTGTAATAATAAAAATCAACCCGCATGGGAACAACTTGTGACACATATTTACCCTGAAAAATTTGAATATCTACGAATTTACTTTCTTTTTTTTGCTATGCTGCAGAATTCTAAATTCAGTATAATGCCTAGGAGTTTCAAATAAATGGTGACATTTAATACCATCATAATTTTAATATTAATTTGCGAAAGAAGCAGAAAGGTACTTGAAAAAATGTTTATGTAACTAAATGCAAATATTTTCAAAACCACAAAGTTATGTGCTCTAGATAAAATTTTATACATTTTTTTAAGATTAACCAGAGTTTACTTGTTTTTGATTATGTAATGAGCATAAAAAGTGAAATAAAGTGTTTTAACACAACAAAATGTAGGAACATATACCTAATAAAAAATATAATTAACTTTTATGTTAAAAGTTATCATTAATTCAAATAATGCACCATCAAAAAGTGAAGCTTTTTTATACGCTACACAGGGGTCCTCCACTATTTTATATCCGTTTAAAAGTCTTAGTTATTATTCGGAAAGCCTTAATATTTTTTAATATTCTATGATATAGATGTTAGGCTCATTTTCTTCTTAAAACTCGAACAATGAAGTTCGCTAATGGAGTCACATAAATTGATCTTTTTCAACATATAGCAGTTATTTATGGCTATGTCCTATGTTTCACTTTTATCACCCTAATATCTAAATCTTAAATTTATATGCCCTAAATCTAGTGATTATTAAGAATTTTAGGGTTTTGCCTTGAAGTTGACGCGCACTAATTAAACAATTCATGTTCATTGCTATAATTTGTGCAAAAAGTCAAATTTACTCTCAAAGAATAGCTTCTTAGCTTCTGTTTTATGAAATATAATATTAATATTTAATCTGGAGCATCAAATTATGTCGAAGTATATAATTCATTTTTGTTATTCTAAAGTGTTGTCCTACAAACCAATGGGTGTCATTAGTGTACCATTCGGAGTTGTATTTATGTGAAGAAGACCTAAATTCTAAAATCTAATTGTTAAAAGGCGACATCGGACACAGTCTAAATATCAAAATACTGAAGTTCTATTTTTTATCACAAATGTGGAAATTTTTTGCCGAGGCTCTCAGGACCGAGAAAAATAAACCATATTAATGATAAAAAGGAATTTCAGTTAAATTTTATTTCAAATCGAAAAATTGTGAAAATATAATATTTATTTTATAGGTTAGGTTAAAAATAATCTGTCAGTCTGACAGTCAATGTTACTAACCTCGGACATTGATGTTATCTTAAAGAACCCTTAAAGTTATGTGTTTTATCTCCAACTTATTCATCGGAATTATTTATTCGTTCTTCTTGTACATATTTTCGTCATTTTACGTACAAATTTATTACTGTACATCGTAAACCACCCTTACATGTACAGCATTTATCATAAGATTGGCAATACTGCTATTGCATGAAATCGTCATATAATGGACTACTTTAGTGCCAATTTCTGAGCTTTTAATGATGATTTTTGTGCACTTTAGTGACGATTTTAAATAAAAATATATAATAAGCAATTTAATAAAATAGTCCAAACCGTTGGCAGCCTATGTCATTTAACATATCTTTCGTAAAAATGCACGTGGTTTTTATCTGGCGTAGCATCATATACAAAGTTCTACTAACAATCATCTTTAAAATTCTAATTTGTCGATTTATTTTGCGCGATGACGTTCTAACCTTGTCTTGGTCAATGAGTCTGCTGATTCGATTTGGAGGCAAAAGTTCAAATCGCCCTTTTTTTGGTAATTTAATACATACTAGCGATAAAATTTGGAACTAATTCTTGAACACACACAAGAAGTCATTCTATTGTTTCGACTCCAAAATTATCGTCTTTTAATAAATAGAATAACTTATCTCTGTTCAAAAATTAGTTGTATATTCCCTCAATTTCGTAAATGGAGTATGGTGCATACTTCTTCACATTTCCGTATAATTTTTTTATTTTTATTTATTTAGTAATTCCCGTACAATTCGATAAATAGTTGTCTGTCCAATATTTTAATACCTAAAAACGTTAACTATTTCACGTTTCTGTCTGTACGTGTTTTTATATGGCATGGCATTATAAATTCAAACAAATATTATTTGGTTTAGTTTATTTTTTTCGTTATTTTCTGCATTCATTTTCTTGAAAATGAATTTCTGATTTCAAAAAGCAAAAAGGCGATAGCAAAACGCATGAAAGTAGTAATAATTTGGAATATATTTTAAGACTAATAAGTTTTTTTAAAAATTGATACAGTTTTAAAGTCTAATTTTATTGTAAATGGTCCATTTTATAATAATTTGTTTCTATGGTTGAGGATCCGTTCGCATTCGCGGAAATATTCAACTGTTTTCTACGACGAACACTAGTGCTACCTCGTACAAATGTCGCGAACTAAAAATGACAGTTGACAGACCATCTAACATGGCGCAGATTACAAATTACTGCCATAACCAAAGTCGTTAAAAATATTAATTCTTTTTATTTTAAACTATATATATTCGTTTATAATCATGGATTATTTATACAAATCCGGAATTACTGTGATACAAGAAATTCAAACGAGGTTAGTAACATTTATGATAATGTATATATTATATAATAATTATAAATAATTGTTGCAACAGATTTAGTGAACATGAAAATTTAATGAGTGCAATAAACCAAGTCGCGGATCCAGCATACGCATACAGCATTATTGTTCCCATTGTTTCTACTTTTAATACTCATCTAACAGCAGATATTTTGATGGTTTCAGTTATTGCTGAATGGGCTAACGTTATTTTAAAATGGTACTGTATTTACTAATAGCAACAAAAAATTGCTAATAATATATTTGAAGGTTTATTCATGAACACAGACCCTTTTGGTGGGTCCGAGAAAATTCACGATTTTCTTCTTCTTCTTACGTCAAGCAAAATTACTTAACGTGTGAAACAAGCCCTGGAAGCCCTTCTGGCCACTTGATGGGAAGTGCTGCTGTTCTTTATGTTCTAGTCAATGCTTGTATTAAACATTATTCCCAAAGAAGTTCACGACAGGAAAATAAACCGCTTGCTATGGCCTTTTGGGCAGCGTATTTTATAATGCTAGTTTTTGTGTCCACTGCACGTATGTTTGCTGCGACTCATTTTCCACATCAATGTATTTTTGGGGCAGTATTAGGTATTAAAACATTTTATACATCGAGATTGGGGTATCAAATGAGAGAAATATTAAAATATTTTGTTGTAGGTTTTCTAATAGGGCACTATTTCGCAAACGGGTCCAAGTGGACTACAATTTATTGGCGAAATAGCACAAAATTGAGATTATTTTTTTGGGTGGTAATAGCTACAGGGATTTCTGTGGCTACGTATTGGATGCAAAAGGGGTTGGGAATTGATCCACAATGGTCCGTAAAAATGGTAAGGACATGAAATAGATCGAAATAATAATATTTATTTTAAACCTTTTTCTTTATTTCTATATTACTTCATTCAAAATATATTTTAAATGAAAGTTTATGTATAAAAAATATAATTTGTTGTTATTTTGTAAATAAGTAAATAAAAATATTGGCGTCAGAAATAGACTGCGAACGTGAAGATGTCAAAGACGAGTGAGAATTGCAAATTTTGAAAGTAGTCGTATTACCTAAATTTTGATAGAGTTTATTGTAAGCCGCACATAACGCCAAATTTAAATACCTACCACCAAATGTAAATTCAAAACTTTTTTAGAATTACAAATTGTTTCTTATAAAGCTAAATTTATTACATTATAAGAAAATATAATCAATTAATAAATAGATATATGTAGCAGAATCATGTCATTAAAATATATCACAACAAGAAAACATAAGTTTGAGATTTAAAAATGACTAAAGAGTAATTAGGCGTTTAAAATTTTCAAATTTTAATGTTTCTTTTAATATTAATTTAATGACTATTTATATATTATAAAGGCAGAATCCGAGAGTATAATATGAAATTAAACTTGGAAGAAAAAAATTATTTTTCATTTATGTCTCATGTCTCGATAAAATAATATTGTACTTTAAAAATACAATTTTTTTCATAACAAAGCTGGCTTCATTTTGAATATTCTCACAAACATATGATTGGTGCATTCTGAGCATGCGCATTAAGAAATACAGTTAAAAAACCGAAAGCCTACCTTCAAGATTTGTAATTCCCGCTCGATTTTGACGCCACAAAAAACAACCCCTCACTTCTGTGACGTCAAATTGCATACAGCACACCATTCAGACTTAGAGCCAATGGGAAACCATTTGTCCATCACCTACTTTATTTATATAAATAAACGTAAGCTATAGTTTGTCACATAAGATGTGTGACCTGACTTCAAATTCTGTTGTAGTGACTTCCAAAATATTCCCCAAATTTCAGTAATTAATAGGGCTGTTACAGTAATTATTTCTGACTTCAAAATACTGAATTTTAAAAGTTATTGTTTTTTATAGTCTCAAATTTGAAAATATAACGAAATAGCCATTAGATATTTTGCAGTTTAATAATGAAATTTGTATAAAATTTTGAAAAATTCACGTGATCTGAAACAGTGTGACGTCAGAGTACATACAATTCAACATGTGACAAACTGTCGCCTACTTTTATTTATATAAATAACAAAAACTTTTTCTATTAGCTATGCATGACGTGCTGTATATAGGGTGTCTCAATAAGCTTGCTCACTATTGGTAACTTTTTTATTTGAAAAGATACGAGGTTGGTTAAATTAGCAAAATTGTGCCATTTTATATTAGAAAATTAGTCATGTAGACAAAATAAAAATTGTGTCAGCGGTTCCCAAAATTTGGGACAAAATATATATTTTTTAAATGGAACTATATATTTTTTATTATCTTATTGGAAAGAGTATTTTTTTCTCTTTCCAATAAGGTAATGTTGTTTATGTACAATTTTTTCTAGTAAACGAGTTATTTGCGGTTAAAAATTTAAATTTTGTAAACTATTTTATTAGTTTTTTAGTCAAGTAAGCCATGGAAACAATTGATTCTTTGTTTGTTTGGCGTTTAATAATTTCTCCCGTAAAGTTCTCTGTGTTTAATAATGTTTAATAACTTTACAAATGAAGAAAAGTTAGATATGATCGTGCTATATGGAAAGTTATATCTAGACACCAGTTACGTAGAACGGTCGACTCTCTTTCCAAAAGAGTTTAAATGTGCGAAAGAAATAATGGCTTTCAATTTGAATATTTTTTTTTATTTTGTTATTACTGTAAAATAAATTAATAATTTTATAAAAGACAATTGTTTCCATAGTTTACTTGACCTAAACTAATAAAAGATAATTTTTATCTTTAAACGTAAATAACTCGTTTATTTGAAAAAATCGTACATAAACAACATTACCTTATTGGAAAGAGAAAAAAATACTCTTTCCAATAAGATAATAAAAAATATATAGTTCCATTTAAAAAATATATATTTTGTCCCAAATTTTGGGAACCGCTGAGACAATTTTTATTTTGTCTACATGACCAATTTTCTATTATAAAATGGCACAATTTTGCTAATTTAACCAACCTCGTATCTCTTCAAATAAAAAAAGTTACCAATAGTGAGCAAGCTTATTGAGACACCCTGTATATTCCAACGTCACAAGAGTGGGGGATTGTTTTTATGACTATTTACCCTTTTATTTAATTATTTACGAAAATAAGATATTATTTCTTTTATTACCTACTATGAAAAATATTGCATAAACTTTCATTTTTGAAAAATGTTAAACCGGTACATTGTAAAATATCTAATGTATATCTCGTAATATTTTCAAATTTGAGGCTGTTTAAAAAACAATATTTTTAAAAAATTAAGGCTTATAAAAATTCTTGCAACAGCCCTATTGTAAATAAATTTCTTGTAGGCCTTCAAATGGTGCGAAGCCATTCAAAACGTCCACGTCAACACCACTCCATTATATTCCCTCGTTAGAGACACCGGCCTAGGCGTGGGGCTTGTCTCCGTGTCCCCAATATGGCAGCGCCCATGCTGCAAGCATAATGTGATGGTAGCAGCTGCCTGTGTTTTAGTTTTTTGTATGGCGCACCATCTTGCTTGTACCGCAGTTCCTACTCATGACGTAAAGGTTTTCTATATTTGTCATGCCCTTTTGGCGTCCACTATGCCGTATGTGCTGTTGTCGGTTGTACCGAAAATTGCTGTAGTCAAAAGAAAATCGCATTGATATGAGATAAATAATAGATGATAAATAAATGTCTAGTCTTGGTTGATAGTATTATTGGATTGTATATAATGCAATTTTAGCAAAATTTTAGATCTATAACTTTAGTTCAAATGTGATTTTCTAACAATGTGTATTACAATTTTTGTAATAATACTTTTCTTGTGATAACTAGGGATGTTATTAAAATTATAGATTTATTTGTAATCCATCAAGTATTATGATTTTTTTTTTCGTTTTTATTTATCTGTAATTAATATTAATATAAAATGTTATCATGTACTAGTCAATTATCAATAAAATATAGAATAAGTACGTATTTTCTTTTAAAAGTAATAAATAATAGTTTTTTTATGTCCGTTAAACTTGTTTTCATTAAAATTGGTTCATAAAGCATGTTGCCCGTAATACGAGCGCACTTATATAATAAAATCTCTTTTACGAAGTACACTTATAAGAATAATACAAAAATAAAGCTCGTGATTTTTTGTACAAAAAATCTGATGTGGCCAGTACAATATCTGTTGCCATTACGGACATTGCCTGTATTCATAAACACCCGTAAAAAAATTAAACGGTTCGTTATAATCTTTAACCAATAAAAACAGTCGACATTTAAAGAAAAATCAAAATTTGATTTGTCAAGTTTGATTCTATTTGTCAAAAATTATAACGAACCGTTTTGAAGCTTTACGAATGTTTATGAATATGGGATGGGCTGATGGGCATACCGTGAGTATTTTTTAACGTGAAACATTGGGTTTGTCATATCCATGGTTACGACTTGACATTTGATTGACAGCAATGTATTTGCCCGTTCCATTTAAAATGAAACATAGGGAACAAATTTGACATTTGATAAGACGTCAATGAGGTTAATTTTGTTTAAATAATTATACCTGCATTCTAAATTAAATTTAGTTATAGAAAAAAAAATAGTGTGCACCTTGTGTCCGAGTGGTTTTCTGACTTGGCTAAATTTCTTACAATATTTAAATATAATACTTCTGTCAAATTCATTCCCTATGTGTCATTTTAAATGAGACAAACAAATACATTGCTGTCAATCAAATGTCAAATCATAACTTATAGGAAAATTCAACGGTTATCTGTCATCTTGACAAGATGTCATTGGAGGTTAATTTTGTTTAAATAATTATACCTGATTTCTAAAAATTAAATTTAGATGTAGAAAAAATACTGTGCGGAAATATGTTGAGTTCTCTCGACTGGTTTTCTGACTCCGCTAAATTTCTTACAATATTTAAATATAATGCTTCTGTCAGATTTGGCCCCTATGTTTCATTTTATATGGAACGGGCAAATACATTGCTGTCAATCAAATATCAAGTCGTAACCATGGATATGACAAACCCAATGTTTCACGTTAAAAAATACTCACGGTATATCTTTCTCCTAAGTCCATTTTTAACTGGAATAGAGTATAGACATCGTTCCTACTGCCATCTATATTTAAAAATTAATCAGTTGAACTGAACCAGCGAAATTACAAGTGTCAGATTGATAACCTTACTTTTTATTATGAAAGATAAATATTTATATAAATTTATGTAGATAGGTGTTACTAATGAACGATGTTATTCTTTTCTATTTTAACGTACTTAGCTTTCTTAGTACAAATAACATTTTGTACAGTTTCAATTGGTAAGATAAAATTGCAAAATGAAGTTCAGTGATTATTCGTATTCTTTTTAGCCGCAGGGCTTTATTATTTAGCAGAATTGGTTGAAGAATTTACAGTTACAGCAAAAAAATGCATATGGACGTTAAATACAGTGAGTTGATTATTTCGAAAAAAATTGAGGATATTAATTTATTCTGTTTGATAGGTAACTATTGGATTATTCGTACTTCTGTGGTTATTTGAAAGTTTACCATTTTCAATGACATTTTGTGGTCTGGCGTCTCAGTTTTCACATTATTTAATTCTGCAAAATTTTCCGTTTGTGTCATTAACATCACCAACATTTTTAGTAGGTTTTTGCCTAATATTTATAAACCATTATTTAGCTTTCCAATATTTTGCAAATATGCACCATTCGTTTTCAGAGGTAATTATATAATTTGTTTTACGAGGGACACGTTAAAATTATTGAAAATGACAATGGGGGATTTCAGCCCAAGCAAATTAAGGGAATTTAGTAAAAAAAATATGAAAGTATATGCTTAATAATTAATATTAAGAAAAAAGTAAAATGATATAATTGAAATATACAGACTGTTAGTTAAAAAGCGGGCCATTGGCGTTTAAGACGGGGAAATCAGTTTTTCCTTGCACAAAACTTCACATTTAATTTAAGACAAAAATGTTTCAAATTAAAGTTTTGAAGAATTAAATTCTACACTTTAATCACTAATCAGATTTTATTTTACATGTTTAGTAACCTACAAAATTCAAATTTTATAAATATTACTCTTTTATAGTGATACCCATGAAATTTAAACAAAATTACAAAGAAATGCATATCGTTTGAACTGTCAGAAATTTAATTTTCAAATAAAAATTACAGATAAATACATTCTGCACTAATTATTTATTTTCGTAATTTACATCTAAATTATTGCACAGATTTTATTTATTTTTATTTTATAACCAGCAAAATCGAAATTCTGACATGTCAAACGATATGCATTCCTTTGTAATTTTGTTTAAATGGCTATCACTCCAAATGAGCAATATTTATAAAATTTCCAATTGGATTTTATATCGCATTAATGCCCAGTTTTATTAACATCGAATACCTTGCTGAGTTATTACTTCGAAAGTAAATTAAATCTCTGGAATAAACTATTTTACTTCCAAAATAAATTTTACTTTGCTAGTAATTTACTTATCCATCTTTTATAAAACTGGGCATAAATATGTAAAGTAAAATCTGATTAGTGATTTAATTCTCTACAACATGTATTTGAAACATTTTTGTCTAAAACAAAATGGGAAGTGTTATAATATATATTTACTTTTGTAAATATATTTTGAAAATAGCATATATTTCAAGAACATTTAGGTGACGTCACATCAATGATTTCAAACTTTGGGGGGCCATATCTCGCTTATTAATAAGAATTTTTTCATCGGATTTTCAGACTAAATAAAAAAAAATGGTGGAATCCCCCATTTTAAAAATATGGACCATGTTTTTCATCTTCAATAATTTTAGTTTGACCCTCGTACTAACTCAAGTAGTCAGTTATTTAACAATTGAATTTTGCAGGTTATGGCATATTTCACACTTTGTTTATGGCTGGTACCCTTCGCATTATTTATTTCTTTATCAGCCAATGAAAATGTTCTGCCCATGACAACTGAAAAACGTGACGATGACGTAGTTACGAATTATTTTTCGAAGAGGGGTAAAAAATACGGGCTGCTAACTTTCTTTAACTATGCTAAAGAATCGATTTTACCTCAACGAACTAAAAAAGGTTTCTAATAAGCAATATTTTTTATATTATTTCTAGTCGTATTATTACGTAGACATAATTAATAAAGAACAATAATGTGTCAAAAAATTTATTAATAATATAAAGCATATCGTATAAAATAAAATATAAGTATTTAATGAGTTTGTATTAGTCTAATATTGCCTGATTTTGATAATTTGGCGAAGTTTTCTTTGCGTAATTCTTTTTGGTACTGACGCCATTGAACGAATTTATCGACTTGGAGATTCGATCTGTCGCCTCGCATCTCTAATTGTTGGTAGTATGCTTCTCTCAATATTTTGAAGGCTTGAATTGTACTGAAAGGCATATTTGTTACTGGGTCCAAATATTTTGCCTTCAAACTGAAAAAAAAAACAAATTTTTGTAAAAGGATATTTTATTATATTAGCCAATGTTTTCAAAAAATGAAAATGAGTTATTGTGATTGAAATTACTTAGTTACATCGATGATTTATTTGGAAATAAAGTTTTTCACAATTTTTCCAAATGTTTATCAGAAATAATTAAAGTTATTTTAAAAAGTTCAGAAATTAATTGTAACACCATATACTGTCATAATTAACCTTCATTTCACGTAAGAAAATAGTAGATGACGCTTGGGAGCCGACCGCTTTTACGTGCATTATACCGGGTGTCTACTTTTTTGGAATACTAATTTGTTTAGAATTAAAAATTGCACCCAATGAGCCTAAAAGAATTACCCAAATGAATTTATATCTTTAAAAAAATAGTAATTAAGTTTTACAATATTCAAGCAATTTTCAGTATGCCATGGAAAATAAAACAATACGATTGCAGAATGTTTTAGTTTGACGTTTGTGAATTTATGGTTATAAACTGTATCTGCTGTAAATTATTGCTGAAATATTTTTCTGATTTTAAAATTTTGTGAACTGTAGCCGGTGTGAAATTTGACGAACACTTGCGTTGGGTTTCTCCATAACACAAAGAAGAACATTAAGTTTATTTTTATTAAATCTAATTTCTTCATTGGGTACATTTTCTTGGTTCTTAAATTTTTTGCAAAGTTTAATTATGCTTCCACTTTCATTAAAATTTTTAATTATAGCGTGAATAGTTCCTACAGATGGAGTTCGAGAATTAGGATATAAAGCATTAAACAAATCTCTAATTTGTCTTACGGATTTTCCCGTAAAATGCCATTTTAAACACTGAATTTTTTGTTCGGTTGTAATTTTTTCCATTTTGTATAATAATCAAGACTAAATTTCACAATTATTTCAGCAATAATTTACAGCAGATACGGTTTATAACCATAAATTCACAAACGTCAAACTAAAACATTCTGCAATCGTATTGTTTTATTTTCCATGACATACTGAAAATTGCTTGAATATTGTAAAACTTAATTACTATTTTTTTTTTAAGATATAAATTCATTTGGGTAATTCTTTTAGGCTCATTGGGTGCAATTTTTAATTCTAAACAAATTAGTATTCCACACTTTTTGCTCTAAAGTTAATAGGTAAAGAGATATCGGGGATTTAAAAATTTAACATTGTATTTCCTATGTTCAGAAAAAAAAGTAGACACCCGGTATAAATAATTTAAATTCGTGAAACTAAATTTTGTCAATCGTATTAATATTTGAATTTGTAAAATGTACGAGTCCTGAATATTAAAAATTACATCAAAACATGGTTAAATGTCGCTTAATTCTGTCGATTTTATTTGATGTTTGACAGCTGACAATTTTTTTTCCGCTTTTGTAAACTAGGTTAGCATTCTGACCAATCAAGAGGCAGAATTTATATCCTTATTTAAACCAACGCTATTTTCTTACGTGAAATGAAGTATAGCTTCATTTATTGACAGCGCAGTTGGCAAGTCAAATATAAATAATAGCTCCATACTGATTAGTAATTATGGAGTTTCCAGAAGTGGTTTTTAGAATGTTTTGGTTTATTTCATGATCAAAAACAGTACTAAAAGTTATTTTTCGCTCATTTTACTTATGTGTTAAGTGTTGGTAACTATCTGCCATTTGTCAACAAAAACAAATTTACAGAGCACTCCAATTCTGTAAGGAAGTCGTTAAGTCTTAGCAACGTTGCTAAAAATTGTAACCAATAGAAACAAATGTAAAGCCTATCATTTTCATGTTTTATTCAGTGTTCGCAAACATTATTGGTTATTACCTCTCGCTAAGAGAGGTATTGGATTCATGCTAAAATTCGCATATCCAGATTTTATTGAATAAGCACGATTTAAGGTCCCTACAATCCGATTATAACATTTTTAAAATGATGTCTGTGTGTGTGTGTGTGTGTGTGTGTGTGTGTGTGTGTGTGTGTGTGTGTGTGTGTGTATGTATGTATGTATGTATGTCTGGATGTTGTAGTCACGATTCCTCAAAAACTATAAGACTTAAAAAATATTTAACTATGGATTCCTCAATCTAACATTCCTGGGAAGAGCTGAAAAGGTTTTGGTAACAATTGAACAACCGGAAGTAGTAGTTTCTTAGAAAAAATCTTCTAAATATAATTTTTTGGGAGTTTTTTTTATTAAATACTGAAGAACATAAAATTCTCCATCTAATACACTTAAAAATTTTATTATATCTTGTATAGATTTAGAGATAAAGACTCTATAATTTATAGAGTACACTAATCGCAGAGGCCAAGGCACTAAGGAAACCAGTTAACAAATTCCAATGTTTATAACATGACACATGTCATTGTCAAATATCAACAGTTTTAGTGACATTCTGATAGCTTTTTCTGGGAAGTATATTTAACTTTTCTTATTGTTTTATTAATTAAATATTTGAAATTATAGGTAAAATTGTGGTAAAATGCATATATCCATGAGAATTACCGCCAATCTGGTTAATGAATTGGAACAATATTTGACATTTAGAAACTTCCTCATACAATGAAAAATAGATATAATTTGAATTATATGTGTGCAGAAGACATGCTAAATATAGTAAGAAACAATATTTGGGTAATGTTCTGTAAGATTTTGTTATAAAACGACGGTTCGAAAGTGAAGTGCAATACAATACTTATATAGCCTAATATGGAAATGGCGAGAGGTCTTGTGCTGGCCACAACAGATTTTTTGCTATAGCAATGTTGCTAAGACTTAACAACTTTCTTACAGAATTGGGGCGATTATTTACTTTTGAATTAAATACTTATTATAATAATGACAGAATTGGTTAAAACGCAGACACGTGATAAACATTCATACATTTCATTTGTTTTACGAAATGCCAAAAAATAATCAAAATAGCAAATTTTAATTCGGAAATCATCAATTGGAAATTGGAATAATTCAGAATAGTATTTTTAATTTTACTTACCCAGTAATGGAACAGATTGAAGACCTGGATTTCTGTTTTTCCTTTTGTTTAGGGAACTTTTCATTAAAAATTTCATCATTTGGGTCATCAATAAATGTTATAAATGTCCTTTCGCAACATTTTGTACTTGTAGTTATTGTAGGTTCAGGTACTTCTTGTTTTATTTCGCCAGGTTCTCTATAAAAAAAATATCACTTCTTATACAAGACCATAAAATATTTATATTATTGACGAATCGCTCCATAATTTTGAACAAACAAAATCACACTTTAAAATTTGCTATAGAAAAAAATTCTTACAGTTTTTCGATGATTTCCTTTTTCGCTTTTTCCATTTCGTCGTCCAAGTCCGGCATTCGAATGGAGTGATAGCGAATCATAGGCCCCGAATATACTTTTTTAACTGCCCTTTTAACTTTCTTTTCGCTTTCCAACTTCTGGTATTTTTCCAACGACTGCAAGTTTTCTTTTTCTGTTATTGCAGCTTCTTCCAGAAGTTCTTCTTGTGTAGGGACCCATGTGTCGTCTTTATGTCGACGAACCCTTCTCTTTTGTTCTAGATTTCGAACTTTGATGCGTTGGGCGGTTGCTGCGGATTTAGCAGCTGTTGATCTGCGGATTGATTTGCGTTCGTACGAATCGGATAGTTGGATTCGCTCTTTTTTGGGTTTTGGGGCAGATGTTTTTGGTTTTGGGGTTTTTTGTTTTTCTTTTTGTTTCTTTTGTTGGGGAATGGGTTCCTACAAATAAATATGAACACTGTAACCAAGAATATCGAACGTCGATATTAAGCTGTGAACTTGTCAATCATTTATCTGATTTGTTATAATTTATTTTGTTTTGCAATTAATACTCTATGTAGTATTAATAAAAAGTTAATACTAAAGAGGCGCTCAAGGTGGGGCACAATTCTTCTGCTAAGTTCGAAGAGGAATTCTAATTATTAAAAATCATTCTTGTCCCATATAATTTGGAAATTGTAATTTTTCTAAACAACCTCAGTATAAAATAACATAACGCATAAAACTCTGGCCGAATTTTGTGCATTAGGTTATGTTTTCCATGTTTAAAATAATAAGGAGCTTTAAATAAAGTATCACTTCCGGTTGACAATTTGTAAACAAAATCTAATTTGTTATAAAAGTCTGTAATACGAAATTTTGGTTTATATTTTATTTTTCGTTGAAAATCTGTTAATAGCTCAAAGTACCACATCCGGTTTATCATCTATGGTCAAAATGTAATATGTTTTTTCCAATCGTATACGAGTTTTAAATACCAAATATGAGAAGTTTCCGATCATATTTTAATACATTCTTCCAAGAATATGTGTTTAGAGTTTCAAGTAAGGGCCACTTTCGGTTTATCTATTTTAGTAAAAATCTAATATGTCGTTTTCATATAAAAGTGTTAAATACTAAATTTGAAAAGTTTTGGATTATATCAATACAGTTTTTCACTAAAAACAGTTATGGGCTTCAAGTAAAGTAGGTACCACTTCCGGTTGTCCAATTTTACCAAAAAGCTAATAAATTCTTTATATGAATGAAGAAAGCTTAAATACGAAAAATAGAAATTTTTGGAAGTTTGATATGAGTTATCGTAGACTAAAAAAATCGTCAAACAGACAGACATCATTGTAAAAATAACCCTAATTCTTGCTTATTCACTGAAAAAATAAATAAATATTGAATTTTTGAACCGAAAACATTACTTCCCTTATCTAGATATGCAGGTTGGCGGGAGGTAAAAATACATTAAAAATAAATAATACAGAACAAAGGACCTTAAATTGTTCCTTGGGAACTCCCATTTTTTGAGCTGACTATCAGATTTTACATTAATTTTTACGCATTTATCTCTAAATATGTTGACGTTTTTACAAATATCCTTCAACTACTCCATCAATTTGTCCATTCTGCTAGCCAAATATATAAATTACTATCAAAGTTTGTGTTTTTAAATAGTAACACCTTATATTTATCAACATTCAACACCATATTAAACATTGCGAATTAAGTATTGCATTATCTTACTTTGTACGCTTTTGTGACAAGTCTCCGCTTCTTTTTCGAACTCTCCTCTTCATTATCCGAAACAGGTTCATCATTTTCATCAATACTAAAATCCGAATCGACTTCATCTTCATCCTCATCTTCCTTCGCCCTAAAACAATTATTGTTTACCCGATACTAATTTGTTTTGATTGTTTACATACACGTATTCATTGTCGTCTGGTTCGTTCTCAAATCCTCCATAACTTGTTTTGTAGAAGTCGTCTTTGCATTCCTCTTCTTCGTCCAATAATTTGGACATGCGGTTCCCCGCGTTTGAACGGCGGTCGCGGTCTTGCATTTTGGATAATTTAAGATAAAACAAATGATTGTTTGGATTTGGAGTATAACCTAACTTCGATCTTTTGCAAAGTGATATGTCAAGTAGTTTGCGTTTTTTTCGTTGAGTGCGCTGTGGTCGTTTCTAACGATTATTTTTGAATTTAAACATCTGATTGTCTTGTAACGGTCATTTTATTGTCATTCGTGACTGAGATTTGAGTACAAACACGTTTTTAAAGCTATATATTTGTTATCATCTTACGACAATTTTATACAAGATAAGTAAGTCATTATATTCTCATTTCTTTCGATATTTTTACCGTTATCTTATCATTTAAGGCACAAGTTATTATTGTAACTTTGGTTTATTTTATCCATGGCTCAATTTAAATATATAAACGAGATGAATAGTTTATTAGGTATGGAAGGTCCTATAACGAAAGGTCCAATGCCTCGATGGCAAAAAAAGGGTCTAGAAAATTCTAGTAACAGTATAAATATTAGTTTAAATTCGTCTAAACAAAAATCGAATTCATCGTCAATTAATAATAGTATATCGAAAACTCCGACAAAGCGAGGGGGTACAGACGTAGTTCGAAAAAATAAAACTCCTTCCAAAACTCCGTCGAAAAAATCTCCAAGTAAGTGTCCGAATAATTTTAAGAATACGTACAAAAAAAATTGTTTTGAAATTTAGGCCGATCAACAACGCCCACCCCAAATAAAGGGGCGAAAACCCCGAGTGGTGGTGACAGATTCATCCCATCTCGAACGAATACAAACTTCGAATTAGGCCATTTTATACTAAATCAAGAAGAAACTGAAGTATCCAGTCCTCAAAAAGAAATACAACGAATTATTTCTGAAAATTTACACGGGACTGATATAAGCAAACAAAAGATTCTGGCTTATCAAAATAAGGCCCCGGCCGCTCCTGAAGGCTTTCAAAATCCTATGAGGGTCCTATACACCCAATCTAAGACTCCTGCTTCCGTAAAAGGAAGCACTCGATATATTCCACAAGCTCCAGATAGAATTCTGGATGCTCCTGATATTGTTGACGATTATTGTGAGTATAATAATAATTGCCATTCCGTAAAAATAAGAACCTTGAAAATTGCAAATATTTGGTTTTATTTGCAATAGGCTACTTGCGCACCTTTTTTTATTTAATATTTTTGAAGAGCTGGTAATAACTTGCTACACATATTTTTTCTTTTGACAAAACTTTTATTAATTAGCCAGAAAAAAAATAATGAAATTTGATTATTTGAATTACCGCCATGTATGACGTAGAATTACGTCGCACCAATGAATGGTCGTAAAGCAATAGCGTTTGTTTGTACTGATAATGTAGATCTCCTGTTTGACATTTCAACAATAATTTGGAGGTTAATATTTTAGTTTATCTTTTTGGTATCGATATTTTAAATTACATGTAACTACCTATGTGTTTATTTGTGAAGTAATTAATATATTTGAGAGACCAGAGAGTGAGAAAAATGAACTAATGTCAAATTCAAATTAAAACTTTCTCGGACGCCATGCCATCTATACGTTATAATTTTAAACATGGTTTCTTTCTCCAGTAGAATATAATGACATCACAGAAAATTTTCTTTCTTAATTTACTAAAAAACAAATATATTTTTTTTAAATATAGTTTATATTTTTATATATGTTTTCAACATAACATTACGTATATAGTGATAGAAATCGGATTTTCAGTACCACGCAAGTAGCCCAATATAAAAAATGTAAAGTAGGTAACTCGTTTTTTTTTTTAAAAAAAAAAAAAGAAAACTCGTGGCAAAGACATTGTTTGTACAACTTATTATATAATATACGAACCCAAACTCATAATAATTCGGCCGGTTTACATTTTCAATAAATTATAAAATCTACACGGTTAGTTAGAAATTTCTACAAAATTATTTCGTTTACTTTAAATATAAAACTTTAAAAAAACTGTGGTGATAATAGTTCGACCGGTATTTTAAGGGTCATTTTCTGGTCCAGATTTAACTTCTACCGAGACCCTATACTTTTGGCTCAATGAAAAGCAACTTCGTAAAAATCTGATGTATACAGTAAATAAAATCTACCTTGCAAGACATATGGGCCAATACTCACAGGAAAATGTAAAGGGATTAAGTATACAATGCCTAGTAGAATTAAAGCTGTTATTATTAGTAAAGGCGATGTAACCTAATATTAAATGGCGGAATAATAGAATAACATATTTAGTTTTTGTAAGTTTGAAATCTATTTTTTAAACTAGTCCATAGAAATTTTCTCACCATTTGCGTAGTTTTATAATTTGTTGAAAATGTTAACCGGCCGAATGATTAAGAGTTAGGGCTCGTATATTAATATAACAAGTTGTATTAACAACGTTTTTGCAACGAATTTTTAAAAAATTAAAAACCAGCCACAAACTTTTTCTACGACTGCATATAAAAACAAAATATGTACACTTTTTAAGGTACTTATTTTAGCTCGTACTAATATTTATCGTACAGATTTGAATTTGATGGACTGGTCCGCAAATAATCTACTGGCTGTAGCATTAGGGCCTAATGTGTATTTATGGAACGCTGGTACCGGAAATATTGAACAGTTGCCTGATTTTGACAACGGAGAATATGTTTGTTCTCTGTCTTGGATTCAAGAAGGAGATTATTTGGCTGTTGGAACTGTTAATGGATCTGTCGAACTATGGGACTGCTCCAGGTACGAAAAAAATAGGAATAGTCTCAATTTTATTAATTCAAAATTAAACATTTTCCGGAAAATATTTCCGGCGCTCGTCAGCTTATTTTTTAAAATAACAGTAATGAACCTTTCTTCACAAAATATTTTTATTACAAGATGTACATTTCGACTGCAAAGTAGTCATCATCAGTTGTACTAAAATAAAAACATAATGGGTGAGATTCAGTGGGTTGTATTAGCGTGTTTTAAGCTAAAACAGTCCTTTGTCAAAAACATTTTGGCAACTTTGTAATACCTGTCAGAAAAAAGTGAGAGAGCAAAGGATCAAATAAAGAAAAAAAATATTATTAACAGAAGTAAGAAAAAAGGACAAATGTCAAAACTGATCAAAACGGGGGTTGAGATATTTTAAAATTCATTACCATTCAGGTATGAAATATTTGACACATAAAATTTGACATATTTCTAACCTAATTTTGCAATAATGAGTTTCCTTATGGTTTCCTTTTACACCTTCCATTTACAATAATACTTCTTCATTTGACTAAAGGATATCTGTATTACTTTTCCATGTGGTAAAATTTGTAAATCACAATTGAATCTCATTGATACATGTGGAAAATATTACAATGTTGCCATATACTTAATACAAGATTTAATACAGACTTTAATACAACCCACTGAATTCCACCCATTATTTATAAATATGTCAAAATTATTTCAATTTTTTTATGTCAAAGTCACAATATTTATATCACACTTGATAATTTAATTATAAATATAAAAATAAGTATCAAAATAGTTAAATTTGGGATAATATTTATATAGGGAATGAATTTAAACAATTGGGTCAACAAATTTTAGTAATATATTCTGCAGTGGTGACAAATCAGTATTTAATAAATTTTATGAATGTTTTTTTCATCTCAATAGCTTCCAACATAAAGATTTTTGTGGTAATTAACTTTTAAACATTTAAAATTATCAGAAGAGAAGTTATGACCTGTTTCATGATGGCGTAGGGCTATGGCTGAATTAAAAATGTATTTGTTTTTAAGATGATAAATTTGTTCTTTAAATCCTGTACTAATTTTCCGTTTAGTTTGGCCGATATATAATTTATCACTTTGGTTACATTTTATTGAATAAATTCCCTAACATTCAGATTTGTTTCTATAAAAAAATTTTTATATAAAAGATTTTTTTCATGTATATTTGTTATAGAATGCACTGATGATGACTGCTTTCCAGTCGAAATGTACATCTTGTAATAAAAATATTTTGTGAAGAATGGTTTATTATTGTTATTTTAATTTATATCTTCACGTTAAAATTTCTTAATTTAGCATATTTTTTGTTGTTGATACTCAATTCAATCTTCTTTGTATATCTAATGTTGCATTTAAGTGTACTAACAATGTGAGATTGGGTATAGTTAATTTTATTAGCTAGCATTCTCGTTGAGATTTCAAATTTGTCCAGTCAGTGGTTGTTAGCTTTCGTCATTTTTTATGGTTTTTCTACCAAACCATGACTTGTGTTTTGAAAAAATGCTTTTTTCTCAACGTTTATTGTATATAATAGCTTTGGCACATTTTCTTTTAAAAAATAATCTGTCAAATCTCCTTTTGAACGTTCAATTAATAGTGTGCGATCCTTGTTGATACAGTTCTGACAAACAACTTAGAAAATCAAATCTGAATGATGAAAAATAAAATTACTGTTTCTAAATGTCAAATAAAAACCATTGTTTATATGCTTAAAAAATATCTAGTCTCAAATTTAAGGCATCACCATTTATTTAGAGAAATATCGAAGTTAATTCAAATCATATATTTTACAATTTGTCTAGTCATTTTGAAAACGACTAAGCGTATTATAAAAGACTGCTTTATTTTTTTGTAATAATATTCCGAATAACAATTAAGACTTTTTAGAACTACAAGATCGTTTTCAATTTAGATAGTTTCATAAAAAAAATAGAAGACTCCATTTGTTTTCAGAATGAAACGCCTCAGGATTATGGAAGGCCACAGCGCAAGAATAGGCGCGCTTTCTTGGAACTCGTACGTTTTGAGCAGTGGCGGCCGTTCTGGTCAAATTCTCCACCATGATGTGAGACAAAGGGAACATATTATCGCTACTTTAAATGCGCATACGCAGGAAGTTTGCGGTTTAAAATGGAGCACCGATGGGAAATATTTAGCTAGCGGGGGAAATGATAATGTTTTGAATGTTTGGCAGGCAGCAACCGGGGGACATCATAGTTCTACGCAAGCCCTACACACCTTCACGTAAGTTAGATACAGTTGCGTGCAAAAATTTTGAAATAAGCAGTTTTTAAACCATATAATATTGTAAAGGTGATACATACAGCAAACATTTATTTAATAAATACATGATTCACTTTGATTTAAAATAAATTTATCTTGAACTTCCATTTTTACCTCCCGCTACCCTAGGTAAGGGAGGTATAGGGATCGTGCTAAAAATAGCATATAGAGATTTTATATAATAAGCACGTTTTGATGTCCCCAGAATCCGATTTTAACATTTTTACAATGATGTCTGTAGGTATGTATGTATGTGTGTGTGTGTGTGTGTGTGTGTGTGTGTGTGTGTGTGTGTGTCTGTGTGTGTGGATCTTGTGGACACGATTACTCAAATACTATCAATTAGAAAAATAAATTTGAAATTTTGTATACCCATTCTATACTAATATGGGAAGTGCTCATTAGTTTTTAGTGTATATCGGATAACCGGAAGTATCATTTATACAAGCTTTTAATAGTTTTTCTTGTAAAAAATTCATTGAATATAATTTTTTAGCAACTTTTACTAATTAAAATGGAATATAATGGTTTAATTTTAAATTCTACGATAATAACATTTAGTAAATAACACTAAATAACTTTAAATATGAATATATAATATAATTTATTTCCATGTATCACCTAGCCTATGCGTCAAACAAAATCATAATTTTAATGACAGGTTTGACATATATAAACAAATGTCACTGACAGGCAGCAATTATATTAAAATTAATAATGAAACCGTGTTAATGAGAATATAATAGTAAAATATTTTATTAAGGTTTGTAAAAATAATATATTTTCCATCATACATAAATGTTAGATGTACAGAATGATCTGATTTAAATTTGCTAATTGCTATTTTTGCAGCACTATAAATTAATATTAATTTACAACTACACATTTACGAAATGGATTATGTACGGCTAAGAATTTACAAATATTGCGTTTTAGAGCACATGAAGATGATGCTGATTTTTATAAGAATGTACGTGTGTAACGATTTTTCCTTAAATCCTATTAAAATATGATCCAAAACTTCTCAAATTTGGTATTTAAAACTCATATAATTTGAAACAACATATTAGATTTTAACCATATATGATAAATCGGATGTAGTACTTAATTTGGAGCTCTAACAAATTTTTGAGGAAAAACAATAAAACAATCCAAAATTTCGTATTACAGACTTTTCTATTTATTGGACAACAAATTAGATTTTATTTACAAACGATTAACCGGAAATGATACTTTACTTAAAGCTCACTGCTATTTTAAACATGGAATCGGCGGGAGGTCATGTGTTGGCCACATCAGATTTTTTTTATTTGTAAAAAACATGTAAAATTAATCACAACATTTCGAAAGTGAAAAATCTGCTATCGAAACGTGATTAATTTTTAATGGAAGTTGAAGATAAATTAGTTTTAAATCAAATTCCTAACAATAGTGTAATTTGTAAAAGAATTACAAATGTTTCTATAAGAGATAATAGATTTGTTCCAACAACAGGAGTTAGAAATAATACATGACTATCAGGCGCATTCGCATTGCTGTCTGGTGTTCCAACAAACTTATCTGACTGTTTCGAGTACTGTTCCAATAAGCACTTTTACTGTTTGCATTCCATCGTAACGATCCACGGATTTTCTTCTAACGAACGGTTCGAATTTACGAAGTTACACGATTTTGGTCAGTTGTTTTGTAAATAATAATTATTAACCTTGTAATTTGGCAGGGACAGCGTCATTTTGTGTATAATACAAATGCAGTTTAAATAAAAATGATTGATGAATTTTCATTTAAAAAGTCGTACGAATCGGAGGAATTTTCTTTTAGTGATGAAGACAATCTGGAAATGTTTGTCGAAAATCCAAGGCAAAGAAATGTAAATTATGTAGAAGAAATAATACTCCAGTCAAACTTTTGACTAAAGCAATCCGAAATTTGTTTCAAGAAACAAATAGTTCACATACAGGCTGTTTCAAAAAAAGTATAAAAAAATTTAAGGGCTGACATAAATGAGTAAAAAAAGCTTAATCAACATAGGTCTAATCTTCAACTGTTTCCAAGATAAATGTAAAATCCAAGAAAAATTGACAATGATAGTGATCGAACAAAATTTTGTCTATGTCAGTAAATAGATTATAAAAAAAAAAACAATAAAATTTTATATGAAACATTTTTCTCAATTTCTAATAGTTACGAAGTTATATTAAAATTAAATATTGGCAGATTGTGGCACACTCAGAAATGGGTAATATGCCGTCATGATATATTTATTTATTTTAAATATTGGCTAACGTCGCCACAACATTTAACTTAATATAATTATTTAATTAAAAAAAAAAAAAACAAAAGCATGTCTAAGATGACCTCTGAAAGTTAAACAAAAAGTCTTATTTAATTAAAGTCGTAACTTTTATAGTTTTCAAGATAGCAGAGATAAACCCCGTAAAAACTCATTTTTCACTGCCTCATATCTCAGAAACTTGAAGATCGAACCCATGTTGATTAAGATTTTTTTACTCAATTTGGTCAGTACTATATGACCTTAATTTTTTTTACACTTATGTTGAAACATCCTGTATATTAGAGAGTAACACATGTGAACAAAAAGAAAATCTGATGTGGCCAGTACATGACCTCCCGCCAATTCCATGTTTAAAATAGCTATGAGCTTTACGTAAAGTATCACTTCCGATTGATCATTTGTAAACAAAGTCTACTTTGTTGTTCCAATAAATAGAAAATAAGTGTGTAATACGAAATTTTGGATTATATTTTATTATGTTTTTCCTGACAAATCTGTGAGCAAATAGCAATTTTGCAAAGTTTTGGATCATTAATATATTTTAAGGAAAATTCGACACACATACATTATTGACAAAATCAGCACCAACTTCCTTATGCTCTAAAACGCAATCTGTGTAAATTCTTCGCCGTACATGATCCATTTCGTAAATGTATAGTTGCAAACTATTATTTGACACTTTGAAATCACGTTCTTATTGAGAGCTGTTTGATATATAATGTTGCAAACATCAAACTTAAATCGAATTATCCTGTATATCTAATATTTATGTATGATAGAAAATATATTATTTTTACAAACCTTAATTTCATTAGAATCATATTTAAACTACTAAATTCTTCTTAATACAGTTTCAATTTTAATGTAATTGCTTCGTGACAGTGACATTTGTTTAAATATGTCAAATTTGTTATTAAAGTATTGTTTTTGTTTGATGCAGAGGCAAAGTGCTGTTCAAAAATAAATTATTTTATAATTTAATATTTAAAGTTATTTCAAGCTATTTACTAAATGCTTATCGTAAAATTAAAGATTGTGCCACTGTATTGAATTTGTATTGGTAAAAGTTGCTAAAAAAATTATATTCAATGAATTTTTTACAAGAAAAACTGTTAAAAGCTTGTATAAATGATACTTCCGGTTATCCGATATACACTAAAAACTAACGAGCTCTTCCCACATTAGTATAGAATGAGTGTACGAAATTTCAAAATTTTCTGATTGATAGTATTTGAGTAATCGTGTCCACAGACATCATTGTAAAAATGATAAAATCGGATTCTGTGGTGGTAGCACGCACTTTAGAATTCTATCAAAAGAGGCATTTGTTTTCGCTTTTCGCATCGAAGCGAAAATTTGGTAGCATGCGTGTCTCAAAATATTCGCCTGCAAGCGTACGACTTGAGGCGAAAGTGTCAAAGTAACGTCATTATTTTGCCATAGTTCTATTCAAATCCAATTTATATATAATTTATACATTTATTATATACAACTGTCATAATATTTTTTATTTTAATAGTAAAAAATCCAAAAATTTCCGAAACAAAAAGCGAATATAGAATTCTAAAGTGCGTGCTACCAAGATTCGTAAAAGTAAAATCGTATTCGCCTGCTTTCTATGATAGAATTCTAAAGTGCGTGCTACCACTACAGGGGGCATCAAAACGTGTTTATTCACTAAAATCTCTATATGTGATTTTTAGCACGATCCCTATACCTCCCTTACCCAGGGACAGTCAGAAATTTCTTGTTGAAACAAACCTAAAATAAGTTTGGCTCAATACTTTTGCACACAACTGTATTTATTTTATTTTTTACGAAGAACTAACAAAATCATTTACGTCATTTAAAAAAATATTAGTGCTTCAAATAAAAATAGACTTTCAAAAACTACAAATTGCTTTTAGATTCATAAAAAAATAACAGTGTAGGATTCTATTTCAAAAATTGACAATATTATTTTTACAATTAGCGCCCACCAAGCTGCAGTAAAGGCCTTAGCCTGGTGTCCTTGGAAACCCAACATCTTAGCCAGCGGTGGTGGAACAGCAGACCGCTGCATCAAATTCTGGAACGTAAACACCGGTTCTTGTCTCAATTCCATCGACACAAAATCCCAAGTGTGTTCCTTATTATTTTCCACCACTTACAACGAACTTGTTTCTGGACACGGCTTCGCAAACAATCAACTCATCATTTGGAAGTATCCCATTATGAATAAAGTCGCTGAACTTACGGGACACACCGCTAGGGTGCTCCACCTTGCCATGAGCCCAGATGGCAGCACTGTTTTGTCCGCAGGAGCTGATGAAACGCTCAGATTGTGGAAGTGTTTCATGCCAGATCCGATGAAGAAGAAAGAACCGGTACAGAAAGCGGCGAAGAATAGTATACTCACAAGAAGTATTCGATAGTTTATGTATATGTATGTATGTAATGTAATTGACTTTTTTAATTTAATTTTGTATTAAAAGCTTTAATAAATATTTTAATAATATGTATATTAGATTGATTCCCAGTGGATCATATATGCCCCGGATAAGTGTTGTCTCATTTTTACCCTCCGTCACCTTTAGGTAAGGAAGGTATTGTCTTTGATCAAAAATTTCTGTTGTGAGCGTTTAATGAGTAGGCATGTTTTAGGGTCCCTAGAATACAATTTTACTAGTAGTACGATGCTGTCTGTATGTGTGTAACAAATTTTTCTCGGACGATAACTCCCAATATTTATTACAATTATAAAAATTATAATTCTTTCTTATTCCTCTTCCTTACAACCATATGAAGAGATTAGATTTTGGCTATAATTGGTCAACCCGAAGTTCCCTTATTTGAAATTATTGACAGTTTTTCTTGGAAAAATATGAAGGAATATCTTTTTCTCTAAACGGTTTGATTATACATTTTCCTTCATATTCAATAAATATAGAATAAACACACAATTGCAATTTGCAAGAGCGTATCTAGCGGGAAAGTATAGAACTAAAGGTTGCTATGGTTACCACGTCCAAACAAAGACCTGTCATCAGCCATAGAATTCTATACTCCAGCCATCGTTTTTGTTGAATAATCGAGTGATCTTCAATATTATCAAACAAAAAAAGTTGCCCCACGCACATCTAGTGGTTTTAAACTCATTTTTATTGAACACAACGAACAAATCACAAAGAATTAGGTTAACACTGAATAACAGATGCAAACATAATGACAGATAGAATAAGGGAGCGGGACGTAAGTCAACGAGGGGAGGTTTGTTTGGATGCATGATCTTCTATCTCCCTCTCTTGGTCTCTTGTATATGACGTTAATTCTGTAAGTGGCTATTAGGGCCAGTTTTACAATCTTATTACAATCAAAATAAACAATGTTTATGTTTGTTTTCAGGTCCTCCAAAGAGCCTACTGCACCCAGAAACAGGATACGGTAACTACAACACTGGATGAAGATAATAAATGACTTTTTATTAGAATAAATAAATAAATGAGTAGTTTTTTTTTACCTTTCACATGCAAACGAAAGAGACAGGGAAATATTCTAATTTTTAATGATTTTCCGAATTATCCTATCTTTTAGTATTAAGTTTTCTAGGTACGAAAATAACCGTCCGATAGGAGTCTGCCCTTTTTATAAAGGGCTGAGGGCTTATTTGAGCTCTTGGGGAAAATCTGACCACGGATTTAATTTATATAGATCTAAGTAAGTTTAACAACACTTGTTCAGGCTTTCTATCTTTTTTTTTTAGTTCAGAAATTAGCGCAGGCCCTTGGCCACAAACTTGAAGGACAAATATATTGTAAACCAAAGGGTTTTCATAAATTTTGTGTACGCTTATGGAAAGCGCGGGTTCGAATACTCCCGAAACGCTATTTTCCTGCCCTTTAGTCCTATTAATTAACGAATTTAAGTGTTAGAGACCCTTCGGAAAACTTTGAAGGCCCATATCTCAGAAACGGCTGGGTTTTCAGCGTTTTCCTTAAAACGCTGTTCTTTAACGGAATACGAACGAGTCAAATGGTAAAGGTTTTTCTAATAAGGGTTTTTTTTAATTTACGAACATTTTTTGATTTTTTTTGTTTGCACAGTAATTTTAAAATTTACTTTTAAGCACTATAAATTTCGCGTTCCATTGGCATTCTTTGACGGGTCGTAGATAAATATATCTGAATTTCAAGGGCGTAGAGCCAAGGGTTTAAAAACTCCCTAATTAAAATTTGACAGCTTGTTTCTTTAAAAAAATGGAACAAATTCTCAGTTTTTTTTCTAACGTCACATGTTTTTGTTGTGAAGAGTAGAAGTCGTAATGTCATTTCTAATAAAATTAGCATGTTTTAAGGGTAATTTTCAAATCATTTCAGCTGAGTTTTTCTTTAATATTTCTTTAGCTTTAAAATTCCATTTTACAACACTTATTAATATGAATAATACAGTTCTAATAAATAGCTTTGTTCGATGACATGTACTAGGCCGCCCTAGTGTTAACTTTCTTACACTAACATGTTTTATGAGAAACGGGCAGCTTCTGGCAGGCTGTTCGATGACAAAAATTTTAAGAACTAGTGCTCACGTTTCTGACCTGACTCGAGAGGTGGTGTAGAGTAGTGCAGAGTAGGAGTGGGGGTAACTAAATGTTGTTCGGTAGACATTTTAATTCTATCCTATCTACACATCTGTTTATTAACCTAAAATTTTACACATTGAGAAAATAAAATAATGGATTCAGATATAGTATATTCTCTTTGTTTTGTTATATAAAGAATTAATTAATATATCTGTCTCTGAATCTGATGAAGAATCAAGTGATGATTGATCTTCGTCAGAATCGTTTATTAGTTCAAACATTATGCTCTTTAAAACAGACATTTCTGCAGTCACTTCTTTGCAGCTTTATGATATGACTGTGTTTATAAACAACCTAACCTTTTACACCTTTGGTTACGCTTGGCTTGATTACTCACAACTGAGCAAACTTGCCCAAATATACACTAGTGTGTTTTATGAAACCACAAGAATTAGACTGAACTAGTGTACACAACACTGCACTGCACTATTCTGCTCTGCACTTCAAGCACTTCTCATCGAACAGAGCTAATATGTACATACCACACTTCTCTGTCTCTTAGCAGCCGCTTAATTGGGCCAAAATGCTCTAGTGTTCCAATTAAGCTGAATCGACTACATATACTTCCCTGTCTCTTTGTTGTACTATTTTCCCCTGAAATAAATAACGGGTTATTAAATAGATAATTGTTTTAGTTTAAGTAATTTTTATTGTTTATTAAAATGTAATACATTGTTGTCTACGTTCATAGCTTAAATTGTGTTCTCTACGATAGTATTTATGTATCCAGTTCTGTCATGAAAGCATACATAGATACTATCAGTATTACACTACAAGTATTACTGATAGTATCTATGTATCCGTTTCTGTCATGAAAGTATACATAAGTACAAGTATCAGTAATAATTGTAGTTATTACTGAGAGTATCTAAGTATACTTTAGTAACAGAAACAGATACACAGATACTACCTGTAATACACTAATACTTAATTATGTTCGTATCTCACATTGTACTTATTCTTTGTATTTTATAAATAATATACTTACCCTTGTCCTGAAAAATTAGAAATAGGGATGTTTAAATTATAGTTTGTATAAATTTTACTTGTATTTATTGTGTATTTGTATTTTACATTGTTGTATTTCATGTAACTACCCTTAATGTACAATATATTACACAATAAAATATATATTAAGATATAAATTGTTTATTTTTTACCCCTTTTCTGCCCCTACACGTATATAGTCCTTAAAACGGCCGCTAGAGGGCAGCACCTGTTGGTAAAAGATTTGCGCCTAAAATATAGGCAACCAGAAATACTGCTCCACTTTGAACATACATACGTACATACGAATAGTTCTTAAAATGGCCACCAAGGGGCAACACTGCCAATCATTAATTTTACAAAAAGACTGAAAAAGGTTGTATACCTTATGGGAATTTAACTAGTAAAAATAGGACGATTACTATGGGTATTTGAGTTAGCCAATATGGGACGAAAAGGCTAAAAAAAAAGATGTATACCTATTGGGAATTTAACCCATTATTTTTCATCAAATTTTTCGTCCAGTTTGATGAAAAATACTGAGTTAAATTCAAAGTTAAATTAAAAAAGAATGCGTCCCATATTCAAAGAGTTAAATTCCCATTAGGTATAACCAGAAATTATGTATGTACATACGTATGTACACAAATGAAATTTTTTTGAGTTAAATTTTCCATTAAGTTAAAATGTTTATCGGCAGGTGCTGCCACCATGGTGGCCATTTTAAAAACTACATACGTGTAGGGACTTAGAAAAAAAAACAATTTATAAACAAAAATATATTTGTATTATATCAAAATTACAACACTTTTTCTTACAAAAATTAAACGTTATTCTTTATAAATATTAAAGTTTATTGCTATTACAAAAGACTGTTTCACATAAATAAATTGCTATTCGATTTGACAAATTTAGTAACAATTGTGAACAAAATTATAACACAAAAGAAACTTAAAAGACATTTGTGTTTAAAAATTCTGTTCATAATTATTTCTCACAAAGTTTGTTAACAAATTTGGTGACAATTTTTTAACGTGTCAAACAGGCCTTAGTTGTAAATTAGAAATGTTTTTTATAAAGTAAAACTGTCATTATTTTGATTGTAAATATTATAAACTATTCTACATTTTTATTTTGTAATAAAAGTAATTTCTATTACAAAATAAAGATGCAAAATAATTAATAATATTTACAATCAATATAATGATAGTTTACTTGGTAACAAACATTTTAATTTTACAACTAATCCTGTTAGGCACGTTAAAAAATTGTTACCAAATTTGTTAACAAACTTTGTGAGAAATAATTATGAATAGAATTTTTAAACACAAATGCCTTTTAAGTTTCTTTTGTGCTATAATTCTGTTCACAATTGTTACTAAATTTGTCAACAATACTAATAACAATTTATAACAGTGTCAAACATTATTTAGTTATAAAACTAAAACGTTTGTTACCAAATAAAATTATCATTATTATAGTTGTATTATTTGTTGTTAATTATTTTGTATCTTTATTCAGTGATTGAATAAAGATGCAATAAAATTAAACACAAATAATATAACCATAATTTCATTTGGTAACAAACATTTCAGTTTTATAACTGATACGAAACTCTACATTTATAATATTTGTTTTGGGGTAAAATAATACTATGTTAAGTAGAGTTTCGTTTACAATACTAGTTTAACAAATTAAATCTTGGGGGTCTCTAAATAAGATTCCTTGTTCCCATTGTTAAAGGTACAAAGACTTCTTATTCAGTTTAAGACCGTTTGCAAAATTTTATATTATATATTTTGGTACCACCCAAACCTCCCACTTACCAAAATATATAATATGTATTAATACAAAGCTTCGTTTACAACCCTTAAAATCTAACTTTGCCCTGACCGCGTCTTAATATATTACATTAGAAATTTAGGCGAACGCCAGTAATTTCTCAAAGGAACACTTTGCCCTGAATACGTCTGAATCCACCCAGTGCAATTACACCATCCCTAATCCCATCCTGAATCTAAAGAACAACACGTGTTGTCCGCAAATCTAAGTGACTCTAATATAAAAAACGGTGGAATCTGTGCCGATGATTCCCGCCCATTCGGGTTGGTTTCGCCTATCCACGAGCAGAAGTCAGAGATTTCACGCCTAGCCGAGGCGCCATGGTACTCACTATATACCTATCACATAGGTAATAGGTATATGGCTCTCACGACGTCGACTTAAAGCCTACGTCCCCAAACGAACTCCAGCATTCCCGACAACACCGGCATAGGCACATGGGTTCCGTCTGCCACGTACGAGGACGTGGGGGGGTGCCCACGGAGGCCTATGGTTGTGCACCGTGTTCCAACGTTGGCCCCAATGCAAAGGACATGCTAATTGATAAACAATACCTAATAACCCACAGTATAACTGCAAAAGATGAATTCAGGCGCAACAGAAACGAAGTATTCACTTGTATTGAAGTCACTAACGTTCTATCCTAAATATCTGTAGTAATTACAGTTTTTACTAAAACTACCTACTTTAAAACTAATGAGATGTTGGGTTTAAATTAAAGAAATATATTGTTTTATTGTTGTACATACATTTTAAACAAATGAAGAAGAAGCCATGGCCTGCGTCTCCAATCGGCACTGCAATCTTGACGATAGTGGCGGTGGAGAGATCTTTTTAACCTGAAAACTATCTTAAAACTAAAAACGAAACCCTTTCTTTAATAAATAGTATATATAAGGGAAACACCGCCCTCAAATACCAAACCCACGTTCCCTTATATATACCGTTTATTAAATACAGTTCCGTGTACAATAATACTTATAATCTAACTTAAATTATTGTAGTTCCCCCCAAATTAAGTTAGTGAAGTGTGCAAAAAGCCTATCTTACGTTAAGATCTATTTCAAAGAAAAACAAATCTAAAAAAGCCTATCTTACATTAATAACGATTTCAAAGAAAAGCAAGTCTAAAAATGTGACGTTACGTTAATTTTTCTCTCTCTCTCGAAAAGCAAAAACAACCCTTCCTGCTTATATCTAAGCTATCTTATGTCTACGCGAACTATCTTATATCTAGATTAAACTAAGCTAAAGGCGAAGTATGTGTATGTGAGAGAGAGAGTACGAGCTAAGACAAATGGTGAGAACGCCGTGGCGTCGAACGCCGTTGTTGGTTCTCACGGGAAGTTTACGAGGGGGTTTAGCCGACCCCACGCGATGCCAAGCATTTACGGCCTAATACACGAACTAGGTAGGAAGTAGGATAGCAGTTAAATGTAACTATCTAGGCTACACGTCACCTACCTAGCTACTCCCGGAGACATTCGCCCGCGCCTCTCGCGACACCCTACACCGAACGCGGATATTAACCCGTGTGCTCAACAAAGTTAAATCAAACAAAAACTTTACTTTGTCTTTAATTATTCGTTGCCATTACCATTAAATGATGATTACATTACGTTGCCTCCGGATGAGGAGAGCACATACGGCCATAAGAAAGCTTTCTGTGTCAACTATGGATTAATGTCCCTAGAAACATTCACACAAGTGTGAAGCGATCCACCATAACAACAGGATTCACATGACGGTGCGCTGTACATATCAGTCCACTCAATTATGGCTATCGCGCACGAAACCTACCTACCCAGCCCCTCTGACCGTGTGAAGTTAATTGAATAAGGAACCCGAACACCCACATCAAAGTTTCGAATCTGTTACCTCCTTCCTGACTCACTCATCCATCCACCTGCAAGCATGCCCCGATACGTCCGTATTTTCTTTTCCCAAGCACTCTCCCTAGCTACCGTCTGGGTAAGCCGCGTTGTACGGTTACCGCTGCAACCGTACACGCACGATTTTAGGATGATCGCCACAGAATGCACTTCAAATTAATCAATTTATTATTTTTAATTTTTAAAGAAAACGCGTGTTTGCTCAACGGCGCGATGAGCCAAAGTTTAATTAAAATCTGAAAATACATTTCCAAGAAATTAAAACTATAGTATTCCTCACGTACGAATGGCATTGCACAAGTTTAATTCGCTTTATAATCTGTGCTGACATCTAATAAGAAACTATCTTTTACCGCATCAAGAAACGCACATGAATTGATAAATCAACACTAAACACAAAAATGTTAAAACACCCGTCAATGTATACAAACTATGTTGACAGTTTCAAATTATTTCCTAAAAAGAATTACGACATTATGTTGCCTCATGAACAGATTTTATAACCTGTGTGTCAAAAAAACTATTTCAATTACGTGTCTTAAACTAGTATACACTTTATTGCGCGCAATGCCATTCTTACGTAAATAATACTAAAACTTATAAAACAACTATTATTTTAATCTTCTAGATGTCCGATTCCTGAAAGACATATGCTAATCATTTGTTCCCAGATACTAATTTTATTGATAAATAGTCGATATTTCAATTTCAAATTGTTTGTATATTATAAGGACATTTATGAAAGTTATATTTAGTTTACTGTAGTACTCAAAACTGAATCTGAGTTTAAGATAATATATAGGCACATAGTCGTATTCCTTTGACTATAAGTTCTGATGGTTAAGTATGATAGCTGAGTATGAGAACGAGATAATATTTAGGCATACAGGGCTAGTTTTACAATCTCTGGTCAGAATTTTAACTGTAAGTTAAATAAATAATATTGATTCGGATTATTGACAGCAATGATCAATTTGTCATTTTACAATTCACTTCGCTTCAATTTTGTTTATTTAACTAGGAGTTAAAATATTAACCAGAGATTGTAAAACTGGCTCATAGTCATATCCTTCGACTACAAGTTCTCATGGTTGATCATGAGCAGGGCCGGACTGGGTTGCCAAACCGGCCCGGGCAAATAACACGAACACTCCGGCCAATACGGGGCTTGTTTAGCATTTTTTAAGAATGTCTATCATATTTTTAAATAATTAGAATTATTTAATTTTTATAAATATATTGAGTACAAATAATGTACAAAAATAAAAACAGAACTACAAATTGCACATAAGTACACTTCGGTTTTTTAAGATATGCGGTACCCATATAAGACAGTTACTTGTACTTTTTTAGCAGTAAATTATACAGTGTGTTAATTAAAAACCTAGCCATGGGCGTTTAACATGGGAAAAAACAGGTTTTCTTTGCGCAAAAGTCCCCAATTAATTTTAGACAAAAATGATTCAAATAAACAGATTTAATTTTGCTCGTTTGATAACTTGTAAAATCTAATTTTAAATTCTACAAATATTACTCATTTGTACCGATACTCATGAAATTTATAGGTTACAAAATGTGAAAAAAATAATAAAGTTATTTAAGTGTTAGGTTTTAAAAATAATACGTATGTAGTGATTTAGGTGTAGAAATGAATTATTTGTAACTTTTATTTGAAAATAGAATTTCTGACATTTCAAACGATACACATTTCTTTGTAACTTTGTTTCAATTCCATGGATATCGCTACAAATGAGCAATGTATATACAATTTCAAATTTGATTTTACAAGTTACCGAACGTGCAAAATTAATACTATTTACTGATTTAGGCGTAGAATATTATTATCTACAACGTTTATTTGAAACATTTTTGTCTAAACTTAATTGGGGACTTTTGCGCAAGGAAAAACTGTTTTCCCATATTAAACGCCTATGGCCAGATTTTTAATTAATACACTGTATAAATTTCATACATTTACTCGTAACTTAATACGTCTACCGATGCCGGCCCATCGGGCTAACGCCTGATCGCCCGGCCCGCCAGTCCGGCTCTGATCATGAGAAGAAGATAATATTTTATAAACGTTACAATTATGAGAAAAATAAAGTTTCCTACCAGTCCATCCATCGATGGCCGTTTCCGTCGTAGAAAAGCTGCCTTAGAAGATCCGCTGTGTTGAAATTCAAAGCTCGAAAGCTGCATCCAAATTCTCCAAGTTCTGTGCCTCACAAAACCAACCAAGGGTCCGCCTATTAAATAATAGTTATTAATTTGTGGTATTTTTTACCATTTAAAAACTGCTGGATAAAATTTCGATGGCAAAAGTGTTTTCATTATACAAGACACTTGAGAAAAGTAAAGCTTTTCTCACGTGATTTATAGTATAAATACACGTGTACCATGCAGTATTTTATCCAACAGTTTTTAAAAAGTTTCATATGTACATATTTGAAATTTGCTTTATATATCGAAAAGTATATTTGATAAAAAAAAAAATAGTGCAGAGAAGGCCACCCAGTTACTACGATGTTAATATATGAATATTTATTCCAAGCAAAGTGAGATAAACGTTCATATATTAACATGATGGTATCTGAGCATGATTTACTCTGCACAGTTTTTTTTTTTTTTTTTTTTTTTTTTTTATCAAATTTTAATAGATTTCTATATTTTGTCATACAAAATACGATTATTTCGGAATGCAGTGGTTGGAACTTGGTAACGTGGAATATACACGTTTCAGGTGAGGTCACGCGTACTTTAAACGTATAAGGGGTTGACAATCATAAATGCACGTTTTACATGACATCATTAATATTTTTCATAGTATACTGGTTTGACATTGACATTGTAAAAAATAGCACGATACATCAAATGAAACAGATTTTCATGTGAAATCGGAAATCAGATTTTCATCTCCCGTTATTGTATTTTTAACAATGTAAGTGGAATATGAAAATATGTGAAATGAGCTCATTTGCAAATTCCTAACAATTATTACTTAACAATCTCGTAACTCGAAAACGCCTTATCGTAAAAAATTATACGACACCTGATATAAAATATCTGATGTGGACACCACATGACTTCCTTGTACGCCTGTTACACTATACATATTTTGTTAATAATTAAAATATGTATTATAACAGAACCAATCATAAAATTGCACGTATTTTTTGTCCTAATTCATAGCAAACTTAATTACAGAAACCAAAAAGTACATCATTTTTAAATTTACATATCTCGCTTATTAAAGAGCTAATTTAAGCATACTTGATGTTTTCGACGCAGAATTCAATTCTCTAAAACTTTTATTTGAAGCATTTATTATTAAAATCAAAATAACACTATTTTTTCAAGAAAAACTGATAACAGCTTCAAGTAAAGTATCACTTCCGGTTAGACTATTTTAACCAAAATCTATTATGTTATTCCCATTGATATAAAAGTATTATATACCAAATTTGAAAAGTTTTGGATTATATTTTAATATAGTTTTTCATTAAAATCTATTATAGGCTTCAAGTAAAGCACCACTTCCGGGTAGACTATTTTAACTAAAATCTATTATGTTATTCCCATTGACATAAGAGTATTATATACCAAATTTGAAAAGTTTTGGATTATATTTTAATATAGTTTTTCATTAAAATCTATTATAGGCTTCAAGTAAAGCACCACTTCCGGGTAGACCATTTTAACTAAAATCTATTATGTTATTCCCATTGATATAAAAGTCTTATATACCAAATTTGAAAAGTTTTGGATTATATTTTAATATAGTTTTGCATTAAAATCTACTATAGGCTTCAAGTAAAGTACCACTTCCAAAAGTTAGGTAATGACCAAAAAGGGAGGTGCACAACTAGATGTTATAACAGTCATAAATACAAAATTTTAACTTTCTACGGCTTCCCGTTTTTCAGTTATGCGAGATACGTACGCACATGCGTACGTACGTACAGACGTCACGACGAAATTAGTCAAAATGGATTCAGGGATGGTCAAAATGTATATTTCCGTTGAAATCTGGAAATCGAAATTTTTCGCGATTACAATACTTCCTTTACTTCGTACAAGGAAGTAAAAAGAATTTCATTCTGAATTCAAATCTTCAACGCCCGTTTTTGTATCTTTAACCGTGCCAGAGTGGCAGATGAAAGTATATGAAATGTGCATTTGCAAAATTAAACAAATTAAAAAAGAAATAATGTGAGTTTAAATTTAAAAGGTCGTAACGTCGTAAGTCGAGTATCTTTTATCGTAAAATGCCCGTTTTTGTACCTATAACCGTGTTCGAAACCTCGAAAACGCCTTATCGTAAAATATTGTTACGACACAAGAAATGATAGTTTCATGATGAATTCATATTTTGAACGCCCGTTATTGTGTGTAATCGTATTCGAGTTTTTAAAAATATTATGTAACTTAAAACAGTCGTAACTCGAGAACTCCATCTCGTAAAAAAATTGTACAACACATGAAATAAAATAATTTCATGATGAATTTAAATTTTCAACACTTGTTATTGTCCACATGAAAATATGAGAAATGAACCGATTTGAGTTGTAAGCGCCAAGCTATATTAGACAAAATAAGAAAATCCGAACGAAAACTCATTTTTCTGGAATTAATATTCTTACTATTTTACTTCTAAACACATGTAATTAGCTCTAGACAGTAATTTTAATTAATGAAAAAAATCCGCTAATTACGAATGATATCTGCAATTATACAGTAGTATCAGTATTTGCGTCACGGAACTTAACAACAATTTTCTGTAGATTTTAATATTAATTGCGGGACTGCAAGCTGCATAGTAGGCTCTGGTTGATATAATTAAGATATTGTTTTATGGATGAGAATATGGATTAATGTATCGTTTAGAACGTGTTTTTTTGCTAATTATTTAATTATTATTAAAGAAAAAAATGTTTCTATTTATTTGTTACGGTTTAAATGGTAACTGACACGATTTTAATAAAATGCTTTCGTTTGTTCTAGTTTGCAAATTATATGTTTATTTGATATTTAATTAATGTAAATAATGAAGATATTCTACTAACATATTTGAATCAAAATACATATTAAGAAAATCGTTGCAAAATACGGAATAAAGAATTATTAATATTAGTCCTACAAACATTTTTGTCAATGGTTTTCAACAGATTTTCAGTTATCGGCTCCTTACTCTTTTTTCTTTCATCACACTCGCACGGCTAAAAATCTGTTGTGGAAAGCACAAGACCTCTCGCCAGTTCAATTTTATGTTATATAAGTACTGTATTGCACTTTGCAATCGAACGTCGTTTTGTAACAAAAAAATTCCAGAACTTTACCCAAATATTTTTTTTATTGCATTTAACATGTCTTTTGCATACAAACAATTCCAAATATATCTATTTTTCATTGTATGAGGAAGTTCCTAAATATCAGAGATTCTTCCAGTTCATTAACAAGATTGGCGATATTTCTAATGGATATATGCATTTTACCTATAATTTTAAATATTTAATTAATAAAACCATAAGAAAGATTAAATGCACTTCCCAGAAAAAGCTTTCAGAATGTAACTAAAACTTTTGATTTTTGTCACTGACACCTGTCATTTACAAATTATGTTATAAACATTTGAATTTGTCAACTGATTTCTTTAGTGTAGTTTCGTCTAATCGACTTATTACATCCCGATATTCTATATTTTATTGCGTCTTTATCTCTAAATTTATATAAGATATAATAAAAAAATTAAATATGTCAGATGTAGAATTGTATATGTTCTTCAATATTAATAATATCAAAAATTTTCATAATATAATGTTTAGAAGAATTTTTTTTATAAATTAATACTTCCGGTTGTCCAATTGTTACCAAAACCTTTTCAGCTCTTCCCAGGAATGTCAGATTGAGGAATTCATAGTTAAACAGGTCTTAGTTTTTGAGGAATTGTTCCGCCAACATCCAGACACACACACATACACACATCCACACAGACATCATTGTAAAAATGTTAAAATAGGATTCTAGAGACCTTGAAACGTGCTTATTCATTAAAATCTGGATGTGTGATTTTTAGCATGATTCCAATACCTCTATTAGCGAGAGGTACACATAGGATTACGCGGTTTCAAATATGAATTCGGTAGCGCTATAATATTAATAAAAATTCTATCCTTAACAACATTTTAAATAAGTGGAGACAGGAAGGCAGAATAGGAAGGAATCCAGGATCAGGGAAACACAGAATATCAACTGAAGAAGATAGAAGATTAATTGAGATACTAAGAGCTACTAGAAATAGTAAATAATGCATATGAGAAAACGTTGTTACCGTCGGGCTTTGAGGTTTGGTTCGACTCGGCCCGAAAATAAAAATTACCGGCCCGACTCGACCCGGGCCTGGCCAAAGCTCGAAATTGGGTGCTTCCGGCATTCCTAATGTTGATTTTTATTTTAAAGCGAAATGTTTAACTTTTTTCGTGTCAAACTTATAAAAACCTCTACATTCTTATAACTTTCAACATTAGTTTACATAAGTAGTTAAAAAAGAGACCCTTCTAGTGTAAGTTTGTTATAAAAATTACAGACCTACGTGTATTTAACACTTTGTTTACCAAAGCCGTTCGAAAATTTAAACAACTTTTTCACAAATCTTATATAAAAAAATATAATTTACATAAGGATTTTTATCTAACTTTGTTTCTGCTCAAAAATAGGACAAGATATCATTATGGTAGGAACAAAAATCACTTTTATTTAAGTATACGAGTAATAACAATAATAATAGCAACATCACAATATAATTATTATGCTTTAATGAACCTTGAATTCTTGAAGTAAAATAATACATTTTTATTTATTAATATGTGAAGTTTGTTGTTATTAAATCATTTTGATCCTTTTTAACTTCATCCATTTTCATTAAAATATTAAGGAAACTGTGCATTTGATTGAACGATTGAAAGATTTTTCGGGCCGGCCCGAAAAGCTCGAATTTTCGGGCCGGGCCAAAATCAAAAGTCCGACTCGCCTTGATTTTTGAAAATGATTAGCCCGATTCGGCCCGATAAAAAATATCTTCGGCCCGGCTCGATGATCGACCCGAAATCGAGGCGGGCTTCGGGCCGGGCCGGGTCAAAGCTCGTAATCGAGTGCATCTCTAACGCTGACTGACCGAAGTTATTAATCGAAATGGTGTAATGACCATATTGGAAACGTAATTTTTAAATAATTCTATTAAACCGTTTCCTAAATTGAATTATTCTGTTTAATGTTGCTGAATTATTTACTTGCCTTCAAATTATAACACTTCTGGGATTGTCAAGGATTAGTTTACACTACAAAAAAATACTGTCCTATTTTTTTCGGTCCATCACTGTACCTATTCGACTATTTTAACGAAAGAGCGGTTCACACACAAATAAACCATACTGCAGTTCCAAAGAAATTTGTGTAATACATTGAACACCACTAAATCTACGAACCACTCATCGGAAACAATCTGCACTAAACATAGGAAAGAAATGGAAGGAAAATATGTTGTTAATAATTCTAGCGTGACCCTCGTCAGACTATAATTTTTTTATAAAATTTCATTAGTGATCACACGCCCTTTTGACTTTAAATTATCATATTAATCATGTAACATGATTCGCTAAATTATATCTTGAATATATTATTTTGGAATTTCTTATTTGCAGTTAGTATTTCTTAAAGATAATTGTTAAATGATGGGTTTGTATTCTGAAATTATCACTTCTGTTTTTATCTAAATAAATCTACATTTGACAGCTGATTCCATATCGTTTTTGAGCTTTCATATCCTACTGAAATTACACGTTCAGAGCGCCCTTAAAATTAGCTCAGATTCCCCGATAGCATATTAACGCAAGAATTAAGCAAATTAACTTTACGCTACGGAGCGCAGTTTACGTTACGTTAGCAAAAACAGACATACATCCACAATAATTACCAAGATTTTTATAATTATCCTACCTCAGATATACTCTTATGATAATTATGAAATGCTAGTGAGTAGAATGCAGAGTCCTGGATAAAAACCTATAATTAAATTCATTACAAAAATAAGTCTTGTTAAAAATAAATAAAAGAAAAAACAATCGTAATAATGGTACACTTGCACAATTTCTCAGAAAGAAAATGGAGGATTCGTTAGCAAATCTAATGTGGGAGAAGATAGAAACTTGTGCAGCATTGTTCTAAATGTTTATCAAACTAAAAGAAAATGCTCATCTCTAGATTTGTTATCTGAAGAATTGAGAATAGGATAATTGGACTTATTATAATAATAGCGGAATTCTAATTGTCACATAAACAATATTAATTAGTTTTTTATCTCATCTCTAGCTCTTATTTACCTTTACATATACATTTCGTTATTATGTTACGTTATAGTTATTAACGTCTTTAGGCCGATAAGTCGCAAATAACGGACGCGGCTGAGGTTTATAATCAGCCGAGTTCGTTATTTGCAGTGTTGTATAAAATACTTGCAAAAATGTATTTCAAATAGAAAATACAAAATACTAAACAAAAGTATTTCATATGTTTCGTAAAATACAATTATTTTTTTAGTATTTCAAATATACCAATATTTCAAATACTTTCAAATATTTCAAATACTTTTACTTTTAATTATTTTAAAATAAAGAAGATACGTTAGGGTATTGTAAAAATGTTTTTCGTATTCAACTTATTCGCATATTTTTATTAATATTAAAAAGAAACTCCTACATTAACATAGGCAGGTGTTCATTTAAGAAAAAGATTAGAGGATTATTCCATGTTATATTACTACGAGGCAACACATGACGAAGGGTTTCTATTTCAAATACTTGTGTATTTTAAATACAAAAACATATTTCAAATAAAAAATTCTGATGTGGCCAACACATGACCTCCCGCCAATTCCATGTTTAAAATAGCAGTGAGCTTTAAGTAAAGTATCATTTCCGGTTAATCGTTTGTAAATAAAATCTAATTTGTGTCCAATAAATAGAAAAGTCTGTAATACGAAATTTTGGATTGTTTTATTGTTTTTCCTGAAAATTTGTTAGAGCTCCAAATTAAGTACTACATCCGATTTATCATATATGGTTAAAATCTAATATGTTGTTTCAAATTATATGTGAGTTTTAAATACCAAATTTCAGAAGTTTTGGATCATATTTTAATAGGCTTCAAGGAAAAATCGTCACACACGTACATTCTTATAAAAATCAGCATCATCTTCTAGGTGCTCTAAAACGCAATCTTTGTAAATTCTTCGCCGTACATAATCCATTTCGTAAATGTGTAGTTGTAAATTTATTTTATTTTATAATGCTGCAAAAATACCAATTAGCAAATTTAAATCAGATCATCCCGTACATCTAGCATTTATGTATGATGGAAATTATATTATTTTTACAAACCTTAATAAAATATTTTACTATTATATTCTCATTAACACGGTTCCATTATTAATTTTAATATAATTGCTGCCTGTCAGTGACATTTGTTTAAATATGTCAAACCTGTCATTAAAATTTTGATTTTGTTTGTCGCATAGGCTTAGGTGATACATGGAAATAAATTATATTATATATTCATATTTAAAGTTATTTAGAGTTATTTACTACATGTTATTATCGTAGAATTGAAGATTAAACCATTATATTCCATTTTAATTAGTAAAAGTTGCTAAAAAATATTATATTCAATGAATTTTTTACAAGAAAAACTGTTTAAAGCTTGTATAAATGATACTTCCGGTTATCCGATATACACTAAAAACTAATGAGCACTTCCCATATTAGTATAGAATGGGTATACAAAATTTCAAATTTTTCTGATTGATAGTATTTGAGTAATCGTGTCCACAAGATCCACACACACACACAGACACACAGACACACACACAGACACACACACACAGACACACACACAGACACACACACATACATACCTACAGACATCATTGTAAAAATGTTAAAATCGGATTCTGGGGACATCAAAACGTGCTTATTATATAAAATCTCTATATGCTATTTTTACCACGATCCCTATACCTCCCTTACCTAGGGTAGCGGGAGGTAAAAATGTATTTCAAAAATTGAAAAATAGTATTTCATACAAATAATAGTATTGTAATGCACTAAAATATAAAATACTTGTGAAAAGTATGTAAACTAAAAAAACAAAATAGTGTTATTTTCAAGTTTTTCAAATAATTACTTAAAATGTTTTATCTAATTCAAATACTTATTTCAATTACTTATATTTCAAATACTATACAACACTGGTTATTTGCATATCGGCCGTGTGGCGTTCAAGATTTTTCGTAATAACATAAAATTTAAACATTTAGGAATAATGAAACAATAACAATATTCATCTCTTTCTGTCATACTGAACTTTTTTGTTAATTTATAAATTCTCCTCGACAACGGTCCATTGAGATGCTGTAATTTTTCTAGGAACATTTGATTTTTAATTGTAGGAGCGGCCATTATTTCCATCTTTTCACTTTTCATTTTCACTAGCAATGCTGTATGATATGAAAGCTCGTTAGCCAATTAGATGCGTCCGCAACTGTGTGATATGATTTTATCACACGCTGCTATAACTGAGCAAACTAACCTAAATATTTGTATTTAAAAATTTGACAGTTGCAGATAATTTGCTGAATTTATACGGATTAAGAAGGTTGGACCCTGATTTATCAGATTTTAACATAATTTTTGGTGAATTTGATAGGAATGATGTTAACATCATCTGTTTTAATATTTTTATGTAAATTTTATATTGTTTTTTTTGTGGTCGTCGAAAAAATATCGTGTACAACACGTTCTGAAACGGTATTTCACACTCGTGTGATTAAACCACTCGCCTTCGGCTCATAGCTCAAACTTACTCGTGTGAAATATCCAACTTTCAGCACTAGTTATACAATGTACTATTTTCGTACCATAGTGTTACTATTATGTAACAGGACTAAAAACAAAAGTTATTTTTTCTACAGTCACTATAGAAAGTAGCCATTTGCGCTCTCTTTTCTCAACGCAAAATGTCACTTTGCCCCTCATGCGCGACAAAGTAGAAAAAACGCTCGCTGTCCAAATTTCTAAATATACAATGTTGAGAAATGTCACTTGTCTACATTCTTAATGAAAACGTTTAGTTAGGAACTAATGGCACTGTAGTTACACATTTACCACGTTCACAAGTCAATTTGACATATGCTCTGTCGGTAAGTCGGTATTTAACATAACCAAACAAAATGCCACACTGCTGTGAAAATGAAATAGGGCATTCATTTACAAAAACAAAAGTGTAAAATGCTTGGATTAGATTGAATAAAAACTCAAGAAGAATGGAAAATAACAATAAAATAAAATTAAATATAAAATAAATTGTGTGAACAGTTATGTTTAGTAATAGGAATGATTGTACACAGATGGCGGTAGGATAGTTGCGAGTCGTACTCTGACATCTGATCTCGAGTTCACTATTTATTTTGATTACAATAAAGTTATTAGTTATTTCGTTAATAAATAATTGCGAGAAGTCAGTCAATGCACATACCTCTATATAATCACAAATTCCTTGAAATATTTGTTATTTTTTTCAGTGTGATAGGCGTGACAACTAACCACACATTTTGGTCTCATCAAATCATCACAAATCCTTGCTTCCATGCTCTAATTTTGTTTTTTTTTTTTTTATGGAATAGATGGCTAATGTAACGATATAATCATTTAAAAGCATTTTTAGGTTTAAACCGCATCTTTTGTATTAGCCAATCGTTATTTATTGAGCAGTACTGTAAGTATAAAGTGTACATTTTATTATTTTTTGTTATGGTGGAGGACCCCATTGTGTTGACTGTAGAAAAAATTTTGTGTGTGTTTCGAGCGCAAATGGACATGGTCGATTTCGAGAGAATGCCGCGCTCTTTCGTCGCGCGGCAACAACCTCTCAATCGACAATGTCGTATTTTGCGCTCTTAAAACACAAATAGCTATTTTATAACAGTTGCCTACAATTAAGGTTCAACTGTTCCTACAAAAATCACAGCATCTTGATGGACCGTTGTCAAGAAGAATTTATAAATCAACAAAAAAGTTGTTCAGTACGACAGAAAGAGAAGAATGTTATTATTATTTTATTATTCCTAAATATTTAAATTTTGTCATTACGAAAATTTTTGAACGTCACACGGCTGGTATGCAAATAACGAACTCAGCTGATTATAAACCTCAGCCGCGTCCGTTATTTGCCTCATATCGGCCTAATGACGTTAATAACCATTGTGACCAATTTTAGCAAATGAAACTTGCTATCAATTAATTTCATAACAAATTTCAAAGTGATGAAAGTGTTTCAAACAAATTAATTAAATCTTCCAAATATTTTATTTTCCGCATGTATTTTTTCAATAGACATAATAACCAATAATATTATAATTAAAAATGGCCACCGAAGTAAAAAATAAACTAATAACATATATTATTATTCTAACGGACAAAATATACAGTAAAAAATTCTTTGGAATATAATTACCCCCCATCTGTAATTACCCTAAGGCAACCCCCTCCCCCCCTAAAAATTCTGTTCCAAATCACGCGAAGATCGTCGAATTATCTGAAATTTCGTAAGTCGGCAAATTTCTCCAATCGAGTAAGAAAATCGAAAATTATATTTAATAGAGTAAAGTCGAACCTATGATTGTTCTACAAACTAATTTAGTTTAAGAACAAAACAAATTACCCGGCTTTGGGGAAAAAAAGAACATCGCCAGCGTAGCCAACATAGAGCGAACAATTTTCCTGTCACACACCCGTCAAAGATACCTATAATTTGACTGCGAGATAACCGGGACAATTTCAACTTTTAAAACCATTCGTGCCGACAAAAGCTATACAAGTCTTGTTTTTTCTTTAAATTTGGGGTTGGTTATTATATAAATATATTATAATAAGTTATCGAAGATTAGTTTTTAAATACTTCTTAGGCCCGATAAGCCGAACACGCCATGTAGTTCTGTTTTTGTTTCTCACTGAACAATGTACTACTCTTTTTTGTTCTGTTCATATACCCAACATAGTAATTGTTTTTGATATGAAGAAATAAAGAAAGAAATTATTGGTTTACATGCGACGGACACAGTATTGTTAGAATTTTTTAATTGTTTTATATTGTTATCAAAATGTAGAATTAAAAATAAAGGCGTAAAATAAAAAACTAAATAATTTTAACATTTAGTAGGTAATACCCCAAGTTACAACGCAAAAAAATATTTGAAACTATATAAATGAATACTTGAAGAAAAAGTATTCTACTCTGGCTTATAAAAAAATAACTTACAGTAAAATTTTTAGTCTGTCAAATTTAGAAGTGTCGTTCACTAAATTTTTATGAGAGTACACAAGATACCACTGTAGGTATACGACGCTGACAGAAAATATCGTTATTCGTAAGGATATGAATCAATAAATAAACTTATGTTACAGCGAAAATATTGTTAACAACGAGCATCGTTTTAAAATGGAATGTTCTAATTTAGCCGAAACAATAAGAATTTTTGAAAGACAAGCGTGTTATATTCATCCTTATCGCACACGTTTCTGAGTCTTTGCAAATGAGAGAGATAAATTTAAACCAATTTGTTAATTCGTTCACGATACAGATGACCTTGATCGGACTTCTTTCAAAATTTTTACTGTACGTGTGCCTCATTTTCGATGTTTTTTCCCTCTCGCTAAAAGAGGTATTGGAATCATGCTAAAAATCACATATCCAGATTTAAATGAATAAGCACGTTTCAAGGTCACTAGAATCCGATTTTAACATTTTTACAATGATGTCTGTGTGTGTGTGTGTGGATGTGTGTATGTGTGTGTATGGCTGGATGTTGGACGGACGATTCCTCAAAAACTATAAGACATAAGACCTGTTTAACTATGAATTCCTCAATCTGACATTCCTGGGAAGAGCTGAAAAGGTTATGGTAACAATTGAACAACCGGAAGTAGTATTTTTTAAAAGAAATTCTTCCAAATATTAATTTTTGAAAATTTTTGATATTACTAATTTTGAAGAACAAAATTCTACACCTGAAACATTTAAATTTTTTATTATATCTTCTATAAATTTAGAGATAAAGACACTATATTATATAGAATATCGGGATATAACAAGTCGAGTAGGCGAAACTACACTAAGGAAATCAGTTGACAAATTCAAATGTTTATAACATAATTTGTAAATGACAGATTTCAGTGTCAAAAATAAACAGTTTTAGTGACATTTTGATAGCTTTTTCTGGGAAGTACATTTAATCTTTCTTATTGTTTTATTAATTAAATATTTGAAATTATAGGTAATATGCATGAATCCATCAGAAATACCGCCAATCTGTTTAGTGAATTGGAAGAATCTGTGACATTTAGAAACTTCCTCATACAATGAAAAATAGATATAATTAGAATTATATGTGTGCAGAAGACATGTTAAATACAATAAAAGACAATATTTGGGTAAAGTTCTGTAATATTTTGTTATAAAACGACGGTTCGATAGTAAAGTGCAATACAATACTTATATAGCCTAATATGGAAATGGCGAGAGGTCTTGTGCTGGCCACAACAGATTTTTTTAAAGGGTATCTTGGGAAATATTAATTTTAGAGCAAAATCGTTTGCACTTTTTGAGAAAAGTTTAATAATCACGACAGGAATTTTGATCTTTTTTTTTGTTTTTGAGCTGCAGGTAAAAACTCATTTTTCGCTCATTTCGAAAATATTTCATAGCTTATTTACTATGATAGAGAAAAATTGTTTTAAGATATTTTGTACCGTTTTTAGGTAAAATAAAATGGCGTAATTAGATTTTTTGAAATCTTAAAAATTCTTGAGATATAACACAAACTTATGATTTTTTTTAAATGGCAAACTTTATTGAAAATAGTATCATCTTTTTACTTACTTTATAAGCTTTTCAATGATATTTAACATGTCTACTTTATTTTGATTTACACATGAATAAAAGATGAATTATTAATTTTTTGGTGTGAAAAAATTGAAAATTAAGAAACAAATGAAAAAGTCTATTGCAGTTCATCATTTGTTTATTTCCAATATTATTTTTTCCGTTTTACTCTACTCATATGTATTTTCAATTTATTTACTTCAAAAGCATATTAAATATTTTTTTCGAATTGTGTCAAAGCTAACTGTGACGTGAATAAATAATATTTTAACTAATCCGAAAATAATTGGTTTAAAATAATTTTGAGAACATAATTAATAGATATGAAATCAAAACAAACAAATGATTAACTGTAATAGATTTTTTCATTTGTTTTTTAATAATTTTCAATTTTTTCACCTCAAAAGTCAATAATTTAACTTTATTCATGTGTAAAACAAAAGAATGTAAACTTGTTATATATCATTGAAAAGCTTAAAAAATATGTAAAAAGTTGATACTATTTTTAACATAGGTTGCCATTTAAAAAATCATAAGTTTGTGTTTTATCTCGAGAATTATTAAGAGTTAAAAAAAATATAATTACGCCATTTTATTCTACTTAAAAACACAATACAAAATTTATTACAACAATATTTCTATGACTATCATAATAAATAAGATATATTCGAAATAAGCGAAAAAAGAGTTTTCTGTCTACCTATACGAAAAATGAAATTTTACGTACTTATTTTTGAACGAAAAATGACACTTTTCTGAACGTTATCACTTTTCGTCCGCAAATCTTTTTCGTACGCTAAGCTTACTACGATTTTATGATTATTGTAATTGTATGTACTACCGGAATTGTAAATAACAAATATCAAACGAGCAAATAAAACAGAGCTAAGAATTACAATTTTGTGAAAATGGCAGAAGATATATATTATCCTATCATTATTCATGGAATAAATAATAAGGTTTTACGAATTTAAAAAAAAGCGTATTTGTTTCTAGATCTATTACGTAAAGTAAGGTAGACAGAAAAATGTAATATGCACCTCGGCAAAAAATGCATATTATAGCCTCGCTTGTTTGCTTTACCTCGGCTTCGCCTCGGAAAGCAAACTCAAGCTCTGCTGTAATATGCAATTTTTTGCCCTAGTTACATGAATAACTATTTTATCTATAGCTCAAAAACAAAAGACGGTCGAAAATTCCTGTGCTGACTATTAAACTTTTCTCAAAAAGTAGGCCTTGGAATGTGCAAATGATTAATATTTTCCGTGATACATCGAAAAAAATCGAAAATCAGACACCTGTACACCTCTATTTTGATGATTGAATTTAGTTTGTCAATGTTACTAGATACCAAAGTTAACAAAAAACGAGAAATACGTACTTGGATGTCCTTTCATTTTTCAGGAATTATGTATATGTAATTTAATAGGAACTTAAACTCAATGAAGAACTTGCTCTATAATAGATAAAATAGTGACATTATAGTGACAACAGTTGACAGTTGATAAAACAACCGTATTTATATAGCTACTTGATTTTTAAGGTGTACGTGATTTTTTTGCAAGCCAGTGTACATTTGGAACGTAGTCAATTATTGACTTTTTGTTGAAAGTATAACATCTGTTTAAATTTTAATTCGTTTCGCCGGACGTCTGGATTTTAATCTAATCTGTTTTAATTGTACATTAAGTTATTTTTCACAAGGGTAATATTTTTTTCTGTTTCAAGATCAAAGTTATATCTGTTATGACATTTATGACAGGTGAAGTATGCAACTTTACCGTTGTATCATCACGCAATGTTAGATATATTATTGTATGTTGTCTTTCTTTTTATACTTTAGTACTTTTGTTTTTATTTCATAATATTCCCCATTAACTGGTTGACCTCTTGGAAGTATCCCAAAAAATTGATGTTATATCTTACTCAACTCAAAGGAAGATTCAACGAGTCAATAGAAGATTCATCTTTCTAAGCCAATACTTTACAAGGTAGAACGTCTTCAAGTCTTATTTAATTTTAATATATGAGCCTAAAGTCATAATACTTCGGCCGGTTTATATTTTTAACAAAAAAATTACAAAACCTACGCAAATGATGAGAAATTTCTACTAATTTCTTTCTACAAGTTTAAAATATAGAGTTTAAACTTACAAAAACTGACAGCCTGATGCTCAAAAAAGTTTAAACTAATCCTCATTTTTGGATTATTGAATTCTATTTTATTCCGGCATTTAAAATTTAATCTTCAAAATATTATCAAAAAATCTGTTGTGGTCAGCACAAGACCTCTCGCCTTTTCCATATTAGGCTATATAAGTATTGTATTGCATTTCGCTTTCGAACCGTCATTTTATAACAAAATATTGCAGAACTTTACACAAATATTGTTTTTTATTGTATATAACATGTCTTCTGCCACATATAATTCTAATTATATCTATTTTTCATTGTCAGAGATTGTTGCAATTTATTAACCAAATTGGCGGTATTTCTGATGGATATATGCATTTTACCACAATTTTACCTATAATTTCAAATATTTAATTAATAAAACAATAAGAAAAATTAAATATACTTCCCAGAAAAAGCTATCAGAATGTCACTAAAACTGTTGATATTTGACAATGACATGTGTCATTTACAAATTATGTTATAAACATTGGAATTTGTCAACTGGTTTCCTTGGTGCCTTAGCCTCTGCGATTAGTTTACTCTATAAATTATAGTGTCTTTATCTCTAAATCTATACAAGATATAATAAAAATTTTAAGTGTATTAAATGGAGAATTTTATGTTCTTCAATATTTAATAAAAAAAAACTCCCAAAAAATTATATTTAGAAGAATTTTTCTAAGAAACTACTACTTTCGGTTGTTCAATTGTTACCAAAACCTTTTCAGCTCTTCCCAGGAATGTCAGATTGAGGAAACTGCAGTTAAATATTTTTTAAGTCTTATAGTTTTTGAGGAATCGTGTGTACAACATCCAGACATACATACACACACACACACACACACACAGACATCATTTCAAACATGTTATAATCGGATTCTAGGGACCTCAAATCGTGCTTATTCAATAAAATCTGGATATGCGAATTTTAGCATGAATCCAATACCTCTCTTAGCGAGAAGCAAATCTGGACTAGAAGATGACCCCATGATCCATAAAACACCGGTCGACCTATTATCACCAATCATTTGAGCTACAGTTTTTTAAAGTTATAAGGCCCGGTTTTCAATCTCTAGTTAAAATTTTAACTGCTAGTTAACTAAACAATATTGAATAGTTTTGATGACAGCAATGATAAATATGTCATTTGACAGTTCATTTCGTTTCAATTTTGTTTATTTAATTCTTAGATAGAATTTTGTAGAATTTTTTTACCATTTGCGTAGGTTTTATAAATGAATAATTGAAAATGAAAACCGGCCGAAGTACAGTGTGTTAAAAAAATCCTAACACGGAGTAGGCTATGAACAATAAAACGTATGTCAATATAAAAGAATTGAATTAAAAGCCAATTTGGCACGAGATATTGAGAAATGTTATCTAAAGAAATCAAAACCTTTCTTCATAAATCCTTCATGAATTTTAGAAATAGAAATAAATTAGAAAACGGTAAATGGCAATATTCTGTATCGTTCTTTATTATTATCTTTTCTCCTTAAAATTACATTTCACGATTAATTTTGACACATTGACTTTTGAATTGAATAATAATCAAACATACGTTTCTATGTTCATAGCCTACTCCCAATTAGATTTTCTTCTGCACACACTGTATTATGAGTTTGGACTGCTATCGCTCTACTTATTAATTTTTCAATACGAACTGTAAGTACCCTTCCTTTTCATTAAGATTCACAAAGACTGTGCATCCAACACTAAGTATAAATAAAACATTGACAGGCAACAGAAGGTGCCGTTGTTTGTGTTGTCTTGAGTTTCTGACCGAAAACGAACTCACGTCGACAATTTGCAAACGGACACGCACGGCACTCACGCAACGCCTCCAACAACTTTACCAGAAGTAAGAAGTACCCAGGACTTGAAGGAGAAGACTTCGACAACGACAGTTGGATACCAGAGTCTTCAACCTCAAGATAAAATTTTGAAGCGGGTTAAAAGTTTATAAGTTATAAGTAATGTTGTTCATGAATGTAGTCAAAATGTAATGAAAAGATTGTGAAGTGTAAATAATAATAAAAATATACCCAAAAGTGAGTGTATATCAATGTTAAAATATGACAGATTGTATGCGCAGATATTTAAGTTTAGTACGACAAAAATTATGTAAATAAATGAAGATGAACAAGTGATTTCCGACGGACAAAATATTTGGAGCATCTACATTTCATCAAACGTAAGTTATATGTTATATTCTACGAGTCATATAAGACAGAATTAAGGCTGGTTTATGTAAGCTATAAACTTATGCATTTACCTTAGCATTAGCATTATGACTTTGCATTAAACTTTACATTACGCTGTCCGGTTAATATACTTCTTAGGGCAAACCAATAAGATCAGGCCGGTAATGTCACTTTTTGTAAAATCGACATTCTTCAATTAACTGTATTAGTTGGACATCTTTTTCAATGACACTCATTTTTAATCAATGTCACAGGAATATTCAAAAATAACAAAATGAGGACAGATGTCAATTGACTGTCGTAAATATCGCCAGAATCTGTCGTCCACGAATATAATATTCTTCTGATTGGTTGGCATTAGCATTATGACTTAAAATTTAGAAATTGTCATATTCTAGGGTTACGGCTTAATGCTAAGGTTAAGGTTATAGCTACATGTACAGTAGCATGCATTTGTCTTTATTTGAATTATTAATGCAAAGTCATAATGCTACCGCTCAACTGCATTAAGTGACACTGCTATTTATTGTGACTTCGTGCTATGTCATTATGTCAAACTCATAAGATAAATGTTTTAAACGATATTGAATAGCTAGATATGTGTATGTATATAATGCTACTGAGGAGGATGAATGAGTGAAGTTGTACCCCACGTATTTTTTTTTTTTTTTTTGAAATACCAGTAATTGCGCTCTTTATGCGCCTTGTATGCGCCACAATTTTTTTTTGTGCTTCATTTTAACCTAACCTCTACCTAACCAACCCGTACAAAACTTGCGGGCGTGAGTTTTGTGCATTAGATTAAGGTACATCAAGATGTTTAGAGAAATTGCAAGAGAAAATGTTCAAATATTCATTCAAAAATCTGTTATGGCCAGGACTATATCTCCCCCCAGTACTTCCGGTGATGCCGCAACTGGCGAAATTGTACAATAAAGTAACAATATACTTTTCTTGTGAAACTAAACTGAGTGTTATTTTTTTAACTTTTATTACTTTAAATACATATAGTGAAATTCATATCATAAGAACACTTTGTCGTAAAACGATTTAGCAATTGCACCAATAAGCCAACAATGGTGACCCTATGGTTGTGGTTGGCGATCCCTATAATAAATCATAACAGCAACAGCAGGCTATTCCAGGTTCGGTACTGTTATGATTTATTAGGGATCCCCAACCACAACCTTAAGGTCATCATTGTTGGCTTATTGGTGCAATTGCTAAATCGTTTTACGACAAAGTGTTCTTGTTATATGAATTTCATTATACCTACATATTTATTGATGCTGGAAACTATATTACGTTCCTTTGCATTTGTTATTATAACTGCCTATTGTTTTATTTACTATTACAATTTTCTTTTTAAAACGCTACCATTAATAATTTGAAATGATAGGCTCTTTGACAGTGACATTTATCTGCCAGTTACATACGTTTGACATCTGAACTGTGTAATTAAGGAATTGTGTTTATCTTTAAAACATAGGCTCCGGAATTTATAAAATAAATTATTTTATATATATTTTATCTAAAAAGTATATAGAAAAAATATGAATGCATACCTGTAGAAAATTTAATAATCTTTAATTTCTTTAATAAAATGAATCGGGAAAAAATTATATTTAAATGTATTTTTCGAAGAAAAACTATTTTCAGCTTCAAGCAAATTGTCATTTTCGGTTACCTGTTTTACACCAAAATTTAATGGCTTCTTTTCTCATTAGAGTAAGGTAGAAATTCAAGGTTTCAGAATTTTCTGAATGATAGTATTTGTGTTAGAGCGTTGACAATCTCACGCGCGCGCGCGCACACACACACACACACACACACACATACATATATATATATATATATATATATATATATATATATATATACTCACACACAGACACAGACATACAGACATCATCGTGAACATATAAATCGGATACTATGGACCTTAAAACATGGTCATTCACCAAATTTCGACATGCGATTCTTAGCACGATGCCTTACCAATTATAGCGGGGGGGTAAAAATGAATAAATGTTCATAAAAAAATTACAATCTGACTATGGTATAAATAACAAAAGAACAAATAAAATAGTGGCGCATACAAGGTGTTTCAAAACATTTGTCGGAAAATAAAGGGTGGGCTTGGTTGGCTAATTATAAGAAAAAAAGTTCCTATTAACATGGTTCCGCAAACGTACCGTTTTCGAGATACAGGCTGTAAATTTTTTTTATTTTTTGACATTATTATTATTATTATTATTATTATTATTATTATTATTATTATTATTATTAGGTTATTTAACAACTAAACAACAATTGTCAATAATTTTAATGTCAAAACAAATGCATGAACGCAGACGACTAGATCAAAAACAAATGTTTTTATCAACAACAAAACATGTTGCTACTTTTTTTCATGTTTTCCATCATAAAATGCCGTATTTCTCTAAAACGGTTTACGTTAGAGCTTTTGACTAGGAGTACCTTTTTTGTGTAGAAAATTGGTGGTTCACAATGTGCTTTCAGAATGCCAATTTCCCAAGTGTCATAGAAATTAGGGCCATAAAAACCTCACGCCTAAAATCTCCGTCAATGGCACATGAAAAAAATTGAATAAGCGCTTAAAAAGTAGCTAATATTAAGTGTACAAAAGCTGAGATATCGTCAAAAAATAAAAATAAAATAATTTTTTTTACACCCTGTATTTCGAAAACGGTGCGTTTGCAGAACCATGTTTTTTCCCATAATTAGCCAACCAATCCCACCATTTATTTTCCGACACATGTTTTGAAACACCCTGTATAAACGTATAAAGAGGGCAATTTTTGTTATAGGCAATATTTGTTTTACTATAATTTTTAAAAGGGTAGGCGAACTTGATTTAATTAAAGTTTGTAAACTGTTTTACTCTTCATGATTATAAGGTGATACTAGCTACATATAAACAAGTTTGATTATATTCTTTTGCTTTAATATTATCGTTCGTTTTGTTGAAGATTCCTGATAATATTTTTATTTATAATAATCTTGAAACGGAAGTCATATAATTATAATTTAACAAAATACAAATTTACATCTTTTTAATTAATAATTACAAAATTATAACAAAACATGTATTTGTAAAGTACCCTTATAACCCAATAACATGCATATACCACCTTCGTTATTGTTCTGGTACACGCTTCTTCTATCAAATTAATATAAATTGCATGTGAGTATAATCCAACATTATAATAATTCATAAATATTCATTCCACTAATTGAAAGGTATAAATATTGCAGCCGTGTAGGAAAGACAAATGAAGCAATAAATTACTATGCCAACTTTTAATAAAGAGATGAAAGGATGTTTCGAAAATGCGGGCTTATGCTCTTTTACTATGACTGCATACCATTAATATTTATTGATGAATGTTATGAATTATATTGTTTAATAATTGATAATAAAGTTTTTCTTATAATTATTCTATACCTGCATACGAATATTAATACACTCTTCTTTATTAATTTATAATTTAATTATGCATTTTATACAATAATAAATATTTATTAGTATTTCTTGCTGTATATTAATGGCAAATAAATATACAAATTACCATATTTTTTCGTACTTTTTGAGTGTATCATTTGTCTTTATTAACATACATATACATATACCTACCTATATTAATTATTAATCACGCTATTGTATACATACAATTCTTTGGTTACATGCCATGAAAAGACATCATAAATATAATGTTTGTGTTATATTTAGAGGATTATTAAGTTTTTAAAAAATCTCATTACACCACGTTATTCTACGTAAAAAATCTGTTGTGGCTAGTACAAGACCTCTTGCTATTTCCATTTTAGGCTATATAAGTATTGTATTGCACTTCGCTTTCGAACCGTAGTTTCATAACAAAATATTACAGAACTATACCCAAATATTGTTTTTTATTGTATTTAACATGTCTTCTGCACACATATAATTATAATTATATCTATTTTTCATTGTATGAGGAAGTTTCTAAATGTCAGAGATTCTTCCAATTCATTAACCAGATTGGCGGTATTTCTGATGAATATATGCATTTTACCACAATTTTACCTATAATTTCAAATATTTAATTAATAACAATAAGAAAGATTAAATATTCTTCCCAGAAAAAGCTATCAGAATATCACTAAAACTGTTGATTTTTGACACTGACATATGTCATTTACAAACTATATTATAAACATTGGAATTTGTCAACTGGTTTCCTTAGTGCCTTGCCCTCTGCGATTAGATTACTCTATATAAAGAGAATTTATTTTAAAATGCAACATTATAGTTCATCACTTCCATGGTTACTCACTATTGTCAAAAAATGACAGCAATGTAATATTTGTCCATTTTAAAATGCAACATTATAAATAGTATTACAGCACAGGAGATACCTCCAAAACACATCACAAATGGTGTCAATGGGGTATTCCGGTGATGTGGAATTAATGCAAAATAATAACTTTTTTCTATAGTTTCCACCTTCATATAGTAGAAAAATATAATAAAACATGTTTAATAAAAAGTTTTAATTCATAATTTAATGTTACAAAATTGGAATTTTTACAGCTCTAGAAACGTCCTTGAAATTTGTGACGTCAAGTTGATAATCTGTTGCTCATTTCAAAGTAAATATTTTCGTTTAAAAACACAGATGGTGCCAGTAGTTAACACGAGCGGGTATATTTCTTGTTTGACATTTCATCCACTTTATAATTATTACTCCTATTTTTACCATAAACAAACACAGGACAAACACCGAAATACACGCTGTTACTAAAATCATATGTAAACAAGCAAATAGCTGTCATGAACATGTGGATTTAGGCGCTGAAGTTCGTTGCAGATGTCACCATCGAGTTGACGTCATAAGCGTGCCATGATAAGATAATTTGAATTACGATGAAATTTTTTAAAATTCATATCTCATGTGATGCATACATTTTCTTACTTAAAGTTAGATATTCAGAGTCCTACTGGTCTGTACTAATGTAAAAAAATATTTTTAAAAAATGTCGGAATACCCCATTCTTATTACGAGCGACTAAAATATTGCCTCAGAGTGATTGGGGGTATTTTTTTAACATTTAATACATGAAAGTTATGAATTTTTTTAAGCTAAAGTTTTTTAAGATGTACAACATTCATGTTTTGATTATTTGTTAATCGTATGTAGGCTAATTTATTGGAAATTAGTTTTGATAATACAAAACTACAAATTTTGTATGTTGCATTTTAAAATGGACAAATATTACATTGCTGTCATTTTTTGACATTAGTGAGTAACCATGGATGTGATTCGCCATATGTTGCATGTTAACATAAATTCCCTGTATGTCTTTATCTCTAAATCTATACAAGATATAATAAAAATTTTAAGTGTATTAGATGGAGAATTTTATGTTCTTCAATATTTAATAAAAAAAAACTCCCAAAAAATTATATTTAGAAGAATTTTTCTAAGAAACTACTACTTCCGGTTGTTCAATTTTTACCAAAAAAATTTTTACCCAGGAATGTCAGATTGAGGAATCCATAGTTAAACAGTTCTTAAGTCCTATAGTTTTTGAGGAATCGTGTCTACAACATTCAGACATACATACACACACACACACAAACATACACACATACACACATACACACATACACACATCCACACACACACAGAGATGCGAATTTTAGCATGAATCCAATACCTCTCTTAGCGAGAGGTAAACGTATCAAAATTAACAAAACCCTTTAACCTGTAGTATTTACTCAAAATTTTAGCCACCGTAACTAACTAATTACCATGGCTACCATTTAAAAATACATTGGAATGATAAAAAACAACTGAATTTGTTATTTTAGTCATAGCTTAATCACTCTTGATTAAAAGTAAATACTACCAATCTTTTTCTTTATTTCTTATATTAAGTGAGATATGAGCTATTTTCAAAATAAACACACACACAAACATACACACATACACACATACACACATCCACACACACACAGAGACATCATTTTAAAAATCAAGTTTTAGCCTGTAGCTCAAAAACAAAAGACAATCGAAAATTCTTGTGGTACCTATTAAAGTTGTCTCTAACAGTTGGCCCATAAAGACCTACATCAATTTTCTGTAGCGTGCATAATAAGAGTTTTACATATAAGGAACTCGAATTTGTTTCATCTTGTACATATTTAAATTGTTTCTTAGAATTTTTGTCATTTCTAAAATTATAATAAAAATATATTTATTTATTATTAGCTTTAACATTTTAATTTAAAAACCAAAAGAATAAATTTCAAAAATTATTGTCTATCTTTATTTTAATCAAACGAGCAAAAAAAATCTAGTGACGTACTAATAACTATTTACTGACTATTTATACCCCATACTTCTAACATTACATAGAATAAACATAAAATATCCATTTATTTACTTCCAAATATTAAAAAATCCCATTAATTATCTTCATCATACAATACCCGATGTACAAGATATATAGATAGTCAAACACAAAACTTCCATTTGCATTTGTTTGGCGTCGTTGTCATGGTAACGGCGCCGACGCTGTCACCCACGTGACGTTACTATGACGTCACGCAGTGGGAGGAGTCTATCCCCATTGTCACACGGCAGCCAATCACAAGCCGAGGCACGGTAAAGAGAAACTACCATATTTGAAAATTATCCTTATTACGTGTAAGTGGAATCCATTTTGAAATATTGTTTACAAGGAGATTAAGATTAGAAAATACGAAAAAGAAGTTGGAATAATATTTGTAGGAATTGAAATTATGAAAAAGTAATAAACATATTAGATTCTGTTTGTTATTCTGAGAGCAAACAAATAAGAGAGATTGTTTTCTGTCAATCAATTTAATTTTGATAAAAAATTGATATTTTTGCATTAAACCCAAATAAGTACAAGTCCAAACTCATAATAATTCGGCCCGTTTACATTTACAACAAACTATAAAATCTTCACAAATAGAATTAGAAATTGCTACAAAATTCTTTCGGCTACTTAAAATATAGACTTAAAACTTTAAAAAACTGTAGGCCAAATGATTGGTGATAATAGTTCAACCGGTATTTTAAGGGTCATCTTCTAGTCCAGACTTAGTTTCAACCGAAATCCAATGAAAAGCAACTACGTAAATATCAGTGTGTACAGTTTATTTATTTATTTATTTATTTATTTATTTATTTATTATATCCCATCCATCCCACAGGATCGAAATCCCAATTACGGGGTGGATACACAAAAAAATACATAAAGGTTACAATGTTTCAACAGAGAAAAAAAATTATATACAAAACAAAATTGCGATAAATAAAATCAAATTAAACTATAGCTGTTTAATAGTGCTTGCTTGAAGTGTCCAAGTGACAAGTGATAAATATCAATATCTGCAGGAATATTATTAAAAATATAGCATAATCGCCGGATGGGCGATCTTGCTTCGTAGTTAGTTCTTATATGTGAGTAATGAAATGTACACTTATTTCTAAAAGATAGGCGCGGAACAGAAAATGGAATACGAGCTAAACAAATAGGATCATCTATAATATTGTTGATTAATTTATATATGTAAATCGAAGATTGCAACTTTCTTCTATTTTCTAATGACACCAAATTGAAAATGGATAGTAAGTAATTATTATATGACAGTTAAATCTATCTTGCAAGACATACGGGACAATACCCACAGGAAAATGTACAGGAATTAGGAATACAAAGCCTACTGAAATTAAAGCTGTTATTACTAATAAAAGTGATGTAACCCAATATTAAATGGCGAAATACTTGAATAACGTATTCAGTTTTTATAATTTTAAAATTTATGTTTTAAAATAGTCGAAAGAAATTTGTAGCAATTTCTCATAATTTGTGTAGGTTTTATAATTTGTTGAAAATGTAAACAAACTGAACTATTATGGGTTTGGGCTCGTAAATGCAATTCATTTGTTAATTCTTTTGGAATTTTCGAACAACTTCCACACAATCGAACGTTTCAAAACGAAAACAAATATTGTTTTCACATTAGCAAAACAAAAACTGAAAACTTAACATCGAAATCTATTTCTTTCACGCATACAATTCGCGTGTCTCACGCGGTAAGTTTATCACGATCACGGCTGACACAAGACAGTTGCTAGTCGTTGTCGAAGTTCAGATGTTTCGCGGACTACCGTCGCTTTCTTTGAGGAAGAAGTGTGTTTATTCAATTTTTTAAAAAATTGAAAAAATGAATTATGTTCATTTATTTTAATGTGCATAACAGTGACAGTAAATTGTGAGCAAGATTGACTTTATTTAAATATACGTGAATAGTTTGGTGAGAATTTTTGGTGGATGTTACTATAAGAAGGTAAATATAGTTGTTGACTCACCATTGTACGTATAGTTTCTGGGGTGGATTACTCGTATTCCTATGATATTGCCACGTTCATCACTCGTATGATGTCATTGCCACGTTCATCTGAAAGAAATAAAACTATTTAAATTAATCCACTCGAGTTTTTCTAAACCGACCTCTCTGTAATTTGAATTTTTGTCAAAGGCCCGATATTTTCATCTCTGGTTAAACTGCCGGTTAAGTTAACTGTCGGTTATAAGAACAATGTGATATTGAAAAAATGATACATGTGTAATTTTTACAATTTAGGCTATAATATCGATGCTGTGTTTTTCTTTTAACTGATAGTTAAATTAACGGGCTGTTTAACGGGAGATGAAAATACCGGGCCTTAATCAAATTATATTTTTGACGTCTACATATAACCGTATAGGATTTCATATGTAAAAATTATTCTTTAAATCGATTTTTTTAATTCGAACTCTCATTTAAACCAATTAAATTATTGAGCATTTGTTATCAATTTCAATAAAATTTACCTCTCCATAAATCGAATTTAGATACAATTCTTAGACAGACGCGTTCGTCTTTCCTTCTTGAGCCTCTATTGGTACCGTTTATGGATATAATTTTTATTTAAAAACTGTAACGGAGGCATCGTCGACTGTATATATAAGGTTATCCAACCGAGACGAATTTAGAAGGACCAGAATCGAATATCAAAAAATAATACAAAAATTTAATACAGAAAAAGAATATGTCACTAATTGACAATACTATATTTTATTTTTATTATTTAAAATGTGTTTCTGAGTATCTTCATATGTCTTTAATGTTATGTTCCAAAAATACAGCACATTACCCTCCGTATGTATTTTGTACAAATCCCATACCAAAAGTTCCTTGGAAAAGATTCTGTAGTTATATCCAGTAAAACTGTAACACGGACATATACCTACTATTTTCTACAAATTCCATACTGAAAAGATTTTATAAACCCAATAAAATTATAACACGAACATTCACTATGTAAACTGCACTTAACCCTGACATCTGTCAATTAAAATTATTTGAATATATCAGCTGTTTCCTGATTACAGCAAAACTGGCTGATTTATGAATAATTTTTTAACTCTGTATCTATTGAATATGAAGGACAATGTATAATCAAACCGTATAGACAATAAGATATTCTTTTATAATGATAAACTCATAAAATGTCAAAAATTGAACTGCGTTTTTTCAAGAAAAACTGTTAAGAACTTCAAATAAGAGAACTTCCAGTTGACCAGTTGTAACCAATATCTAAGAATTATAATTTTTAGAATTATAGTATTAAGAGTTATCGCCGGATAATTTTTTCTCACACCATGCACACTTATTCATTAAAAACTCACCACCGATTGTTTTGACCAGACAATACCTTCCTTACCAAGGCGACGGAAGGTAAAAAAATATTAATAAACAAACAAAAAAAATTGTAAACAACTTTTATGTTTTCTTTATTTGGTAATTACCTCAATTCAATGACTTTGTGGCAATTCAAGGACCATACAGGACCAAACCAATTCCCTACCAAGCCAACTATAAATTCCAACTTTCATAATTTCACTCCACCCTACTCATTATTCTGAACATCTGAACAAATTGTTATTTTCCGTTATATAGCCGAATAAACATTTTTTTCTATTGTATACTTACTCTTTGTAGTTTATACAAATGTTTATTTAATTTTCTTTTACTTTCTCTAGTTCGAATTCTCTCTAATTCAAACAAATTAAAATACCCCTTGCGAATTCGATTTATACATAGTTGATTGTAGGTACATTTTTTGTGCTACTGGTCGACACGAAATTTTTATTAAAAATAATTACGAATTAATTTATTTGCTATTCAATGTAAGTTGCGTGATTAGATAATTCATTATTTTTAATACTAATTTCATGTCGGCAGTGGCGCATTTGTACATTGGAAGAATTGAATATACAGGGTGTCCCAGATTTAAACGGCATAACTTGAACCATGGATTAAAACTTGAACCATGGATTAAACACGTAAAAATAAGGTGACAAGTTCATTTGAGCAAATGTCCGTAAATGCTTTGTTTCAGAGATATTCATGTTTTTCTTATTGGAGCAGCGCTACTTTAAAAAATAAACTTTATAACGAGATATCAAATATCTTATTAAGTTATGATATAACAATTAAATTAATTATAGGTAAATGATTTGGCTATTACCTAATTTCGATACAAAATTTAGTTTCCTTGCCTAAAGTCAGGGCAAAAATAAAAATTATCGATGAATTCAAACAAATTTATTATTTATGTTCAATAAAACAATAACGATTTTTTTATAACATTTGTTCAAAATGTTCACCTGTAGCAAGCAAACAGGCACGACAACGATCTGCCACTGCATTGGTCGCTGCGTGACAGCGTGACATTGCTCGGGAGATATGGTTTCGCAAACTTGAATAATTTTTCTGCGTAAAGTGTCCAAATTATCTATTGGTTCATAATAAACTTTTTCTTTTATGGCACTCCAAGTAAAGAAATCAAAAGCTGTTAGATCGGACGAACAGGGTGGCCATGGTACAGGTCCTTTCCGACCAATCTACCGTTGTGGATAGTGTAAATTTAACCAATCTCTTGGTTGTCTCCCATAATGTGCAGAGCAGCCATCTAACTGTAGCCAAGGGTTTCTTCTTATTGCTAATGTAACTGCTTCCATTAAATCATTCAAGTCATTATTTAGAAAATTGTAGAACCTCTCTGAATTTAAACTATGTGTCAAAAAAGGGCCTATTAAAGTATTTTCAATAATACCTAGCCAAACATTACATTGAAATTCATAGTGGAAATTTTTGTCTTTAATTGCATGAGGATTTTCATGTAACCAAAGATGAGAATTTCGTTGATTCAAAACCATATTTCCCGAGCAATGTCACGCAGCGACCAATGCAGTGGCAGATCGTTGTCGTGCCTGTTTGCTTGCTACAGGTGAACATTTTGAACAAATGTTATAAAACATAGTTATTATTTTATTGTACATAAATAATAAATTTGTTTGAATTCATTGATAATTTTCTCTTTTTTCCTGACCTCGGTGCAAGCAAACTAAATTTACCTATAATTAATTTAATTATTGTGTCACAACTTAATATTTAATATCTCGTTATAAAGTTGATTTTTTAAAGTAGCGCTGCTCCAATAAGAAAAACATGAATATCTCTGAAACAAAGCATTTATGGACATTTGCTCAAATGAACTTGTCACCTTATTTTTACATGTTTAATCCATGGTTCAAGTTATGCAGTTTAAATCTGGGACAACCTGTATAAGAAGAAATCATTTTCTGAATTTAGGAAAAAAATTCCACAGCATTTTTTTTAAATATCTTTGAATTTTAATAATTAATAGACTTCAGACAGATTTCATAGCTTGGGAGAGCATCATACCGGCAATAAGAAGGTCCTGGGTTCAAATCGCGGTAAAGTTAAATGTTTCAATTATTAATAATACAAACCAGTTTGTTACCTAACGTAAAATTACTGATACATAGTTGAATTGTCTAACAATATATTAGTTTAATCTTTACCGATACTTTAAGTAATTTTACTCTAATGCTTACTAACTCACCATAATTCAAAACCATAGCCGTCTAATAACAGTAATACCTCACAATACATTTTTGCTACTTTAACAATATCAGAATATATAGAATTATAAATTATACATTGTTAAATTGTTAACTGCATTAAAGAAATACTACATTTTACAATTTCCACGAATACGGATGTTTCCTACTCAACCTCCTCGTTAAATTTAGGTTTTTTTTTGTATTTGCTAAAGATGTTAGGTTGCAAATGACAATAATTTGAAAATCAGTTTATGTACCGTGAAAACAAATGAATAAAACGTGTCATGGTTCACTTCGATAATCACACATTTTCTTCAAACAAATGCTAGTGTTCCAAAGGAGAAAATTACTATTTACATTTTTAATGCGTTTTGTACGAAAAATAAGAAATTTAATATACCCTCAACTACAATCGGGAAGAGATATTTAGTTTCTATAAATATAATTGTATTGTAATGAATATACTTATTAAATTTCTATGTTAAAGTTTTTTTTTCGTATGTAAAGTACAAATAATATAATAATATTAATTATTAAATTTTTGATTTTATTTTTGTATTCAGATATTTATATGTGATTAAACTATTTCCTAGCCTTCTGTTATAGCTTTTTTTAAATACCAAATTTATTTTAAAGTAAATGAATGCAGAAAATAATGAAACAACGAAAGTAAATTACATAATCTTGTCTGAATTTATGATGCTATAAGCCAGATAGAAATCAAATACGTTTGTATGAAAATATAATAATTCAGATATGTTGAATGGTATAGATTTTTAAAAGTATTGAATATAAATTTCCAGAATTAGTGATTCTGTGGAGACGAGATATGTATTTTTGCCGAGATCTCGATTCTCAAAAACTGTTTCAAGATTTCTCGGTTGTTATTTTTCTCATGAGTTATATTTGCAAACGTGTGAAATTTAACATATTTTTAGTGATATGTCTCTATTTAGCTATGACATTTTTGAACAAAAAGATAATAAAGTAATTGACATTTTATCTGTCAGAATTTGTTAAGCGTGCATTACACGATGAAGTTTTTCTATTCAAGTGACTTGAAAAGTTTTCTCTCTCACACAATGACATGAGTCCAAGAGAGATAATGAATGGACTTTTAACGAAAAACTTTTAAAGAAAAACTGGAACATGCGCTACTTTTTTTTAAAACTCCATACAAATTTTAACTGTCAAATGTCATTTGTGTTTATATTTTTGATGTACACAAGTAGTGTTAAAAGTGATCGATATTAAACTGAAAAATGGCAAAATGGTATAGAGAAGTAATTGAAATCTTAATGTAAGTATAACTTAATTTTGACACTTGGATATTTTAATTCACGCAAAACTTGATCGTGTAAATATAATAGTAGAGAAGATTTTTAGCGTTATTTTCTTTTTAATGCTAGATAAATATTAAAATAAGATAAAACGACAATTATTTATCTTTTTGTTCAAATTACTATTAATACAAAATTGTATAAATTTAGTAATTAGTTTATGGGACCAAAATATATACATATTAAATTTCCGTCGAGAAATGTCGGCGAGAATCTCGGCCGAGACGAGGCTCTATTAAACGAGACGAGCAAAATTTCGAGACGAAACTTAATTTTATGAATTTGAAACGAGACGAGACGAGACAATGAATTTCTCGTCTCGTCTTGTCTCGACCTCGACCGAATCGCTATCCATAATACATTTACAACCTTTTTCCTTCCCAAATTTCCATTTATTTATTTTATATCACAATTTAATATTTTTTATTTTTGTTTAAATTTATTTATAACTACGAAAACAATAAAAAAAAAATGCTTACCATATCGGCTATATTGCAGCAAGGGAACATTTTTCTCTCATTTGAAAACAGACAATTTTTTTTGATAGACTACATGAATTATACATCACAATGACCAGGAAAAAATAATGAATCGGTTGATATATAATTTATTATCAGTATCAATAGTTTTACTACGAAAAACTTTAAATAATCACGGGACGATATGCATTGTCTTATATGAAGTCGTGAACTAAACTCACTAAACAGTTGAATTAATGTGATGGTTAGAACAGGTAAGCGCTGGTAACTACGATCCGAAAAACGCAATTTATTTGGAGATTTTATTTGATATTTTATTCAAACAAATAAATAATTTATTTTAACATAAAATATTAAACTAATATGTACAGGGTGTTCATTTTAAATGGGCCACTAAAGCTGTCTCGAGAGCTATATAAGAACTACAAAGGACAAGGGGTGGGATTCTGTAACCCGTCCGTTATCAAACGGTACCGTTATCACTATAGAAACGTATTTTTTATATGATGATTGGTAGATTTACGTCATACTTGTCACATAAAATGAGATTTTTCATGTAACCATAGTGAAAACGGTACCGTTTGATAACGGACGAGTTACAGAATCCCACCTAAGGACGGTTAAATGGGCAAATAATTTCTATTTTACATAAGACAAATTTAAAGAAAAAGAAATTTTTTTTCGATCATTGGTTCTTAAAATACAGAACCTAAATTTTTTTTCTATTAAATGTGAACATATACGCCGTTAGTACAAACAGCAGATTAAGGGTGTTTAGTGAGCATCCGACTATCCTTGTTTTATCTCTGTCAATCATTTATGGTTTAGTTTAGGGAAAAATACTTAAAATAAAATATGCAAATAATTAATTTTTCTATAACTTTTATCTGAAGTATTTTTCTCTAATATAATTCATAAATGATTGAAAGAGATAAAACAATATTACTCGAATGCTCGCTAATCACCATTAATCGCTTGTTGATACTAACGGTCATTGTTTTCATTTGTTCATTATTTCTTAATGATTATTTTGAGAATATTTAATTATCTTTTGAACTATTTATCACATTTATGATTCTTATATAATTCTGTATTATTTTTAAACTAGAACCTTTTATAATAACAGATGTAATTCAATGAAACTACTTATAAAACTCGTATTAAAAGCTTTGTAACAATGCACCAAACAATTGTAAGTGTATGAAAATTTAATCCGTAATTTGAAAATGACTCTGTAAACAGGGTCATCCTCAATAGCGCATTATCTTCATCTAAAAACTACTGGTCTTCCGTCTAAGTGTATGTTATTAACAAGAACAAGAAAAATGCAAATGCAATTATTGCTTTGCAAGCTTTTATTATCACAGTGAGATTAATGCATGCAATGCCCAATCGTTTTGTTTGTTTAAAACTTAGGTACATTTAAAGAAAAATTGATAAAAAATAAAGTAATTATAATAAGGCAACACAACTGTCACTACTTGCTTTTACATTGAATGCCAACGTGCGATTATTTATGCCGCTCTGCTGAAATTAAAATATGCATTGAATGGATTCCCTGCCTACTCTGGGTAGTAAAATAATCTTACTGTCCCTGCAGTTACAAAAATTATTTCAAACAAAAATAGCATTTGCTACCAGTCTATATACAAAGTAAGCATTTGCCCTCGCTTTTGTCAACGAAAAATGTCACTTTGCCGCTCATGCGCAACAAAGAAGAAAAACGCTCAGTGTCCGAATTTCTAACTATAAAATGTTGAGAAATGTCACTAGGCTACATTCTTAACGGGAAAGTTTAGTCAGGAACTAATGGCGCTGTAGTTACTTACACATTTACCAACTCCACAAGTCAATCTATACAGAAATAAAATAGGGCATTCATTTACAAAAACGAAAGTAAAAAATGTTTAGATTAATTGAAGCAATAGCTCAAGAAGAATGGAAAATAACGATAAATTAAAGTTAAAAAATATAATCGTTATTTATTTGTTATGGTGGAGGACCCCATTGTGGTGTCTGTAGAAAAAATCTCGTGTGTGTTTCGAGCGCAAATAGACATTGTCGATTTCGAGAGAACAACCTATCAATCGACAATGTCCCATTTTGCGCTCTTAATACACAAATAGTCATTACATTATGTTAAAAGAACAGTAAGATTATTTTAGGTACAGAATAGACAGGGAATCCATTCGATGCATGTCTTCATTTTGCAGTGAAAGTTTTATATGTGCCCTCTTGTCATAATTACAGTATTTATAGTTTTATTGCTACACCCGACGGAGTAAATTTTTCTGACTATAATGGCTAGTTTTATAAAAGTAAATAAAATTTATTCCTTCAAATGACAGTAATGTTATAAATGCCATAAAGTGAATTAAATTGATTCGAATTTGTTAGTTTAAAAAAATTTACTATGGAAGTAAATTTATTCTGCCCTTTATAAAACCGGGGATAAGTGAATTCACTTTCTGCTTGAAATGAAAACTTGAACCTTGCAAGGTTTAAGAATTATGTATTAGAGAAAAACATCAATTTTTTCCTACAAAATCAAAAATATTCGTAGTCTACTGTCTGCCACCATTCAATCATTTTATCTCTATCCCTACAATAAAATATGCAAATCGGCTGTCAAACATGTGAACATCGATACTGGATCTATGAGAAGATAATAACAGAAGATCGTAGGCATGGCACACCGTGATGCCTGCATGTGTTAAATGCAAATGTGCACAGTTAGAGTGGGGGTAATCCTAGGGCTGTCAAGAAACAACTGACGTACACGTAGATGTTCACTTATTATGCTACAGTGTGTTGTTTTGTTACTGCAATTAAGGGTGGATAGGTAAATTGTGGATCTTATCAAAAGAATGCTTGTTAAAAAAAAATTCAAACAGAGACGTTGGACGCACTGTTTTGAATTTGATTATTTGACTTTTGTTTGTGTGGGGTTGCATACCTGACATGACCTCCTGCCAATTCCATGTTTAAATTACAATGAACTTTAAGTAAAGTAACACTTCCGGTTGATCGTATTCTAAACAAAATCTAATTTGTTATTCCAATAAATAGAAAAGTGTGTAATACGAATATCATATTTTAATATACTTTTTCAAAAAATCTGTTCAAGTAAAGTACCATTTCCGGTTTATCAATTTTAGAAAAAATATAATATGTCATTCTCATTAATACAGAAGTCTTAAATATTAAATTTGAAAAGTTTTGGATTATATCATATAACATATTTTTCATAAACATCTGTTCAGAGCTTCAAGTAAAATATCACTTTCGGTTTATCAATTTTAACAAAAATATGTTGTTCACCTTGATATATGTCTTAAATACTAAGATTGAAAAGTTTTGGATTATACCTATTTCAATGTAGTTTTTCATTAAAAACTGTTATGGGCTTCAAATTACCCAAAATCTAATCAACTTTTTATATTAGTGCAGAAAGCTTAAATACGGAAAATAGAACACACACACACACACACACACACACACACACACACACACACATTATTGTAAAAGTAGCAAAAACGTATTGTTGGTATCCTAATTCGTGCTTGTTCACAGAAAACTCACTATCGAATTTTTGGACCGAAAACAGTACCTCCCTTACCTACGATATGGCGGGAGGTAAAAAAATCCATATATTGGGGGAGTGATATGATAAGGTGTCCGGAAGCTTTTCATTACAGAGTTACAGCCCTCTCAAAGTGCACCTCATCAGACATATTTTATTAATTACTCTGGTACTACTGCAATAAAATTTTGAAACTTGGTATGAGGATACTACTTATTTCGATGCATATTTATTTTTTTTTTTTTTTGTTTCTGTATCTCAACCAGAAGTGTATCATAAGAGGAAGCCTTCAAAGTTTTTCATCGTATTTTTTTATTTTGCATCTATAACGAAGATATTACAGCACTCAAATGAGTTCGTTAACAGCTGATTCGAGTACAGTAATAGACTAGTGCAATTTATTTTTATAATGTTGGTGGCTAAGAATTTCAAAAATATCAAATGTATTTGACATGTTTTAAGTTTATATTTAACATAAAATATGTCAGAATTTTTTAATAATTTATAGTGACAATGTTGAATTACTCACAGAGTCACAGATCCTATCACATTACAATTTCAATATTTTCATTCTACAAAATCATTATTCTACTAAAAACTAAGCAAAAAAATTCTACGAAACTACGGAAACAAATTATGAAACATCCATCCAACTGTAAATTCCATCAATACCGATGCTGGACACCGGAAATGGAACAAAAGACGCATGGAATCTGACATAACCTCACTCTCACAACAGCAGACACTCACCATCGGTGAATACGCGACAAACAAACGAACATCGGGGATAAAAAAACGCGCCAACATATCGATAGCCAGTGATAGCGACTTCCGGTGTGTAAAGGCCCGCTTCCGGTCGGTGGAGGAAGTGACGTCGGGAGACCCGGCGTCGCAACCAGCCTGTTTCCGGGAGGATTTTTTGCGAAAAAACTGAATAACGTTTTTGGAGTATGATATTATTTCAAGGGTCTAGAATAACAAGGTTCTATTTAACTGAAAGTTTATAAAATAGGATTTCTGTATGGTTCATCTCTTTCTGATATTAGTTTTTAGATATTGTTGTTTATTTTGAGATGGTACAGAGAAACAAAGTTCTATCTGCCAAAAATTGAATCATACGTGTAAGGACGAAGTTCTATCTGCAAAAGAGGTTTAGAAATTCGCGTCGAAATGCGGAATGCTTTGAAACCAATGAGAGCTCTAATAAATGAGTAATATAATATAAAACAATATTAAAATGAAAGTCATTTTATTGCAACGAATAAATTTATTATTTTGCATTTTATTATTATTATTATTATTATTATTATTATTATTATTAATTGTAGCGCATAAATTTATTATTTTCATGTTTTATTAATAAAAATAAATAATAATTTTCCAGGTCGTATTGAGATTTTTACCTCCCGCAACTCTTGATAAGGCAGGTATAGGGATCGTGGTAAAAATAGCATAGCGAGATTTTAGCAAATGTCCACGTTTTAAGGGCCTTAGAATCAGATTTTAATATTTTCACCAAGATGTTTGTATATATGTGTGTGTGTATGTGTGCGTGTGAATGGATTTTGTCAACGTTTTAACTGAAATACTATCAATCAGAAAATTTTTAAACCATGTACTCTTGCTCTAGTCTAATGTGGAGAGAAGTCCTTAGATTTTGGTGTAGATCAGATAACTGGAAATGACACTTCACTTGAAGCTCAATATAGTTTTTCGTAGAAAAATACCCCTAAATGTTAATTTTTCACGATTTATGTTATTATAAAGATAGATGAATTTTCTACAAGATTGCATCAATACTTTTTCGAAATATTTTATAGATAACTTTATAAAATAATCTATTTTATAAATCCCGGAGTCTATGGCCTGTTTTAAAGATTAGCTCATATCTGTAGTTACACAGTTCAGATTTCAAATGTATATAACGGACAGGTAAATGTCACTTTCAATTTTCAAAGAACTTTTCATTTCAAATTATTAATGGTAATGGTTTTTTTTTTTTTAAATGTAATAGTAAATAAAACAATAGTTATATGAATGCAGAGGAACCTAATATATTTTCCAGCATCAATAAATATGTAGGTATATATTTAAATTAATAAAAGTTAAAAAAAAAAAATAATAACACTCGGTTTAGTTTAGAAGTATATTTTTACTTTATTGTACAATTTAGCTGTAGTGGTAGCACGCATTTTAGAATTCTATCATAGAAAGCAGGCGAATGCGATTTTACTTTTACGTAGGTATCTTAGTAGCATGCACTTTAGAATTCTATATTCGCTTTTTGTTTCGGAAATTTTTGGATTTTATACTATTATACTATTAAAATAAAAAATCTTATGATAATAAATACATAAATTGGTTTTGAATAGAATAGGCAAAATAATTACGTTACTTTGACACTTTCGCCTCGAGTCGTACGCTTGTAGACGAATATTTTGAGACACGCATGCTACCAAATTTTCGCTTCGTGGCGAAAAGCGACAACAAATGTCTCATTTGATAGAATTCTAAAGTACGTGCTGTCACTACAGTTGCGGTATTAGCAGAAGTATTGGCGGGAGGTATAATGCGCATATTTAAAAAAAAATCTGGCCACAACAGATTTTTTTAAATATGCGCATTTGATCCCGTGAAAGATGTGAAATATTTTTGTAATACACTGGTAATACTTTTGTTTTGGTAACTAAGCATACCATTGTAATTTTCCGTCCATAATCTTATAATAATATTAAATCCATAAATAGAGTTAATAAAAGTTAATTCGATAAAAATAGTATGTTCAAATAACAGTTAGTTAAAATTTCAAATAAGTTTTTTCGCCATATTACTTTCTTGCAGTTTGAACCTTGCTATTCTAGACCTCCGACTTGCTGATTGATTAATGATGAAATATATTTTAAAATTTTAATTGTATCCTTAAACTTCTCAATTTAATTGACCGTTTTCTTGGAGTAGCAATCGTCTTCGCGTGCGGAACGCCGTAAAAAGCTTATAAAAACCAATCTCCCGATTTATATGTAAATAGCGCGCAGATGTCATCCGAAATCGCACACACGCTTCTTTTGTTTCATGACATTTGACAATCAAAGCCCATGATCTTCATCTGTATTGAGCGCGCGTGCCTTTAACATCCAGCAGGCCGGTCGTTTGTTTTTATTTTTAACGTGCTCATGGCATACTACGATTTGCAATTTGATCTGATAATTAGCACACGCTGTGGAAATTATGTTAATGAATATCGGGCTTGTAATTTTTGTTATTTATTGGAAATAATACTGGATTTATTTTTCCGATAATATGGAAATCTGCAGAGTAAAATAAATTTTATAAGTTTTTTATTTCAAAGCGGGAATTTTATTAATTAAATTAATTTCAGGAAATGTATGAATATGTCAACACGTGCATCTGTAAATATTAATTAAACATTTTATACCATTTTTTATGCAACTTTTATTTTTATTGCATATGCACGTAATTATATTTTATACTATTTTTTACATACCAGTTCCGTCCCACATTCTTTTTTATTTTATATCATTTAGTTGAAGTAATAAATCAGAGATATTTCAATGGCGCGTCTGCTAATGCAAAAGTGGGTCGCATGGGTTTTATTTTGGGTCGCAGCAAACGCTGAAATGTTTGTAAATTTACTGTATGTACATATATAAGTTAAAATAACATTTTGTTTTTCTTACATTATTTGAGTTAAATTATACACATTTATGTAGATATAATCTTCCAAAATCCATACTAATATAATAAATGCGAAAGTAACTCTGTCTGTCTATCTGTTACGTTTTTACGCCTAAACCGCTGAACCAATTTTGATTAAATTTGGTATAGAAATAGATTGAACCTTGGAGAAGGTAATAGGCTACCTTTTGTCGCGAAAATAAGACATGAAGGGGTGAAATAGGGGATGAAAGTTTGTATGGAGAACCCATCATTTCTCATGTTAGGGATATAAAAATTCTTATTTATGCTTTTGTTAAGAAATAAAGAGTGTTTTATTGTTTTTGAAAAATCATTCCTCAAGGCGCTACAATAAGGGATGATTTCAATTATTTTTTTTTTATCTTTGTATCTATAGTTAAGTTTTAACCGTTAGCAGATTTTCGATATTTGTCGGGGAGATAACTTGCATCATATGTACATAAGTAAAAGTACCCGGGACATGTTTAGAAAAGGTCGCTGTTAGGTGCGGTGCGGGGATCGGGTGGGCAGTGGGCGGAGCCTGCTACATGTGCGAGTTGGATTACTGGCTTTATTGTATATTTCCTTTAATAAAATTGCGACGTTTCGGCCAAGATCCTGGCCATTATCAAGCATGAATGCAATTTACATTAAAAAATAATAATAATAAAAAAGAATTTAGTTACATTTTTTATAGTCAAGTTTTAAAAAGTAAAAAAAACGACTTTAAAAAGTAAAAAACTCTAGTGTAAGTTTGTTATAAAAATTACAGACCTACGAGTATTTAACACTTTGTTTACCAAAGAATTTAAACAACTTTTTCACAAATCTTATATAAAAAATATAATTTTATAATTTACTTAAGGATTTTTTATCTAACTTTGTTTCTGCTCAAAAATAGGACAAGAAATCATTATGGTAGGAACAAAAATCACTTTTATTTAAGTATACGAGTAATAACAATAATAATAGCAACATCACAATATAATTATTATGCTTTAATGAATACCTAACCTGGAATTCTTGAAGTAAAATAATACATTTTTATTTATTAATATGTGAAGTGTGTTGTTATTAAATGATTTTGATCCTTTTTAACTTCATCCATTTTCATTAAAATATTAAGGAAACTGTGCATTTGATTGAACTATAAGATTTTTCGGGCTGGCCTGAAAAGCTCGAATTTTCGGGCCGGGCCAGAATCAAAAGTCTGACTCGCCTCGATTTTTGAAAATGATTAGCCCGATTCGGCCCGATAAAAAATATCTTCGGCCCGGCTCGATGATCATCTCGAAATCGAGTACATCTCTAGTTTCTTGATTTACACCAAAATCTAATCTAATTAGAACAAGGTAGAATACAAGGTTTCAGAATTTTCTGAATGACAGTATTTGAATTAGAGCGTTAACAAAATCCATACACACACATACTCTCCCTCTCTCACACACACAACACACACACACACACACACACACACACATACACACATACATACACGGATACAGACATCATCGTGAAATTGTTAAAATCGGATTCGGGATTCTAGGGACCTTACAGCGGGAAGTGGATAATAGTTCGATCGGCATTTAAAGGATCATCTTCTAGACTAGAATAATCTCCTACTGAAAGTTTTTTACGTTTGCCACAACATAAAAAACTTCATAAAAGTCCTTGCAAGACATATGGGACAATACTGTAACAAAAGGACGGGTACAATGCCTAATAGAATTAAAGCTGTTTATTACTAATAAAGGCGATGTAACTCAATATTAAATGGCGGAATACATGAGTAACATATTCAGATTTTCAAAGTTTAAAATCTATATTTTGTTTGTTGAAAATATCCACAGGTCGAATTATTACAAGTCTGGGCTCCATATGTATATATTAGTTTTCGTTTTATTGGTTTAATATCTCGTACTCGTAGACTAATCATAAATAATTAACAAATTGGAAACAAAAGCTCACGTTTTGCAAAATTCACCTGGAAACATTCAACACGACTCATCTCATACCCTAGTCAGTTAATAAATTATGCATATAGATAATTCATTTTACTCACGGTATCTAGACAAATGTTTGTCTTATACTCACTGTAAATTTATAGAACGAGACTAAAATATATGTTAAATTAAACAAAAAATATCGATAAGTTTTCTCATTGTTTATGGAAATGTATCGTTAATTATTAATAAACAAAAAATTGAAATGTTTCATACATATTTTATTAATATATTTCCATTTTCCGATATTAATAATTTATTTATGAGTTGTATTTAGCCTTTGCAATCAATGAGACTGCATTTTCTTCTTGTATTAACAATAGTACACTAAAAAACAAGTATCATAAAGTGATCTGTTAACGGACGAGTTCAAGTTTTACAAAGGCCGAGGGCGTTTTTATGCTATTTTTACCTCCCGCTACCCTTGGTAAGGGAGGTATAGGGATCGTGCTAAAAATCACGTATCGAGATTTTAGTAAATGACCACGTTTTAAGGTCCCTAGAATCCAATTTTCACATTTTCACGATGATGTCTGTATGTGTGTATGTATGTATGTGTGTGTATGTATGTATGTGTGTGTGTGTGTGTGTGTGTATGTGTAGGGATTTTGTCTTCACTCTAACTCAAATACTATCATTCAGAAAATTCTGAAACCTTGTATTTCTATCCTATTCTAATATAAAAAGAAGCCATTAGATTTTGGTGTAAATCGGATAACCGGAAATGACACTTTACCTGAAGCTCATAATGGTTTTTCTTCAAAAAATATCATTAAATGCCATTTTTTTGCATTTTATGTCTTATGAAAATTAAAGATTATTAAATTTTGTACAGGAATATATTAATACTTTTTTTATATATTTTGCAGATAAATTTAAAACTAATTTTTTTTATTAGTCCCGAAGCCTAAGATAAACAAAATTCCTTTGTTCATATTTCAAATGAATGTAACTTACAGTAAATGTCAGTGTCAAAAAACTAATCACTTCAAATTAATAATAGTGACATTTTAAAAAGAAAATAGTAAATAAATCAATAGTTTTATGCAATGGAACAGTTTGCAGCGTTAGTAAATAAGTAAGTATGTATTTAAATGAATAAAAATGGATAGGAAAGTGTGGCGAAGGAAGATTGTTGCGTAATTATTATTGTGGTCCGGATGGGGTTATTCGCTACCGAAAATCGGTCACTTTAATATGTTCTTATGTATGAATGCTATGATGATTGTGGACAAGGCGAAAGAAGAATGTTGTTAAAGAGTGAAGTGAGTCAGCTGAGCTCTTACTCTTATCCCTTTTCTTATTGTTACTATTGTTTCCGGGTATTTGCTAACCCCCTAAGTGGGAATCGTGAGATTTTATGTACGTATGAAAGTATGTTAAAATTAAATAGCGGGAGGTTTTGTGTTGGCCACATCAGATTTTTTCTATTGAGATAATTTTACAATGATATTTTTGAAAAATGCGACTTGTGAAAAATATGACGACGTTTTTTCGGATCTATTTACTAAAAAGTACGTTAATTTTTAACGTTCAAATATACAACGCTAAAAAGTACATATTAGCGTCAGTGTTAATAGTATTTCATAAAAATTTTATCCACTAAAGCATTGGTTAAACATTTCGTTAATATTTAACTTTTTAACGTACGCGCTAATGAAAGCTGTAGTGTTGCCAGAAGTCGAGACGAGACGAGACTTCGGGTCGGTCTCGTCTTGGTCTTGACTTGGTCTCGACTAGAGTGGTCTCGTCTTGGTCTTGTCGAGACGAGACTTGATGTCAGTCTCGTCTCGTCTCGAGTCTCGACAAGACTCTCGACTTTACCTCCATTAATAATTTTTTTAATAATCGTATCTAATCATCATCTTTGGCACAACAGCCCTTGTAGGGCCAAGGCCTCAAGTACCGTAGGTACTCGTTTCGTGACCGTAGTACTAGAGCAGTCGGTGTACTTAATCCGTGCGACGACCGCTGATTGCTATGCAACCAGTGCGGCAGCGGAAATACTCCTTCTACAGCTAGCACCACCTATGTTTTAACATGGACAACTGGTCGGGTCATCGCATGCGAGTGCGATTAATGCCTGATATTGTGGCATTTTAACGACTACGCACTTAGCCGGCCGGTAGATTCGAACCGAGGAACCTCAGATTCGATATGAACATGTAGAGACATAGCGCTTTAATGCACACGGCCACTACACCGGCGTATCTAATAGTACATAAAATTCTAAGAACAGCAGTACAATCGCGATTAAAAAATTCCAAATAATATTTGAGATATTTATTATTAAGTTTTCCATAAATATCATCAACTTGATACTTGACCTCTTCAAACAATTAATATGAAAATATACGTATATATCGAGTGTTGTTTATCATTACTAAACATAAAATATATAATTTCAATTCCTTAACTACAGAATGCATTTCTATTATTAGCAATAGTTAAATAGATATGTATATGTTTAAATGAAGTAGTAAGTAAATGGATAAAAATCCCCAAAAAAGTAACTTCTTTCGCTATTTTTTTTTATTTTGTTCTAAATATATATTAAATAAGTAGATAACTAAAACTTAGACTTTTGCGTATCCCCTGGTACGTGTACTACAGGTTGAGAACCGCTGTTTTATTTCAAAAGTTTGACCTTGAGTTATGTTTTGGGGTAACGTTATGATGATCATACTGACTATAAAACTTAAGGGATGGGGGACAAAGCAATAGTTTTTCCAAAAATATCACTTCCTTACAAACTTTTCTAATCTTTACATTATGCTTATTTTTATTAATTATATTCTGGCAACAATTTTTATCAACGAAGCTGAAAATAATAAAATACGAATGAACAAAAAATTATGAATTATAATCCCAGTACAAGGATATCCCTAATTCCACTATTTTATAATACCCAGTTGAACTGAACCTTAGATTAAAATACGCCGAAAAGAAAACAAAGGCCTTTATGACCAATGACACCGGGCGAGGAAAGTGTACTTGTACTTTGCACGTGTTTTTACGAGAAATGTTTAATACCAATTTCTTAGAATGTTTCATACCAAATTTCCCAAATTGTTATACCTGTAACTACATATTTTAACAATGTCCCTTACATTTCACTTTATTGAGATAAAGTTTTACTTTCATTATACATCACATAATAGATACATAAACTTTTATCTTTTGAAGTACATATTTTCCAAATTTTTGTTTATATACGATACCATAATTTTTTTATTGGCATTTAATGATAACACTAGAAAATGTTTTATTTTAATTCGCAGGAAAAGTATTTTTACATAAATTATGAATACAAAGTTTGAGAAGAATTAAATCTTCGTTTTTTATAATTTTACTATTTCTTTACAAAATAATTATATAACTGATTTGTTAGTATTAATAGTTTACATTATTTGCATTTAATATATTCCTATTTCTATATGCACTATGTATTCATATGTTTGAATGAAGTGAAATATTTAGGCGAATAAGAAGTACGTCCGTTGAACAAGTACAATATGGTTGTTTTAAACAGGGACACAGACCGGGAATTTCCCAAGGATCGTAAAATCTTTGTCTGCATTTCCGTAAAATTCTAAGAATCACAATAGATTCTTTAAAAATGAAAAATACTGTATATTTGAAGGGAACGTTACTTTGTTATAATAAATTAATTTAATAAATAAAACTGAAGTACATTGCTAACGTGGAGAATGCACCACAACTTTTGAGCTATTTGAAAATTGGAAATACTTTCCAAGATATAGTCAGTTGTACCAATATTTTAATTGAGAATTAATCAAAAAATAAATTAAAATCAACATATTTATACATATAAAACATGTATATTATAAAATAAAGGTTGATTTTAATTTAATTAAAATATTGGTGCATTAAAATAACATAAGAATTCTAAATTTATATTTGTTTCATTTCATCCCATCTAAATTGTAAATTCATTTAAAAGTTACATTTGGATTATTTAGATGAATAAGGAATACATCATATTTACATAAATTAATGTTTTTGGAACACAACTATGAAAATAGAAAATTACAAAATTTAAAAAATTAATATCTCTCTTATTTATATGAATTTTCGATCAGTATTTACAGCAATATTCTCAATTTTTGAAGCACTTTTAGAATATATGTTTTAAAAAAATACCTTTGATCTGAAGTCGAGAGTCTTGTCGAGACTTCAAGACTTTCTCGACAAGACTTGATGCTGGTCTCGTCTCGTCTCGACTTTTCTAGTCGAGACCAAATGATGGTCTCGTCTCGACAAGACCAAGACGAGACGAGACCAAGACCAAGACTGGTCTTGGTCTTGTGGCAACACTAGAAAGCTGTGAAGTCAATTTCACATGACGAAATAAAATGTACGTCCTAACTTAATTTAATTACCTGTCAAGTAAGAAAAGTATACTGGATTGGTGAATAATTATAAATGTAATGTCCGACAGCGGTAATTGCATAAATTCAAATATGTATTTGCAATATTTGTATATGGGGTCCCGTGGCCGCGTGCCTAAGTGTCTGGTCGCGAACCTGGGGGAACCGGGTTCGATCCCGACTGACGCCAAATATTTCCAATTTTAAATGGCACAAAAGTGACCCTTGTGGTGCACTCTCCACGCCAGCTATGAGTGCCCGTGAGGTGACGCCTGGTAAGCGCCCACACGGTAAAATATATCGTCATCATTACCGATGTCTACATGTGTTGTAGATACTGGCACACCCAGAAATGGGTAATATGCCGTGATGATATATTTATTTTATTTATTTATTTGCAATATTTTCAGTAATAAGTGATTTGCAGAATCGAAGAAAAGAGGGCCATGGGCAACAAACAAAGCAAATTAAGAAAAAAAATCCTGCTTGCTGGAAAATTAAATTAAAAAAATCTGTTGTGGCCAGCACAAGACCTCTCGCCATTTCCATATTAGGCTATATAAGTATTGTATTGCACTTCGCTTTCGAACCGTCGTTTTATAACAAAATATTATAAAACTTTACCCAAATATTGTTTTTTATTATATTTAACATGTCTTCTGCACACATATAATTCTAATTATATCTATTTTTCATTGTATGAGGGAGTGTCTAAATGTCAAATATTGTTCCAATTCATTAACCAGATTGGTGGTATTTCTGATAGGTATATGCATTTTACCACAATTTTACCTATAATTTCAAATATTTAATTAATAAAACAATAAAAAAAGTTAAATACACTTCCCAGAAAAAGCTATCAGAATGTCACTAAAACTGTTGATATTTGACAATGACATGTGTCATGTTATAAACATTGGAATTTGTCAACTGGTTTCCTTAATGCCTTGGCCTCTGCGATTAGTTTACTCTATAAATTATAGTCTTTATCTCTAAATCTATACAAGATATAATAAAATTTTTAGGTGTATTAGATGGAGAATTTTTTGTTCTTCAATATTTAATAAAAAAAACTCCCAAAAAATTATATTTAGAAGATTTTTTCTAAGAAACTACTACTTCCGGTTGTTCAATTGTTACCAAAACCTTTTCAGCTCTTCCCAGGAATGTCAGATTGAGGAAACTGCAGTTAAATATTTTTTAAGTCTTATAGTTTTTGAGGAATCGTGACTACAACATCCAGACATACATACATACACACACACACACACACACACATACACACATCCACACACATACACACACAGACATCATTTTAAAAATGTTATAATCGGATTGTAGGGACCTTAAATCGTGCTTATTCAATAAAATCTGGATATGCGAATTTTAGCATGAATCCAATACCTCTCTTAGCGAGAGGTAAAAATATACAAGTAGTTAATAGCTAGATCTGCATTAGTAATTAGTTAATGTAATATTAATTATAAATTTATTAAATTATTATTACCTGTATCCGTGCAGTGGTTCTTATTGGATTCCTCATAGAGGGTGTAAGAGCGGTAATTACACCTAAACTTTTGATAAATTCATAATCAGTCAAATGGAATGAAATACTTGTATTGCGAAGATTTCGAATTCATTAATCATTATTTATTCATATACATACAAGGAAGAATATGAAGAAGGCTTTCGTTTAACATTGGCCTTAGAAATCCCATCCCTTCATTAAATTCGCTACTTGTAAATTAAATATTATGTACATACATATTTAACTTTATTAATCATTTAGATTTATTTAATATTGTAATTCTTGGATAGGATTCTAAATAAATTATTATTGTTATTATTATAAGTAATAATTAGTTCAAATAAATTTATTTTTATCTTTTATTCAATCTCTCAATTTCTTCCAATAGAAGAATACTTATAACTACACTTGCAGACAATTTTTAATATTAACGTTGGTTGCTTTAAAATTATAACACTTATGTGTCTAGATGATGTTAAATTTCATAATTTTAGCATTGTTAAACGTTTTCTTTAAAATATTAACGTATATCTGCTTACTAAATAGAAAAGTGAAAATTCGAATTTAACGTACCCGCTAATTTTATAGAATAGACCCGTTTGTCAGTTATGTTTTAGTAGCGCTTCCCGCTAACAATTGAAATATTGTACTTTGACAGTTTGTGTAATATGTGTTGTGAATTTTGTCTAATTTTATATACTAATACATTGTATAAAACAGTGCGCTTATAGATCTTCTTAACGGCGTGTTTCCTTGTGTATCACTGTACTTAAAATTTAAGCCATGATGGTACAAATAATTATAAAATTATTGTACATTTTACCCTTGATATTAAAGATAAAAATAATTTTCTTAAAAATGTTATTAGCTTATCATAGTTGCGAACATACACTGTATTTAATTCTTCTTACTTTATATAAGCTGTGCGGATATATTTGACACATTAATTGGATCTTCTAGGAACTGAATAAAAACTAGCGGCAATTATAAGTCAACTTTAATTAGACAAACCATGTGTGTGTTCGTGTGTGTGTGAACCCTCAGCTCTGTATCACGACAACTGCATTGTTTTTCTCTACAAACAGCTGTCGTTTGGTTTACGCACTGGTTTTTGTTTAAGAAAAAAAAAAACACTATCAAGTGGGTAGATTTGATTAATTGGGGTTTTGATTGGCGCAAATTAATTTGATAGACGAACTGATCTTATTATAAGAGATGTTTCTTCCGTATTACAGTTGGAGACATAAATTTCTGTGGTACAAGGGTTAAGAATTATTGAAAATCATTTTAAATGATTTTAATGACAAATTTTATGTTGATAAGAATTATTTGTGATCAACCTATGTGTTTTAATCATGGAAATGGTCCTTATCACGGAAACTTTTAATTAACAAAGAAATATTTTGTGAAAAATTCATTTGAATTTAAGTGAAGGCGAAATATTCACAATTTAAAGCGCATTGTTCTCGCCGAGTATCTACTCGGATTAAGCGAGTGTACTCACTGACGAAACTTGTAAAAAGATTGGTGAATGGAATGGAAACGGACCCTGTGACTCAGTTGGATAGAGCGTCTCACTGGATAAGAGAAGGTCCAGGGTTCAGATCTCTGGGGGGTCATGAATTTTACGCAAAATCTTTCTTCTTTAATTAAAAATTTCCTTGATCTTTAAGGCCCATTTCTATGATTAAAAATGACAAATTTTGTCTTAACCCATTAACGCTCACCGTATGATTTATCATACAAATGATACCTTCATCTTTAAAATCCAGTAATCGTGTACTACAACTCTAATACAATAATTATATACAAAAAAAAATTAAAATTTCGAAAAAAAAATTACCCGGGCGTTAATGGGTAAGGTGGTTCTCATACAAAAGTTTCCCTAAGTAAAGGAATTTATAAAAATAGATATTTTAATTTTTTAATAGTTTAATTAGAGAATTAAATTGTTGTTGCAAGTATCATATAAAAATAAAACAAGTATAATCAAGAAAAATATATAACTGTGGGTACGTTCAACAAAAACGCTAAAAATCTAGCAAAAATAATTAGTGGTTGAACGCTTCAAATTTTGATATCTGTTTTGGCAGTAAAATGTTTTTATTGTCCATTTTTGTAGCCATTTTAGTTGTTTACTTCTTCTTAACCAACAAGAGCACCATCTACAATTCTACATAGTGATAGTGGAAAATATAGCGCTAAAATCTACGTTAGATTTTCTGAGCGAACCGGAAACAAATGACGCTCAAATACATAGCGCTACACAGAAAAAAATAATTGAAATTTTGTCTAATTATAATTAGATATTATTTTATTAGGCAATATGTCTAATAATTTAGTATAATTTACAAATCTTAATTTAGCATTTTAACTAACTCGAAATAGATAATAAATATTTTGTAAAAATATCGTTAATTTAAATATGTAAATAATTATTTTAATTACTTATTTTATTTAATTTTACTATATTTTGGCTTCACTATTTTTGCCTTACAATTTTCGGTGATTTATCTAATGAATTAGATAAGTAAATAGAAAATTTAAATATATATTTAGTTAATTTCTTTATTTATGTTTAGTTCAATACTAAATGTAGTCATTTAATCTAATTTTGTATTTAATTTTACTATAATTTGTTATTACAAATTTAGAGAATTTAACTAAATCAACTTAGATAATTTAATGAAAACATATTAGTAGGCTGAAAATTACAGATTTGTTTAGTTAATTTAACTACAATTTAGATGGTTATTTTTTTCTGTGTAGAAGTTGCTACTTGGCGCTAGCGTCGTTGAACGTACCTTGTTTTAATAAATCCGAAAATTCCATTGAATATCACATATTTTCAAATTTTCGAAGGGAATTACTATAAAAGTAGTTGGTAACTGGATTTTTTTACACTCATGTATAAACTTACTTGAACTGTCTTTGGGTAGTTTTTTTTTTTTTTTTTTTGTACAAATCAGTCTCTTTTTATGTGAGTTAAGGTGGGTTTATGCTGAAAAATTTAAGAATAGGAATAAAAATAAGAATAGTGTTAAAAATAATTTTAAACATAACGATAAGTGGTGTTTATGCTGCCAGTTATAAGAATAAGCGTAAGAATAAGAGTAGTGATATTAAAGTTTTTAGGTTAGTGAAAAGTAGTTACATTTATTATTCTCATAATGGTAGCAGCGTTGATTTGACATTTATAAGATTTATAATTTTATTATTATTTTTTTTTAATTTGTTAAAATGAAGTACAATCAAAATATTATTTTGTCTGCACTAATTCAATTAATTGGGAAAGAAGAGAATCCATCACTAAATTTGACATAATTATGTTTCGCCAACACCGATTATTATGAATGAATAATGAATGATCATTGACGTATTATAACTAACGTTAGTTATAATACGTCAATGTGAATGACCAATTTTTTTGTTTGAAGTATTTGACAGTTGACACGCATGCGCTCTTCGCTTACAGGAATAAGAATAAGGCGTAAAGTTAAAAGTAAACGAACTTTGGCTTATTCCTTATTCTTATTTCTTATTCCTTATTCTTATTTCTGCAGCATAAACCGAGTCGTATGTTATAACTGTTTTAACTTTATCACTATTCTTATTCTTATTTTTATTCTTAAATTTTGCGAGCATAAACCCACCATTACTAGTACTACGAAAAAACCTTCTGTGAGTAATGATGCCGCGAGACAAGAAATGGCGAGAAACAATCCACTCTCGTCTCGTCTCAAATTTTCGAGACGAGATTTCTCTGCATCTCGTCTAGTCATACTTTTTCTTACTTCCTCTCGATCTCGACTCGAGAGTCTCGAATTTGTCGAATTTATAATTAGAAATAGTAAATAAATTAATTATAGGGTCCCGTGGCGCCGTGGCCGCGTGCCTGACTGTCTGGTCGCGAACCTGGTTCGATCCCGACTGACGCCAAATATTTCCAATTTTAAATGGCACAAAAATGACCCCTGTGGTGCACTCTCCACGCCAGCTATGAGTGCCCGTGAGGTGACGCCTGGTAAGCGCCCACACGGTAAAATATATCGTCATCATTACCGATGTCTACATGTGTTGTAGATACTGGCACACCCAGAAATGGGTAATATGCCGTGATGATATATTTATTTATTTATTTAAATAAATTAAAATTACAAGCAACATGAATTTAATAAACGGGTACCAGTGATTAAAACATAATTTTACTAAATCTGGTGTTTGAATGGTAGGTAAAAAATAGGCACTCTATATTACCCGTTGTTGGATATAGCAATCTGTTTTGTACGCTAATATTGGTAATTATGATTTTATATTCGTATAGTGGAGGCACTTGAGGCTGGCGTGAAGAGTATACCATAGATGTCATTTTTGTGCATTTTCTTTTTACTAAAACGCAATAAATTAAAAATTAATAAATAAATATGAATGTAAATGAAGAGGCAATTGAAATATTTATTTATACCGACAAATATTTTGCTATTTTGTATATTTTAATTAGAAATATTTACGTAATATAAAAAAATAGTACAATCGAGATCTCGAATTTCTACTCTCATCTCGAGCAAATCTCGAGGGCATTACTCTCGTCTCGTCTCGATATTTCGAAAATTCGAGAAATTCGAGACGAGATCTCGAAACTGCGAGATCTCGCGGCATCACTATCTGTGAGGCACTATTCTTATATTGCCAAAGGCCAAAGTATTTTCGCTCTACTTTGGTTTCAAATATCTCAGCTAACGGATGGTAAACCTTTTTAAAAATTTGCATACTTTTGTAAAAACTCATGAAAAATAACATGTTGCAATTTCATTAAAAACTATCATAAATACTTCCATGATAGAACCACCTTCAGCAAGCAGTGAGAAACTTCACAAAGAAATTCACATATGGAATGACGAATACTTCCCGAAATTTATAAAATGTTTACGTCTTTCACCTGTCTTACCACAAGAGATATTTCTCCCTTCTTTATATAAATTAAAACCACAAGTCTCATTTTATTTTCTGTTCCTCATTCTACCACATTTTTTTTTCGATAGCCCTTGCTCCAGGCCACGGATATCTGCGATCCTGTGGCTCGGGTAAATCGCTCTTCAGTTGTCGGTGTCGGGAAACATCCGAACATCTGAGCTGATTGCAAACTACAGATTGCAGATTGCTCAGATCATCCACTTAACTGCATGCGAAAGAAGACAGACAGATAATGCACTAGAGAGGAATAGCTATTTTATTTTTTGTAACGTTTGCTGCACTTTTCTGGAATTTTACAAAATATTAGCTTTGTTCATAGAACGGTTTGAAACCGTCAGCAATCCTCAGAGGCATGCGCAGTTACATAAAAGCGTTCACAGAGACACAAATGTTAAACACTGACTACTAGTTGGCTGTTCACAGAAGTTTTTTGATAGTTTGGAGACTGATTGGCAACGGTCAGAATAATTTCCAACTCCACTGGAAATTTTTAGTTTCAGACATGCGCACTTATATATTTCACAAGTTTTGACATTCCCACATGTTTGAGTTTGTTTTCGAAAACTACTGCTTCTAGCGAAAAAATGTTTATGTATTAGATTAATTTACATAAAATTCTCTACTGCTAGGATCAATACTTAAGGAGATATAGAGGGAGAAAATAATTTTTTTTAAAAAAATGATTTTTATTGTTAAAAATCAAGTTTTAATGATAAATGAACTATGCAGAGAGGGGTTGGTTACCGCAATAATGTACGTCGTTTGAGATGACTATAGACAGAAGGGGAGAACGGTTGGAATGAGTTCAGGGCTCCCCGTTATTAACTGTTAGCCCCGTTATCCTTCGGGGCCTTAGTATTGGCGTTCGTTCCTATCAGGGACAATTCGGGACCCGATACTCAATGTTAAAACTAATGTATCGTCTAAACGTCCTTGTCAGTTAATTACGACCTCACCCACTACATTGGTGCTAGTATCAATATCAATAAGAAAAGTATGCAAAATTGGCTTCTACATGAATTATTTCCGCTATTTTTCCTTCGTTGCCTGGACTATATTATTGCAAAATAAAATAAGATACCTATTAAAATTCCCTTAAAATAGATGACGAATTCGGTAGCATGTCCACTAGAATATTTGACTTTTTAAATTATTATTCAAGTGAAGATGACGATTTTGAAATAATAACTATTGGAAAAAAACCCAAAAATGAGAATCATGTTAAAATAATAATACTGCAGTATTCAGATTCTTTTGAACCTTTCATACAAATTGCAAATGATATTGCAGTAAGATTATGATTTAGAATGTTTCACAGTATTTCCATTATCACGCTGAAGAAAACGGCACACTAGATGCTTATAAAGTTATAAATGAGTTTTCATTATGTGTTCACAGAAAAATTTAAACCGTTTGATTTGCAACTAATTTTAAACCTGGCATGCGCATTCGATCTAAAACTCCAATCGTTTGCAATCCGTTCTATGAACAAAACTATTATTTGTTTTCTTAGTAGACTATTTAGAATTACTTTTTGTTACATTTGTACCTTCTTCAATAATAACAAAATAAATATGGAAAGAATCAAAAATCGTGCAGTGTTTAAATTCTTGCATTTAAAAGCCAATACATCTCCCCGAATTAAAGCTGAATTGGACGCAGCTTATGGGGATTCTGCTTCATCATTTGCTGAATTTAAACGTGGTCATATAGTTCTTACCAAAATATATCGTCCCTGACTTCATTAGAGTTATAAGGGTTAAAAGGTTTTTTTCTTAAAAAAAAATAAAGTTTTTTACATTTTTTAGTTGTTGAAAACTAATAAGCAACTAGAATTAAATTTTACGTATAGTGCGGGACACCAATCTTGACCTGAGAATTAAGGGAAAGAAATGCTTATATCGTGATATTCCATAGACGCCGTCAAATAATAATTATTACAGTAACTTTGTGCTTCTAAATTATTTGTGTACGCTAATGATCCGAGTGTAGACAAGACAGTAACTGATAAGAACACCAATTGCACAGAGCAACTGCCAATATAAGAAAGTTTGCGTAGCTTTAAAATTTATTTAGGCAACTGTTATATGTTATATTAGATATGCGGAAAGTAAATTAATTGTATTTCGTGTATTTAAACGGAGCACATATACATATTTGTACTAACATATTTTCAATAGTTCATTTTTCGTGTAACGCACTGTACTACCGTTTATAAAATATTTTCGAGATTGTTTACCGTTAATATTTTCTATAAATTCACTTTTTATCTTCCGTCACCTTTAGGTAAGGAAGGTATTGTCTTTGGTCAAAAAATTCGGTGGTGAGTTTTTAATGAATAAGCACGTTTTAGGGTCCCTACAATACGAATTTACTATTTTTAAGATGATGTCTGTATGTATGTATGTGTGTGTGTCCTTGTGTGTGTGTATGTGTCTCCGTGTGTGACAAATTTTTCTCCTACGATAACTCCAATACTATAATTCTAAAAATTATAATTCTTTCGTATTCCTCTTCTGTACATCCATATGAAGAGTTGATTAGATTTTGGTTATAATTGATCCACCGGAAGTACCCTTATTTGAAGTTTTTAACAGTTTTTCATAAAAAAACGCAGTTAAATATTATTTTTTGACATTTTGTTATTATATTTATTAAAGAAAATACTCTTCTCTTAAAGTTAAAGCATTATAAAGAAATTAATTTTCAAAAATTAGTCAGCTTTGCTATTTATCATGGAAACAGCTGATACATAAAAAATTCTAATTGACAGATGTGTGTTGCAAGTGCAAAACCAAATATGGAAAGTATGGGATGAAAAATTAGTACCTATTTCATAGTGGTCCTCTCAAGTGACATGCAGTGAAAGGCTAAAAAGAAGATGGAAGGACTGTATCGCAGAGGACTTGAGAAAGGAAGGAGTGTGTGAAGAAGATGCGTTGGACAGGAATGAGTGGAGGAGAAGAGGAAACAGCGACTCCTAATAAAATAGGGGAAAGCTGAAGCAGAAAGTAATATGTGTCAAGTGCATTTTTCTTAGTGTATGTTTGTCATAATTTTATTGGATTTATACAATTTTTTCAAATGAACTTTTGGTATGAAATTTGTAAAAAATAGTATGTGTTCGTGTTCGATTTTACATGATATTATATAGAAACTGTTCCACGGTCCTTTTGGTATGGGATTTGTGCAAAATACATCGAATTGATGGAAGGTCTTGTGCTGGCCACAACAGATTTTTTTCATAAAATAGATAATTTAGACAGATTTCTTGAAAATATTAATATTTTAGTAATCCTATTCTTAACCCTCAAGTACCGAAATTACCCGCGCTGTTAAAGCGGTACACCGCAATTAGTAAGTCAAGTCAAAGATGGTATACTTGGTAAGAAAGAACTACACTAACTTTGTTGATGATGAGGTCAGGATAGCAACAACTATTTGATACTAGATGATCGTCGAACCAAAATCCCTTTGAATTTGCACCAAAAAATGCAGTTGAATGAATATTTCAAAGGCCCTGTTGGAGCAATTTAAATGAAACAAGCTGGATTTTTTGCATTGATTTTTAAGTTTGATGCATCCAGCACTGGGATGAAGCAAGAATTAAAACATTGATGAACTTGCTTCGAAGAAGTTTATTTTGCAAAGCAAAATACCAACTACTTTATATTATGAATAAGTATAGCTCGCCCAGCAAACATTTGAACAAATGACTTTTAAATCCTCCGTATTTATACCACAGATTACCTATACTATCGTAACCAGATGCGACACTCTTTGTCGGTACCTTTGAAGTTAGTGTCTCCAAAAAAATTTATTGGTGGCCATGTTTTTAATGAAATAATTTACTACCTCAAAATCCTACAAATATGAGTACAGTACAGCTTGGCTTGTAGCCGAGTTGGTTAGAGCGAGAGTTAGAACAAACACCGAATCTATGTGAGGACGCGAGTTCAAATCCGTATAAAGAAGTTTCTATTTTTCAATGTTTTTTTTTTTACTAAATAGTCATTAGATATCATTTTATTTAAATATATTACTAATATAAAAACAAAGAATTAAATAATACAATACCTATTATTTATAATAATATGTAAAAATCAACTGTTACACTATGAATTAAATGACAACATAACATAAAAAAACTAAGAATCAGTTAAGCCATTTCTTATTATTTGTTATAATAATAATAATAATAATAATAATAATAATAGTTTTTTTTCCTTTTATTGTATTAAAGTTCTTGTTTATAAACTTTCCTGTCAAGGATGGGTAAATTCAATTTCTTTAATTTACTTTACAATATTTTTAATGATATTAAATTGTATGGCTACAATTTCAAAATTTTGAAAAAAAAGTGTTCCATTTTATTTTCACGGCACTGACTTTTATATTTCATATTTATTTTGCAAACTATAACGGCAAACTAAGAACACGCTATTTTATTAACGAAATATGGCATGCGCAAACAACCTGCGCAGTTGAAAATTTGCCCCAACGAAATCACCGAGTGTAGTATCTGTATACGGTAGTATAGATAATCTGTGTTAACAGGATGTGCAACAGTACCGAATATTGCTGCGCTGCGGGGTCGGGTGTGCGGGACGTAACACGAAAGTCGTGGCTTGTATTGTGACGTATAACTTTAGCCCCTCCTCAAGTACTCAAGTACAGGCCGTTGAAAAATTTGAACTTACCATCTGTAATTATCCGCCGCAGTTCGACAGAACTTATCAAAGAAGAATGTTTATTTTACAATAATTAAGAGGGGGTTTTAAATAACACTGATATATTACTTTCACAGATCCAAGTGAAATTACTTACTCTATTGTAGTAAGGATAATAACAAAATAAATAAATAAATAAATAATGCCATACGAGTACAGTACATTTTTCTGACGCGGTTCGTACATTATTTTTTCGTATTTTATATTAGTATTAAAAGTTGAATTTTTTTGCGGCATAATATACTGAATTAAAAACATCTAAATAAACATAGTAGTCTCTATTTATTGGAACAACAAATTAGATTTTGTTTACAAACGATCAACCGGAAGAGATACTTTTCTTAAATCTGCATCTGCAATCAACTTATTATATTTTACACCATACAACGATTCACTACATTTGAATCCTTCGGTTATAATGTCGGCTTCCATACTGCTTGATGAACCAGTATGGTTTTTGAAGCAACGGTGTTCAGGGATATCTTTTCCCATTGTTTCAGACCGTGCACAAATGATACAAAATTTATTTTTTACGCCAATATTTAGAACTTCTTTAAATTGATGTCCAATGATTGCAGCCGCACCAGATAAGGCTTTGTAGTTCGTCCCGTAAGATCTTTTTGACCAACAACCATCAGCAATAACAGTAACTAGAGGGATACCATATTCGTCCACATTACCCACTTCTCTAGCATACTGTGCTTCTTTGTCGGCGGCTTCTGCCATTTTTTTAATGGCTGTATTTTGCCATGCATTGCTGACAGTGTCATGTACGTCTGCAAACTTTTTCCTGCTCATGCAAGAAATGTCCAAGTTCGATAAAAATTCCTGCATATTAGAAAAACCTCCCCCAATTGCCATAATTCCAGATACTGCACATGTTTTCAATCCATACAATCTTGTGTCTGTTCGTTAGTCGAAACTGGAAATTCTAAATTGCACATATTGCATTTGAATATGAAAGTAGATTCTAAACCGTTTCTTAATTCCTTATATATATAAAAAGATTATTTAACGAACAGCCAAAATATGGCGAATGATTACTTATTTTACGCAGTTCTTTTACAAAATGTAAAATATCGACAATGCGTCTTGAGCTTGCCAGTGAACAGTCATCGTTTGAACTAATTTTTTTTTTCACGAGATTGATCCTCGAGCGATGTATCTTTAGTGTTTAATACTTCTTTTTCTACGTCCTGCAAAAAATAATGTAATCTAAATAAATATGTACCTACTACACGTTAGGCATCGTGCAGGTTGTAGGTAATAATGTGTAAGAATTCAATGAGTAATATATTTCCTATTTTATACTTGTTCTTTAGCATTATTGGTTTCTCCATATATAAATTCATCGCCGGAAAATTGATAGCGAAGAAAAATGTTCGCTGGGAAAATTGATCGCCGGAATATTGATCGCGTAGAGAACTAATCGCAAGGAAAATTGATCGCCGGTAAATATATCGTGGGGAATATTGATCGCCACAAAATTGGTTGCTAGGAAAATCGCAGAAGCCTATTGTCAAGAAAATTAGTGACAACAAAATTTACTAATAAATGTAATGAATAAATTTTTGGCTGCGCCTAACGCACAAAACTCGACCCGAATTTTCTAAGCGTGACCTTTGTGTAAATACGACAACAATAACCTATCCTTCCTAACACACAAACCTCAGTCCGAAGTGAGACTTTTATGCGTTTTGTAATTTCTAACAACTGATTTGTTATAAAAATATTTTTTGTATGCATACATATCCTGTGAATCAATTTTTGCGTTTTGTAATTTCTAACTGATTTGTTATTAACAATATTTTTTGTATGCATAAATATCCTGTCAATAAATTTTTTGGCAATCAATATTTTTGCGATTAATTTTCCTAGCGATTAATTTCCTTAGCGATCAATTTTCTAACAATCAATTTTCTGGTTCTCAAATCTCCCCGCGATAAATTTACGTTCGATCAATTTTCTTTGCGATAAATTTTCCGCGAACAATTTATCGGCGATAAAAATTTTCCAACACGATATTAACGTATACAAAAGATTCCAAAATAAATAAATAAATAATTAATTAAATAAATAAATAAAAAAGAAAATTGATTTATTCATAATTTTTTTTTCTTACGTCTCACAGATACCTAGACAGCTCCTCGATAGTTCTAAACTAAATATGTTAAAAACATCAGAATCGATATTCTGTAGGGATAGATATAAACAGGGGAGATATTTCCAGGTAGTAACCGACGTTTACAAAATATTCAGAAAATAGTACAGTTGTTGCAAATGTTTGTATTGATTATTTAATCAATAAATATTAACGTATTCTTTCCTTTGTTTTTAAAGAAATTTTTATATGTATATAGATATTAGTACATATTAAGAAATGTAAATACGGGTAGAAAATTTTAGTAATAATTATTTTACGGAAATAAAATAAATACCTTTATCTATATATTTCTTTAACCATTTACCTGTATTTCTGAAGCACAAGCGTCCATAAAAATATTTTCCGGTATGCTTTCTGTATGCGAAAGTTCACTTTCGGGAATATTTCTGTAATAAAATGTTTTTATACAGTCTAGATGATTTTTTTATATTCGGGCTTACTTACACATTATCATTTAATATACGAGTATCCTCATCAAAAGTTACTGATTTACTTAAATATGGTAAACCTGCACGTTTGCTTCTGTAAAATAATTATTATCATTGTTATTAGATCACCCATTTATTTTTATTTATTTCTTAATATTATTTACTTGCTTATAATAATTTTCTAGATTTCTGCGTTTCTTACGACGCGCTGATAATCGCAACTTGGTTTTATTTCCAAGTCTAGGGTCCATTTTTCCACAATAATTAAGAACCGCAAATAATACTTTCACAACACAAGAAATAGCACTTTACAAATAATATTTATTAAATTTTGTTCATACTGTACAAGGGTGGAGCTAAATATTAGTTCAACGGTCTGCCACTAGGGTTGTTAGCTCCTAGAGAAATTCCTTGTAGAAATTTAAGGAAAACATGCTCTCAAATATTACACAGATTTTTCTCTATTTTTCTACATATTTTGATAAATTATATACCATTTTAAAGATAAAGAGTTTATCTAGGGACGTATATTATTAGAATTTGAAAATTTGATTATATAATACCAAAAAAATTACTTCAAAGTACAGTCATTTTCAACAAGTAAAAAAATGTATAAAAAGTAATAAATTTTCAAAAATCATAATGTAAAGCTCTACAATGAACATTTTGCTTGTCAATAGTTTTTAAAATTTTACAATTGAATGCATAGTTCAGAAAATATTGCGAATTTTCGAAACTATCTTTTGCCCGCATTGAACTGGGGGTTGCACATCCTCTTAATACTAATCGTTGCTACTGTGAAAATTTTGGTGTTTTACGCAAATACAGTTTACTTTTTAGTGTCCATTATATATCCATGAAAATTGAAAATTGCTTGTAACTATTTAAATAGGCAAATGTTTTATGGGGGTTCCGAAGGACCGTAGTTGCACAGTAAAATTCTTTTCCAATATGTTATGCTTGCTTTAATAATGAACGCTCATTATTGAACTGAGCACCTGGTAATGCCAAAATGTATATGTACGAGTACACGAGTTACAGGATTATATTGAATATTTTTAAATATTTTAAGTACTTATATAAATTTACAAATTATAATAATTGTGTAACAGATAATCAGGCTTATTCTGTAACTCGGTAGTTAATTTTTAACAACTGGTTAAAAAATTTATCTAATAGCTATTGATTCGAAAACTAAAAATCCATTTTTTTCTTATCAACATACTTGATTGGTTAGAAATTGTAAACAGGTGTTAAAACTTAACCACTGAGTTACAGAATATGTATATGTACAGTCTTAAAAAACTGAATTATCATTAATTACTATTACTAGAATAAAATATTCTCGTTGTGTAGTTTTTAAAACAATGAGATATAAAGCATATAATTACACTAAATTATTGGTCTACAAATATGAATTACCATTTCTACTTTGGATTGTATTCCTGAATAAATAATTAAATATTTCTTTTATAAAATGTTCCAAGAAATTGTTCATTGGCTAACACTGACAATAAGCAATAATTCACTAATCAGCATGCATTATTTTCACCAATGACAATTGCAGTATTTACACCGTCTTTTGTTTTTTAATGTATGTTATTTAATAGTGGCCTTTTAATGTTATTTATGTAATTGTTTCTTAGAAATGAATATGGTAGCATTGAAATTTAATCTTGAAATGTAGAAATGAAGTTTTAATAATGCTGTTATTAAGATAAACAGGATCTTGTAATTTTAAACTTATTTTTATTTTGTTTTATAAACTAGTGGTTGATGATTTGCTGCAGGCATTTGGTTTTGACGCATTCCTTTCCCATAAAGTTAAAATGAAATATTTAAATTTCTATATTTGATAGTATAATTTCTTCATCTTTTTATAATGTTTCAAATTTAAATTAATCCCATTACAATATATTTTATAATATATGCAATTAACATTTCATAATTTTGGGAATAATGCCGAGAATAGTTGACATTAATGTTTATTACAAAAGTCACTAATCCTGTGCTTTAAACTGTTTATTGAATTAAAGCCCTTTCATATTTTACTGATATTATCTACATTGGATATTGTTGCAATAAGTATTTCAATGTTTTATAACATGACATTGGCTAAGACTTTGGTTGTTCTGGTATGTAAAACCATTGTATTTTTAGCCAATTAGACAAAAAAATCACAAGAAAAATTTAACACTTCCAACTTCCATTAACAAAATATAAAAAATCTGATGTGGCCAACACAAAACCTCCCGCTATTTAATTTTTATTAATTTAAATACATACCTACGTATCTACTAATGCTGCAAACTATATTATGTTCCATTGCATATAACTATTGATTTATATACGATTTTCTTTATTATTTAGGGCCAGTTGTACAATCTCCGGTTCGAATTTTAACTGGAAGTTAAATAAACAATATTCAATCGGGTTATTGACAGCAATGATCAATTTGTCGTTTGACAGCTCATTTCGTTTCAATTTTGTTTATTTAACCGACAGTTAAAATTCTAACCGGAGATTGTAAAACTGGCCCTTAATGTCACTATTATTAATTTGAAGTGATTAATTTTTTGACAATGACGTTTACCTGTCAGTTACATTCATTTTAAAAATAAACTGCGTAACAAAGGAATTTGGGTATCTTAGGCTGCGGGATTGAAAAAAGAAAAATGATTTTTAAATTTATCTGTAAAATATATAGAAAAAGTATTAATGTATACCTGTACAAAATTCAATAATCTGTAATTTTCCAATGACATAAAATGCGAAAAAATGGCATTTATTAATGGTATTTTTTGAAGAAAAATCATTATGAGCTTCAAGTAAAGTGCCATTTCCGTTTATCCGATTTACACCAAAATCTAATGGCTTCTTTTCGTATTAGAATAGGGTAGAAATACAAGGTTTCAGAATTTTCTGAATGATAGTATTTGAGTTAGAGCGAAGACAAAATTCATACACATACACGCATACACAGACACATACACATACACACACATATACATGCAGGCATACACACAGACAGACATCATCGTGAAAATGTTAGAATTGGATTCTAGGGACCTTAAAACGTGGTCATTTACTAAAATCTCAATATGTGATTTTTAGCACGATCCCTATTCCTCCTTTACCAAGGGTAGCGGGAGGTAAAAAATGTAATCAGACAGTGCTTGTAGAATGTAAGTAGATAATTCCAAATTTCATGGTTTTTTGATTTCAATTTTTTTTTAAATTCTATTGATTTTACGATTAAATATATAATAATTTGTTATACTATATGTCAGTATTATATTTTTAATAAATAATAAAATAGAAAGAACAATCAAATAATAATTTTCATTTGAAATCGTTACTAAGTGCACAAAAATCGTCATTGAAGATTCAGAAATCGGTACCAAAGTAATCCATTATACGATGATTTCATGCAATAGGGCTGTTGCAAGAATTTTTATATGACTTTTAAGTATTAAATTTTAAAAGATATTATTCTTTAAAGAGCCTCCAATTTAAAAATATTACGAAATATCCTTTAGATATTTTACAATTAATTTTTGAAATTTGGATAAAATTTTGAATAAGTCACGTGATCTGAAACAGAATGTGACATCAGAACACATACATCTTCAGCGGTTCTAATTGGTCCGTTTATAATATAAAAATTTTTGTGTTTGGTATCAAGTGTATTGTCAAAGTTGTCACACAAATGTCAAATTTTTAAGATTGGTTCAAGTTGTATAGTATGTAGGTAATAAAAAGTTCAAAATAAAATGAGTAATTTACGATATTGTATTGTGCCTTCTTACAAAAATACTGTTAGGAACAAACCTACTATAGAGTTTATAAATTTGTCAAAAGATGCGGTGGAAAGAAAATTGTGGCTAGAAGCAATAGGTTGAAGAGCTGATAATGTCAGAAAAATCGTGTTTTCATGTTTGTGAAGATCATTTCAACTTTCATCCACCTTCAAGATAACAGTATATTTTTGTTGCTTCACTTTATGTTCAGGGCAAACTTTACATCTACTATACAGATATTTTTTCTCGACATAGATCTGCATATCCTATAGCAGATTCAATGTAAGAATCATAACCAGAACCTTAAAGTAAAATATATTATCAATTTACATAGTAAATTCAGTTCTTATATTTTATTTTATCTCAGATCTTTAACACCCCTTATTTCGGTAGCAATAAAACAATCATTCTCTGATATAAATTCAGCCACCATCCAGCTACTGACCTTCGGTAAATTGTCTGACTTAGCTTGAGTGTAATTATTATTCATTTACAATGAGCAATGTCAGCGTCAAATGTCAAATTAATAGATTTTTTATTAACATGTGACAAACTGTAAGCCTACGTTTATTTATGTAAATAATATGAATAAACCTAGGTGATGGAAAAACTATTTTCCTATTGGCTATTAATGATGTAATGTATGTGCTTCTACGTCACAGGAGTGGGGGGTAGTTTTTCAGGACGCCAATCTTTTTATTTAATTATTTCCACAAATAACAGCAAATTATTAAAATAAAAATTTTTACTAAGAAAATCATTGCATAAACTTTCATTTAAAATAGTTTTTGAAAAATGTGAAACAGGCTCATTGCAGTGTTGTAAACAATATGATAGTTGCTGTACATGTAAGATAATTTGAGCAGGTGTACAATGTACAATAGTAAATTTATACTTAAAATGGCAAAAATATGTACAAGAAAGAACGACCTAAATAATTCCGATGAATAAATTTGAGATAAAACACATATTTTTCTTTACGATAACTTATAAATGTCCGAAGTCAGACGAACATTATTATATTTAAACATAACCTATAAAATAAATATTCCTTTCATCTTCCCAGTTTTTCGATTTCAAATAAAATTTAATATGCACCTCGGCACTGTAGTTCCTTTTTATCACTCATATGGTTTATTTTCCTCGGCCCTGGGGCCTCGGCAATTATATTCCACACTCGTGATAAAGAAATAGAACTTCAGTACCTTGATACATAAATAACTATTAAAAAATATGCAAAATAAAATAAAACTTACATTGATGTAGTAGTAGCTTACAAGAGGAATGTTGACAGCGATTGACACCAAAGGCAAGATTCTAGTCTTCTGAAAAAAAAGAAAATACATATTTACAAAAAATACTATTTCTAATTAATTTAAAATACGATCATTTACAAATTTGCGTGCAAAAACTAATTAATTTTCTTGCAAATTGAATGGATTCATTTTCATTGCACGATTAAGATATAAGTAATACTACGTTTACATTACTACAGAACGTTATAGTATGCACCATGCACTCGGTAACGCAAAACAACAAAACCATGCAATTAGTGTTTTGTTCTGGTTTCAGAAACAGAGCCTACTATTGTATGTTAGCTTATTTTTGTTTTTAATAATGTGTAACGGTTTTGAAGTTATCTTAATTAACAACTTAATTAATCACGCCCAAAGTGCAAATATAAATCATTGCAGTTAATTAAAGGCTGCAGCAAAAATAGCTGAGGACACTGACTTAAGATTTATTTATTATTTTGATTAGAAAATGCAATGAAAAGAATAAAAATCTTTTAAAATTTTCAACCGTGTCTCAATAATAATTATACTGTTTAAAAAGGGGTCGTCCACTGTACGCAGTGATTATCAAAGTTTTGTCTGTGGTTTAAATTTAAAAGTATTTGAGTTCCAAATTATTAATACTTTCAAGCCTTCTGCTGTTATCGCCTTTCAGAAATCCGGAATTTATTTTTAAGTAAATGAATGCAGAAAATAACGAAACAACGATCAATGAAAGTATAATAGTGAAGTTATGATGCTACGCCAACTAGAAATCACATGAGTTTGTATGGAAATGAAAAATATGTTGAATGACATAGACTTTTATGTCTTGAATACAAATTTCCTTAATATATTTACGACCTTTTTCCTTCTCAAATTTCCATTTATATATTTTATATCACAATTTAATATTTTTTATATACCATTCTTCATTATAAATTTATAACTACGAAAACTAAATAAAAATGCTTACCATATCGGCTATATTGCAGCAAGAGAGCAATTTTTCTTTCACTTGAAAACAGACTAATTTTTTTGATTCATTACATGAATTAGATGTAAAAATGACCACAAAAGAATAACGAATCGATTGATATGTAATTTATTATCAGTATCAATAATTTTACTACGAAAAACTTTAAATAATCTCGGGACGACGATATACATTGTCTTATATGAAGTCGTGGACTAAACACACTAAACAGTTGAATTAATGTTTGGACAGGCAAGCGCTGGTAACTACGATCCGAAAAACGCAATTTATTTGGAGATATTATTTGATATTTTATTCAAACAAATAAATAATTTATTTTAACATAATATTTTTAAAAATATTACGACTCAATGAATAACAATAAAAACGAAATAACGGAAGTCAACCAAATAATACTTCTTTGTATTATGATGCCATCAGATAGAAACTACGTGCATTTGTATTAATTATTTTAAGAAATTGCTTATTACACAGGCATATCGTATATCTAATTTTTAACTATGAAAGTTATTTTAAACATACATATTTATATATTTTTATAAATGTTACTTTAATTATTAGCGAGCAAAATGAGTTTTACGTCATCATAGAACATAAAAAATTATAAATTAATATTTGATTAAACTTTACTTCAACAGTAAATTTAATAAATTGAACATGCAGCACGATTTTTGACAGCAATGATTTTAATGTCATGAGCACTTAGCAAATGATTCGAATTTGTCTTTATAATTAAATTTGCTTTAGATCTTTAGAAGTAAATATAACAGAAGGTTTATGAAACGTGCCATATTAAATACAAAATATAAAATGTTTTTACCTCTTGCATATCCAAATTTTAGTGAATAGGCACGTTTTAAGGTCCCTAGAATCCGATTATAACATTTTTACAATGATGATGATGATGATGAAGATGATGATTGTGTGTGTGTGTGTCTGGATGTTAGAAGAACGATTTCTCAAAAGCTATAATACTTAAGAGCTGTTTAACTACGTATTTCTCAATCTGATAATAATGGGAAGAGTTGAAAAGGTTTTGACAACAATTGGACAACCGGAAATAGTAGTTTCTTAAAAAAATCTTCTAAATATTATTTTTTAAATTTTTGTTATTATATAAGAACATAAAATTCTCAATCTAATACTCGTATATCTACTTAGGGCCGGTTTTATAAAGATATTTAATAGTCAATTTAGTTGAAATGATGACATTTGTATCTGTATCATTGCTGTTAAAAAACGCTTTGCATTGTTTCATTTCATTAAATTTACTGTGGTAAACTTTAAGTGAAGATTAAGATTTCTTTATAAAACCGGACGTTAAATTTTTTATTATTTCTTCTATAGATTTTAAGATAAAGAAAATATAACACATAGAAAAATCTGTTGCGATAAATCGCACAGTTCTACTACACCAAGGAAACCAGTTGTCAAATTCATATGATTGTAAATGACAGATAAATGTCAAAAATAAAAAAAAATATAAAACTGTTTTATAAAATTGTTACATTCGATCTGGTTCGTTACATTATATTTTATTTAAAAGTTGTTTTTCATCAATTTTATAACGTTGTAATTCATCTATTACATTTTGATGTTTGTTAACATGAGTTACAAATATCTTCTTCATAGTTTATGACTTGATTTAACCCTGAGGAAGACCGTTGTAATGGTCGAAGTCGAAACGTAGGTTCTAATCAAATAAAACCATACTGACTGCAGTTTCCGAGTACTTTATTTTCTTCTCCACACATCAATCTCCAGTCGATCATCGTTACTCCAAATATTTTTTTAAGTTACATATTAAATAATTCACAATTTATAAAGTTACAACTTTACATTTCAAATATTCCCGGGCCTAGTACACTAGTAATGTGCTGCCATCGACGATAAGCACACACGGTAAAATATATCGTCATCATTACCGATGTCTACATGTGTTGTAGATACTGGCACACCCAGAAATGGGTAATATGCCGTGATGATATATTTATTTATTTATTTTATTTTATCGACGTTAAGCTTGCCCAAACGCTCCCATTAGCAGGGTCCAAAGTGATTGTGAATAAAACTATTTGTCTAATGGAATTCTTCATCATAGAGAAAATATCTATGGAAGAACGCACTTGTAATTTCCTTCTTACAATTCAGTAATATGGTTGGTAATAACAATGATAGCCGGGTTCTTGTGGTGTGTATGTGTGCTTGCTTGGTTCCTAGAAGCCTCGGTCAGAGTCTCAAGACTGCGCCCCATGGAGAAGCTGTCCGTGATTAACAATGTTGCCGGGGTAATTATTGCACTGCAGAAAACAACCTACCATATCCACAACACACGGGAGCATGTATACAACACGTATATTTGTACAGTACACAGGAAAATTCCCTCTTTATATCATTTTCAAGCATTACTACATCATATTTCTGTCCTTCTCTCTTCTCTTTTTCTTATATTGTTTACAACCTTCTTCTGTCATTTCGCCCAGGTTGCTGCGATATTGGTCGTTACGAAACGTATTAAAAATTTGTCACTCATAGCACTTTTGATTGTTTTGCGCGGGTGGATTCGAAGAGGATTATTCAAGGTGCTATGAGGACTTCTTCATTAAAAAGATAAAAAAAACTTATTGAAGAATCCTTGTACCACCCCCACAATAATAAAAGGAAATTATGGGATATGATGTGTAGTATGAATGAAGATTATGATTATGTGTACTTTGAGTTATTCTATTACTGAAAAGTTATGAGATTATTATAGTATACTAGTTAATATGGGTAGTTTATGTAGATATTTGCTGTAATTTGAATATTATGCATACCTATTGCAGAAAATTTTTTCGACATATTTTATGTTCTACTCAGCAAGAGTAATTATAGCGTTTTTAAAAACGTTCAACTATTAGAATTTTTTTAGAGTTTTCTTGTATATAAACTTCACAGAAACTCACAGCTGTAGTGGCGAAATCACCACATGAATTACTTTAAAAACATGTATAACACCATTTAACGAAATTGTGTTATTGTTATTATTATTATATTAATGTCCGGTTTCACCAATATGTTATTTCATTTTGCGCTATTTAGTCCAGTCATTAGGTAGATTTACCCTGCAAAAGGTCGGGTATTTTTGATTTTTGGATATGTTATATATTTAGAGGTCTCAACAAAAAATGCAAGTTTTCCCCCTCGGGGGCCTTCGGGAAGCACCGCCAACTTGAGAAAAAAGGCGCAAAAAAGCGGTTTTTTCTAAATATTTCTTCACTGATATGCATTAGGCAAAAATAGTTACTATCTAATTTGTTGACTATAAAATTCTCTACAACTTTTATCTAAAACATTTTTTTCTATAATTAATAGATAGCGAGCTACAGTGCTTCAAACAGAGCAAATTTTTTGAAAATTACATGAATGCTTCATTTAAATCATATTTTATTATATTTTTTTTACGTTTTTTTACAAATTACTTTTTGACAATCATTAATTATTATTATTTAACTAATATATATAAATATTAATTATTGTTTATAGTTTTTTTTCATTCTAAAGATTTTTTATAGTCCAGCAAATTTATGATTTTACCTTAAAGTAATTACAACAAAAGCTTTTTAACGGAATCCAGTCCCAGAAAAGTGCGCTGAACAACATATCAATATTTTCCCGAAATCAGAGCATGGGAACCTCTCGCCAATTTGGACAAATGGTGGCATATTCAGGTTTATGACCATTTGCTTAAAACAATTATGAAAATATTTAAATTATTCAAAAAAATAAACAATATTAAGTATTTGATACTTAGTTTAATTGGCTTCACTATTTACAACAGTTTACATTCGACGTGGCATCGAAAGAAGTAAGTTATCGATAATTGTTTTATAAAAATTGTTAACGTTTTCCTGCAATTTTTTAGTTTTTCATCCACCACTCTGATCTTGTTAAAGATATGATGACGCGGTTTTAAAATTTGAATTCAGCATGAAATTCTCTTTAATATCATGTATTACACGATTATTGCCGATGAACAATTGGCGAGTTACTAACAACTAAAACTCACATGAAATTCCTCTAAAATTTTAAACATCTGAAAATCGGTTCTTTTCTCAATTTTTCATCAACCACTTTGACACCTATTAAATACTTAATATTGGTTATCTGTAAGCCTGTTGAAATTTTGAATGAGAAAATGAAAAAAGAGCCGATTTTCAGATGTTTAAAATTTTAGAGGGATTTCATATGAGTTTTAATTGGTAGTAACTCGCCAATCGTTCATCGGCAAAAATAGTGTAATACACGATACGAAAGAGAATTTTATGCTGAATTCAAATTTTAGAACCTCATCATCGTATCTTTAACAAGATCAGAGTGGTGGATGAAAAACTAAAAAATTGCAGGAAAACGTTAACAATTTTTATAATACAGTTATCAATAACTTACTTCTTTTGATGCCACGTCGAATGTAAACTGTTGTAAATAGTGAAACCTATTAGACTAAGTATCAAATACGTAATATTGTTTGTTTTTTTGAATAATTTAAATATTTTCATAATTGTTTTAAGCAAATGGCCATAAATCTGAATATGCCGCCATTTGTCCAAATTGGCGGGAGGTTCCCATGCTCCGATTTTGGGAACATATTGATATGTTATTCAGCGCACTTTTCTGGGACTGGATTCCGTTAAAAAGCTTTTGTTGTAATTACTTTAAGGTAAAATCATAAATTTGCTGGACTATAAAAAATCTTTAGAATGAAAAAAAAACTATAAACAATAATTAATATTTATATATATTAGTTAAATAATGATAATTAATGATTGTCAAAAAGTAATTTGTAAAGAAATGTAAAAAAAATATAATAAAATATGATTTAAATGAAGCATTCATGTAATTTTCAAAAAATTTGCTCTGTTTGAAGCACTGTAGCTCGCTATCTATTAATTATAGAAAAAAATGTTTTAGATAAAAGTTGTAGAGAATTTTATAGTCAACAAATTAGATAGTAACTAATTTGCCTAATGTATATCAGTGAAGAAATATTTAGAAAAAACCGCTTTTTTGCGCCTTTTTTCTCAAGTTGGCGGTGCTTCCCAAAGGCCCCCGAGGGGGAAAACTTGCATTTTTTATTAGGACCCCTAAATATACAATATATCCAAAAATCAAAAATATCCGACCTTTTGTGGAATAAACCCTTATTTTTCTACCAAATGACTGGACTAATTTTCTAACAATTTTTACCTCTTGCTAAGAGAGGTATTGGATTCATGCTAAAAATCGCATATATAGATTTTAATGAATAAGCACGTTTTTAGGTCCCTACAATCCGATTATAATTTTTTTACGATTATGTCCGTGTGTGTGTGTGTGTGTGTGTGTGTGTGTGTGTGTGTGTGTGTGTGTGTGTGTGTATGTGTGCGTGTGTGTATGTTGGAACCACGGTTTCTCAAATACTATAAGACTTAAGATATGTTTAACTACAGATTCCTCAATCTGACATTAATCGGAAGAACTGATTATACTTGTATTTAGGTAACAATTGGACAACCAGAAGTTTAGTTCTTAAAAACGCGTGCCTGAGTGTCTGGTCGCGAACCTGGGGAACCGGGTTCGATCTCGACCGACGCCAAATATTTCCAATTTTAAATGGCACAAAAGTGACCCCTGTGATGCACTCTCCACGCCAGCAATGAGTGCCCGTGAGGTGACGCCTGGTAAACACCCGCACGGTACAAATATGTCATCATTATTACCGAAATCTGTATACAACACAGATTGGCACACTCAGAAATGGGTAATATGCCGTGATGATATATTTATTTATTTTATTTATAAAATTCTCGATCTGATACATTTCAAATATTTATTATATCTTCTACAGCGCACAAAAGTCCATGGAAACCAGTTGAAAAATTCAATCATTTATAAGCCAAAGTATGCACAGTATCAATATTAACTACAATACACACATATATATTTCATCATATACCCTTCAGAAATACCGCCAATCTCATCAAAGAATTAGAAGAATCTCGAACATTTAGAAGAGTAAGAGGTAACTTGGTCATAGAATGATGTGTAAAATATGTAGGTAATTAGAATTTTTTGTGTGTACCAGAAATATTAAATGCAATATGAATATGGCGAGAGGTATTGCGCTGACCACAACAGATTTTTAAATAAGAAATATATATAATTAATTTAATAATGAACACAAGATGGTACAAGAAGTTTCTATTTTATTTTACATAGAAATTAATTGAATTATTAATTCAAAAACTTACAAAATGGGGACATTAATTTCAAATTATTTTGTGATAACGTTAATTTCATCTTTTACGAGAGGTAAAAAGGGACTATGATCCCTAAACGTATTGATAATATTAGAATCGTTTAAAAATCTGTAAAGCAATTCTCATTGTCTCTGCTCTTGACTTTAATTTATTTGGTGTATCTGCGGCTACTTCATTGGAAGCTGCGTTGCTAAACTACCGTCATAAATCTTGTGCACGGAACAATTAATCGCGATGTTAACACGTTCAACGGTTTGCATTCGCTACCATTACTCATGCTAACATACGCAGACATAATCATACAGCTAATTATGTCTAAGTGCAACCAGAATGTAAATCAAACAATATTACAATCTTTTTCTTCTTCTGCGTTTCCCTATTTAATTAGGGGTCGCTGTTCCTTATTTTCCTTTTCCACTCTTTCCTGTCCAACGCATCATCCTCTCACACCCCTTTCTCTCTAAAATCTTCTAACACACAATGCTTCCACCTTCTCTTTGGCCTTCCTCTTCATCACTTCTCATTACATGCCCAAACCATTGTAACCTTCTTTCCGGAATCTTTCTTGATACCTCCACTACTCCAGCCATTTCTCTTATTGTATCATTCCGAATCCTATCCTTTCGTGTTTTATCTATCATCCACCTTAAAATTTTCATCTGAGCTACTTCCAAGCTCTTTTTGTGAACTTTCTTTACTGGCCATGTTTCACTAACAAATCTTTCCTTTTGTTCTTCTTCCATTTCTCTTATCGCACAACACTCCTGTCATCTTCCTCCAGTTTATCCATCCAGCTTGGATCCTGTGAGTAATTTCCCTGCCCAGTTCCCTTTTTCAGTGAGGTAAGAGCCTAGTGGCCAATTTCACCACCGATTCCTAAAATTTAAGTAATGCCTATGTACCCGATGTGCACCACATAGACATTACCTAGCAAAATTGCGTTTTCACCAACCGCTAAGCATTTCTTATCTTGATTTAGGAATTACGTGTACTTAGCTAGGTATCTGATTTCCGTTGCCCAAATCGCTAAGTATTTCTTAACGTTCGACAGCTGATACTTCAAAATGAAATTATACAATTTTATTGAATATTAAAAATTTAGCGGTGCAGACACTCAGATTTAATTTTTTTCTGTGTAAACCGTAACAGATATCACAAATGACAGAGAGAGAAAAGTTTACTATTGAATGTATCTTTCTGAAAAAAAAAAAATTTCACGTTATCGGCGTGGCCATTAAAAAGTTTCATACACTAGTGGTTCACTAATAATAGCAAGTATCATCTTAAAAGATAACTTATAACTATACAAACTGTCATATAAGCAAAATTATTTTTTTTTTCGAAGAACTTTGAAGCAGAATACTGACTAAATGGTACACTTTCCGGTAGAAGCAAGTTAAATCGTCTTATTTTAGCCTCAGGAATCTGTGGTTAAGCCATGTCCCCCTATTTAAGAGACATCCTGTATATGTAAAGGATATTTCTTTAATGCCCGGTTTTATAAACAGCAGTTAAATTTACTTCCAAAGCAAATAAAATTTATTCCTTCAAATGACTGTCGAATTTTTGACAGTAATGTTATAAATGTCGTAAAATGAATGAAATTGTTAGTTTGAATAAATTTACTATGGAAGAAAATTTATTCTGCTCTTTATAAAACCGGGGGTAAAAAAAATAATTATTTTGTATACCTCAACTTAATATTATCTCCACATAATTTCCAATGTCAATGTTGATAAATACAATTGACAAATGTCAAAATACAAAAATTATTCATTTATTTCTCTGTGCAGATATATCACAAAAGTAACTAATATTTCGATGCCTATACTTCATTTCACGTAAGAAAATAGCGTTGGTTTAGATAGGGAAATAATTCTGCCCTCTGATTGGTCAGAATGCACGCTTAGTTTACAAAAGCAAAAAACATAACAACCTCAGCTGTCAGACAATTGACAGAATTAAGTGATATTTAACAATGTTATTGATTTCGACCTTGTAGTTTTTAATATTCAGATATGATACTTTATTACATGTAAAAATATTTAGTATTGACAAAGTTTGGTTTCACGAATTTAAATTATTTATTTAATGCATGTGAAAACGGTCGACTCTCAAGCGCCATCTGCTATTTTCTTACGTGAAATGAAGTATACATAAGTAATTCTTAGCTGGGCATTGCTTTGTTTGGTGAAATCCAAAATGGATAAGTATCAGTTTAGGCAGTTCTTAAATTTAGGAAATTCCTAGCTTGGCAACGGTTTAGGAATCGGTGGTGAAATCGGCCGTAGATATTTAAACTCTCCAGTTCGAGCCAGTCCCTCTTCCAAAAATCTAATCAAACAATATTACAATATACTTTATTATTTATTTACTCTATACTTTTTTCAAATTCCCCAAACTTAATCGTATTCCACAGCAATCTCGTCTTCTTTCGTAAGATGACGCCTCATGAGTCACCTTGGTTTTGGAGAGTGATATAAACAGTCAGCATGGTATAGATTTACTCCATACCCATACGGCACATGAGTTAATGTACGTCGTAACTCCAACTCCAGCGAATGTGAAGTTATGAGCTTGTACCGCTTCGCGGTGTGTGGTTATGCTTGAAACACCATACTGAACACAATATCACATCGCTAAACAACCTCACTACATCATAACGAATAATTCACCAAAATAAAGGATTCCGTATACAGCGATTAAAAGATGGAAAGATAACACACTTCTTAATAATTTCTAGGGGGGCTGTTCCAACAAAACTTTGCATTTTGCACTTTACACTTTTCATTTGGAAATTTTGAGCCACCACTGATACATACCTGGTGGCTATTAAAAAACGATTTCTGTTTGAAACTCCTTAATTCCGGTGTACATTGAGATATAGATTTCAATATTTTATCCCTTGCAGACAAAGGATTGAAAAGTATTCCTACCACATTTCAAACTTTTATACAGAAAAACAAGTAAATAGCGATGTTCTAAATTTGACATTCAAATCTACTACAGAGTGATCAAAAAGAAATGATGCAGTTGGCAAAACAGTTCAGGGGATCCTTTTATTCCACAGTTTACAGAACACCAGGTGAAAGCGGAAATACTATTTGACATAATGCATAAATGCTTTAGATTATTGCTTATGAGTAATGTAAGCATCGACCTTTAAACTAATGGACCAAGTGTCTCCTATTCTTTTATTGTTAGAATAATGCTCCAACATAAAAGGATAGAAATATATATTCTGTCCTTCAACAATACGGAAGTTCTCAGTTGAAGTATACTGCGCATGCGTAACCTAACTAGTTGTCAAAATCTACATTTGACGTTCCGTGTTTGTGTATTATTTACTTTTTTGGAGAACATTTACAATTATTTCTGTCAATACATACGTATATGTGTTGTGAGGTGTGTATGCGACAAAATAATGGAGAAACGGTGTATTTCGTACAGTGAGTAGTACGTACGCGGTTCAGCTGTGTCATTTCATATGTAAGTTCTTACTAATTATTACTTGTCCCCTATAATATAATATATTGTATTAAAAATATATAATAAAACTAATTATGCACAAAAAAAAATCTATACTCTTAGCGATTATGCACTAAGTTAGGGACAAATCATTTTATTTATTTTGCCGCGTTTTCTTAACTTCCGTACTGTTGGAGGATAGAGATACTATGTCTGCACCGTTATGGCGGGACAAGCGTTTTGCTCGTACGCTGCGTCTATTAGTTTAAAGGTCGATGAATGTAAGAAATAAAAGTAAGTGGGTGAGGTAAACAACAACCATTTTAATAAAAAGTTGTAAATATACCCAAATTTAAATTTTCAATTGTCACTGTCAACAGTGGCAAAAACAGGAAATAAATTTGTCAACAGAATCACTTATTTTCGATCACACTAATAACGTTGCTAATTTTGAAATCAACTTAAAAGAAAGTAGGATTATAATGAAACTGTTAGTGACATTAAGGGCCCAATTCTCAATTTTCACCGAAGTGGTATGCGGTGAAAAATTTTCACTTTATCAGTTGGAGCTATTCTAAATTGCAAAGTGATCTGATATAAATGAGTGAGAAAATGCGATATTTAAGTATTTACCGTATATTGACAATATTGGCTGCGCTTAATAAGAAAATATTAATAATAATAATAATATTATTAATATTTTCCTCTGGCGCTCTGGCAAACGGAGAGTTTTCCCTGAGAAGATGCATGTTCGCCGTCCAAGTTATCACCGGGCATGCATATATTGTCTAGAAAATTGTATACATAAAAAAGGTAACATTTACGAACTTTTCTTGTTACCTTGGTTTCTTGTTGTTTTTGTTATTTCACATATTTATGTCAATTTTTGCCCCTGAAGAAGGCACCAGTTTAGGGTGCCGAAACGTTGGGTTTTAATAATAAATAAATAAATACAGAATTTAAACTAAAAAAAAGGTAGTATTATTCCAATTAAGAAAATATGAATTTGGTGCATGTATTTCTTCACATGTGACAAATAATATCATGACACTGATAAGTGATATGATATAAATTTATAATTTCATATCATATCACGAATGTGATAATTGAGAATCGGGCCCTTAGAGTTAGTTGTATAACATTGTTATAAATTTGCTCTAAGTTTTATCCAATTATCTTGATATTTCTTCTAATAATGGCACCTCATTAAGTAAATTTGACTTAGGCTGTGTCCGATATCACATTTTGGCATTTAGTATTTAGGATTTAGCTCTTCTTCACATAAATACAACTCCGAATGGGACACTAGTGATATTCATTGGTTTGTATGGCAACACTTTAGAACAACAAAAATAAATTATACAATTCGATTCAATTTGATGCTTGAGAGTAAATGTTAATATTATATTTCATAAAATAGAATCTAAGAAGCTATTCTTTGACAGTAAATTTGACGTTTTGTAAAAATTATAGCAACGAACATGATTTGTTTAATTAGTGCGCGTCAACTTCAAGACATGGTGTGCTCCTGCAAAACCCTAAAATCTAATTCCTAAAATCCGAAATAAGTACTAGATTTAAGGCATACAAATTTAGGATTTAGATATCAGGGTGATAAAAGTGCAACATCGGACACAGCCTTAGAGATTATTGCAACTTGTTATAAAGGAAAAAATTGGCGTGGCAAAAAAATTGCGGAAAAATTTCTTGGGAAGACATGGCCACTTTAGGATAAGCGACTGATAGATATTGGATCAATTTTCAGAAAACCTGTTACAGTTCATGTACCAATTCTGAATTTTCGTTATTTGTAACTGTTAATTGTTATTTACCCCCTTTACCTTCCCCATAGATCCGCCACTGCTTTCCACTCCCAATATCGTTCAAAAATATGGACAAATTTAGCTTGGATAAAAGTTTTTTTTTTTAATACTTATTATTATTGGGCAGCACTATATGCTTGTTATTATATGAAAGATTCTTGCTAACGTTCTGTTTCTAATTTGCATATTATTTGTCGTATGTTACACATATTAGTAACGTATAATTATTATAGCCTAACTTTCAGATGGAATCTCATTTTAAAAATATGTTTGATACTAACTAACCCGCTAAATAACAGGGTGGAACTGAAGTAAAAATAACATTATCTTTATACAGATCATACTGCATTGCAGCCACATTAACTTATTAGGTAGATTGTGAATCAGGCATCAAAGAGACAGGCTATATTTAACGTCATTCAAGAGCACGGTTCGTATGTGTTTTGTTTATCACACAGACATCTGTGTGCGTGTGTACGTATGTGATTCCGCTAAAGCTAAAACATTGTCGGTGTAAATACGTCAATTTTCACATTATATTTTGGTAATGAAGAAAATTGATATATTTTAATCTGTTCTAGAAAGTCCTAAATAGTATTTGTTAAGTTATTGTTTTATGAAACTGGATATAAATACGAGTATATAGACCCGTATTACGAGCGCACTTTTATAATAAAACCGCTGTTATGAAGCATCCTGCCTTGTCCTTTATAAGAATATAATGTAAAAGTGCCCTCGTTATACGCGCCATTATTGTTGAATACACTCAAATCTGTTATTACAATAATTATTTTTACACGATTTAGAAATAACATGGTTTAGAAAAACGCCAATTTGATACCATATTTTATCAGATCTTAGTGTTTATAAAATATTAACAAAATCTAATGGCGTTTTGTTCACAGAACGCTTTGAAACCGTCAGAAACAGTCAGAGGCATGGGCAGTTACATAAAAGTGTTCACAGAATAACAAATTTCAAACTCGGACTACTAGTTGGCTGTTCACAGAAGTTTTCTAACTGGTTGGGGATAAGTTGGCAACGGTCAGAATTTGGAAATGGAAATTTACAGTTTAAGACATACACATTGCACATTTATATTTTTCAGTTTTGACATTTTCACTCGAGGTTGTTTCGTTTGCCAGAAAATTTGGTTAAGTATATGTGAAACTGCTGTTTGATAATTAAATAATAAGATTCCTATAATATTAAAATTCGCTTAATAATAGATGACGGTTTTAGATGAGGCATGTCCAGTGAAAATTTTGATTTTTCAAATGATTCTTTAAGTGAAGGTGACGATTTTGAAATAATAGCTATTAGAAAAAACGAAAAAAGAAAAAAACAAAAAATGAGAATTATTCAGTATTCTGAAGATTTTGTTGAACATTTCGTGTCAGTAAACAAATTACGAATGATATTGTAGTAAGATTTACAGTTTCGTAGTATTTCCATCATCAAGTTGGAGAAAATTGCAAACTAGATACTTATAAATGCACACTAGTTTTTATTATATGTTCACAGAATAATTCAAACCGTTCCGTTCGATATGCAACTAGTCTGAAACCAGGCATGCACATTGGATCTCAAACTCCAATCGTTTGAAAATCGTTCTATGAACAAAGCTTACGTACATTTTACACGGATTCTTCGAGAAAGAATGTTCCGTGTAAAAATAGGTTTGGGTGTATTTAATACACTGCATTATCTTTTCTGTTTAATTAGTTAGCATACAAATGTGGAGTTTAGAGAATCAGTTCTTAATTTTAATTTGTTTAACCCTCTATTTCATTATTCGGCTAAACCGTAAACGATGCAAGTTTGTTTTGCATTTGCATACACAAAAAGAACGCAACATAACCTTGTTACTTGTGCTGACGCGAACTGTCAATTTTTATAACAAATTCTGCAAATTTATGTACACTTTACTAGCGCACTATATTACGTGTATAAAGCAGGACACGAAAGATGAACTGTGGAAAATACGTTAGCACAAATCACTGTCTAATATATGCGCTCCGTTTAAATCCACACGAAATACAATTAATTTACTTTCCGCATACCTAATATAACATATAAGTAGCCTTTCTTATATTGAAGTAGAAGCACAAAGTTACGGTAATAATTATTTGATAGCGATTATGGAATATTACGATATTAGCATTTCTTTCCCTTACCCCTCAGGTCGCTATTCGTGTCCCGAATTATACGTCTTTCACTACATACTTCCAGAAAGTACATTAATCCTGTGCTGCCAGCTGCCACATTCGCACAGTTGACACTAAATACTCCCATTTGCACATGAAGAAGATATTGGGTAGACTAGTTTTCAAGGATCAATCTCACAGTAATATTTACGTTAAAGGGAATCCAAGTCTTTGTAAATGTTGAACGTTGGTTGGTGTACGGATGTTGTTGTATGTTGTTTACGAGGTTGGTGAACAAATTATAGTAGGGTCGGATGTAGCGGACTCAGCAAGGCTCAACAAGGCGAGCCGGCGCTGAGGCCTGGACCGCATGCTGGAATGATTTACATTGCGCACCGACACTCAACAAACTCCAATACACACTAGCAAAATCACAAAAACGAAACATTATTATACAACAATAAATAAAATAAATATATCATCACAAGCATATTACCCATACTGGGTGTGCCATTATCTACAACATGTAGACATCGGTAATAATGACGATATTTTAACCGTGTGAACTCCATAGTTGGTGTGGAGAGTGCACTACAGAGATCACTTTTGTACAATTAAATGTCTGCACTGGCCGGGATCGAACCCGAGTCACCAGACTGGCAACTAGACACTATACGCACACGGCCACGCGACCCCATACAACAATACTTTTTATCAATTACTTTTATTATACTTTTGAGTCTTGTTAACTTCTAAAGCAATTGTTTCATTGTTTATTATTATATTATATTTATTCTTGCCTAATTAACCCGGTTGCAGAAAGGTTTATCAATTCCTTGTTCAGTTTGCGGATCGTCAAAATGAACAAACTCGAATCGGTTTCTGTGTTTTTATGACATTTAAAGTATTGCTGTAATTTTTTTGCATTTGTTCGTTTTAATGAACTGTTGATTGATCCAAGGAATTGATTGATCTTTTTGCAACCATGCATTAGAATCTACATTTTATATTTTACAACTGAATTGTGGTAATACATCATATTACACTCGCTGTCAAATATGTATGGACTGATGTTCAATTTTTTCCTTGCTCTCCACCGTGTCCCTTGCCCTGCAGTGTTGCCGCTTCTTAATAACTTAACATTTTCAACATGACCAATAGAATGGGGAAGTTTAGCGAATTTTTTTTATTTTTTTATTCCATGGGAAATGACTTGAAAAATGATGTAACATGTTTTATTTTTTTCAAAAATGCCCAGATTTTCCGGAAAAGCGGATTTTAAGCTGTGATGACGATGGTAGAGGCTTGGCGCAACGTATGTCGATTTATACACTGAGGCACGCGGTTGCGGTTATCAGTCACTTGAGACTGAGGTGTTGTTACGACCTACGTTCAAGTGGTTCGATTTCACCGTTCCGTCTGAGTTTGCGCATAACTGACTTGTGACGTACTTACAGTTTACCCAAAAAATATTAATTATAAATAAATGGAGTAATAATTTTAATTTTTAATTTCAATTTCAGCTGTCATTTGTGTTATATTTGTGAGAAAATAGTATGTTATGTAGAATTTTTACCATGCTGAACTTCCCCATTGGCATCTAACCCTAAGTCGTCTAACAGAATCTTTTCTTTTCTTCCTTCTCTCTGTATTTTCCCTGCACGATGTCCTTAAATGCTAAAATGTTTCCTCTTCTCTCCCGCATAGCCTGCACCTTCTCTCATCACTTGATAACCCGTATTGGTTGTTTCTCTCTTCATTACCATATCTGAATCTGGCAATTAATCATCATGATGTTTTTCTTTTCATCCAATAAATACAGTGGTGACATCGTTTTTATTAATTCATATTGTTTGTTGTAAATCAAATTGTAGATCTTACATTATTGTTCTTGCTTTGTATATCCCATTCTTTCTGATGTAGTTTCTAATGTGTTTTCTCCATTTATACGTAGCCTCTTTATTTGTATCGTAGAATAACCCATTTCTTTCGTAGTAAGCTTTTCTTATACAACATTTTGTTAGTTTGTTGTTCTTCTCTTTTTGTCTTATTACCCGCTAGCTTTCTTGCAGAATCGAGTTTTGATTCATTCTTACTCGTTCCTCATGTTTTACTACTCTCTTTCCTGTTTCTACTCTAATTTTTAATGCGTTCAGCTCTTCCATTATTATATATTCTGGTGTGCATGTGTCAGGTCCAAAATACATTTTATGTACCATGCTTGTAAGTCTTTTTGTTTATATTTTGTCCATCCATATATTTTTGCTCTGTAGAATATAGTTTTGACTACGGCTTCAAACATCATCCATCTTACTCTGATATTTCTTTGAGATTTCTTTCCCCTAAACTCCATATTTGTTTCTTAGAAGCAATTGCTTTATTATTAATAGTTTTTTTTTTATATCCTAAGTATTTTTTTGCTTGATTGTTTCTCTGGAATGTATATCCTAAATATCTAAATTTATTTTTCAACATGGGCCCCTTGCTTTTGGATACATCGTTTCAATAACATCTCTAATTCATTATAAAAATATTCCTTTGTTTTAACAGCAACACTCACTGTAAATTCGTTATCGTTCCTAATTTTTTTCGCTTAGTATTTTTTTTTTTTGAGATTTAAAAACAAAAAATAGTCACTGGGGGCTAGATCTGGACTATAAGGCGGATGATCAATTTCTATGAAGCCAGTCAGTAACGGCGGTTTTTAAAAGTCTTGGCTTGTAAGTTGATGCGCTGACGCATTGTCGTGGAGCAAGAGGGCACCTTGCGTGCAATTGTTTTGTAAATCGGCACACACGTAAGAAAGACATATGTGATTAAATACAATATAATGAAAAATTACATTAAAATTGAAAATTGCGTAGTCTGGGAATTTAAAAACGACCCATCGTATGTTTATAATGCGGGACACCAATTGGGTCCTCCACCGTAGTAACAAATTAGAACAAGGGTCAGTTATATTAAAACTAGACCTTAAAACTGTATATTAAGGACTATCAAAGTTTAAAAATAGTTATTAGTTCCTAAAATAATCGAGTTTTTATTACCATTTCCTCATCTCTATATCTACGTCACACATTCTATTCCAAATTCTTTCTATTTTCAAACCTTCTGCTATCGCCTTTTTAAAATACGGAATCCATTTGCAAGTATATAAATGCAGAAAATAGCAACAATAAAACAACAGAAATACACCAAACAATACTAGTTTAAATTTATGATGCCATGACAGATTACAAGCGTTGGTATGAAAGTAAAAGATATGTTGAATGACATAGGCTACCAGTGGTAATCAAATCTTGGACTATAATATATACGTAGTATTTTTATTAATTATGACATTAAATTACTTATTATCCACCCATATTTCCAATTATTAACCACAGGGGTTATTTTAACATATTTATACATTTTATAAGTGCTGAAAAAAATAAATTTATGTGACTTCAATTATTAGCGAAATCCATTGTTTGAGAACAAAATCATCTCTATATCTACGTCACAGAATATTAAAAAAATTATTACGGCTTAACGAATAACAATAAAGACTTTCTAAAATTACATATCACTTTCAGTTTAGATGAAGTTTTGTAAAAAAATATAAAAAAAATATAGTGGAGGACCCTATCTTGACCTGAGGGGTAAAGGAAAGAAATGCTCATATCGTGATATTCAACAGACGCCATCAAATAATAATTTTAGTAACTTCGTGCTTCTAACTCATTTGTAGACGCTTATGGTCCGAGTGTAAACAAGACAGGAACTGATACGAACAGCAATTGTACAGATCAACTGCTGATATAAGAAAGGCTGCATAGCTTTAAAACTTATTTGGGAAACTGTTATATTAGGTATGAGGAGAGTAAATAAATTGTATTTCGTATTTCGTGTGGATTTAAATAGAACGCATATATTAGACAGTGATTTGTGCTAACATATTTTCCACAGTTCATTTTTCGTACCCTGGACTATACAGGGTGTCTCAGGACGAGCTTACGCTATCTATATTTTAAATACTATTTAATATAATTTAACGAAATTTGGTATCTAGGGGTTATCCAACATGCCCGTTTTAACTAAAATATTTTCAAAGCAGTAGCACTTCCGGTTTGACCGGAAATTGACCTCAACTTTCTTATTTTAAATGGAATACGCTATATTTTATTTTACCATTGAATGCAGCGGAAAATTTTACATATGAAGCAATAAAAACATTTTACTCATGATCAACTACTTCCGGCGTTATTCAACTTTTTTTGATTTTTTGTCTGAAATCCGGCACATTTTCAAAACTCTGTATATCGGGAACGAGATCGAATTTTTATAATCTGAAAAAAGCCTTTTATAAAGGAGACTTTAAGCTACATTATCCATAGAAGAATCCTCGATTATTTATAAAAATGTGACGGGTACGTTACACCAAAATTACAGTTGACAAACTTCAAAAAAGACAATTTTTTTAAATGGAAGCCCCCGTTTTTTATTACATAAATGTATTCTACGGCAAAAAATAAGGGTACTTTATGTAACATGTCCTATGTTGAAAGTTGATAGAATTTCAGTAAATTAGAAAAACATGTAATCTGTGTATAATTATTTTATTAATACGGATAAGTAAGCCATGGAAAAACAATGTTTGTTTTTACAAACTCATCTACTTGATTTCTTAGATAATTTACCGTTGGATCAAAGGAATTTAATATGGTACCAGCATGATGGCGCTCCACCCCGCCATAGAATAAATACTTTTTTGGAAACAATTTTTGAAGATAGGTGGCTGGCAAATAATGGACCACATAGGTGGCCTCCTCGTTCACCCGATTTAACTCCACTTGATTTTTTTTTTGTTTGGGGTTACATTAAAAACGGCGTCTATCAAAAACCTTTAACTACTAAAGAAGATTGCCAACATAGGGTACGAACAGCATTTAACAACATGTCTCCTCCGATGATAAAAAAGCTACACAAGAAGAAGTATTGAATAGAGTAACAATGTGCTTACATATGAATGGAGGACAGTTTGAATATGTATTAAATTAATCATAGTTTTGTATTTAGAATTTATTTGTTTTTTCCATGGCTTACTTATCCGTATTAATAAAATAATTATACACAGATTACATGTTTTTCTAATTTACTGAAATTCTATCAACTTTCAACATAGGACATGTTACATAAAGTACCCTTATTTTTTGCCGTAGAATACATTTATGTAATAAAAAACGGGGGCTTCCATTTAAAAAAATTGTCTTTTTTGAAGTTTGTCAACTGTAATTTTGGTGTAACGTACCCGTCACATTTTTATAAATAATCGAGGATTCTTCTATGGATAATGTATCTTAAAGTCTCCTTTATAAAAGGCTTTTTTCAGATTATAAAAATTCGATCTCGTTCCCGATATACAGAGTTTTGAAAATGTGCCGGATTTCAGACAAAAAATCAAAAAAAGTTGAATAACGCCGGAAGTAGTTGATCATGAGTATAATGTTTTTATTGCTTCATATGTAAAATTTTCCGCTGCATTCAATGGTAAAATAAAATATAGCGTATTCCATTTAAAATAAGAAAGTTGAGGTCAATTTCCGGTCAAACCGGAAGTGCTACTGCTTTGAAAATATTTTAGTTAAAACGGGCATGTTGGATAACCCCTAGATACCAAATTTCGTTAAATTATATTAAATAGTATTTAAAATATAGATAGCGTAAGCTCGTCCTGAGACACCCTGTACAGATAGCCGGCAAAAGTGCAGTCTTCTCCTTGAATGCAAACCGTTTCTAATAACCATACATCTTTCACTATGTATTCAAATCTTACAAATTTAAACCCACATGTAATATGATAAAGCAATTAATATAATCCACCCACCAATATGCAACATGCTACAGAAGTATCTATAACTTCTAGTAGCAATAAGCAATCCTTTACACACAAGTATTGCTCTAACTCTCTATTGCTATCAGTAATTGAATGTATGACAGATTATCCGCAATTAGTACGTGACTCGTGTGGTGCACACGACACTCACGGACACGCAGACATCAGCGACACCTCAGACACACGAAACGTGTTTCTTAAATCACGTGAAGTAGGTATTCAATGTCACGTTGTCACACAACACAAACAGAAATATAGAAAATCTGTTGTAGCCAGCACAATACCTCTCGTCATTTCCATTTTATGTTATAGAAGTATTGTATTGGACTTCGGCATCGAACCGTCGTTTTATAACAAAAAAAAATACAGAACTTTATCCAAATATTGTTTTTATTGTATTTAACATGTCTTCTGCACACATATAATTCTAATTATATCTATTTTTCATTGTATGAGGAAGTTCCTAAATGTCAGAGATTCTTCCAAATTTATTAACAAGATTGGCGGTATTTCTGATGGATATATGCATTTTACCTATAATTTTAAATATTTAATCAATAAAACAATAAGAAAGATTAAATGTACTTCCCAGAAAAAGTTTTCAGAAAGTCACTACAACTGTTGATTTTTGACACTGACATCTGTCATATACAAACTATGTTATAGACATTTGAATTTGTCAACTGGTTTCCTTAGTGTAGTTTAGCCTCTGCGATGTATTACATCCGATTATTCTATACATTATAGATAGATACCTACAGGGAATTTATTTTAACATGCAACATATGGTCAATCACTTCCATGGTTACTCACTATTGTCAAAAAATGACAGCAATGTAATATTTGTCCATTTTAAAATGCAACATACAAAATTTGTAGTTTTGTATTATCAAAACTAATTTCCTATAAATTAGCCTAAATACGATTAACAAAAAATCAAAATATGAATGTTGCACATCTTAACAAACTTTAGCTTACAAAAATTCATCTTTCGTGTAATAAATGTTAAAAAATACCCCCATTCACACTGAGGCAATATTCTAATCGGTCGTAATAAGAATTGACACCATTTGTGATGTTTTCTGGAGGTATCTCCTGTTCTGCAATACTATTTATAATGTTGCATTTTAAAATGGACAAATATTACATTGCTGTCAATTTTTGACAATAGTGAGTAACCATGGAAGTGATGAACCATAATGTTGCATTTTAAAATAAATTCTCTGTATATAATAAAAATTTTAAGTGCATTAGGTGGAGAATTTATGTTGTTCAATATTTGTAATAAAATAACAAAAATTTCCAAAAAATTAAGAATTTTTCTAAGAAACTACTATTTTCGGTTGTTCAATTGTTACTAAAACCTTTTCAGCTCTTCCAAGGAATGTCAGATTGAGGAATTCATAGTTAAACAGGTCTTAAGTCTTATAGTTTTGAGGAATCGTCCTTCCAACATCCATACGTACACACACACACACACAACACACACACACATCCACACACACACACATCATTGTAAAAAAGTTATAGTCGGACTCTAGCGGCCTTAAAACGTGCTTATTCACTAAAATACCAAAATCTGGATATGCGATTTTAGCATGATTCCAATACCTCTCTTAGCGAGAGGTAAAAATATATAAATAAACTTTGAAACAAGTGAAGTTGAAGCGTTCTGAATGTTTGTTGTTGTTTGGTACAGTGTAAACGTGACTTCTTCTACACGTGTATCTCGTATATGGATGTTCTCACATTTATAATTGAAGAACGACTATAACTTGTTGTAAAGGTTATTGTATAGCTTCTGCCGGGCGCTTACACTTTCGGTCAATAAGTGCCGATACCTGGACGATTTATCGATGACATTTACCATATTCTATATTTCATATACGCCGCGGTCGCCTACAACATCGAATTTGTCCGAGTACCATGTAGCGTCTACCGTTTGTTTCACTCAACCACGGCCTGCTTGTTTCAGGCCAACGTTTCTTTTTTCTTTTCCACTGATTTAATATTTGAACTCGGAGTAATTATTAATTTATGCAGAGTAAGTTATGCCGGGAGGCTATAACGATGTCCAACCAAATGGTTTATTTGAGTCGATGATACTCAAGAATTTAGCGCAAATTTCAAAGGCGTTGTAAATATATTAACGATTAAGTAAATATACTAACAGCAGTTTTGATTCAGATTAAAAAAAAAAACTGTTGTGGCCAGCACAATACCTCTCGCCATTTCCATATTATGCTATATAAGTATTGACATATCTGGTACACCCAAAAACATATCTTCTTTAAATATTTTTATAATTTTTCCTCTTATTCTTCTAATGTTCGAGATTCTTTCAATTCATTGATGAGATTGGAGGTATTTCTGAAGAGTATATACAGGGTGTCTCTTAAATAGGGGGACATGGCTTCACCACAGATTCCTGAGGCTAAAATAAGACGATTTAACTAAACTTGCTTCTACCGGAAAGTGTACCATTTAGCCAGAATTCTGCTTCAAAGTTCTTCGAAAAAAAAATAATTTTGCTTGTAATAACAGAACGCTTTATACTATTTGGATGAAATTTGGTATGACAGTTCATATGGTTATAAGTCATCTTTGAAGGTGATACTTGTTATTATTAGTGAACTACTAGTGTATAAAACTTAGGTGTCCCAACATTGATCAGACCGTAACTTTTTAATGGCCACGCCTATAACATAAAATTATTTTTTTTCAGAAAGATACATTCAATAGTAAACTTTTCTCTTTCTGTTTATTTTGTGATATCTGTTACGGTTCAGAAAGAAAAAAAATAAAACCTGAGTGACTGCATCGTGAATTTTTTAAAATAATTTTAATCTAGCAGTCTATCCAAATGTCAAACATTTAATTTTTAATGACAGTAACGAGTTGTCAATCTTCTCAACTTTTTTAGGAGTAAGCTAACATATTTATTCATGATTCGTATAAATGACTCCATTTTCAGACTTTAATTATATATAATGTAAAATAAGATTTAGTAAAAAATCTGATGGTTTTATGAAATAAGGATTAGTTTAGATGTAAAAAGTGAATAGGATGATGACAAACAACCCAGATTTTAGCTTTAGATATGCAAGGGTTGTACAATATTTATAGTTCCTAATATATAAAACATTTATTTTTCAACATAACCATTATGTACTTAAGACACTTATTCCACCTATCACCTATGTTCGAACATAGTAACACCTTTTTTAAAAAACTTGGTGTTGGATCAGACACATAAACACAGTTCTATGAATACTATTTTATTTATTATATAATTATAATTACATTCAAAATGACATTATTTTTCTTCTTTTCGAAAAAACAAACACACACTCAACGCCATAGACAAATAGTACTCTTTAGACCGTACTTACTTGTACTTACATTGAACATTACACCTGGTGGTTGGAATAGAACTAAAATGTAAATTAGGCAACCCGTTTTTGAATTTTATACAAAATGTTTTGTTTGTTGATATTAATTTATTTTGATATTAAAATGCATGTGCACAAATTTAATGTTTAATTATACAATTTCATTTATAACAATAAAATTTTATTTTCAAAATAGATTTGCCATCTTCAATGAAATAATTGTAACGGTTTAACAAAACACGAATTGAATTACTTATATAAATTTATCAACACATAAAATTAAACAATGTTACATTAAAAACATGCCTAATAGACACAAAGATGTTACAATGAATAATCAAAGCGAATTATATAGTGATAGAATCGAAAACACAATTCAAAATATGTCAAATTCATAAATTTACGTCAAATTCAAATGTTTCCTACGCATCCTTATTTCCCACCTCAGAAAAAATACGTGGACCAATAGTTGCTTAGTAATAAAAAATGCAAGTTCTTAAAGCGACGTTCGCGACATCTATAGGGCACCTGCACCTACGTCACAACATGGCGGATGATCAGCTGATCTCGGGCAACCAAGCTTCAGTTTAACATTGCGTCTTATGCAGCGAATGTGTTTTCTGTACAAGAAATTCAGTTTTTCCTAAATTTATACATGCTATTTTAAAATATAATTAGCCATAATTAAAGATAAGTGTATGAATTATTTACTAGTAAAACAAAGCAGTCGTATTTATAAATATATTTTTAAAAATATTAAATTGAAATAAGTAGCATCACGTTGTATTACATTCATTTGAGTTTGTAGAAGTTTTTTTTATGTGTATTGTTGAATGAAAACATGAATATTAAAATTAAAATAAATTGAATTATTAGATTTTTTTCAATTTATAAAGAAAATTAAATTTGAAATATATATATTTATCTTCGAGTTCATTTTTCTTATTGTCATATTGTGTATTTTTATTGTATATAAATGAGTTTATTGAGTTTATACGTCAAAAATTAATCTTTGGAAGCCAAAGTACGTTAAATCGATAAATTTAAGTGGATACATAATGTGGATCCTTATACATTGACATTTTTTTAACGAGGATTATAAATGCCTTTTAAAAAACAATATAAAATCAATAATTGATTACCTATCTAATTTTTAAACCTTTGTGAGAAACAGACACAAATATATATATATATATATATATATATATATATATATATATATATATTCTGTTACTAAAAAAAACTTCATTAAAAATTTGTAATTCTGTCATTTAAAAAATATTTTTTCATGTTTTTTATATATATTATTAAAGAAAATTACATATATTTAAACATTCATACAATATGTTCCTATCCGATTATGTTTAAATTATTTTATATGCAATAAAAGTATACACAAAAAATAGGATTGGGTTAGTTTTAATTTAATAACCTGGAACTCATTAAATAGTAAGAATGTCCTGACTTATTTTTTACGGAAAACATTCCTCATATACTCACTTTTACACACTCTAATCAGTTTTTCCCAAATAAAACAATAAGTGCCATAAAAACACAATAAAAGCTTACGGCACGATATTTCTCCGTAAGACACAATGCAAACTGAAGGTTTGGTTGACCAAGATCAGCTGGTGGCCGCCATGTTGAAACGTCACGGGCAGGTGCCCTATTGACTGGAATTGAGTACTAGTGGCAAAGGCCCGGCCATCGCCATATAAGTTTCCAAAGGTTGCTCAACGCCTTCTCATTTCCTCATCTTTTCTTTTTTTCTTTGACACCGATAGGATCGCTTTACCTATCACTCGGAGTCTTTATCGCAGAAGAAGTCCTGGTTGAACTGCTACCATAACAGCTTCGTCGGTTTGAATTTTTTTTATCTCGTATACTTTCCTTTAGCTTTAGAAATAAATAAAAATCACTAGGCACTGTGACATCAAATCGTGAATTGCGTTCATGGAAACAAGGCTTTTATGAGCTGAAGCGTTGTCCTGATAAAACAGAATTCCACGCAACAATTTTCCTTTTCTATTTTCTTTGCGTAATACTAACCAGTGATAGTGTAACCACGTTCCAGATAATCACTCATTAAAATTTCTTTATGGGATCTCAAAATATAGTTGCCATAAGCTAACTGGACCCTAAATTTGCAAAGTGGAGGAGATCCTCGATGTTGCCATTCCATACTTCGAAATTTTAACTCGAGATCGAAGTGGTGAACCCATGTTTCATCAAGTGTAATAAAGCGAGTCAAAAAACTGTTTGGGTTTTGATGAAACAACACCAAATTGGCTTCTCTCGCTTTTGTTCGGAGTTCTGGCGTCAATATTCGGTATACTCATCTTGTTGACATCTTATGACGTCTTATAAATTATTAACACTAGGTTAAATATATTTGTCACTTTGATTGACAGATAAACAATTGATGTTGTTATGAACACAATATTTCAAAGGCTTACTATGTTAGGGATAATAAACACTGTACAACCATCATATGGGTCTATTTCGGCTATAGTTTACTATTTTACTCCACTATCCATTTGCGCTGTTACTGTTGCATTCATGTAAAAAAGCCATAATCGTGGAATAACAGACATTAGTGTGTGGTGCATTTCCCGCTAGTGTTGCACTAATAGATCAATTAGCATTCTGTAACAACAGCGCGGTACAGATCGTGAGTCCGAGTAGAGCTAATGCCGTACTATCAGACACGCAAACTACAAAACACTTCACAGAATGTCTGAGTGTCCGATGCAAAATAGGAGGCGTAGTTAGTGACAAAGATTCTACAATTTGCAAAAAGGTAGTAATTTGTAAATGAAAAAATGTGGTTCGAATATATCCTGCACCTATATACTTAAAACTGTACAAAGAAGACGATTATTACTGATAAGGAACTTCACAGATTAGGGACTTTCAAATTAGAAAACAATAATAAAGTATGTAACAAAAGATTTGAGAAAAAGATAGACCTCATCATCTTTATCAAATAGAATTTTTTTAATTGAAACGTTGACATAAAGAGTTGTTCCTATAAACTAAGGCGATATGTAATCTAATTTTACAACACTGATAGGTAGGAATGCATTCGGGCCGGGAGGTTTGGATCGACTCGCCCCGAAAATAAAAATTGCTCAGATCAGCTCGACAAAAAATTAGCGGCCCGGCTCAAAAATTAACTCGAAATCGGGCCGGGCCGAGCCAAAGCTCAAAATTGAATGCATTAGGCATTCCTAATTTTGATTTTTATCAGACGAAATTTTAAAGTTTTTAATTTCAAACCTAAAATAAAACCTCTACATCCTTATAATGTTCAACATTGGTGAACAAAGTTGTTAAAAAAGAGACTCTTCTAGTATAAGTTTGTTATAAAAATTACAGACCTACGAGTATTTAACACTACCGAAGGCGTTCGAAAATTTAAACAATTCACAAATCTTATACAGGGTGTCTCTTAAATAGGGGGACATGGCTTAACCACAGATTCCTGAGGCTAAAATAAGACGATTTAACGAAACTTGCTTCTACCGGAAAGTGTACCATTTAGCCAGAATTCTGTTTCAAAGTTCTTAAAAAAAAAATTAATTTTGCTTATAATAATCGGACGCTTTATTCGATTTGGATGAAATTTGGTATGATAGTTTATATGGTTATAAGTCATCTTTTAAGGTGATACTTGTTATTATTAGTGAACCACTAGTGTATGAAACTGAAGGTGTCCCAATATTAATTAGACCGTAACTTTTTAATGGCAATGCCGAAAACGTGAAATTATTTTTCTTCAGAAAGATACATTGAATAGTAAACTTTTCTCTCTCTGTGTAATTTGTGATATCTGTTACGGTTCACACAGAAAAAAATAAAATCTGAGTGTCTGCAATCTTCACAACTTGTTTAGGAGTAAGCTGAGATATGTAATCGTCTTATTTATAATAATGGTAGTAAAATATTATTAGACCGAACAAACGGATGTTACTAATTTTAGAATATTGCGAAGAAAATTTTTGATAACCCGTAAAACAATTGTTACTGTCATTAAAAATTACTTGTTTGACATTTGGATAGACTGGTAGATTAAATTTATTTTAAAAATTTAGCAGTGCAGACACTCAGATTTTATTTTTTTCTGTGTGAACCGTAAAAGATATCACAAATTACACACAGAGAGAAAAGTTTACTATTGAATGTATCTTTTTGAAGAAAAATAAATTCACGTTTTCGGCATTGCCATTAAAAAGTTACGGTCTAGTTAATGTTGGGACACCTAAGTTTCATACACTAGTGGTTCACTAATAATTACAAGTATCACCTTAAACGATGACTTATAACCATATAAACTGTCATACCAAATTTTATTCAAATCGAATAAAGCGTCCGATTATTATAAGCAAAATTAATTTTTTTTCGAAGAACTTTGAAGCAGAATTCTGGCTAAATGGTACACTTTCCGGTAGAAGCAAGTTTGGTTAAATCGTCTTATTTTAGCCTCAGGAATCTGTGGTTATGCCATGTCCCCCTATTTAAGAGACACCTGTATAAAAAATATTTAATTTTATGTTTCTGCTCGAAAATAAGAAGAAATCATTTAATTACGCGAGTAGTAACAATAATAACAACGTCACAATAGCATTATTATGCTTTAATGAATAACCTTGAATTCTTGAAGTAAAATAACATATTTTTATTTATTAAGATGTGAAATATGTTGTTATTAAATCATTTTTCATTACAATTAAGGAAACTGTGCATTTGATTGAACTATATGAATATTCGGGCCAGCACGAAAAGCTCGATCTTTCGGGCCGGGCCAAAATCAAACGTTCGACTCGCTTCAACTTTTGCAAATAATTGGCCTGATTTGACCCGATAAAAATTATCTTCGGCTCGGCTCCATGGTTGACTCGAAATCAAGGCGGACTTCGCGCCGGGCCGGGCCAAAGCTCGAGATCGAGTGCATCCCTATTGATAGGGCACCATTATCTCAATATGATGCATTTAATACCTTGTCTCATTTGTCTTTGAATGATGTGAAATCTACTTCCCGGATGGTCGGTTTGATATTTTCAGGCATTATTGTAAACTTTTCTGCTAAGAAATACTCAATCAGTCGCACCTGAAAAACATTTGGGGATTTATTTATATTCTTTCTTTCTCTTTTCTATAAACTTGGAGAGTCGTACAAACTGGGCCGCTATCTATCTGGTTATATTATTCTTTTTAGAAATTTTAAATAATTGTAGTTTCCCTCGCGCAGTAGTAGTGTTACACTTTTGTAGTTTTCAAGTTCAAAACCGGTGCTGAGGATGGTTACTAAGTAACCGAAACCGGTCCACGTTTTAATAAAAGAACAGTGTGAACAAGACTTCGGGATTTTTCTTTTTAAACCCTTCCTTCATCCTTAATATTTTAAATAATTTCTTACCAAAATTATAAAAGGTGTAACTGTAGACTACAACGTCGGTTTTGTAAGAATAAAAGCTGTTTCGAATAATTATTACCTATATTATGATTAATTTTTACAATCTTAATACAAAGTTCATTAATTATTAATTTTGGGCTTAATGATGTAAATATGTAAAAGAATTTGTTCCAATTTCCGGATTCCATTTTCAATTCCTACATTAATCAAAACTAAACGGACGTATCAAAATTAACAATTCAAACAGAAAACAATTTTTCGAATTACAAAAACAGTGCGATAGTTATCAGTAAAGGAAAACAACAATTTTTCATTTTTATGTTAAATTTCTATCAAGTAAAGCATTATCCATCATTCTATGTCATGGCCTTCGTGATTCTAAATAATTTAATATATTACATTATTAAAAACAATTGCAATGTTGTGCATGCTTTGTTTAAAAAATGCATCGAATGCGTTTGTTTGCGTTGGTACGGCTGAATATTTCATACGAATGCAGTAAAAATGTTGGTATTCTACAGATAATTCTATCGACTCCAGAATGGTTGTTTTGTTTTGTTATCGCGCCATGTTTTTGTTTTTACCAACAATTTATAGCTATTTTTCCCAGAAATGTTGATAAATGTAAATAAAATATTAGGTAAATAACAATAGACAACTTATGTTTGTTTTAAAAGCATTGTTCTAAAAAGAAATAAATTATAAGAAAAATACTGGTTAGCTGAATAAAACGACAACTCGCAGATAAAGAAAAAACCAACAGAATATTTTATTTGTTATTGTGTATTTGTTAGTTATTTGCTAGGTATATATAGAATTGTTCATTACGATTTGAACAAACTTTATTACCTTCTATGTATATTATAGTTTTACTCATGGTACTAATTTACATGTATGTCCCATATGTTTTGGCATAAATTTCAACATTTTTACCTCTCGCTAAGAGATGTATTGGATTCATGCTAAAAATAGCAGATTTTAGTGAATAAACACGTTTTCAGGTCCCTAGAATACGATTATAACAGTGGTGTGTGTGTGTGTGTGTGTGTGTGTGTGTGTGTGTGTGTGTGTGAAATATCCGTTTCTCAAATACTATTAGATTTAAATAAAAATAAATATAAATATATCATCATCACGGCATATTACCCATTTCTGTGCCAGTATCTACAACATAATGTAGACATCATGGGCGCTTACCAGGCGTCATCTCACGGGCACTCATAGCTGGTGTGGAGAGTGCACCACAGGGGTCACTTTTGTGCCATTTTAAAATTGGAAATATTTGGCGGCTGTCGGGATTGGACCCGGTTCCCCCAAGTTCGCGACCAGACACTTAGGCACGCGGCCACGGGAAATTTAGGGAATTTTGTCCGTTGGCGGTATTAATATGACGTTTAATAATTCATTTGACAACCCTAACCTTATTTTTTATAACACCATACGATATTAGTTAGTTTTAAATTCAAAATTATATAAAAATAAAATTCATAACAATCGTTTGTGTTCGTTTATTTAACGAGATTTGACATTTGATATTTTTGAAATTCTTACCCACTAACTTTACAAAAATAAATTGCACTAATCTATTACATCACTTGAATGAGCTATTAACGAACTCCTTTGGGTGCTGTAATAGCTTTGTTACAGATGGAAAATAGAAAAAAAAATACATAAACTTTCATTTAAAATACTTTTTAAAAAATATGAAACTGGCTCATTCGTAAAAATTTCTTTGTGAATCTCTTTCTACTATTGTAAATGTTCTCTCTACGCTCTATGGCGTGGGCCAGTGAAGTCGGCCTGCGTAAAGGGCCCCGGTTTGTCGGCTTGTCATTTACAGACACCGCCCTGTCATTTCGCGAGCCTTGGTTCTCACGTTTATTACTCCAACGACGTCACAACGTAGGTTGACATATTGTAACACCATCGTACTGTTTACTGTAGTTACTATCTTATGTAACTAGCTGACCGTATGACCAATCGTTTAAAAATACATTAGTTACCCTGAGAAACTAACAAATATATAAAACGAAATAAGAGGATAATCGGTAGTTGAATTATATAATATTGAATAATGTTTTGATCTCAAAAAATGACACTATGTTATAGTAAATCAAAGCTTTTCTTCCCGCTACCCTTGGTAAGTGAGGTATAGGAATCGCATATCAAGATTTTAGTAAATGACCACATTTTAAGGTCCCTAGAATCCAATTTTAACCTTCAACTTGTATCGTGTTTTCATGTAACACAAATGCTATCGTGAAGTCTTTTCTGACCCCAATATTTAAAATGTCAAAAAATACAAAAACGTTGCCATGAATACTTACTATTTTATTAACGAATAACAGACCTTTTTGTAATAAAAGTAAAAGTATTGTACATTCTGTGCATATTTCATATAGGAAACACATAATGAAGATATATTTTTTTATCGAAAAATCTAAAACTGCTATTTAGTATTTCAAATAAATCGTAATAAATCACTTAAAGGAATACTTAGAAGGAAACTCGTTGTAAAGAGATATTACGTAAATACTATCGTGGGATCTTTACAAACCCCACTCTAAACGCAAATATCATATTAATGAATATAACAAAGTCAACATATTCGACTTTTTAACGAACACGACCAAAAGCAAATAACTAGAAGAGCAACAATGGTGGACATTTCGTTTTTCTAGTGCAACACAAAATATGTGCGTAAGGGTCAAATTTGACGATTGCAGTTGAGGATTAATATTTTCACGATGATGTCTGTGTATATATGTGTGTATGTATGTAAGTATGTATGTGTGTGTGTGTGTGTATGTGTGTATGTATGTAGATCCTCTTAACGCTCTAATTCGAATACTATCATACGAAAATATTTGAAACCTTGTATTTCGACCCTATTCTACTATGAAAAAAAAAACCATTAGATTTTGGTGTAAATCGGATAACCGAAAATGGCACTTTACTTGAAGCTCATTATGGGTTTTCTAAATTTCTAAATTATTAAATTTCTGCAGATATGCATCCATACATTCTCTATATATTTTATACATAAATTTATAAAATAATCTAATATATAAGTCCAGGAGCCTATGCATCAAAAATAAACACAATTCCTTTGTTACATATTTCATATTTCAAATGTACATATGTCACTGTCAACTAATCATTTCATATTAATAATGGTGACATTTTAAAAAGAAAATAGTAAATAAAGCAATACATAAGGCGAGTTTCTTTATTCACCAATGAGTAATGCGCATGAATCGTAAATTCATCACACCGTTTCTTTATTCACTGGTGAATTGCAGATGAAATTCATCATACCGTTTCTAATTACCGCGCACTATCCATCGTAAATTCATCGCATGCATCGGCTTTGACTACCAATAGATTTTACAATTTCCGATGGATCGGTAGTGGGGGGGTCTAACGAAATGTTTTTAGGTTATATTTTTGACATTTGCGTTTGTTTCATGGTTGCAGGTGTAAAATTATGGAAAGAAAAATGCATGATTCAAATAAAAAAAAAAAACAAATCTTGTTCACAACGGAAAGTAGATAGTTATAGATGTAAATAATTTTTATTATAATTATGAATTCCATATCACTGATGCTATTGCTGTCATCAGATTCTTCATTGTTCGATGAAGAATCTATTGCAATACAGCGACGGTCCTTTTAACCACACTTTTAACTATAAAACTTTCCATATCTGTTAACTGGTGTGGTGGTTAACTGTCAGTTGGCATTTCAGGTTAGGAGATTCATCGCAATTTTCAGCAACCCGTTTCTTTATTCGGTCACAACGGCTATCCATCGGAGCCATTAGCTATTCATCGTGACGTCATTTTCAATTGCTGATGAAATTCAGCGCATTAATTGTTGCTGAATAAAGAAACTCGCCCATATACTTGCCGTCAAAATTATGGACTGGAGATTTTTACAGTGATGCCAAATATTTTAAGTGTCTACCTGTACAAATATCTGTAATCTATCAATGTCATTTTATATTCTGACATTTTCGTTAGTACTTGTGTACGCTTTTTATTCCCAATCCTGTAAATTGCATTTTATTTAGACTTTTGAAAAGAAAATGGGTGAAATTCATGAATTAAATAGTCCTGGTTCTTATAAAAAACGTTTAGGAAAACAAGATTTAAATGGGCTGGAAAAACCAATTATTGCCATGTACAAAAATATAATTTATTAAATAACAAGAAAACTGGATTTGACTGCAGAAGCATGTTGTGTTGGCAGATATATTGTTCACCTAATAATCAATTATTCCTACCTTTTATTTAGATTTCACAGATAATCGTATTTTAACCCAAACGGGACTTTAGCTTGCTGTGTAGAAAGTTTGGTCAAAATATAAATACAAATTTTCCACAGAGACAATTTTTATATTTTATATTACGTATTACTGTCTTACCTTACTTATTTGTTATAATATTTTCTTCATTTACGATATATTAAAATTTTTAATTAGTTTTAAATGTATTATATGACATTTGCGTTCATTCCTTGTCATGTCAAGTTACAAGCGGCAACACCGCTAGGCAAGGGACAGGGTGCGGAAAGGGATAAAAGTTGAACATCAGTCCATAATCATTTGACGGCGAGTATAGTTATATGCAAAGGAACATAATATAGTTTACAGCATTAGTAAATATGTAGGTATATATTTAATTTAATAAAAATTAAATAGAGGGATGTATTGTGTTGACCATATCGGACTTGTGCTTTTAGTTATTATAAACAAAATCCTCTTTTAACAATCAGTTAATTACAAGTTTTGTTGATCTCGCATTCCTTTGAGCATGTATTAGAGAGAGATGGATATATTTTGGGCCCCCGCAGCGACAGACTGGAACTGTCGGGGCTGCGCTGGCCTCAACAGAGCCCCTGCTAAATGAATTATCACCCGCCTTGCCCCCACAGATATTTATGGATCATATAGATCCGATCCAATAATTTCCAATCCGATCTTACTGAGATCAGAAGTGTATTCGTTTTGTATACTATAAATAAGTGGGTGATGAAAGGGGGTGCTATAAATATATACGAATCCAAACTTATAATAATCGGCCGGTTTACATTTTTAACAAACAAATTATAAAACCTAAGCAAATGTTGAGAAATTTCTATAAATTTCTTTTGAATAGTTTAAAATGTAATTAGATTTTAAAATGAATTATTAAAATATCTTTCAGAACTCATATTAATAATTGGAATAATACTACCTTTTTTAGTTTAAGTTCTGTATTCTTTATTATTAAAACCCAATGTTTCGGCACCATAAACTGGTGCCTTTTTCAAGGGAAATTGACATAAAAATGTTACCAGTTTATGGTGCCGAAACATTGGGTTTTAATAATAAAGAATGCAGAACTTAAACTAAAAAGGTAGTATTATTCCAATTTTTAAAATGAATGTTTTACTCAAGTATTCCACCATTTAATATTGAGTTATATATTACCACTGAAATATATACTAACTGGAACTCGCATACTCTACCTATCAGCGTACGCTGCACTGAAGCCTCATTGAACAATAATGGCTGGTCCTGTTCGCGCACGTTCGTGCCGAACCGAACCTAGCCGAATAACTCGTATCATAGCTGATCGCTTTGTTTTCATATTATGCTTCATTTATTTAAACATGCGCCACACGAAATAATTTCCGTCTACTCACGAACTGTCTCGATGTTTGCCGACTACTCCAGCAGCAGGCTTTCAATATGCTTCACAGTCACGGTTCGTACGCGCATTCCAGTTAGTATATATTTCAGTGTATATTACTCATGCCCCTATTGGAACAGGTTTTTTTCTGAAATCGTCATGTAATCTACTACTTCCCTGTCGCAAAATCGAATTTCCCTGCCTAGGCAAGAAAGTAAAATGCAACGTTGCCATATTTATTTTCACAAACACATTTTACGCTTTAATATGAAATACAATTATAAAATTAAAATAAATGATGTCCAATAAACAGTTGTTTTAAATTCTTGAACAATTTTAAATAAAGATCCTTGTTTTCATTGTGATTTATCTACTTGTTAAATTGGAATATCCTTTAGGAACCTTCATGGGATTCGAAGTCGAATGATTTCAGGTCTTAATGTTCCATATATTTATTTCAAAAATGTACAACTATATTATTTGAACGTTTCGGGCAATAATTAGCCCATCTTCAGCAAATGGTAAAAATTAGTTTTCTTTTTATGAAATCCAATTATAAAAACATTTTTACAGGTTATTTGAGTAAATCAACTTCAGGATTTATTGGTAATCATAATAGGAATGACGAAAAGTGTAGCTTTTCACCTGTCGCAATGGTGATAGCTTCATCAGTTTTCTTTTGTATCATTCAGAAATTTTGAATTCTTTTCAGTACGATTTCTGCAAAAAATTAATACTTATCTCGAAAACCCGAAGAAAAAAAAATATTAACAATAGGGAAAGGGATAAAAAAAAATCATCTTCTCCACACATAAAAAACAAACATAAAAAAACAATAACATATATAAATAACAATTTACTACTTTTTGAACAACACCTTCTTGCTTAATTGATACTATATGGTTCTGGAAACACTTTAGGGCGAAGAATTAAAAGAATAAAACTTAAATAACGAATTTCAAATGTTTTAATAGAAAAATAACAAAATCTTCATTTTAGCTTGGCTCATCTCTTCAATACTTAAACGCCTTAATGGCATCTTTAAAATGCAGTCAACCACTCTGAATTAAAACTTACTCGAAAAATTCGCAAAAATTCTCTTAAAACTTGATAAAGTATAAGCGTCCGCGAGCTCATTAACTGCACTTTATGACAGATAAACAACAATAGAATCGCAAATGTTACTCGATAGGCATTTGTTTGCATTCCGAAACACAGCCCTGATCATGTAGGAAGTCATGCCAAACGCCTAAGAAGGGTTGTTTACTTTTACTGCATGTTATATAAGTGTATCAGTTCAAATGTTGAGCAGTGTATATTTTAAACAATATTGCTCTAAATAGCCTCAAATTTGAAAATATTTATAAATATTTATTAGACATTTTACAATTAATTAAATATTGAAAAAAAAAAAAATTTTGAGAAATTTACTTGATCTGCAACAGAATGTGACGAAGTTCATATAGCTTAACATGTGACAAACTATTGCCTACTTTTATTTATATACATAACGTAGGTAATAAGCAAACTGTTAACCTATTGGCTATGAATGACGTGCTGTATGTAATTTGACGTCACAGGATTGGGGGATTGTTTTTATGACTATTTCTGGCGCCAATCTTCTTACTTAATTATTCAGGAAAATAACAAATGATTACTAATTTTTTATTACAATTAAAAATATTACATAGTTTCTCTTTGCTACATAGGTTGTAGAATTTGTTTATCAGAGGATCGTATGTCGTAAGTGGTTCTGGAAATAATTTGGAAGTGTCAATATAGGTTGTATACATGAGCGTATATTTTAGCATTTTTCTGTCTCGTGTTGATTTACATGATTTATCAATACAGTCGACTCTATATAAATCGAATTCGCAAGGGGAATTTGAATTTGTTCGAATTAGAGAGAATTCGAACTAGAGAGAGTAAAAGAAAATTAAATGAATATTTGTATAAATTACAAAGAGAATGCATATACAATGGAAAACAAGTTTTATTCAGTTAATATAACAAAAAATACTATTTTATTTTTTTAGAAAAATGAGATGTACATACCTAGTAACTATACAAATTGAAACATTATACCGAGTGTCCCAAATAAACCTATTTCAGTTATCTAAATCTAAATTCGATTTATAGAGAGGCGAATTTCAATAAAATTGATAGCAAATGCCCAAAATTTAATTCGATTAAAGGAAAGTTGGAACTAAAAAATTCGATTTAAAGAATATGTTTTACATATAAAAGCATGTACAGTTGAACATGTCAAAAAAAATCTGTTATGGTCAACACAAAACCTCGCGCTATTTAATTTTTATTAATTTAAATACATACCTACGTTACTAATGCTGCAAACTATATTATGTTCTATTGCATATAACTATTGCTTTATTTACGATTTTCTTTATTATTTAATATGTCACTATTATTAATTTGAAGTGATTAATTTTTTGACAATGACGTTTACCTGTCAGTTACATTCATTTTAAAAGTAAACTGTGTAACAAAGGAATTTTGTTTATCTTAGGCTTCGGGATTAAAAAAAGAAAAATTATTTTTAAATTTATCTGTAAAATATACAGAAAAAGTATTAATGTATATCTGTACAAAATTCAATAATCTATAATTTTCCAATGACATAAAATGCGAAAAAATGGCATTTAATGGTATTTTTTGAAGAAAAACCATTATGAGCTTCAAGTAAAGTGCCATTTCCGTTTATCCGATTTACACCAAAATCTAATGGCTTCTTTTCGTATTAGAATAGGGTAGAAATACAAGGTTTCAGAATTTTCTGAATGATAGTATTTGAGTTAGAGTGAAGACAAAATTCATACACATACACACACACACACACACACACACACATATATACATATACACACACATACAGACATCATTGTGAAAATGTTAAAATTGGATTCTAGGGACCTTAAAACGTGGTCATTTACTAAAATCTCGATATGTGTTTTTTAGCACGATCCCTATACCTCCCTTACCAAGGGTAGCGGGAGGTAAAAAAAAATAATTCAATTTAGAGAAAACTTCAAATAAGAAAGAGTTTGATTTAGAGAGTCGAATGTGATGTCAGCTGTCAGCACAGATTAAAGCGATCTGAATTACCTGTAAACGAAATATTATCGCGCAATGTCATTCTTACGTGGAGAATACTACACTATACCTATCTTACTATTGGCGGCGAGTGGTAAAAATAACAACCTCCTCAATATTGATGTTTCTAACTATAGACAGACAGTTTCTCAGTTCTTCCCATAATGTTGTGTATCAGATATAAAAAGACGAAAAGAGAAACAGTTTAGTTTAGGTTTATTTTTGTAGAAGCCGTAGTTATAACATAACCCATCAGGATAATCACGCAATTATCAAGGGGGGCAGGGAACAGTAGTTCCTTCAATGCTTCAATCAATGGCGGCCGAAAGACCTTCCCACCAAGATTTTAAAATATGTCTAACCTTCCATTACAAGAAAATTATCTTCTTCGACATCAAACTATTCAGAAGTTTCTACGTTAGGTAGATATATATATCTGGCTAAATATATACCGCAGTAAAGATTACATAAATGTCTAGGTTTTTTTCATATACCTATGGGTGATTTCAACTTAAAATAATCTACCTACAGTCATACAAAAATCATACAACTATAACCAGTTTCAATTTATTTTAGGAAAAAATGGCAGTATAAAACCCAACATATTTTTATTTTAATTTTTCAGTCCGAAATGAAAATTTTTGCCTATGTTACGTTATTATACCTATACAAAAATAAGGATAATATACCTAGTTATTTTATTTATTTGATGGGTTCAAAAATTGGAAGTATTCATAATTTTAAGACAAACAAATCTGTTGTGGCCACCACAAAACCTTCCGTCAATTCGATGTATTTTGTACATATCCCATACCAAAAGTTCCTTGAAAAAGATGCTGTATATCCTGTAAAATTTTAACGCCATCACACTATTTTTTTACAAATTCCATACCAAAAGTTCCTTACCCTATTTTATTAGGGGTCGCTTTTTCTTACTTTTCTCTTTTACTCATTCCTGTCCAACGCATCTTCTTCACATAATTCTTCCTCTCTCATATCTACACAGTCCTTCCATTTCTCTTTGGCCTTTCTTGTACTTCTGGCATTGAAAATTCCAATCTTGAGGCGAGTCTGCAACTGCAAGTCACTTGCGAGGAACACTCTATCACATTCACATATAACTTTCTGACCCTATACTTTCAACTTTGGTGTTGCATTTGACACTGACATCTGCCAATTAAAAATTTTTGAATTATCTGCTGTTTCCAGAATTTTAGCAAAGGTGACTAATTTTTTGAAGTTAATCTCTCTTAATGTCTCTATAACTCTATATCTATTGAATATGAAGTATGGAGGACAATGTATAATCAAACCGTATAGAGAATAAGATATTCTTTCATATTGATAATCACAAAATGTCGAAAAATGATGTTTAACTGCGTTTTTTCAAGAAAAACTGTTAAAAACTTCAAATAAGGGTACTTCCGGTGGATCAATTACAACCAAAATCTAATCAGCTCTTCATATGGATGTAAAGAAGAGGAATACGAAAGAATTATAATTTTTAATATTGTAGTATTGGAGTTATCGTCGGAGAAAAATTTGTCACACACGGACACACACACACACGGACACACACACACACACACACATACATACAGACATCTTAAAAATAGTAAATTCGTATTCTAGGGACCCTAAAACGTGCTTATTCATTAAAAACTCACCAACGGTTTTTTTGACCAAAGACAATACCTACCTTCCTTACCTAAAGGTGACGGAAGGTAAAAAGTCTCCGTACGATAACCAAAATATTAAAGTAATAAACAATTTATGTATGTTTTATAATAGTTATGCAACATACATGAATAGAAAGTACAGCCTATTTTATGAATGGGAATAAGCCTAATTCGCGTCTTGTGAGAGAATGGCTATTTTATAATATCAAAAATAAGCTTAATCGTCCCCCACAGTCTCCGAGCTTTAACCAGATTGAAAAAGTGCGGAAATTTTTGAAAGTAACACGAATATAAACTAATAATACGAAAATAGTATATTATGATACAAGCGTATAAGCTACTACGACATTAAAGCCACTCCGCTACGCGTCGTGGCTTTAAACTTGTCGTGCGTGCTTTAAAGGCTAACTTATACACGTGTATCATACGCTATTTTTTATTATAAATGCATCATAACCATTTAAAACTGAAAATTATTGCAAATCATACCGTTTAGATTTTTGATCTAGTGAGTTTGAGCGTTTTCAAGGAGACAGCTATTATTGGTATTGTTTACGTTGTCAACAAGTCAATATTTGTTTTTTTCATTGTTTTAGTTCTTATTCATATTTATTGTCCTTTTTCGTTACCTAGGTAACTCAAAAAATTAGCGTGTTTTAATGGTCGATTTACGCACACTTTTGCGTGTTTTAAAGAGCGATTATGATGCATGTATAATAAAATAGTATATTATGTGGCAAGTGTGTGAAGTTGAAATTTTTACATGAGGGTGGAGATTGCGACACGAGCCGAAGGCGAGTGTTGCAAACCACCCGAATGTAAAATAGGCTTCACACACGTGTTACATACTATACTTTTTCTACGTCCTTGCAATAAAATATATTTTTTCTTCACATTATCATCTTTTAACGTAAAGCCTCTGTATTATTGACTTGTATAACCATTGTTACCAACGTTACGGGTGTTTAACAGCTTTGTTTTATTAAAATACATTTCAGTTTGTCATATTTAAAATAATGAACGGTGCGTGAAATGATACTTCACGCACACTGTGCGTGAAATGTTACTTCACGCACTGTGTGCAAAAAATCAAACTTCACACATAAAAATTGATACGTGAAGTACTCACTTCACGCATGGGAGTAGAAAAAAGTATTTCTAACGACGAATACAATAACAAAATTTACTAACCTTGTCGGCTACATTGTAACAATATGGGTTATTTTTCTCTCACTTGAAAACACACATTAAAATTTGATTAACTGCATGAATTTTATATCAAAATGACCGCGAAAGATTAACGAATCGATTGATATATAATTTATTATCAGTATCAATCGTTTTACTACGAAAAACTTTCTAAATCTCGAGACGATATGCATTGTCTTATATGAAGTCGGGGACTAAACAGTTGAATTAATGCAAACGGTATGACAGGAAAGCGCAGGTAACTACGATCCGAAAAACACAATTTATTTAGAGATTTTATTCGATATTTTATTCAGACACATAAATAATTTATTTTAACATAAAATATTAAAAAAATACATATATTACGGCTTAATAAACCTGAATGTCAAATTAGAAAATGAAATTAATAATATAATTTTATTTATAAAATATAAAAAATAAGAGCATATTTATTTATTTTTTTATTTTGCAGATACTGTAAATCATCATCCATTGATAGTTTTTATTGCGTAGGTGACGAAATAATTCAGAAATAATTGAGTGTGTTGCTGAGCAGTTTGTTTAGCAATGAAAGCGTATGTAAATGATATAAAGAGGTGTCGATAAGTTATGGCCCGATTATCCCAGGAGGCTATGCCCCCCTGCGATGCTCGACTGTTCCGAGCCGACTTCGATCCAAGATCCACAGACGCACAGAAATATTATACCCGTATTTCTATACCCACCTTTTTATTTATACGAGTAGATATTTATTTATTCCATTTTTGTTGTTTTTTTTTAAGATATAAAGTTGTACCTACAGTTAAATTATTCAAAAGAAATTTATATTTTTATTTATTTAAATTTATTGTAATGATAATATTTGCTTTAGGGAATGACTTTGTAATAAATTAAATTTTAATTAATTTTTGCAAATGAAGATAAATTTTTATAAAAGAAAAATTATATTACAAAATGCAAGCGGATAATGTTGATTACAAATGTCACTAATTTTGTATTTTAAGTTTATTTAGAATATGTTAACATTGGTTTTTCTTACAATAAGCATTTTTTATGACACGACATTGATAAAAAGATGCCTATTCCCATAGGTTCTTTTACAATTATATTTTGGTCGTTTTTGTATATAAAAACAGAATTTTTTACCTCTTGCTAAGAGAAAAATTGGATTCATGCTAAAAATCGCATATCCAGATTTTAGTGAATAAGCACGCTTTAAGGTCCCTAGAATCCGATTATAACATTTTTACAATGTTGTCTGTGTATGCGGATGTGTGCATGTGTGTGTATGTATGTGGGCGTGTGTGTTTTGGTGTGTGTTGGAGGATCGGTTTCTCAAATGGGAAGAGCTGAAAAGGTTTCGGTAACAATTGGACAACCGGAAGTAGTACTAGTAAATCTTCTAAATATTGTTTTTTGGAAATTCACAAAAATTAAAGAATATAAAATTCTCCATTCGATACATTTAACATTTTTATTATATATATTCTATAGATTTAGAGATAGAGAATTATAAATATATAAATTAATCCGTTCTAATGAAGCTCACAGTCCAAACAACTCCATGGAAACTAGTTAAAAAATTAAAATGACTGTAATTGACAGAAAAATGTCAGTGACAAAAATCCAGATACAGTAATGAACGCTTTTTCTGGGAAGTACTTACATTTAATTTTTTCAATGAATTTGAGGAATCTCGAACATTTAGAAGAGTAGGAGGAAACTTATTCATAGAATGAATTAAAAAATATAAAAATATATGAATAATAGATATAATTAGAATTTTGTGTGTGTACCAGAAATGTACTTATATAGCCTAATATAGAAATGGCGCGAGGTCTTGTGCTGGCCACAAAAAAAAAATTATTCAGTCTTATTTCGGGCAAAAAATCGACATTGGATGTTCTGGCATTAAACTAGAGAATTATTCATTTATCTAAAATTAAATTTATTTTTCTTTGTTATTTATAGAATAATGTAGAATAATTATAATATTTAATTGTTAATTGTAATAAAAATGTGACTAATTATTATTTACTTAAAATAATTTCTCATAATTTAAATAGTTTTCATTATCATTGCGTGCTTTTTCTAATTTAAATAACATTTATAATTTTCACAAAAAAAAAACAATTACTGTATATATAAATTAATAATTTTCATGATAAAAATGAATACATGTTTTTAGAATTTTTTTTCCATTCCCGTCTTTAAAAGACTTAATGTATAGTACAACTAGCGAATAAAAGTCGACGTTTAAATTATTTTTCGTAACATCATACTGTTATTATGAAATAACAAGGCTAAAAACAAAAATGAAAAGATAGAAATAACGGCCTAGGGCGTTATTTTTTATAACAGTCGCCTACAATTAAGGATAAGGTGTTCCTAGAAAAATAACAGCATATTGATGGATTGTTGTCTAGGAGAATTTATAAATTAACCAAAAAAGTTTTTCAGTATGACAGATATAGAAAAATTTTGTTATTCCTAAATGTTCAAATTTTATGTTATTACGAAAAATCTTGAACGTCACATGGCCGATATGCAAATAACGAACTCGACTGATTATAAACCTCAGCCGCGGCCGTTATTTGCCTCATATCGGCCAAATGACGTTAATAACTGTTATAGATGTAGTTTCTTTTCATAACTGATTTGAAAATTTTTGCAAGTACCCATTTAAATGCTAGACTAGGAAATCCCAGAAATACGTTATTATGTCTTGCTGAAATAGATGGAACAGGAGTTCCGACTCCAGGGTTACTCGCACCTAAGACGAACGAATCATAATTGGCGGTATTACAATTTTTAAATACATCCCTGAATCGTGTTCTAGTGATTCTGTCGAGACGAGACGAGACAGAAATGTAAAAAATATTTTACGAGACGAAATATATTTGCCGGGATCTCGATTCTCGAAAATTGTTTCGAGATTTTTCGGTTGGTATTTTTCTCATGAGTTATATTTGCAAACGTGTGAAATTTAACATATTTTTAGTGATATCTGACTTTATTTAGCTGTGGCATTTTTGAATAAAAAGATAATAATGTATTTGACATTTTATCAGTCAGAATTTGTTAAGCATGCATTACACGATGAAGTTTTTCTTTTCAAGTGACTTGAAAAGTTTTCTCTCTCGCACAATGTCATGAGTGCAAGAGAGACAATTGAATAGACTATTTATCTTTTAGTTCATATTAATACTAATACAAAATTCTATAAATTTAATAATTAGTTTATGGGATCAAAATATACATATTAAATTTTCATCAAAAAATCTCGGCGAGAATCTCGGCCGAGACGAGACTCTATTAAACGAGACGAGAAAAATTTCGAGATGAGACATAATTTTATGAAAAAAAAGAAACACCTTTATCAAAAACCGCTAGTTTAACTAAAGTAAGTAATTAATATACATTTTTATAGTCAATTAATAGTATATTACGTTCCAAGTTAAGAAAAGTGTAAGTTTACCAGACGAGTATGGCAAGTTTAAGTACGAAAGATAGCGAGTAATTAAATGCCAAACAGTAAAATCACTTTTCTGACGCGGTGCGTACAATATTTTTTCTTATTTAATAGTAGTATTAAAATTTGAATTTTTGCGTCATAATATACTGAATTAAAAACATCTAGAGAAACACAATAGTCTGATTCTCAGCAACGAAATAACTTGACAGTTATTGTTTTTTGTACAACTTCCAAACAAATTAATTTTCTGAGATCCATTTGCAAAACGATGCATTTAGATGATGAAAAAAACCATGGAAAAACGATGTAGAAGGTAAACAATAAAAAATAAAAATAAACAATTCCTTATTGTGTTAAAATGTATTTTAATGACAAAACGTTGCTATGCAGTAACGTTTGCTATGTTGGAAAGTAACCCATTACACTACGATTTTGAGTATATTAAAATAGTACATTACTGTACAAAATACGAAAAAATATTTTCTTATTAATGTTTAATATTTTTATTTCCTAATCCCCGTTTATGAACAAATATTTTTTAAAGCAACACGCTGTATAAATATTTTTATTTTTTTCTTTATTTTAAAGTAGCAGAAATTGTATAAATATGGTCCAGGAATTTTTAATTTACAACCTTCTTAAGGACTACTTGCAGCGAGGGTCTTCTAAAGTCAATAGCACTAAAAGTTGGCACGACCTATACATGTCGATTTAAGGGCTTTCAATTATTCTCCTACTGTTCCCACCATTTTTCTCATTTTTTACTGCGATTTGTCTAGTGCAAGTTCCGTTCCGTAGCGGTGTTACGATGGAGGAAACGCGTTGTTACGCTGATGATGTATGATTGTTTAATTATATCCGTTCCCTGAGTAAATTCTACTATGTTTATGCCCTCACTGAACTGAACTCAAATGTAATGTAAGAGAAGTGAACATTGTTAACCCGCAGAGTATATGAATACAACGAGATGATCAGATAAAAGAGTCATTAGAGTATTCTGGGAGCTGTGTACAGTGAATTTAAAGATGGGAGATTAAAGATGTTAAGCAGCGCGCATTGGTGTAGATAACTATTTTGGAATGTAAATTAAACATAGGTAAAAATAAAAATACCTACTTACGTATATCGAAAATTAAAAGCGAGATATCAACCTGCAGTTCGAAAATTGGGAATCTATTCTTAAAGACCTGTGGCGGGAGTCTTATGAGATCTATCGCGTGTTTTGTCTTTGATCAAAAAAATCGATAGTGAGTTTTTAATGAATAAACACGTTTAGGTCCCTAGAATGTAATTGTGTGTATGACAAAAATTTCTCCGACGATAACTCCAATGCTACAATTCTAAAAATTATAATTCTATCGTTTTCCTTTTCTTTACATCCATATAAAGAGCTGATTAGATTTTGGTTCCCTTATTTGAAGTTCTTAACAGTTTATCTTAAAAAAAAACGCAGTTGAATATAATTTCTTGACATTTTATGTGATTATCAATATGAAAGAATATCTTATTGCCTATACGGTTTGATTATACATTTCCCTTCATATTCAACAGATATAGTTAAAGAATTATGAAGAGATTAACTTTCATAAATCAACCAGCTTTGCTATAATCATGGAAACAGTTGATATATTCATACAATTCTTATTGACAGATGTCAGTGTCAAGTGCAATTTACATAAGCTGTATCCGATGTCGCATTTTCGCATTTAGTATTTAGGTTTTCTTCACATAAATATAACTCTGAATGGCACACTAATGACATTCATTGGTTTGCATGGCAACATTTTATAACAACAAAAATAAATTATACAATTTGATTTAATTTGATGCTTCAGATTAAATGTTAATATTATTTTTCATAAAATAGAAGCTAAGAAGTTATTCCTTGACAGTAAATTTGACGTTAGGCACAAATTATAGTAACGAACATGATTTGTTTAATTAGTGCGAGTCAACTTCAAGGCATAGTGTGCTCCTGCAAATCTCTAAAATCTAATTCCTAAAATCCTAAATAATAACGTTAGGGCATATAAATTTAGGATTTAGATATTAGGGTGATAAAAGTGCAACATCGGACATAGCCATAGTATAAGTTCGTGTTATACTTTTGATATGCAATTTGTAGAAAATAGTAGCTATATGTTCGTGTTACAATTTTACTGGATTTTTCCAAAGAACTTTTGGTATGGGATTTGTACAAAATAAATAGAATTGAGGGAAGGTAATGTGCTGGCCACATCAATTTTTTTTTTAATTTAGATGTAAAATGTGTGTAAACTTTTTGACAACTTTAAAAAACTTCTCAAATGAAGTTACAAAAGCTTTTCCTTTTACTGCAACTAATATGTCAAACGATGCAAATTTTCAGAGAATACACAAATTTATTGACTTCAAAATGAAAGGAATTGGTGGTTTTTATATTAATATTGCAGTGCAGAGCTCCCTAATAATGTTAGATATAAATAAAACCCAATTCGCAAGTAAGATATGGGCGCTATTTTCACAACGAGCGTATCCAGACCTCATGTGGGCCGAGTGAGGTAAAGCCCTGGATATAGTCAAAAGTATATCGATAACAAAATTGGTTATTTTTATTAGGAATGACGAATTCCGATAATTTTGGTACCCGAGTGCCCGAAACAACTACCCGGATAGTACCCTTTACCCGTCAATTACCCGATACCCTTTAATTACCCATTATCCTTTAAGTACATACATAATTCGTTAATTTGTTAATTACTAGTTACCCTTATATTAGCAGTTAACTTTATAATAAAATTCATAATTATTGTTTGCATATATTTATTAAATAAAAATCTGATGTGGCCAACACAAAACCTCCCGCTATTTAATTTTTATTAATTTAAATACATACCTACCTACTTATTGACTAACGCTGCAAACTGTTCCATTGCAGAAAACTGTTGCTTTATTTACTATTTTCTTTTGAAAATGTCACTATTATTAATTTGAAGTGATAAGTTTTCTGACAGTGACATTTACTGTCAGTTACATTCATTTAAAAAATGAACTGTGTAACAAAGAAATAGTTTTTATCTTAGGCTTCGCGACTGATAAAAAAAATTATTTTTAAATTTATCTGTAAAATATATAGAAAAAGTATTAATGTATTCCTATAGAAAATTCAATAATCTTTAATTTTCATAAGACATAAAATTCGAAAAAATGACATTTACTGGTATTTTTTGAAGAAAAACCATTATGAGCTTCAAGTAAAGTACGATTTCCGTTTATCCGATTTACACCAAAATCTAATGGCTTCTATTCCTATTAGAATAGGGTAAAAATACAAGGTTTCAGAATTTTCTGAAAGATAGTATTTGAGTTAGAGTGCAAACAAAATTCTTACACATACACACACACACACACACATACACACATACAGACATCATCGTGAAAATGTTAAAAATGGATTCTAAGGACCTTAAAACGTGGTCATTTACTAAAATCTCGATATGAGATTTTTAGCACGATCCCTATACCTCCCTTACCAAGGGTAGCGGGAGGTAAAAAGTAATACAAATAAATAACATATTGTATCTATAAAAAACTTAACATAAATTATATTAATTACCTAAGGTATGGTAATAAAAAGCTATTCTTTTAGATACAATCTTTCCGGCAGCTGAAAACTGTTCGGGTAATATAGGATATCGGGGAATTAACGGGCAGCGGGTATATTTCGGGTAATCGGGTAAGAAATTTTATACCCGGATACATTATTATCGGGCAGGTTCCGAGTACCCGGGTGCCCATCGTCATTCCTAATTTTTATTGAAGAAGAACACCCTGGGGACGATTTTATCCTTTGGCCAGACTTTGCACCGTATTACTACGCAAGACAAACTGAAAAATGACTAACAGATCAGAACGTATTGAATTGTCCCATAGCGGATGGGCTCTTTTATTTTGAAAAATTTACGATGGAGGGGATGCCCAAAATGAGGACGTACTTCAATGCAGAATCGATGTAAATGTCGTGCTAAATCTAATGCTAGATGTCCGCAGAAAACTGCATGGAAAAACACGGCACTCTTTATTTAATTTAATTTGATAATTTCGTTGCTTATGAAATAGTTAATTATTAAATATTATAAAACTTGAAGTAAATGCATTTAAAAACAAATTGGTGAAATTTGTGCCAAAACTTATGGGACATAATTTCACCAAAAATACTATATATTCAATTGTTTTCCTTGGTGACCAAGTAGATAAAATTCCAAACCATTATTATAATTCCAATAGATTTTTTTATAATGAAATATTTTATCCATAATACCATTATTTCCTTAGAATATGAAAACATATTTATTATTATTTGCAACTCCTAAAAAAACTACTACATGAAACATAAACCATCATTCTTTACTCCACATAATAATCAGTATTATCGACATACTCCCGCCCTCTACCCGCACCAATCAGCTTCCAGCTGCGCTGCATTATGGGCGGAACAACCGCACCTTGATCTAAGCCCCGCCTACTAACAACTGAGCAACGCTTGGGCATAGGTAACTTGATGCCTGCCAATGTCAAGCGATAAAACAGGGTGATAACGTTCTGGTGACATTATTTATTTGAAATTGTTTTGTTGTGGGGAATAATTAAGTTAATTAATACCAAGATTGGAGATGTAAATTATAGGTTAATTGCTGCGGCGACAGTTTTTTGTTATTTGCTTTTTTGGTGTTGGGATTTGATTTAAATATTTGTGTAAATAGGAAATAATTAAATGGGATTGTGACGCGCAGGAAAATATGTGAATCATAGTAAGAAGAAAATTGTTAAATGATTTTGTGGAATATGTATTTATGACTAAAGAATAAAATATAACTATGTAGGTATTTATTATTCAGTTTATAAAATTGGTTTCTTGGTATATAAAAGTTGAAAAGCTAATACGAGAGTTACGCTAGAATTATTAACAATAAGAAAATCAGATAGGCCGTGAAAAACAAAATTTGCTCTATTATTATAAACAGTTATTTTTTATCGCTCATTTCATTTTTATTAAGTTAAGCGAAAGGCAAAAGTTAAAGTACAGTGTCTTAAAAAAAACCTAATTCAGAGTAGGCTATGAACAAAAAAACGTATGTCAATTTAAAAGTAATTAAATGCTAATTTGACACGAGATATTATCGAAAATGTTATCTAAAAAAATCTTGAATCCTTATTTTAGAAAAAGAAGTAAATTAGAAAATATTGAATAGCAATATTCTGTTTCCTTCTTTATTAACATTTCAGGATTAATTTTGCCAATTTGGCTTTTGAATTGAAAAAAGATCAGACATTCGTTTCTGTGTTCATAGCCTACAGCCTACTTAGGTTTTTTTTTTTTTAACACTGTAGTTACATCTTATACTTATACCCAAATCATTCAAGCAGCCAATGCACGTCATCACTTAGTGTAAAAACCTTAATGCATTAAAATCACTAATAGTGAAAAATGAAATAAAATTTCAATAATTTTTACCGTCAAAAAGTGTACGGCCTTATATAATTATTATTAAGATGAACAGTAGAGTTCATTATTTATCGTATATGACATGAATAATATATAAATAATGTACAAAAACGTCATATTATTCGTTTAATTGTTGCTATAGTTGGCAACATTGATCATTTGTATGTTCATACTGTCAAAGTTATTATTAGAAAAATATTTGTATCGTGTTTGAAACATTTTTGTGCGTTGTAAAGGTCTATTTATAATAAAGTAATGTTAAACGTAACGCAACGACGCAACGTGACCGTTAACGCAAACACAAAATCTGTGAATCTGCCAAAGATAGCACTTCTAATCAATCAGAAGAATTCGCTATATTTCTTTGAAATTCGGCTCACTTTTATTTATTGCCTTTATATGGCATACATAAGTATAAATGAGGTTAGTATTATAAAATAATTTAAATAGAAATGGACAGTGACGAAAATATAGTATTTATTTTGTAGATGTGACAGTTCATGAATATGTCGATAATATAGATTACAATCTGTATAACTCTTTTCATAAAGATTTTAAAACCTCTGCAAACGTAGCAGTACATAACGTCACACATCTAGTTACTAAAATTCAATTTTTATTAATGATGTGTATTGGCTGCTTGAATGATTTGGGTATAGTAAATTAATTTTTCAAATTTTTAAGCCAGCCTGAAATTAATGAGACAGTTTTTAAGTTACGTGATATTGGTTTTGCAGCTTTGGCAGTTTTTAAGTCACCAGAAATTAATATGACACCTTTGATATTTTCTAAGTCTCCAAAAAAGACTGATTGTTGAAGTTTAGTTAAATCGTCTTATTTTAGCTTCAGGAATCTGTGGTTGTCATGTCCCCCTATTTAAGAGACACCCTGTATGTAAAACATGTATCTATAATTATAAATATTTAATTCATAATAAAATAAGAAATATTAAATATACTTCCGAGAAAAAGTCTAGTACTCTAGAGACGTTTAATTGTTTTTCAGTTGACTGTATATTTATAGATTATATTAATGTATAGGAAATCATTCATTAATGACCCCTATTAATGCATGATTTTTTTTATTAATAACCAATTTTAGTACGTAAGCATACATACCACATACCATAGACCATTACAGAATGACGTCACCTGCCCTCCACAGGAGTGATTTTAACCTCACTTTTGAATATTTTTAAAAATTATTTAGTTATATATCTTATGATAAATATCGAGAAATTTTGAATTTGATACAATTCATTCATAAATTTAAACCATAAATTTTTCCATGGCTCCATCATTGAGTAAATCATGTATGAAATTTATATGTGACAACTGCCCCTCACGAAATGCATTTGTTCTGGATTGATCTATTGCTGAACAATTGTCAAAATTTATGTATCAGAAGTTACTAATCTAAATTTTTTTATGGAATAAAATTATGTGTTACAATTCAATAAAATGCGATCAACTGAAAAATATTGTAACTAACACGTGTGTTAATTGGCGATTAATGATCTCAACTATTAACCATCCTCATTCATTAATAAACTTTATAGTTAAATAACTATTATAGCGATCTTTCGTCCTTAAAAAACTCTACAATTGTATAACTTTATTAACTTTTTCCGGAGAATCAAATAGCAAAAGTATTTGTATTAATACCCATTTAAAGAAAACCTAATCTATCATGATTATAGGTTACAGTAACACTCGTCATATTAATAAAATCAATTTCTTTTCATTTGTAACATACGGAACATAAGTAAAGAAAATTGCTGCTTGCCACAAGTGAATTTAATATCGTAAGTATGACAACATAGCCTTTGTGCAGTTAAGTATACTAACAATAGGGACAATAGGTGAATGGACCACCCCAAGTGTAACATATATAGGGACAAGGGCTATTAAGCACAAGGGCTGTAAATGTCTCCGATTGTGGTTGGAAACGCAGACCACTTGTTAGACAGGAAATATTACCAACCGTAAAGGGGTGCTTGAACATATAGAATAGGAAGATATTATACCTACTTTATAAAATGGTATTTTGCGGTAGGTACTAAAAAGTCGCATATATTTTGTCATATCATTAAAATATGACAATTTTATATAATTTTGTATCAAAAGATTTTTAAAACATAAAACTTTTCATATATAATTTTAATAGAAACTGTAGGCACTATAACGATATGACGTCACAACTTCAATATAGTTATAGTTTATAGTACAGCGTTTTAAAAAAAATACCTAATTCGGAGTAGGCTATGAACAGACAAACGTATGTCTGATCGTTATTCAATTCAAAAGTCAAGTTATCAAAATTGTCAAAATTGAAACGTAATTTTAAGAAGAAAAGATAATAAAAAATCTGATGTGGCCAACACAAAACCTCCCGCTATTTAATTTTTACATACATACATACGTACATAAAATCATGCGATTCCCACTTAGGGGGTTGGCAAATACCCGGAAACAATAGTAACAATAAGAAAAGGGATAAGAGTAAGAGCTCAGCTGACTCACTGCACTCTTTAACAACATTCTTCTTGCGCCTTGTCCACAATCATCATAGCATTCATACATAAGAACATATTAAAGTGATCGATTTTCGGTAGCGAATAACCCCATCCGGACCACAATAATAGTTACGCAACAATATTCCTTCGCCACACTTTCCTATCCATTTTTATTAATTTAAATACATACTTACGTATTTACTAACGCTGCAAACTGTTCCATTGCATAAAACTATTGCTTTATTTACTATTTTCTTTTTAAAATGTCACTATTATTAATTTGAAGCGATTAGTTTTTTGACAGTGACATTTACTGTCAGTTACATTCACTTGAAATATGAACTGTGTAACAAAGGAATTGTGTTTATCTTAGGCTTCGGGACTAATAAAAAAAATTATTTTTAAATTTATTTGCAAAATATATAGAAAAAGTATTAATGTATTCCTGTAGAAAATTCAATAATCTTTAATTGTCATAAGACATAAAATGCGAAAAAATGGCATTTAATGATATTTTTTGAAGAAAAACCATTATGAGCTTCAGGTAAAGTGCCATTTCCGGTTATCCGATTTACACCAAAATCTAATGGCTTCTTTTCATATTAGAATAGGATAGAAATACAAGATTTCAGAATTTTCTGAATGATAGTATTCGAGTTAGAGCAAAGACAAAATCCCTACACATACACACACACACACATACATACATACACACACATACATACACACACACACATACACACACACACAGACATCATCGTGAAAATGTTAAAAATGGATTCTAGGGACCTTAAAACGTGGTCATTTACTAAAATCTCGATATGAGATTTTTAGCACGATCCCTATACCTCCCTTACCAAGGGTAGCGGGAGGTAAAAAGGAAACAGATATTTCATTTAAAGTAGATGTTGTTTGGATAACATATTTGACAATATGTCATGCAAATCTTGTGTCAAATTGATATTTAATTAATTTTAAGACATACGTTTTTTTGTTCATAGCCTACTCCGAATTGGGTTTTTTTTAACACTGTACTACTAAGCGAAAAAATAGATATTTATATATGTATCAAGGTAATAAAGTTCTACTTTTTATCACGAATATGGAATTTAGTTGCCGAGGCCATAAGGCCGAAGAAAATAAACTATATAAGTGAGAAAATGGAACTTCAGTGCCGAATTGCATATTAAATTTTATTTGAAATCGAAATTTGTGAAAATGAAAGGAATATTTTATTTTTATAGGTTATGTTTATGTAACTGTCAGTCTGATACTTAATGTTGCTAACCTCTGAACATTGATGTTATTGTAAAGAACACTCAAAATTATGTTTTTTATTTCAATATTTTTATCGGAATTGTTTAGTTCGTTCTTCTTGTACATTTTTTTTTTTTGTCATTTTACGTACACCTAACCAAATTATATATGTACAATAATTATCATGAGGTTGGCAACACTGTTTTTGTTTGAAATCGTCGTATAATGGATTACTTTAGTGCCAATTTCTGAACTTTTAATGACACTTTTTGTGCACTTTAATGACGATTTCAAGTAAACATAATATATTACTTACAATTTGTTAAAATAAAATCCATGTATTTATATATAGCTAATTCTATATTAAATGAAAATGTATGAAACATAATTTTTACGAATATAAAACTTATTTATTAAAAATCTTTATAACAACAGATTTTATATTTGACAAAACAATGTACAACTATAGTTTTTTGACAGTGACATTAACTATCTCGACATCAATGTTTGGCAGATTATTTTAATCTCAAAAGCATCTTCCATGTTTAATAAATTATAAAATTATTAAAGAAAAAAAATACTCTGCAAACAAAATCTCACCTACGATGACAACTCACACTGCTAACACATGAATAGATGATAGCTGACAGATGTAATAAATAATAAGAATATATTTAGAGTATATTTAAAATTTTGACTCACTATTTGCTGGCATTCTGCTTCTCAACATTGTCCAGATTGTGACGTTTTTTTCATCTTGTAACAAAAATAGTAACATATTAGAAAAGAGAACATAACTCGAAAGAGCGATATAAAACGAGTAAACGCCCTTCGAATATGAAACTAAGTAGTTCGTTTCGAAATGAGCTCGAGTAATAATGCATGCAACAAAAGTTTTGAGAAAAAGTTAGACCTCTTCATCAAATAGAAATATTTTTTTTATTGAAACGTTGGCATAAACGGTTGTTCCTATAAACCAAGGATATAAGAAATTTAATTTCACAACACTGCTAAGGGGCTATTATCTTCAATGCGACGCAGTTTTTTAATACCTTATCTCATTTGTTTCTGGACGACTTTAAATTTATACTTCCCGAAGCATTAAATATATTCTTGTCTATAAATGTTTTATGTTTTGGTATTCCCAGCCACTATTGTATACTCTTCCTCTCCATGTTTTCCAACTTTGTCTTGAGCTCTTTGAATGAGTCTGCTGATTCGATTTGGGGGCAAAAGTTCAAGTCGCCCACTTTTCGGTAAATTAATACATACTTCTTCGCATTAATCACATTTCCATATAGTTCGGCAGTCGTCTGTCCAATATTTTGATACCCAAAAAACATTAACAATAATAGTAATTAAGGTACAAAGGGTTGTTATAAGGACAATAATGCCTGAGGTCAACAGTGTACTGTCGAGGGCCTCTGGCCCGAGGCGAGTACGTTGACCGAAGGCATTATTGTCGTTTAACACCGGTGGTGCCTTCAACGTTTTATGTCTTACTAGAAATTCTTAATAAACATTTTGTCTGACTAGAATTTATCAAACAAAAATAATAAATCACAAAATTTTAATACAACTTACAAAGTAGCCTGTGAATGCGGTATCTAGGTAATATTTTGTTTCTGTAAACAAAGCATTTTTTCAAACAAAAAATATATTTCTTGTGGTATTTTTCTGTCAATATGGACGAGCAATGTTATTGCTAAGAATAAGAAGTATGCTGGTTTGTATTTGTGATGAAACAAATTGATTATAAACGACTACAATTCACAATGGTTCTTAACCTTAACTGCACTTTATGTTAGTATGTATATTATTACCCTAAGTTTGTTGTCAACATTACCATAGCAACTTAATACGCCCTAGGGCATTATTTACTCAATAACGGACCTAATGTTGAGGTTGTTATAAAACAATAACATACTAGTAAGACATAAATAAATAAATAGTTATATCATCACGGCATATTACCCATTTCTGAGTGTGCCACAATCTGCTTTATCGCAGATATCGGTAATGATGATACATATTTGTACCGTGCGGGCGCTTACCAGGCGTCATCTCACGGGCACTCATTGCTGGCGTGGAGTGTGCACCACAGGGGTCACTTTTGTGCCATTTAAAATTCTAAATATTTGGCGTCGGTTACTGACAATAGTATCAAAACCAGGAAATAAATTTATGTATCAATTTTACCAATTTCAAGTATTTTTCAAGTATTGCCAACTGAATCAGTTATATTTGATCATTTTGTAGATTAAACCTTAGCACCAAATGCACGATTTACTCAAACAAATTAATCATGTGTTTTCTGTTCCCTATTTTTGTATTTCATTTCTACTAGCTATCAATATCCGATTACCAGACTACGGTGGTTTATGTAGCATGTCAGGTCACGTGCATGTGGGTGTGTATTGTGACAATAGACACGTGACCATTGTTGCACTGTGACATCTTGTCACGTGCCACTAATACCAAACAATTGTTCCGGTATTAACGTTCGAATTACGAGAAGAATATACTTTCACTAAATCCACTTTTGGTAGTTTATTTCACAGAACGGGTTAATATAAGTTGATGAAAATATATTGCAAAGAAAGGGTAAGAATTAATGTGATCCTCTGAGAATCCTCAAAACCCAAATAGGTACATCTATTTTCTCCAAAATCAAATGACATTTTTACCCAAAAACATCTGTGCAATAAACTGTTAACGTTTGTTACATACTTTATAAATAAGCCTAGCCTATATATGTAAATAACATTTTTACCTATTTTTTCAAAGTATAATCTTACATTTTGTTGTAAAGTATATGAACTTCTTAATAAGGTACTTGACTTTGGCCATGGTTTAATAAATAATACTTATGATAATACCTGTAAGTTATTTTTTAAAATATGTAAATATATGCAAGATTTAAAGATACATGTAAATGTAAAGTAACGCACGTAAGTAAAATATCAAGTTTCATTGTTTAGAAAGATCGTGTTTCACTTGTTTTCAGACAATACGTCTGTTATAGTTACCTGTACAGGTGAGCCAAGTCTGGCTACCTGAACGTAGATGGCTCCACAGACGAATTTGCTCCAGTTTTCACGAAAAGAATATATATTAACTAAAATTTATTTTGTGATAATGTCGTTATTTTATTTTTTCAATGGCAAATAATAAAAATTGACTTAACTGTGTACCGAAGGAGTTGTGTTTTTTACCTCCCGCTACCCTTGGTAAGGGAGGTATAGGGATCGTGCTAAAAATCACATATCGAGATTTTAGTAAATGACCACGTTTTAAGGTCCCTAGAATCCAATTTTAACATTTTCACGATGGTGTCTGTATGTGTGTATGTGTGCGTGTGTGCGTGTGTGTGTGTGTGAATGTGTGTATGTGTACGAATTTTGTTTGCACTCTAACTCAAATACTATCATTCAGAAAATTCTGAAACCTTGTACTTCTGCCCTATTCTAATAGGAATAGATGCTATTAGATTTTGGTGTAAATCGGATAAACGGAAATGGCACTTTACTTGAAGCTCGTAATGGTTTTTCTTCAAAAAATACCATTAAATGCCATTTTTTCGCATTTAATGTCATTGTAAAATTATAGATTATTGAATTTTGTACAGGTATACATTAATACTTTTTATATATATTTTACAGATAAATTTAAAAATCAATTTTCTTTTTTTAATCCCGAAGCCTAAGATAAACACAATTCCTTTGTTAAACAGTTTATTTTTCAAATTAATGTAACTGACAGGTAAACGTCATTTTCAAAAAACTAATCACTTCAAATTAATAATAGTGACATATTAAATAATAAAGAAAATCGTAAATAAAGCAATAGTTATATGGAAAGGAACATAATATAGTTTGAAGCATTACTAAATACGTAGGTTTGCATCTAAATTAATAAAAATTAAATAGCGGGCGGTTTTGTGTTGGCCACATCAGATTTATTCATATGCTCCGGAAAATATATAACAGAAAATAGATTATAATAAAATTTATCCATAAAATATACAGGATGAGTTTAGGAATATGTAGATATTTTTTATGAAATCAGGTTTACAAGATACGATACCAACTTTAATTATTTTACTAAAATATATAACTAAAATATAAATCGTCATTTTTTCTCTTTTCAAAGAAATAAAAGTTTGTATTTCGAAAATATGAAAAAAATCGAGAAAAATAAGATACATTAAATAAATAAATAAATATGCCATCACGGCATATTACCCATTTCTGGGTGTGCCAGTATCTACAACACATGTAGACATCGGTAATGATGACGATATATTTTACCGTATGGGCGCTTACCAGGCGTCACCACACGGGCACTCATAGCTAGCGTGGAGAGTGCCCCACAGGGGTCACTTTTGTGCCATTTAAAATTGGAAATATTTGGCGTCAGTCGGGATCGAACCTGGTTTCCCCAGGTTCGCGACCAGACACTCAGGCACGCGGCCACGGGACCCCATTACCGATGTCTACATGTGTTGTAGATAATGGCACACCCACAAATGGGTAATATGCTGATGATATATTTATTTATTTATTTATTTATGTATTTAAATAAGATACATAATTGAAAAATATCAGAAATTATTTTTATTCAAAATAAGTAACAATTAAATGGCTATTTTATTTTGTTGTTTCCCTTTGTTATATTTTATTTTCACACAGCCACCTAGAATATTTGAATAAAAATAATTTCTGATATTTTTTCTTTCCAGGCTATTATAGAAAAAGTATTAACGCATACCTGATTTTAAGGAGAAATATAGAAATGGTTTTGTAAGAATAAATGCTGTTATGAATGGAGTTTCGAGGCATTGTAAAGATATAAATAATAAAATAAATAAAGATAAATCTGTTGTGGTCAGCACAATACCTCTCGCCATCTCCATTTTATGCTATATAAATATTGTACTGTATTTCGATGTCTAAACATAGTTTTATAATAAAAAAATTACATTTTTTGTGCACACAAAAATTCTAATTCTTTTATTCTATGTGTTCCCAAATGTCAGAGATTCTTCCAATTCGTTGACAAGATTGGCGGTATCTCTTTTTACCTATAATTTTTAAATATTTAACTAATAAAACAATAATAGATATTTACACACCAAGTGAGCTAAGGTAATGTTTATTCATGAGAAGCAAGTTTTTTTTAATTTCTTCGAGTGAATAAACGTTCTTAGCTCACGTGGTTTGTACAATATTTTATTCAATTTTGACGACATAATAAAAACCATTATAATATTTAACTTTGACAAAATAAAAAACTGATCAGTTAGTAGGCTGAGCATGACAATCATCGATGGCAGACGTCAAGTCATGTATTTAAAAAAAATATTTTCTGTAATTTGTGTCGTGAAAAATAATGAAAATGGCTGATAAAGTCTGATAAATATTATGGTGAGTGTTAGTTTCGTACCTGATGTTATTTCAAATGCATTATTTGTTGCAGAGTGAGTTAAAATTTTGTGAGAGTGATTTAAAAAAATTTTTAATTCACATGTGAAAAAAGTGTTACTTATAGTTGCTATGACGTTAATAATGACAGTTTAAAACGTCAAAATTGAATAAAAAAAAAAAAATAAATGTACTTCCCAGAAAAACCTTTCAGTAATGTCACTAAAAGTATTAATTCTGATATTTATCTGTCAATTACAAACTGTGTTACAAACATTTGAATTTGTCATCTGATTTTTTTGGTGTAGTTTGGACTGTGCGATTTATTACCTGACATTATTCTTCTTTATCTCTAAATTTATATAATATATAATAATAATATTCCTATTATTTCTATTCAAAAACGCTGAAAAAGCCAATTTTTTAAATTACTTTTTTCATTATTTTCTTTGTCAAAATTGTTTAATTTGCTTAACAACACTCAAAATTGGTATAAATATGTAGTTATATTCGTAGAATCGATTATGACATTCCCAAGTTGATATCTCGGCCAATTTTTATGTTACAGTCCTAAAAAGACTTATACCCCAACTTCAAAATTTTCAAAAATCCAATTTTTCACTATTAGATACTTCTCTACCCTTAGATTCCAAATTTTGAAACCACATCTTTATCCGCTGTTCAAAGTTGGCTCCAAAAAACACATTTTTAGGTCATAACCCAAAAATGGGTGGAAATACTGACTTGTCGATATCGCTATTGGATTCTACCGACATCATCGTAAAAATGTTATAATCGGGTTCTGGGGATCTTAAAACGTGCTTCTTCACTAAAATATGGTTATGCAATTCTTAATATGATTCCAATACCAGTTTTAGCGAGAGGTAAAAATATAATTGCAAGATAATAATAAGTAATAAGTTAAAAATGGGGCACACTATCGCCTGTACTGTATGGTATAGTTATCAACAATTTCATTGCTAGTTTTTATTTATCAAGTCTTTTATTATTGTGTAATTTACTCGTATATATTCCGCTAATTACATTTTAATTACCTTTGTTTTAAATTCACCCTCTGTTTTATTTCAACTTTGAATACATTAAATTTTCGACATACATACGTACGTATATATAAAAACCATATCGGTCAGTTAATATTATTTGTCTCTCGGTTCCCATATGACAGAGAGAGCACACTATAGGTGTTATAAGCATTGAGGGTAGGTTAGAAAGAGATAATGATATAAGGGTTGATGGGTTTAGGGTAAACCAAAAGGGACATATGGACAGATAGACTCCCTTTGCTAATTATTGTTAATGTACTCAAATATGGAAATATATGCTTTGCTTGTTTGCTTGTGTAGAATTTATAATTTAATTTTTTATTTAGAGCAAATAGGGAATTTTAAAATTATTAATTTGTGATCTCATGGATTTATATTCAAAAATACGTTACATTCACAACCATGAACGAATAGGTTTTGAATAACTACTAGCTTTAAGTTAAATGAAAATTTCATTGTTTAAAGGAAATTTCAAAACTCAGTTGGTACAGCATCCTACTAGAAATAGGCAAGTCCAAGTTTTAATCCTGGTTAAGTTAGGGGCGGACGGTGGCATGGGGCAAAGAGGCGACTGCCTCACTTCACAGAATATAGAGGCGCATTTTCGAGTACATTTTGTCAAGTGACTAACAAATTTTTATTTGACAATTTTGTGAACGTTCTGCGCTATACTGGATGAAATGGAATATTGTTTTGAACTGATATTGATGCAAAACCACGGCAATAATTTTGCCATGCTCTTCAACATACATGCAATAAAATCCAAAAATGTAGGTTATATAGAAATGTCAAAATTTTAAATAACATGTAAATTAGTTTAAGATAAAATTTTAGAAAACCCTAAACCTTAACTAAAAACTTTAAAATTAGATATCGATGGTTAAACTGCAAAACAGTTAACTTTGGTAATTTTTACCTCCCGCTATGCTTGGTAAGAGAGGTACAGGAATCGTGCTAAAAATCACGTGTCGGGATTTTAGTAAATGACCACGTTTTAAGGTCCCTAGAATCCAATTTTGCCATGCTCATTTTTCACGATGATGTCTGTATGTGTGTATGTGTGTATGTGTGTGTATGTGTGTGTGTGTATTTGTAGGGATTTTGTCTTCACTCTAACTCAAATACTATCATTCAGAAAATTCTGAAACCTTGTATTTATACCCTATTCTAATATGAAAAGAAGCCATTAGATTTTGGTGTAAATCGGATAACCGGAAATGGCACTTTACCTGAAGCTCATAATGGTTTTTCTTCAAAAAATACTATTAAATGCCATATTTTCGCATTTTGTCGTTATGAAAAATAAAGATTATTGATTTTTTTTACAGGAATACATTAATACTTTTTCTATATATTTTACAGATAAATTTAAAAATATTTTTTTTTTGTAAGTCCCGAAGCCTAAGATAAACACAATTCCTTTGTTACACAGTTCATATTTCAAATGAATGTAACTGACAGTAAATGTCACTGTCAAAAAACTAATCACTTCAAATTAATAATGGTGACATTTTAAAAAGAAAATAGTAAATAAAGCAATAGTTTTATGCAATGGAACAGTTTGCAGGATTGCAGCGTTAGTAAATACGTAGGTATGTATTTAATTTAATAAAAATTAAATAGCGGGAGGTTTCGTGTTGGCCACATCAGATTTTTTTTTATTGGTATTTGGTTTAAAAATTTCAACTTCTTTTAATCTGCAAAACCTTGTAACTCCCAGTTCATAATAAAAGACATTAAGCTCCATCTGTTGAAAGACATATATAACAAAGAATTAAATGTTTTTATCCTCTCCTGTAAAATTTACTAAAAGTGAATTACAAGGTTTTGCAGTTTAATCATCTGTAAACTTACGTCTAAGAATTCAGTATGTCAACCTTACCAGAGGACTGTTTTGGATCTCTGCTGTGGTTGACATACTGAGTAATATAAATCTGCTTTGTTTTTCAACTTTGTTTTTGGACCTCTGGCATGGTTGACATGTTGAGTAATCCAAAACTGATCTTTTCTTAGAAGTTTACTGATGATGGCAACTTAGTTGCCGAAATACGTATGTAGTTTTAGCGTTTTTAAAGGTTTAGATATTTTTTTAACTATTATTACATTTTATTAATGTAAAAAAATGATTGCAGAGATTTATAAATTCTAATAGTAATAACCAATGGAAAACACTTCAATCCAAATAGTATTATTACTCTGAGGATACTCCTTACGACCCCAGTTAATTGTTTCTGGGGTTGAAAGAAGCTTTTTCAAATTTAAGCTTGTCAAAACATATTTACGCTCTACTAGGTCTTTTAGATAAACTCACTAGTTTATTAATTCTTGCGAGAGTCAGAAATAGCTGCCACAATTGATTTTGATAAAGTGAACCATGATTTTTCAAAGATTACAGTAAAGCTCGCTGTCTTTACTTGATTTCAAATGTATAATTCATATTTGCTTTAAATTTTATACTATATACCTTGTTTCTCGTTTTCTATTGTTCCATTGATTTATGATTAATAAAGACTTATTTTTAAAAAAATTACAGGTAGAAGTAGTGGGTTTTTATAGTTTTTCTATTATTTTATTTAATCAACTATTAATTAATAGCAAATTGTTGAAAAAAAATGGGCCGCATAATTTGAAGTTTTCTTCAGTTGTTTCAAGACCACCGAGCGATTCTGGGTCCATGATTTTAACAATAGCTATTTGTGTACTAAGAGCGTAAAATGGGATATTGTCGATTAAGAGGTCGAACGGCATTATCTCGAAATCTACAATATCCTTTTGCGCTCGGAACACACACAAGATTTTTTCTGCAGTAGCCAGTAGCCACAATGGGGTCATCCACCATAACAAAAAATAATAAAATGTACCTACACTTTGTACTTACAGTGACGATTATATTTTTTAATTTGTCGTTATTTTCCATTCTTCTTGAGCTATTGCTTTAATCTAATGTCAACATTTTTTATTTCCGTTTTTGAAAATGAATGCCCGGTTTTATTTCTGTATTTCTTTACACAGTAGTTTGGCATTTTGTTTGGTTATGTAATAAACTGACAGAGCAATCATATGTCAGATTGACTTGTGGAGGTGGTAAATATGTAAGTAATAAGAGCACCATTAGTTTCTGTCTAAACTTTAAACGTTCCCATTAAGAATGTAAACAAGTGACATTTCTCAAAATTTTATAGTTAGAAATTCGGACAAATAGCGTTATTTTACCTCTCGCTAAGAGAAGTATTGGATTCATGCTAACATTCGCATATCCAGATATTAGTGAATAAACACTATTTAAGGTCCCTCCAATCCGATTACATTTTTAAAATTATGTGTGTGTGTGTGTATGTCTGGATGTTGGAGGGACGATTCCTGAAAAACTATAAGACTTAAGACCTGTTTAACTATGAATTCCTCAATCTGACATTCTTAGGCAATAATTTTTTGGAAATTTTTGTTATTACAAATATTGAAGAACATAAAATTCTCCATCTAATGCACTTAAAATTTTTATTATATCTTGTATAGATTTAGAGATAAAGACACTATAATATATAGAATAATTTAATCGTAGAGGCTAAGGCACTAAGGAAACCACTTGACAAATTCAAATGTTTATAACATAGTTTGTAAATGATAGATGTCAGTGTCAATAATCAACAGTTTTAGTGACATTCTGATGGCTTTTTCTGGGAGGTACATTTAATCTTTCTTTTTGTTTTATTAATTAAATATTTGAAATTATAGGTAAAATGCATATATCCATCAGAAATACCGCCAATCTGGTTAATGAATTGTAAGAATCTCTGACATTTAGAAACTTCCTCATACAATGAAAAATAGATATAATTAGAATTATATGTGTGCAGAAGACATGTTAAATGCAATAAAAAACAATATTTGGGTAAAGTTCTGTATTTTTTTGTTATAAAACGACGGTTCGATAGCAAAGTGCAATACAATTCTTATATAGCCTAATATGGAAATGGCGAGAGGTCTTCTGCTGGCCACTACAGATTTTTTTTGGCTAGTATGAGCGGCAAAGTGACATTTTGCGTTGACAAAAGCAAGCGCAAATGTCTACTTTGTATATAGACTGTAGAAAAAATATTTCTTTTGTATTAAAAAATAATAGGTGTAGTAAGGCCGATAATATTTTGGAATGGTACCGCAGATCGAATATTACGCTAGTCTGTATGCTTGCTGAAGCAATTTCGTTTTCATTTCATCATGCGTGCAGGCAAAGCAACTCAAACTCACTAGCATTTATGCATAATGCAGTGTTTGGTTAACGCTGCTTGGCCTGCAGCCTATACATCCATCTCTCTTGCACGCACGCTAATTCCCTATCTTCCATGCAAGATGTCCAGATAACCATGTGTCGCAACTGAATATAGGGAGAGAGAAATATTGCTATTTACAGCTGCACCGTCAAATTTTATATACTCTACCAGTTGGACAGGGTTAATCATCGACGCAGATTAGGGAAATCTCAAAGAGTTGCTTCAGTCACTATCGTAATATAGTCAGAAAAATTGACTTTGTTGGGTCTTAATGGTATTTGTTTGAAATAACTTATGAGAATGAAAACTAATTCAAAAAATTATTTCAACCAAAAATAGCATTTATCCAATTCCGTTTTAAAAAGTTGAATTTTACCTAACCTTTTGACGATATAAAACGTCACTTTTGACGTAATTGATATGAAATGAGTTTTGTAAAAATGTTACACAAGTACAAGTGACAACTGATGAGAAAAGAAACAAGAATATATCAATAATGATTTCTTTAATATTAATTTATGGATTATTGACTTACTCCCCATATCTCTATATCAGTAGGATGATCTATATTGGTTTCAGAAAACATTTTCAGTGATGATACGCATGCACTAACATAAGTATTAAATTTAAAAATGAAATTAATTTATTTTCATGGCAACGCTTTGGTAAATATGTATATTGAGCTGTTATAGAAAAACCTATAATTTTAAGTATTTTAAAATTATTTAGCGGAATTAGATAAATTTTTGTACATAATACGTTATGAAAACGTGATATTGTTTAACTCACATAATTTGCAAAACTCGCTTCGATAGTTTTGGCAAATATTATGTTCATCAAACAATATCACTCGTTTCATAACTGATTATATAAATATTATGGAAATATTAGGAATATTAAGATTATTTTACTATACAGAGCACTCAGAACAGGTAGAGGTACCTGGCGATGTATGTTTATTCCGAAATTTCTTCATCCTCTTCGTTGAGTCGATAAGTATTATACAGTTGATGACACGAAAGAAAATTAGGCAAGATAGAGTATTCGATGAAATCGTGACTATCTAATAAAATAAACCATGTGCGTTGTTTGAGTGCAATCAACTACTCTTGGATGGCGCGGTACAAGCATAACAAGTCAAAGTAAAATAATTCTAATCATAGTGCCGTTTTACAGAAATCCTAGTAATTCTTACATTCCTTCGATCGGTTTTCTTTTATGTCATCGACTGCATCAATCTTATAATAAGATGGTATTTCAGAGGATATTGACTATAATAGCTCTTTGGCGTTTGTCGACGAAGATGAAATGAATTTCTTCGAATGAGTAAGGCCCGAAATGTCTCCATTATGAGGCTAACTTCTGGCTTTTCAAAAGCCCGCAAGAAAGTTCGGGCCCGTAAAACGATAATTTGGCTGCCATTATTTAATTTTGTGTTGAGAATATGTAAAAATTGTATGGGTCTTCATCAAAAGGAGCAACTAGCATGGTCGGAATGAACAAAGATAGACGGGTGAGACAAATATGGATAATAAAAAAGAGACCGAGCAACTGGGATAAGATAATACCAAAGACCTTGCGGAGAAGAAAACCACGACGATTCAAGACGCTAGAAAGATGGAATGCAATGGGCAAAATTCATACACGATTAAATATGTTTTTCTAAAGTCTCGCTCGTTTTTATCAACGCAAAATGTAACTTTGCCGCTCATGTTCGACAAAATGAAAAAACGCTCGCTGTTCGAATTTCTAACTATATAAAATGTTGAGAAATGTCACTTGTCTACATTCTTAATGGGAACGTTTAGTCAGGAAATAATGGAGCTGTAGTTATACATGTACCACCTCCATAAGCCAATCTGACATATGATTGCTGTGTAAAGGAATACATAATACAATAGGGCATTCATCTACAGAAACGAAAATAAAAAATGCTTAAATTAGATTCAAGCATTAGCTCAAAAAGAATGGAAAATAACGACAAATTAAAATTTAAAAATATAATCGTTATTTATTGAGTAGTACTGTAATTCAAAGTGTACATTTTATTATTTTTTGTTATGGTGGAGGACCCCACTGTGATGACTGTAGAAAAAACCTTTGAGCGCAAATGGAAATTGTCGATTTCGAGAGAAAAACCTCTCAATCAATAATATTCCATTTTGCGCTCTTAATACACAAATAGCTATTGTACACCCTACACCTACACCGTACAGTAAAAGGGTTTTTGACAATATACATATAATAAATTCTTTCCATAAATAATAATTATTAGTAAGAATGTTATTGGATATATTCTTATTCTTAGTTATTACCCACATTACTTGCACTTGCAGATCGTGGCAATACTGGTACTGAAAGCACTTAAAACATACGCACTGATGTGCAATTTTCTTCATCGCACGCACACTTGATTTTTGCTTTTATTTCTCGGCCTACCACGATGGACTACATACTATTTCAGTTTTTTTCCTCATATGTTACAGTTTACTGTTTAGACCGTGGGAAAAGATAGATATAGTTTTTTATAGTATTGATTCTCTGGAAATGATATCTCAATTAGTTTTTAAAATAATTAATGAATATCTTCCTAATAGAAATTATAATTTGCATAAGGAGATATAATAGAATACAAACATACAGGGTGTTACTGTTTTCATGTGTGTGCTGCTAATAACATCTAAATAAAATTAATTTTTAACTTTATAAATAAATAAATAATAGCCAGAGGAAGCTAAATCAGGGCTACATGGGGATGACGAACTCCTGAAAATCGTATTCTTCGATTATGGAAAGAACTTTTCGAAAATACATAATCAGCCCTATTTTGTAAGAAAGTTGTTATGTTTTAGCAACATTAGCAAATAACGAATAATAATTGCGAACTCTGAATAACATGAAAATGACAGGCTTTACATTTGTTCCTATTGGTATAAAATTTATAACGTTGCTAAGACAACAATTTTCTTACAAAATAGGGCTAAATATTTTGTATCATTAACAAAACTAATAATCGCCCCAATATTTTAATTAAAAGCAAAATTCATCTATCCTTAATTTTATGGATAATTAATCGATATTATTACAGCAATCAATTAAAATCACTTGTAGAAGAAATGCATCTTAATTAATGATTTAAAATAAAACCAAATCAATCTATGAAATACTTATTACATATTACAAAATATTATTCTATTAAAATAGTGAATTTGCATTCTTGAAACGTTTTAGTAATAGTAATAATTTAATAAAGTTGTTAATGCGGCTAACACATATTGCAATTAAGCAAATAGACAAGTATTTACCCACTTTATCCATAATTTAGCCGCTAATTAAGAGCAAATAGGAATAGAGTCTCTTAATTGCCAGAAAAGCTGCTATCATTAGTCATCGACGTATTGAGCTGCATAAACGACTAAGTTTAAACTTTAATCAAAGGCTAAATGAGATATAAATATTCAATCACCTAAGCATAAATAATCGATTTTTTTCACAGGAACAAATATAAGAATGATTAATTGTTTATCTAGTTGAAATAATAATTTTTATGGATCAAAAATGAAAATAAATTGACTAGTTCCCGTTTTTTTCTATCTCATCTATATGTAAAGGCAAGAGTTATAGCTCTATTATAAAGTGTGTTTTAAAAATAATGATTTAATCGTTGTTCTTTTTACTTATATTTCGAAAACCCAGGATTTTTTTAAAATTGTGATTCCAGTTTAACTATGTATCTTTTTATTGTTCGGTATATGATTGTCCTTCTGATTTCTTTTCTTTAAAAGTGCAAAATACATGCTAATATCAGTAATTTTATACCATAACTTTAAGTGAAACACAAGAATAGTGCACACCACTACTCCTCTACAATTATATTGTCACCCAAATTACCCATCAGTTAAAGAACCCAAATAATAATATAATAATAATATTTTAAAAACAAGCTTCATAAGGCAATCTGTTAACGTACGAGTCCAAGTTTTACAAAGGGCGAGTACGATAACAGGCCTTATAAAATAATTATTTAACTATCAAGTGTGTGAATGACGGCGATTAATGATTGAAACATTTTAACTCGCGAGAGTTAATTGTTGAGATTATTAATCGTGTTAGTTACAATATATTTCCGATGAAAGTATCTTATTGAACTGGATAATCTAATTTTATTCTATGACAAAATTTATAGGTTAGTAACGCTTGACACATATAAGTTTTGACAATTGTTAAGCAATAGTATGTGGTATCCATGGTTACTCACTAAAATTGTTTATTAATAAAAAATCATACATTAATATACACCAAGCAGCCAATGCACGTCATCACTTAGTGTAAAAACCTTATTGCATCAAAATCACTAATAGTGAAAAATGAAATAAAATTTCATTTTTAACCGTCAAAAAGTGTATGGCTTTATATAATTATTATTAAGATGAATAGTAGAGTTCATTACTTATCGTATATGACATGAATAATTCGTTTAATTGTTGCTATAGTTGGCAACATTGATAATTTGTATATTCATACTGTCAAAGTTATTATTTGAAAAATATTTGTATCGTGTTTGAAACATTTTTGTGCGTTGTAAAGGTCTATTTATAATAAAGTAATGTTAAACGCAATGCAACGACACAACGTGACCGTTAACGCAAACACAAAATCTGTGAATCTGCCAAAGATAGCACTTCTAATCAATCAGAAAAATTTGGTATATTTCTTTGAAATTCAGCTCACTTTTATTTATTGCCTTTATATGGCATACATAAGTATAATTAAGGTTAGTATTATAAAATAATTTAAATAGAAATGGACAGTGACGAAAATATAGTATATATTTTGTAGATGTGACAGTTCATGAACATGTCGATAATATAGATTGCAATCTGTATAACTCTTTTCATAAATATTCTAAAACCTCTGCAAACGCAGCAGTACATGACGTCACACATCTAATTACTAAAATTCAATTTTTATTAATGACGTGCATTGGCTGCTTGAATGATTTGGGTATATAACCTATTAATAAACGGTCAAGTGAAGCATGTTTCTAATATACTATTTTTGCTATTGATTGAGGTAATTTTACATTTTTTTAAAAATACTATTTGTCTATTTTCAATTAGTTATGTTGCTAGCGTTTTCCGCTAACTTCACACATGAAAATTCATACACATACTTCATTTCACGTAAGAAAATAGTGATGGGAAGATATGTGCAGTTTGATCTTGTTTTTTGATTAGGATAAAATTGCACCTATTTTTCCACGACTATTTTCTTACGTGAAATGAAGTATAATTGATTGTCAGAAATTCGTGGTTTTATGTCATTTATCTGTCAGTTTTCAAAGCAGTCATACCACCTATAAAAAACAAAAAGCGCCAAAAACTGTGCGTTTATAGATTTTTCCAATGACGTATTTTCAGTGCGTTTATAGACTCATAAGAACACCGAAATAGAAAAATAAGATTGTCTAACACTAACTTAAAGTAATAAAAAAATCCCTGGCATTTTTGTTTATTCTTCCCGTAATCTGTGTGCCCCAGCGAATTATAGGGGCATATGATACTTTTTATTTAAATACAGAGTGGTCGAGCATTAACGGGCTTCTGACAATTACAAGGAACAATTTTTTTTTTGTATTTGCTTGGTAATATTGCATCAGCTGGTCACGAAAAATGAAAATTAGTATACATTACATATGTAGAAAAGTCCATAGACTATTAGAATCGAATTGTTAAACGCCCGTCCATCTATCTTTTACCTTGCATGTGTTACAGATGGCCAAAGACAAAACAAAATCTATTGTGGCCAGCACAAGACCTCTCGCTATTTCCATATTAGGCTATATAAGTATTGTACATATTTAACATTTCTGGTACACACAAAAACACATATCTTCTTTATATATTTTCATATTTTTCAGTTCATTCTATCTATGAACAAGTTTTCTCTTAATTCATTGATGAGATTGGCGATATTTCTGAAGGATATATATGTTATATATCTATAATTATAAATATTTAATTAATAATAAAATAAGAAATATTAAATGTACTTCCCAGAAAAAGACTTCAGTAATGTTTCTGGTGTTTTGACACTGACATTTATTTGTCAATTATAAACATTTTAATTTTTCCACGGGGTGCGAGATTCATTACAACATATTATTTTACATATTTATATTTCTCTAATTTTATAGAAGATATAATAAAAATTTGAACTGTATCAGATAGAGATTTTTATATTCTTTAATATTTGTAATAACATAAATTCTCAAAAAATAATATTTAGATTTTTTTAAAGTAACTAATACTTCCGGTTGTCCAATTGTTACCAAATTTTAATTAGCTCTTCCCAGTAATACCAAATTGAGTAAACTGCAGTTAAACATGTCTTAAGTCTTATAGTATTTGCGAAACCATTGTTACAACATCCATACACACATACACACACGCACACACACACACACACACACACACACACACACACACACACACACACACACGGACATCATCGTAAAAATGTTATATACGGATTCTAGGGACCTTAAAACGTGCTTATCCATTAAAATCTGGTTATGCGATTTTTAGCATGATTCCAGTACCTTTCTTAGCAAGAGGTAAAAATTGTGAGATTTTCATTCAAAATAAAAATTTGTATTTTGAAAACTAAGATCTCAAATACGAACACTGTCGAAAGTAAAGAGTTCAATAGAGCGGAGCAACTTTGTTTTACTCAAAGGCGTCTAAAATTTTTCATGTAAAATAACATTAGTATAATACCATCAGCGTATTTCTCAAATGACAGAAAGTTATACACCACACAGACCCCAAAAATCATACCTATCTGAAGAACCCCCGCCGTAGAGGCACTATAATTCCATCATTGATTAATACCTATATTAGATTCCCTCTAAGACCAACTCTTGATTTGTTCCAGCTCCCCTCTGGCCTCATCCACGTGCGCTCTATACACGTGTGTGGGGGCCATGTTCTGCTTGTGACGTCACTTCGGGGGCGGTGCCTTAATGGGGCCGCGCACTGCGCATGCATCAGCCGTAGTCGCGAGGCGCCTCTTTGCCCGAACGCATCTACCGCAAGAGGCACGTTACACGGACCCACAGACAGACAGTTTGTGTTCTACGCTCGAAGATAGTATAGCAAAGTTAGGGCGGGGTACTTTTGTAAGTGTCATCGTAAAATAGTGGGCGCCACCGGAATAAGTTAGTGATTTAAAAGAAAAAAAAGTGCGACGTATAATTTGGGTGAAAGTGACATTTTTAACATCAATAAGTGTTAATATTTTAAGGATGTCTATTCAAATGCCTTATTGGTATATTTGTAAAAAAGTTGTACGTAAAAAGTAGCACAATTTCTTCCAAATTAACAACAAAATATAACTGTGTTAATTTCCAAAAGGATTACTGATTAACTGCCTAAAAATCAAATGTAATATTAAATTAGTGTTTCGGTATAAAAAAGACTAATTTGTGACAAAACTGTTACCAAAATTAAGTAATATTGTGCAAAAATTACCTATATTAAACTGTGTTAAATTCCAAAAAGATTCCGAATTAAATGTTCAAAAATAAAAAAATAATAATAATATAGTGTGTCGGTATAAAAAAGGACTAATTTTTGTAAAATCTGTGACAAAACTGTACCAAAAATAATAAGTAATACTGTGCCCAAGTATTACGGATTTAACTATCACTACATCTATAACAATAGTACCTAACTAGATTGTGCAAACTGGAAAATGTACTGTAAAGTGTGACCCACCCCAGCAAACTTATGGAACTAACCGCCATATTCAAATCGCGTAAACTAACCCGCAAAAAGTGACTCCCATCGTCTTGTTGTGGCAAATCAGTTATTGTGGACCTAGTTCTTCGTGGCAGCCGTGGCCGGAAGCACGACGGACTACCTAGGGGCAGGGGCGACGCGCCCTTGCCCGCGAGGGGCCCCGGCGTACCCCGAAGCAACGGCACAGGGCCCCCAAGCGGTCCAGGGTGCTGCGCAAACCAACATGAATCAGCTGGGGACGGTTTATGCCACCAAAAGGCGAAGGCGAAATGGCAAAAGGTTAGGATGATGTTTTCGAAATTGTTACTTATAGGTTATGTTCGGTTCGGTTATTTACAGTGAGGTGTCCCAAGTAATATGTGAAAAGCATTTTCGTCCACATTTGGTGAGATATTTCGAAAAAATTCTTTCGATTACCTACTTTAAATGTATAGACTTAAAACATAACAAAAACTGTGGACCAAATGACAGGTGTTAATTCATTTCAAGTTCAGATTTATCTTCTATCGCGACCCTTTACTTTAACAATATGAGAAACTTCTTAATAATCCAATGCGTACTGTAAAACCTACCTTTCAATACATATCGACATCGGAAGGTTAAAACCTCGTAGATACATAATACAACATATTTTTAAAAAATACGAAAAAGTCTTTAATTGAGAAATGTTAGTGTGTAATATATGCCCTTTTGGTCGTTTACATTTTATAGAATGACAACAGAATTAACCAATGTTGAAGGCTATATAGTTGAGTTAAGAGATATGAGATTTTCATTGTAGATTTCCAATCATTTTTAAATATAGTTTGTACAGAATTCTACCGTTATGGTTTTGACTTACTAAGCATGTGGTGCACCGGGCATAGCTGACGGTAGCACTACCTGTCCCTTAGGGTCGGACTGCAAAAAAATTTAATTCGCAAATCTCTTTATGCATTTCGTATTTCAAAATTGATATTTAATGGATTTGCAAAATAAAATTACGACTTTGATCATTGTTACAAATTAAGAAAAATATAAACGCAGTTAAATATTATTTTTTGAGATTTTATGTTATATAAATATGAAGAACATTTGATTGTCTATACGTTTTGATTACACATTTCCTTCATATTCATTAGATGTAGTTAAAAAAATTTAAATATATTAACTTTTATAAATCAGCCAGCTATGCTTTAACCATGGAAACTGGTGATATATTCAAATATTCTAATTGACAGATGTCAGTGTCAAGTGCAATTTAAATAGTATATGTTCGTGTTATAATTTTATTGGATATATACAGAGAGTTTATTTTAAAGTGCAACATTATAGTTCATCACTTCCGTGGTTACTCACTATTGTCAAAAATGACAGCAATGTCATATTTGTCCATTTTAAAATGCAACATTATAAATAGTATTGCAGCACAGGAGATACCTTCAGAACACATCACAAATGGTATCAATTCTTAGGATATTACCTCAGAGTGATTGGGGTTTTTTTTTTAACATTTATTACATGAAAGTTATGAATTTTTGTAAGCTAAATTTTGTTAAGATGTACAACATTCATGTTTTGATTATTTGTTTATCGTATATAGACTAATTTATTGGAAATTAGTTTTGATAATACAAAACTACAAATTTTGTATGTTGCATTTTAAAATGGACAAAAATTTCATTGCTGTAATTTTTTGACAATAGTGAGTAACCATGGAAGTGATTCGCCATATGTTGCATGTTAAAATAAATTCTCTGTAGAATCTTTTCTAGGAATTTTCGGTATGGAATTTGTAGAAAATAGTTACGTTCGTATTACAATTTTACTGGATATAATAGAATCTTTTCCAAGGAACTTTCGGCAAGGGATTTGTGCAAAATACATAAAATTGACGGAAGGTAATGTGCTAGACACATTAGATTTTTTTACTATATTATGTCTCAAGTTTTGTTTTTTATATATTATTTGTTTTTTTTTTTTAATTAAATGAGTTTTTTTAAAGAAATCTGTTCCATTATTACAAAATAAAGTAAAATAAATTAGGAAAATATTTAATACGTACCTGTTCTTACCCCGCCATAAATCAAGCTTAAATCCCGAACAGTAGACCTGCTGAGAGGGTCATAACGATAGATTTCTGTACAAACTATACGAGTATTTAGTATTTGCTCAACACGCTTGTGTATTTTTTCCAAACTTCATAAGTTCTCGTCAGCAAAAATCGAGGGATAGTCATAAACATCTTCACCGTCCTTATACTATAAAACTAGAATATTTTAGCACGGTACACCGCAAATTGCTTCAGTTTTGAGTGCAAAACAGTGACAATATCATTCTTACTATTTATGATGGGCAAATGTTTTAGGTTTCTTTGTGAACTTAAGTGATGTGCCCGTTTCTCGATTTTTGGTTACGAGAACTATATAGGGTTTTGTATTCGATGCGGAATTAATAAATAAAATAGAGATACGACTATTTGACTTTACGACAATACACGATCTGGGAGAATACTCTAATGCCCGTTGCAGAAACGTTCATCACTTCCTTGATCAATCAACGGTTCATCAAAACGAACAAGTGCAACATGATTTTTGACAGAAATGATGTAAATGTCATAAGAACAAGGAAACTGATTAGAATTTGTTCATTTTGATTGTCCAATAACTGAACAAGGAATTGATTAACGTTTCTGCAACCGGGCATAACAGAAGAATGTGCATGGCTTGTGGATAAAACAGAATAGAGTTAATGGCCCGATTCTGAACAAAACTGTAAGTCTTACAGATCTGTAAATCTGTAAATAATGAAAAAAATCGCGAAGCAACCTGCCACTCTTATGTATAATTTTATATGAATCAACAAAACTAGACGTGTTTTTTGTCAGATTAGTATAGATATACAGATCTGTAAGACTTATAGATTTGTTCAGAATTGGCCTGTAAAAGTATCATTACTTATAAAGACGATGTAATCCAATATTATATAACCATTGCGGAATAACTGAATAACATATTCAGTTTTCGTTAGTTTAAAATTTATATTTTGAAGTAGTAAACAGAAATTTGTAGAAATTTCTCACTATTTCTTAAAATTTTATGTAATAAAAATATTTGAGAAAAATCTGTATTTTTTCAATAAAAAATGTAATAGTAACAATTAATATTTTGTAAAAAACTTTGTTAGAATTGTTAATATTGGTTATTTATTTAGAGGAATTATATTATAAAAATTTTAAAAATAGGAAATATATTTTAATTTGATTTAATATTGATAATACACACAAACATTAAAGCAAGCGACGTTAAAACGTGCCTGTAGGTTATAGATATATTATTCATAAAGAAAACTAAAATACATATATGTGATTTATGGATATATTTTATTTTAACAAAATTAATGTAAATATTATTAGTATGTTTTCAAAATACCTAATAAAATATGTTAACATTTTTAAAGTACTTGAAAAGCGAAAAAGTACTGCTTTAAAAAAATAAATAAGTATAATAAGTGTAAATGTCATCTTTTCGTGACCAACGAAACATATTTATAATCAAACATAATCATGTAAATAGTTGTCACCATTAATATAATGTGCAAAGTTGGTACAATTACAAAACAAATAAAGCCACCAACTATTAACAGAATTTAATGTTTAACCTTTTGATTTTTTTTTGCAATTTTTGCAAAATTAATTAGATTTGATAGAAAATTCAAATGATTAATGAGATATGAATGCCGTCGGAAACTTGACAGACATGTACACATGTATGTTGATTATATCGCGATGGTATTTATTCCATTACAAATATATAATACAGTATATTTTTATTTTATGTATTACTATAATAATTGGGGAGATTTTGACAAAACAACCTAGCCCATTTTTTATAAATTTGAGATTGACATAAAAAGAAATTTCTACCTTCCTTATAGGTACTGTTAAAGATATCTGTAATTTAATTTATCTCAGGATAATGTTTAAATATTAGAAAATTATTTACTGGGTTTTAAGTAATATAAAAATAAACATTGATGATCAAATTATTAGTAATTTTTATTGAATTTGTTGAATCTCACTTTAAAATGTAATAACTGCTAGCTAAGATACTTTTTGCGAGAAATAGTTTTTCCAAATTGTTTGGCATCGTTGAAAATAAATGTTGGTGTATGTACAGTGTCTCACAAAATTATTTGTACAAAAGACATTCGTTTAAAAATTAATTATAGTCTTCTTTCAATATTTCAGAAACAAATGATTGTAGTTTACTTTGCGTAAATGTCCTGAAAACAAATTATATACAAAAATTCAGACACAAAATTATTCGTTCACCTCAGTTATAAAATTATTTAACATACAATACAATATTTTAATATTTAGTGAGACTCATTGGCTTTAATTACAGCCAGGGATGTGCATTTACGCGTAAAAAATAATTTTTTCGTTTACGTGTAAAAAATGCGTAAAAAATGTTAAATAAGTAAAAAACGTAGATAATGTATAATTTTATTTCTTCATAACGACACTAGATGACTTGTTTACAAATGTCACATTTCCTTAATCCTATCATAAATATATTCTAGAACAACTGAAACTATGATAAGATTAAAAAAAGAGACCGAAATTATTGTAAAATATTAAAAAAAAAAACATTCTGAAACTATAGATAAATTAACATAAAATGCTTAAAATTGTATAAAATTCATTTTCATTAAAGTTGGAGCTAATGTTGTAAATCTATTTCAAATTATTTGTACCTATGTTATTAATAATTAATAAATAGAAAATTAATTTTTAGTTTTGCAGATTTTTTTATTCACCGTCTATTTTTAAATGTCTTCAAATTTTTTTTCTTTACAAAACTGCCTAAAATTTACATAAAACATAACACATTTTATAAATATAATACAATATGCTTCAAATTTACGTATTTAGTCTAATTTTAAAGTAAAATGTGTTTGAAGTTTGACGTTTGAGGTTATGTCGCAGGAATATATTTTCCTACTAATCTGATTGTTGATAGTTTGAAGGTACCTAATTGTTTGCCTGAATCAAAGAAACATGTTGATGTCACGTAGATTACTTGTTCTGGAATATTCATTACAGTATAAAAGTAAATATATTTATAAAAAAAATATACTCATGGTAATATTTTACATTATCTACGTAAAAAATTCTCAAATATTGCCAATGTAAAAAATTTAACACGTGACGTATTTTACGTGCCCATCCCTGATTACAGCTTTCAGTAGCTTAAACATTGATTGTGTTAACTTAGATGATATAGAACTTTTATCCATCTTTCAATGAGTTTTATCTGGAGTTCCTAAATAGTGGAAATATTTTTTGCGGGGTTGCCTATCTAGTTCCGATTATAAAGTCTCAATAGGCTTGAAATCAAGAGACTGGGGAAGTGTTTTAAGTTGTCTCGGTATATTGTAGAACAGCCATTCCTTAACAATAAGTGCTGTATTTTTAAATGAATTTTTTTATTGGAAATCCTTTTTATTTGATATTTTACTGATAAAAGTAAAGTGTAGGAAATATTTTGTAAGCCACTGTAATTCACATTTATAATATTTGAACTTTGGTTGTTTTATGCCAAAAGTTCATTTAAAATTGTTGTTAGGTCGATACAACTTATGGTTCTGTGAAATTGGTCGAAGAAAAGCATATTCGAAATTCGAAGTACATAAGATTATATTACAGTAACTTAAATATTCCAGCTGTTATTCAAGCAATACAGGTATTATTATGGAAGTAAAAGAATTCTTAAATTGTTAGCAGCTAATATTATATGGAAAAATATGCGTATAATACCAAAAAGGAAATATTATTTGTAAGGAAAATTATGTAAATTTTTTTGTAAAGCAGATAACCTTTCAAATAATTATTTATATATTTATGAGAAGCTTGATAAAGTATTTGTTGTATTAAACGTACCTCATATTTCACATTATGAACGATAAAAATGCATAATTATATCTTAAATTTTTATAATGTAAATAAAAAAATTCCTACCTTTCTTGTAGATATTTGCTGTAGTCCCGATGATATCCAAAGCACCAAAACTCGTCATTAAGAGTTTCCAGAACCTAAAACAATATTAGAAAAGTATTAGAATAACATTTTTTTTAAACTATATTTATCATAAAACAATGTTTATTGTTAAATTCAAAACATATTTCTCATCTGTCGTATCGATTAAACACATAACCTAACATTGGGAAATTAAGAATTTTGTTTTTCTCATTTTATACTTTATTTTTCATAGTGTAACATTAATTTATATCACAATAGCTAGTTTAAAGTGTAAAATAAACTATGAACATACTTTTTTTTATTGATATAAACATTATTTGCAATAAATATTCACAAAATTTACAGAGCGTAGCTAAACACTTATCACTTCTTCAAGTGACGATCGACTAACTAATGCGACGTAACACGTAACTAGAAATTAATTCTGGACAGAAGCAGACTTGTAATTCATTGCAGAGTCTGACTTGTTTTATAAAATAAAAATTAATTTTTAATAGATAGATATTATTAACATTGAAGGTTTCTTATTGATTCTAAATCTAAATTATTTATTCCCCGAAATTATAAAGTGTTGACATTGGTTTTTCTCGCATTATTTAAACTTGAAAAATATGTGTGATCTTTTGAAACAAATTAATGCAAACATTAATTATTTATCATATGCATCTATGAATTAAGATTTTATGCTGTCAAATTTAGTAGTGTCGTTTACATAGTTTTTATGAGGTACACAAGATATTATGTACCCTCATAAAAACTAAGTAAAAGTCACTGCTAAATTTGACAGCACAAAATCTTAATTCATAGATACAATTCGTAGATGGCCTTGATCGGACTTCTTTCAAAAATTTTACTGTAAACAGTTTTTTGTTAAAGAAATTATTACATATAATAAAAATACTGCGAGCTCGTCTACGAGTATGTTATTAATTATTTAATTCATATGTATGAATGTCTAATAATATATGGGCCTTAGAAAAAAATAAATAAATAAATAAGCAGCAAGGTAAAAAGTATTGTAATTATCATATTTTAATTAATGCATTACTATCAAAATTTTCAGAAAGAAATTTCAAAATCGACAAACTTTAAATTTGATTTTCTGAAATATTTAAAAAAGTTACATATTTGTTTTTAGCATGTAAGATACAGCTGTTGTGTTGAGCATACTTTTATTTTTCAATATGGTCTTCGTGAAATTCCGATGTTCCAACGCTTTTATATTTATCATCCAGAAAATTCCTACTCTGGACTTTCTCAAAATAATATTGTTTTCCTGAAATCGTCATGTAATCTACTACTTCCCTGCTGCAAAATCGGCAGTAAAATTGAATTTCCCTGCCTAGGCAGGGAAGTAAAATGCAACGTTGCCATATTTATGTTCACAAACATATTTTATGTTTTGATATGAAATACAATTATAAAATTAAAATAAATGATGTCCAGTATACAGTTGTTTTAAATTCTTATAAATTTTGATACTTATCTCGTCATTGAAGTATATTTTTATGACTCATAATTATTTGCCTTGACTAATCACCATATTGGTCATGAAAAAACGAACTTCCCTGCCTTAATAAGTAAATAACTATTACTGTAGCTTTCAATTTAACAATATCATTTTAATCTAATTTTTCCTTTAGGATATAATATGTTTGGTCTTTCGAAATGTCCATTTTTGAGCAATTTCGGACACCTTCAATCGCCGGTTCTGTGAAACAATACCGTGTGTTTTGTTGACGATTTCTTTTGTCGACCTTTGAAACAAATATACAGGTTGAAGTTTCCCGTGTCTTTCTCTGACCGCAGTATGTCACGCACAATATTCTAGATCGGGTGAATCCTAGAATATAACCGCAGTTAGGCAGAGAAAGGGAAAATCTCGTGCGTGAACATGTGTGCAGGCATCACGGACCTCTGTCACGCGAAATGTCTTTACGTGCACATGGAACTTCAACGAGGAAAATCTCCAGCTCACAGAACTTACAGAATTTACTATGCGCTTAATCTAGAGGTAAAGCACATTGGACCCCCCAATAATTTACAGAAAGTATCTTTCCCAATTCACAGACTTCAACAATATGAGTGAAAATTTTAACAGGAATGCTTGCAATAGTTAGTGACTCACAAAGCCAAATACCTTACTTAGTAACAAAAAAAAAATACTTTGCTTTGAGTATTGGGCTTAATGATGGCTTGAACTTGAAATCAGCCGAATTCACTATTACAGGGTGGGGCAGAATGACCTCCCTGATTTAAAGGATTATTTGTAAGAAAACGGTTGAAGATACATAAAAAAGGTTTTTATTGCTCAAAAGTACATATAATGCCGTTTTATTTTCACGATGTTTGGAAAATGATATCGTCCAAGTGGTGGCCTTTGCAAGCAATGCACATATTGAGCCTTTCAAAGAAGTTTTCGGCCACTCTTCCCAGTATATCTTGCGAAATTCCAGCGATGACGTCCTCAAATCGCCTCCTTCAGAGCTTCAAGCTACAGCTTTGACATATCCCCACAGAAAAAAGTTACACGGGCTCAAATCGGAGGAGCGAGGGGGCCATGGAACATCCTCCCAGTGAGGAAAGAGCTCTTGCAGAATTTCGCGTGAACGACGGGCAATATGGGCCGTGGCTGAAAACAGAAGGCTCCTGTGTCGTGTTCCTCGCCATACTCTTCTATTTTTGGGCTCAAAAAGTTCTCCAACATACAATAGCGAGCCGAAGTCACGGTAACAGAACAGTTAATCCTTCGGATTCAAAAAATAAGGCCCAATAATGCGTATAGAGGACACAGCGCATTAAACTGTTACTTTGGTGCTGTGAAGAGGTCTTGATGCAGTACACGAGGGTTCTCAGATGCCCAGTAATGAAAATTTTGTTTATTTACTGTGCCACAAAGATGAAAATGCGCTTCATCGAAAGGCTCAATATGTGCATTGCTCGCCAAGGCCGCCACTTGGACTATATCATTTTCCAAACATCGTGAATATAAAACGGCATTATATGTACTTTTGAGCAATAAAAACTTTTTTATGTATCTTGAACCGTTTTCTTACAATTAACCGTTCAAATCAGGGAGGTCATTCTGCCCCACCCTGTATTTCGTTGATTAATAATGAACTGGTTACTAAGCTATGATAGCGTAGCGACAAAGTTGATGAGAAAGGGAAGGTGAAACGTACGGAGTATTTTTCGCTACGCTATCATAGCACAGTCTTAGGATTCCACCCCAGTGGATAAATGTATGTTCGAATTTACCAACTTGAATTCTGAATCAAGGAATCGATCAACAGATTCACAGGCTGTGTCCGATGTCTCATTTTGGCGTTTAGTTTTTAGGATTTAGGTCTTCTTCACATAAATACAGCTCCGAATGGCACACTAATGACATCCGTTGGTTTGTATGGCAACACTTTAGAATAACAAAAGTGAATTATGCAATTCGATTTAATTTGATTCTTCAGATTAAATGTTAATATTATATTTCATAAAATATAAGCCAAGAAGAAGAAGCTATTCTTTGACAGTAAATTTCTTGGCAGCAACATTTTGCATAAATTATAGCGACGAACATGATTTGTTTAATTAGTGCGCGTCATCTGCAAGGCATACTGTGCTCCTGCAAAACCCTACAATTTAACTTTGAAAATAATTTCTCGACCGTCATTGTAGATTTAAGGAAAACAATTTTTGGGGATGTCGGTCCAGGAAATAAATAAATTTAATTATTTTTTTCATCGACGTTTCGGTATTTTATTTATACCTTTTTCAAGACTCTGTTGATGGTAAAACTTTGTCCAACAGAGTCTTGAAGAAGGTATAAGTAAAATACCGAAACGTCGATGAAGAAGAAAAATTAAATTTAATTATTTCCTGGACCGACATCCCCAAAAATTGTTTTCCTTAAACTTACAATTTAATTCCTAAAAGCCTAAATAAGCACTATAAAGGCATAGAAATTCAGGATTTAGATATTAGGGTCATAAAAGTGCAACATCGGACAGCACACAGCCACAGTTGTTTTGACGGTTAATGTACCTGTTATGTAATTTTATTCATGGTAATTGTGCTTTCCGTTAAAAAGTATTAATAATGTAAGTTTTTAATCAGGGTTGGAAAAAATCATGATTTATCTAAAAAAATCAAAAATCATTGATTTTTTTTTGAATCAAATAAATCATGATATTTTGATTTTTTTCTATTTTTAAAGTTCTAGTGGTGTTATTGTACGTTTTTAATTGTTTTAAAAACAATATAAATATTTTATTTCATAAACGAAAACGAAATCTGTAATAAACCCAAAAAGATGCATTTGAATTTTTGCATAAATTTAGTATATAACGTACCCACGCGCGCGCGTCTTTAAACAATACATACCTAAATAAAATAGGTCAAAACATGTAATGAGTAATCTGTTAGAATTCGACTACAGTCCATATTTTTGTTGTTATTTATACTTTTGTAGTAAATAAATTCATTTTTATTACAATTTGAATCTTTTTTCATCTGTGATAAAAACCAATGATTTTTTTAAAAAAATCAGTTGATTTAAATCAGGCCAACCCTGTTTTTAATTTATTTATAAAACATATTTTATAATTGTCCTATAATAAATAACATTACATTTTAATTTTGTTATAGATAGAAATTATGCTGATTCCAATGAAGGAAATATAATGAAAATGAAAGATGTAAAAGTATATTTGAATATGATAAAACCAATGTATTTTTAAATAAAGATAAAGAAGAACATAAGGAAAAGTTACAAATGAGTACACATAGCTATAAATGTCAAAATTAAGATATAATCAATGGTTGATTCATGAATATGACGAATCAGTTGATCATTGATATTGATTAGAAGATTAGCTTGTTTTTAAATGTTGAATTGGATAGGTTCAGAATCAGCGTTGATCTGTGGATCTACTCGCGATAAAGGAATGGTGAATTCGACCGTAACTTCTCGTTGAGTTAGCTTGCTAGTTGGAAAGGTTTTCCGCTTTTTAAATCCGTTTTCGGTAGAGTTGGCCGCCACCAAATTACTCAGACATAATGAATCACCGTTAGGGGTAGTTCAGCCGTTTCGAGTATTAAATATAAAAATTGTATCTGTTATTCAAATGAGGTCTAATTCTTGAGTATCTATGCAGGAATCAAACCCGCGGTAAGGTCCTTACCGTACCAGAGGCGTGCGCGCCCGCTTTCCACCGCGGGCACCGGGGTTATCCACAATCGCCATCGACTTCATTATCTGGTGAAATATTATACCAAAGTTACCATTTATGGGAATAATTTTCGGCATGCGAACACTCAATTTTATTAAAAATATGCTAATTTGTGATAAGCAAAGCTACAAACAATTTAGGTTATATGTTTATATCTTGCAGATAAATGGTAATTATATTATACTCTGACCATATCAAAATTGGATGCCTAAACAGCTGCTTTCTCTAACTACCGAATTATTCCTTTATCGAAACTCATAATAAACGAGGTGGTTATACAATACGAAAAATATTGTAATTTAAATACATTTTCTGCCTTATCTAAAACAATGTTACTTGGTTATTTGCTTATAAACGGGAATCTTAGACGAAAAGTTAGCCGAAATCATATCGGCCTAATTCTCTACGCAACGTTGTTAATTTGAATGATAAGCCATTTCCATATTAGGCTATATAAATATTGTACATATTTGACATTTCTGATACACACAAAAACTCATATCTTCTTTACATATTTTTATATTTTTTAATTCATTCAATTCTCTCTTATTCTTCTAATGTTCGAGATTCATTGATGAGATTGACGGTATTTCTGAAGGGTATATGTAATATATGGATCTATAATTATAAATATTTAATTAATAATAAAATAAGAAATATTAAATGTACTTCCCAGAAAAAGTCTTCAGTAATGTCTCTGGCTTTTTGACACTCACATTTATCTGTCAATTACAAAAAAATTAATTTTTCCACTTGTTTTCCATGGGCTGTGAGATGCATTTGCAACTTATAATTTTATAGAAGATATAATAAAAATTGTAAATGTATCGGATAGAGATTTTTATATTCTTTAATATTAGTAATAACAGAAATTTTCAAATAATATTCAGAATTTTTTTTTAAGAAACTATTACTTCCGGTTGTGCAATTGTTACCAAAATCTAATTAGCTCTTTCCAGGAATGTCAGATTGAGGAAACTGCAGTTAAATATTTTTTAAGTTTTATTGTTTTTGAGAAACCGTGGTTCCAACATCCACACATACACACACACACACATACACACACACACGGACATCATTGTAAAAATGTTAAAATCGGATTCCAGTGACCTTAAGACGTGCTTTTTCATTAAAATCTGGATATGCGATTTTTAGCATGATTCCAATACCTCTCTTAGCGAGAAGTAAAAAAAAGATATGCTGCTGCAATGGCAGTCTGTTAGACAACAAGTAATAAGGGAAACAATTGTGACATTTTGTGAATTAGTCACTAAACGAAGTAGCTGAAAATGGTATCCTAGTAAATTGTCATAATGCATTAAACCTTCTGCACTAATCATTAAAACATTCGCAGGAAATGAGGCTTTAGTTGCTAAGTTCAAAATTCCAATTTATTATTACACCAATTGGCTAAAATTTAACAACTAATCGTTAAGTGGAGTTCTTAATCTAACAATTGCATTTGTCCCATTTTTAGTATTGAACAATCGTTGGTAAATTGTATTTATTGCGAAATTTTTGTTAGGAAATGAACTTTTATTGGAAATAGAGGAACGACGGGAAAGGCAAAGATATAGCAAACTGAACAAGGTGCTTGTCCATGATTTAATTCGTGAAATGGAGGTCTCGTGTCACAAGATTAAATACTATTTATATTTATTCCAAATCATTTTAAATTTAATGATATATTTATAATTAATATAATAATGATTTAATTCGTAAAAAGAAACTTTCCGATTCTTCTTTCACTTAATTTCTGCGCCTATTGGTCTTATAAAGGGGTGACAAGACAAAATTTTAATTTTCCGTGCTGCAATCAACGATCAACTAAAATGCAAAACTAGCTTTATGTCATTTAATTTGTCCAAAATCATAATTTTAATGTAATCTATCATTAGACAATATTGTCCCGCGGAACATCCTTGCACCACGAATTTTCTTATTACTCATTTTAAAAACCGTTTGTAACAATGTCGTTACTTATGTATTTACTGAATACCAAATGAGTTGCTAAAATCGTTGATAACTCTCACCTAACGACTATCTTAACGAATTAAGCCGTATATTATATTTTATACTTTTATAGCATTATATTATTTCGTTGTAATGTACGTTAATATATTTTTGGTTAAATTGTGTGTAATATTAGTAGCTACAAGAAAATTCGTCGTTTGTCTAATAAGGTCGGTCATAACTGAAGAAATCTGATTGCAAGAACTCACGGTATCTTAACAACATTACAGACATTAGTTAACGTAGTACACCATTTCCTCACTTCATTAAGCGTATTATTCTTCACTAACATACACATTACCTAAATAGGTTATCTGCCTATGCAATCATACACTATGTTACAAATAATCATCATTTTTTGCTTCAAAGCATTTATTGGTTATAATATCTTTTAATATTTTATAATAACTATTATATAGGGCAATATACCTATGATACAATGAGCCGGTTTCACACTGTTTTAAAAGTATTTTTAATAAAAATTTGTGCAATATTTAGGAAAGTAATAACAAAAATAATATTTTATTATTTTTGTAAATAATTTAATAATAAGATCGGCGGCAGAAATAATCATGAAAAACTTAGTACTTAAAAGTCCTATTGAGGATCTTTTGGCAAAATCAACCATAGTCCAAATATTGTATAGTACATTCAGAAATTGTCCACGCCATATTTAATTTTGAAAGCTAAACCGTCTAAAGATGTGAATAACACGATTTAAAAACACGGACTAAACACTGCATTTGCAATAGACACTTACAAAATTGCAATTTGCACTAGCGCCTCTAACGGCAAAGCATAGAAATCTACACTCTAGCCATCGTTTTAGGTGAATAATCGAATGATCTTCAATATTATCAAACAAAAAAGTTGCCCCAGACACATCTTCTGGTTTTAAACTCATTTTTATTAAACACAACGTACAAATCACAATAAAGAATTAGGTTTAACACTGAATAACAGTATGCGAACACAATGACAGATAGGAACAGGGAACGCCGTAAGACAACGAGGGGAGGTATGTTTGGATGCATGATCTTCTATCTCTCTCTTGCAGTTACGTCAATTTTGTAAGTGTCTAATGTAACAGGGGGGAGGGGGGAAGAAGATTCTGTTTTTTTCTTTGTTCTCTTACCCACCGATGACACTTTTTCTTCTTTGCCGAATGGTGACTTTATCTAACTGGTGGACACTTCACCGAACGACTACTGCTTTATTGAGGAGGAACACGCTCTTACTCTCACACTATCACCACTAACCACTTGATGATAGATGATGAACACATCTTAAATGGATGACACACACACAATATTTTTATACTAATTTTTAACTAACTTTATTTACATAATTACATTAATACTAAATCATTATTATTAATTACACTAAACTACTAACACAAAACTATACTCTTACAGTTACATTGTAATCTAATTATGAGTACTGGCGGAAAACGCCCAAAAACTAAACACAGACTACATGTCTTAACGGTTTGAATCATAAAACTCGACTGCCTTAAAACAAAAGGTTACCTCTTCAACAGTCATATCTGATGAAGGGTGCGAGGGTGTAGCATCCATAGCAAAATAACAAGATTTCACGTAGTCTAGGCAATAACTTACATGGTTAATTGTCAAAACAATAAACGTCTACGCGGTTGACATCTAGACTAAACAGAGATATGAGAAAATAATGATTATTATTTCTAAACAGAATTTTGACTTACAAAGATGACGGAGTTAAAATGTTGATATTGAAACTATAATTTAGAAGAGTTTATAATAAAGTTCATTACTTGTTATTGCACTATTCTCACCTTGTTACACTATTCACAAAAAGTGGGAATCTTTTATATTACATTTTTCAACTACGTAACTGCATCCCTGAGTAGTCGGCAACTTGCAAGTAAAATTAACTGTTGTTTAACGTTAGTTGATACTTATGATTGCCGGTTTCTTATCAACTGGCAACTACTAAATTACATTAGTTATTACATTATATATAGTTCGAATGCTTCTACAAAGATGTCTTATAAAAATAACTAATTATTATTTAGAGGATATAATTTTCTAACATTTAAACATGATGCTGAGTTAAATCAAGTTACAGAAATCTTTAAATGCAAGGAAGCTAAACTCTTTTGATTATCTCGTGAAGTTTAAGGACATAGATCTACATCATACAATGAAAACTCCTAATGGCGTACTAATGACATATTTTGGTTTATATTACAACACTTTAAAACAATACAATAATATTACATATTTCGATTCAATTTAATTTACAGAAATAAATGTTTATAATATTTTAAAATAGAAGCTAAGAAATTTTCTTCTCGTTCTCTATTTCCTCATATAGAACATCTTGCCTTAACTATTTTCTTTTTCTTTGTATCCTATATTTTGTCTTAATCTTTTCATATTTTCTCTATTTGCCTCTTTTTTCTTTTTCTTTGTACTCTATATTCTGCTGTAATATCTTCATACTTTCATCATCGTGAAAATGTAAAGATTGGATTCTAGGGACCTTAAAACTTGGTCATTTATTAAAATCTTTATATGGGATTTTTAGCATGATCCCTATACCAAGGGTAGCGGAAAATACTCTTCAATTATTGTAGAATAAATAGTCACGTTATACCTAGCTAAAATCTAGTTCAAAAAATATAATAATAAGGTACGCATATAATTTCCTATATTATATGTGAAATAACATATGACTTCCAAAGCATATGTTAGGGTCTGTAACATATCTGAACCATGCATCGAGTACTGTTATGATTAATATGTATATAAATAAGATATTTCTGGTTAGTTAGACAGCACAGTCACTCAACTTGTGGTCACTATGGGCTATATGTAACCGGAAGTACCAAAAATGACATTTGTTCCCACATTTCAACCGGAACCACTACCAACTGACACACAATGATACAGTAAAAGTTTCAAAAATATCAAAATCGTCATTTCGTTTTGCGAATAACGAACCAAACATATGAGGTGAAAATACCGAGCTTTATTAAGAAACAATTGCAATGGGGTCATGTCACATTTTCTGTTTTATTTTTTTCCTGGAAGTCTACCGGTCACAGTACACGTAAATAATATTTTCACGCCATTTGTGTACATTGTTTTGTAGATATAATTTTTTAAAAATAGGGGTCAATTTCAAATTTCAATGAGGTCACGTGAGCACATACGTCATGTATCTGAACGATTCCAGTTCACCCTGGCGGACAAAATGTAAATTAAGATTGTTTAGTTTTTTGGGTTTTTTAATAAATTGTTTCCACAAGTTGGAACTGCACAGTTCTTCTTCACCATATTTTATCATTATTATCATTATAAATATACAATTACTGCACTGTATTAAATTATATATCAAGCACACAAACCTGCAATTAAAAATAATATTTCTCTAATGAAATAATTAAATCTTTATGAAACAAAAAAGATTGAACAGAGCGCACTTTTCCTCTGACAGCTTTATAAATATTTGGTTAGTATACTCTGATCTTATGTTCACTTTGCGTTTGAAGTTTGTGACATTGTGACCTTCATGTACGTGTGACTAGTGTCGTTGTGTGAGTAGCCGATACATGAGGTCACAGAAAATCGTAGCGCGAATATCTTTTAAGTAAATTATGAATGAAAAGTATTATATTTTGAGATGTTTTATGTTGCAATATGGATAATAAGTGTCATAGATTCTATTTTTATAAAAATATCAGCAACATTTTTTTTTTTGGCATGACCCCATTGCATTCGCAATACCTTGTTGGCTGTTTGAGAATGATTTTCTTTTTGGATTCCGGCTCGTAAAGTGAGCTAAAGATAAGTAAAAACATTGGGAGTGTAGGTTATAAAACCTCGGAAGGTCTGTGCGGTTCGTGAATTTTAATTAGTGCAAATAAATAGCGGAGTAATTAAGGATTTTTATGACTTTCAGCGCGTAAAATATTTGTTTGCTGATTGCTATGTATTTGCACAACACATTAACAAGCCATACAGAACTAACTGTACATCGGAACTTATTGGATATTGGTTTTAAAAAACCAATCGTATAACTGAAATAAAACCAGTCAAAAAAGTAATATGGAAATGCAAGGACCGTGGAATGTTTAACCAATATACATAGTAGAACCTCTTTAATCCGAAAACTTCTACAATTCAAAATAAAATAAGAGATTAAAATTTTAGACCAGTCATAGGGGTATAAAAATAAGGCTTTGTCCTACAAAAAGTCGGATATTACTGATTTTTTATATTTAGAGGTTCTACTAAAAATTCAAATTTTCGAAATTGATGCACTTCCGGAAGCACCGCCTTCTTGGAATACTGATGTAAACCAGGGATCTGAATCGAAACGTATTTTTGGTTCAGATTCGATTTAGGTTTAAAAATAAATGCCGGTTCATGTTTAGTTTCGGTTTAAGAAAAAGCAAATTATAACGGTTATTTGGTTTTGGGTTCGAATTTCGATTCACAACCAAGCACAAAAAGATGATAATATTTATAATTTTTAAAATTATGTTAATAATTTAAATTGAATTTACAATTTTTAATTTTATATGTAGCAGTTCTGAACCGAATCTGAATTTAAAACGGTTAAATTTCAAATCAGATTTATTGACAAATAAAGGTTCGTTTCGGGTTCAGCGTTATCAAAAATTCGGGTTAATTCGGGTTTTCGATTCAGGTTTGTGTTCAGTTTCAGGTCCCTGATGTAAACAATCAATTTTTTAAAAATATCAGTAGGTATTAGAGAGTTTTATAGAAGACAAAAATCCCAACTTTGATCTAAAAGCAATAGATACCAAGCTACAAAGCAGATTGGCACACCTAGAAATAGGTAATATGCCGTGATGATATATTTATTTATTTATTTTATCTACAGGGCAGTTTAAAGATATCATCAAAATTAACTGAAATCAATTTTTACAATTAACTTCCACGTATGACACACTACAATTTTTTATTAGAGCCTGTAAATACAAAACTTGTCCAAAAATTATTAATTAATGTACTTACACGCATCTAACAAAAACTGATAGCAAAAACGAAATAATTGAATTGCGAATATTTTTTTAACACCGGGAATAGAAATCGATATCTCCGGTGTCAAAATCATGACAAATAAAATATTTTGTTCACAATCGGTTTGTTATAGGGTATATTCCAAAAATAAAATATAATAACCAAAACCATGGTTTCGGTTACCAACTGGTTCTAGTCACGTGACTATTACTATTGAAACAGTTCGGTTTCATTTGCGGGTGATTCGCGGAAACCCTAAAATTTTCTTTCAAAACATTACGTCTAGTTTTTCATAATCCTAAATTATGGAGAAATAAATTAAAATACGTACAATGTAAACCATAGAAAATAGATGCAAACATCAAAGAGTCAATAAATAGTATCTAACCACACTAACCTACAAAATCTGACATGTCTGACATTATATGAAAAAGGATAGAAGATGTTAACCGGCAAAACCGAGGAAAAATCATGGTTGCGTTGGTGCGCTTCGGTTGCAACCATTTTTTCATAAATGTATAAACTTTACCATTTGATATTATTGGAACACTTTTGGTTAACCACGGTTAAAATTTGTTATTTTTGGAATATACCCTTAGTATATACAGGTTGTTATGTAAGTAACAACCCATGGTAAAACTGACCCCATAGATAGTAAATCTTGCTATAATTTTTGTTTAATATGCTTTCTACAAGAACTGGAGGCTTTTAAAACTGATCAATTACGCGATAGTTTAAAATTTTGTAAAAAATGTGTTTTGTGGAGAAAAGATAAAAAACGTACAATTTATATTCTGTTTTTTTTTTTTTGATACTCTCAAAATATCATTTATCTTCATCAATTTAGAGTATGCAGACATGTATATGATGTACGGCAAAACATTACTAAATAGTCGTGCTGCTGCAAGACCGTAGAGAGAGTTTTTTTTTTTCAAATAGACATAGACCATTGATTTTATATGTCATTTATGACAGGTGTGACATTTTTTCCGGAGAACACATTGATTTTTACTTTTTTTTTATAAAATTTTTAACTATGACGTGATTGGTCAGTTTTAAAGGCCTCTAGTTCTCCTAGAAAGCATGTTAAACAAAAATGATTGCCAGATTTACTATCTATGGGGTCAGTTCTACCATGGGTTAAGCGTTGTACATTTACTTACTATATATACTATAACGAACTGATTGTGAACAAAATATTTTATTTGTCATAATTTTGTCACTAGAGATATCGATTTCTATTCCTGGTGTTAAAAAATATTCGCAATTCAATTATTTCGTTTTTGCTATCATTTTTTGTTAGATGCGTGTAGGTATCTACATTAATTAACGAACTCTAGTAAATGAAAATTTATAACGAGTAGAAAGAAAGTTCTTTTTAATTTAATTTGAAATAACATTTACTTAAATTAACATATCGGACTCAAATCTGTTTCATACCACATACAAATATATACCAGGTACCAGGCACCCGGTACGTTGACGGTTTTGATAAATTCAAGGGGTATATGAGAAAAAAATATACAAATCATATGAGAGAGAAAGACTTTTTACCCTAATTTTTGATAACATTTTTACCTCTCGCTAAGAGATGATGTCTGTGTGTGTGTGGATGTGTGTATGTGTGTATGTATGTCTGGATGTTGTAGACACGATTCCTCAAAACCTATAAGACTTAAAAAATATTTAACTGCAGTTTCCTCAATCTGATATTCCTGGGAAGAGCTGAAAAGGTTTTGGTAACAGTTAAACAACCGGAAGTAGTAGTTTCTTAGAAAATTTCTTCTAAATATATTTTTTTGGAAATTTTTGTTATTACAAATATTGAAGAACAAAATTCTCCATCTAATACACTTAAAATTTTTATTATATCTTGTATAGATTTAGAGATAAAGACACTATAATATATAGCAGATTCTAATCGCAGAGGCTAAGGCACTAAGGAAACGACTTGACAAATTCAAATGTTTATAACATAGTTTCAAAATGACATATGTCAGTGTTAAAAATCAACAGTTTTAGTGGCTTTCTGGTAGCTTTTTCTGGGAAGTATATTTAATCGTTCTTATTATTTTATTAATGAAATATTTGAAATTATAGGTAAAATGCATATATCCATCAGAAATACCGCCAATCTGGTTAATGAATTGGAAGACATATAGGAACTTCCTCATACAATGAAAAATAGATATAATTAGAATTATATGTGTGCAGAAGACATGTTAAATATACGTTAATAAAAAACAATATTTGGTTAAAGTTCTGTAATTTTCTGTTATAAATCGACGGTTCGATAGAGAAGTACAATACAATACTTATATAGCCTTATATGGAAATGGCGAGAGGTTTTGTGCTGGCCACAACAGATTTTTTGGATTTATGTTTTGATCTGAAAATTTATGGGGTACAGTTTGACAAACCACGCCTCACGTCCGCATATTTTGAGAATATTTCTTTTCCCACTTTCGAATTCTTTATTCTTTTCGTTTGATTTTAATTTGTTTGTAACAAGTGCGGGCATCACTATAGCGACTACGAATGTTAGGAAAAACTGCGGTCGGTTTTAGCTGGGTCCGGGAGAACGGTATCATAAAAAACGACAAATCTCCAAATAATTGCGGTGGTCGAGACCAGTCCGTCAGTCCATCTGCTCCAAACGGAACGTGTAATTAAACATTCATTAGAGCAATGAACCCAACACAAGGGAAAGGGTAGGAACTATCAAATATATCTTACAACATAAATACGTGTAGATCACCAAGAGTCTAAGGGCTGGTTTATAATGAATTTAATTTACGAATTTACAATTTATAATTTAGATTTTAAAATATAAACATACTTAAAACCTATATACGATGGTTTATGAACGATTTAGAAATTTGAAATTTAGATTTGGAATATAACTATACTTTATATTTCCAAATGTAAATTTCAAATTCGACCAATCACAGGAGAGCTCCAACAAACATGGCGGTATAACTCAGTCTATGTTCTGCATATACCTATTAACTAATATATTGCGGATCCTTTGCTTTTCTTGAAGGAAACACTGTGAAATGGAAATATCATTTCTGCATAAGTCTATCTCACACAAACACCCAACCGCGAATTATGCGCATGCTTGGAAACCTTGACTACTATTGGCTAACGAGGAAATCATGATCACTTTTTGCGAATCACAGAGTTCTGTTTATTAACGACTAGCGCGAGAAATTTTTAATTTAAATTTGAGAAATTAAACAATGTACCTATTATTTATTTTGTATGTAAATTCTTGAATATAAATATTAGTAATAATAAAAAACGTGCTAATTTGAATTAAATAATTTACTTTATTGTACTGTAAAAATAATAGGAATACAATCTGGTCAGGATTAATTTATTTAGGTAACAATAAATTACTGTATGAAACACAAAACAAATCCTTTCGAAGTGCAACTACAAACAGAAATGAAATCAAACGTCAAAGTCAAACCATGTGCTCGCTGCAGGGCAGCGTTCCAAAACCAAGAATACCGAATTTTGGCGTAGAGTATGATGTGTTGTGTTATGGAACGAATGAGAGTTTTGTTGAAATACAAAATTGAAACTAAATTAAAAATAATTTTATAAAACTAACAAAACTACTTATAATTACAACATTAATGTCAAGCCCGTAATAAAAGCGCTTTTATGGAGCACTCTCCTCAATATAATATGAAAGTACGCTCCATAAAAGCGCTTTTATTATAAAAGTATGCTCGTAATACACGCCAACGTATTTACTTATGTTTATTTTCAACCAAAAGCATGTTTTCTTCCTCAAGAAGGCAAATTACTTTCATATATTGAGAATCGTGAGCATCTACGTTTGAAAATATTGTGGTATCATTTCTATACCCTCCTCGTTAGTAGAGTAAGTAGAACATAACTTTGGAGTAAACTCTGGCTGTTTTGGAACAGGTTAAGTAAACTATGAGAGTAAGGTTATTAGTTTTGAAACGACTTTGAATAATTTCGTACTCTAAGACTAGGATTTGGGAACGCAGCCCAGCCAGCGACGCTGTCAGCGTTAGCCAATAATAGTCAAGATTTCCGAGCATGTGCATAATTGCCGGTTGGGTGTTTGTGAGAGATAGACTTATGCAGAAATGATATTTCCATTTCACAGTGTTTCCTTCACCTACTCTTATGGGAAAGATACGAGCATTAGCAATATATTAGTTAATAGATATATGACTCAGTCTATGTTCTGGTCGTAGTTCTGGTGACAAAGCGGTCATCTTGTACATAGCTATCTCTTTCTCTCTCTGCACATAGTAAGTAAAATGGCCCCTACAACTGCCAGTTAGCGCAGCTGTCAAACGAAACGTCAAAATTATTACAGTCAATAAAATACTTGTATTCTCGGTGAAAATTTACATCGCTTGACATTTGAGCTTAAACAAAAGATTTTATTCACAATCAGTTAGTAATATGACGATTTCCGACTTTTAAAAAGTTGGGAAGTTAATTATTGTTAACCTCATTTTTTCAGAGGCCGGAAAGTATAGCGTGAGTACACCTGAGGTTGGAAAGTTGACACCTTCTAACATCAGCTATACTCACGCTATACTTTCCTACCTGTCACATCCCAACTTCGGGGCTATTTCCCATTCTTACCCTGAGAGATCAGTGACTTGCAAAAAAAGCTTTTTTTCGCGATCGCCCAGAAAATGAGCTCTTTCTGATCACTATTTAGACCGGAAAGTCCTTCTTTGCTGAGCTAGCTCGGAAAGTTGTCTATAAGGGATCGGAAAGTACTTTACCGATCCCGGGACCGGTAAAGCTAAATGTTTCCATGGAGATCAGTTGTTTATTTATTTCTTATTTGCTAGCAGTAGAAAATAAGATAATACTTTTTTATTCTTTTTTCAGGATCGCAAAAAAAATATTGTACCCAACATGACCTGAAAGTGTCTATACTGGGCTCACAAGCTTCCAAAGCTCGCCTACGGCTCGCTCTGGAATATGCTTGCTCACCCAGTACAGTATCACTTTCAGGTCTTGTTACGTAAATTACTATTACATTTTATATGTAAAGAGACGAATGAAATTGTAAATAATATAAATACGTGTAGATACAGCGCGCCGAAGCAAACAATGTCCCTGAAGAGGCGTAACCTGGGGTCGCTATACACACTCGTATGTTTCTACGGTACACTAAGAGTAAAAAGTAGTTTTGAGGTTATGCATTGTAAAATCAGTTAAGTTTTTATAAACAAAATAGCTACATACCGTTTTTCTTCAAAAACACTGGCCAAAGTTATTTTTTTTTAGGCTATAAGTTCAAATACAATATTATCGTCTTCTTTCCTCTCACATTTTTGGGGTCTCTGATCGCGCATTGGCGGCGCATGAAGGTTTAGCCCGAGGCGACATACACGTAATTAACGAGTTAATGTTTCAACTTTGTAGGTTCGAGTAGACAACTGAGAACAACCATAGAGTACAAGGAAGTATGTACTATCACATATTACATGCTTTTCAATCTTTTAAGCTTAAGACATTGTTTTCAAATTAAATGCTACAAGAATAATTAACAAATGATAGATTGCACACATACTAAAATTAAAGGTTACTTAGAGTAATTATTAGTGAATAAAATTCACATTTTTTCGAAAGTAAGATAAATTATAATTACTAAACAAAGTCAAAACAATTTTTAAGTTTTTTAAAGTACACCCCTCCTGCATATACACACTTGTTCCATCTTTCGTACAACTCTCCTAGAAACTATTTTCTGAAAATGCCTCCTTCCTCGTCGCATTTTCCATCACCTCTGCTGGATTAGCAAAACGCCTTCAATTTCATTTTTAGCCGAGGATATATGTAAAAATCGGCTGGTGCAAGGTTGGGAGAATAAGACGGGTGTTCCAGAGTGGTGATATTGTTCTTAGGAAGGTAATTTTTTTTTGTCATGGAGAGATGAACCGGAGCGTTGTCATGAAGAAAAACCCAATCGTTTCCTGCCCAATTTTCAGGACTTTTATTTACGTAACTTTGTATATTTGTTCTGGAATATTACAGAGCTTCGTCTAGTAATTATCTAATAGTTATTTACATAATTAGTTATGAAAAGAGTTTGATGAACATAATATTTGCCAAAACGAGCAATGCGATAAACAATATTTCAAAATTAATTTACCATAGCGTTGCCGTGAAAATAACCGATTTTTTTTTTTTAATTTAATGCTTGTTAGTGCGTGCGTATCATCATTGAAAATGAGTTCTGAATGTTTTCTGAAACCGATATAGATCTTCCTTCTGATGTAGAGGAATAGATTGTGTCAATAATTCATAAATTTATATTAAAGAAATCATTATTGATATATTCTTGTTTCTTTTTTTATCAATTGTCAGTTGTGTAATATTCTATTATATATTTCAGTTCCTTAATAGTTATTTACGTATAAAGGGCCGAAAGAATAGGTTTACGCCTGCGGACGAAATTTGAAGCCCGACATGTAGCGGAGGACTTTTATTCGTCCAAGGGTGTAAACTTCTTTCGGCCTGAGGTATGTACAACGTTTTACGCACAACTGCAATCAAATGAAATGTTTTTAAATTATTTTTTAAATACATGCAAAGCTTGTTACTATGAAAAATATTACGTGGCCAGGTTAGCCTTATTTTCTCGTTATAATACAAATAATTAAAGAAATACTTCTAAAATTCATATAATTCAATAAAGGTTAGTAGGTATCATTACCGGGCGTTTTGACGATTTTACAGCCCACCGGGCGGTAAAACTGGCAAAAAGCCCGGCGGGCGTTATGTTCAACTTTCCGCCCTGGTAACTAAGATGTGAACAAACAATTTTAATGCAGTTGTGCGTATAGATTTTTACAATACTCGTTTTGTGCCAATTATGTAAAAAGTGACATTTCATAACGACAAAAAGTTAGGTAAAATCCAACTTTTCAAAACGGAATTAGATAAAAATATATTAAATAATAAAAACTTAAAGGAGGTATTTTTGTTTAGCACAGTCTAATCAAAACATTCTTATAAATATTTGAGTATACGTGAAGATATAAATTAAATCAAATATAATAATAAACCTTTCTTCACAAATTATTTTTTATTTTCAAAATGTACATTTCGATTGCAATGCAATCATCGTCAGTTGTACTACAATAATATAATAACCATAATATTTATAAATATGTCAAAATTATTTCAAATTTTTATGTCAGTCACAATATTTTTATCATACTTCATAAATTAATATAAAATATAAATAAGAAACACAAAATTACTTTAGCATTTTATAACAAATATACCTTAAAAAATCTTTTAAATAAAAACATTTTTTATAGAAACAAATCTGATTGTTCTAGAATTTATTCAATAAAATGTAACCAATGTGATAAATTATATATCGGCCAAACCAAACGGAAAATTAGTACTAGATTTAAAGAACATATTTATCATCTTAAAAGTAAAAACATTTTTAATTCAGCCTTAGCCCTACACCATCATGAAACAGGTCATAACTTCATTTCTGATAATGTTAAATGCTTAAAAGTTAATTATAACAAAAATCTTAACATGTTGGAAGCTATTGAAATGAAAAAACATTCTCAAAATTTATTAAACACTGATTTGTCGCCACTACAGAATACACTACTAAAATTTGTCAACCCAATTGTTAAACATCATTCCTCAAATTAATATTATCCCTAATTTACTCTTTTATTACTTATTTATATTTTATATTAATTTATCAAGTATGATAAAAATATTGAGAAATTGACATAAAAATTTGAAATAATTTTGACATATTTATAAATATTATGTTTATTCTATTATTGTAGTACAACTGACGATGATTGCATTGCAATCGAAATGTACATTTTGAAAATAAAAAATAATTTGTGAAGAAAGGTTTATTATTATATTTGATTCAAAACATTCTTATTATGTGACAGCAAAGCGCGTGCGATATTTGGCTAGTAAAATTCTAAATTTATATCCACTCTATAGATCTTCCTACTAAGGCTTCCAGCTCTGAAGTTGGAATGATTCGTAGGAATATTCAAAAATTTTTGACTCAAAAGAACAACTATTACAGTATGACTAGAAGAAATAGAAAGATTTCTGACACCAGTAGAACATACCTAGGTAACGATTCCAGCTATTATTTATATAAGTATTGTCTTCTTGGCTTAATGAAACAAAAACAATATCTGCCTTCCACAACAAAGTTAGGGATAAGAACAACACCCCTTAATAATTTTAAAAACAGTCTTCTGTAAAATAAAAAGACCGTATCATGGTGAAACGTATATTTTGAGCATAAAATCTAAACGACTTGTTCGCTCCTCCCAACATTTTGAGTACCGCTAATCGCTTAGTATTCCAATGCGCATCATATAGGCCTATCGTATATTCCCACGAATACCTCGCCAGTTCCATTACGAATAAGTACCCTCTTCACTCTCATTCGGGAGTCGCTACTGTATCATTACCGTAGAAACGCCGATTTTTCTCTGAAATTATACAGTCTAGACACTACCAACACACTCTGCAATTTCAAATCTGCATAGGGATTTATTTTTCGGCAAATTAGAAGGTTGGCAATATGCGCTTTTAACTTCGGAGCAATATTAGAATTTGGGATTTTTACTGCTGATGATTAAAATTTTTGCATGTATGGTATTAACATAAATATGCATAATGACATATGTTTAAATGATTTTGTAAGGCTCATATGCTATTCAAATTTCTAACAGACAAATAGTAGGGTTACGGATAATATTTTTCTACACTTTTATAATCTATAATCAATTTGGTTTTGATATTTACATGATTCTATAGGTTGGCAAGCTTGCAAAACTAAATTATTGTTTACAACGATTTCAGAATGTTAGAACCATTTCAAATTTGATTTTTTAATTTCATACATACGTGTAAGCATAAGGCTAAGGCTAAATAATAAAGTGTACTTTACCATAGTGTTACCGTATGGATATGCAATGCACAAATAGCCTAATAACAAAATAAACAACACTATTTTTTCGTATTTTAATTAGTATTAAAATTTGATTTTTTTTTGCGACATAACTTAAGTAAAAACATCTAAAAAACATAGTAGTCTGATTCTCAGTAACAAAGTAACTTGACAGTTATTGTTTTTTTTAATTATGCACAAAAAAAATAAATCTATACTCTTAGCGATTATGCACCAAAAATAACAAGTTAAGGGACAAGTCAAATTTTTTATTTTGCCGCGTTTTCTTAACTTCCGTACTATTGAAGGATAGAGATACTGTGTCTGCACCGTTATGGCGGGACAAGCGTTTTGCTCGTACGCTGCATCTATTAGTTTAAAGATCGATGATCTAGATGATGAAAAGAACATGGAAAACGATTAAAAAGATAAACAATAAAAAATAAAAATAAACAATTCCTTCTGTGAAAATGTATTTTATGAAAATTTGCACCAACAAAGGCTTAAATTTCAGGCTAGGCTTAAACAAAAAATTGCAAATAAAAATTTTGACAGCAATATATTATATTTCATTTGACATTTCATTTCGATGCAATATTGTCAATTTAAGCCGAGTTTAATATTTAGTTTCGTTGGTGCAACCGGCCATTAATGAGAAAACCGTTGCTATGCAGTAACGGTTGCTATGTTGTAAAGTAACCCATTACTGTACGATTTTGAGTATTTTAAAATACATTACTTTACAAAATACGAAAAAATATTTTATTCACAGTCGGATTTCCGACTTTTAAAAGGTTGGGAAGTTATGTAGTTATTATTAACTTCGATTTCCGACCTGTCACATCCCAACTTCGGGGTTATTTCACATTCTCACCCTGAGAGATCAGTGACTTAGAAATAAAGCTTTTTTACATTTTATATGTAAAGAGACGAATGAAGTTGTAAATAATATAAATAAGTGTAGATATATGAGAAATCAAAATTTAAGTTTAGATATCAAACTGAACTGACAGTTCATGCATGTGTCAAATGAACAAGCTCACATAATTAAGTTCCGATTGTGAATAAAATAGTACCCAAACCTTGGTGAGAAGTTTCATTATATCTCGGGCTATAGCTAACTATCTTCGCCCTTGACAACAATGAAACCCTTTGCTTTTTTGCGCCTCGGTCAGTAATATACTATTTCGTTTTGATTATAACAACATATTCTGACTTTTAAATTAAATACTTACTTTGTTTGACAATTCTATGAAATAGGAATATTTTTCATTTCCTCTAATAATACTTCCGACTAGAGGTATGCTTACACCTGAGTCTACAATCCGCAGTATTAAAATTGTAAAATATATTCCTGAATCGTGTTGGTAAGATCATTTTAAATGCCTCCCAGTATTCCAGTGGTACAATTTTAATCTTCTCTAATAGAATACATAAAGGTCAGTTTCCTTTCAATTGAAAACAGGATAAAGTTATAAAAAGAAACCACATCTACAATAGTATATTACATCCGAGGTGGAAGATGTTTCATTACAGCTGAGGGCTTATGTATATAAGATAAAGCGCGAGGCTGTGATGAATTTTCCACCGAGGTTATGTGTACTATTTTATTCGCAATCATTCCCATTTTAAATCAATCATTTTCAAAATACATCAATGAATTTAACCTTTAATTTTATTAATATTTTTGACAGCTCTCTTAAAATTTGTTTTAGCCTATTTTGGCTGTGTCCGATGTTGCACCAAGATAAATTCCAAAGACAACGCAAAATGAAAGTTGACACATTAATTGTCACACTTTAGAGTTATAAACATTAACAACCGTTTATTTACTTGGTAGCGGAAAATTATCGGGGTAACGGGGTTTTATCAGTATAATACTGTTCCCATTGGTTGAATTTTCAAGTGTTTTGCATCATGATTGGTTAAAAACTAGTCGTTAGAATGTATCACCCTAATATCTAAATCCTAAATGTATATGCCCTAAATATAGTGATTATTTAGGATTTTAGGAATTAGATTTTACAACAAATCATGTTCGTTGCTATAATTTGTGCAGAACGTTAATTTGTGCAGAACGTCAAATTTACTGTCAAAGAATAGCTCCAAAAAATTTAGGAATCGGTATATTACTATAATGATTGTAAATAAAATAATTTAATAGTACTATTAAGAAAATATTTCAATCAATATTACCTTCATAAAATCATAAACTCGTACAATTAAAAGCCATAAACATACCCAGCAACCCCTATCTTGCTATCCTGCTACCCTGTTACCTGCTGTATTGCTCATATATACCCTTACTGCATAGATTCACGATCCACCCCTAGTATTCGTATGTATCTGTGTGTTGGGGGATGGACTACTATGTTGTTGGTTCGATGTAGCGGGGTTTATAGCCATGAGGGTTGCGGGGGTGTGCGGGGAGGGAAGGACGCCTGGCGCCGAGACGACACGGGTGTGACCCGCCAGAGCCGTACCGGGAAATTGTGACGACAGGATGAGTAATGGATGATTCAGTGGTTATATATATATTTATACTACGGTCAGAAAAATTGACTCTTTGGGTCTAGCAATAAAACTATAAATATTGTAATTATGACGAAGCGGCATATCACTCATTGCTTGCATTATAACATTGCATGTCAACGGGTTATTATTTGGGCCGCTCTGTTGAAATGAAGACATGCTCTGTATAGTAAAATACAGTAAAATTATTTTATTGTTCTTTTAACATAAATACTATTTTTGTTTGAAATATTTTTTTATGAGAATGGACCCATAAACCATAACAAAATATAATGAAATGTACACTTTATCCTTAAAGTACTACTCAATAAATAAC